>OW818031.2:10327500-12827500 GCA_942486065.2 Calliphora vomitoria | reverse complement strand
ATATCTGGGGTTTTCAGAAAATTGATTTCAACAGACAGACGGACAGACAGACGGACATGGCTAAATCGAGTCCGCTATCTATAAGGATCCAGAATATGTACACTGTATAGGGTCGGAAAATTATATTGTGGAAATTACAAATGGAATGACAAACTTATTTATACCCTTCTCACGAAGGGGAAGGGTATAAAAATCAAGGTTTTTAAACCGGTTCCAAAAAGTTGTTTGTGAACTAATAAGCGTTCTGGCCAATAACCAATGTATATCTGGTGCCAAAAAATTATAGAATGAGTTTAGAATTCTAATAGCTTCCTACAGAACATATTACATAAGTAATAGCGTCATCTGTTAGTTATTATTTAGTTATTTTAGACCTGATCAGTTGGGCATCAATTCTGATTTCTATGACTTTTTCTTAATTGTTAGTTAAATTGTAAGATAAAGGTTTGCTATTTCAACAAAACTAAAAGAAAGAGTGAAACTCACTGACAAAAGTGAAACTTTTGGGTAAAATTAGTAACGTTGAACTCAGAATCATTGTACTGTTATAGTTCTTATTCAGTATCTTTGTACTCGCAGCCGAATTATTCTTGTATTCGCTGTAGTTTTGCCGATAGCAAGAACTCCCAAATGTTTTTATATTCATATTAATCTTGGTTAATCGTAGTCGAAATCTCGAATGTATGAATTTCTCGTGAAATTTTGTATGTCGATTGTAGGAACTTCTGAATTCTTCTCACAGTCGTACTAAACTAAACCGAGTCCAGAGCTGCCGAATTTCGCTTGTGGTTTTGGCAATCGTAAAACGAATAGAAACTCTAAGTTTAAGAAACACTCTTGTATTTCTGTGTAGTTAGAAGTAGCAGCATACTGAGCCAACCGAACAAAGTATTTTTCATACCAGACTACATATTTCTTTTTCTTTGCCATTAGCTGAGATGCAAACGTTTTCTCCATCCTATTACTAGCGTTTCATCGTTTCACATACCAACTGCCTACTCTATAGTTTGATACATAATATATAAAAGAGTAACGTTACTGACTGACTGATTCATCATCGCACTGCCCAAACGACTGAAGCTAGAATCATGATATTTTAACTGTGGGTTCCTCCCTTCCCAAAACGATCCGATAAGAAGGGATTTTTGGAAATTCGAACGTTCAGTGGGTAAAAAAGGTTAAAAACGGGTAAATTCGGTAACCTTATATCTTCAAAACTAATAAAGATACAAAAAAACTTAAAATTGAATGTTACTCTATTTTAAAAATAAGCTCTTGGGGGAGAAAACGGGTAAAAACTCTATTTTGGTACTTTTTTGGCACCTTATGTATCTTTTAAGCTAATAAACATAGAAACAAATTTTAAATCGTATTCTTTACTTATCAAAAAATAAGAAATATGAGTTTGGTACTTTTTGGAAATTCGAACCATTAAGGGATACAAATTGTGTTTATTTTTGGTACTTTTTCATAAAATATGTTTTTTTTTTTATAATTTAACATAGAGATACGAAAATTTTATTATGAGCTCTCACCACGATACAAAAAGTAATGGGGATAAAAAAAGGTACCAAAAAGGGGATATTATCGGGAAAATACATTTTATTTGAAATTGGTACTTTTTCTTTATTCGAATGGTACTTTTTGTAATAAATCCCATAATGAACCTAGAAACATCAAATAAAGGTTATATGGACCCGAGTGAGTGGGAAACCACAAGTGTGGGATTTTTTGGTATTCTTTCTATATTCTAATGGTACTTTTTGAAATTTCTGTAACAATGGACTTAGGAACATGAAATTAGCTCCTAAGTGAGTTAGAATTCTAGGGGAGACTTTTTTGGTACTTTTTCTTTATTCGAATGGTACTTTTTGTAATGAATTAATAAACATGAAACTAGAGACATGCTATCCTGAATTAGTATTAATTACAAAGGGAGACTTAACAGTACTATTTATTTCATCCAATTGGGGTGGCAAAGCGCACTGGATCAGCTAGTACATAATATAAGTTTCAGAGTCTCATCGCTCCGCCATTAACACCACTGAAATGCTGAACAACTTAGGAAATTTGAATAGTAAGTTAAAATACCGTTTGTTGTGTATATTCTAAGAACATATTCCTGTTTTATTTCAAAGGAAGTAGAACAAAGCGAACCTGGACAGACTGAGTCATAATTCAGCTAGCAAAATAATTTGCATTATATGTTCCTTAGAACAAAAAATCAAAACTTGAATACCGCTTATGTTGCTCAACAATATTGCTGGGCAATTAAATATTAGGATCTTCTCGGTCCCGTAGCAGAAGCGCATAAAGGGGAATGTATCTTAGCAGATTTGCTTGCTGGAGTTAGTACTATTTTACGTGATCTGCATAATCTGGAATAGGTATGCATCTGACCAATCTGAGGAAAATTATGGCCCCTAAATAGTTCAAATTTCATTTTCCACACACGCTATCCAGAAGCACACTAATATGTATGTATACATACATCTCGCATACAATACATTTATCATCATCGTAGAAATTGTGTGTGTGTGTGTGTATGTGGGAGTTATAGTATTACCGGAGTTGGGGAGAGAATTTTGAACTGGATAGGGTGGATGCTTTAGGTAGATGGGTGTTTTATGCCGTTGATGGGGGTATGCGGTGGTCGTGCACAATATCCGCAGCTCTTAGTGACGACTTACGTACGAGTGGACGAGGCGTTGTGTTATTAGATTTGTTGTAGTCGTGCACTTTTATTGTGTTTTATTGTGCAGCACTCTTGTAGTGATTCTCATCCTTGCATTTCTTTTTGGCGACTTGTATTTTTGCATATTGGTGTCTGCAATATTTCGATACGAAACGATACGCGTTTTCTATGCTACCACATGCTACTCTACATCATATACAATGGTATTCTATAGTATAGTATTCTATTCTACATATTCTGTTCTATTTCATTCCTTTTTATATTTATTTGGTTAGATTTTATACTGTTCTCTTCTATTTTAAATTGGAATGTGATGCGACGATGTTCGTTCGTCGTTGCTGTGTTGTGTTGTGATGTGTGTTTTACTGGGCTTTACTTTACTTTCATGTATGAGTATAGATTTTAGTTGTTTTAGTTGTTATTTTTGCTATAACGTTTTTAGTGTGGTGCTGCTAGATGCTTTGTAGTGTATTTTGTGACGAACTGCCTGCCCTAGCCCTGGACGGAGATTTCTCATGTTTGATATCTTTTGGGAAGCAGGCAGTCAAGCAGCATTTTAGTTTGATTTTGGTTGATTTTCTTTATTTTAAGGCGTCACTGTTAAAAACCGTCATTTTGGTTCAGACCATAACGGTAACACTACCGAACTCTAACCACTGGCCAACGTCTAAACTTTCATATTCATATGCACACAGTCTAACACATATGTATGTACTCGTACTCGTACTCTTACTCCTTTTCCTTCGCTGTGCTTTGTGAGCGAAGCTCATGTTCAACGTGTTTGATTTTCATTGTACTTTGGCTACAAATTTGTTTCTAAGCATTTTTGCATATTTATTTTCTTGGAAAATGCAAACAACAGCTACGACTACGATTTGGAGGAGTTGGATGGAGTAATACATTGAAAACCTAAAAACTGATCCTTTTGAAGCGGCGACGGTGATTTCTTTTATTTTGACACTGTCCTTTGAGCCATGGTGCTCCTTCACAGTCACATTAACATTCACATTCAAATCATGCATGTTTTTGTAAGTGTGAGCAGTGTGTCTGTATGTTTTAGAATGTAGATTCTTATTAAACAACAACAAAAACATCAAGTATTGTATATATTTTACATAGAACATCTAGTATCTATGCATGTATTTATGTACACATAAGACTATATGTGTACTAGGGTGGCGTTTTATTTGCAGTTCTCGGATTTTTGATGCTGGCAAGCTAAAATTGTTGACTGTCATCTAAAAATGCTGAAAATCGAATGCTGAAAATCTAAACAAAATCGGATCACGTTTAGATAATGCACATTTTATTTCAAATTTCAAGTTCAAAAATTAAATTTAATAAATAGTTTTTGCATTTCATTTACGCATAGATGTTGAAGTATAAAATATAAAAATTTCCAATTTCATGCATATCTCAAATCCGAAATTTTACATTTGGGCATTTCCACAGAAAGGTCCTTTGGGAACGAAAATAAAAACAAATGAAGTTTTTTAATATATTAAAAAAAATTCTTAAGTTTTAAACTGTAATGAATTCTAATGTAATCTTTTTTGTTATCATGACAAAATTACTGAAAATATATTTTTTCTTGCTCTACTTTTAGTGACATTTTCTTTTTAGTATTTATTGTTTACATATTTGTATCATGATTGCAATCATCTTATAATTGAATATTTTTATCAACAACAAATTATTATCAAAAAAATTAAAAGACGCCGAACAAAGCTCGATTAACGATAAATTTTGTTCATGCTCCAATGTCGCGTTCCTGTACCTTAATCGTTTGTTATCATTACTCCGTGGCTTTAACTAAACAAACACAAGTCAAAGAGCTATATTTGACTGTGCCGAAACATTAAAAAAAATATTTTTTTTTTATTTTTAAAATTTTCTTTTTTTTTAATTTATTAGTGAAACAAATTTTATGGTAAAAAAAAACTCGGGCTCAAAATTATTTTTCCCGATTTTGACCCGCTGCAAAGAACCTTGAAATATCTATCATTAGGTATCCATATTGTCTATAATAATAACTTAGTAATCCAGATATAAATCAAAAAATCGAGGTTGTCGTGGATTTTTCCTTATATCAGCCGTTTGTGGTCCGATTTTCTCGATTTAAGATAGCAATAGAACCGGGTCTATAACGGACATATTGATGTAAGAATCTTGTATGTAAGTTATTTGGGGGCTACAAAAAGTTGATTTCAACAGACGGACAGACGGGATCCATAAAATAAATATTTTGTAGAGTCCGAAATAAAAAATGTAGAAATTACAAACGGAATGACAAATTTGCCACTCATGGTGAAGGGTATAATAAGTTACTGTATCTTGATTTTGAAGAGATCATGACAACATAATATAATAAATACTAAGTTTTTATACCCTTCACCTTCGTGAGAAGAGTATATATAAGTTTGTCATTCCGTTTGTAATTTCCACAATATTATTTTCCGACCCTATAAAGTATATATATTCTGAATGCTTATAGATAGCGGAGTCGATTAAGCCATGTCCGTCTGTCTGTCTGTTTGTCTGTTGAAAACAATTTTCTGAAGACCCCAGATATCTTCGGGATCCAAATCTTCAATAATTCTGTCAGACATGCTTACGAAAAGTTTCCGTCCATAAATAACGGAGATATGAGCAAAAATCCGAGACAACCTCTATTTTTGGCCTATTTTTTATCTATATCTCGATTACTAAGTCATAAATATAGACAATATGGATATCTAATTATAGATATTTCAAAGTCCATTGCAACGACGTATATAAGGCTATTATAGTAAGTTGGACCTACAATGGGTCAAAATCGGGAAAAATATTTTTTAACCCGAATTTTTTCCACAAAAAACATTTTTTTGTCATAAATTGTTTTCACTAAAAAATTAAAAAAAAAAAATTGGAAAAAACTTTTAAAAAACAATTTCGAAAAAAAATTTAAAAAATTTTTTTAAAAAATTAAAAAAAAATAGTTTTTTTAATTTTATTTTAAAGTATAATTTGGTGAAGGGTATATAAGATTCGGCACAGCCGAATATAGCTCTCTTACTTGTTATGGTTAATTTTATTTTAAGTTGAATTTACCTGACTAATCGGTATTACAAACATGAAACAAAAATATGTCACGTAACAAATCCTACTATTATAAAAGTGGTAAAACAAGAAGCAATGCAAGCATTTCAATTATTATTATTATTTTTTTAAATTATGTTCCAATTCTCTGAATTTTGCATTTTTCTAGAGGCAGTCGAAAAAGAGTTATATTTTGTGTCACGTTCGGGATACCACGTTTATTGCTAATATATTGAAAACAACTGATCTACAAAACCTATCTTTTACACAAAACATGCTACAAATATGCTATCGTAAAATGTAAATACACTAATACCCCGGTTTGGGTCGCTAATTGGGTCTGGAGACACAAACCGAAATTGTTTTACATTTTATTGGTTTCTAGATTCATAATTTTTACTGATGAAATAGATTTTGCAATACAAACATTTTTATATTAACGACCCAAATCAAAGTAAGTAGTAACGACGCAAAGTACTGCAACGCAAACTGAAACAAAAACAATGCAAATCGAAGCACTAACGACGCAACTTCGAACCCATGCAACGCATACTGGAACAAAATCGACGCAGCAAAATCAAAATCACAGAAATTTTAAAAAGACGCAACTTCGAAACGACGCAGTGTACATTTTATTCAGAATTTAATTTTTGAAATTTTTTGAATACTTTGACCCAAAACACGAAACAACGAATACAGAACGCAACCTCCAAACCTTAACCAAATTTGTTAAAATTTTCAGCATTTGATTCTTAGATGACTGATAATAATTTTACACTGTGAGAACATCGAAAATCGCAGAAGTGCAACATAAGGGCCACCCTAATATGTATGCATGGGAGTGTGTGTGTGTATTTGTACATATACTTAGATATAAGCTTCATTTGCATGCTTTTAGTGACAAAAATGGGGGAACACTTTAGTTGATATTGCAGTTGTTTTCAATGTTTTTTGATTTGTTGTTGTTTCGTATTTGAATTATATATTTTTTTTTTGTTGCTGTTGCTGTTTTTGTTTTAGTTTTGTTTTTGGTTTTTGCACAATATTTTTTTTTCCCAATGAGTATTATAAATATGTATTTATGTATGTGTGGATGTACATACATACATATATTCATGAAAACATACATACATTCATAAATATACATTTATACTACTTGGGGGGGTTAGCGGAAGTGTACGTGGCCAAAAATGTCTAGACCATTAGTAAAACAACTACGAGTTGTATTCGTCGTATTTATATTTCTATATGATGTTGAGTAGTATATAAAAATTATGGATGTTTGTCGCTGACCAGGGAATGATGGAGTGAAGACTTTCTAAGCAAGTTAACAACAAATTCTTTCTAGTTTTTTTTTTTTTACATATTTTTATTTTGCCTTTTACATATTTTTTTTATTTTTTAGTTTTTTACTGGTTTTTGTGTGTAAAAGAAATTGAATTGAATCTTTTGACATGGACAGTTTTTTATTTAAATTTAAAATTTAATTTCGTTCATACAAAATAACAAATTTATGTTATCCTTTGGATAAAGTACAATATTATAAATACTTTTGGCAATACTTTATTTTTATATAAGCATATTTCCTTAGATACATATTGTATATTCTTCACCGCGAGTGGTAGTTTTTCATTCTATTTGTAATTTCTACAATATTCATTTGTGACCCTATACAATTTTGTTAAAATTTAAGTAATTTTTTTTTTTCTTTATTTTAATTTAATATTTTAGGATAAAAGAAATAAGTACTTTTCAACTCGATTACAATAAATTGTTTCCATTTACATTAGTTATACGAATTTATATCAAATTATCTAGTCTTTAATATTACATACATTTAAAAAAGATAATCATGATATATTCGTACATACACCAATGTTTTTGCAAAGTCTTATTCACTCTATAGGCATACAAATGTCATGTAAGATGGCATGTTATTGCAGATATATAACTTATGTGTCCTCATTAACAATAGGGTATGATCATTAAAAAAAGTGAAAAAATCAGCGTAATTTAGAAAAAAAAAACTGTTCTTCTCGAGACACATCCACAGGACAATGTCAAAAATATTGGTTTATAGCGTGAATTGAGTTTTGTTGTCGCTCATATAAATTTCACATAATTTTTTAACTTTTGTTCCATCAATATTTATTAGCAAATATACGTTTAAAATACTGTGGAAGAGCTGTAGCAACTTACTAAAGTGTTAAAGTTTAAAAATTATTTAAATACATTTTTGTAAGCGGAAAACTAGCTACTTTTATCCCAACACATTTTGCTGAGACACATTCAACATCCTAAGCTTATGACAAACATTACACAAGAATCGAGGGGGTACTTAAAGAATTTACTTTTTTAATGGACAAAAATAAAAATTTTTGAAAACAAAGGATCTCTGTATAGTTTCTATTAAAACTTAAAGCGATTAGTAAATCATTGTGTGTTAGCTTTTACTTATTTAGCTAAATTAAAAACAAGCTTTCAAAAATTGTAAGTTCCACTCAGAGGTTACTATATTAAACAAAAATATAAGTACTTTCGTAACATTGTTGTCCAAAATATTGAGCAAAATAGGGGTATATGGTACGTGACATAAAACGGAGGTGTATGTTTTTAAAAATATGCGGAGGAAATACAAAGTACATATACAGTATCGGCCATAACTAAAGCACCCCCTCAATGGATTTTTTCATATCATAATTTTTTTGATAAAAAAGTTTTTTTGGGATGTATTTTGTATGTATTTGTGTATTATTTTACTTATATTGTTAATGTTCATACAATGTTCATTTATTACAGGATAATTTTATGAACAATTGATTTAAAAAGATAAAACAAATAAAAATACAAAATGCGGCGGACAAAACAAAAGCACCCCCTTATTAGATGTTTAAACATTTTACTATTTTTCTGCATATTTGCAATGTCAGTTAACGGGACTCATAACGGATGAATTTAAAAATTCCAGAGAATAAAATACTATGGATGGCAAGGAACAAGTACTCCAGTGAGTTTAAAATTAAATTTATTAAAGACTGGAAGACAGGTTTATAACGGCATGAATTGAGTAACGATTATTCAATTAACAGATCAGTTATTTCCAGGCTGATTCCAAAGTTTTTGCAGAATGGTCGTGTTTCACCGGGGCATTCTGGAGGACGTCCGCGTAAAGTAACACGTTATGATGATTCCTTGATCAAAGGAGCAATACAAAAACATCCTACAGCATCAGCTATTAAAGTAAGAACAAGTTTAAGATTATGGGTTAGCGAAATAACAAACCGTAGAAAAGCAGTAAATGCAGGATTATTCAGCCGACGACCAGCAAAAAAACAGTTTATATCAGCTAAGAACAAGAAAGCTAGACGGAGTTTGCCAAAGCCCACATTAACTGAAGTGTCAAAAAATGGAAGACAGTACTGTTCTCTGACGAATCCAAATACAAATTAAAAAGTTCCGATGGAATAAGACGTGTACGCAGACGAAAAGGAGAAAAACTGAATCCTAAGCATTGCAATGGAACAATTAAACATGGAGGTGGGCAATGTAATGGCCTGAGTTTGCTTTTCTGGAATTGAGCCAATTCATAAAGTTAATGGGATTATAGATCGGTTCATGTACCGTGATATATTGAAAGATGTAATGTTGTTTTATGCCAGTAAAGATATGCCACTTATAGGGAGGTTCCAACAGGATAACGATCCTAAGTACACCTCCATAGTTTGTAGGACTTGGATACAAAGCAATAAGATTCAAGTTCTTCATTGGCCTGCTCAAACTCCCAATTTCAATCCTATTGCGAACTTGTGGGAGATTGTTAATATTAAAATAAATCGTGAAAATTGCCGAAATAAGAATCAGCAATTTTCACGATTTATTTAAAGCCGTTATTATAGCCTGGGAAGGAATATCGCAAGACACCATAAAAAACTTAATATCTTCTATGCCTACACAGAAAAAAGTAAAAAATGGTTTTAATCACCAAAATGATTGAATCTACGAAAAAAATGTTCAATTTTGCACCTATCACCAAATTGCTTATACCAATTACTCAGAATTGTAAAAATGGCAAAACAGCGATTTTTATTCCAATTAACATGTTTTTACGTTTCAATTAAAAAAATAATTGAAAAAAAATAAATTTTAAACAATCTTTTAATTGAATGAATCAACGAAGTAATTGAAAAAAAATCAATGATTTAATTGAATTAATCACTTATGTAATTGAATTCGAAAGATAAAATCAATTATATTAATAATTGTTCTGATTACAACAGTAATTGGATCATTGCTATAATTGAATTAAATTATTAATTAAGTGAATTAAACAGAGTAATTGAAATACAATTAAAATTTAATTAATTAGATGATCGAATCAAGCAATTTGTTAATTGAATTTATATTTTAAATCAATTACGCATTGATTGAATGAAGCAATATAATAATTAAATTTTTATTCAAATTCAATCAAGAAGATGATTGAATGAATCAAAATGTTAACTGAATTTTTATTCAAATTCAATTAAGAAAATTATTGAAAATATTCCACCCACTCTACTAAATTAAAACAAAAATAATTTAAAAACTATTAATTTTATTTATAAATGAGATCATTGTTATATAAGTATAAAATAATTTGATTAAAAACATGTAAATAAAAAAAATAAAATAAATAAATTCATTAATTTTAAGTTGGAAAAAGGAAATAAACTTTCATTTAAATCAAACTATGACATTATAAAGTTTATATGATATAAATAGTTTGATTTAAATTAATGTTTATCTTCTTCATCTTAGATCATTTAAATACGCTTCTTTTAATGTTTTTTAATAATTATTATTATATGTTTGATTGGAATAATTCATGTTTAATGGTACAAATTTTTGAAGATCTTTTTAATAAAGGAATTTCGTACATGCAACACTGTATGAAATTGTAAAATAAATCTGATTCTTCAGGGTATTCAATATTGAAAACAAAGAACAGTTTGAAAAGAATATCGAAAGCATTTAACACATTACAAAATTTATATCGGTAATTGTCAAAAAAGATACTAATTAATTGTATGTTGGGAAGCTGTCCAACAATTAACAGCTTTGGCTGAATACTGCGGATTTGAAGTTTGAGCAGATTAATTTTCATTTCCAATTCCTCACTAGTATCTGCTATAATAGCAAAACCATGTTGCGAATCAGCTATGGAGAATTATTTTCTAATTTTGCTGCCACTTGGATCGGTATTAATTTTATGTGTTGGAGGAAATAAATGGTGGAGGTACCACAAAATTGCAAACTGTTTCGATTCTGTAAATATATAAAAAATAGGTTAAGAAAATAAATATTTATTTTTGAAATTTTCATATTTACCTTCATTGTGAGCATTTAGCTCCTATAATTTTTGCGACACAAAGGCAGAAGTTACTTTTGTTTTTAACAAGTACAAAATTTTATCGCCTAGCTGGGACCATCGGTCAAATAAACTCTTCGCGGCTGGAAATTTCAGTTTGAAGTCAATGTCAATCTATTTATACAAAAAATAAGAAAGTTTATTGCTGAAAACGATTGTATATTATAAATATTATATGTATACCAGTTGCCAAGCAGATGGTTTTTTATATTCCGGCCACAACTTAAAAATTTCTGATGTTTTCTTTGCATTTTTGAGTTGTTTGAACCTGAATGGTGCACATTGTCTCCAGTATATATCAAAGTCCTCGGCAGTCGTCCCTTCGTCTCTCAGGCACTTTACACTGATATCGTAATTTTCTTCAATTTCTAAAAGTAGGAAATAAAAGCTTTGATTTTAATCAGTTTTAAGTTGTGATTAGTGAAAAATCTAAATTTCAGAATAAGAAACTTAGAAAAAAATGTAAATTTACGAAAAACATATCGTTACAAACCTACCAGTTTCAATTTCACCAATTACGGGAATTTTGCATTTGAATGCTCCTTTTGCTATTCTTTTAAGATTTGCTAGTTTATTGTAAAGTTTTCCTCTTTTCCCTGTTCTGTAAAATTCCTAAAATTTTTAAATATTAAATTTTGTTTGTATATAATAAATACTTTTTATTAAGTAAATTAGTTCTTACTATTTCTTCGGATGGGAATATAGTACAGATTTCTTTTTCCAGTTCAGTACAGTCAGACAGTGAACAATCAATGCCATTTCCTTCAACATATTTAGTAATTGTGGTGATCAAAAGATTTCTTTGCAAATCGCTGAAAAGTTTAGCTATGTGAAGAGGAGTTAAAATTTTAAGTACTTCTGGTGTAATTTTTTCGTCTGAAAATTGAAAGAGAAAAGTAATATTGCAATATTATTTAATTATAATTAATTCCGATTACTTACCTTTAAATTTATTGTACATGTGGCCTATATTCCACGCTTCCAAAATGTCTCCAATATCAGTAGTATTCATTTTAGTATATATTTTTGTAATATTCCTTTGATAACTTGAACATACCTCATTGTTAATAATATAATATATATTAAACAATTCACTTATTGGTTTAAATTTTATTAGCTTTTAAGTAATTAATTAATCCGAATACAATTGCGTATTTAAACCAATTTAAATCAAAAAATGAATTTACACAATTTTAAAAAATATATTTACTGATATATTTCTACAATTATTCACTACTTTTCAATTCTAAGACACAACTTGATATGACGCCGAAATGTGATGCAATAATGTACAAGAATGTACATGCACAAAATAACACAGAGCGAAATTTCAATTGTGACCATAACCACTGTCAACAATGCGAAGTAAATGTAGTCAGCCACAAGGCGATTTTTTGATTTCAATACAATATGTAACTTCATTGTTTACAGTGGTGGTGGTCACAATTGCAATTAGACGTAACATATTTCAATAACCTCTTTGTTTTTTACTTGTTGATCACGCCACACTTAGTGTTCTCTTCTTTGATGACAAAAAAAAAGTATGATTGTGTATGTAAGGGAGATGTTTAACATAATATATACATAAAAGCGTTACTAAGAGGAAAAAACCTAACTAATGCAACAACAAAATAGATTTTAGGCAACGCATTTTGTTGTTGTGGCACACGTATAATATGAGAGATAGTAATTGTTGTTAATATTTACATCTTTCACCTTCACCCCCTGTTCATTTTGCCAGCAACGTTTACTGTATTTTTCGTTAAGGAAAAAAATATACGTTTTTTTTACAATGTTGTCAACTTTTTAATTTTAAAAGCTCTGAACTCAAAAAAACTCTTAATTTTCTTAAAAGCACTACCAATGTTTTTATATATATAATATTTGATGTCAATGTAAAATTTTTATAAAAAATAACTCAGTTTTATCCAAATATGTAAAATCGAATAATTTGCAATATAAAACTGGTTATTATTTATATAAAAATAAAGAGTAATATCCACAAAATAATACACAAATATTTTACATTTAACTTAGCGTTTTTTTTTACGTCCATGTTAGCATTATTTTAATAAAGTTGTAAATTCAAACAATAGTGGTGATTGAATCAATTAAAATTTTAATTGAATATAGTGTAAAATGCAATTAACATGGTAATTGAAAAAAAATATTATTTTTTAATTGAATCAATTAAGAACGTAATTAAATTTAACCTAAAATTCAAACACCACCATTAATTGAAAAAAAACTAGCAATAATTTTTTCTGTGTAAGAGATGTGCTAGCTTTAAATATTTTTTATTTAAAGTTACCTCTTACAAAAAGATTAATTTAAAAGTATTTGTTTATCAATAGTAAATATATTAACAATTGAAAATAATGGAAATTTAAAACTTTGTTTTTATAACAAAAAATATACTGAGGGGTTGCTTTAGTTATGGCCGATACTGTACACTCCCTGCCACATGAATAGGACCCCCTTTTGTACTCTGTGCAACTGTAATTCACTCCGATATTTGCAAACAATTATCGATGGTTTGTTTTGTGTTTTAAAGGTGTCCATGTTTACTTGCTCTGAGATCAAATTTGTGTTCTGGAAAAGTCCCGTCATCATTTTTTTCATATTTTGTTTTGTGATTGACCAAAATTATCTATATTTTTTGCTTCACTTTATTAAGACTCCCCTTATTAACTTTTGTTTTCTTAAGCAGATGAATAAGTGCAATAGAAAAAAAAAAAAAATATAAGCAAATTGAGTTATTTAATAAAAAAAAAGTTAAATGGATCGAGGAAAAACCTTAACAGACGCTGAAAAAATAAAAGTTAAAATTTACAAGGAATGTGGACAATCGATCCATAACATTGCTGAACGAATCTAAAGATGCCGAAATGTGGTATCTATTTTTTTACGGAATGAGTCAAACTACAGGAAAAATATGAAAGGCCGTACTAAAAGAGTACTTTCGTCAACTGATAAACGTGCTATTCTCAGAGCAGCATCAAATTCTCACGACTCGTCTGCACAAATTAAAGCTAAAACTGGTGTTTCGGTAAGCTTAAGGACAGTGCAGCGTGTAATTTCGATGGCTGAATAGCAGAGTAGTAGGGGTTATGGTGTGGGGAGCCATATCCTATTTTGGTACCAGCACCATGACCGCTAATTGATACATTGGAGTGCTACAAGAAGCGTTTCCTCACATTCAGAACATTTTTGGAAGCTGACAGTGAACATTCCAGCGAGACAATGCACCAATTCATACTGGTAATGTCATGGCTACGCGATCAAAATGTGAATGAGCTCGCCGGACCTTTGGGGATGGCTAGCTCGTAAAGTGTATGCTTCTGGAAAGCAGTATACTACCAAAGAGGAACTTATTAAAGGCATAAAATTGGCTTGGTCGACGCATTATTGAAAAGGCTTTAAAATGTAAAATTTTTCATAAAATGTAATAAAATTAAAAGTTGAAAACTATACATAAATTGTGTTTATTTAGTATTCATGTGTCACAAATTTTGCAGGCATTTTTGTTACTTGGTTTACAATTTAAAAAAAAAAGAAAACAAAGCCAGTGCATATATTGAACAAATTTTTGTTGTGTTCAATAACATCTAAATTACCTAGAAATAAAAACAATTAAGAGTGCTATATTCGGCTATGCCGAATCTTAAATACCCTTCACCTTTGTTGTGGATTCATTAATTGCCCACTTTCAGCGTATAGCACCCTTCCCATAAGGGTGAAGGGTATAAAAACAACAACGCCAAACGAAACGAAACACCAAAAAAAAAAAAGCAAAATACGCAAAGCAATGAAGCCAACACACATCCAAACATACGTTTTGTTGCTTTTTTGTCAAAGCATGCAATAAACTGTATTTTTTTTTATGAAATTTTCAGAGGTTGTCTCGGATTTTTGCTCATATCTTCGTTATGTATTGACGGATTTTGCTGATTTTAAATAGGAAACTTCTAGAAAGTATGTCTGACAGAATTATTGGAGATTTGGATCCCGAAGATATCTGGGGTCTTCAGAAAATTGATTTCAACAGACAGACGGACGGACATGGCTTAATCGACTCCGCTATCTATAAGGATCCATAATATATATACTTTATAGGGTCGGAAAATTATATTGTGGAAATTACAAACCTTCTCAAGCAGGTGAAGGGTATAAAAATGCGAAATATTCCTTATTGAAGTAAATTTTTACAATTTATATTGCTTTTTTAAAAAAAGTAATTCACTCACCTATTTATTGTCCACATGTGTATATCATATGAAAAGAGATTCTATAAGGCCCTTTTAATGAAGTTACCGTTTAAAATATTTCATACTAAGAATTTTTTTCATCAAAAATATTTTTTAACAAAAAACTGAAATTATGATAAATAATTAATTTTCTCAAGAAAACAAAAATTATTTTTAAAATCTACAAAGATACATAAGATTCGTTATAGCACTCTTGCTTATTTTATTGCTGCTTTTGTTTCCCTTGATAAATTCTTAATATTGTCCCTTTCTTGTAACTTTTACATAAATCAGGTACAAAATATAAATAAAAATAAAAAAAGCATTGTCATTGATTAAAAAATTGGCTGACTGTTTTGTGGGTTGATTAAGATGCAAAAAATAAATAATTGCGATTTTGTCTCATTTTTCACAATACATAATAATAATGATAATAATGCATTTCAAAGGATATTTTGTTGCTTATATTAGGGTTTCCGCTTACAAAGCCATCCATATAAACTCAATACCGGTTTAAAATGATGCTAACTGAATCTAACACTGCACATTATAAATTTTACTCATTATTATTTGAATACGGTGATCGGAGGCAAGTTCTTACTACATCCACTAATAAATAAGTCATAATAAAACTGAACTACTTAAAAAGTCATTACTTTTTTATCACTAAATCACGTTACAAGTAACGACTTTAACTGCTTATTGATCTTTTTTAAAATAGTAGTAGAATTACTACTTTTTTTAAAAATAGTAGTTGAAATACTACTTTTTTAAAAAGTATTTCTACTACAAGAAATACTATTTTTTTAAAATAGTAGTAGAAATACTACTTTTTTTAAAAATAGTAGTAGAAATACTACTTTTTTAAAAATAGTAGTAGAAATACTACTTTTTTAAATAGTAGTAAAAATACTACTTTTTTAAAAATAGTAGTAGAAATACTACTTTTTTTAAAAATAGTAGTAGAAATACTACTTTAACTCACCGAAGCCCTTATCTGTAAAACCAAAATAAGCTCAAGTAAATTACGACTATTCATAAGTACTGTAGACGTTATGTAGTAATCAATGAAAAGTATTTTATTCAGTAATTGCAACACACTACCACCTTTTGCAGGGAATTTTTCCACAACTGGAATCCCTAAACCTCCAGAAAGAAATATAAATATTTTCTTCCCTTTTTCTTGGTTTATTTTATATCTATGAAAATAATTTTCGCGATAAAACAAACCTTGAACAAAGAAGTCACAATGTGCTAATTACAAAAATATTGAAATAAAAACAAAGGATTTTTTTGTATCAATCTTTTCGCAGTCTTTATAAATGTGGTACCATATATATTAATAAAAAAACTTTTTCTGTTTTGTAAATAGAAAAAATTGTGTATTCACAAGTCAAAGTGAATAGAAGATGTCTTCTAATAAATCCACGTACAGTATTCGTTTAACAGTATGAATAAAATATAATAAACATACTAAAATGAAAAACGTGTTGTTTAAATGATACTAACAGCCTGTTTTTATAAAATAAATGCAATTCCATACCAAAAATTTATATACAAACGAAGAACATGTTACACAATTGGTTTTTATAAATCACAAGAATTTGTTTATTTTTATACCCTTCACCATGAGTGGCAAGTTTGTTATTTATACATTTTTCATTTATGACCCCACAAAGTATATATATTCTGGATCGTTATATATAGCGAAGTTGATATAGTCATGTCCGTCTGTATGTTGAAATCAACTTTCCATAGCCCCCAAATAACTTACAAACTTAATTGATACATCAATATATCGGGAATTCTTCCCGCTCAGTTGCTATTTAAAATCGAGAAAATCGGTCCACAAATGGCTGAGATATAAGGAAAAAACCGGGACAACCTCGATTTTTGGCCTTTTTTTTATCTATATCTGGATTACTAAGTCATTAATATAGACAACATGGATCTCTAATGATAGATATTTCAAAGTCCATTGCAACGATTTATATTAGGCTATAGTAATTTGGATATACAATGGGTCAAAATCGGGAAAATTGTTTTTTAACCCGAATATTTTTTTTTTACCACAAACATTTTTTTTATAAGTTTTTTTTCCACTAATAAATTTAAAAAAAAATTTTAAAAAATTTTGAAAAAAATTAAAAAAAAAAAAATTGAAAACAATTTTGAAAAAAAATTTTTTTTTTGATTTTGAAAAAAAAATTTAATTTTGTTTACCTAAAAATATTTAAAATTTTTATTTTAAAGTATAATTTGGTGAAGGGTATATAAGATTCGGTACAGCCGAATATAGCTCTCTTACTTGTTTTTTTTAAGTATAATTTCGTGAAGATATATAAGATTCGGCCGAGCCGAATAGAGCTTTGTTACTGGTTTTGTATTTTTTTGAAAAAACTTAAAGTGTTCAGAATTTCGTTTGGAAATTATATTTATGTATTTCTTAGGCATGATAACTTATCGACATTTTAAACAAGGCTTAATCAAATATAAAGTATATATTTTTCATACAAAAAAATCTTTTGACAGCTTATATGTCATTTTGAAAGGTACATATCTGTCATTTATTCCCACTTAGTTATTAAACATTATAGTGTAAAGAACATAGTTTGTTTTTGCTTCGGAAATGTTGAATTTTGTACCAATAATTTGAAAAAGAAGTGCCCGATTGCATACCAAAGTTTATGGTGAATGTGTTCCATCTGTTTCAATGTGCTTTTGACACGGAAAACAAAGATCGACCAGACCAGCCAAACAAGATTTAAGACCAAGAGTTGGAAGCATTACTCCATGAAGATTGTTGTAGAATTCAACAGGAGCTTGCTAAATCATTGGGATTTCAAAACGTTTGCGAGTAGTAGGATTTATCCAGGAGTAGGGAAATTGGGTACCATACGAATTGAAGCCCAGAGACCTTGAAAGACGATTTGGAATGTCCGCAATAATGCTTGAACGCTATAAAAGAAAATAAATTTTTCATCGAATCATTACTTGCGATGAAAAATGGATCCATTACGATAACCCGAAGCGTAATACATCGTATGTGAAGCCCGGCCAACCAGTCGAATCGACACCAAAGACAAATATCCATGGCGCTAATATAATTATCTTTATTTGGCGGGAGCAAAAGAGTCTTATCTATTATTACCTGCTAAAATCTGACCAGACCATCACAGGGAACCTGTACCGAATGCAACTCAGTCGTTTGAAGCGAACATTGACCGAAAAACGCCCAGACATGAAACCGTAATATTCTATCATGAACACGCTCGGCCACCTGTTGCTATACCTGTTAAAAAGTATTTAGAAAGAAGAGGTTGTGAATTTTTACCAAACCCGCTGCAAAACGCTATCTCTGGCATACGCTTCACTTTGTAACAGAGTATTCGATATTGGCTTGATTCGTTCTTGGCCTCAAAAGATGAACAGTTCTTTTGGCTCGGTATCCATATGTGTTCAGAAAGATGGGAAAAGTTCATAGCTGACAATGGCAAATACATTGAATATATTTGTATTGTACAAATATTTCAAAATAAATGCTTAAAGACTCTCTGACATTTACTTTCTAAATATCTTTTCATACAAATATTGTTCGCGACTACGGTGTAGATGATTTATTTGGAAGGTCAAATTTTCGATCACTTTTCCACCATTACTACATGTTTCTAGCTGTGTTATCGTCGAAGCCTTTTGACTTCACATAACCCCCAAAAACACCCACACGATTTGCAGGGCCAGTACGCGAAATGAAATGATGATTAATTCAACTACAGTGAGACCTCGATTATCCGTAATGTTCGGGAACCGGGAGCATTGTGGATAATCAATTTTACCGGTTAATTGAGTACCAGGTTTTAGTAGTTTTTTAATGATGACAGTTTTTCGATAATGGCATTTAAAGCTCCATATTTTACACTGATCCAACGGTTGGATCAAAGTCGTCCAATTTGGTGGAAAAAATTTCACAATAACGTTTTCAGCATTGAAATCCTGCACGTCTGGATGTTGTTCAACGGCAGAATGATTTTACTATAATCTTTTTTACCAATTTTCTTAAAATATTCTGCCACTTCTGGTACCATTCTCATGGAAATTTTTTAAAGCTCTTTCCAATAACTAATGCTTTGTATTTGTGTGTACCAGTAGCATTAACGCAAACTAATGAGGTTAGTCTCTCCTTTGAGACCTAGTGTCATTCTATGAAATTTTCATTATGGCAAGCCAAGCTTCACTCTTCAAGTAAACACTTTCCATTCTCCATTATCTCATTGGTGAGTTTTTTCATTGATTTGAATTCATTTAATTTTTCCACAAAAATTGTGCCAGCTAATCAGCTGAATATTTTTCTCCTGCAGCATTAAGTTTGTTAATACCATGTAGTTTTGTTCTTAAATTTTGAGTGGAATATTTTAGGCATTCCTTTACTGTTAATCCAGAAATTGAAGTTCCTTTAAATCGTTCCTTTCGGAATTATTCATAAACTGCAAAATCTACTTTTGCTTCTTCAGCAGTTTTTAAAGTTTTTCGGTTGCCAAAGCAAAGAATCACTTTGTATTTTATAATGTGTAACAATCCTTACACAAAAAGCTATCGAAAAACGGTGGTACAAATCGATCTAGGTAATTCCCCTTTTACGTTTTATTCACATTGTGTTAGATTGTTCAAAAATAATCGAAAAAAATTATAATCCCGGATAATTACCTCTATTATCCGGTTAATCGATGCAAACAAAATCGATTCAAAAACATTTTCTTTTTCTTTCCCGGATAATTGATGTTGCCGGTTTATCGAATCACGGATAATCGAGGCCTCACTGTATATGTTGTTCGAAATGCATGAGAAATATTTTTCATAGAGCGCTGATTTTCATAATACATGAATGAAAAGCTGAATAATTTGTAGACTTCACCCGATTTAGACCCATTAGCGGACCGAATTTCTATGGTGTAGTATAGTATATATAATGGCCAGGTCATCATTTTTTGCTTATATTTATGTGTAAGCTATTCGATTTTCTCGAATTTTAATAGCAACTGATCCGGGACTATAGCGGTTATATTGATGTATCAATCATGTATGTGTGTTATTTGTGGACTTCGCAAAGTTGATTTCAACAGACAGATAGAACATCTGGATATATCGACTCTGCTATCTATTACGATATATACATATATCTTTATGTACTTTTTGATGTAGCAAATGATAAATGAATAAATTGCAAAAGGAATGATAAACTTATATATGTATAACATTGACCTTGGTGTAGCGCAATTAATGGATTATCTATACACAAATATACACAATTGGTCAACTCACAAGTTTTCTTATCAGTCATATTGTCATAATGTTCTAATAAATCGCGACTCGGCGGCTCGGTTTAACCGACTCTTAGGCATTCGGCGTTGGTATCTGCTGGTTGGTTACGATAACACAATAAACATAGCATAGAAAGTAGTATTATTTTAAGAAATTGTTTTCTTGAAAAGCAATAAAAACCATTGTGAAATATCAGGACATTATAACAATATGACATGATAAGAGACCTTGCGAATTAACCAAATATGTATCTCATATTCATATTCGCTATTGACAAAATATCTGTGCAAACAATGATTTCATATATTTGTAGACATCAAGTGAAAAACGCTTTATCAAAAGGCGAAAGTAACAAGTCAACTGTATAATAAGAACTTCGTTATTCACGCTTAAAATTGTTGGAAATACGTTAATATTGTGTGTGCGTGTGTGTGAGAGTAAAATTTATACACTAAAGGTGTAATCGCAAACATGTAAGAAGTTGGTTAAAAATCTGTGCAGTTCATTAAGCCATTTTGCACATTAAACAACAACAACAACACCATCATCATCACGGAAAAAGTGCATCACTTACCCACCGTAACGAAAACAGACATCAACAACAGCAGCAGCAATAACAACACATCAGAATCTGTGGCCCCACCACCGAAGATACAAAGAGTCTTATTTAATAAATGTTGTACGCACGCTATTGAACCAACGTAATTGTCATGATCTTCAACAGCCGGGTAATAAAAAGCATCACAATAAACTTGCAACAAACCATACAAACACACACACACACATACTACATGAATGAATGCATCATATGTATGTGGATGGATGTACTCGTATGTCTACATACTGATGAATGGAGGATGGATATATAGATAGATGGATGGATGGATGGATGATGGATACAAAAGTGAAGCTAAACTGCAATACACAAATTGTATGACTTTTAATATGAGTGGTGGTGATGGTGGTGGTTTGGGGGCTACGATGCATCAAAAATTGTTGCTGCTATAAAAAATGAAACCACACACACACACACACAGTAACAGTAACAACAGACCAACAAAAACAAAAAACGTTCAATTGCACACAGAGAGTATTCACCCTTAAACAAAAAAAAAAAACAAAAAAGTCAAACAACCACATGCACACATAAATATCCATACGTGAATAAGTTCATTCACACAGCCATGCAGTTGCAACACACTATTATCCCATTTTGAAATTCGGGGCAAACCCCAGTCGCGCAAAAAAAGGAACACCAAACAAAAAATATGCAACAACAACAGCGGCAGCAGCAGCATAAACTGAATTTGACCGCGACCTAGATGATTGTTAAACACGCATCAGTGACACCACTCTCGTCAAGGTCACGTTGAAAAATTATGCCAACCAATACTCGAAGTTCGGTCGAACGAATGCACATGCTGCTGCAACACGGCTACCATTAATGCTGCTGCACTTCTGTATCGCGTTTGTTTTTCACTCCCAGTGCCTGTGTTTGTGTTGCTGTGTGAATGTGTTTTTCGTTTTTTTATTCGCTTTTTTGTATTTACTGGGATGTTATTTGAAATCAGTTCTGTTCTGTTCTTTTTTTCTTTTTTTTTTGTGTTTTCGTTTCATGTTTTTTTTTTTTTTGTTTTTGTTTGATGAGGAGTATCTTGTTTTGGCGCCGCATATCCATTTTTTCACGTGCTGCAATACACTTGTGTTTTTTACAAAATTTTTCAATGCCACCAGTTTTTGTTTTTGTGATAGTAGCATCACGTGCTTATACATACAACATTTGTATGTACTACATACATACTGTGATTGTAGTATATTTTGTTCACACATCCATGTTTGGCTGCATGTGAGTAGTGAGTGGCCAATGCACTTTCATTGCAATGTATCGGTGACTCTGCAATATTGCATCTAAAACGGCGCTTCAATATACGTACATAAATACGAGTACATACATTATTGGGCTTTACACACATTCATATATTGGTTGCATATAGTTATTGTACATACTCGGATTTCGTACATAAATATCATAGATACAAACACACTGTCAATTAGAACATATACACACACACAACCATACACCAGTATTGTAGTTGCATATCACATATGTAGCTACAAATATTATGCTATTGTAAGTGTGTGTGTGTGTGTGAATGCATGTTTGTATGCATATGTTCATGTTAATATTTGATACGCGCAAATCAATAACCTGCCGCAATAATAAACGACTCTTTTCATATTCATATGGACACATCCATATATATACATGTATTCATACACACATACTGTTAACATGTTTATTTGTTTGTGTGCCATAGGACTGCAGTTCAGTTTTTCAAAATTTCGACTTTTTCTATTTTAGAAAATTACTGTTATCCTTTTTTATCTTTCCATTGAAATCTAGTTTTAAATACTTAACAACTGTAAAAATTATAATATATAGCGAATCACATCTTATACTTGTACATTTCTTTTTGGCAATTTCGAGAAGTACTGTTCGAATTCTTATAGCACTTCATGTAATATTCAATCTCTGTAAATTTGAGTCAAAGTGGATAATGTAAACCCATGCCCGATCGCCCACAAGCTTAGAAATGGGTTTACATGGAGAAAATGTTAATTGTTTCCAAAGTATACTTTAAGATAAATAACAAAAACTATTATTTTGAGAAAAAATTTTTAATTAAAAAAAAAAATTTGGTTAAAAAAAATTAGGGTGAAAAAAATTTTTGGTAAAAAAAGTATTTGTTAAAAAAATGCTTCTATTTTCTCGATATCAATCTAATAACACAAAATGTTGCCAACATATTTTGTACCATTTATTAAAGGTGACCCATACCCTCATAATGTGTTACATTTTTAACGATCACAATAGAACAACAACCATTACCATTTATGCAATTTTATTTTATGT
The DNA here is from genome assembly GCA_942486065.2 of Calliphora vomitoria. Lineage (NCBI taxonomy): Eukaryota > Metazoa > Arthropoda > Insecta > Diptera > Calliphoridae > Calliphora > Calliphora vomitoria. The sequence goes on along the minus strand of OW818031.2, from coordinate 12,803,840 downwards.
TGCTTTTAAATATTGTAAAACTACAATATACATTTTGCTTCCATTTTAACACTTTTAATCAGAAACAAGTAAGAGAGCTATATTCGGCTGTGCCGAATCTTATATACCCTTCACAAAATTATACTATAAAATAAAATTAATTTTTTTTTTTTTTAATTTTAGAATTTTTTTTTCGAAATTGTTTTTTAAGTTTTTTAAAATTTTAAAAAATTTTTTTTTTAATTTATTAGTGAAAAAAATGTATGACAAAAAAAGTTTTCTGTGAAAAAAAATTCGGGTTAAAAAATATTTTTCCCGATTTTGACCCATTGTAGGTCCAACTTACTATACTATATACATCGTACATTGTATACATCGTTGCAATGGACTTTGAAATATCTATCATTAGATATCCATATTGTCTATATTAATGACTTAGTAATCGAGATATAGATAAAAAATAGGCCAAAAATAGAAGTTGTCTCGGATTTTTGCTCATATCTTCGTTAGTTATGGACGGATTTTGCTGATCTTAAATAGGAGACTTCTCGAAAGCATGTCTGACAGAATAATTGAAGATTTGGATCCCAAAGATATCAGAAAATTAATTTCAACAGACAGATAGACGGACATGACTAAATCGACTCCGTTATCTATAAGGATCCAGAATATATATAGTTTATATGATCGGAAAATTATATTGTGGAAATTACAAACGGAATGACAAACTTATATATACCCTTCTCACGAAGGTGAAGGGTATAAATTAGGATATTCAATTAATCGGGTTTCTGGTTAAATCGGTTAATCGAGCAAATAATTAATCGGGGTTTAGATTTAATCGGTTAATTTTAAATTATTCGATTAACCGAATAATTTCTATTTTAATTTTAAATTGAAGATAAAACCACGAATTTTGTGCATTTCAACAAAAAAATAAATAATAGGAACTAAATATGGTATTTTAGAACCTTTTTATTTATAAATGTGAGTTTTTTTTTAGGATTAGTGAGATATTCTGAAATAATATTTTAAAAAAGAATAGGAAAGGTTTCCTTTTAATCGATTTTTCTTTGGTTTTAATAAAACTTAACTTGGACAAATTCTCTTACTGATTGTGAATGTTGAAGAAATCGAAAGTAGGGCATGAGAAATACTATCCAATTTCTCAGTTCATTGTTTAGTTTTTTTAAGCATATAAAATCCTCCATTACACCATTGGAAAATTTCCTTAAGATCTGATAAAAGTATCGTTTATGTCTTTCTCCAACTCATTAGGACAAATTTCATCATGTAACATTCTAGGAAAATGTCATTTTCAAATTCCTTTATTTCAGTTTTTGATCTATATTTAAAAAACTATTGCTAGAAGGGAATGTTCATAAGATAAGTAATATAAAGTCAAAAAAAAAAAAAAAAAATCGGTTAATCGGTTAATCGACACAAATTAATCGGTTTATTTGTTATTTGAAAATCTGCAATTTTAAATTATTCGAACAGTTAACCGACCAAAATTAATGGTTTAACCGATTAACGGTTAATCGATTGAATACCCTAGTATAAATACAAAAACTGTTTCATTAACAAAAACAAACTTCAAAAACAATACCAAGAAAATCTGTTCGAAAAGTGTTGCATTTCTAACCCTTTGATAAAATTGAAGGTGAAATAGTATATCTGCGAGGTTTTAGGGCAACATTATTTGAAAAGAACACGTTATACGCTTACCAAACTATATTTTTTTTTTCCAGAAAGGAACACAAAAAAGGTTAAAATGCAGAATAAAGGCATCATTTATGCCAGAAAAGAAAACGCCATAAGTTGGACTATAGCGGATATACTGATCAATGAATGAATGATGTTATTTAAATGTTTATCATTTGGTATCCATATTCTCTATATTAATGATTAGATATAAATAAAAAAGTAGGTAATAAATTGAAGTGATCATGATTTTTTGCTTGTTTGTCAGTTATTTATGTGTGAGTTAATCGATTTTATCGAATTTAAATAGCAACTGAACCGGAACTAAGCGCGGTATATTGATGTATCAATCATGTATGTAAGTTATTTACTCAGCTATCTATCCAGATTCAGAATATGGGGTTGCAAATGAAAAATTATCACTCATGGGGATGTGTATAAAGTGGAAGCACCAATTCTAGTGGTTTTTTATGACTATAAACTTTACTTACAAAGTAAGTCGAAAAACAAATAAGAGAGCTATATTAGGCTGTGCCGAATCTTATACACCCTTCACCAAATTATAGTTCAAAATAAAGATTTTAAATATTTTTAAGTAAACAAATTTAAATTCTTTTTTTCAAAGTTTAAAAAAAAAAATTTTTCAAATTGTTTCTCAAAATTTAATTTTGTTTTTTTTTTTTTCAAATTTGTTTTCAATATTTTTTTTCAAATTGTTTCTCAAAATTTAAAATTTTTTTTTTCAAATTTGTTTTCAATATTTCTTTTTTTTCGAAATTGTTTTTTTTTTTTTAATTTTTTCCATTTTTTTTTTTTTTTAATTTTTTTTCCTATTTTTTTTAAGTTTTTTTTTATATTTATTATGGTCATTTTCACAATGTACGATTAAAAGTTAACGTGAAATTTAACCGCAAGTTAGGCAAATCTGAATTTCACAATGTACGATTAATTTTTCACTGACACTATTTAACAACAAAGTTGCTGTTAAATATAACCGAACAAACTTCGCCGGTTAATTGTAAGAAAAACATGTATACTTTTATAATATTTATAATTTTTAAAATATGTAAAGCGCAGAAAAGGAAATTTTGCACGGCGTGATCCAGATACCACCCTGATATTGCAAATACAAACCAAACAACAAATGTGCACTTTTCCTGCGCAATATAGTTAGGTACCTTAATATTTTTGAGTTTTATAAGTTTTTTTATTATACAACTAATAGAATACAAATTATTATTTTTTGATGCCGCCTTTTTAGAAATTTTTTATATTTCAATCTTTCATTACACTATTTTTCGTAAACAAATGTATGCAGTATTGCCATACTTTCTACTGAATGCTTTTGTTAAGTAATCAAATGATGGTGAAACGTAACTCGGTAACCGTTGGATAAATGGTCCCGTTTAATAAACCGACAGTTTGTTAATTTTCTGTTAAAAATGAAATAAGCGTACATTGTGAAAATGGCCGTTAGTGAATTAAAACAAAATTGTTCCAATGTTATTAACCCTCCGACGGTTGAGTCATCCGTTGCCCTTATATGAAGTATAAGGTCCACAGGGACCTATTTCTATTTGTATGGAATTTTATATGAAAACTAATTTTTTTAAAATTTTTTTGTTTTGATTTATTATTATTTACTAATTATACATATATAAAGAATGTTAGAAAAACATTTAAGGAACACGTTTGTGATGTGTTCAAACAATGAAACAAGCTAAAAGACAGTGCATTTATTAACGATTTCTTGAAATTTCAGTACAAGGTCCCAGCGGACCTTTTCACACGTTCCCGTACTAAACACATTTAAATCTCAATAGAAACTAAACTATTGGTCGGATCGCTTTGATTTATTTTAACGATTCTAGATAAAAATTTCCTTGGAATACATGTGGGGGGCAGGTATACTTCCCATGGACCATCAAGGAGTAATTTCAGTTTGAAAATGAAAAAGGTCCCAGTGGACCTTTTCACACGTTCCCGTACTAAACACATTTAAATCTCAATGTAAACTAAACTATCGCTTTGATTTTTTAAACGATTCTAGATAAAATATCCTTGGAATAAATGTGGGGGCGGGTATACTTCCCATGGACCATCAAGGGACCTTCACACCCGCCGGAGGGTTTAACAGTACCGGGAGAACTTGTCCGTTGCTAGAAAACCTGGTTCAGGTAGAAGGAATGGTCCACATGATGTTCTGAAGCCAAAAAAGTAGAAAACATTTTCAAAAGAGCTTCCAACACCTCCGGTAGGAAAGCAGCCCGGTTAGGTCAGTGCTCGGATTTTTTGGTACGAAAAGTTAAAGCTAATGCAGGTTTAAAAACATACAAGGCTCAAAAAGTTCCTGACAGGAACGTTGCTAAAAATTTAGAGGGCAAAAACAGAGCACGGTAATTGAAGTGAAGTTTTATAAAAAAAATATTCTCCTGTTCAAAAATTGTATGTTGCTGATGCTCGATGGAATGTTGAAGAAAAGTTTAGGACCCAAAAGCAGACAAAATTTCCCAAAAAGTTCCTGGTATGGCAAGCATGTTAGAAATGGCTCTATAAATACCGAAATTTACATCAAGGAATGTTTACAATAAAGGCTGCTTCCATTCATAAGACTTCTTAATGTGTCCACTTATTTTTGGCCTGACTTGGCATCCTGTAACTATGGTAAACAAGCTCTTGAGTGGTACAAGAACAATAATGTGGTATTTGTTACAAGAGAGGCAAATCCTCCAAACTGCCGGAGCTATGGCCAGTTGAGAGATATTTTGCTCTTGTTAAAAGAGAATTGAAGAGCACAAAAAAAGGTGTCCAAAATTGTGGTAGATTTTAAACGGAGATGGACTAGCAGTTCGAGCAAGGTGACAGAAAGCACTATATATAAACACTATAAACGTTAATGGAAGGGTTTCCGAAAAAGGTTCAAAATTTCATCACTAGTGATTAAAACTATAAAAATATTTTTTATTTTTTTTCTTATTTTGTAAATAAGAAAAAATTAAAACTGTAAGTTTAGTGGTTTCGTTTTTGTTAACATATATGTATGTTAAGAATTTTTCGATCTCACTCCTTAATAATAATTCAAAAATCGATGATAATACGAGTATATTCTAAATATCAACTTTCAAACATTTCAATAAGGTAAAAAATATTTTAATTTTAATTAAACTTTACTTTTCACGCCATATTTATCTGAAGTTTCACTAAAACCTCGTAACATTTACATTTATGAAAATTTACAAATATTCAAAGATTTTACCTTAAGTTATGGTGGTGAAAGGGTTAACGTATTCCGATTTCATAAAATTATCAATATACATCTTCTGAGAATTATTCTGATTTATTTATTAAAACTTATTCCATACAGCATCCTCCTTTTAAACACTAGAGTGCGTGATTACAATGTTATAACAATTTGCCGAAAAATGTACTATTTGGACTGCACCATTGTTAATAATTGAACTATACTTAATGTAATAAACAATGCTTATTAAAAATTGTCCATTAAATCCAAGTTTAAATTAACTGTTAATCCGTTTACTTATATGGTGAAAATCTAGTTTTGTTTGACAGGTTTTTCAATACAGAATATGTAGCACTACGAGGGGTATGAGTAATATTTATTTAGAAATATGTTGTACTTATTTTCGTATCTATTAAAATTAGAAGATAAGGAATTTACAATTATTGCCATTTCTACAAAATATATACAAGTTTTACGAATTTCAAAAATAATAACATAACAATATATATATATTTATTTGTAAAACAAACCAGTAGCATCAATAAAACATTTACAAAACCGGCAAATAAACAAGCCAGAAAATACTATTATATAAATTATAATGAAATTACAAATGCAACAAGTTTTTTTTTTTTTTTATACTATCCACACACTAAAAGCATTTGTTGCATAATAATCAAGCCAAAAAAAAATAAATAAAATAAATGCAAACATACACAATCTAACCCAGTCAGCAACAACATCCACATCATACCTACCTCATTCTGGTTGGTATTGCAGTGTTAATAATTTTCCCACGATTAAAAAGCTTTGTAGTGCAAAGTGGCTAAAACGATTGCAAACATTAAATACCATCAATGTTGTTGTTAACAACTGCAACTGACATGAGACAGCACCAGGCCACACTCTCGTACATACATACATATATATACAATACTACACACACGTTAAACATGTGACGTAGTAGGTGCTTTAAAAAAGTGCAACACTTTCGTTTTCAATGGTCGCATATAGTAGCAGTAATGTGACCAAAATGAAAACAAAACGAAAAAAAGCCAAACGTTAAAAAAACCCAGCGATTTAAAATCACGGCAACACGTCATCATAGAACCAAAAAAAAAAGGTGCATTGGAAAAAAACAGTTTTCTGCTCACACTCTTTGCAAAGTCAGCATAGTCGCTAGTTGCAATTGCATCTATGTGCAGAGCAACAACAGCAATACAACAAAAAAAAGAAGAAAAATACAAAAACAACAAACAGAAGAAAAAAAAAAACGAAACGATACAACCAGTTGCACCAGTGAGTCTGTCATCAACAAATTGCAGTCTATAAAAAAAGCGATTTACACATTTTTTTGCTTTAGTTTTTTTTAGTGGTTAGTAAACTGCGAAAAATACAATTCATCCATAACAAACACACAAATCCACAAATGCATATTGCACATATTCCATACACAGATGCAAACATATAGTATGTATGCAAGTATGTATGTGTTTTCACATGAATGTATGTATGTTTGTATGTATATACGTGTGTTTGTACATGACTCAATGCATTGCGATTCTGCATGTACTCCCGCTCCAATGCTTGAGTTGCTGCAATAATGTGATGTACTGTGGCACGCGCTACAAGTTTTCATTCATTGAATGTTTAACAAAAAAGTAAAAACGTAAAAAGAATTGAAAAATGCAAAAATATCATGCACGCATACTCATGTCAAACAAAAAAAAAAAGAAAACATCAGATATTGAATGAACAAGTGCAAAACTGTTGAAACTTATTAGGAGATGTCACACCTACCGGTCGCTTATATTGTGATAAGCAGCCACACAAACACATGCCACTCTTATACAAATTATATATAGATTTAAATTTATATGTTTATGTTCTTCCTGATAACAATTACAATAATTTATAAGTTCAATATATTTATTGGTTAAAACTGTACATGATTATGTGTTTAGCACAAAGTATTTTCTTAATGCAATCAAAGAGAAAGAATAAGTTTCCATCCGTGTGATTCAACAATATCTAAGGCATAGATGACAACTAGATTGTTGTCAAAAACCTAAATCATGAGAATGTACTGCCATGCATTTTGTTATTGTATCACACATGATACAAGGTAATCTATCTTATTTTCTCTTTTGGTCGTCATATTAACCTTCTGACTTTTACTGGAATTATGAAATATCATGCTTCCATATTCCTTTTAAAAACTCTTTTTTTTGTTTGCTATTTTTTTTTTTCGTTTAAAATTAACAAAATAAAAAAATCAGCAAAAATGTTCAGCCAAAGAAATATTTGAATTTCCATTTTAACGTGCCCTGTAATAACTAAAATATCAAAAGCTATCCTTTAATCCCGCAACGTGTCTAATTATGAAAGAAGTTCCGATCTGTTCGGAAAACCTATCCTGCAGGTGATACCCGTTTGTAATTACTTTTGCATCGTACGTTTTTTCTCAAATGTTGCATGTACATGATTTTTAGAATTTGTTGCATGTTAGATGCAGTGCTGTGATGCATTTACGAACAGGCCCTACGTTTCCAAGTAGTGGTAGCCTCTAAAATTTAATTCTCCACTGGTGACTGCTGCTGCTGTTTTATGTTCAAAATTAGTGTTTTTTTAATATAAAATAATAACATTTCTCTGTCCTTCCCTTCTATGCATTAATAATTGATCTAAGGTATTTGTTTTTTCAGTATGCAAACAATTTTAAGGGCCTCATTTTGTAAAACGCAACGACAAACGTTAAACAAATTTTGTATGGAAAAATGTCAAGTTTCAAACCATTTTCCCAGTATTTTTCATACAAATTGCTAACGTTTCTGAACGCCTTGTTTTATAAAATGAGGCCATAAAAATTATACAAAATAAAAAATCATACATATCTTAATTATTTCAGTTTAAAAGTTCAAAACTATTCAAAACAAAATCCATGTGACATTACATATTATTAAAATCAAGAAATGTTTGAACATAGATAATTACACATAGATCGGAAACTCTCCTGTCAAAGACCTAACTCAGTTGTCAAAAACCTAAGTGGTGAGAATGTATTAGTAAAAACAAGTAAGAGGGCTATATTCGTATGTGCCGAATCTTATATACCCTTCACCAAATTATACTTTAAAATAAAAATTTTTAAATTAAATTTTTTTTTTTCAAAATTGTTTTCAATTTTTTTCGAAATTGTTTTGTTTTAATTTTTTAAAAATTTTATTTTTAATTTTTTTTAAATTTTTTTTTCTTAATTTATTAGTGAAAAAAAATTTATGAAAAAAGTTTTTTTTTTGTTAAAAAAAATTCCGTTAAAAAAATATTTTTCTCGATTTTGACCCATTATAGGTACAAATTATTATAGCCTTATATACATTGTTGCAATGGACTTTGAAATATCTATCATTAGATATCCATATTGTCTACATTAATGACTTAGTAATCCAGATATAGATAAATAATTGGCCAAAAATCGAGGTTGTCCTGGTTTTTTCCTTATATTTATAGGCCGATTTTCTCGATTTTAAATAGCGACCAAGCCGAAAGAATTCCCGATATATTGATGTATCAATTATGTTTGTAAGTTATTCGGGGGCTACGGAAAATTGATTTCAACATACAGACGGACATGGCTATATCGACTTCGCTATCTATAACGATCCAGAATATATATACTTTGTGGGGTCGCAAATGAAAAATGTAGAAATTACAAACGGAATGACAAACTTATATATACCCTTGCCACTAATGGTGAAGGGTATAAAAACTATGTGAAAACAAAAACAACACTCGTATGTGTAACATTTTTGAGTAGTTTTTTTGTTAGAGTTTTTTTCCAGTTTTAGCTCTATGTTTCTCTATGTGTTTGAAACTCTTAATGGATCATAAGAGTGCCTTATAAAATACGGCTTTTTTGTGGTGTATCCAAATATACTCATGATTTGATTTAAATAGAATACACAGTTTCTTCTGTAGATAGTTTTTTTATTGAATCATTGAATAGCGTATCGGGAAAATGACCCCCACTGATTTGATGTCACAGTGGTTTACGCATTCTTTATCCAATACCATTCTGCTTAAGTGTGGCTGAATTTAATTGATGCAGCGTTGAATGTTCTTCTTCAATGTGTAGGTGGTTGTGGGCTAGTTGACATTTACCTTTGACTTCAAATAACACCATAAAGGAATCCAATATTGTTGAATCACACGATATAGGTTGCCAATTCTGATCATCGAAACGAGAAAGTAGACGATCAGGAAATTTCTCATGCAGTAATGACTCTGTTATAAACCAGTAAAATTATCAGCTGTACCAGCTCCAATAATGGCTTCAAAACAAATGCGACAATTTAGCAAAATTATGGCAGCCACACTTATATTATTTTTGAAACAATAAAAACGCATTGTTGTCTCGCGTAATGATCCAATTTTACAAGCCCTTAACTGTAAGTAGTCAAATTGTTTTTATTACTGCTCAAATGGCGGTAAAATCATATTTTTCGGTAATTTTGGGTGACCTTTTATAAATCTAGAGACTGGTTACTGTTCGACTAATAAGTTTTTTTTATTAGGAATGCACAGTGGTTTATAAATTTTTAATTTTGAAAATGATTTGGTAGCTCGTGAACGATTGGAGATATCTTAATGACATGATATGTACTTACATGGGTAGTTGGAATGTAGACTAGCGGGTGGACCAAAAATTTAGTTCTTAACCGAATGTCAAGGAATTTTATATATAGAAATTTATGGCTCGATTATGGATGGCAACCGAAATTCAGTTGTGTTGCCAGAGGGCAACTACCAGTTTGGCAACAGAAATTATAGCTGCCAGTTGCCACTGTAATACCATTTAGTTAACTGACAACGCAACTGAAGTTCGATTGCCGTCCATAATCGACCCATTATATTTAGAAATTTAAAGCCTGCTTTGTTTAAGAGATATTTATGTTGAAACTCTTTTTTTTAATTTTGGCCGGGTTTTGTTTGCTTATGCTTATGAAAAATTTAACGAAACTTGGCCAATTTTGAAGAAAAATTTCCGATTTATCTTAAAATATCTAAAAACGCAAAGCACCGTTTATAAAAAAAAATTTTATTTTTGTAAGGCCCTATATAGAGTTTAAATATAATTAAAGTTAGAAAGATATAATACAATAAACAACGGCAGAGGTCCAAAACTCATAAGTTTTTTTTTAAATTTTTTCACAATTTTCCGAATTTTGAGTTGTTTTTTCCAGGGACCGAAAATAATAATTATTCTTGAAATTTCAAAGGAAAAAAGCCATCACAAGAAAATATCGGAGAGTAAAGTCAAGCATACCAATTTGTTTGTTTTCAACTATGTTTTCATAAAATAATATGATTTTTAAATTCTTGAATTTTATTTTTTTTTTTTTTGTCAGAAATAATTGTTATTAACAAATTAATTAATGAGCTTTATTTAAATATTTATCAGACTCTTAATTAATTTTTTTATCTGCCAAAAAAATAAAAATCATAGTCTGACAAATATTCGTGACAAAAAAAAAAAAAATCAAATTCTGACTAATATTTCTGACAAAAAAAAAAATAAATAAAAATCAAAGTTTGACAAATATTTCTGACACAAAAAATAAAAATCAAAAAATAACAATTATTTTTGACAAAAAAAAAAAAAATCAGAAAATAACTATTATGTTGTGATTTTTATTATAAATGTCATTATTGTTATGGTCCCTGGTTTTTTCTTGTGAAAAAATAAAAAAAATATTAAAAAAAATTCGTATTTCTAAATTCGCTGAGCAAATCAAAATTTGCTTATATTGAACTAAGTTACTTACTGCCTTATAAGTACGAAAAACCGGTATTTTACCCGTACTTTATGATGTTGAATGAAGTAGGAAGTGCTATTCTTTGTTTTTGAAATCTGCCAAACTCAAAAACAAAAAATATCACTTCCAAGGTATTTCTACTTCATTATTATACCCATCACCATTAGCGGCAAGGGTTTATATAAGTTTGTCATTCCCTTTATAATTTCTACATTTTTCATTTGCGACCCCAAAAAGCATATATATTTTGGATCGTTATAGATAGCAATGTCGATATAGCCATGTCCGTCTATCCGTGTGTATGTTGAACTCAACTTTCCGTAGCCCCCAAATAACTCACATACATGGTTCATACATCAATATATCTCGAATTCTTCCGGCTCGGTTGCTTTTTAAAATCGAGACAATCGGACAACAAATGGCTGATATATAAGGAAAAACCGGTACAACCTCGATTTTTGGCCTATTTTTTTTATCTATATCTGGATTATTATGTCATTAATAGACAATTTGGTTATCTAATGACGGATATTTCAAAGTCCATTACAGCGATGTATATAAAGTTATAGTAATTTGGACCTACAATGGGTTAAAATCGGGAAAAATATTTTTTAATCCAATCTTTTTTTTAACAAAAAAATTTGTTTGTCATACATTTTATTTTATTAATGAATTAATTTTTTTTTTTTTTTTAAATTGGAAATAATTTTGAAAAACAATTTTGAAAAAAAAAAATTCAAAATTTTGAAAAAAAAAATTTTTTGTTTAAATTTTGAAACATTTTTTTTAATTTTGTTTACCTAAGCATATTTAAAAGTTGTATTTTAAAGTATATTTTGATGAAGGCTATAAAACATTCGGCACAGCCTAATATAGCTCTCTTGCTTATTTTTGGTATCACTTTATTTCACATATTTTGGTGTAAAATGGCACCGATTTGTTATTTTTGCCCTGATAATGCATATTTTTTAATAGAAATTATATTTTTCGTCGTCAATGGAAAATATATTGTCTCGATAAAATTTTTTTTTTGTCGAATTTGTTATAGAAATAGCATCAAATATTCTTTCGCTGTAAGTCTTCTTCATTTCTCTGTCAGCAATTGAAAATTATCATTTCAAAAAATTTTGCTTCAAAAAAGTTTATAGATTTTTTAAAAAATTTGTTAATTGTATCAAAAATCTTCATATTATTCTTAATTGTAATTTGGATTTAAGGAGTGAGATCGAACAATTCTTAACTTCAATTTCCGTGCTCTGTTTTTGGCCTTTAAATTTTTAGCAGGGTTCCTGTCAGGAACTTTTTGAGCCTTGTATGTTTTTAAACCAGCATTAGCTTTAACTTTTCGTACCAAATAGTCCGAGCACTGAGCTAACCGGGCTGCTTTCCTACCGGCTCTTTTGAAAATGCTTTCTATTTGTTTGCCTTTAGAAACATCATGTGGTCCATACCTTCTACCTGAACCAAGGTTTTCTATCAACGAACAAGTTCCATGGTGTTAAACAAGTATTAATACCATGATATTATAATTAATATTTCAATCGTTTTCTCGGAAGAACAATTATAATTTTCAAACTTTAACTACACAGAAAAAAGAAATTCATAATTGGAATGAATTTGGTAATAAATATTATTAATCGAACATGACTTTTTTTTCCCAAACTTTTTTCATTCAGAATAAGAACATGTTCATAAATATTATAAAATTGTACATAACGGAAATTTTTGCTATTTTTACGTAAATTTAGCAATATTTTATAATAAATTGCATTATAATTGTATTATCTAATGAATTATTTCAAAAATGTTTGCTTAATAGCCATATATTGGCCAATATTTTAAGAAGAATTAACAATATCTGAAACTTAAAAATTATCATTAATCATAACAAAACATAGACAAACATTAAGGCATTTCATCCTCTTAACAAAATTGAGTCAATTTCGAGCATATTTTCCCTTTTTGTAGCTGAAAATCATAAAAAACTAAAAAATTTTCCAAGGAAAATTTCAAACATTTTTAAAGAACATAAAAATATAAATGAAATTGTAATAATATTTTCCAAGCATTCTAGATTTTATTTGAAAACATAAAATATGAAAAAAATCATACTATTTAGGAAATTATTTGTAAATGTTATGAATTGAAATCAATGAAATCAAATCATAATATTTAAGTTGATACTTTTTTCTGTGTATTTATTAGGAACTTTGTTGTGTAATTTTTGGGCATTGAGCGATCCATAGTTAATTATTTTTTAAGTTTTTGGTACATATTTTGATTTTTTTGAATTATGTTTTACGCGCATATTTTCCATTTTAAGTCTGTAACTAATAACAATTGCAAATGAAGTAAAATGATATTTCACACACAAATCTGCGATTCAAAAAGCTAAAAATTTTCTATTAAAATAAAAAACGCTTTAAAATATTATCAGTTTGAGTAAAAACCAAACAAAAAGGACAACAAAATGTTGGAGTTTTTTTATTTCTACTTCTAAATAAATGTGCAAATATTGTTGCTGCTTCTAGTGAATAATATTTTGAATTTAAACGAATCCCAGAAAACTCGCTTATACATGACATTCGCAAATATTTCATAGAAAAATAAAAAAATAATAATAAAGCGTGAGAAAGGGGCGGAGAAGTGATGCAAAAAAAAAAAAGAAATGTGGAGAAAATGCTACGAATAACATGACATCAACATCATCCATTCACTTGAAGCTCGCCATCAGCATTGAGATGTGAGAATAAACGTTGTACCCAAAATATGCCCTTCCAATTTAACTCCTGCCATCTCAAAGTGTTTGTATGGTTGAATGGTCGGATGGATGGATGAATAATAGATAGTTTCTTGCTTTTATTTTTAACTCCTGTGATGCGGACAAAATATTAACTTATTTGTTTATTTTTACCATTTTATAGATGTATGTATGGATTTGCAGTTGTAGAAAATGTGTGATGTGTGTTTTCTTTTTTTTTTTTTTTTTGTTTCTCTCTGTTTCTGTAAATAGAAACAATTTTTGGTTACCAACAAAATAGACAGTGATTTCCATTTCGTGTCTTTTTTGATAATTCTTCATTTTTTTTTAATTTTTTTTTATTTGTTGTTGTCGGAAATTGGAGCCTGTTTCTTTTATGTTCAATGGTGGCTTAAATCTGCATAACTGCGAGTATGTATCTGTGTGTGTATATATAAATGCAAACTTTATGGGTATGAGCTAATTTACATAGATATCTACGCCCAGCAGTTTTAGGAGGATGTCCCGAACTAATGATTTTATATATCATTTAGGATGACAACTAGTTATACATATAACTAGCTACGTGAGTAGTTATTTAAACAGGTGTATTTACTAAGCAATTTACCCTTTTTGGATTACAATGAGAATGTCTGATAGCTGGTCCGAAGTAGACAACGCAAGGAATTCACATACCGGCTACATAGAGTCAGTTACCTTATAAGCTACCTGACTGGTTACTTGTTAAGTGATCACAAATAGTCAGTTAAAAACACATTTCATAGACAGTCCAATAACCGATTGCTTGTAAACAAACCTTCCTCCCATAACTCTCCGATAGATTACTTGTGTTGGGTAAAATAACTATTTTTTTAAAGTGCAGTATAAAATAAATGTTTAAAGTGACTACACTCTAGGTTACTTACAGACACTAATGTAACAATTGACTTCACGCTAGGTTACATAGGATGTCAGTATACTTAAGCAAAAACTAGTAAGAGAGCTATATTCGGATGTGCCGAATCTTATACACCCTTCACCAAATTATACTTCAAAATAAAACTTTTAAATACATTTAGGTAAAAAAAATTTATTTTTTTTTCCAAATTTTTTTTTTTTTTTTGATTTTTTGGAAATTTTTTTTCGAATTTTTTTTTTAAATTTATAAAAATTTTTTTTTGTTTTTTCAATTTTTTTTTTTCAATATTTAGCGAAAAAAACTTTTGGTAAAAAAAAAAAATTCGGGTTAAAAAATATTTTTTCCGATTTTGACCCATTGTAGGTCCAACTTACTATGGTATGGATATAAGTCGTTAATAAGGTCTTTGAAATATCATTAGATATCCATATTGTCTATATTAATGACTTAGTAATCTAGATATAGGTCAGAAATAGGTCAAAAATCGAGGTTGTTCAGGTTTTTTCCTTATATCTCAGCCATTTGTGGACCGATTTTCTCGATTTTAAATAGCAACCGAGCCGGAAGAATTCCGGAGATATTGATGTATACATCGTGTATGTAAGTTGTTTGGGGGCTTCGGAAAGTTGATTTCAACAGACATACAGACAGACAGACGGACATTGCTTAATCGACTCCGCTATCTATAAGGATCAAGAATATATTTACTTTATAGGGTCGGAATATTATATTTTGGAAATTACAAACAGAATACCCTTCCCACGAAGGTGAATTTGTATAAAAAACGTTTGTACGAATTACTCACAAAAAAGTGCAGAAGAAAGTAAACATTTAAAGTGACTACACTTTAGATTACTTAGGGACACTTAAGTGACAATTGTCTACACGCCAGATTACCTAAGATGCATAAAGTAACCAATTGACTTATCTCTGCACTACAAAGAGCCCATATATGTCAAATTACCCAAAATATATAAATCGGTGTCAGCCAAGTGATAAGACATTTTTGACGATTACTGTCTATAAGTGATACATTGACTACTTGCTTAACTGCTGGGCGTATTTAGATATGTGTATAGACAGTGTATAGACTCACATGCAGATACATATATATGTATATGTTCATAAGTATAAATCCATATAGTTAGAAACATATTTATGTATGTCTGTTTGCAATGGTTGTTAATGGCATTACAACTCTGTTCAAAGGCAATCAAAAGCGTACCTCTCCACACATGTAAATCGCGCTTCTGTTAAAGACACAATGTAATCTCCGCATGTCCTTTCCCCCCCTAAAGAAAGCTAAAATTACTTAAACATGGAAATGTTATATTCTAAATGATAACTTTATGATATAAAAGTTCATCGTTTTAATTAGTCAAATACAGTTTTACTAACATTAAATAAGTAGAAAGAAAGTGCTTGCCTTTTAGAAACTCATTCAGAGTTATTAACAAATTTAATTTATATTAAAGTATTTAAGTATGTAATAGCTCAATTTAAAATACATAAATAAATACCTATTATTTACCTAAGCTGTTACAGCAGTATCGATTGTACACCTCATTAAATCCATTTAGTAAGTAGTACTCGTATTACTTAATTTTCTGAATTTTTTTTGGTTGTTTGTTATTTTTAAATATTTG
This sequence comes from Calliphora vomitoria, assembly GCA_942486065.2. Classification (NCBI taxonomy): domain Eukaryota; kingdom Metazoa; phylum Arthropoda; class Insecta; order Diptera; family Calliphoridae; genus Calliphora; species Calliphora vomitoria. Next base: position 12,787,795 of record OW818031.2, on the reverse strand, counting down.
TTTTTTTTTTCTTATTGTAACATATTAAAATATTTTTCTAAACGCTGTACTTTGAATTGCTCAATATGAATACGTAATAGCTAAATTTCCCAATATGATTTGAGTAGCAGTATATTTACTACATCTTTCAGTACGAACAAAATTATAGATGCCACTTGAAAAAAATGCAAAGATCGTTTAGTTTTGATAGTGAAGGTCCATTGCGGAGTATTTCCTTTTTTAAAGTTTTACAGTAAATTTTTATAAATGTAAAGTAGCTACATTTAAATTTTAGGAAAAAAAAAAAAAAAAAAAAAAAAAAAAAAAACAACTAAACAATGATTATTTTATATTGGTGTACAAGTACACTGGCAAAATAATTGTAAGCTGAAACAGCTGAAACTTGGTTTAGAATGCTTAGCTTTTCATATAAAATTCATAAAATCATTTATAAACTTGGTAATGACTTGGCATTATTGAATTACATACTTTGTTAGGATTACAACGTCCATTGCATTACTCAGTAGTAGTCTAGTAATGACTACCTTCAAAATCGAACACGAATAATTTAAAACATTACTAACGCTACTTTTTATCATACATCATTATACACCACATTTCATATTTTTACATAACTCTCAACAGGAATGATTTTTGGTATGAAGGGCATTAATGGATCCTACTTGCTACCAGAAAATGGAAACGCTTTGCATACATACATATGTATAAATTCATCATTTCGTGAGTAATGTCTACAATATTCATTTGCAAAGCAATGTAGTTTATATATTCTAAATCATCATAGATAGAGAAGTTTTTATAACGATGTACATAATATGTGTGTGTTGAAATCATCATTAACAATGCCGCGGTTATCTGACCCAAATCTTGTATCCATATATCAGATAAACGTTCGAGAATTTTGGTATTGAAAATCAGCTAAATCGGTGCGGTGCGTCAATGGCTAAGATATGAGGGTGCATAAAAAATTATTTTATTTTTCAACGTAGTCGTCTATGCGGCAGCCATTTTCCGGAAAGATTTCTCATAGTGATTATTTAAAATTGAAACCACTGAGCCATGTGAGATGCCTATGGCTTCGGGTGTAGAGACCTCATCTGGGCATCCAGAACGTTCGGTATCTTCCGTGCTTGTACGGCCACAACGAAATTCAGTATATCATTTTTTAACATTGAAATTGTTGGTGTAGAAATCCCATAATATTTATCAAGCTTAGCCTTGGATTGAGTTAAGGTTCGTTCCAAAAAAAAATAATGCTTAATGAGCAGACGAAATTCACATTTTTCCAATTTCTGTGCTATAAATTTCCATGCTCTGTTTTTGGCCTCTAAATTTTTAGCAGCGTTCATGTCAGGAACTTTTTGAGCCTTGTATGTTATTAAACCTGCATTAGCTTCAACTTTTCGTACCAAATAGTCCGAACACTGAGCTAACCGGGCTGCTTTCCTACCGGATGTGTTGGGAGCTCTTTTGAAAATGCTTTCTTTTTTTTTGGCTTCAGAAACTTCATGTGGACCAGTTCTTCTACCTGAACAAGGTTTTCTATCAACGGACAAGTTCTCCCGGTACTGTTTAATAACATTGGAAATAGTTTGACGGCAGACCTTTGAATGCTTGGGCATCTTTTTGTAGGACCAAGTTGGTTTTTGTTGAAAATATTTAATAATTTTAGCACGCACTTTTTTTCTTGTCACTCATTTTAATCAGATTAACAACAAATGAATATAATTGACATTAAACATAATGACTTACATGCTTTACAAAGTTAACTTGATAAAAAAAAAAATCAAATAATAATTGGGTTAAAAGTTAAATGAAAAACGTGTGTTAGGAATTTTACGATCTCACTCCTTATAACAGATTTTATAGATTTAAGAATATTCTTAAAGGCAATAATTCCCTCTGAAAGCTTTGATTACGGCATAATGGATTAAAGTGCTAATATTGTAGCATTTTAACTCATTGCTTTCAACAAGGTTATGTCATTGGTGGCGTGTACTTATCACATAGGAAGTTAAATAAGTCATTACAGGGGGCGGATTTATATGCAAATGCATGTTTTTTCTCGAACGTCCAAATACAATGTAGACTTATTATCTATCCGAATCGCACACTTTTGCTGTGAAATGGCATCGATTTGTTAGTTCATATTTTTGCATATATTATTTATATGCATATTATCCAAGATTTTAATTAAAATATAATTTTTGGTCGTCAATTGGCAACATATTATCTGTACAAAAAGTTGTTTGTGGGATTTGTTATACAAATAGCATTAAATGTTATCGACTAACTTCTTTCTCTGTTAGCAATTAAAAATTATCATTTCAAAACATTTTGCTTCAAAAAAGTTTACAGTTCTTTTTAAGTATCAACAATTCATTAAATGTATTGAAAACATTTATATTTGTTTTCACTACAATTTCGATTTATAAGAGATTTCGTTATCGAAAGATTTTGTAACTTCACAACTAGTGATAACTTGCAACGTGACTGGTTATTTTAACACGTGCATGTCCTAACCCCTTTTGAATACTATATAGACAAATGCATTACACAATTAACGTTTTAGGATAAGATTACATAGAGACACTTAAGTGGCAATTGTTTTTACGCTAGATTACATAGGATATATAAAGTAACCAATTGACTTATCTCCGCGTTACAAATAGCACATGCGTGTCACATACATTTACTACTTGCTTAACTGCTGGGTTATTACGAGATGAAAATTTAGGTTGAATGCTAATTACATCACGACCAAAATATTGATGATTTTAAAAGGCATGTCGCAAAATAGAAGCTCTAAAGATTATGGTTTAAACAAGTTATAATTAATATATTTATCGTTTTCTCAGAAAAACAATTATAATTTTAAAACTATAACTATTTAATTCCTGTTATAATTTAAAGAGTCTGGGAACTCTGTTGTGTATTTTTTTATAGTTATTATTTTATGTTTCTGCACAAAATATAAGTGCATATTTTTTCAATTTTTAGGTCATATTTTGATTTTTTTGAAGCACATTTTAGGGGCATATTTTCAAATAATAAAGGCATGAAAATCCGCATCCTTGTCATTACCTTTATAAGTACATTACGAAATAAAACCGGATTAGGTGAGGATTGGCTTAGTAGTTTGAGAATGATATATATTGAAGTGTAAAACGAAAGGAAAAATGTAAACTGTGCATTTAAATAATTCATTATATAAGTGTCTAACAAAATAAGTCATTATTAGACTACATATAAGTAAAGGAAACGGTATGTAACAGTCGTTGAAATGTATGCTATTTAGTAAAGCAGCAGTTCAATTAGGGTGACAACGTGAGTACGTGACTATTTTAACAAAAGCATGTAAGCAAGGAGTGAATTGACCATTTTTGATTACAATGAGACTGTCTGATAGCTGATCTAAAGTATTCAACCCAGTGGATTCACATACCGGTTACATTGAGTCAGTTACCATAATAGCTACCTGGTTGATTGATTAGCTATATAACTAGTCATTTTAACAACTAGGGTATTCAATCGATTAACCGTTAATCGGTTAACCGATTAATTTTGGTCGGTTAACTGTTCGAATAATTTATAATTGCCGATTTTCAAATAATAAATAAACCGATTAATTTGTGTCGATTAACAGATTAACCGAAATTTTTTTGCACTTTATATAGAAATGTATAATTAAGCACACACATTTTATTTCATAACTCATGAACATTAACTTCTAGCAATAGTTTTCCACACAGATTATTACAGATATGAAACAAATGTCAGTTCCCAAAAAAGTAATATACAATTTTCAATAAGCAACAAGTGTGATATATATTTGTCCCTCTTTTTAAACCACAACCATTTTGACATTTTCTTTTGTTTGTTTTCTATTGGCATATTACTGGAACCAGACGATTCATATCTGTGTAATTTGTGGTATTCTAGAAGTATAGCACAAAAATTGAAAGTAAGGAATTTGTAAATGAACCTTTTTCTATAATGTACTATGATTAACTTTATCCTAATGAGTCGGAGGACGACTTGATAATAGATGAAACTAAAGACATAACTGAAACGAGACTTTTATCGGAAACTACTAAAAGTATTCCCAATCTAAAAACTCCAAAAAGGACTCCAATGCACAGTGGATATTAGGTGTATGAATCTCATAATTGATTTTTGCAAATGTTTGAAATTAACCACAAAACAAATTCTATCGTAAAGCTAAGATGTCAAGCAATAATTATTTGCAGAAATTATAGTTATTATGTCAACAGAAGTATTCGAAATTGGCGACAGAACACACAATTCGGTTAATCGAATAATTTAAAATTAACCGATTATTAACCGATTAAATCTAAACCCCGATTAATTATTTGCTCGGTTAACCGATTAAACCAGAAACCTGATTAATTGAATACCCTAATGGCAACCGAACATCAGTTGCGATGCCAGAGGTCAACCATAAATTTTTGGTTACCAATTTGGCAACAGAAATGATAGCTTCCTGTTGTCATCTTTAATACCATTTAGGCAATTGACAACGCAACTGAAATTCGGTTTCCATCGATAATCGATCCATAAGCCGATTGACTTCAAATAGTCAGTTAAGAAGACATCTTTAAGACAGTCCATTAATCGATTGCTTCTAAACTAAACATCCCCGACAACTCTTCAATATATTACTTGGGTAAAATAACTACTTTCTAAAGTGCAGTACAAAAATAAACGCGTAAAGTGACTACACTCTAGATTACGTTGAGACACGTATGTGACAATTGTCTACTTGCTAGATTACCCGGAATGTACAAAATAACCAATTGACTTCTCTCTGCACTACAAACAACACATATGTGCCAAATGACCCAAAATATTGTTACGATTTTTGCAATAGCGATTTGAATTTAACAGTCTGTAACGACTGCCTGCAGCATTCATCATGTTTATAAACACGTCCATCAGTAGAAGCTTCTACTTATCAACAACATTGATAGCATACGGTTATTAGCATTGTTTATAAGTATGGCAACACTAAGTGTTTAAGCATTGTAGAAGATTTCCGAAAGATGACGTGTGTATAAATAGTAGCAGAGCTTGCAGTCGTGAGTGAGTTCATCATTGGCGCTGTTAGAGTTAACATCAACTGTCTTGTACATCATAAAGTGTGTGTACATTTCTGCGAATTGATAAACGTGTATAAATACACGGAGTGACTATTTAATTTTGTTGTTGTTGTACATTTTAAATAAATAAAGAGTTGTTGCAATTTTAAACTACTAAACGGCTTTTATTTGCAATCGAAAGTATCCGGTTTATTTAAAGGAAATAAACCAACGTTTTAAAAACCATATATAAATTGCAGTCAGCCAAATGGTCAGACATTAGTGGTAATTAGTGTCTATAATGAATACAACATATTACCAATTTTAGTGAGAATAATTTATAGAATTTAAAAATTGTTGTTTACATGAATAATTTAAAAAAATTTCTTCATGTGTATAATGTTATTCAAAATAGCAACAAGTAACGATCATAAAACAATTACCAAACACAACATTTCCTTAAACATATTTATTAAACCTGTCTAAGGGGAAAAATAAGTTCAGTAAGAAACGATCAAACAATAACATCTATAGAAACCAAAACACAAAAAAAACAAAACCAACCAAATACCAACATATAAATAAATATAAGTACGAAAGTACGTACATAAGTTTAAACGTACGTACAAAAAAAAAAAAAAAAGAAACGTAAACTCCTAACAATTCTCAAGAGGGCATTTGTAAGAAGCCAAGAGGGAGTAATTGTTGTTGTTGTTGGTAGACTTATCAGGGGACAGGTAAAGTTGGTAGTACAAGACAGGTATGGAAGCATGAAATTAGGAACTTTATAAGGCTTTTAGTGAAGATATTACAAGCCATGCAAAACAATGCAGCACCATCATCAGCACAACTTCAGCTGCTGCAACAGCAGCAATTGTTAGTATGATTGTATGTACGTACGTACGTACTACGTAGTGAGTTGATGATATTAAACAATAACATTAGCAACAAACAACCAAAAAAGCAAAAACAAAAAGTTAACAAATAATGTTGTGAATACATTGAAGTGAATGAAGTTCATAAATGCATAACACAGCTCAGCTCTGCAGTTGAGTTCAGTGCAACACAACGCAGCAACATGAACAGAAGAACAAAAAAAAAAAAAAGACCAACAAAGGAGATTTTGTTGTTATTATTGTTTATTTGGTAGATTGTTGCAATGTACGAGTATGTTTAAATGTCTATTGAGATCTGTGTGTTTGCTTGTTGCATTGTTGCAAGATGTAAGACAGTAGCATTTGCATTATTGTTCAATCGTTGCAAGTTGTATTTGTTGAGCATGGGCGCCTGCGTTTTTATGTTGTTACTTTATTAACGCTACCGAATGCTGCTTCTCCTTACACAGCCAACATTTACTTCTTGGTCTTCTTTTTCCTACTTGTTTTTCGCTACGACTTAGAATTCACGTTTTCGTGTTCGTCGTGGGCGATACGAAAAAGTTGTATTCAAATCTGCCTGTTTCACAAAAAGCCGATGGTCGGCTGCGGCGCTTAGGCAGTGAAAAGTAAATGCCAAACTGCCAACCCCTGGCGCCCTGCCCTCATCATCACAATTATTAAAGTTACGCCGCAAAGGAGAACAAAAGGATTAAATACGTAGTACATACAATCAATTCAGTGCTGCTTGAATTTGTTTTTCTTTTTTGGTGGGTTTTCTTAAAAATTGCACAAAATTTGGAGTTTTTCATAAACATTGTACATATTTTTATGTTTTGTTGCGTTTTTATGTTTATAAATGTACTCTTATGTTTTATTATACCGCACACAATCACACGCCTTTTAGCAAATACTTATCGTCATCTTAAATGCCGGCAGTCCTAATTAATATTTCAATAAATATTTATGGATGAAACAAAAATGTTCGACATGGCATCGGACCCTACCCGATCCTAATTTGTTAAAACTTTTTTACACAGGTTCTTTATGGTAAATTTTGTACTATTTATCTTATTAGTATAAACAATGTTCAGGGATTACTATAAGGGTCGTTAAATACCTTTTTCAATTACTTAAAGTTACCTTTCACTATTGCGAACATAAAGGCAAGTTGTAATAATGGCCCTAAGTTATACAAATGCGGCGCCGGCTGGCAGATTTTTTACTTTTTTCGGCGGCGGCGCTTAAATAAAACGGCGGCAGTTAAATTTTCGGCTTTAATTGTCGTAATAACAAAATTTTATATTTTTTTATTAAATTTTGTTTTTAAATTAAGTTTCATAATTTTTTTATTTTGTTTGATGAGACTGTGTCCGAGACTTTTTGAAGGAAACCCATCTTGTTGGTTAAAAAATTAAAAAATTCATTTTTTTCATGTTCGCCGATTTGGATAATTTTTTGGTATTTTGTTGTCAGTTATCTGAATATTATGATTCCGTAATACTAGGCTGATATATTTATTATTTGTTTGGACAGACACGCTCGAAGTTCATATATATGTTCGCTTGTTTAAAATGGCATACAAATTTATTGTCTATTCAATCTTTTGGTACAATCAGAGTAAACTTATCATTTGACGTTGTTGTATATTTTCGTAAATGACAATTATCATAGATGAGATTTGCATTAAAAAAAGTTAGAAAAAGTGTTATATAAAAAATTTCGTAGAACAAAATATAAACAACATCAAAATTTCAATGTTCATCAACTTCAGTGGACTGAATCTTGTTAGTGCTGTGGAGCGCTGTTTAACGAAAGATGTAAAATTACAGTTTGAAGTCTCAGCTAAATGTTAAGAAAAAAATTCAGCTACTCCTTTCCAAAAAACTACAAAAAAAACTATAAAGTGATAAAGTAACATCTTTACTTTTGCCATCTTTACTGTTTAAAATTATTACTATTAAGCTATTACTATTAAGGCCAATAGTATGTCTCTATCTAAAGGCTTTGAATAAGAATGATTTCATTTTCATTTTTTAGATTTTAATTGATTATTTGTATCAGGTGCTGTCCGAGGAAGCTCAGGAAGCGAGGAATAAAGTCTATAGAGCCTGTAGATTACATCATTCGCCAAGAATTGAACGTGTAGCCACTAATGAAGACGTAGTGCACAATCTTTTATTGTCTTCAGATCCATTTATAAATAGATTTCGCTCAAAGCTGCAAGTCAAAAAAATTGGAGTACGATAATGATGTTAAAAAATTATTAAAAGACTATGCTTAAATTACTAATTCATGTTTTTTGTATGGGAGATGGGCGTAAAAGTGCGTAGATCAGGTATATATTTTTAGGAGCCCATTCTACAATTATAATATTTATTTTTTGTGAAAATTGAGTTGATGCATTAAAAATCAAGGGAGTTATGCCACTTTTTCAATACAAGTTGTATGGGAAGTGGGCTTAAAAGTGGGCGGATATTTTTCAAATTTCACACAAATAATTGTGAGTGTTTAAAAATGCTATATGCCAAAAAAAAAAAAATGCCGTAGGTATAAATTTGATTTTCACTTTGTATGGGAGGTGGGCGTAAAAGTGGGCGGATAATTTTGATTTTTCCATTTTTTTCTTAATTCAAATAAAAAATGCCTATGAGCCAAGTTTCATTGTCCTTCGATAACTTCTTCTATTTTTAGCCGCTCGTTCTATGAACCTCAACCAATGTGCGGCGCGCCGTTAGCTCTGAGCCGGTCGACTTGTTTCTCTGCCCTATGGCTCATATTTTAGGACGATCTTTGGAAAATTTATGGCTTTTTTGAATATCCTTTGTCCCCATCACAGAAATGCGTTTGTGCTGATGTTTGTTACAGCCACCTTAAAGGATATCGATCGACTTATAATAACTTTCTGTGCCGATTAAACGATGTCCGTCTGAATGGCTGGCTGGCCAGCGAACCTTACAGGTCGCAATTTTGAAGATATTGCGATTGAATTTAGCACATGCTATTTTTTCTGCACAAGGACAAAGCCTATTGAAACGCCCTCCCGAAATATGACTTTATCGGTCATAAATGTTTAATTTGTGTAGATACCTACATAAATTTCGCTCCTAAAAAGTTTTATATAAAAGGAAACCATGTCACCAAATTTGATGACGATCGGTCTATAATTAGTCATAGCTCCCATATAAGCCCCACTTCCGAAAATCCCTTTAACGAGCATAAATTTCTTAAAAATGTAGGTATCAACATACAATTCAACAGAAATAAGTCTCATATAGACATTAATAACACGACCTAGTTTCATGGCGATTGGTCTATATTTGCTCACAAGTCCACTTCCGAACATCACTCACGAAAATTAATTATTGTAATTTTAAAAGAAAAATTATTTTGAACAACTTTACATTGTTCACTTGACTGAATTGTTCAATTGAACTCGTTTGTTCATGAACAATCCAACTCTACATTAAAATGTTAGTTCCTTTTGCATTTCTGGTGACGATATAAACATTCGTCATCTATGTACGTCTACCCAACCACAATGTTAGTGCAACATCATTCATACCTACGTACTCGTAAATAAATAAATAAGTAAATATTTATGTAATTGTTAAAGAAAAATTTGCCATTGTTTTAAGCATGATTTGTTGTTGTTCTTTTTTTTTCTCTCTTTATCTTTTCTTTAATTGTATTCCGCAACTACTGTATGCTAAATACATACAACAATACAATATTAAACCACCAACAACAAGAGAAGAACATTTACATGTAATTGTGAAATTATGACAATTTCAACTTCAAAGTGTTTTCGCATTGTCTTTTTCTGCAACTATTTTTTTTTTATGTATTTAGTAGTATGTACGAGTAGTTTTTAGTTACTAGCTATACGTTTAGTTGCAAACAATAAAAGTCACTTAAATGCCTTTGTTTTCAAATAATTTTTATAATAAAAACCTTTAAAACTATTTTTATGAAGTTCCGTTTTCTGCAATATTCGGTTGTGGCCTTTATTAAGCGATGTTTGTCTGACCTTCTGTCAATGTGCTCGTAGGAATAGGTTTTCCAACGCAACCAGATAACTTACGGAGCCACCACAAGTTTCACATATGATCAGATAATGCCGTGAAATTTACCTCAATTTTGTATTCAAAATGAAAACACTCATAACTTATAAACACACTAAAATCAGACAAAAATACTCAATTGCGAAAACCACCCAACAAAAACTTGCATTACAAAGAACTGAGTTACTCTTCAATACTTATACATTGGCATTTTAAATAATTAAGGGTACTCATTTAATCTCTTAAGTTTCCCATTTGTGCAAATGTGCAAATTTGCGCAATTCTAAACAGAGAATGTCTATTTGGTAAAAATGTCAAACAAAAATAAATTCAACAAATGCTTAAAAAAAAGTTTTTCAAATTGTATAAATTTAAACCCCAAAAGTTTCTAATGAAAGTGACAGTTCATTTGAGAGAGTGTAAAAATGCACAGATTGCACAGTTTGCTAGGCATTTAAGCGTTTACATGAGGACCCTTTTTATTTTAAGACGGTGATATTGTTGGAAGCAAGTTCGCTTGAATAAGTAATCTATTACAAATTCTCTTTAAAAATTATTCTTCATTTATTTTGTATAAAATTTTAAAAATAAACTGAATGAAGAACAAATATTTTAAATTAATTCGAACTAACAAAAAATCATTCGAAGGTTGAATTATTGGTGGTATGACTTTAAAATGAAGGTTTTACATAATACGCCATTCTTTCGAACGCTGTTTTTGTTGTTGTCAATAATAAAAGGGTACATATCTGTCATTTATTCCCACTAAGTTATTGAACATTATAGTGTAAACATCCACGTTTTTTTTGCTTCGAAAATGTAGAATTTTGTATCAACGAATCGTCATATGCGGGAAGTTTTGCTTTACTTCATTAATATGAAGAAAAGAGCCACTGAAGCACACCGATTGCTCACCAAAGCTTATGCTGAATGTGTTACATCGGTATCAATGTGCAAGAGATGATTTGTGCGGTTCAGAAGTGGTGATTTTGACACGGAAGACAAAGATTGTCTAGGCCAGCCAAAAAAGTTTGAAAACCAAGAATTAGATGCATTACTCCATGAAGATTGTATTAAAACCCAACAAGAGCTTGCAAAATCTTTGGGAGCTACTCAAGCAGCAATTTCGAAATTTTTTCGAGCATCACGATACATTCAAAAGCAGGGAAATTGGGTAACATAAAAATTGAAGACGAAGACGATTTTGCATGTCCGAAATGATGATTAAACGCTATAAAAGAAAATCATTTTAGCACCGAATCAATATTTTCGATGAAAAATGGATCCATTACAATAACCTGAAGAGTAAGAGAGCGTATATGAAGCCCGGCCAGCCAGCCAAATCGACACCAAAGTCAAATATCCATGGCGCTAAGATAAGTCTCTGTATTTGGTGGGAGTAAAAGGGTCCTATCTATTATGAGCTGTTGAAATCTGACCTGACCAGAACCTTTATAGAACACAACTGATTCATTTCAAGTGACCTGTGGTCGAAAATCGCCCAGAATATGCGGCCAGACATGAATCTCTAATATTCCATCATGACAACACTCGGCCACATGTTGCCGAAGGATGTTTAAAACTATTCAGAATGAAGAGGTTGGTAAGTTTTGCCTCATCCTCTATATAGTCAGAACCTTGCCCTGTCCGACTACTACTTTTTTTTCGATCGATGCAGAACGCTCTCTCTGGGATACACATCGCTTTGGAACAGAGTATCAGATATTGGCTTGATTCGTTTTTGGCCTCAAAAGATGATCAGTTCTTTTGCCTGGGAATCCATATATTGCAGAAAGATGGGAAGGGGTCATAGCTAACAATTGCTAATACTTTGAATAAATTTATATTGTAACAGGTGACGCAAAAGTAATCCTCCTATCAGAAAATGCATGTGTTTACTACACAAATGTCAAAACAGAACTGACATTAGGGGCCAATCGCAAAATTTATAGCATTTTCTGATAGGAGGATTACTTTTGCGCCACCTTGTAGAAATGGTTTAAAATAAATGCAAAAAAAAATTAAAAAAAATTCCGGATTTTCGGATCACAACAAACTTCTTCTAAGTAATGCAGACGGTATGAAGTAGTCATTGGAAAGTAAAAAGTCATTACCAAGTTTTTCCTGAGGTGGTAAAAAAAATAAATGGATGGACGAGGTGGGATGAGATTTTTAGACACACATTCCCTATAAATTGCCTTAAGAGATAAGCATGGTCATTGGACGGGCTTCGCCGGTCTTTTTTGCATAATATTATAAATATTTTAAAATACTTTAAATTATTAAAACAGGGTAATAGTGAACACCAATTAAATAAAACATACATTAAATAAAAGCTTTGAAGTATGGGATTCTATGTTGTAAAACTCATGAACTATAGGTTATTTATTTGACCATACATTTGATAGAAATGTTTAAACAAAAATATGAGCCATAATTTGTTGAAATTCGTGCGTTTAAACTGTGTACTACTTATTATACAAAATATATTTTGACACAAATGAAGACACAAATGTTTATAATTTTGTTCAACTAGATTTGGTATTGGAACCGCACTCCTATTTTTGGAAATATTAAAAAAAAAACAACTAAGAGAGCTATATTCGGCTGTGCCGAATCTTATATACCCTTCACCAAATTATAATTTAAAATAAAAATTTTAAATATTTTTTTTTTTTTCAAAATTTAAAAAAAAATTTTTTTTTCAAAATTGTTTTTCAAAATTTGAAAAATAATAATTTCTATTCGAAATATGTAGATTTTTAAATATTTTTTGTAAAACATAATTTATGAAAAAACAAAATATTTTTGGTAAAAATAAGTCGGGTTAAAAATATTTTTCCCGATTTTGACCATTGTAGGTCCAAATTACTATAGCCTTATATAGATTGTTGCAATGGAATTTGAAATATCTATCATTAGATATCCATATTGTCTATATTAATGACTTAGTAATCCAGATATAGATTAAAAATAGGCCAAAAATCGATGTTGGCCCGGTTTGTGGGCCGATTTTCTGAACTGAGCCAGAAGAATTCCCGATATATTGATGTATGAATCAAGTTTGTAAGTTATTTGGGGTCTTCAGAAAATTGATTTCAACAGACAGACAGACGGACATGGCTGAATCGACTCCGCTATCTATATATATACTTTATAGGGTCAGAAAATTATATTGTGGAAATTACAAACGGTGAAGGGTATAATAAAGACTAAATTTTCATCCTTATTTTCTCTCAATGTCAAATGTTTTCATTACAAATTTCGTTTAGACAAATTTTTGCCGATCATATTACATATGGGCAATTCAATGTCATCGTACGTGACATTTGTACGCCTATAGAGTGGAATAGATTTTCCAAAAATAAGAGTATCTGAAAAATAGTTTGGTCTGTATGTTTCATTCAGAGGGTACTATATTTTAAAAAAATAATAAGTTCTTTTGAAACATTGTTGTTCAAAATATCGAGCGAAATAAGGGTATATCGCACGTGACATAAAACGGAAGTAATTTTGAGGTACATGTAGAAATATACGAAAATTTGCGAATCGTGAGAGGCGAAAAATTTTCTTTTAATTTCTTACATTAAACCAAATATTTTTCCTTTACAATCCGTCATATTTAAATAAAAATAATCTTGGGATGATTTTATAATAAATAATATTTAATATCGTACGTGACATACCGTACGTGACATATTTTTCTCTTATTGTAAAACAATATATATTCTGTAAATATACATATACAAAAACTAAAAGAATTAATAGAAAATATATATTCGGTTCTAATAAACAATTTCATAATAGCAAAAGTACAATCAGAGTCAAATTCATTTCATACTACATGCTAATTTGGAGCTTAGTTTTCGCCACAATCTTAGCCAAAAACATACCAATTAAATTAAAAAATTAAATATAGTCAGTTTAAACTATTTTTTTTGCACTTAAAACGTTGTAATAAGCTCTAAATACTTTCACATAGTAACATTTTAGTGTTTTCTCCTATTCAAATCATATTGAAAAAAGTTTTAAGGGTTTTTATTTTTTCAGTCGTGGTAGTCATTCTTGTGGAATTGCCCATATGTGACAATGTTGAAGCCCATTTACGAATTTGAAGCCACTTTACACAATCACATTTTAAATTAAACGAAAAAATTCAATCGTTCGTAGAATAACTTTTTGAAAACTTTTACAAAATAAAGAGAGCCATTCGTATTGTCAGTAAACTAAACATATTGATATCTTTTTATGTCAATTTATATAAATTACTATAGTAAAAGTGTGAACTGTGATAGTATAATGTGTACAGATTTTGACTGTATGTATTAATAAAAGTACAATCAAAAATTTATCTTCCAAAATCAGAATATACCTATAGTATAAGAGACATTTATTTCCTTAAATTGTTAAAAACTATTTAGTAACAAGCTGGAAAAGTTTCAATCATCTTAATATCGGATGAGATTAAATAAATGATCGTATTTATATCTATCTCACAGACACTAAATTCTTGTCAAAAGTTTTTATTTTAATTCTGCATATTTAAGTGTTCTAATGTATGTATATATTTATGTATGTGTTTGTGTATACATACGAGAATTATGTGTGAGTAAAAGTGTGTCTGTGAGTATGTGTAGAGTAATTTATATGTATTCTTTAGATTGGATTTGAATTTGCATGGTCTTGTTACAATCGACTCAATTTTATTTAACTTGATGATGATTGCATCAAAATTTGATTTTAATTATTTATTTTTATGTAGAGATTGTTTTTAGTTTATTTTTTTTGTTGTTCTTAGTTGCAATTATTTTGATGCATGACATGGTGCATGGTAAAAACAGTTAGCAGGCATCGGTATCCATCTAATGTATTGTAGAATTTTTAATTCATGAAAAACACTACCACTCACATTCACACACATTCTAGTACACATATACAGAAATATGTAGCATAGACAAGGGGAAATGGACTGACTGCCTGACTGTTTTTTTTTTTTTGTGTGTTTCCATACATTCACTCATTCGCCGTTCACATGAATTTATGAAAGATGTAACAAAAATATGTCTATGATTTCATCTCATTGACAATAAAAGTTTTGTAAGTCAAAATGCAAATGTGTAACGTACTAAATAGAATTTTCGTAGAATTCTATAATATTGAGCGATGGAGAAGCCCACCCACTGTCTGTCAGCCAACATCCATCCTATTTGAACTCCTGCATTGGCCTATTCAACATTATTGTATTATTTTTCATATAACGAGTGTGTTGCACGTTTTGGGATGTTTCGTCGGAAATTTTATCGAATCATAGTTTTGTGACTTTTTGTCCAACAACTCACATCTATCTGTGTATGTGCATAATTTCTAATCAATGTATGTGTGTATGTGTTGTTGTTGTACAACACATATTTGTTGATGTGTATACAAAGATATATAGATATGTATCCAGTTGGAAATAGTAAAGCGGAATGTCTAAACTGAATACCTATTGCCAGGTCAAAGCGAATGCTAAAATACTGATCGGTTGTAAATACGAGGGTGGGTCAATAAGTCGGTGACTTTTTGAATGAAACACAGGTTTTTGGATAGAAAATCATTTTATTTTTCAACATAGTCTGCTTTGAGCTCTATCCACATTGTCCAAGAAGATTTGTCGAGGTCATCAATACAGGTATTTGTTTGTGAGATGATTTCATCGTTGAAGTCAAATCTCTTTCCGCTGAGCCATTTCTTCAGTTTTGGAAACATGAAATAGTCACTCGTTGCTAAATCTGGAGAACAGGGCGGATGAGAGATCAATTCGTATCTTAATTCATGGATTTTTTGTCATGGAAACTGCACATGTGTGCACACTTGAACTGTCCTGGTGAAAAATAACTGTTTTCTAGGCCAAATGCAGTCGTTTTTTTTTAAATCCTCTGATAAGTTGACATAACATTCGCCATTGATTGTTTTACCCTTTTGAAGGTAGTCAATGTGAATTATAGTGCGATCGTCCCACAAAACGGTCCCCATGACTTTATTGGCTTGCAAACCCAACCTGGACTGCCTCCTTTGGCGCCGATTCACCACGAGAATCCCTGTTTGGATGCTGTTTGTTCACCGGTGTGTTGTGCGATTTCGTTTGGGTTCGATTGTGAGAAAATTTTATACAAGAATAGTGTTAAATTGCATAGTGTATTCCATTTTTGGTTGGATATAAGTGGTGTAAATAGTAAGGATAAGGATATTTTGTCCAGCGGACATCGCACTGAATACTTATTCCTAGAACATAAAGAGCATATGATTCCTTAATATTTATACCACCCATAAAAACAAATGGAGCAACATGATCTGTTGTGCGTTTGTGTGTTAACGTACAACATTGAGTCTTGCGTGCATTGAAATCGACTCTATTTGCACAACCCCACTCAGAGATTGTCACAATATCTTACCTAAACGTATCATTCATGTTTTGCTTCATTGCCCCAATCTCCAAAAGGCTTGGTCTATAATTGAACGCATATGAATGGCAAATGTTACTGTCATCTGCAAAAGAATAGATAGGGTTGGAAATTTGACATAGAATGTCGTTCATAAAGATATGTAATAGAATAGGAGAAAGGACGGAGCCTTGCGGTACCCCTGAATTGATATTGAACTCGTTTGATGAGATTGCATCTATAACAACTCGTATAGTGCGATCTCTGGAAAGCAATAAGTTTTGCTAAAAGCGCACCATGCCATACTCTAACAAACGCTTTAGAAATATCTAGAGCCACCACGCTGAGTAAATTGTTGGACTCCAAATATTTCACAATATGGTAGTTAACCATACTTTCCATAACTTTGGAAAGTGCAAAACAAATTGCTATTGGGAGATAATTTTCAGGTTGTTAACCTCTCCCTTTTTAGGAATTGGAGTTACAATAGCAACCTTCCAACATACTAGAAATTTGCCGGCACGGTATAAAGTGCTGAATAGGTTAGCTAATGGACGAGCTAGCGGCGAAGAACACTGCTTCAAGACCAGTGCTGGTATACCATCAGGCCCAGGAGATTTATGGGTCGATTATGGATGGCAACCGAACTTCAGTTGCGTTGCCAGAGGGCAACCACAAATTTCTGGTTGCCGATTTGGCAACAGAAATGATAGATGTCAGTTGCCATCTGTAATACCATTTAGGCAACTGACAACGCAACTGAAGTTCGGTTGCCATCCATAATCGACCCATTATTTATATTGAGATCAGATAAAACCCTTTTTAATTGCTCGAGCCCGCTTTCCGGAATTATTTGCAAATAATTCAGCCAAAAGGTTAGCTTATCAATCAGTGAATGATTGGGCATCCCTTAAAAGAGTAGGAATTGATGAACTAGCTTTATTCTTAATTTTGTTAACGAATGACCAAAAGCTTTTACTGCTCCGGGGAGCAGTAAGAACTTTGGCTCGGAGGCGCTGCTCGTGTAGAGATTTTTCACGCCTCAGCACTTTGGCACAGGAAGATCTCACCCTTTTGCGTAGCGAATCAGTTTCGGCATTTTTGCCATCACGCCAGATTCTGAATGCTTCCTCTCTAGATCTGATTGCAATTTTGCACTTCTGATTAAACCAGGATTTTTCCATAGTTTTAATCGAAATTTTCTTTGATGGAATGAAGTTTTTCATCCCCATCATAATTATGTTTTCGACCATTTTCGCCAAGGCATTGACACTATTGTATAAGAAACAGAGTTTCCAATTAAAATGCCGAAAGAACTCATTAAGCTCAGGCCAACGAGCCTTTTCGTAAATAAAAATTGAACGTTTCGTAGCTGGTCGTGAAACGTTACGAAGTACAGAGAGCGAAAAGGAGGCGGAAATGGTACAATGAATTACTTAATGAATTACCAAGAGGTGCAAAAACATCTACTTCATACTTGTCAGGGTGTGAAGTTAGGCAAAGGTCGAGGGTGTTATGTTGGTACCCATCAACGCATGAAATATGCGTTGATTCTTTCACTAATTGCGCAAGGTGATTGTGCGCCGCGAATAGTTCAACATATTGGCCTTCTGTAGTTGTATGACTTGAATGGTGAAGCCCAGAGGAGTTGTGAACATTAAAATCACCAGCAACAACAATTTCACTGTTAGGACAACTCTCAAGAATCTTCGATATGGGATCAGAAAGGGCATCGAAGCTAGATATAGTAATATCCCTTCCCGCGATTGAACGTCTATAAAGAAAGCCGAAGTGGAAACAGTGTGTCCTGATTTTGAACTTAACCCAGAGACAGTTAAATTCTACATCGTATGTACTAGGGATGCCAATCCCGAAATCCCGATCCCGAAAATCCCGGGATTTTTCGGGATCGGGATTTCCCGAATCCCGGGATTTGTGAAAAAAAATCCCGGGATTTTTCGGGATTAACAAATCCCGGAAAATTACAAGATTTTTGGTACGATTTTAGGTTTTTGAGTTTTTTTATACGAAAAATCGATTTTTGTTACGAAATATGAGTGTTCACAGATCGAGCTCCGTTTCTCAATTAAACGCTTATTTACAGAGTTATTAGGGATTTTAGAATTTTTAAGTTTTTCGTACGAAAAATCGATCTTTGTTCAAAAATATGAGTGATAACAGATTTTTGAGGTTTTCAGATAAAAAAACGACCTTTGGTACAAAATATGAATGATCACAGATAGATCTTTCTCGATTAAACTCTTATTTGCAAAGTTATCAGGTATTTTAGATTTTTGACTTTTTTTATATTTTTTCCGATTTCCGCAATACTTTACAGTATAATTTCAAAGTACTTAGAACTTATTTCGTGCAAAATTTTATAAGGATTGTCGCATAATCAACAAACTTATGGCTGCTCAAACAGTATTCCGGGGGACAATTCTATGGGACTAGGGGGAATCATGGACCATTTTCAATTCCAAAGAAAGCTTATCAACAGAGAGTATAAGAGAGGATAATTTTAATCAGGTGGATCCTTTTGTTTGTGCCCTATCGTGGCAGACAAACATACGGAAATTTATTTGTTATAAAATAAACAATACAATACTTTAATATTTTATTTTCAATATTAACCCATTTTTCGCCGACCGGTGATTTTAATTACCAGCACTTTTATTATTCATAACTGACAGATAAAAAGTTTTTTATTCAATATAATTTTATTTATCAATTATTTAGGGTCTTATTTATTTATTATATACTCATTTTATTTCCTTACGTAGCATAAACTATTTATATTGCGGCTTTTAGAAATTAGTAAATAAAGGTCATCAAATATATAGAAATAATTTAACCAAGATCCTATAAAATCTAACAACTATGTTTATATTTATACAATTAAATCTTTACTTTTCTGTTTTGAGCCCTATTCACGATATTTAATGTACACGTATCATCTAAAATTGCATGATGAATATTGTGGTGATTATAGTAACCATTGGCGAAAAACGTATTTCTTTAATGTGGTTTATGAACATGCGTTTACAATGTAAACTTTACATATGTTTTGTCATCAAAAACAGAAGCAACCGAGACAAAATAAGGGTTTGGACAATATATGCACAGTTCGATCGATGAGGCGCGCCGCGGCGTTTGATTGGATTTTGGATATTGAATGGCTATCTATTCCACAATATGAAAACTATTGGAGCCAAAGTGTTCCAATTGTGTAAAAGAACGTTGCCACTTTTTGGAATGCATTCGAGCAAAATATATATAAGCAATAAGCCCATTTGTTTCGGCTTCAATTCGTGGGTGGCTTCATCAGATGGAAATATGATTTGCTGTATGCCTTATCCTAGTTCTCAGGAACTGTATAGCATAGAAATTGAACTCACGGAGCTCACGTGGTCTTGAGTTTGCTAAAAAAATGTGCAGCAGCCAAAAATTTTAGTATTTTGACAATGTAATATAAAACTACCGTATAAGTGTTATAGGCAAAATATTTTTTGGTGGACTATTTTTCTAATGCTGTAGACTCAGCTGTTGTAAATGTCTGGAAGTTGCACAGTCTTTTGTGCAGAATTGCAAAAGCTACAGGAAAAATGCAACTGGAATTTCGGTCAGAAATTGCTAGAATTCTTCTTTGCGAGAATACAGACGTGCAGGAAATGAAAGCAGAGTGGCCAAGAAAAAACCTCACAAAAGACATGCAACACACCATTCTAAAGCATGGATAAGGTTCAAAGAATATGATGCAAGCAATGCCAAAGCCACACCCTATTTATTGTGTAAGAAGTGGTACGTGCACTTACATACAAAATGTTTTAAAGTTTGCCATAAGTAATTTATATCATTAAAAAAAATGTTTTTTTTGGTACCTTTAAGAAATACCATCCTTGCATACATATTCCGCCGATGGTGACTATAATTACCACCAATTTTCTAAAAAACTAGAAAACCCACTGTCTCCAAAGTTTGGAATTTTCTTAATTAGCATAAAAATAGGTTCAATATAAAATTTTAGGAAAATCGGTCAACGGGAACTTGGTGCGGCGAAAAATGGGTTAATATAGGGAGGAAACAAACATTTTCGACAAAAATTGTGCGGTTTCAATTGCAAATTACTTTTAAACTGCCTTATCAATTTTTACACTATTAGTCTCATAGTAATGGTGATGTACGATTTAATGGATATGTACTCAATACAGTTTTGTTATGGATTTCTCACTGTTATAAAGTTCGGGTATAAATATGAAATATCGTTTGTGTCAAATTTATTTTAATTCAATGCATTAGTTTTTTCTTTGATATATTTTTACATAAATATATTAACGAAAAAAATTGTTTTTATTGTTGAATTTTATGTTTTTTGACGTTTAACTAAAATCCCGAAGTCCCGAAAAATCCCGAAATCCCGAAAAATCCCGGGATCCCGAAAAATCCCGGGGTCCCGAAAAATCCCGGGATCCCGGGATTTACATTTCTAAAATCCCGAATCCCGGGATTTGTAAAATCCAGTCCCGTTTGGCATCCCTAGTATGTACCTAATGATTGCTGGTACTGGTACACAACTTCATTGCGTATGTACATGGCAATGCCCCGATGGAAGTTAAAAAGCGATAGAAACTGATACCCAGGTATCCGAAAATCCTGTGGATCAGCATTTTCGGATACCTGCGTTTCACATAAGGCGAAAACATCCGGCCGATGGAAACAAACATGAGCGTAAACGGAAAAAAATCTATCGTAACTCCCGTATATAGTAACTCCCGTATATAGTCTAACCGGAAACTACCTGTCGTTTTAATATACAGAAAATTAAAATAAAAAGTCTATTTTTATGATATTATACCTTCGTCACCAAACAGTCGAACAACAATTAATACAATTATACCAATATCATAAAAAATTTAAAGATGTAAGGAAAATGGCCTTATAGACCAGACCAGACTAATAACCGCATGCTATCAACATTGTTGATAAGAAGATGCTTATACTGATGGACGTGTTTATAAACATGATTAATGTTGCAGACAGTCGTTACAAACCGTTAAATTCAAATCGCAATTGCAAATTCGCAACAATATATATGGTTTGATGTTGGTCAATGGTTTTGAATCATTTTGGAAAAAATCCGGTAGTTCGTGAACCATATCTTAATAAAATTTTACTAAAATAAGCTTATCCTTCAAGAGCTCTCATCGTATGATTATAAACTAAAGCTTATTAGACATTGAAAAAGAGCGAGCAAAGAAAATTTTACGCACGAAATTCCTTAGATTTGGTCTGTTTTTTTTCCTGCAATGTGAAAAGCGTGAATGAAATGTTAATAATTATAAAGTTTTCAAATTTGCTACTGGCCATCTACGGATGTTTGTAGTTAGTTATATTTATTATATACAAACATATAAAGGGTGGTTTATTTAGACGTTTTTAATTTTAAATAAAACACTTAATATTGATTGTATGTATGTCTGAATCTTTATTATGACCCGAGTGAACAATCTATGACATTTACTTTTTAAAGATAATTTCATTCATATGTTGGCCGCAACTGCGCTGTAGTTGGTCCATTCGGAAGATCCGATCACTTTTTCCAGCATTGTTACTGGTATCTCGCGAATTATGAGGGTAATAATGCAGATTTTCGTAATACAGCCAACTAATTTGGAGACGTTGTTGCGAGTTAAGTCTTTCCATGATGATCTGTGAAAAATAAAAAAAAACTCTAAATGAATCACTATATGATTGTATATTTTAAATAGATACACAGTCGTATACTATAAATGTACATATGTTTGTTTTTATTTGCTGTAATATTTGTGTATGTTTTTACAAAAAATTTCATATCTAAATACATATATACGTACACACTAATGAATACTGCTCTTTACATATACATAAATACGAATTCATACATGTGTATACATACGTATTTATGTGTATGTAAAGGACATCATACAATCCATGGTCCACGACAATTATTGAATTGAATGTGCGTCCATGATAATTCATTTGCTCATTATTTATATTCTTTTACAATGTTTTGTTGCTTTCGTTGTTGTTTTCGTGTATTCAAAAATTCTATTAAGGAAGAAGTTCAAGTATAATAAAATACGAGTAGTATCTGAAAACTAAATACAAAAACAAAAATACTCATTATTGTACAAACATTCAGTTAATTGCAGCAACTATCCGAAACACTGTTGATATGTATATGATTTCGCTGGGTTTGAGTGTTGAACTGCTGTTTGTGTCACTCCTTCTGACAGATGCCACCTCTTCACCTGGCTCTGTGTTATTATTTTAGAATATTTGTTGTTGTATTTAGTATTTTAATTTGCCAGAAAC
The DNA here is from genome assembly GCA_942486065.2 of Calliphora vomitoria. Taxonomy (NCBI): domain Eukaryota; kingdom Metazoa; phylum Arthropoda; class Insecta; order Diptera; family Calliphoridae; genus Calliphora; species Calliphora vomitoria. The sequence goes on along the minus strand of OW818031.2, from coordinate 12,764,981 downwards.
GAATATTAACTCGCTCCAATATTAACAATTGTTTTGAATTTGGGAGTTGTGCTTAATTTTATATTTATTATATAGAATTTGCTCTTGTAAATTGTTCCTTCTCATATTGGCAGCACCTGGATCTTGAGTTCTTCTTGCAATTTGTGTATATTGAAAAATGTTTTCCAGCCAATAAAAACCTTTCTTGCTCATAAGTTGATAGGTATCTGAAGATTTGTTACTTTTCTATATTTTTGAATAGCAATTTGGAAGATTTTCAATATAAATTTCGCATGTAAAATTTTAATTACACCAAATTATTAATGACACCAAAATCTAATTTTGTTATAAAAAGTTGTAATTGTTTTTTGAGGAGGATTGGTAACAGTAAGCGATCAGTTTTCCAGACATCCAGAATGCAAAATTGTTGATTGAGCCTTTTTTATATACATTATCGGTCAACACATATTTTACAAAATTCCAATTCCAAAAAATTTTAAACAATTAGTACACCCTAAAATAAAACTGCATCCTCGGTTTATAACATTGTTAATAACAAACTTTAATCTCAGTATTTCTTATGATATTATTAAAAATTTAACAGAAAGTAAAAAAAAAGATAAAACACATAAAATATATGACCCTGCCTCATTTGTAGCTTGATACGATTTGTTTGGATATCGATGCGCCAATTCCAGATTTTCTTTAATTCCCATAAATGGGCGTTTCATGTGTTAGTCTTGGAGTATCTATTTCGGTTTTAACCGAAAACGAAACCGCGGTTTTTCAAGGCCTAAACTCGAAACCGAAACAGACAATTATTTTTCGGTTTTTACTTTTAATCTACTTTCAGTAGAAAAATTCAAAATTTAGAAATCAGAAACAAAGAAAAAACCAATATGAATGAAAAAAAAAAAACAATTATAATGAAAACAGTACCATAAAGACCCACATTTTGAATTTCTACTCAGCATCATGAATGTCTAATTTCATATTTCTGTGACTATTATTATAGAAAATACAAAAGAAAGATACCACTATAATCACCTTTTGTGAATTCTAACTCATTTAGAATCATTTGTGCCTAATTTTCAATTTTAAGGTTTATTATTATAAAATAATCAAAAAGTACCTTTACAATAAAGAAATAGTAATATTAATTATTCCTTTTGAATTCGCATTCACTAAACCATGAATGCTTTATTTCGTGTCTCTAGGTCCATCGTTATAAAATATTCAAAAAGTACTAGTAGTTGGAAAAGGTACCAGCAAATCCTTTTTTTATATTCTAACTCAGTCAGGATCATGTGTGTTCAATTTCCTGCTTATAGGTTCATTATCATAGAAATTTCAATAATAGTTTTTGTTACCTTAATATCATTATGCCTTCTATCCTTGATTCTTTCTCTACTCAGAAGAATATCAGCCAACTATTATGTATACATATAAGTAAAATAATTTAATATAATAAAAAGTACCATTAGAAGAAAAAGTAACAATTTTCCACACTTAAACCACTGTCAAGTTTGAAATTTCAAAGTAATTTCCTGATTCTAGGTTCAATATTACAGAAAATTCAAAAAGTACTATTTGATGAACGAAAAAATACTCTTTAGTTTATTTTTGTACTCCATATTTGGTATCATAATACAATTGAGCACATTATTCTTGATTATTTCTTTACTGAGAAGCATACAAGCCAACTTTAATGTATATAAGCTAACTAATTTAATATATTAAAAAGGTACCATTAAAAAAAGTACCAATTATCCTTTATTCTTTTTAACACTAGTCAAGTTTGAACTTAAAATTTGTATGGCATTTCCTATATTATCAACTGATTTTGTTTCTATAACACTTAATATTTAATAAATTATCACAAAACCGAACTGAACCGAAACCGATCGGTTTTCAATTTTTTAAAACCGAAACCGCGGTTTTGATATTCTTCGGTTTTTTTGAAACTCTAGTTGGTCTAGCCAGATTTCTGCAGTTCATCATAGATAGGACTCTTTTGTTCCCACCAAATACAGAGAATTTGGCTTTGGTGTCGATACGGCTGGTTGGCCGGGCTGCACATACGATATCTTACGCTTCGGGTTATCGTAATGGATCCATTTTTCATCGCAAATAATGATTCGGTGCAAAAACAATTTTCTTTTATAGCGTTAAAGCATCATTTTAGACATGCAAAATCGTTTTTTAAGTTCACTCGGCTTCAATTCGTAGGGTACCCAATTTCCCTGTTTTTGGATGAATCCTGTAGCTCGTAAACATTTTGAAATTTCTGAATGAGTATAGATTTCTTAAATATGTTGATATTCAAAGAAAATTCAACACAAATAGGTTTCAAATATACAGAAGTCATTCTACCTAATTTTATGCCGATTGGTCCATAATTAGATTGGTTTAGGTTATCATATGGTCGGGCTGGTTCGACATTTTGGAAGCAAAAAAAAAAAAACTCGTTGTTTTCACTATAATGTTCAATTTTCAATAATGACACATATGTACCCATCAAAACGGCATATAACCCAGCAAAAACTTTACTTACTTAGTAAGCCAGAAAGTAATATTGGAGCAAACTGGAAACTACTTATTATTTGACTGAATAACTAGTTACTCTTGTTCGAGATTTTTTAAAAATTCAGGGGTCCTACTTATAAATGTACTTACATTCAGCTCAATTATGAGTATTAAATTCACAATAAGAATATGTAGCTAAAAAAAAAAAAAAAAAAAAAAAAAAACAGAAAAGAATTGCCTCGTGTGGGTATCGTCGAACCGTCACATTATTTGCTTGTGTTTGCTAGTCAAGTTAACAATGGTTTCAACTTTAACATATAAATTAATATAATCTGAACAAAAAAAATTAATGGCGCTGACTGGTGTAGAACCGCTAACATCTCGTTTTCCAGTCAAAAACACTAGATAGCAGTGCTAAATGCAAAAGTTCATTACCAACCAGTACAAAAATAAGTACCTATTCTAGTATATAAAATAACCACCACTCATTATAAAATAATGCATGTGGTAATTAGTTGCCATTACAAAAATTAAAAAAAATTTTGCTGGGAAGTTATTAAAAACAAAAACCTCGTACAAAACATATCCCATCTATTGTAAATTTCGCATTTATAAGTCATTTGTTCTTGATATTAGCTTAATGTAAAGTTAAAACTGATGTTAAATGGAAATTTTTATTGAAAAATTTTATTGTTTTTATTAATTTTCTTATTAATTTAATTTGGGAACGACGCTATATGATGAAGGACAGCACCCAGAGCATAAGTGAGGAGGGTCCTCATGACACATATTTATACTATTGGGCGGTGAGTTATTATAACTACGTCTCACTTGTTGTTACAAATCGATATAAAACTCTTGTATGAATCTTTTATATAACTTTAAAACCTTCATTAAATTATGTTGATGTTTTTTTATATTAATAATGAAGAGCGAAGCATTAATCTCGCTGAAAGCTCTATAACTCATGGAGAATATGAAAATGCATTCCCAAAACATTTTGACGTGTACGCTTTGACTTTTGGTGAAAAATTTCCCCAAAATTCTCGATTTTAATTTAAGTCGTTTAAATTAAATTAATTGTTGTGCTACATGATCGCTATAGGACTTATAGTGATTTTGAGGATATATGGATCAACAAGTACTTCAAAAACTCAAAATATCATTAATTTTACAATATTGACTTGACAGTAATGTACTTCTTTTTAGTTCTACAGATCAGATATGAGTTCTGTTTTGTTCGTATTCGAAATTTTTTTTTGAAGACTCTATGAAATGTTATGAGAATAGCTCTTCAAAAACTCAATAAAATTTGGTTTTAAAATGAGCACGTTTGATCTCACCAAACGTCGAATCGATTGATCATCCTGCATGTATACTGAGTTTCATTTCAGCACTTAAAAAATTTTCAACTTTAACTGGTGCACGGTTCAAGTCATTTTATATTTGACTTGAATTTACTTTATAAAACTTTCTTTTAAATTATGTAACAATACTTTAACTAAATTTTGCAATTTGGTTATACATACAACATTATGTTGCTTTATTCTATTACAGTTATTGTTAGATGTTGTAATATTTTGTTTTTTTTATTAATAATTTGTAGCTGATATTTTGTATGCACGTATAAATGGACTTGTATATTGCGGCCGTCGAGCCACAAAAATAGATAATATAGTGTTTATAGTTTCTTTGTAAAATTGCCAAATTTAACCCATACACCCACAACACTTCCCTCTGGCGACCCACCCATCCTCTCCTTAAAAACAAAAATAAATATAGAAGACCGCTCAACAACAAAACAAAAAAAAAAAAACAAAAAAAAAAAAAAAAATTGTGGAAAAGAAGGCCGAGACAATGCGAGCAGCCACCACAAGCCACATTTGAATTACAACAGCGCCAGGATATAAATGAATATAGGAAACGCACAAACAAAACAGTCGTTTAACATCAGGAGGCATATAGAGAATAATGCAGAAATCATCATCATCAGTGCCACCATTGACTGCAACGGGCATACAGAAAGAACCCTGCACGTATACCATTTCAAATATGTAAATGTAGATGTGTACTTGTGTGTGTGTGTGTGCTCCTATGTCTGTCTACCCGGTTTTGCTGGAGATCCTACTGTTCAATATACGATTCCATAAAACTCAAATTCACGCACAAACTCCCCTACATTCATATTTCCAGCAAGCCAAACGAAAAATAAACCCAATACCCCCACTCTACAGCTAACATTACGTATGCATGCAAAAATACTTGATTCCTAAATTGCATTCACATACGAAACTAGGCGCAACAAAACGAATTTTCGCTTAGAATTGACATTAGAAACACAAAAACTACAACAAGCCCAAACACAAACGCATAAGCACCTCGACCATCTCATCTACACTCCACTACTCTTTATTCGACTGCACGACTACAAGTGCAACCACAACAGTAAAACTTTCAAAACTAACGACGACGACGCCGCATACATAAGCCCTCATCTGAATGTGTACAATATACTATATAGATGGAACCAACAACAACGACAATAACAATAACAACAACAAAAAAAATAAAGCAACAAAACGAAAGAATTAACAACAAAAACATTACGAAAAATAGAATTGAAAATTGAGAAAATTCATATGAAATACAATATATGAATGCGAGTGGGTGTGTGTTTGTGTATGTGTAAGTTTGTATAGTTATACAACCAATATGCACAGTGGACTTATCATATAATTTTAAAAATAGTAAAGTCCTGATTTATCAACTGTTGTCGTTAACAGTTATGAAGATTATAAATTACATTCAAATCCGTTAAGACCTTCCTAAGGGCCATTTTCTTCAGAAAGTTTTTGAAACAAAGGAATTCCATTTCAATAAACTTTTCGTTCGAGATCAAGGAACTGACCATTGGAGTCGGAAATGATATTACAAACCTGGTTTAGATGGGAAATTTAACTTATATTTCTCTCTACCAGCAGCACCCAATACATTGAACAGTGAACCTCTTACAGTCTCTTAACTTGGTCTGTCACTAGTCGTATCAAGAGTGATAAAGAGTGGACGAGCACTATACTTGAATTTATCGGAATTCGAGCATAGATTAAATTGAACTCTAAATATTGCTAGTTTCACTTTGCTTTGATACCACCAACAGGGCTTTTTGAAGGAACATTGAAATCCTTGGTAATTACATACGATTTTCTTACAACCATATGTGTAGGTATTTAAGGACTGAGATCGTAAAATTCCTAACACACGGTTTTCATTAAAACTTTTAACCCAAGTATAATTTGATTTTTTTTTATCAAGTTACCTTTGTAAAGCATGTCAGTTATCATGTTCATTTGTTGTTAATCTGATTAAAATGAGTGACCAGAAAAAAGTGCGTACTAAAATTATTAAATATTTTCAACAAAACCAAAGGTCTGCCGCCAAACTGTTTCCAATGTTATTAAACAGTACCGGGAGAACTTGTCCGTTGACAGAAAACCTGTTTCAAGTAGAAGGAACGGTCCACATGATGCTTCTAAAGCCAAAAAAATAGAAAGCATTTTCAAAAGAGTTTCTAACACATCCGGTAGGAAAGCAGCCCGGTTAGGTCAGTTCTCGGACTATTTGGTACGAAAAGTTAAAGCCAACGAAGGTTTAATAGAATACAAGGCTCAAAAAGTTCCTGACCGGAACTCTGCCAAAAATTTAGAGGGCAAAGACAGAGCACGGAAATTGAAGTCAAATTGTATACAAAAAAAAAAACCTGCTGCATAATGGATGACGAAACGTATGTTCTGGCAGATTTTTCGTAGCTTCCGGGTCAAAATTTTGATGTTGCTGATGCTCGAGGGAATGTTGAAGAAAAGTTTAGGACCCAAAAGCAGACAAAATTTCTGAAAAACTTCATGGTATAGCAAGCAATATGCAGTTGCGGCAAAAAAGACAAACATTTGTTGCAAAGGGCTCAATAAATACCGAAATTTACATCAAGGAATGTTTACAAAAAATGGTGTTTCAATTCATAAGACTTCTTAATGTGTCCACTTATTTTTGGCCTGATTTGGCATCTGTCACTATGGTAAGAAAAGTCTTGAGTGGTACAATAACAGTAATGTGGTATTTGTACCAGAGAGGCAATTCCGCCAAACTGCCTTGAGCTGAGTCCAGTGGAGAGATATTGGGCTCTTGTTAAAAGGGAATTGAAAAGTACAAAAAAGGTGTCCAAAAGTGTGGTAAATTTTAAACGAAGATGGAGAACCTGTTCGAACAAAGTGGCATAAAGCACTATAAAAACCATAATGGAAGGGTTTTCGAAAAAGGTACAAAATTTCATCATTAGTGATTAGAACTATAAAAATATATATATTTTTTTTTTTGTAAATTGTAACAATAATTTCAATCAAATAAAAAAAGATTCAAAACTGTAAGTTTAGTGGTTTCATTTTTATTAACATATATGTATGTTACAAATTTTTCGATCTCAGTCCTTATATTCAATACTTTCAAATTCGAAATATTTAAAAATTTACGCCAATTCTTTAAAATTTGGAGAAGGTTCTGTCATGTTGATGATTATAGGTCAACAACAAGATATTCCTTAAACTGTTGCAACCTTCAATATCTCTCAAACGATCACATTAAAAAAAAACTGTAAGATTTGAAAATTCGATTAATTTTGGTTTCCAAATCTAGTGAATCTAATTTCTGTAAGTTAGAAACTTTTAGTACAGATTTCAATTTAAGGAAAGAAGTTTGAAAGAATATTTTTAAATTTTCAACTTTTTAATGATCATAACTTTAAGAGGTGAAATATTAGTAACCTAAGATTTCGGATTCAAAGGTTGTTTCTATAGACTACCGATATATATTACTGTTTTTTCTTTGTTTATTTCGAAACAAAAGAGTCATCTGAATTCAGTTTCAACGATTCTCCAAAATTGTTGATCTGACGATAAAGCGATATTGGAATTGATACAGCACGCTCCAATTTATATTTACAAGGTGCAGATCTGTGATTTGATCATTGAGTTTTCCAAATACCTCGGGACTACTCTTGACTGGACTATCAACTGGAATAGCAACATGTTCAGTTCTCTTAGAAAGACCATGAAAGTAATTAATTAATGTTAACGTCTCTTTATAGTCAAAAATCTAGAATTTGTTGAGAGTTTTGTTGGCGCTTGTGTAATAACCCGATCATTGTTCTTGACCAGGAACTGGTTGATATATCTATAAAGTCCATCCATAAATGGATACAGTTTATCGGCTCATTTAGAAATCCATCGCTGGCTCATTTAGAAATCCATCGCTGGGTCCTATTTTTTTATGGGCGCCAGTATTACACAGAGAAAACATATTTGTGATAGCCCCGCATTTGTTGGCAATCGAATGATTCGGTTGCACACATAGAATTTTTCAGTTCTATAAACAGAAAGTCAGTTGATAAAAAAGAATTTCAGTTGAAGCAACCAACATTTTGTTACCCCTTATAAAATTGTGTGGCCACAACTGTAAAATTCGTTTACTAAGGTAGAATCATTCGATTGGTAACGAATTCGGTTGCTATCACGAATCTGTTTTCTCTGTGTATATTAGGTGACATGATGAGGCACATATAAATATATTTGGGAATGTTCTGTATAGCAGGGTACCTGACTGTAGAATTCGGATTTGATATTACTGACAACCTTTGACGCACTTATACCGAACAGCGACCAGTAAACTAACCAGGCTTGATGGCATCAAGTAGCTGATCAGGTATGTTTCACAGACGTATCTTAATAAGCAAATGGCGAAACTGGTGTGAGTACTAAGTAGTAGGCTAAATTGTAATGCCGGTTAACCAGGCTTCACTCAGAGCCTTATTATCATCTGAAGAAAGCTCATGATATTTGAACTCAGGCTCACGAATCTTCAAGGGGAAATTTTCAGAAACTATAATCGCCTTCATTCACCTTCAGTGAATGTTTACTATACTTTCCCACTGTGTTTGTTTAGCAGTCGATTCGTTTAGACGACATCTAAACAAGAGCACCAAATATGAACACACAAAGTAAATACAGAGAAAATAAGGATTTTTTCCTGCCCATACCCTAACATACACATTCGGCCACACAGGCACACAGTTATCCTTAGTCTAACGTAGATACACAACGTGGACATGTAAGGACGTGAGAATGCATAGAGGCCTAGATGATAGCAGTTGCAAACGCAGGAAATCAAGCAAAATACAAATACATTTGCCGATTCAAAAATAAAACGTATAACGTATACATTTAGGTTGCCGTACAACATGCAAGCACCAACATGTCATCAGAGGAATAGGAAATAGGGGGTTTTTTTCTAGCGGTAGTGGTAGTTAGTGACCAGTATATTGAATGAGAACTATGGGGAATCTTCTATTGAGGCACATTTCTACTATACTTATATACATATATAGATGTTTGTTTTTTTATTTTTGCTTTAAGTTAGTTAGACTGAATGTGAGATGAAGACGAAGAGAGTGGGTAGTTTATACAACTATAGTTGTGGGTATGTATGTGGTGTGGGTGTGCCAAAACCTAAAGCAAAAAGTAAGCAAAAACATGCATTGTAATCTAAAGAGGATATTATCATGTCTGTCCAGCACTCTGTGCGTAGCCAGGAGTAGCTAAAAACCTCTGTGTTCATACAAAGGATGCCATTGCTCTTGCCACTGCCCCTGCCCCTCCATCGAGTGCGTTTTTTGAAGTAGATGCTTTAACTACGATATTGTCTTCGTTTTCAACACCAGCATAAAGAAACGTATCACGATGCAAAGTTAAATTAACAGAATTAACTGAAAAATTATTAACACCAGAATTTGGAATAAGTCGGAGATCTCAGCATGTATTAGATTTCTAGAAGCTTTGTATCATCAAAGATTCGGCAGATTTTGAAAATAATACTTGTTTAAAGTTTTGATATTGGAAAATAATTAAATTTAGCTGTATGTACGCTGTTCAAAATGTTATAATGGACAGAAGAACTTTATAATGAATCTTGTTTCGCCAGTTATTACAAACTGCACCGAATATTTTCCTGCTGTGAGTTTGTTTAAGTCCCTGGAATTGCGACAAATAACTTATAACTTAACTTGTCCAATTGTGGCAAAAAGTAGATTTTTCAGATTTTCATAAAAAATTTGGTTAAAAAATATAGTTTTTTTGGAAGTTTGCCAAATCAATCTAAATTTCTATGTTAGTTTCTAACTTAGTATCTGAGATCTATACAAAAATATTTAGAATTTAAAATATTTATTTTATTAAACGTTGAGCCATTGACTTTATTAGAGGTATAATAACACTGGAACTGAAAAATGAGATTTTTAAATAGCAGTTATCGTTTATATCTCTGATAATTTAGGGTCGAGAGATTTTAGTGTATTTTGTTGCAATTACCCAACAAACCAAAACTATTTAGAAATCACTTGTAACAAGCTTACCAACATAAGCCCTAAGCTTAGAAAAGTGTTGTAATTACTATTGTAAAAGTCTTATTAAAAATTATTTAATAATGAAAACTGAACCCTTGCGATTATATTACTTGTCTTGCTGACTATTTATTTGACCAATAATCGGTCGGTGACTTTGACACAAAGTGAATTTCGTCGCAGATTTCCTGGCCGTCCAACGCCTACTGGTGAAACACTGCGACGTTTAGCCGCTCGCCTCGAAGAGACTTGCACAACACGAGATGCTGCCAGGCGTGGCAGACCCCGAAGTAGCCGTTCTGCAGAGAATATTGCTGCTGTAGTCGAGGATGTCATGGAAGCGCCGTCGACATCGACCAGACGACGTGTCACGCAAATGGGTATCAGTCGACGGTCTTTACACCGAATTTGGTACAAGATTTGAAGATGTTTCCGTACAAAGTCCAGACGGTGCATCAGCTGTTAGCTGCTGACCACCAATCGCGTCTAACAAGCCATCCTTAATCACCACCAAGAGGAAGATGATTTTTCATCAAAAATAATCCTGAGTGATGAGGCCCATTTCCATCTTAGCGGGTACGTAAATAAGCAAAATTTACCCTTCTGGGGCACTGAAAATCCGCGTGTAACCCACGAAGAGCCATTACACCCGCTCAAAGTCACTGTATGGTGTGCTGTTTTCGCTGGAGGAGTCATCGGACCTTTTTTCTTCGAAGACGTCGCGGGCCAAACGGTTACTGTGAATGGTGAGCGCTACAGAGCAATGATCAACGAGTTCTTTTTGCCGCAACTTGATGAATTGGGATTGGAAAACATGTGGTTCCAACAGGACGGTGCAACGGCACACACATATATTTCCCGGGCGCCTAATCACCCGTTTTGGCGATTTGCACTGGCCAGCAAGATCGCCTGATTTGACCGCTCTAGACTTCTTTTTGTGGGGCTTTTTGAAGTCTCGGGTTTATATCAACAAGCCTCAGACTCTTGCAGCTCTTAAAGACAATATCCGTCAAGAATGAGAGGACCTATCGCCGGAAGTTTTTGCCAAAGTGATGGAAAATGCCATAAAAAGGGCTCAAATGACAATCAACTGTGGCGGCGGCCATTTACATGACATCATATTCTCGACTTGATGTAAAAAAAATTAAAAGACCAAATAAAAATAATCCACAAGAAGAATCAAAGTTTTTCATTTTTTTTTTTTTTTTAATTACAGCCAAAAAACATCGGAAGTTTACTTTTGCGCCACCTTGTATAAACTAAGTGTATAGCAAGTATTATTGTAAAAAGAATTGTCATGTGAAACATTTTCAAAACACTATTTAAAACTATTTAACTTTTTGTTCTTAAATAAGCTTATAATAAGTATGCTTGTAAAAAGTTGTAGGAAGTCTCTTATGTTAAGCTTATTCTACAATTTAGTTACATTTTGCTTATGAATGGATTTTTGCTGATTTTCAATACCAAAATTCTTCTGACTATATATGATTTATTGATACCAATATTGGTTTCTAAGAACCTGTGGAGGTTTCGGAAAACTCTGACAGACGGACATCATTAATCTACTTTGTTGTCTATACTGATCCAGAATATATATAATTTCTTGGTTCGCTAATGAATATTATAGAAACTTAAACATACTTACCCTTACCACCCGCAGTGAAGATTATAATAAGTAAATAATTTCAACAAATCCCATAAACCCCTTAACAATTTCGATATTTGTTTGTATATAGCGGAAGATTTTTATATTTTCTTTTATGCTCGTTAAATGTTTACATAAAAATACATTCATACATAGATATTTAAATTTCAATTTGAAAATGATCTTCGATGACACATTACTTTGATCTTTGACGTGTTTGGTGTTTGTTAAAATGTATACATCAACACCAACATGCAACAAACAAGCTGCCACGACGTACTTACACTGCAACATTTCCCTATGCAGACACATTCGAGTACATTTTGTATATCTGGCATTAGAAAGTAAAAAATTATAAAATATACAGAATACAAAAAAAATATATATTTAATAGTCACAGCATTCAGAATTGTTTAGTTTAGAAATGCATGTTTGAACTTACACTTATATGTATGTGTGTGTATGTACTTGTAAGAGCCCAGCAGTTCTAGGAGATAGTACTGAACTAGTGATTTTATCCATAATATAGGGTGGGAACTAGTTACTTTAATAGCTACGTGAGTAGTTATTTTAACACGTGCATGTCCTAAGTAGGGGGTCAAATGACTAAATTGAGACTGTCTAATAGCCGGTCCAAAGTAGTCAACACATTCGATAAACATACTGCTTAAATAGCGTCAGTTACCTTACTAGCTACCTAACTGGTAACTTGATCAGCTATATAACTACACAGAGAAAACAGATTCGTGATAGCAACCGAATTTGTTGCCAATCGAATGATTTGGTTGCACACATAGAATTTTTCGGTTCTATCAACAGAAAGTCAGTTGACATAGAAGAATTTCTGTCAAAGCAACCAAACTTTTGTTATCCCTTTTAAAATTTTGTAGCCAGAACAATACAATTCGGTCACTAAGGTAGAATCATTCGATTGGCTACAAATTCGGTTGCTATCACGAATGTGTTTTCTCTGTGTAGTTATTTTAACATGTACGGGTGCTAATTGACCTCAATTAGTCAGCTAAAAAAACATATCATAGGCAGTCCAATAAACGATTGCATGTAAACAAACCTTTCTTGGACAACTCTCAAATGGATTGTTTCTGGTATGTAAAATAACTACTTTCTAAAGTGCAGTACAAATTAAACGTTTAAAGTGGCTTAACTATAGGTTACTAAGAGACACTAAAGTGACTATTGACTTCATGTTCGGTTACTTGGGGTATCAGAATACTTAAGCACAATTTGTATAAAACCAGTTTGAACGAATTACTCACAAATGTTTAAAGTGACTACATTCCAGATTACTTAGAGACATTTAAGTGACAATTGTCTTCACGCTAGATTATCTGGGATGTATAAAGTAACCAATTGTCTTCTTTCTGCACTACAAAGAGCATATACGTGTCAAATGACCAAAATATATAAATTGAAGTCAGCCATGTGATTAGACATTTGTGACGATTACTGTCTATAAGGGATACATTGACTAGTTGTTTAACTGCTGGGAGTGTGTATTAGAATTGGTTTATATATAAGACCACACACATACACAAACATTTATTCACACACATGAAGATGTCAATGTAAAAGATTCCGCAGATGTTTATTTACATATTTGTTTACTACATATTTATTTGAACATGCAACAATTTTATATACAACATTTAAAAAAAAAAAAAAAATATTCTCGTCGCCTTTGATGAAGCTCTTTTGAATACACATTGAAACTGTTAATAAAATGTAAATATTAGCAAAATGTCTTTAATGTTCGAGGACAACAAAAACAAAGGATATGTATGTATCTGGGCCGCAACGTAACGTTCTCCTAATTGAATAAAATCTGTGTTTTATAGATAATATTAAATGTAATTCAAACCGTATGAGAACACATTTTCATATACGCCCGTCTGAAACCTTATGACAGTTCTTGAAATTTCCTCTATATTCTGTCAAATATGAGCAAGACAAATATGCAGGTTGTCAATGGTTTTAAAATGACAACCTGCTAATTTTGTCCTGCTGACATTTGAGCAAATGTATGAGACAATCTGGATTCCAGAAACTAATAATAATAATGTCATTCAGAATTTCAATGATTTTATAGTCAAACTGCAGAAAAGTTAATTATTGAAAAATAATCGAAAAAAGTTTCCTCTCTTATTTCTACTTCCAATTCCACGAGAATGACAACCACGACTGAAAAAACAAAAACCCTTTAAACTTTTTTTCAAGACGATTTGAATAGGAGAAAACACTAAAATGTTTAATGCGAAAATAATAGTTTTTGTATACATATATTTACAGAATATATATTGTTTTACTATAAGAGAAAAATCTGTCACGTATGGTATGTCACGTACGATATTAAATATTATTTATTATAAAATCATCCCAAGATTATTTTTATTTAAATATGACGGATTTTAAAGGAAAAGTATTTAGTTTAGTGTAAGAAATTATAAGAAAACTTAACGCCTCTCACGATTCGCAAATTTTCGCATATTTCTACATGTACCTCAAAATGACATCCGTTTTATGTCACGTACGATATACCCTTATTTCGCTCGATATTTTGAACAACAATGTTTCGAAAGAACTTATTATTTTTTTTTTAATATAGTACCCTCTGAATGGAACATAAAAACCAAATTATTTTTCAGATACTCTTATTTTTGCAAAATCTATTCCACTCTATAGGCGTATAAATGTCACGTACGATGACATGGAATTGCCCATATGTAAGTATATACATACATTTGATCCAGACATCCAATATCACGAGTACGTGGATTCTGACAACTACAACTGTATACATATCTATAAATAAACAGGCGGTAAAACTCTTTGAATTGTTTTTCTTTAAATTTATTTAAAGACATATTCATCTGAATAGAATAATTATGAAAAAAATAAAATGCTTATATTTAGATAATCGTATAAACAAACTTGCTTAAAAAGGGTCGAGATCGAGATGTGTGTCTAAAAGACAACAATATCAATGAATACACTTGAAAAAATTCTGTACTCATTTAAAGAGTAACGAAAATATGTAGTTTAAAATAATAGAAGAGAATAAGTAGAAAATCAAATTACAGATTGCCTGTATTAAAAAATCAGTCACATTAAAGCATAAATAATCGAGATATTTTTTTAATATTGGTTATTGGATTTTTTTAATATTGGTTATATTTTTCTCCAAAAAGGATTTATTTACAATTGGAAATTTCAGAAACAATTGTCAGGCGGCACGAATTTTATAATAATATATTTAAAATAATTACACTCTGCTACAAAATAAAAGTTTTTGTCAGAAGTTTAAAAGCGACCTAATATGAGTTGTAGGCCTAGGACATACTAAAACCGTTTTTAAAGATTTTGAAAAATTTTGAGTTATTTTGAAAAAACGGTTTTATGGTAGGTCGTTGTACCTCTAACTCAGACACTTTTAGACCGATTTCAAAATTTTACACAACTATGGATAGGCAATGAATTAAGCGTTCATAAAATGTATGCATATAATATATATTCCAATAAATTGTGTAAGTTTTTATAAAAAGTTTCACACTATTGGTTATTTTTTCGTAATTTTTCAAATCCGACAATAGTTATTTTAACTTTTTTCTACGAAAACCTATTTTATTTGCACAGTGTTTTAAAGACAATTTTATATACACAAACAAGAGACATTACTTGTTAAAATCGGTGTATATTTGCAAAAGTTATTAAACTTTTTCGAAAAAAGTTCCAAAAAATTTACCTTGTAAATTTCTTTTATTATTCATATTTGCTGGGGGGAGAAAATACTAAAAAAGGTGTTAATGAAAAGTTGAATAACTTTTACAATTATCATCCGATTTGAAAAATTAAAACCACGTTTAGTTAAGAGACTAAATGCAAAAAAGTTGATAAATTTTGTATTTTTTTAGATATTCTTAACAAAAACAATACTTACAACTTACAAATGTATCAAAACATGCACGTCATTTTAAAGTGTAATCAATTTTCTTTCCAAACCCGTTAAAAATTTAAAGTCGGACAAAAACTGACTGAGTTTACAGGTCGATAAGTTGGCAAACATCACTGAAAACGGTTTTTCTAGAATAACTTCTGAATTTGAGGGTGTTTCTGAAATTTTTAGACAGAATTTGTTATGTACTCAGCAAGACCTATAACCCACGCTAGGTCGTTTTCCAAGTAGAACCGTGTAATTATACTTTGAGGGGCAACATTTTCCTAAAGAAACAGATGCCAGATGTTATTAAAAATAGTAAAAGAATAAGTTCGAATTCGGAATAATTTAACGCTTTCACTATACGATATATTTATTTTCGAAAGCGTTTATCTTTCGCAACCAATTTTTCGGGATTTATTTGCAGCAGTGCATATAAACTCGAGGTTGAGCAATAATGAATGTTTGTGTCTTTTATTGAGTAATGCTACTGCTTAATTGTTTTAAAATGTCCTCTGACTAATAATGTTTTTGATATAGCTTGGCGAAATTTGTAAGATTTGTGCTATAATTCGCGAATACTTGTTAATAACCAAATTACTTGTGTCACTTTTGGAACTTAAATTTTGGGAAAGGCAGGTCTTAAATTCCCCACTGTATAATTTACTATTGTATTAAAGCTATATCTATAGATTGCTAATGTCAACTAAGACCCAATTTTTGTTTTGTACATTTGTGAGTCTCTGGGAAGGATTTGGATCATTTAGATAGGGATCAAACTTTGAATTGTGTACATGAACCACGATTTTCAAAAAAAAAAAGTTAAATGGAAATGTGAATACGACCACTTTGTCAACTTCTTCATCACTCTCTTTATTGTACTCGAATTCCTGCTTATTGTACATGCATCGTGTGAATTTTCTTCGTTCGTCCGTCCTCGTCTTAATAGTCAGTCTTTTATGGATATAGATTCTACGGTGAAGATGTTTCATTCTTGTATTAATTGCTTTTTGCGAACGCATGAACCTAAACATTGTAAGATTAATTGTAATTATTATATTTGTAATAATATACATCATGTGATGTTGCCAACATCTGTCAATTCTCATTAGGATAGTATTACGACCGGTTTGTCTAACGTTGTTAATTCAGCTTCTTCTGCTGGGGTATCCACATCGGTGAATTCTATACATGAGTCCACTTCGGGCGTGAACAATTCTACAGCTCCTGTTCTCGTAGAAATGCTATATTTTATGAGACTACTACGTACCCAGCCCGTGCTCCTGTTGATATGGCTTCTAAATCTTCGTTTCTTTCTGAGCGCTGCAAAATCATTTCGACGACTTCCACGAATACCAATTTTTCAGGAAAATTGCAATGGATGCCTCTTTTACGCTGGAAAGTATGGCTTTTATCTTGTAATTTCCAGGATATCTTGTAATTCCCCCGACATTGCTTCTTATAGTAGACATAGTTTACCGAATCTATGTTATGCAGATGATGATTGATACCTGTATCGCAGTATACTTTTTGAAGAGATAGTGATGCTATTAGTTACCTTAGCTCTGAATATTATATTGGAATTTTCGGATGATGATTGTATCAACAGGAATCTTGTTAGATTTTCGAAGCTGGTGGAAATGCCCAAGAGAAAAGAATTGTCAATTGTTGATAAAATGTCTGTTTATATAATTATAAAAGAAAGCGTCATACCCGAATTTCCTCATGAATTAAATTTAGGACCATTAAAAAAACAATTGGATTTTGATGGTCCATAAGTTATCTTTTTCTACATTTCAAGTATTTCCTGATACAATGACCAGGATTGAATAAACACCACAAATGGGCGGATTCACTTAATTGTGAATAAATTCGAAAATAATCCATCGATTTTTATGATCGATTTCTCATTTTGTTCCTATTGCATGTGGCTTTATGATAAACCTATACCCCAGAACAATTTCTGCTGTTTTCGATTTTTTAATTATTTTTTTAAAACAAAAAAAAAAAAAAAAAAATAGATATTTTCAAGTAAAAATATATATTTTGCTTCAATTTGTTATTATAACTCCGAAACTTCTGAGCCAATTGATACACAATATATATGTGAAGATTTGTACATAGCATGAAGAAAATTTTTTCAAAATTTTTTTTTTTTTTTCAATTTTATGTATATCAAACAAAAAACTAAAATTTTTCGAAAATTATCGAATTCACTTAATTGTGAATAAATTCGAAAAGAATTCATTGATTTTAATTATCAATATCTCATTTTATTCCTATTATATGTGTCTTTGCGATAAAGTAATAAACCTGAATAATTTCTGGCGTTTTTGATTTTTTATCAATTTAAAAAAAAAATTGCTATTTTCATGTAAAACAAATATTTTTTTGCTTCAATTTGTTATTATAACTCCGAAACTACTGAGCCGATTAAAACGTAATATATAAAAGGATTAAAGATTATGTAAATTTAATATTTTCTAAGTTTGTTTTAATAATATCGGAGTAACCGTTTTGGAGTTATCATTAATTATGTGGAGAAACATCTAAAAAAATTCAAAATTTTAGTCACTGAGTTCCAAGGGTAAATAGTTCCACCGACGAGCCACTCTTCTAATGACCCTGTAGAAAAAAAGCAAATTACGTTAACGCACAAAACTATAAAAAGTACAGTCAAAAAATCGTTGCACATACCCCGATACAGGGTCACGCCTACGAATACCATAAACATATCTTACATTCGTGTTTACAATGCGATTGAATCGAGAAGTAATGGAGACCAATGTACCCGAAACAATCTCAATGCCGTATAAAATCTGCGGCATCAAAACAGTACGTGCCAAAAGTGTTCTCACACGTCAAGGCATGTAAATTCTCGTTGAATATATTCTACGCAAAACCATCAAAATTTAAGTGCCCATCAATATATATACCTAAACATCCCATACTATCAACAAGAACAACGGTAGTTCCCCCAGTAGAAATACCAAAGCCTTGAAAATATCTCTCAGAATCTCCAAACAAAACAGCTCTAATCTTAGAAGAATTAACCGAAAGACAATTTTCCGTTGACCATAATAAAAATCGTTCAAGAGTATGGTTAATACCAGATCGAAAAGTGTCATCCCTACTCCGAACACCTGTGAATAATAGCATTACATCATCAGCAAATAAATAAGATTTACAAAAATGATTGTCAACATAACCCGGTAGGGCATTTACATACAAAATGAAGAGAAGAGGGCCCAGAACTGATCCCTGGGAAAAACTTTCGGTAACGATATTGAAATGATAACGGTAATTTCTTTCTGAATTAACTGCTTTAAAACACATTAAAAATAAGTTGAAAATGTTGGTATTTTTTTACATTTTTCTATAAGATTTCAATAAACTCAAGTACGAAAATCAAAAATGGATATTTTCATAATTTAAAAGTATTTGTAGAATAACTGTATTTTCGATTATTTCGGTAACGGATATTTACTAACGGTAGTCAAACTGTAATGGTATTTTAAGGGAAACATTAGCTAAGAGGTAACGGAGCCAACCATTCTGAAAAGACAAACTAAATTATGGGTCTGGCACACTAAATGCGAACGAACTTTTTTATATATTTTCAATATAAAATAAGAAAGAAAATGTTCGTTCGAATTTAATGAGCCAGGCCATAAATTAATAGAGTCTGATAGTATGTTCGGCAAATTTGGCCAAAATATTTATAGAAAAAAGGTAAATTATGAAATGTTTTAGCAGAAGAAACAAGTTTTGAATATAACAAATAAAATCCAAGGACTTATATTTTATTGTAGAATGTGTAAGAAAACTATTAGATATTTCAAAAGCAACCAGAAAAAGTTGTTCCCTGAATAAACAATTCTATGTTTAAGATGAAAACCCAAGAGAGGAGTTCACAATGTAAAAATGAGCAGAATTATTTGTAAAACTAATAGCATATGGGAAATTGCATGTCATCGTACGTGACATTTGTACGCCTATAGAGTGGAATAGATTTTGCAAAAATAAGAGTATCTGAAAAATAATTTGGTCTTTATGTTCCATTCAGAGGGTACTATATTTAAAAAAAACTTATAAGTTCTTTCGAAACATTGTAGTCCAAAATATCGAGCGAAATAAGGGTATATCGTACGTGACATAAAACGGAAGTAATTTTGAGGTACATGTAGAAATATACGAAAATTTGCGAATCGTTAGAGGCGTTTTGTTTTCTTTTAATTTCTTACACTAAACCAAATATTTTTCCTTTACAATCTGTCATATTTAAATAAAAATTATCTTTGGATGATTTTATAATTAATACAATTTAATATCGTACGTGACAGATTTTTCTCTTATAGTAAAACAATGTATATTCTGTAAATATATCTATACAAAAACTAAACAAATAAATAGAAAATATATATTCGGTTTCAGTAAGCAATTTGATAATAGCAAAAAAACAATCAGAGTCAAATTCATTTCATACTACATGCTTATTGGGAGCTTAGTTTTCACCGCAATATTAGCTTAAAACATACCAATTAAATTAAAAAATTAAATATAGTCAGTTTAAACTATTAGTTTTGCTCACATATTAACATTTTAAAGTTTTCTTCTATTCAAATCATCTTGAAAAAATGTTTCAAGGGTTTTTGTTTTTTCAGTCGTGGTTGTCATTCTCGTGGAATGGCCCATATTTGAAAACTTTTGGTTTGTTTCAGATTATGCAAAATATTGGCGAATACCGTTTTCCGCAGGACTCCATAAATTAAGGTCATTAATGAATTTGAACTTTTTTACTCTTCCACGCAAAAAGTGGGTATTGCCTAATACGAGTTAATTAATAACATTATAATTGCCATAAATATAGCATTTCATGTGTAAAATATTGCAATCCTTTTACTTATAAAGGAGTTTAGCGAGAGTGTGCTAAAAAATAAAAACTTTTAATTTTAATAAAAATCTTTCAATAAAGATCTATCTAAAAGATTTGCTTAGATAAGTTCGTTTACCTCATAAAGACATGTACATATGTATGTATAAAGTCACACAAACACACACACTCACACACATTGATAGTCTTGTAATAAAAATATTAATACAAACTATTTGTTATAGCAGCGAGTGTTTTGTATTCTTTTTGATTTTGAGGCCTCTGTTTTGGCCATGAAGTCTGGAGTTGGTGCATGCCACAACATTGTTGCATTAATAGCATTAAAAATATAAATTGAAATAAAATTTGTAATAAACGAGTCGCCATTAAATGTTTATACATTAACTATAATTTTTATTGCAAATGCAAAAAAAAAAAAAAAAAACAAGCTGCAAAAAAGAGAGTCAGTCAGCCCAGTCCGTGCATACGTCCGTCCGTCAGTCAATACTGCGTGTGTGTGTGTTTGTAAGTAAGTGTATGGCAGCATATAAACAAGTATACAAAGAAACACAGAGGAGTTCCAGTGTCTGGAGTTGCATGGATTAAAGTAGAATTATACTTTGTATATAGTTTTATTTTTTTAATTTGTATTTTTCGCTTTGTTTGAAGGAATTTGAGTTTGCTTATTAGTTGCAATTCTTTTCAATAAAAAATAAATAAACAAATTCAAAGTAGGAAATAGCAATATGGATTTTTATATTTCATAAAACTTTGCCAGGTGCTGTTTTACTGCTCACACTCCGTAAGTGTTTAAATTGTAATCATACGATTATTTGAATTTTGATTTCATCTCTTGTCTTTTTATTTACAATAAAATCAATTATGATGGAATTAGGTTATGTAGTGTTGCATGTTATCGATTATTAATTTTTTATTATTTTTTTTTTTTTGTCACTTACTTAACATTTTATAATTCAAAATGAATTGATTTGTTTCTTTAACTTGTTTCTGGTATTTTTTTTTTTTTATTTTTTTTTTATCAAATATTTGTTTAAATTATTATTTGTATTTTGTTTTGTTTTTGCTTATCATCAACATAAAATAAAACAATTTATAATTAAAATGCCGTTTTTATTTTCAATATTTGATACGAATGAATTTTATGGAAAATTGTTTAAGAATTGTTAGGAATATAAAACAAGTTTATTTTACAGCAATAAAATTACCAATTATTATCATAAATTGAAATTTAAGTCTTATCGTTATATTGTTACCAGTAAATATAGTAAATAAGTAAGTATGTAGGTAAATAATGTATTTCTTATTTTCAAATAATAATGTATTATAAAACTGTTCAGTTCTTCAGTTTATTAATATTATTATTATTATTTGTTGATAAAATCATGCCACCTTAAATGAACAACACAAACTGATCATTCAGTCAGTCAGTCAGCTAGACAGCTAAACAACTAATTTACCCACCAGTTAGTCAGTTCTCTTTAACAATCAGTTGTTAGTAAAGCAAGCAGTCAAACACCTAACACAGCCATCGTTGTTGATACTTGAATTGAACAAGTTTCAATTAGAAAATCAATAGATCAATAGTTTGATCATTGCTTCATCGAGTATGCGATACCGCCAAAGATTTTATTACCACAGTGGTGTTATATTTATTTCTGTTATTATTGTTATTATTGTATGTGTTTGTCTGCCCTGCTCTGTTATTATTATTATTTTTTTTTTTTACAAATTAATTGTCTATTTTGTTCTTGTCTTGTCAAGTATTTGTTTATTTATTTATTTAGTTTCCTTTGAAATTTGTTTATAATTTTATTTTAAACTGAAATCACTTGTCAGTATTTTACTGATATAGATACATACATATATTTTTGGTTTGTTGTTAAGTATTTGCTTGAATAGTATCATGTTGAATTATTATCGGTAGCTAATGTGCCACTCACTACAAGCAAATTGACTGTTGTAGATGACAATTTATCAGAATTACTACCGTTAATTAGACTGTGCTGCAAGCTAGTTAAATTCACTAGACAAATGACTTAGTGTAAATTGTAGGCCTGTCAGAGTTATTACTTGAAATATTTTTTTCTTTGTTTAAGACAACAAATACTAATATAATGCTTTTTCGAAAATTAGCTATGGCCACTTATTTCGAACATATTTTCTTTCTTTTTACTGACTGGATATTGTTCAGTACATCTAGTTTTGCATATTGTTACGAATTTGCAATAGCGATTTGAATTTAACGTTCTGTAACGACTGCCTGCAGAATTCATCATGTTTATAAACACGTTCATCAGTAGAAGCTTCTACTTATCAACAATGTTGATAGCATGCGGATATTAGCATTGTTTGTAAGTATGACAACACTAAATGTTTGAACAACATTGACATCGAAAGCTCTAGAATTCGAACATACTAGTTTGTCCGTTAAGTGCATTGTCGAAGATTCCCGAAAGATGGTGTGTGTATAAATAGTGGCAGAGATTGCAGTCGTGAGTTGAGTTTATCACAGGCGCTGTTAGAGTTAACATCAACTGTCTTGTACTTTTAAGTTTGTATATTATAAAGTGTAAATACACTGAGTGATTATTTAATTCTGTTGTTGTTGTACATTTTAAATAAATAAAGAGTTGTTATAATTTTAAACTACTAAAACTGTTTTTATTTGCAATCAAAAGTATCCGGTTTATTTATAGGAAATAAACCCACGTTTTAAAACAGTTAAAACGTAACAATATATTAAAATTTAATTGTGAAAAAACTATTTTTTTTCTTAATTTTATTTAATGGATGCTAGTTATCCTTGGATTTTGTGATGTCGTTTGCGTTTCCGAGATTCTTCTTTACATACAGGAGAAGGACTATCCGGAAAGTTACAGAAGAAAAACGAATTTGAATGGTAAAGTGTTAGACCAGTGCTATGTAATAGTTTGGGTTTAAGTCCTCCTCTCGTTCCGATAAGCTTCTGACATGAGTACAGTGCAGCATATGTTTTATTTCCAATTCAATCAGCAGTCTAAACTTATACCTAGAAATTTCGACGCATTTTATAACATGAGACTGACTCCTTCCAATTTGTAAATATTAAAATTATTTCCTTTTCTCAGTAGAAAGCACCAACCTAGTTCTGCTGTTTTAGTATTGACATACACCAGTTTATAATTTGTTCATCAATCCAAGTTATAGTTAGCTGATGTTATGGCCGAAGATTCTACATTGTTAAAAGCACCATCGGTGCTGCTAGAAATATACATATAGAAATAAATCGCGTACGGTCCATAATTGGAAATCCGAAAATCTCTTACAAAAATAGGTTATTATGGTCGGGCTTGGCCACACTTTTATCGGATATCTGAAATATGCTCTAAAAAATATTTTATGCTCATAAAATATGCTGTAAAAACCGAAATAAATTATATTTAAAATTAAACAAGTAAGAGAGCTATATTCGGCTGTGACGACTCTTATATACCCTTTACCAAAAATTTTTTTTTTTTATTTTTTTTTTTTAAATTTATTTGTTTTAATTAGTGAAAAAAATTTATGAAAAAAAAATGTTTTTCGTGAAAAAAATTCGGGTTAAAAAATATTTTTCCCGATTTTGACCCATTGTAGGTCCAACTTACTATATCCTTATATACATCGTTGCAATGGACTTTGAAATATCTATCATTAGACATCCATATTGTGTATATTTATGACTTAGTAATCGAGATATAGATCAAAAATAGGCCAAAAATAGAGGTTGTCTCGGATTTTTGCTCATATCTCCGTTATTTATGGACGGATTTTGCTGATTTTAAATAGGAAACGAAAGCATATCTGACAGAATTATTGAAGACTTGGATCCCTAAGATATCTGGGGTCTACAGAAAATTGATTTCAACAGACAGACGGACCGACATGGCTAAATCGACTCCGCTATCTATAAGGATCCACAATATATAGGGACGGAAATTATATTGTGGAAATTACAAACGGAACGACAAAGGTGAAGGGTATAAAAATTTGCAATAAAAACTCAATATCTATGTACAATTTTTAAAACCATAAAATATTTTTTTTATTAAAAAGTCAATACAATAGCGGTATTCACAATCTTGTGGAAATGGTCTAGCATCATTGCAAATGCTTAATTGTATAGGTTTTTGTGTTTATTTTGTTATTGGATTAATGTAAAATTTTCCACTTGCATTGATGCTAGACCATAGACAAGATTGTGAATACCGTTAATTTATTTAATAACAATATTAGCACATTGAAAAAACAAGAAAACACAAGTTAATTGTCAGTAAATAGGATTAATATGTATCATTCACTATTGCTACTTCATCTGAAGCAATTATTGTAATACAATTTATTTTATTCCATGATCTATATTTCTGTTATGCACTGCTTTTTCCTTAAAAATATATTGTTTTTTTTGGAAATTACCTTATAAAATAATCAAAAGTTTGTTTTAGATTTCTAAATTTTGAATTTACATGAAAATAGTTCAGAATACGGTAAAATGGTAAATGGTTATTTGATCAGCTACATATATAGTTATTTTAACATATCGTCCCTGTTTTGAATATTAGTACTATGTGGGTTTTAACAAAGTTTTCAGAAAAGCAAAAAAACTGTTTAATTTAGCTATATTTTTTTTATATCGCGTTACTTATAGAAAAAATTCTTTCCGTGGACTCATTTGCGAATGTACTTTGTGTGTATATCAAAAAAGATACAAAATTTTAACGCGTTTTCGAGTTATTCAAAAAAACTCCACATAGCACTTTTTGGAAAACAGTCTTTATATTTAAATATTTTAACCTTCATATATAGGCTAGAATATTAAGGTGTTGATATAAAAATTGTGGTATATTTTGCTTGGTATAATAATGTAACAGTGTATTCAAATATAATAAACGAAAATTTAATTTTTTACATAGCGATATTTATAAAAAATATTAACTAATTTTTAAGATCAGATTTGATTATAATTTTTTACAACAAATATAATGATTACTATATAAAGGTTTGGATTCAACAACTTAATTTTTCTTTGCTCTCTTTTGTTGTAAAATTTCCCATTTATTTGTGTGACGTATCTTAAACTTTACTACATTGTCTTTAAAAAGAAGAGCGGGAATATCAGTTACTGTTGCTTCCCCAGTCTTTTTTCCTGGTCTAATTGAAGTGAAATTCCCTGGGACATCTTCATAATTTTTAAAGAATTTAAAATTCAAATAATTTATTTTGTATGGTTGCGATGGCCTGGCTAGTGCCATGCGACTACCTAGCCACTCAGGGAATATATAGGGGGCTGAAAAACTTTTTCCAAAGTTGAATGTACACTGTCTACTTCCATCATAGTATGGCCTTTTTCTAAAATTAATTGTTCAATTTCAAGGCCTGTGGATGAAGATATATTTGCTAAGGCGCTGCATAAAACTTTGTTTTTATTTTGGTAACTGCAACCATCAGATATCAGTATTATCTTTTTATATTTTAAACAATAATCTTTTAAAAATTGTATAATACAACTTGCTATATTATTTGCCGTTACGCCTCCTTTCCTTCATGCCACACATACAAAAAAACATCTTTGGTATTTTTAACATAGAAAGTAAAGTTGTGAACTGCAAGTTTAGTTTTCTAATATTGTTCCGAAACTAAAAGTTTTGGAGATAATAAAACACTTTGGATATCCATCGTTACAACCAGCACTTCTGGGGACATTTTGCTAATGGCTACTTCCTTTGCAGCTTAGCTTCATTTTTTTTGACAATATGAAGTTAATAATCTTCTTCTTTTAAATATCCCTCTTTATATGCCACGCATGTGTACTTTTTGCTGGTTTAAAATATTGCAAAACTTATATCTCATAAATGCTACTTGATTATTTTGTTTACACCACTCACAATATATTTTGTGCATTTGAACTTTTGATTTAAACTCCTCGTCTACGTAAACCCTACAACTTTTTGCTCTGCACTAATGGCTTGGAACTTTCGGTATTAAGTCCAACCACTTCAGAAGATTTCCGACTTTAGCAGCATTTTCTTCTTTTTGTAAAATTTCTTTTATAGTTAGATTTGATCCATCTTTGGAATGAATTTGCGTCTAAATTGAAAGTTTCTAAAAATAATTTTGTGCATACTCTATGCCTGACACCATCAGCAGTAGGCATGTAATAGTCAAAGTAAAATTGTTTTCTTATTGTAGTTGTTTCTGTTCGACGCTTTACAGCTTTGGTTCTTAATTGAACCAATCCTTTGATGAAGGCTCTTTTAGAAATCCATGATGACAACTGCCAAAAATATTCGAACATTTCCTGACGACAAACATCGTCAACTGCACCGCATAGATATGACCTTTCCGTTTTTTTAAAGCCAAATGCTTACACAATTTAGCTTTTATAGATCTTGCATTTCTCTGTCTATATTGTTTACCTAAATGCCTTATTTTCTTACGTCTTTGTTTTACCTCTGTTTTTGTAAGAATTACATTTTCATTAATATGGTTTTCATCATTTTCTACAATTGCTTCAAAATCACCATTCTTTTTTAAAATTAGCATTTCCGCGGCCAAAAGTTATATTTTACAATTTGATAAATTAGAGATGGACGAACAATATTAAATCGCTTGATAAAATAATATTGGATCTATAATTACACTCGGAGACTCGCGTTCAATTACTCTTAGAACAAAAAAACCTATACGATTAGAAACACATAGGACTTTTTGTTGAAGCATTTAGTATATGAAAATCACATAGGTGCTTTTGCTAAATCCTGAACCAATTAAGATATCGAAAAATGCTTTTATGTACATATGTATGACCAGTAAAGGAACAAATTGCAACAATAAAAAAAAATTCGAAAAAATCCACATAGTACTAATATTCAAAACAGGGACGATATACTTTTGTGGGTCTGCGGTGAATATAACCCTCATCTTTATTGTGTAAAAATTTGTTTCTAATAAAGTTGTACAATGATGGACATTTTTGTTTAACATTACGAATTTATGTCTTTGAAAGACGGATTTTTTGTATTTTTATTTATATACAAATTTTTCGAATTTTAGCATAAAATTATTCGAGTATTCGATTATTCGATAAATATTAATCGAATAATTTTTATTCGAATGACAACCCTAGTGACTATTTAATAATTCGTATACATATTTTATTTCTGATATTGTTTTGGTTTTCAGTGGTATATCTATGGTTTGTTATTAATTATTTGTTGAGTTAATGTATAATCGATCATTCATATAGTTAGCATGGAACTTATTTCACTATATTTCAATCTAGAATACTTAGTAGAGTTGTAAAGGGAAGTTTAAGATGCTGGATACTTTCAGCCTTTTATAAAGGTAGGAAGCTTGGCGTAATAGAGTGAACATTTTTGAAAGACTTTTTTTTGTAACTGTCGTAATAACTTTTATTTATTTTTTTTGTTGACCGGATGCATTGAGTTTATGTATGAATTTAATTATTATTTGTTTTTGTGTTTTGTTAGTGGCATTACAACTGTATTTGTTTGTTCTCATTTTCATTAATTGTGCATCTGAATGCAAGAAAATAACAAAAAGAGAGTATAAAAAACACAATAACAAAAACAATACAAGAATAAATGTAACCTGTTCATCATATTATGTGTGTGTTTGTTTGTAAGCATGTAGCTGTGAATGTGAATGTATTTTTAATAAACATATTTTGTATTTTTTTGGATGCATGTATGTAAAAGTACATACGATTTTATCCAATATTTCTGTACAGCTTTTGCACATTTTAATTATAAAGAATTCAATTTATTGACAATTCTTTGCTGCATATTTGACATTTTTATTAAAAATTATGTTAAAACCTCATATTAATATGGATTTAATCGAAAGAATTGCGGCTTTTCAACATGTAAAACGCATGTTTGCTTGCAACATTGTTGTAGGCTGCTGTTCTTCTGTTCGTTCGGATGAGTGTCGTTCGTCTGTCCGTCCATCCGTCTGTCTGTCTGTCTGGCTTTGCTGCATTCGATGATGATGACGACTGTTGGTTGTTTGGTTCGATGGTTTGTTGATTTGTTTGTTGACTGCTTGTTATTGTTTTTGCTTGCTTTTTATTTGTATAATAATATTTTGCCCGTTGTTAACCATCATCCTACTCCATCCAGCCATTCTGAAGCAAAGATCCTGCTCACCACCACACACACACACCACTGCATTATTACTCAATAAAATATTTAAAATAATACATATTTAAATGTTTAACAAATCAAACTGTTTATTTGTATTAACATATACATACTTTTACAAAATCGCACATATTTATGCATACTTTGTGTTGTATTTATATAAATTTTTACAGCTGTTGGCCAAATAATTGTGAACGAAGGAGGGCCATGATTTAGTTTCATAACAAACCTCGAGCAATGTCAAGAAATCTAATTATAATGATCATTTTAAATGTGAAATACCAGACACATCCTGAATAATTGGGCCAGCTACTATGTAAACCCCTTGTGTGAGTGTGTGAATGCCTGTATTAAGGCTGGTAAGTATAATGAAACTTGATATTTTCTTTAAATGCAAAACATATGCCGCAACATTGTTGCTTAAGTGAAATTTTAATTATTGATAAAATACAATATTTACACGTACTTACAAACCTCCATACATCCATGCATAACATTTCATATCCCCAATACGCCAATGTATAAATTTATACAAAAGCAAATAAATTATAAAATAATAATAAGCAGTAAAACAAAAAAATAAAAAAAAAAAATTATAATAAAAAATAAACAAAAAAATACATATATTCATAATTGTTTATTATTTTTTCTTTAACATTAGCGTACATACATTGTATGCATGGAGTCATAGTTTGGAATACATACTCTACTTCATTCCACTCCATCCAAGAAAGACGCTGAAGACACACAATCTTGAACTCGTTTTTTTTATTTTTTTTTTTTTGTTCAAAATAAATTGATTGCATACTTCTTTGGAATTCGATTTTTAATTTGTTATTTGTTATTTCTTATTTTAATTTTATTACTTCCAGCAGTGTGTTGTATCATTTTGTTTTATTTGTTGCATTGTATTCTTATTTCTTTGCAAAACAAATAAATATGTTTAACTGAAGTATATTAAAAAGAAATAGTCTTGTTAAATTACGTTGTCTTAGTCCAAAACACTGGTCGGCACTTATATCCCCCAGAGGGCCTTAGTTATTTACCTGCAAAATAGTATTAATGTCAACGAAGTTCATTAAAATTATGGTGAGAAAGTATTCCATTTTATTACTTAGTTATTATAAAACATGTTCCTTGATGTCTTTATGCCGACCACTGGTCTAAAACCTTCTAGATTATATTTCACTCATTAACACACATTGATTTGAGCAACTTTGTTGCACACAATCCAGACTTTGCCGACAAACGTGATCGTATTTAAGCACAGTGATAAAACTGACAACCTTTGTTGGTGATCTTTAATATTAAAATGCAAACATGTTTATATCAATATACTCGTATTTAATATAAATAATACCCGCTTAATCAAACATTCGAAAATTGCACCAATTTCAACAAACTATCACAGTATTAACCCTCTAACCGTTAAGACCACCTCAAAGCACTCTTCGATTTTTGGGTCCCAGTGCTGTATTAAAAATTGTTTCACTTTAAAATAGTGAAAACAGTCTTTAGACAACACTTTTTTAAATTTTGTTAAACTTCCCAATATTTTCTTTAAATAAACCGGAAACTTTTGATTGCAAATAAAAGCCGTTTAGTAGTTTAAAATTGTAACACCTCTTTATTTATCTAAAATGTACAACAACAACAGTTTAAATAGTCACTCAGTGTCTTTATACACGTTTATCAATTCGCAGAAATGCACACGACAGTTGATGTTAACTCTAACAGCGCCTATGATCAACTCAACTCTCTACTGCAACCTCTGCCACTATTTATACACACGCCATCTTTCGGGAATCTTCTACAATGCTCTTAACGGACAACCAGTATGTTCGAATTCTAGAGCTTTCGATGTCAATGTTAGCAGTTTAAACATTGCCATGCTTAAAAACAATGCTATCAACATTGTTGATAAGTAGAAGCTCTAACTGATGGAAGTGTTGATAAACATGATGAATGTTGCAGGCAGTCGTTACAGACTGTTAAATTCAAATCGCTATTGCAAATTCGTAACAATATTCTGACAAGTTGTTTGTCAGCTATGATCAGTCAAGCGCAAAAAGTCAACAAATTAGCATCGAAAATTATTTCACAAATTTAACTATTAAAAAACAATTGGTCAATTCACAAAGTCTCTTATCATGTCATAATGTCCTAATATTTTACAATGGTTTTGATTGATTTTCAAGCAAAAAATGTCCTAAAATAATACTACTTTTTTTACTATGTTTATTGTGTCATCGTAACGAACAAACAGAGACAAACGACGAATGCCTAAGAGTCGATTAACCCGAGCCGCCGAGTCGTGATATATTAGGACAATATGACTGATAAGAGACCTTGTGAATTAACCAAATATTTAGAATAAAATGATAGACTTAAAAATTTTACGGTAAGTAGGTAACATTTTATATTTAAGTATTAAAACGTATATGAAGTGAAAAAAAATTTTAATTTAATAACGAAATAGTGAAGGCCTCCTCAAGGCGGTTTTACCGGTTTGTATGTACAAAAATGTCCTCCTCTCTAACATTGTTGTTTCCACATTTTGTTCATAAAACTCTATTGTTTGGTTATGGTTCTATTATATGCATCCTTTTATTTTACTATTGTGTTAAAGATGGATATTACTAAACGTCCTTATACGAACAATATCAATTTGGAGCAAATGTCTGAAGAATGATTTCTCAAGTTCATCGATTCTGTAGAGTTCTGTAGACAGCACAAATTAAAGTATTGTGTTCCAAAGACGAAACACCATCTCCGAAAATACATGCCCAATAAGCCGCATAAAAGGGGGATCAAATTGTTCGTGATTTGTGATTCAAACGCGTTTGCCTAGCGTTTTTAAATCTACTGGGTCCGAAGATAGTATAATTTTACCAGACATTGGAGCTACCTTAAATGTTTGGAGATTCCTAATTTTACATCCTGTATTTTGATAACTTTTACAAATCGAATACAAATTTATGGCTTGGGCACAATGAGAGGTACTAATTTATTTTGTCATATTTCTTGTTGATCATGATTTGCTTTTGTAAAAGCTGCTAAATAAACAAAGAGCAGATATGATTTTTCAGAAGACCCAATCCTGGCGAAAAACAATCAAAGGTTCTTCTGTATGATAGAAAGCAGAAGAAATTCATGGAAATCAACTGCCCCCAAATTATTGGAGAATACAATGATCGCATGGAAGGAGTAAATCTCATGGGTGGTTTCCAGGGTCTATATTTGAGCTAAGACTAACAGTATTATGATTAGGTTGTTCTGCCATTTTGTTCTATCATTTTATCCAAACGTCTGCAGGCCGTTGAGGCCAATGCTTCCAACAATGCGTCCGATTAAAGAACTGCTTTTACAGTTTCCAGATTTGTGTGAGGAAATAGCTGCTGGACTTGTTTCCTTAAAAAATATACGGTCTGTAGGACAACCATCTGTTCCAAATCTCGCTGAGCCTTTATCACTACAGCCTGGCATATCAGGTGTTGGGAAAAGAGCTGCTCATCAAGTTGCTGATATTCAGTTCGATGCTGACGATCATTTTCTTGCTTGGGTGGAGAGAAAAGCCAAAAAGAAAAGGAGTTAACATTGCAAAAAATATGACACTCAAGTATTTTAAAGGCCCAACTATAATATGCATAAGCTAGCTTAAAGTAATGTCAAACCGAACGAAACGTCTGTCAAATGCTTAAGAAAATTCGAAGAAACTTTTAGGTAGCTATAATGTACTTACGTGCATTCAAAACAATTTAGCGCCATTTGCCCATTTATGTTTAGCATGTAATTAAAAAAATACGTATTTCTTTTTATTTTAGCAAAATAAATTAATTTTCTTCATGCTTTTAATTTTTTTTTTTTATTTTCTTCGTATAATTATTTTGTACAAACAACTGATTCCGTACGTAATGTGCGACCAGCTTCGCTCTTTGCTTAAGCAAATAAAATTTGAAGAAACTTTCTTAAATACATTATAGTTTGTCAAATACGTTTTATATGTATTCACACAGTTGCTTAAGCTGACTTATGCTAGTGTATGCATATTATAGTTGGGTCATCCCAGCAAAAATGTTGTGAAGTTTTGTAATGGTAACTAGTTACCACATACATTATTTTGTAATGAGTGGTGGTTACCCAGCACATTTTTTTATTTACTAGAATAGGTACTTATTTTTGTACTAGTTGGTAATGAACTTTTACATCTAGTGTGTTTGACTGAAAATTCTAGTATTCAGTAAAATAAAGTTTTCAGTTTGCTCCAATATTACTTGCTGGCTTACTAAGTAAGTATAGTTTTTGCTCGCATATTACATGCAAAATGCTTTTTTCGCCTGAAAATTAAAACCTACGGTTCTACTTATTGACTACATTTACTTGAAAAAGGAGGGTTAAGAAAACAATTAGCTACAATTAATCTACACAAACAAATTTGAGAAAATATCGGCCAATTCCTTCGCTCTTGCGAGGTGGTACATTTTTATAGTGTTGTCAATTATACGAGTTTTATCGTAATCGAATAAAATATACTCAGTAGATCGAGATTTCTTTACTTGTACAAATATTGGACATTTTAAAAAAACCTTCATAAAAACGAGTCAGAGAGCTATATTCGGCTATGCCGAATCTTATATACCCTTCACCAAAGTATACTCTAAAATACAAATTAAATATTTTTAACAAAATATTTTTTTTTTTTAAATTTAAAAATAGCTTCAAAATTGTTTAAAATTTGTTTTTTCAAATTAATTTTTTGAATTTTTTTTTAAATTAGAAAAAAAAAAAATTTAATTTATTAGTGCACAATTTTTTGGTAAAAAAAATGGGTTAAAATATATTTTTCCCGATTTTGACCCATTATAGGTCCAAATTACTATAGCCTTATATACATCGTTGCCATGGACTTTGAAATATCTATCATGAGATGTCCATATTGTCTATATTAATGTCTTAGTAATCCAGATATAAAGAGTGAGATTGAAAAATTCTTAACTTCAATTCCCATGCTCTGTTTTTGGCCTCTATGTTTTTAAACCTGCATTAGCATTAACTTTTCGTACCAAATAGTCTGAGCACTGAGCTAACTGGGCTGCATTTCTACCGGATGTGTTGGGAGCTCTCTTCAAAATGCTTTCTATTTTGTTGGCTTTAGAAACATCATGTGGACCATTCCTTCTACCTGAACCAGGTTTTCTATTAACGGTACTGTTTAATAGCATTGGAATCAGTTTGACGGCAGACCTTTGATCGTTTGGCCAACTTTTTGTAGGACCAAGTTGGGTTTAGTTGAAAATATTTGATAATTTTAGTTCGCACTTTTTTCAGGTCACTCATTTTAATCAGATTAACAACAAATGAATATAATTGACATTAAACATAATAACTGACATGTTTTACAAAGGTAACTTGATAAAAAAAATCAAATAATACTTGGGTTAAAAGTTTTAATGAAAAACGTGTGTTAAATCGAGGTTTTCCCGGTTTTTTCCTTATATCTCAGCCATTTCTTCAGAGCCGGAAGAATTCCCGATATATTAATGTATCAATCATGTTTGTAAGTTATATGGGAACTACGGGAAGTTGATTTCAACATACAGGCGAACAAACGGACATGGAATATATGTACTTGGTGGGGTCGCAAATAAAAAATGTAGAAATAACAAACGGAATGACAAACTGATATATACCCCTGCCATACCTGGCGAAGGGTATAATAATCTACAATTATTCTGTATTGTGAACATTTAATATATTTGTTCGGGAATTATTAACTTTTGAGATGTTTCGTAAATTATCGATTGTTTGGTGGAGTGGATCTACCGCATTTGTGCGAGTGCACTAGACAAATGCGGCATGTACCCAATTCCAAAAAATGTTTGCGGAAATCTCATTCTCGATATTATGGTCAAGTGGGAATGTTTATGATGTGTGTGCTTATATGTATGTATTTGTATATTAATGTGCGATAATAAATGCATAAAGTTTTGTTTATATTACAGATGCCGTCTGATTCTGTTCCGTTTCTTTGTACACATAGTTTGTTTAATGTTCCCCAGTCTCATCACACAATGATCTTACAACAAAATACAAATCTAAAGAAAATTCATTTTTTCAATCACCTTTTCTGTGGATTAAAATTTAAAATGTTTAGCCATTTATCTGAATCTGGTTTAAAAAACAGTTTATATGAATATTTTAAAACATAAATAACTCGGTTAATAGACATTTAATCGCAAAAACGATCACACAAACTATAATTTTTTATTTGAAAATCTTAAATGTTTACTATTTTTATCATATCAGCTTTAAATAGCAAAAATAAACTGGACCGGAGATCACTCAAAGTTTTTGAATTAAAATCTAACTATCAGCGATTACTAATATTTTCGACCCAAAATCGATTTTTTACAGGTTTTTCTAATAAGAACAGTCTGTATGCAAGAGGTCGCAATAATCTGCATAAAACTGTGAATAATCTGTGAAAATCGCTGCCATTAGCATTATTATGTATAGAAGAAACTGAAAAGTGCAGAGTTTTATATGGCCGTCAAAAGTAAATAAATAGTGAATTATTTGATTTTTTTTTTAAGATAATGACAATCATTAAACCCATCATTAGTAGTTGACTCTGTTTTGAGATATCCAGAGGAATAAATAAAAATATATAAAACTTATTCAACAAATATATACGATTTTAAGAAGCCTTTCATTAACAACATCTTCCAATAATTCTATTTCCAATTCAAAAAATATACACAAAAAATATTCATACTTGACTCTGTTTGTCAATAAAATTTCTTAAATAAAAGTGTTTTGTT
Source organism: Calliphora vomitoria (assembly GCA_942486065.2). Classification (NCBI taxonomy): domain Eukaryota; kingdom Metazoa; phylum Arthropoda; class Insecta; order Diptera; family Calliphoridae; genus Calliphora; species Calliphora vomitoria. The sequence goes on along the minus strand of OW818031.2, from coordinate 12,729,540 downwards.
CACGTTAAATAAATGAAAATTATGCTAAAATATAAATACATGTAAGTACTATTACAACACACTGAATCTAATGTCTTACTGCAGCCATTATCAGTGGAAACGGAATCTCAGATTAGTTGCTTTGGTAAGATGCAGTGACAACGGAAACTGCACCCTCTCCTTTTGAAAAAAAAAAAACTGAATTTCCTATGCGTAAAATATTGTTAACTACTTAAATAAGAATAATATTGAGTCCTTGTGTCTACATTTAAGTGCTTAGGTAAATATATAATAATTAAATACTTATTATCAGCTAATAAATAAGCCAGGTTGGCTACCGATTCGAAACGTATGAAAGGTAACGTTAAAGCTAAATCTGAAGGTACACACCACACATTTTTACGCTTTTTCGCATCGTACGCATCTGTCTAAAAAAATATAATCAAAGTGGTTGTACGTAGCATGTTACAAGCACAACAGCACATCACAAGCGGTGTTCGATCAAGACAGCTGATTTTGAAAAATCATATTTTAGTTTTTATGTGTAAATTGTACAAAGCACATCGATTGCTCACCAAAGCTTATGGTGAATGTGTTCCATCGATTTCAACGTGCGAGAGAAGGCTTGTTCGGTTCAGAAGTGTTAATTTTAACACGGAAGACAAAGATCGCCCAGGCCAAACAAAAAAAGTTTGAAGACCTAGTATTGGAGGCATTACTCCATGAACATTGTTGTCAAACTCAACAAGAGCTTGCAAGATCATTGGGACCTACTCAAGCAGCAATTTCAAAACGTTTACAAGCAGCAGGGTACATCCAAACGTACCATTTTTTCAATTTATTATAACATCAAAAAAGTACATAAAAATTCAATTGTACACATAAAATCAAAACTTATCATGAATATATGTACATATATTATATGTAAGAATAAAATAAGGTAATTAAAAAAAAGTCTTATGAATATGGGGCATTTCATGTCAAGTGAACTAACTTTTGAAATTGATGTCTTCCGATTGGGATGAAATTCGGAAAAAAAAAATAAAAATAGAAAAAATTTTAAAAATTTTTTTTTCCAAAATCATAAACTTTTTTTTACTTTTTTTTTTCAAAATGGTCCTTTTTTCCTCAATAGAAAGCTCAGATATTTTCCTTGAATACATATTTGGTCGCTTAATGTGATGCGAGTGGGATATCTATCAAAATAAATGTTTTGTAACTCAAAACCAGAGACCGAAAATAACGGGTTCACTTTCATTTCAATGGTAAAATCTCATTCGCAGCCATTTAAAAATAATATTTTGTGTAATATCACTGAGAGAGTGATTTATTAGAGAACATTTTAGGTTAGGGGTTGAGAGAAACAGAAAAGAAACAAATACAAATAATCTAGATAATTATTTTTTTTCGTAAAAAATAAATCTCAGAAATTACGTAAAATTTTTTCACAAAAATTTACAATTGCTTTTTGAAATTGCATTACTTCATATTCATCATATTTTTTTATAATTTATTAAAAATTACTAAAAATATATTATTGTATGTAAATAAAAGAGAAGTAACAGTTATTAAGATCAAGAACAAATGAATTGTTTGCCTCACATCAAACCATTAAAAAACAACAAAAACTAATAAAGGTCATACCAAACCATGTAAATAAAAATCATTGTATAACTGTTATTTTGAGTAAATCACAATTTGGGTTTTTTGGTATATGGACGACTTATTTTTGATCTCTGCTCAAAACATAAAATTTTTGACTTTTTTTTGCTCAGAAGTCCATTCCTTTAAAAGGTTTTTGGTCTTTTAGTGGGAGTGGCCCATTTTGAAAAAAAAAAATTACAACATTTTTTTATTTTTTTCCGAAAGATTGAAGAAATAGCTATCTAAGAACAATAGATAATAAGTTACATGGATGAGAAAAAACACCTGTTTGGCCAAAATGTCAAATTTTGACCCCCTCTAACTCAAAAAGTTCTCGACCTATCTTGTTGAAAAATTGTGTCTGAATTACTATTCAATAGAACTAACCATGGTGCAAATTCATCTCAAATTTTAAATTTCATTCTAAATTTTTCTAAAAAAAAATTGTTTGCCAAAAAAAAAAAAAAAAAGATTTTTTAGAAAAATATCGAAATTGTTGGTTTTTAAAACGGCATTAAAAATTGGAAAATGCATATACTCTTATATTTCTGAAACGACTGCGAGTATTAAAACATGTTAAGCCTTTCTAGAAGGTAATTTTATTGCGGAATTTCTGTTTTTTCAGTTTATTCAATATAAGTTGTGCAACCTCATTCATTTTCAAAATAACTGTATATCTCAAAAATACGAGCTAGCCTAAAAAAACGGTTAGCACCACTAAATTCAGCGTACCCGAATTAGTTTAACCTACCGCCGCTTGTTTCAACTAGCACAGTGTAATTATTAATAAAATTTATAAAAAATAAATTTGTGAAAGCTTTATTATATTACATATCAACTTCTGTAGATTTAAGTTAACTCAGTTATAATAAACAACCATTTGTATATCCTTCACCTTCGTGGGAAGGGTATAAGTTTGTCATTCCGTTTGTAATTTCCACAGTATCATTTTCCGACCCTATAAAGTATATATATTCTGGATCCTTATAGACAGCGGAGTCGATTAAGCCATGTCCGTCTGTCTGTCTGTGTGTTGAAATCAACTTTCTGCAGATCCCAGTTATCTTCGGGATCAAAATCTTCAATAATTCTGTCAGACATGCTTTCGAGAAGTTTCCTATTTAAAATCAGCAAAATCCGTCCATAAATAACGGAGATATGAGTGAAAATCCGACAACCTCTATTTTTGGCCTATTTTTGATTTATATCTCGATTACTAAATCATAAATATACATAATATGGATATCTAATGATAGATATTTCAAAGTCCATTGCAATAATGTGGATAAGGCTATAATAAGTTGGACCTATAATGGTTCAAATTCGGGAAAACATTTTTTTTAACCCGATTTTTTTTCACAAAAAATATTTTTTTGTCATCAATTTTTTTCACTAATAAGTTTAAAAAAATTATTTTAAATTAAAGAAAATTTAAAAAAAAAAATGGAAAAAACTTTTCGAAAAAAAAATTAAAGAAAATTAAAAAAAAAAAAATTAATTTTATTTTAAAGTATAATTTGGTGAAGGGTATATAAGATTCGGCAGAGCCGAATATAGCTCACTTACTTGTTATTTTGAAAAATTAAAATTGTTTCCAGTAACAGTATTATAGAGGTACCAGTATTTTCAATTATTTCGGTAATGGTAGGTGAGTTCAACGGGTATTATAGGGGAACGGTAGCAAACCTTGCAAAATGTCATTACTAGACTTATACTAAAATGATATGTAGTCATCTTAAGTATTGGTATCACTTATTAGAATGTGGATGTTGTGTATATTTATTAAGGTTTCGCCTTTGGGAAAAAAACTATTTATGATAGATGCGGAATACGGAATTATTTTGAACTAACATAAGATACAACTTATGCAATGACTTTTTTTACATTGATAATTTTTTCCATTAGTCCCAACAGAATTTTTATATCTTCAGCCAAGAAATTGGTGGCCACAGCAATACTTGCTTAAAAAATAATTAATTAGTTTTTATGCAAAAATCGTTCAATGTAAATACAAGACCCATAAATAAAATCCAGCTATTCAATCTTTAGTGTTTGTCTTTTTTTTTTGTTGGTAAATTATTTAACATTCTTTTGCCTGTTTAAATATACATAAACTGATAAGAAATAGCAGCATAATATTTTGTCTTATTTGCAATTTAATGTATTCAATTTATTACTAATACGATCGCATATACATACATATGTATGTTAATATGTACATACAAACATAGTATATGCTTGTTAATGTTTGTATATTACCGTGTATATAGTCAAGTATGCATGTATTTGTATGCGTATATACAAAACTAGTAAATAAATACATAAGTTTGTATTTTAATATACATGACCACTCCAATGATGGTTCAAACTAACGCTATAGTGACAAAAAAAATTAAGACTTTCTTATACATACCCGTAAACACTTACATACATTTATGTACATATCAATGTGTGTTGGTATGCATGCATGTATGTATGTATATGAGCCTGCATGCATAGATCTTTTCTAAAATTTTCCGTTAAATTTTTTTCTCTTTGTTTCCCATTTCGACTATTGCAACATTTGCTGGTCTAAGCTAAGTATATATGTACGTGTGTGTACACACCGAAACTTTTTTTACATATACAAACAAACAAACATACATATACTTAGTACATGCATAACAAATGTACTGCATGTATGCGTGAGGCTTTCTGCTGGTCATGTATTCCAATTCTAAAGGATATCCATATGTATAAGTATATGAGTGTGTGTGTATGTGTGCATGTATATATAAGTATGTGTATATGTACAAATCTAATATGAAAACTAACGCAAAATACAAACACATAAAGTAAAATTCTTTTATGCTGTTGTTGTTGTTATTTTTGTTACATCTAATGCCAAGTCTATGTGTGTGTATGTGTATCTGTGCGAGTGAGTATGCGTTTCGTATTCTCAACACTCGTTTTAAGTTTTAACGATGTGTATGCGATTGTTAGTAGCCATCGAATGTCACTGGTTGCCAGATTTCTATTCGTTTGAGACAAAATGTTCGATTTAGAGATGTATTAAATAGAAACTACTTAATAGATTTAACATATTCGCAGCATCCCAGCTGGGAGGGAGCTCTTTCACTGAAGTCCATTAGATTTCATTAAAGAAATTTGAAATTACAATTGTTTCAAAATTGTTAAATTTATTCTTTGATGCATTGTCTTCAAAAAACATTTGGATACATTTTAGAGCTATATTGAGCATTTAAATCTCAAACTTTTTCTAGAGTTTTATAAGATATGGTTTTATATTGACCCTAAGTGTATTAGAGAATAAATTCCGCTAAAATATAACCTTCTTAAGTTTAACTTTAAGTCGATATATAATGACTTCCTTGTAATAGATTTCTTAAGTTGACTAAAACTATCAATTATAAACAGAGTCATTCAGCATTATTGCTATTGTCATTGTCGTAGTCAAAAACTAGTAGAATAGATCTAAAATTCTACTAACTTCATTAATTTTTTGTCTGACATATTCCTATTCAAAATCTTGGAAATTGAATATTAAATACTCGTACTATCCATCTATTATATACTACCTTTTTTTCCTGTAATCCTGTATCTATATTGAAATAAATAAAAAAAATTAAAGCAAGATGAGCCCAAGGTCTGTGCAACTCTACAACAATACAAAAACAAAAAGAAAAACAGGCATTTTGTTTGTGTAAAACTACTGGCTCGAGCTGTAAAATTTTCTAGTTTTTGTTGTTAAGAATACCAAACAAACAGCCAGACTTTGACAGCTCGAGCGAACAAAAACAAACATTTGACAAGCACAGTAAACAGAAAGAGAGCCATAAACGATCACCTGATTAGTTGCACATACCTTATTAAGAGATCTTGGATGAGCCTATAAAGTTTTATCAGATTTAAACCAAACTAGTCGATAGTCGACCAAATTTTTTTGGAATATCCCTTAAGGCATGCCGCAACAACTGTAATACATAATGTTGGAAGTAGGAAAATATGTTATGGAAAGAAAGATAGAAGGAGTAGTGTTATGGACATACAATTTTATTTTTCCTACATTGAAAGTGACAGAAAAGAATTTTGCAGAAAGTTTTTTGCCCGATACACTGGCCAATCGACCACAAATTGATGAGTTACTGTTAAAATATTACGTAAAAATATATGGGAATCGTGAATATTCCAAAGTATAGACACAACTGTGAAACACAAACCACATTGCGGTGCACTGTGGGGCAGAATCAACATATCAGCCATATTTAATTGACTGATTCGATTGGCCTGAAATTTCTCATAGGCTCAGAAAAGGACCATTCGAGTTTATTTTTTGAATACGGACCCCAAACACCTCTAAGTAGCGGTGCTGTGTATTGGGCATCTAAGAATTTGTTTGAGGTTTGTATGAAATCGAATTTAAGCCATTGATTGAGCCTATAAAATCAAAATTTCTTTGCTGTTACTTAAATAATAAATAAGAAAATAATATGAACAAAATCTTAAAACAACATCTTTTGCGAGTCCAAAAATAAGTGGACACATTAAAAAGTCTTATGTAAATATTCCGTGATGTAAATTTCAATATTTATAGAGCCCTTTGTAACAAATGTTTGGCTTTTTGCCGCAACTGCATATTGCTTGCTATATAAAGAACTTTTTGAGAACATTTTCTGCTTTTGGATCCTAAACTTTTCTACAACATTCCCTCGAGTATCAAAAACATAAAAATATTGACCCGGAAGCTGCGATAAATTTCCCAGAACATACGTTTTGTCATCCATTATGCAGCAGGTATATTTTTTTTTTTTTTATAAAATTTGACTTCAATTTCCGTGCTCTGTGTTTACCTCTAAATTTTTAACTGCCTTCCTGTCAGGAACTTTTTGAGCCTTGTATGTTTTTGAACCTACATTGGCTTTAACTTTTCGTACCAAATAGTCCGAGTACTGTGCTAACCGGACTGCTTTCTTACCGTATGTGTTGGGAGCTCTTTTGAAAATTATTTCTATTTATTGGCTTTAGAGGTCGTTCCTTCTACCTAAACCAGGTTTTCTATCAACGGACAAGTTTAATAACATTGGAATCAGTTTGACGGCAGACCTTTGATTGTTTGGCCAACTTTTTGTAGGACCAAGTTGGGTTTTGTTGAAAATATTTAATAAATTTAGTAAGCACTTTTTTCTCGTCACTCATTTTAATCAGATTAACATAATTGACATTAAACATAATAACTGACAAAGATAACTTGATAAAAAAAAAATCAAATTATACCTGTGTTAAAAGTTTTAATGGAAAACGTATGTTTTTTCGATCTCACTCCTTATGATGTATTCCAAATCACTCATATTATTCTTTTACCAGCCCCTGTCCATTGCTGTGAAATGCGAGATTTGCTTTTTCTAAATTGTATATTAGTTTCCTTCTCAACATTAAGCAACGAAAGCTGTACTGACGTTAACAATTTCATTGGGATATATTAACGAACAACCCTTTCATTGAATGTAACATATTTATGTGTTCTTCAGTTTCACAATTTTATTTTAAATATGCAGTATTTTTGAAATATCAGAGACAATTTTACTTCAAATTCTACTAAAATTAACTCTTTTGTTTAGAAAAATCTCTTTCCGATCACACGAAAAAAATTGCAAGTCAATATTTTGTATGAATCCAAAATTGTTGACTTTAATGTTGAATATTGCGGAAATTTTAAATTTCATTGATTTTTAGTCAATTTACTTAATATTTTCTTTAAGATGTTACACAGTGATTATTTCAAGATCAGGTCCTTCCAAATTTAATATAATTAGCACGGAATCCCAAATAGGTTATGTTTTTAATACTCTAAGGTATAAGCCTCGGACCATATGTGATACCAATGGACAAAAATGCTAAAAATATATAATATTTTGGGATTTCTGGTATTATTATACCCTTCACCATCGTGAGAAGGGTATATATAAGTTTGTCATTCCGTTTGTAATGTCCACAATATAATCTTCGGACCAACCAAATTACTCCTAGGGCATGATATTACAATATTTTTTAATTTCACAGTATTAACCATTAAATTAACTTTCCAACGATGTAGGGTATTCAATCGATTAACCGATTAATTTTGGTCGGTTAACTGTTCAATATAATTCAAAATTGACGATTTTCAAATAACAAATAAACCGAATAATTTGTGTGGATTAACCGAATAACCCAATAACCGAAATCTCTTTTTATGCACTTTAGCATATTTTTTATATTTTTTTTCCGTTTTAATTCAAATTAAAATTACATATTTTTCGAACATCCAAGAAACATGTTCAGTGAGTATAACAACTAACATATTTAATTTGCATGTAATTTGTTGGAAGAGGACATGATAATAGATGAAACTGAAGACATTAGTGAAACGAGTATTTCATCAGAACATATCGAAATTATTAAAAGTATTCAAAATCTAAAAAAGGACTCCAATGGTATAATGGAGGATGTTATATGCTTAGAAAAAATTAAAATAAGAACTGGGATATTGCATATAATTTATCATGCTTTGCTTCCGATTTATCCAACATCTACAATCAGCGAGAGTTTTTTCCAAGTCTAGTTTTATTAAAACTTTTTTATGTTTTTGTTATTTTTATTAATGAAATACCTAAATAAGTATACACAATTCATGGTTTTATTTTTAGTTTAAAATTAAAATAGAAATTATTCGGTTAATCGAATAATTTAAAATTAACCGATTAAATCTAAACCCGATTAAATATTTGCTCGATTAACCGATTAAACTAGAAACCCGATTAATTGAATACCCAAGTTATATACCAATGGAGAACTTATTAAATTACGCTTATTCTGATATCCATACTGAATCCATATGTAGCTCGGAGAGAAAATAGGCTTCGAAAAAATCAAATAAAATTCGAACTATATTTAATATGAGCTTTATAACGTATTAATTTAATCCATTGAAAAAACTTAGACTTTTTGCCAAAAACATTACAAAAGTTCGAATAATTTTGAACACAAACATTTCGGATACGTTTATTAAAAGCCCTTGCAGCTGATACCAATATGTTCACATGTTTCCTATATAAGAAATACTGACGCCAGCACAAGCATTTTAAGAATGCTTGTGCTGGCGTTTCATTTTAGTTGGTTAACATCGACACCTTATTTTGCTAGCATACAAACGAAGCCACCCGACATACATAAGTAAATATAACCAAGAATCACCTATCATTACCTAGGAATTGAAAAAGTAATGCTTTTTAGGAACATTTTAAGCGAATATGGATGTCATTAAAAGTGGCAACACTTTTAGTCAGACCATCTTCCACACATCGCATCGCCTGACTCGGTCTCTTACTCTTTCGTTTTCCGCCAACTCATGTACTTTCCAACTATATTTGTATGTACATATGTACGCTTGAGTGTGTGTGTGTATGTTTTTGTATGATTTTTTGTTTTCATCACTTTTAGAAAGAATTCTCGATGCTCGTGTGTTTGCATAAAAGTTGAAAAAAAAAAAAAATTTACCAAAAAAACTAAACTAAAATAGAAAGAAAACAGCAACAACTCCATTACAGCAACAATAACAGCTACGAAATCATACAGAGAAAACACATCTTGGGATTAAGGAGAATAGTTTCCATGTCGTTGTTGTTGGTGCCTGCCGTTGCCGTTCTTTTTCATGAATGGTCATTGGTGCTCACAATGTTTTGTCGATTTCCGTTGATGCTGTTCATCAGCCACTGGTCTTTAGTATTCATCTTGTACATACGTACAAACATACGCATTCAGTGACATACGCATACATTAGTATATAAGTACATAGATCTACATACATACATATAGTTACAGTGGTATATATACAGTATCGGTCCTAACATATTGGACAACATTCGCGGTATAACTTTTTTTTTTAAATTCCAAAGAAAGTAAAGAGTTTAGAAACAACAAATGCAAATATTTAGTTGCACAACTGCAATTCTTCGAAACTGCCGTATATTTTTTAGTCATAGAACTAAAAAGATTCTCTATGATTGTAATTGGAATAGATAGTAATATATCATTTATAGCTTGAGACAATTTTCTATTTCCCATACATTTTCTATAGGGTTACTGTGATGGACACTACATGAACTTAACGCCTTCCTGTTCTAAAAACCCATTCACCAATTTGGATGTGGGTTTAGGGTCATTGTCATGTTGAAATATCCATTTTATCATGGGCATGAGGCAGCCTCGTGTCCTGCATTATACTTTTATTCAGTTGCTTGTGCATAATATCATCAATTCTGTACAAAGGTCCTAAAGCTACGTACATACGGTTGTCAGATTGTACAATGTTGTCAGATCTGGCAATGTGCTCGCAATGTATTGCAAATGAAACATTATTACCAAAAGTTAAATTGTCAGTTTAGACGATTGTAAGAAAACCTTATAATTTCATTGTCAGACAATTTTCAAACAATAAATTTATCTGCCAACAAAAATTGTCAGTTCACACGGTTGCTTCACTTTTGTTTATTTTACTTTTATGCACAGTGTTGCCAATATAAATAATTTATCCGACAATGATGCCATTGTCAGATGCATAAACTTCGCACATATGACAATAAAAAGTTTCTGACAATGATCTTACAATGATCTGGCAATGGCAACATAAGGTGTTTACAAGACTGTCAGATGTCTGACAATAGTATTGTCTTACAATGTACTGACAATACTTTTTCTGACATCGTTATAAGACAAAAATTGTAAGTTCACACGGTTGTTAGACATTTTCTGAACACTTTTCTGACAATATTGTACAATCTGACAACCGTGTGTACGTAGCTTAAGCTTTCACCAGAAAAGCAACCACACCTCCATGCTTAACTGTTCCATTATAGTATTTGAGATTTAGTCTGTTATTGACAGGTCATCGAAATCTCTTCATTCCACAGGATCAACAAAATCAAAAGCTATAGTGCTCTATAGTACTATAGCTTTTGAGTGCATCTTTGTACAGTCCGTACACTTAACTCAAGACTGAGAGAATGTATTACTCTAGCAGTTGACGTGTATTGATCTTTTATTAACTGACCTCTCACAATCCCTGCATATTCCTTAGCTGTTGTGCACTTTGGTCGACCGACTCGGTGAATAGTTATTTATTTTAACACTTACCATATTGAAACCGAGTGACCTTGAATTGAAGCCGAGAGACCTTAAAAGACGATTTTGTATGTCTGAAATGCTGCTTGAACGCTATAAAGAAAATCAAATTTTTGTACCGAATCATTACTTTCGATGAAAAATGAATCCATTACGATTCGAACCGTAAGAGATCGTATGTAAAGCCCGGCCAACCAGCCGAATCAACACCAAAGCAAAATATCCACGGCGCTAGGATAATGCTCTGTATTTTGTAGGAGCAAAAGAGTTCTATCTATCATGAGCCGCTGAAATCTGGTCAGACCATCACAGGGAACCAGTACCGTAAGCAACTGATTCGTTTGATGCGAGCATTGGCTGAAAAACGCCCAGACATGAAAACGTAATATTCCATCATGACAACTCTCGGTCACACGTTGCAATACCTCTTAAAAAGTATTTAGATATCCAGACCTTGCTCCATCCGAATACTATTTGTTTTATATCGACGCAGTACACTCTCTCTGGGAGTGAAGCGTCACTTCAGAACAGAGTATCCGAAATTAGCTTGATTTGTTCTTGCCCTTAAAAGATGAGCAGTTCTTTTGGCTCGGAATCCATATGCTACCAGAAAGATGGGAAAAGTTCATGGCCTCCTATGGCCAATACTTTGTACAAATGTTTCAAAATAAAAGCTAAAAAAAATACCGCATTTGTAAGTCATACACCCAATAGTTTAACGTGATGTTAAGAAAGTTCGTCAATTGAAAAATTGTAAAGGTAATTATACCCTTAACCTTCGTGAGAAGGGTATATATAAGTTTGTCATTCGGATTGTAATTTCCACAATATAATTTTCCGACCCTATAAAGTATATATATTCAGGATCATTATAGATAGCGTAGTCTATTAATTTATGTCTGTCTGTCTTTTGAAATCAATTTTCTGAAGAGCCCAGATATCTTCGGGATCCAAATGTTCAATAATTCTGTCAGACATGCTTTCGAGAAGTTTCCTATTTAATATCAGCAAAATCCGTCCATAAATAACGGAGATATGAGTAAAAATCCGAGACAACCTGCAACAAAACGTATGTTTGGATGTGTGTTGGTTTCATTGCTTTGCGTATTTTGTTTTTTGGTGTTTCGTTTCGTTTGGCGTTGTTGTTTTTATACCCTTCACCTTCGTGAGAAGTGTATATATAAGATTGTCATTTCGTTTGTAACTTCTACAATATAATCTGTTCGTCAGCAATTGAATGTAAAATTTTTAAAAGTTTTCTTGATATCTTTAGGATGATATACGCTGAAAGTGGGCAATTAATGAATCCACAACAAAGGTGAAGGGTATATAAGATTCGGCATAGCCGAATATAGCACTCTTACTTGTTTTTTATTAGCTTTTTCATACATAACAAGTTTTGTCTTTTTAAGTACAAAAGTATTTATCATTGTTTCTTTTTAGTTAAATCAATGTGTTTTGATCGACACTGTAGATGTGTGTATGTATAGTGGGTATATAAGTTCCATATAGTGGTTTAAGAAGTAAGGCGTTGTTCTTTGAAGGTTTTACGCATTTCTCCTGTTTAAAGTTGGGCTAATTCTTTGGCCATTCGACGGCCATTTCGCTGATGAGTAAAAAAAAAAAATAAATAAAAAGCATTTTAAGAAAATCTAGGAAATAACAATTAATATGGGTGGCAAAGAGTTAAATTGTAAATACATTTCTTTAAGCACATCTTTAACATTTGGTAGGTGGTAAATAACTTAGTACTCTTTGGTAGTTACATACCTACACCTTTAAAAATGTATGTAGTTTTTGATGCATTATATTTTTGTGAATTAGTACATTTTTCAAAGAAAATAATTCATTGTTAACAATTTTCTTACAACATCCCAAGCAGGTGATAAAGAACTTTAAAACTATTACCTTACTTCTCGAATATTTTGGTGGCTATTTCATTCTAATGCCAATAATATTTCTCTACACAAGATTTCATTATTAAACAAAGCCCAGAATTAGACGATTTCCAAATTAGTTTTCCCAAAATTTACATTTCTTTTTACGATTTAGAGCGAACCTCTAGAAAAAGGATTCGTTCTGTCATAAAGCACCAAATGCACCAATACCTTAACTTATTATATATGTATGTATGTGTCTGTTGTGTGCGTGTATACGTATGTGTGTATGCGTTTAGATTTATGTGTATGAACGTTTCTTTCTATTTAGATTTTTATTCTTAACATGCAATTGCATGTGTATGCATGTATGTGTATGTGTGTGTGTATGTATGTATGTCAGCTCTATCAAAAATGTCTAAAAACAAAAATTAATTCCATTTAAGTTTTGTAGAAAATTGTGTGCTGCTGCCACCAAGACCATCAATATTACTATTGCCATGGTCGTATTCGTTGCCGTTGTCGTCGTCGTCATCGTCGTCATCATCATCATCACCACCATCAGCATAAACATTGTTAGAAGGCAGCACATCCACTACAAATATACATTAGGAGGGCCCTATTTGTTTGGAGCCGAGTTTTAATATGTTTCAAAATATATGTAATTCTAAATGTTTTGTAGCAGGATTCTAAATTCTAAAAATTTATAACATACAACTAATCAAAGTGATGTTATTTTAAATGAATACATTACTTGTTACACAACATTAATCATATCATGGTTTGATGAGAGATGCAGCAAGTCTTGATTACAGCAAAGTCAACTAGATTGGTAATCTTATTGAGATCTGTAGGCAATTAAGTAAATCTGAAATCCTGGTATTCGTTATTTTTCGGCCTCAAAAAATCCGGAATTTGTTTAATATCCTGGAGATTTGATATTTTGAAGTTCTGAAATTACCTAGAAAGTTAAGAACTCGACATACCTATAACACTGGTGTTTAAATTTCATAGGCATTGTTTAGCTTTAATTTGAAAAACAACGATGTATATAAGGCTATAGTAAGTTGGACCTACAATGGGTCAAAATCGGGAAACTTATTTTTTAACCCGAATTTTTTTTCACAAAAAACATTTACACTAATACCCCGGTTTGCGTCGCTAATAGGGCCTGAAGAAACGCGATGCAAGCCAAAACGACGCAAAACGAATAAAATCAAAAGTATTATCGCATTTTTTTTTCAACTTTAGTCATCTAAATCGACTTAATCAACTGAGGGATGTGTCAATCTTGCTGATTTTGTTATGTACTTGTCTAACGATTGTTTATACCAATTTATATCTTCGGTCACATTTCTAGACACTTTTAAACTGCGGTCTTCGTCCGGGTCATTGTTTTCAAAAATTGTCCATTGCTTGCGATATCAACTGCATAGCTTCAGAAATTTTTGCAGTAGTAACCTTTTTTTTCTTCTGCTTCGACCTGAAGCGGAAGTATTTGATTGTCCAGCGTATTGTTACGCTGAATTGTAGTCAAACTTTGTTTACAATTTAACTCTGGGTCGTATAATAGGAGATCATTAATATCTTGTTCTTCCATTCCATACAAATTTGCATTTCTAGCTGATTCTGCAAGTTCTTTACATGTGTGTGGAACATGATTAATATGTTCCATATCTTTGAGAATACATTCGGGCCATCATTGACGCCAACTTCTGTTCATGCACGATTCTTTTACTTCTTTCCAAGATAGGTTTATATTTTCGATAGCCATCAGGATATTGTAATTCTTCCAAAACTCTTTCATGGATGGCATGTAATCTCCGTCAGTTGCTTTTAGAAGTTGATGAAAAGTTCGACGCAGATAGTATGACTTGAAGTTGGATATAACACCTTGATCCATTGGTTGTATCACAGATGTTGTATTTGGGGGCATAAAAATAACATTAATAATTTCCGAATAATCGTCTGAAAAAACAGGATGACCTGATGCATTGTCAACTAACAAGATCATTTTAAACTCAATATTTTTTTAAGAACAATAAGCCTTTAGCTCGGGAGCAGTACAATTGTTCATCCAATCTCTAAATAAGGATGCAGTTATCCATGATTTTTTATTCGCTCTTTTTAACATTTTTCAAAGCTCTCGGGTTTTCAGAGTGGTAGATTAAAAATGGCTTAAATTTAAAATCTCCCGCTGCATTTCCTTCCAAAAGAAGTATAAGTCTATCTTTGCTAGATTTATAACCTGGCGTAGATTTTTCGGATTTAGAAATGTATGTTCTTCCTGGCAAACGCTTCAAAAAGAGTCCCGTTTCATCAGCGCTTAAAACTTGTTGTGCAGAATACCCACCTTCTTCAATAATTGCTTTTAATTCAAGTTTGAACTTTTCTGCAGCTGAAGTATCTGCACTAGCAGATTCTCCTTTTAATGCAATGCTATGCAAATTTCCACGGATTTTAAAACAGTCAAACCAACCTCTGATTGCATCAAATTCTTCCGCACATTCGGCACTTGATAACGGATAATCTTCTTTCAGATCTTCAAATAAAGTTAGTGCTTTCTTTTGAATTACCATTTGACTTAATGACATTCTTCGCTGATTTTGATCTTCTATCCAAATGTTAAGAAGTGACTCCATTTTTTAAATTAAAGAACTTCTCATTTTGGTAACCTGTTTATGTTGTAACGATGTTGCGGTTTCAGCAAATTTTTTAATTTTATCTCTGGAAAAAATAGATTTTATTGTAGAAGGGTCTAGTCCAAGGTTTCTTCCAATATCAACAGCCCTTTGCCCTGATTTAAAACGTTTTAAAATGTCAAGCTTTTGTTCTAAGCATAATTGCTTTCTTTTTTGACTCATTGCTGCAAAATATTTAGATCAACTTCACTTCAGCAAATGTAATTTGTAACTACTAACGACTTACAACTTGCAACCATCAGACAACATAAATACATATGTATGTATTTACATTAGATTTAAACGGGAAATCCCCTTTTTCTGTTTTAGCTTTGGTACAAACATTTTCATATTAACGACGCAAACTGAAACAAAAACGATGCAACTTCGAAGTCACATAAATTTTAAAAAGACACAACTTCGAATTTGCACTAGATTTAAACGGGAAATCCCCTTTTCGTATTAACGACGCAAATCGAAGCACTAACGACGCAACTTCGAAACATGCAACGCAACTTCGAAATCACATTTTAAAAATACGTAACTTCGAAGCAGACGCAGAACGAGACGACGCAAACCGGGGTATTAGTGTATTTATCATAAATTTTTTCAATAATAAATTAAATTTTTTTTTTTTTTAAAAAATTTGAAAAAACTTAAAAAAACAATTTCGAAAAAAAATTTAAAAAAAAAATTTTAAAAAATGTTCAAACAAAACTTCCCTCATATAATGCTTTCTTGATACAAAATTCTACATTTTCCAATCAAAAAAAAAACTTGTTGTTTACACTATAATCTTCAATAACTAAGTGAGAAGAAATAACAGATATGTATCCTTCAAAATGACATACAAGTTATTTAAAAAAAAAATCGCCTTCAAAAGATACACCATCCATTGCAAATCCCGAAATTTTAAGTCCCTAAATTTCAATTATTTCGAAAACCCATTAAATCATTGCACAATAGTATTTAAGGAAAATCTTTAGAAAATGGAAGATACCTGTTTTGAGATATCCATTGTTCGAGGACGATTTTCTATGCTATCAGGAACGGATTTCTTGAAAATAATTTAAAATCTTCAATTCATTAGCTTGAATATATGAAAAATAATAAAAACACACTAACAGCTCTAAAGTTATCAACAGTTTTGCTTTAGATGTGGACTTTGAACCTACATAAAAATCAAACTAAAGCGAATTTCGAAATTCTGGAGAACTTTTAATTTTATTATTTTTATTTTTGGGGCCATCCTAACATACGTTTGTAGGTATATTTGTGTGAACGAAAACGCATAATCAAGAACATACAAACGCAATTTAAATTTAGATGGGTCTACACACACTTGTCCCTTCACGTCAATTTTGTCGATTGCCCACCTTGCCAACCATCTACGATTCGTACCTCGACGACTCGTGTACTCTTGCTGGACTCGACCTACTGTCCACCACTCTCTTAAGTGTGTATTGTATAGATTTGTATGTGAGAGTTGAGCAGCACATCTAGTGTTTCGTTTACGCATTTATATTTTATACTTTATATGCATACATATGTAGATGCGTGAATGTATGTATGTTTGGGTGTATGTGTTCGTTTGTGTATGTGTGTACGAGTTAGTTTCCTCAATTTGGTCCTCCAAACAATTCTGCATATAAATATGTACATACATACATACATTCATACATACAACCATGTAGTAGTCATAGTTTTAGTAGTTATACGACGCTGTGTTGTCTTTAATAGATGTTTATGTTGTTGTTAGACTGTGCGTTCTATTGTTTTAATGCTGCTTATATGCTTAACGTACATACGTACGTATTTACATACATACACACACACAAAAATTAATACAAACATATACGCACATACACATACTTATACAAGCTGATTTTTTTTTCAGTGCAGTTTTGAACGCATTCTAGAATTTCAATTAAAAATAAATCACACATATGTACGTTGCCCAAGGCCTACAGTACCGAAAAATAAAATCTCCTGACAACTGAAAAGGCTTCGTTCGAAACGAAAATAATGGCACCATCATTTATTAGAACAAGTTGAGCCTAAAACGATGCATCCATCGACAATAGTAAACACCTCCACCAGAACGTTGCGAACGCACAAACTACAAACGCGCGTACCTACATGAATGTTGTTGCTGGAGTGCGGAAATACGAAAAACGAGAAAGAAAAAAAAAAAAAAAAAGAAACGGAAAAAAGCGTACGAATGCGATTCGAGTAGAGGCTTAAAATGTATGAGTTTGAAGGTTTGTAGTTGTGTGGAAGTTAGAATTGATTTGTAGGGTCTGCTGGCTTGTAGTATGGTTGCAGCCGAATAATTCTACGTATGTTGAATACGCACCCATTATTCTCTTATTTCGCATACACAGACACCAATACTGGTGCACTGTGTACCTACATACGTACATATGCAAATGTAGGCACACACTCACGCATGTACGCTGAGAAACTTTAGCTTCTACAAAACCTCAACTCTACAGACACACAAACTCACATGCATCTGCATTCATCTGCCCAAAAAACATGGCTTATTTGTAGATTTCGAACCGCTTTGCCGGGACACAAACGGAGCACAGTGGGGGAACAAAAAAAGTGGAAATAAATCTGTAACTTCTAAACGGGTAGTCCGATGCTAATAAAATTGCACATAGCCATAGAAGTGGAGTAAGTTTTGAGCTCGTATTTAAACACCAAGGGGGACGGAGCTTAAGGTTCCTAAAGTGGGGTATCTCAATTAAAAATGTTGCCAAACTTTTGTTTTTATAGTTATATAATTTACGAGATATTCGCATTTGAAAATTAAAATTACGTCAACAAACAAAATTGTCGAATTTGGGACGATACCAATGTACATTAAATCCAAGAGCGTCCAATGCATTCCGAAAAAGTCACTGGTTGATGTTTATTTTGAGCTGGCGTATTTCTTTGAGAACAACGTTGGCTAGGCCATCACCGTCAACGGCACGCGCTATAGGCCGATGATTACCAACTTCCTTTGGACTGAAATGGATGATATGGACAACAACGACATACATGTGGTTTCAACAGGACGGCGCTACGTACCACACAGCTCATGACACATTGAACCATATACACGAGAGATTTCAGGGCATTTATATCTTTCGCACGAATATCGTGCGATTTGACCCCGTTGGAATTTTTCTTTTTGTGTTTTATTAAGTCTCAAGTCTATGCCAATTAGCTACAAACCACGGCGGCACTCAAAGCCAACATAATATATGCCGTAGGTCAAATTCAGCCTGATTTATGCGCCAGAGTCATGGAGAATTGCATATTACGAATTCGCGCCACCCAGCATTGTCGCTGCGGACTTTTGCTCGATGTTATAAGGATTGAGATCGAAAAATTCTTAACGTACATATTAGAGTGACAATCAGTTGTATGGAAAAAAATTTCGATTTCGGGACGATATATGCAAAATTTTACTATTTTTATGAAATAAATTTGTGAAACTCCTTAACTTTCCGCATTTTGTTACAGAAATATGTAGATTTGTTTATATTAATGTAAATTACAGTAAATAAATTATTTTTGAGATAAACCTATATCTACTTTGGGTCAAATTGACCCACAAACTGTTTTATCGCTAAAATTGCAAATTTTTCAGTTTTTGTGATAATTTGCTACTAAATAATTATTTTTGCAATCGAAGGCAAAGTAATCGAAATGTGCACGTAATTGTCGTTCTAATTAGATATAAAAGACAAAAATCGGTTAAAAAATTTTAAAGCTATTAAAAATTCTCCAGACCATTAACGTGTCTCAGGCCACTTAAACAATAAATGTAGGAACAAAATTAACATGTTTTAAGAAATATTAAAATAAAAGCTAATTTGTACTTAAAATATATCCGTATTTACATTTGTATGAGTTTTTGTCTTTGTAGGATACCGGTAACCTATTCGATGGGGTGGCCAAAAAAAATTATTTTTTTTAACGACAGTTTCGAATCTTCATTTTAAAATTTTTAAAAATTTTGTTAAATAAATTTCAGCATTTTTTGAGCATCACATTGGGATTTATTGAGAACATAATAGAGAATAAAAATATGGAAAAGTTATGTCAATACCTCTTACAGTTTTTCCGTACCTACGATTTAAATTTTGTGGTTTTCAGGAAAAAATATTTTTTTTGGCCATATTTTGGCGAATGAGAGCAATTTCCTTACTGTTACGAATTTTAAGTAAAACCTATACAGAATCTTATAGTTCAGATAATTCTAAATATACTCTGAAAGTTTTAATAAAATCGGACAACTTTAACCCTAAAATGGTAAAGGTCAAAGGTAAAATATAGCAATATTTGGAATTTCTAAATGAAAGATAGCGAAATATTATAAATTTTTGGACCAATTTTAATGAAACTTGAGAAAAATAAATCGGCTGTCACCCTAATACATATATGTTAATAAAAATTAAACTACTAAACCTACAGTTTTGATTTTTTTTATTTGATTGAAATTATTATTACAGTTTAAAAAAAAAAATATTTTTATAGTTCTTATCACTTATGATGAAATTTTGAACCTTTTTCGAAAACCTTTCCATTATGGTTTTTATAGTGCTTTATGTCACTTTGCTCGAACAGGTAGTCCGTCTCCGTTTTAAATCTACCACACTTTTGGACATCTTTTTTGTGCTCTTCAATTCTCTTTTAACAAGTGTCCAATATCTCTCCACTGGACTCAGCTCCAGGCAGTTTGGAGAATTTGCCCATCTTGGTACAAATACCACATTATTGTTCTTGTACCACTCAAGACCTTGCTTACCACAGTGACAGGATGCCAAATCAGGCCAAAAATAAGTGACCAAAAATAAGAGGTCTTATGAATGGAAGCATCGTTTTTTGTAAACATTCCTTGATGTAAATTTCGGTGTTTATAGAGGCCGTTGTAACATTGCTTGCCATGCCAAGAACTTTTTGGACAATTTTTTCTGCTTTTGGGTCCTAAACTTTTCTTCAACATTCCCTCGAGCATCAGCAACATAAAAATGTTGACCCGGAAGCTGCGAAAAATCTCCCAGAACATACGTATCTTCATTCATTAAGCAGCAGGAGTATTTTTTTTTTATAAAACTGGAATTCAATTTCCGTTTTTCAATTCTCTGTTTTTGGCCTCTAAATTTTTAGCAGCGTTCCTGTCAGAAACTTTTTGAGCCTTGCATAGTTTAAGATCTGCATTGGCGTTAACCTTTCGTAACAAATAGTCAGAGCACTGACCTAACCGGGCTGCTTTCCTACCGGATGTGTTGGGAACTCTTTTGAAAACGCTTTCTATTTTTTCGGCTTTAGAAACATCATGTGGACCATTCCTTCTACCTGAACCAGGTTTTCTATTAACAGACAAGTTCTCCCGGTACTGTTTAATAACATTGGAAAAAGTTAGAAGGCAGACCTTCGATTGTTTTTCCAACTTTTTGTAGAACCAAGTTGGGTTTTGTTGAAAATATTTAATAATTTTAGTACGCACTTAGTACTCAGATTAACAACAAATGAACATAATTCACATTAAACATAATAACTGACATGCTTTACAAAGGTAACTTGATAATAAAAAAAATATCAAACAATACTTGGGTTAAAAGTTTTAATGAAAAACGTGTGTTAATAATTTTTCGATCTCAGTACTTATTCCATACATAATGGCATCGATAGGGCTTTCAAACAAATTTCGATGATATCTCGCAAATTTATTTAATTTTACAGGAAGTACAGGAAGCACTGAATGAAATACCGTTTATAAAAGTGTAGGAAACTGTGTCCTCTTTTCAAAAATATATACAATTTTAAATAGTTATAAGCAAAGTATAACAAGTAGTCCGACTCTTTGAGAGCAGTACCTAACTCTAAACATGTTGAATTCACATGGAAACCGGATATGTAAGAGAGTAATTTTAAAAATAGAGAGTCGGACTACTTGGTATACTTTGGTTATAAGCAAAGTATAAGAAGTAGTCCGACTCTCTATTTTTTAAAATTGCTCTCTCACGTATACGGACACTGTGTGAATTCAACACCCTTGTGAGAGAATTAAATATATCAAAATACTTGAAATTTTAACTTCGATTTTCCCACTAAATTAAGACCAAACCACGTTATTACTCTTCTATACAATATTTTACGAGTTTTTTGAACACTTTGCAGCACACTTGTATTTCCAAAAAGCTTTTTATTTGAAGAAATTACATTTTTTTTTCTTATTTTTGACACTTAATTTTATTTGTGGTAGAATTTCATTTATAGAACAGATTTTCAATTTTTGGTATTGAAAATCAAACAAGTTTAAATTTAACTCAATTTTATAAAATTAAAAAGTCACCAACACATAAAAATGTTTGTTACTAACACATATTTAGACTAGGTACTTCTTCACTAACACATGTTTAGAGTTAGGTACTGCTGTCAAAGAGCCGGACTACTTGTTATACTTTGGTTATAAGGTTCATGAAAAATTTTATGCAAAAATCTGGAAAATAATGTCAGCTGATTTTTTTTTTTTTGTGAAATTTAAATTTTTGAAATGCTTGTGAAGCTCTTTTAATGACATTTGTGAAGCTCTTTTATAACATTTTACAGTTAAATGGACATTTGTGATCAAAATGCAAAAGTAATAACGTGGTATTAGATTTGGTATTAAGAATCCCACATTTCCCAAAAACTTTTCAAAAATCCTCATTTAGGATACAAAGATCGGGGCGAAAAGTTCGCTTTGCAACATATTTAAAAACATATTATGGAATACAAAACAGGTTTTAATTTAAAAAATGGGAAAGAATTTGATACGGTTCAGCAAAAACAAGGCTAAATAGGTAAAGAAAAACTGAAATTTTAATATTCAAATGCGAATATCTATATAGCTATAGTAATGTTTTATGTATATATCTTCTAGTAGATTCCATATGAATACAAATCTTTCAAACCGAATTAAGAACAAACAAATTGGTATTGTTTTCAATGTTTCATATACCTGAGATACACCACTTTGGGGCTAAACCTCTTCTATAGCCATGGACAAATTTATTAAAATTGTACTAACCTATAAGAAGTTAGAAATTTATTTCCACTTTTATTGAATTCCCCCACTGTGCGGAATAAGAGAGGTACTACACTACGTATACGAACACAAGCATAGGAACCCTTTCGGTTGCGCCAGTTATTATTAGATCCAGGAGAATTCTACAACACATGCACACACACGCACACAAACTAAATGAGGTTGTATTTTTCGTTAGGATTTTGTTTTTGGGTAGTTGTTTTTATTATTGATGTTGTTGTTGTTGTTGGTAGGCATCGTTAGACACTCACTTGGTTCGTTCTAAAAATGTGTAACTGGTAGGAGTTGAAGCTGGAGGTGGTGGTGGTTCTTATGCGTAACATATTAAATTGCATTATGCACACAAGTGAAAATTGTTTGCCACCTTGAATTCTCTCACTCTCCTCTTTGGAAACTTGCATCATGTTCTCCCGTTAACCCAAACTAAAAATTGCAATTGCGAATGCATTTGAATTTAGTTTTGTGCGTGGTGTGTGTGTGTGCGTTTTGTTTTCTATATTTTTTTTTTTTTTTTTGTTTTCTTGCATTCAAACTTTTAAACTAACGTCGTTTGCTGATGATGCCTAATTTTGGATTTAAGTCCTGGAAATATTTGAATTTTTCCATATTCTGTTTAGAGGAGGAGGGGTATGAGGAGTACGAATTAGACCTGTGGTAGAATAACATGGAAACATTTGAAAACTTCATCGGTATCGATTCGTTGATAGAAATATAAGTATATACTAAATAGCTACATATGTATGTATTTATTTAATTCAACTTTTTGCATTTGTTTATATTAATTATGCATATATTCTTTATTTTGTTAGTAGAATTAAAAGTAGAAATTGCAAACAGACGTAATGTTATGAGTATTCATTCATCAACCAGAAAATATAAAGAAAATATTAATAAAAACAACTTTTATAGTTAAATTGGCAATTTTTCTAATAAAATCTCTCGTATACCTTTTGCTCCAATCATTCGGTAGAAGGGGGACCATACGCCAATTATTTTGATACGCTCTATTTTAATACCTAAAAAGGATATTCTTATATTTTTTCTCATTTCAAATACATAGATATGTTGGCATTAGTTTTACTTGTTTCCATCTTTCCTATCTCGTCTGATTATATTTTCTTTAACATATTTACAGTAGCCAAAAACGCTCCACTCCACTCAATGGTGTAACTCCGCCAAGGGGATGGGGCAAAAATGTATTATTTCATATTATTACCTTTAAACAAAAAGGAAATGGGTCGTTTATATTAATTTCTCATAACTAAACATATTAAAGGGATCAAACGGAAATCCATTGTGGGAGCCATTAAGTAGTTATTTTTTTAATTTTATCAAACTTTACCCTACATTGTACAGTGACATATCAACATCACATAAATATCTTGTAGCTGATCGGAACGTTCCTGGAGGATGATTTAGTTTCGGTCATCATAGAACAATAATGGGTGCAACCACCCCACCAGGCATCTGGCGCATAAGCCCCAGGAGAAGTTCTGCGCATTAATATAGTTTCTTTTCACACGTCCAATTAATTTATTGTCCTTTATTACACCAACCAATATATTTTTTGAAGCACACAAATTTTAAAAAATTAGCACAAAAAATACTTACACCAAAATATTTTCGGTCTCCTATAATATATAAAATGAATCTGTTAAACATTGTGGAATGATATATGATCGGCAAACGATGTAACATAATCGATTACTCTGTTTTCAAGTTAATCGGTGTTGGCAGATGAGACCCTATGGTGTTTTTTCCCCCATTCCGATTGAACTACCATTCCGACGATCAATTGGTGAGCACACCAATTGCTCACCAAAGCTTATGGTGAATGTGTTCCTTTGGTTTCAACGAGCGAGAGATGGTTTGTGCGGTTCAGAAGTGGTGATTTTGTCAAACTCAACACGAACTTGTAAAATCATTGGGAGCTACTCATGCAGCAATTTCAACACGTTTGCAAGCATCAGGATTCATCCAAAAGCACGGAAATTTGGTACCATACGAATTAAAGCCGAGAGACCTTGAAAGATTATTTTGCATGTCCGCTATAAATGAAAATCATTACTTGCGATGAAAAATGTATCCATTACGATAACCCGAAGCATAAGAGATCGTATGTGAAACCCGGCCAATCAGCCCAATCCACAATGAAGGCAGATATCCATGGCGCCATGTAAATTGTTTTCCAACAAGAGGTGTTATTTTGAATCACCCGGTATTTCGGTAGCTGTCACTTTTGAAGCTTTTATTCTTTGACATTTGACAAGTAGAAACTACGCCCTTACTAAAAATGGAACGATACACGATTCAACAACGCATTGAAATTATTAAAATTCACTACAAAAATGGTGAAAATCTTGCATTCACAGTTCTCAAAACTAAAACATTTTTGGGTCGTCGTGAAGCACCTTGTCGGACCGCAATACAGAAATCGGTGGAAAAATTCGAGCTGTTGGGACAAGTTAGTGATGTGAAGAATAAAACCCGTGCTCGTCGCTGATGAACAACTGAGAATATTGCTGGTGTAGCGCAAAGTGTTGAAGAAAACCCAGGTTTGTCCATTCCTCGTCGTTCTTAGGAATTGGGCATTCCACAAACGTCATTACACCCTATTTTGGTCGGAGTTGGATGATATTGATCTGGACAACGTTGACTTTCAACAAGACGGCGCTACGTGCCACACAAGTAACGAAATCATTGCTCTTTTACGGGAAAAGTTTCCGGCTCTTGTTATCTCTAGAAGAGGTGATCACAATTGGCCACCGAGATCTTATGATTTAAGACCCTGCGACTTCTTCCTTTGGGGCCACGTGAAAGATAAGGTCTACGCCAACAGCCCAGCGTCGGTTCAAGACCTCAAAGATAGAATTCGTGAGGCTATCGAGGACATAGGGCAGCCACTTTAGGATTTGTTTATGAAAAATTTCATGAAAAGGATATGGACCTGTAAGCGTGGTCGTGGTGGCCATTAGGCTGATGTTGTTTTTCATTATTAACGGCATACGTCCTCTTTCTTACGAAATAAACATCCGATAATTTATCTCAAAAAATACCATTTTTCTTTGAACACCAAAGTAACACCTCTTGTTGGAAAACTCTGTATTATAAGCTGCTAAATTCTGGCCCCACCATCACAGGAAACCTGCACACAATACAACTGATACATTTGAAGCGAGCATTGGCCGAAAAACGCCCAGAATATGCGGCCAGACATGAAACCGTAATATTCCATCACGACAACACTCTGCTACATGTTGCAATACCTGGGAAGTTTTGTCTCACCCGCTTTAGAGTCTAGACCGAGCCCCGTCCGACTGCACTATCTTTCGATCGATGCAGAAAACTCTCTCTGGGATACGCTTTACTTTTACTACTATATGTTGTCAGAAAGATGTGAAAAGTTCATTGCTAACAATGGCCAATACTTTGAATAAATTTATATTGTACAAATGTTTCAAAATTAAAGCTACATATTTGAAACAAGTAGGAGTGCTATATTCGGCTATGCAGAATCTTATATACCCTTCACCTTTGTTGTGCATGTATTAATTGCCCACTTTCAGCGTATATCATGATAAATATATCAAGAAAACTTTTAAAAATTTTTACAATTTATTGCTGACGAACAGATTATGTTGTAGAAGTTACAAACGAAATGACAATCTTATATATACACTTCTCACGAAGGTGAAGGGTATAAAAACAACAACGTCAAACGAAACGAAACACCAAAAAAAAAAGAACACAAAAACAAAATACGCAAAGCAATGAAGCCAACACACATTCAAACATACGTTTTGTTGCTTTTTTGTCGAAGCATGCAATAAATTGTCTTTCTTGAAAGCATGTCTGACAGAATAATTGAAGATTTGGATCCCGAAGATATCTGGGGTCTTCGGAAAATTGATTTCAACAGACAGGCAGACGGACATGGCTTATTCGACTCCGCTATCTATAAGGATACAGAATACATATACTTTATAGGGTCGGAAAATTATATTGTGGAAATTACAAACGGAATGACAAACTTATATATACCCTTCTCACGTTTTAAAATAAAATTAAGAGTCAATCTTACGTGGTTGGCGTAGGCGTTTACACCATTGACAGTTTCGTACTAGTTTAAATAAACTGGTTGCATTTTATCTTAAATCTAGTACGAAGGGTGCATGTTTTTGGTCCAACATTTTTCAAGCCTTTATAACAATATAGTAGTATTTGACAGGTTACAATTTGAATCTCTTGAAGTTAAAACTGGAAGAAAATCGCAATTAGTTTCGATCATTATTGTTAAATTGTTTACAAAATGTATAAATTATTCCAATTCTATTGTAGATACTTTGTACAGTGAGACCTCGATTATCCGTAATGGTCGGGACCGGGAGCATTCTGGATAATCAATTTTACCGGTTAATTGAGTACCAAGTTTTAGTAGTTTTTTAATGATGACAGTTTTTCGATAATGACATTTAAAGCTCCATATTGCACACTGATCCATCGGTTGGATCAAAGTCGTCCAATTTGGTGGAAAAAATTTCACAATAACCTTTTCAGCATTGAAATCCTGCACGTATGGATATTGTCCAATGGCAGAATGATTTTACTAAATTCTTTTAAACCGATTTTCTTAAAATTCTCTCCCACTTCTGGTACCATTCTCATGAACATTTTTTAAAGCTCTTTCCAATAACTAATGGTTTGCACTTGTGTGTACCAGCAGCATTAACGCAAACTAATGATGATAGTCTCTCCTTTGAGACCTTGTGTCATTCTATAAAATTTTCATTATGGAAAGCCAAACTTCTCTCAACTAAACACTTTCCATTCTCCATTATCTCATTGGTGAGTTTTTTCATTGATTTGAAGTCATTTTATTTTTCCACAAAAATTGTGGCAACTAATCAGCTGAATATTTTTCTCCTGCAGCATTAAGTTTGTGAATACAATGTGTTTTTTTTTTTCTTAAATTTTGAGTGGAATATTTTAGATTTTCCTTCACTGTTAATCCAGAAATTGTAGTTCGTTTAAATCATTCCTTCCGGAATTATTCACAAACTGCAAAATCTTCCTTTGATTTTTAGCAGTTTCTTAAAGATTTTCGGTTTCCAAAGCCAATAACAGAATCACTTTGTTTTTTATAATGACTACCACTTCTCATGCCAAAAGCTATCGAAAAATCGATGGTACAATATCAAAAAATGTTGGCCTTACACATCGAGCGAGGGAATTCCCCTTTTTCGTTTTATTCACATTGTGTTAGATTGTTTAAAAATAATCGGTAATTACGGTTAATCGATGCAAAAAAATTTAAATCAATCCAAAAACATTATCTTTTTCTTTCCCGGATAATTGATGTTGCCGGTTAATCGAATCACGGATAATCGAGGCCTTACTGTATTTTCATACGTCTACAGAAGTCACTCTATTTTGTTTGTGTTTTATTTAAGCTTTACCGCACTTAATCCAAAATCTATAGAAAATTAAGCGAAATAGAAATAAAGGAAGAAAAAAAATATATACATATATATCCGAAGTAATGTTAAGATCGATCTTAACTAAATTTCTAACAACAAATACTGGGTTTAGAACAATTTATTTTAGTCTATAATATCACTAAATAAATCGTTTATAGTTTGAGTTTTTCTATTGTTTCTGACGTTCATTTATAAATTGAAAGCTGCAAAACGTAGAGATCGTTAAGATCACGAATAATTTTTTTAATGATAATAAACAGTTTGTAACGCACGAATCAACATTTTTATGTACATATTAATAATATTATCAATACTTGTACATAGACATATAAACACACAAATATTAAATAACAAACTTACATACATACACATAAGTAGTTATGTATAAAAATCCCCCTTTCGTACAGGATAATGTGCAAAATTACTGCGTACAACAGAAGCTGCATGACGAGCTTGTTTGCAACATAATAAACATTTCTTTGGATTCACTACAAAAGCAATACCTGATGCAGCCATCCATCTCTCACTTGTAGCATATGCCAAAGATGAGGAATTATTTAGTTAACCTGCCAGGCAGTCAGTCCGCCAGTCAGTCAGACAGACAAACAGCCAGCCAACATGCAGAGCAAGTCTGATGAAGGAGTTAAATCAAGGGATAGTCAGTCAGAAATTCTAACTACTCATCAAACAGTAGTCACTAAAAACACGAAAAACTTTGCTGTTCTAAGCGTTTGCTTTTACAAATTGTCTACCGATCACTGTTCAGTGTCTGGTGCTGGCTATATGTAGACTTTGGCGTTCACAGACTTTGTTGGTATGAGTATGGTTGAATTGATTGATCGGTTGTTTTTTTGTTTTTGTTAAATATCTTACTGACATTCGTTGGCCAACGTTTGGGCTGTCGATGGGACGGACGTTTTGTCTGTCTGTCTAAATGGTTGCAGGGTCAGATGGTTATGGATGTATGACTAGAATTATGAGCTACTGTTTTTGCTCTCGGCATAAAACATTTTCTCTCTCTTCTTTTTAATATTATTAATACATATGTACATACAAATATCACATATTCAAGTACATACATATGTATAATATTATATTCATATACATACATTTAATCGTACAAACTCATACAGACATACAAGTTAGCATAAACACAGTGTCTGGCGAATGTAACGATCCTAGTAATCTTTCTAATGTACTGAATGATACTTAAATATATATAAGCGATCACAGAAGGAGATCCATTTCTTCATTCATGTTGCAATTACGGAATTGATGCAAATTTGGCCGCACAGTTGTTTAGAAACTTTCTATTTTGGAAATAATTCGGTAGCTCGTGTACGATTGGAGATTTCCGTACACGAGTTGATTTGTATTTATGTAAGCTCGTAGTTGGAATGGGGGCTAGTGGGCGGCCAAATATTCAGATCTTATCCGAATGTCGAAAAATTATACATTTAGATAGTATTTGAAAATATCTATAAAAATATGCTTATAAGTAGGCTTATCTCTTTTAGTTCAAGAGAAATTTTTGTTGAGGATTTTTTTCTTTAAATTTTTTACCTACTTTTTTTGGTTTATTTGATGTGACGAAGATAGCTGGTCGGAATTTTATTTATACGCATTAAAAACGTTTTTTCCCAAAAAAAGCCTTCATATTATTTCTCTTACAGAAACAATAATACTCGGCCTTTAAACGTAACGAACAGAGCCCCCCTCAGACCTATCTATGCTTGGCCAATTTTGAAGAAAAATTTCATATTTATCATTAAATATTGAAGATATTATTTTTGGGAAGCCCTATTTCTCTTTTATCAGATCACTAAATTTGTTTAACATATTGTTAAGATTTTGCAATAGCGATTTGAATTTAACGGTCTGTAACGACTGCCTGCAGCATTCATCATGTTTATTAACACGTCCATCAGTAGAAGCTTCTACTTATCAACAATGTTGATAGCATGCGGTTATTAGTATTGTTTATAAGTATGGCAACACTAAATGCTTAAACTGCTGACATTGATATCAAAAGCTCTAGAATTCGAATGTACTAGTTTGTCCATTGAGATCATTGTAGAAGATTCACGATAGATGGCGACTGTATAAATAGTGGCAGAGGTGGCAGTCGTGAGTTGATCATTGGCGCTGTTAGAGTTGACATCAACTGTCGTGTACATTTGAGCTTGTCATTATAAAGTGTGTGTGTGTGCATTTCTGCGAATTAATAAACGTGTAAAAAGACACTAAGTGAATATTTGAACTGTTGTTGGTGTACATTTAAATAAATAAAGAGTTGTTAAAAATTGTAAACTACTAAAACTGCTTTTTGTTTGCAATCAAAATAATAACAATATTTACCCCATTTAAGAAATATTGGTGTTTAAGTGCAGACAGTGGCAAAATTTATCAACCAATTGATTAAAAGACCTTTCGATATAAAAGGTGTCACAAAAGTAATCCTTCTATCAGAAAATGCTATAAATTTTGCGATTGGCCCCTAATGTCAGTTCTGTTTTGACCTTTGTAAAGCATGTGAGTTATTATGTTTAATATCAATTATGTTTATTTGTTGTTAATCTGA
This sequence comes from Calliphora vomitoria, assembly GCA_942486065.2. Taxonomy (NCBI): domain Eukaryota; kingdom Metazoa; phylum Arthropoda; class Insecta; order Diptera; family Calliphoridae; genus Calliphora; species Calliphora vomitoria. The sequence goes on along the minus strand of OW818031.2, from coordinate 12,699,052 downwards.
TTATAATGAGTGACCAGAAAAAAATGCGTACTAAAATTATTAAATATTTTCAACAAAACCCAAAAAGTTGGCCAAACAATCAAAGGTCTACTATCAAACTTTTTCCAATGTTATTAAACAGTACCGGAAGAACTTGTCTGTTGATAGACCTGATGTTTATAAAGCCAAAAAAATAGAAAGCATTTTCAAAAGAGCTCCTAACACCTCCGGTAGGAAAGCAGCCCGGTTAGGTCAGTACTCGGACTATTTGGTTCTAGATGATAAAGGTTTAAAAGCATACAAGGCTCTAAAAGTTCCTGACAGGAACAGCTAAAAATTTAGAGGCCAAAAACAGAGCACGGAAATTGAAGTCAAATTTTATACAAACAATATACCTGCTGCATAATGGATGACGAAATGTACGTATAGAAAATTTTTCGCAACTTCTGGGTCAATTTTTTTATGGTGCAGATGCTCGAGGGAATGTTGAAGAAAAGTTTAGGACCCAAAAGCTGACAAAATTTCCCAAAAAGTTCTTGGTATGGCAAGCAATATGCAGTTGCGGCAAAAGGGCCAAACATTTGTTACAAAGGGCTCTATAAATACCGAAATTTACATCAAGGAATGTTTACAAAAAAGGATGCTTCCATTCATAAGACTTCTTAATGTGTCCACATATTTTTGGCCTGATTTGGCACCCTGTCACTATGGTACGAAAGGTCTTGAGTGGTAAAAGAACAATAATGTGGTATTTGCACCAAGAGAGGCAAATTCTCCAAACTGCCTGGAGCGAAGGCCAGTGGAGAGATATTGGGCTCTTGTTAAAAGAGAATTGATGAGCACAAAAGGTGTACAAAAGTGTGGTAGATTTTAAACTGAGATGGACAACCTGTTCGAGCAAACCATAAAAACCATAATGAAGGGTTTTCGAAAAAGGTTCAAAATTTCATCATTAGTGATTAGAACTATAAAAATATTTTTTTTTTTTTTTTTGCAAATTGTAGCAATAATTTCAGTCAAATAAAAAAAGATTCGAAACTGTAAGTTTAGTGGTTTCATTTTTATTAACATATATGTATGTTAAAAATTTTTCGATCTCAGTCCTTAGTTCGTAAGGTGGCATCAAGAGTCTTCGTATTAAGTATTCAGGTTTGAATATGGAGATATCTTTGAACTTAATTGCGAACTGTATATCTTAACTTGCCAACTCCCGATACGCTTATTAATTGAGCACTGTTTGATCAATCGCCTTCTAGATGGCGTACAAGGTTTATATATCCTTGCCCTAAGTTCTGACGACTAGCGCTTTGTGGACCATGTTTCTATTTCGCAAATTGTGCGAGGATACTCTCAAAGTGGGTGTCATGACAGTGTCAAAGGCCTTCTGAGTGGCAATCGTAATGTGCTGCTGGTAGGTGATGGGTCAAATGGTGAAGGAGATGAGCCTCAAAAATCTACGACAAGTGACAAGGGGGATATCGTCCTTTAAGATTATCCCTCAGTTGTCTTTTCCTCAGGTTTGAGTATGAGGAAGACTTTACCGTTGTCAGGTACTCAACTCGCCAATAACTAAAGATTTTCAACTAAAGATTGGCGCCAATTTCCTTGTATGAACTGGCTGTGTTGATGACTTCTGCAACTTCAGATGGTGAGTAAAGCACTGGACTGGAAGGTTGTGAAGTTTGCGAAGAACGCTCAATAATAAGCCGGCGAAATCCTCGCAAGCATCATTTATGGTCGTGTATAGAGGTATATTTAAAATGAATAGTGACTGTATCATCATTCTTCGTATTAAGTATTCAGGTTTGAGACTCCAGGATGCTCTCAAAGTGGGTGTCGTGACAGTGTCAAAGGTCTTCTGAGTGGCAATCGTAATGTGCTGCTGGTGGGTGATGGGTCAGATGGTGAAGGAGATGAGTCTCAAAAGTCTACGACAAGTGACAAGGAGGATATTGGCCTTTAAGATTATCCCTCAGTTGTCTCTTTCCCAGGTTTGAGTATGGGGAAGACTTTAACGTTGTCAGGTACTCTACTCGCCAATAGCTAAAGATTTACAACATCAAGCAGTGGACTGGAAGGTTGTGAAGTTTGCGAAGAATGCTCAATAATAAGCTGAAAAATGCTGGCATTCTTCGTTGGTCTCTCTTCAAAACAAACCGTAGATCACAACTTGCCCACTCCAGAATTCTAACAACAGTTTTGATGCAACTGATGTCAAGTTTCAACTTGGCAGTCCTTGGGTCTTCTGTTATGGAACTTCGGATGTTACAAGTCAGGTTGTTTTTAATAGGATGTTTGGTCGATCTATAGTCGAGATACCCAAAGCTAAAACTGTACTTGTGTTGGTGAGGGAAAGATAGCTTCACTGAAACAAAAGTTTAGTAAACTAAATAAAAGATCTCAATATTTTAAACGCTTTATTTGTTAACATTAATCAAGTCTACAATATTGAGAGTTCGAAACTAATAATTTTTTGACAAATTTAAAAAATATTTAAAATATTTTTTTTTTTGCTTATTTTATTACGTTGTTTTGATTAAAATCATTTAAAATCCGCAAAAATTGTTTACAGAAGTAAATTAAGGTGAAAAAACAGACAACAACTCAGTGATATTTTATAGTTCTAAATATATTAAACAATCCAAATATTTCTTTCAGTGATCATGAACAAAAATTAAAAAAAAAAAAAAAAATAAAAACTAGTGATAAAAGGTGGTGTAAAAGTAAACTTCCGATGTTTTTTGGCTGTAATTAAAAATATATGAAAAACTTTGATTCTTCTTGTGGATTATTTTTATTTGGTCTTTTAATTTTTTTTACATCAAGTCGAGAATATGAAGTCATGTAAATGGCCGCCGCCACAGTTGATTGTCATTTGAGCCCTTTTTATGGCATTTTCCATCACTTTGGCCAAAACTTCCGGCAATAGGTCCTCACATTCTTGACGGATATTGTCTTTAAGAGCTGCAAGAGTCTGAGGCTTGTTGACATAAACCCGCGACTTCATAAAGCCCCACAAAAAGAAGTCTGGAGCGGTCAAATCAGGCGATCTTGCTGGCCAGTGCAAATCGCCAAAACGGGAGATTAGGCGCCCGGGAAATGCATCCTTCAGCATATCGGTTGTGGCACGTGCAGTGTGTGCTATTGCACCGTCCTGTTGGAACCACATGTTTTCCAATCCCAATTCATCAAGTTGCGGCAAAAAGAACTCGTTGATCATTGCTCTGTAGCGCTCACCATTCACAGTAACCGTTTGGCCCGCGACGTCTTCGAAGCAAAAAGGTCCGATGACTCCTCTAGCGAAAACAGCACACCATACAGTGACTTTGAGCGGGTGTAATGGCTCTTCGTGGGTTACACGCGGATTTTCAGTGCCCCAGAAGCGTAAATTTTGCTTATCTACGTATCCGCTAAGATGGAAATGGCTCTCATCACTCATGATTATTTTTGATGAAAAATCATATTCCTCTTGGAGGTGATTAAGGATTGCTTGAGCGTATGTTAGACGCGATTGGCGGTCAGCAGCTAACAGCTGATGCACCCTCTGGACTTTGTACGGAAACATCTTCAAATCTTGTAGCAAAATTCGCTGTAAAGACCGTCGACTGATTCCAATTTGCGTGGCACGTCGTCTGGTCGACGTCGACTGCGCTTCGATGACATCCTCGGCTACAGCAGCAATATTCTCTGCAGAACGGCTACTCCGGGGTCTGCCACGCCTGGCAGCATCTCGTGTTATGCCAGTCTCTTCGAGGCGAGCGGCTAAACGTCGCAGTGTTTCACCACTAGGCGTTGGACGGCCAGGAAATCTGCGACGAAATTCACGTTGTGCCAAAGCACCGACCGATTATTGGTGAAATAAATAGTCAGCAATATTCCGCGTTCTGGAGCAGTGTAGCGTAACATTGTTTATTAACGTGTATTTTGCATGTGTTTACTACACAAATGTCAAAACAGAACTGACATTAGGGGCCAATCGCAAAATTTATAGCATTTTCTGATAGGAGGTTTACTTTTGCGCCACCTTGTATACCCGCTTAGCATGTTCATTCGTCGCTGTCTCAGTGACTACCAAACCAAAGAGAATAAGAATATGTGTGAGGTTAGCTTACACAATTGTGCTATGAAATGGGCACCAATGCTCTATAGATAGTCGACTAGAAGCAATGAAGCCCGTGGCTGCTGGGTGACTGTTTCCGGGAACTTTCCCTCTGCTTCGTTAACTTTGGAGAGTATCGGTTAATCATTGATGATGTAATCTGTTCGGCCTAATTTAGAATATAATGACAACTATTGTATCAAATATGGTCTGGTTCTGTTGCACTTGATTTTTCCATCAATAATGTGGTTGCACTCCATTTTTGTCCCTCCCCGTACATCATATAGGAGCTGATTATGTAAATATCGACATAGAGCAGTTAAATAAAATATTACTATAGCATTTTGAGTTTCACTGTAGCTGGCTCCAGTGCTTATTCGGTTTTATCAAAATTGTAGTTATTTGGCCATTATAATGGTGGAATATGCCCACAATGAACGAATTGGTATTGTAGTTTTTACTGCTTCTCATTTTTGCTAAAATTGTAAGCTTTTCTTTTCATTTAGCGTGGTTTTTGTTTAGTTTTGTTTAATATTTTTTTTTACATTTCTCTACATGTTTAAAAAGCAAATGCGTTTTACTTTTATAATTTATAATTTTGAGCAAAACAGGCAGGCAGGCATCAGGCAGGCTGAAAGAAGGAATCATCTCTTGCTTTAAGTATAGAGTGCAACATCAGCAGCACCACTTCGTCCGCCCGTTCGTCCATCAGCCAGTACCTTTAATCATATTTTCAGCAAATTATTATAATGTATTATTATTGTAGATGTTGTGCTAAATTGTTTTTGTTTTCTTATCTCATGTTGTTGCAGCATTGATGTTGCTGTGGCTGGTGTCTTCAGCTTTTTCTCATTCTTTGAATGCGAATACAGATATTTGAAGTTTCTTGTCGTTTGCAATAATGCGTTTTAATGGTTTTAATATCGTTCTGTTTTATTTTTTTTTTGTTTTTATTTGCACATATTTATTATTTTTTCTGTTCGCTCATTTATTATGAAATTCGAATTGTTTTTGTTAATATCATCCAATTATGGTTTACTTACGAACGTAGTAGTTATTTATTTATTTATTTTTTTCTGTTTTCGTGTGTTTTTTTTATGTAGATTTGTGGGAACATTGAAAATAAAATAAATTTTGAACGGAATTAAAGTTCAAAAACCCCATTATTTAGAAGTTCAAATACTAAAATAAGTAGCTGTCGTAAATTGTATGTATTTGATGGTCGTCTTAAATTTTGCATAACAAATACATAATTTAATATTGGTTGCATCTTTGTTTTTTATTTTTTTTGTTTTGTTTTTGTTTGAGATAATAAATTGTTGTGCTACCATCCATTTGTTTCTTTGACACAAAACTATTACCTTAACCATTGAGCCATATGCCTATTAACTCTAATGTCAATCTGAAATCCATTTTCTAAAAGGTTTACTTCAGCAAAAAAAAGATCTACATATACATACATATATCTATGTATGTTGTATATGCAGTTATATCTACAATTTGTATCTATATACGGAAATTTGCACATAGTACAAAAAAATTCAAGTCAAGAGAAAAAAACTATTAAAACAAAGAACTATATGGTGCTGAAGGTTAAAATAAGCTCCTGAGAAAAGTGTAAAAGTCTATGAAGTAGCAATGTGCTTTAGTTTTAGTATCAAAGGAAATTTGTTTCTTGTTTATTTTATATATTTTTTTTTATTTTGTGTTTAAACATTATTTGAAGTGATATAAAGCTGAGAAAAATGAATATTTTTCTGGCCATACGAGCATAAACTTATATACATACGAGGGTTTTATCAAAAGTGTGTACATACATATATAAAAACTTTGTTCACATCCATATGTATGTTCAAAAAAAAAATTTAGTCGTGCATGTTTACTGCAACCATTTCAACATTTTTAACAATATTATAGTCACAGTAACTATTTATATGATTGTGGTAACAATAATATGGTTAATTTACGATTCATATGATTGTACCAACCATATATATGGTTACAGTAAACAAGTATATGTTTGTGACAACCATTTTTATGATGTCGAAAAAGGTTTTATCGAATAGTTTTCTACAGAAAACTTTCATATTCCGTTTATTGATTGTATCTTTTTTTATTTTAAGATTTCTTATATTAGATGTAATAAATCCATTACTCATTAGATTAGATTGACATTATTCTTTTTTGTTTTTGGGTCAGGTCTATTGTATCCCCTCTTCTTAATCCTTGCGAGCTTGTGAATTTTGGTGGAGTTCAAGCATTTTAAAATATTGGGTGTATGAATTAAAAATATGGATATGGATTCCACGACAAAAGAACTGCTCATCTTTTGAGGCCAAGAACCACTCAAGCCAATATCGGCTACTCTGTTATAAAATGAAGCGTATCCCAGAGAGAACCTTCTGCATGGATCGAAACAAATAGTAAGGACTGAGATCGATACATTTTTAACATAATTATATGTTAATAAACATGAAACCACTAAACTTACAGTTTTGAATCTTTTTTTATTTGATTGAAATTATTGCTACAATTTATAAAAAATATATATTTTTATAGATCTAATCACTAATGATGAAATTTTGAACCTTATTCGAAAACCCTTTCATTATGGTTTTTTAAAATTTCCGTTGAAAATCTACCACACTTTTGGACACCTATTTTATGCTCTTCAAATCTCTTTTAACAAGATCCCAATATCTCTCCACTGGCCTTAGCCTAAGGCAGTTTGGAGGACTTCCTTATATTGGAATAAATACCACATTATTGTTCTTGTACCACTCAAGACCTTGCTTACCATAGTGACAGGATGCTAAATCAGGCCAAAAATAAGTGGACACATTAATAAGTCTTATGAATGGAAGCATCCTCTTTTGTAAACCTTCCTTGATGTAAATTTCGGTATTTATGTAGCCCTTTGTAACAAATGTTTGGCTTCTTTTGCCGCAACTGCATATTGCTTGCCATGACAAGAACTTTTTGGGAAAAATTTCTGCTTTTGAGTCATAAATGGAATGTTGTAGATTCCTCGAGCATCAGCAACATAAAAATATTGACCCGGAAGCAGCGAAAATTTTTCCAGAACAAACGTTTCGTCATCCATTATACAGCAGCTATATTTTTTGAATAAAATTTGACTTCAAGTTCTGTGCTCTGTCTTTGGCTTCTAAATTTTTAGCAAAGTACCTGTCAGGAACCTTTTGAGCCTTGTATGTTTTTAAACCTGCATTGGCTTTAACTTTTCGTACCAAATAGTCCGAGTACTGACCTAACCGGAATGCTTTTTTACCGGATGTGCAGGGAGCTATTTTGAAAATGCTTAATATTTATTGGCTTTAGAAACATCATGTAAACCATTCCTTCAACATAAAGCAGGTTTTCTATCAACGGACTAGGTTCCCGATACTGTTTAATAATATTGGAATAAGTTTGACGGCAGACCTTTGATCGTTTGACCAACTTTTTGTAGGACCAAGTTAAGTTTTGTTGAAAATATTTAATAATTTAAATAGGCACTTTTTTCTCGTCACTCATTTTAATCAGATTAACAACAAATGAACATAATTGACATTAAACATAATAACTGACATGCTTTACAAAGGTAACTTGATCAAAAAAAAAAAAAAAAAATAATTCTTAAAAAAGGTGTGTTAAGAATTCTTCGATCTCAGTCCTTAATAAAGAATCAATTATATTATATCTGATTAGGTTGGTTGAAATCGATATTTTCTGGTGTTCTTAACCGAATGCTTTCCGAGTAATATGTACTGAGATACTCGTATTTTCAGTGTTTTCAAATGAAGCACCGGTTACTCCGTGTTTAAAGTTAGGGTTCCTACGCGGGAAAATTTTCTCGGGAAATACCTGGAATATTTTTTTTGGAAATTTTTCTTTTTAAAGTTACAATATTCGGATTCGTTGCAATGGCCATTTTTGTTTCTAATTGACTTATTGTATTATATCCATTAGGGCGGGTCGATTTAAAAATCGCCCAAGTGACAAAGAAAATTGTACTGTAGTGATCAAAATTAGAAACTCTGCTCAAGGAACCATACCTCTAAAATTAATTCTGATGTTCCTTATTTTGACCCAAGGGTCATATTTTGAAAAATCCAACTTTGACCCATTTAAAGTGCCCCAATCGAGTCTAAATGTATGACCGACCCCCGCTAACTTTCATTTTAGAGCTATGGTTCCTTGGCCAAAGTTTCTTATTTAGATCCCTACTATACGATTTTCCTTGTCACTTCCATAGAGTTGTTCAGTGTTAGCAACAGATAGGCAGTTGGTAAAGAAGCATTATTGCTTGAAATAACCGCTTTTTTTGGTCATTAAGAATGAATCAAATTGAAGTCTTGTTCTTAAAGGAAACAAAACTTCAATTTGATTTTTTAGAGAAAATAATAACAATATTAGTAAAATGTGTAAATAAATATCTCAAATGTTTGATATGTGCTGCTTGTTGATTCTCCTTCTGTCTTGTGCCTTCCGCTCTAACTCTGTTTAACTTTTCGTAGCTTAAACATCTCAGCTGACTCACTGATAAGCACTCCGCTACTTTTACTCTCAGCAAATATCAACACCGTATAATCAGAAATAAAATAAGGCCTCTCATATTTTACCAAATTTATTCTTGTGCCTGTGATCACTAAATTAACAGCCAATTACCGGGAATCTAATAGAGTAAAAATAGCGGGAGAATGATCTTCAAGATAATTCTAGCGAATATTTAATCTGAATAATTTCTCCAGGGATATTTGTATCACGTTAAAATGAGTAACATTCCATATTTTTTGTGGATTAGTCTCTAGCAAATAGGTTGTCTGAAAGAAATCATATTAAAACCCGAAATCATGTTAAAAATTACATCGAACAAATCTCGACCCTTCTATAGAAAACTGATTGAAAAAATTTCTATGAAAAACGGATTTTAGGAAAAAATCTTCAAAAGCAAATAGGGTTTCGAAAAGATATGGACAGATATCGTTATGTCGACGCCCCTACGGACATGTATCCAGTATTCCCAATTAATATTGTAGAAAAATTTTACTGATTTTGTGTGTTTAACATTATAATGTTTATGGAACCACTGTCTGACTATTTAAAGGGAAAACGAAAAATGAACATTACAGCAACTTAAAACTAGCAAGAGTCTTGAGTGACAATAACATAAATCAGATTTATTTTATTCAATTTATGTTAAATAGTTTTATTGTCTTTAACTAAACACTGGCTGGGCACGAATCGAAGTTTTGTCACCAACTATCTACATTCTTTAATGATTTTATTTTTTTAATTTTCACTCATCACCAGCGTCCATCTACCACATAGTTTGGTTGATGTTACCAGTGGCAAATATTTGGCTCCAACAATTATGTATTGCATCATACGAGCAAAACGTATATTTTATGTATCTTCTTATATACAAACATAAATACATACATAAGTACATGTGGGTAAGTATGTATGTATGTTTGTCATTCGAACAAGTCACATAAAAATCTAGGATCAGTAAAATATATATGTACAGCGATATTTTTTTGTGTCTCTCTATTTTATATTGTAGCTTCTGTACGTTGTTGTGCTGGTGCATTAGATTGTATTCTTGGGAGTTCGTGTTCTGTTCCAATGTCCATCTAAGCAATGTTATGTATGTATGTAAATGTTTAAGTATATGTATGTATATGTTAGTGTTTACGGTTCTTTATTGTTATATGGATTGATTCTGAGTAACGCAATTCTTTAGGTTCTTTTTCGTTTCCTCCATGTATGTACTATTTGCATAAACATACAGACATTAAACAATGTATGTAAAACTAAATATCTACATATATACATATGTATAGGTATGAATGTATGTATGCCGTAGATGTGGCTTCTTTCTCTAACATAAATACTAATAAAAGAATAGAAGAAGTAGGCTTGAGTTAGTGACTGAGTGAATATGTGTATGTGTTCTAGGAAGGACCAGCCAACAATCCATGCATTTTTTTTCATATATAAAAATTTGATAGTCAAAGGAACAACAGTGTTTGTATTTATATGAACGTGTATGTTGGATGAGATTTTATGAAACTCCTATCAGACTTCAGATCATACGGTTTTTAGTGGCAACTTTACCTTTACCACCAATACTCCGTGCAAGAGCACGGGAGTTGTGGTAACTACACTAGTGAACGAAAATCCTGCCAATGTATGTATGTACGTAACATATTGATGCACCAAAAGGATTCGTATACTTTTTTTTCCTCTATACGCATCAACGTTTTTCTAACGAAGAACTTTTTACTGCAAAGTCATGAGTTTCTTTGGAAAAAAAAAAAAACTTTTTCACTTTTGGATTGCATTACGACAGCTACTGTGTCTAACTGGGTGGCTGTTATTGATGCCTTAAAAATCATCATACCATTTCGATTTGGAAAAATTAGAAGCAACTAGACTCAGATGTGTGGAATATTACAGCAAAACTACATTTGCTCCCAACATTCGAAAAATCATCGTCATCATCATCATCATCGTCGTCGTCATGAAAAACAACTCCAACAACTGCAACAACAACAACAGCAACATTTACAACAACGTCATTCATGTATTGATGTGCTTGCTTACTTCGTTTGTCCTCTAGCTCTCACGCTATGGAGCCCAAGTCTGTTTTTCTTGTACGAGTATGTAACATTGTATGCAATGCATATTAAATTGAATCGAATTCTACACTCATATGTTAGTTACACTCACACACACATACAGCCAGACATACATACCTTACACTTATTGCCTCCTGCTGCCACCTGCCTGCTTCCACCCTACCAAACCATACGAGTTGCAAGCATCATGCCATCCATGCCCATGGTGTTGTTTCTATTCTATACTTTATTGTAGAAACGTCGTAGCTAGAATAAGTTACGTTTAGAAATAGGCGGAGTTATCAACGTTTTCAAGTCTTTATAATAAAAATTCACCGTATACAAGTTTATATATTTTTGTATATCTTTCATACATCCAACCATACACCGCACATCGATGCACGTACATACCAATAAAATATACGAGTATTCGTCCATCCATACCTATTGATACATACAGTAGTGTTCAGTTACATTCGACCGATAACATGAATTGTTTTGACAGCTACGGTTTTTATTTGCACGGAACATAAAATGCAAAATCCTGGACTCGATATGTTTTTCATGATTTACAGGATTAAATTTAAAAATAGCAGTTTGGTTTGCTTTTTTTTAGTGTAAAATCTTCTTGAAAATATTAAATAAATTGGTTCTGTTCATTTTATTGACCATTATCTATTAAATCTAAATGGTTGCTGAGGCCAGTTCATCAGAAAACCATTATAATCTTTTTAACAAAACAAATCTCACCTTTAGACTGATTCGTTTCATATCAATCGGCGTTCAATATAAAGTTGTGAAAGATCAATATTTAAATATCTGCAATTTGAGTTGTCACAGTATTATTTTAAATTGTACTGAAAACTTCTCAATCTTTCATATATAGTTTATCAATTCAAAAACGGTTAAAAGGTAACTGTAACTCTAATTTGGTAAAAGTAATTTCAGTAATTTTGGTAACGGTTTTTTTGAGTTAACGGTAATCGAACGGATTTTATTTTAGCGACAACCTAACCAACCTTGATAAATTATTACAATTTAATTCTAAAAAAGCTATATCGAGACGGTTATTCTAAAGCACATAATAGTTAGATTCGTTTTTTAAGTCGAACCAGCCGTTTAGAAATGTCAGATTTATTTCCAAAATATTTTGATTCTGCCCCACTGTGTGTTGTAATGATGGAATATTTCAGTTTCATCTATGGCCAATGCTCGCTTCAAAGGAATCAGTTTCGTTCGGAGCAGGTTCCCTGTGATTGGTCAGATTTCAGCAGCTCATAAAAAATAGGACCCTTTTGCTCCTACCAAATACAGAGAATTACCTTAGCGCTATGTAATGGATCCATTTTTCATCGCAAGTAATAATTCGGTGCAAAAGTTATTTTCTTTTATAGCGTTGAAGCATCATTTCGAACATGCAAAATAGTCTTTCAAGGTCTCTCGGCTTCAATTCGTATGGTACCCAAATTCCCTGCTTTTTTATGAATCCTACTGCTCACAAACGTTTTGAAATTGCTGCTTGAGTAGCTCCCAATGATTTTGCGCGCTCTTGTTGAGTTTTACAACAGTCTTCATGGATGTAATGCCTCCAATTTTTAGTCTTCAAACTTTTTTGAATGTTGGTATAAAAGTCGTCTAAGAAATAAATAAACATTTGCTGAAAATAGTGTTTACGTTTTTTTCCCAAACTAGAGAATGGAACCAACATAAATCTAGTCTTATGGTTGGTACTTTGGTTATAGGGACAAGTTCCATTTAGTTCTAACACTTTGTATGAAAGGGACCTGTCACTTTAACATGGCGTTGACCAATGACAGACTAAATTGACACATAAGGACTGAGATCGAAAAATTTTAAACATACATATATGTTAATAAAAATTAAACCAATTATTATTGTTACAATTTACAAAAAAAAATTATAGTTCTAACCACTAATGATGAAATTTTGAACCTTTTTCGAAAACCCTTCCATTATGGTTTTTATAGTGCTTTATGTCACATTGTTCGATCACGCTGTCCATCTCTGTTTAAAATCTACCACACTTTTGCACACCTTTTTTGTGCTCTTCAATTGTATTTTAACAAGAGCCCAATATCTCTCCACTAGACTCAGCTCCAAGCAGTTTGGAAACATTATTTTTTGTAAACATTCCTTGATGTAAATTTCGGCATTAATAGAGCCCTTTGTAACAAATGTTTGGCTTTTTTGTCGCAACTGCATATTGCTTGCCATACCAAAAACTTTTTGGGAAATTTTGTCTGCTTTTGGGTCCTAAACTTTTCTTCAACATTCAATCTAGCATCTGCAAAATGTACCCAGAAGCTGAGAAAAAATTTCCATACGTACATTTTGTCATCCATTATGCAGCAGGCATATTTTTTGTATAAAATTTGACTTCAATTTCCGTGCTCTCTTTCGCCTCTAAATTTTTAGCATCGTTCCTGTCAGGAACTTTTTGAGCCTTGTATGTTTTTGAACATGCATTAGCTTTAACTTTTGATACCAAATAGGCCGAGCAATGAGCTAACCGCGCTGCTTTCCTGCCGGATGTGTTGGGAGCTCTTTTGAAAATGTTTTCTATTTATTGGCTTTAGAAACATAATGTGGACCATTCCTTCTACCTGAACCAGGTTTTCTATCAGCGGACAAGTTCTCCCGGTACTGTTTAATAACATTGAAAACAGTTTGACGACAGACCTTTGATTGTGTGGCCAACTTTTTGTAGAACGAAGTTGGGTTTTGTAGAAAATATTTAATAATTTTAGTACGCACTTTTTTCTGGTCACTCATTTTAATCAGATAAACAACAAATGAACATAATTGACATTAAACATAATAACTGACATGCTGTACAAAGGTAACTTGATCAAAAAAAAAAAAAATCGAATAATACTTGGGTTAAAAGTTTTAGTGAAAAACATGTGTTAATTTTACGATCTTACACATTATTGATAAATTAATTGATAATATTTTTTAATATTTATCAATGATTTTTTTTTGTCAAACAATTGCACTAGATATTTTATATGTCTCCTCATTTCACAAGTCACGATACATATATATTTGTAAACGTTTGTGTTAAGTACTTGCCATCAATCTCATAATGTGTTTAAATAACAATCCAAAAAAAAAAAAAAATAATAATAATAATTTTTAGGTCAGGAACCTTCAATCTTACTATTTCTTGGTCCTATATTACAATCGGGAGTTATGTACACAAATTCATAGTGAATATCAGGATCTCTTTTGTTTCTTGTCTCTACATCGGCAGTTGTTGTTAGTCAGTTTAATAGCTGTGCGGTAAGTAGTGGGAAATTGTCACGTTCGTCATAACCGTAACCAATGTTTAGATATTTTATATTTTAGAATTGTGAGGACACTCATACTCACAGAGGAAAACTTAAATTCAATCACACATACCCGTACACACAATCATGAAACATTTTGTACCCTTTCACAAAATACACACATGCATGCATACAAACCGACATGTATGAGTACTCGTATAAATTATTTTTTTTTTATTTCCAATATTTTGTTTTTGCTTTAGGTTCTTTTCTATTTTACATACACACATGCATACATACATACATGTATGTATACATTAGTGTAGCCCTGTTTGTATGGAGGAAAAATAAGGTTTCATTGTTGCCAACTAAAATTAAAGTTTGAGAAAACCATTATTTGGTAAGCTGGATCATAAGATAAAAATTACTTTTTTCAAGGTTTTTATGATTTTTTCATATTTCTCGCAAAGAAAACATATAAAATGTTGGTATCATGTGAAAGGTCGTTGAAAGGCGTTTTCAATGCTGTATCTGAATTCTCGTTATAGTCAAAAAATATTCAAAGTTTTTTAATTTTTGGACAAAATTTAAAGTTTTTTTTTTTTTAATTTTCATAACGAATTATTTAAATTAATATTTTATAAACATAATATAAATTAGATATGAATCTTTCAAAACCTATTTTCTCTCCGATAGAAGAAAATAGGTTTCCAAAAATTCAAACAGGATTGAATTTTGAAAAACTCAAAAACCCGTTTCGATGAAATTATATGAAGTTAGTTTATAACGTATTAATTATTTTATTTAATTATATGTAAATATGAAAAGAACTACAAAAAGCTTAAAGAAGATATTTTTTATCATTTGCTCCAGCTCAGCAAATGCTGAACCCGGGACAGACATTTTGAGAAAGGATATCTTAGAATGAAATAAACTTCTAGTTTAGTTGGGAACATCGACACCTTATTTTTGTGGGTACGTGGCACCCTAATGTACATACAATGGATGCATGTAGTCGTAGATAGAAAACAACAAAGTTGTATTAGAATATGGTGATTCTATAGATTTTTTCCTTATGCAAACCATTTATATGAGTTTGAGAAAAAAAATTATTGCTTTACTCAATAGTACTTCAATACTGAGATGACGTTGTCGTTCTCGTTGTCGATATGATGATGATGATGAGAGTGAGGATGATGACGATGTTGGAATTGGGTGACGGAGGCACTGGTAGTGGCGGTGATGACGATTTCGATGGTGATGTTCAGGCGGAGGCTGGTTGTTGGAACAGAAGGGAAATGGAGATTCAAGTGTCTTTACTGTTATCGGTTCTAATGCTGGTAGTGTTGACGGTTGCTACCGCTGCTAGTTTGTTGTAGTAGTTGTGAATGTTGTTTTACGTTTCGTTTCGTGTTTTTTTTCTCTTGTTATTATTGTTGTTGCTGTTATTTTGTTATTGTGAAGGTAGAAGCGAGACATTTTTGCTAATGCATTGATTAAAATTGAATTTTTAATTAAAATATATGTTGTTCTTGTTGTATTTTTTCTTTTTTTATTCATTTTTTTAGTTTGTTTCGTTTTGTTTTTACCGCTGCTGCTGTTGTAGCTGTTGATATTTTTGTTACAACTGCACTTGTTACTATTTTTTATTCTATATTTTATATAGATTTGTTTTATTCTACACTCTTACTTACATACATATGTATGTATTGTAATACATATGTATGTATGTGTGCTTAAGTTTTCTACCTTCAACGAGTACTTACACATACCGTTTGGATTAAATATTATTATTATTTTTATTATGTTTTTTTTTCTCTGTTCTTTCAATGATTGAGTATATTGAGTACGAGTGTATATAGAATATTTATTATTTTCAGTTTTCTTGTTTTTTTTTTTATTGTTTGCATAAATACATAAATACTTACATACATCCCTATATATCTATGTTTAATACATGCATTTATATGTATGAATGTAAGTATGTTAGGATGGCCCCCAAAACATTATCTATGTATATTCTAAATTAGAATTAAAGTTTAGTTGGTTTTAAGATACATATCAAATAAGTTGACATGAACACTAACAAAAAGCAGCAATACAAAGTATTAAATGAATTATACCAATTCGCAGAAATGCACACAAAACTTTATAATGTACAAACACACATGTACACGACAGTTGATGTTAACTCTAACAGCGTCAATGATCAACTCAACTCACGACTGCAGTCTCTGCCACTATTTATACACGCGCCATCTATCGGGAATCTTCTACAATGCTCTTAACGGACATACTAGTACATTCGAATACCAGAACCTTCGATGTCATTGCCGGCAGCCTAAACATTTAGTGTTGCCATACTTACAAACAATGCCAATAAACGCATGCTACTGATGGACGTGCCTTTAAACATGATGAATGCTGCAGGCAGTCGTTACAGACCTTCAAATTCATTGCGCATTCGTAACAATATTATTATAGTCTATACATATAGCAAGTTATTTTAGTAATTTTAAAGTAGAGACTTATTTAAGTTCCTATTTGTAAGCATTTGTGATACTTGCCTCCAATATAAGTAGTGAAAAATCATAATATGTATTAGTTTTTTAACCCATTACTATGTAATGAAAGTTTTTTACAAACAAAATCGGAATACTTTGTGGAATATTCGATATATATTCCCCCTGCCCCTGTCAACAGGCATCTGTCAGTTGACTCCTGTTAAAACTTGAACAAGCTCCGTCATATTCAGTTTGTGTTTGACATCCATTGATAGCAGACTGACTCGAGACTTGAAGAGAAATTGGTAAAAGGTGAAATTCGTTCGCTCATTAAGCATTATTTTTTGCGGAAAAAACCATCACTCAAATAAAGGCTAAGATTGATAAATACTATGGGAACTCTGCACCACCAAAGCGGTTTATTGAATTTCGTTGTGGCACACACATGTGCAGTTTCCATGGCAAAAATCTATGAATTAGACTACGAAATGATCCCTATTCCGCCCTATTCTCAGGATTCAGTCCCAAGATTTGACTCCAATGATTGAATCATCGCACAAAAAATTCATATTTTGATACCTCGACAAAAATAGGAGAAACGTTGGACAAAATGCTCAAAGGAGACTATGTTGAAAAATGAAATAATTTCTTATCCAAAAAACTGTGTTTCATTCAAAAAGGCATGGACTTTTTGGCCCACCCTCGTATTTACTGATTTGACACCCATTCCAAATGCCTTAGCATCGAGTCATAAAATGCCAATACCGTCAAATGAAAGAATCTTTGGAAATTCATTAGGGGAAGCTAATAATAAAGGCATATCCTGACTAATGCATCGGCATGCCTTTATTATTGTCTGGTGAAAGAATAGGAGGTGCAACGTAAAGCACCTTCGAAAGATACAAACCATATATAACAATGGTCGGCAGTCATAACCACCATAAACGAATGTCAACGAAGTTCATAAAATTTTTCTAATAAGAAACAAAAATCACAAATAATAGCCGATTGGAATACAAAAGAGAAAGGGCATACATCATATCCATGCAATCATTAGCAGTGCAAAGATAATTACCTCGACAAAAGCCGTTAAGACAAAACGCCCAACAACACCTATCAATATATACACACACGCAGAAAAAAAATATAGTTGTACATTGTTACTATAACCATTTCAACATTTGTGCATGGTTACTGTAACAATTTCAAAATTTTTAACAATATTATAGTCACAGTAACTATATATATGATTGTGGTAACAACTATATGGTTAATTTACGATTCACATGAATATTTCAACCATGTATATGGTTACAGTAAACATGTATATGTTTGTGACAACCATTTATATGATGAACAATTTTATCATAATATGTTGTTCTCAGATTATGATATGAGAGAATCATAATATGGTAAGTCCTTCATCATATAAATCAAATAATTCAGAATGACTTTGTTTTGCTAGAACCGAAATATTCTGTGAATATAACGAATCTGTTTTTTCTGTGTAGGTAAAATATGAAGCAGCTATGACTGCTTAAAGATTAATAGCCACAGGCGAATGGGTAGGAGAACAGTTTACCAACTTGTATTGTAATATAATCGTGTTAAGACATTTAGGTATTGGATGTATTAGAAAACTATACGAATGTTAGAAAGAATTTAGTTCCCAAGCGACAATGGGAACATATTCAACGAATAGGCTGACTTTCCAATATTGGTACTTTCCAAGAATGTTTACAATCTACCTAAACAATGCTAAAAAACTTATAGAATGACTCATAATGCACATATCAAGACAATGGAATGAATTTGCCTTTGGATAGGAGTTTAAAATACTATGGAAAGATTCCGACAAATATAAAACGAATAGAAAATTGCTTTTAATTTTAAGTTGAAAATTCGCTTGAGTGAAATGATATTTAAGCCGAAGGATATTTCCATTTTGATAGAAAATATAAGTTAAAATCGATATAGACATTCAAAATAATATGATATTTTTAAGGAAGATTTTATGTTATCGAATTATATTTATACCCTACACCACAATAGTGGGGAGGGTATATTGGATTTGTGCAGATGTTTGTAACGCCCAAAAATATTAGTCTAACACCCACCTTAAAGTATACCGTCCGTCCGTCCATCTGGCTGCTTGGCTGGCTGTCCATGTAAACCTTGTGCGCAGAGTACAGGTCGCAATTTCTAAGATATTTCGATAAAATTTGGTACATATCATTTTTTCTTTCTAAGGACCAAGCCTATTGAATCTGTCTGAAATAGGTCCATTATTTCACCTAGCCCCCATAAAAATGTCCTCCCGAAAATGGACTTTATCGGTCATCAATGTTTAATTTATATAGGTCTCTCCAAATAAGTTTTATATATATGGAATTCATGTCACCAAATTTTATTATGATCGGTCCATAATTAGTCGTAGCTCCCATATAAGGCCTGCTTCCGATAATCACTTTAACGAGCATAAATCTCCTAAAAATGTTGGTATACACCAGCGATAGGCATTTTAATACTACCAAACTTTGTAAATTTGTCATTGTGTGAGTTATTTATTGCGCTCTGCTACTCTCTATGCACTGAGCGAAATGGATGTAAAAGTTTGAAGTAGTATTTGTTGAATAAAAAGTGTACGTGAAGTTATTTATTTATTTTCTTTCACTGTAGCCGAGAGAAAAACAAAAACAATAGCTGAAAAAACAAGCAAAAACCCGCAACACAACCTACCTGTATCAAAGCTCATACGAGACTGACTAGTTTGATTTGTATTTTACAAAATAAAAACAACAACAATTGCTGAAAAAAACAAGCATAAAAGCGTACACGACCAACCTGCATCAAAGCTCATACGAGACTGATTGGTTTTAACTTTTTATACAATGTGTGTGCTTGCGTACGTGTGAAAACAAAGAGAAGAGAGCTCATTTGAGAGCTCAATGCCTTTCGCGGGTATACACATAAAATGCAGCATAAATAACTTTCATATAGACATTAATCACATGACCAAATTTCATGGTGATCGGTCAATAATTTGTCATAGCTCCCATATAAGGCCCACTTCCGAAAATCTCTAACGAATATAAATTATTGAAATTTTGAAAGAAAAATGTTTTTGTTCATTTACTTAGTGTAGGGTATTATATGGTGTGATTGACCGACCATACTATCGTACTTGTTTTCTTTTCATTATGATCTATTATTAAAATATTAAAATTTTAGGATATGTATTTTAAAATATCCTTGCTTAAAGGATTTTTGCCTTGTTTAAAGGATTTCAAGGTCTTCAGTTTCAATTCGTATGGTACCCAATTTACCTGTTTTTGGATAAATTCTGATGCTTGTAAGCGTTTTGAAATTGCTGTTTGAGTTGAGATCTCAATAATTTAGCAAGCTCTTCTTGAGTTTGACAACAATCTTAATGGAGTAATGTCTCCAATTCTTCGTCTTTTGACTTTTTTGGCTGGCCTGGGCGATCTTTGTGATCCGTGTCAAAATCACCACTCTGGAACGGCATTTACTATTTGAAACCGATGGAACACATTCACCGTAAACTTTGATGATCAATTGGTGTGCTTCAGCTGCTCTTTTTTTCAAATTAATGAAGTAAATCAAAAAAATTGTTGTTCACACTGTAATGTTCAATAAGTAGAATCTGTATATAAGTTATTAAAAATCCGTGTCCAAAAGATACGCCATCTATTGTAAATCCCGCATAAGTCATACAACCATTATATAAAATTTGAACATCAATTAAATAAAAACCAAACCGAGTTTCAAATGTTCGACCAACTTCAAATTTCCTAGGAACATAAAAGACCTATGTTCCAAGTTTTAACACATTTGGAACGGGTCGAAATTGTTTGTTTGCTCCCATATGTAATTGGTACTTTCTTGGAACTTTTCTGTAAAATGAAAAGGTACCAAGGTATTTGCATACAGTTGACTTAAACCTATGTAGCAATGGGGACCAAAACTAAAATTGATTCTTTATATTTATTTTAAATATACTCTCTGATGTTTATTAAAAAATAGAACCTAGAAATTAAGTAGAAATTTAGAACTAATGGTACTTTTTAATGATACTAAAGTAATGATGCTAGAAACACGTATTTAAATACATTGTTCCTGTGATAATTATGAACCTAAAAGAGCAATAAAACATTTGTTCCCTCAGATATTCCTTATTTTATTCTGCTTAAAGAATAAACCTGGAAACATATAATTGGTAGCATGTTTTCTAAGAACTTACAACAGATCAAGTAAGCAAACTTTTATTTAGCTAATCAATAGTTGAATAAATATTTTCACAAATATTATTTTAAAATTTTAAATTAGTTGGATTTAAAAATAATATTTGTGAAAACATTTATTCACCTATTGATTACTTTACGTGCTTACTTTTTCTGTTGTAAGTTCTTAGAAAACATGCTCCCAATTATATGTTTCCAGGTTTATTCATCAAGCAGAATAAAATAAGGTTCATAATTATCACAGGAACAATGTATTTAAATTCGTGTTTCTAGCATCATTACTTTAGTATCATTAAAAAGTACCATTAGTTCTAAATTTCTACTTTACGAGGAACATAGCTGTCATTTTTATTTTGAGGGATCATCCTAGTGTGTATCTACTACTCTGTATGTAGCTGTAACGTGAAATATTCTTAAGCGGTTTATATTGGAAAAATACATTATTATGCATAAAGTTATTGTGTATACATATTTTAATATCGAAAAAGATTTAAGAGTTATTCAAAATCAATAACTAGTGGATTGTGTTTTAATAAAAATTCAAACCCGTTCTTTTTTTTTCTTTTTTTTTTTGTATCTTATGGCATGAATATGTATACTTTTAATTAAAATCTTTTTCTACATATTGTATACATTGAATACACATACTACAAACATAGTAATATATTCCAAGTTGAATGAAAATGACAAAATATTATTATCTTGCTATAAATACAAACACACGCAAAGCAACGTATAAACATTTGCATGTAAACTCACACTTAAATCCCCTCCACCCCCTTACACAGAGATAAGAAGCTGCAGTAACAAGAAATTATTATTTTGAGAAAATTTTGTATTGGTTTTTTTATATTTTACTTACTGCAGATTTGAAAAATATACAAATGCGTACGTAAATTTGTACGCATACTCAAAAACTATTACAACTTTATAATGGACTACTTGTGCCAGTAACCTTGAGGAATTCCCTTGTCTTGCTAATGCAAGCCAGACGTATGCAAAACATACAAACATATACATACATTCTTTCAAGATATTTTTGTGTCTGCTTCAATGTCTAGCCTGACAATCATATGAATCTTATATAAAGATATTCAAACACACAAGCAAACAACTTAGCAATACACATAATGCACCAAAAGTCCTTGCCACATATTTTCTTCATTCATGGAAATAGTGCACAAAACTACATACATACATACATGCTTACTTATACTTACTTACATATGCTACAAACTAACTTACTTATATAGACAGACGGACAGATAGACAGACAGACAGTCAGAGACCATGCTAAGTATGAATAAGATTGTCTATGTGCAAGTGTAAGCATTTGAAAAATAAGTATCAAAAAGGAGTTCAAAAGTTGCAACAGCATCTTAACAGAACAACTAAGTGAACCACTTTTCCACACACCAACACACAATGCCAAACTGTTACATTCATTCCTCTCAGCCACACTGCAATCCTTAAATACACATACATACACACCACTCACACACACACATACATAAATATGTACACAAGGAAGAACTTTCACTTTCACACATTGTTTTTCATTAAACAACACATCAGAACAACATTGTGTGTGTGTGTGTGTTGTTGTGAATACTTATGTTTCATACATATTTTGAAAATTATCTGTAATTTCTCGACACCAAGAAAGTGATTTCCTCCGAGACGTAAAAGAACTCCCCAAAAACTAAAATATAAAAGAAGAAGAAGATGAAGCAACATAATGAACCCACATGAGTCAAGGAGCAACTGCTCCCATGTGAAGAAACATGATTCATTACATACAAAAAGCATAACTATGCACATCACACAAACACATTCATACATACATACATACATACATCCCGACAGACGACTGCATATGTACAATATAAGAGTGTGTCTACAAAAGTCATGTAGACAAGGACGTTTTACTACTTACTTCTTCTCATACAGAAATGCTCCGACAGGCAGACAGACTTCTGCACATACTTCTTTGCTTAAATACTACGTACACTTATATATATATAGAGCAAACATACAAATACTTACTGTAAGAATAAGAAGACTAAAGTTCACATATTGGCAAACAATCCAAAAACAAGCAACACAACATGAAAACACAATTGCCACAATTGAGTTCATCACACTACACTACTACATACGAGTACTTACAGTATCGGTCATAATGTATTGTACAAAATTCAAGCCAAATCGCTTAAACGCTTATTTACAATTGGTCAATTCACAAGGTCTCTTATCATGTCATATTGTTGTAATGTCCTAATATTTCACAATGGTTTTTATTGCTTTTCAAGCAAAAAATGTCATAAAATAATACCACTTTCTATGCTATATTTATTGTGTTATCGTATCGAACCAGCAGAGAGCAACTCCGCGGCGCGCCGAGTACCTAAGAGTCGGTTAAGCCGACCCGCCGAGTGGTGATATATTAGGACATTATGACAATATGACATGATAAGAGACCTTGTGAATGGATCAATTGTTATTAAGGATTTTAGATTTTTGAGTTTTTTCATGTGAAAAATCGATTACTGATCAGAAACATGAATGAGAGCAGTTCCAGCTGTATAGATTAAACGCGTATTTAAAAAGTTATTACGGATTTTAGATTTTTGGGTTTCTTCATATGAAAAATTGAATTTTGGGCAGAAATATGAGTGATCATGGATCGTGTTTCTTTTCTCGATTAAACGCTTATCTACAAAGTTAATAAGGATTTTAGATTTTTGAGTTTTTTCATGTGGAAAATCGATTTTCGGACAGAAATATGAGTGATCACAGACCGAGCTCCTTTTCTCGATTAAACACTTATTTACAAAGTTATTAAGGATATTAGATTTTTTTTTTTTCATTTGAAAAATTTAAATTTGGTCAGAAATATAAGTGATCACAGAACGAGGTCCTTTTCTCTATTAAACGCATATTTACAAAGTTATTAAGAATTTTAGATTTTTAGTTTTTCATTCGAATAATTGAATTTTGTACAGAAATATGAATGACAACAAATCGAGCTCCTTTTCCCGATTAAACGCTTATTCACAATGTTATTAAGGATTAAAGATCTTTTGAGTATGTTCATGTATCGAATAATCGATTTTTTGAAATAAATATGAGTGATTACAGATCGATCTCCTTTTCTCGATTAAACGTTTATTTACAATGTTATTAAGGATTTTCGATTTTTGAGGTTTTTCATAGAATAATCGATTTTTGGACAGATATATGAGTGACCACAGATTCAGCTAATTTTCTCGAATACAAAGTTGGTTGGTTGGTTTACGTGGTAGTTCACTGTGTGCGAAAAATCAAGTAGGGTCGAGGGAACCCCGTTTTGACAAGACCACACTACTCGTTAGATGTAATGTCGTTTACATCGTAATGTATATAAAATGTATGCAAAAAGTATGCAAAAAAAGTCGAGTTTAGTAGACCCAACCTGTAGCTGTGAAATATCTCAGTAGGTCATTGAGTTTAGACACGGATACCTCACCAAGTTTAGTCAGTATATAGTTGCCCATGAATTTATGTCTCATGACACTCAGAGCTGGGCATTCGCAGAGAGGGTAGAAAATCGTTTCTTCTTTTTCACTATCTTTACAACTGCGACAATGGTCGTTAAAAGGGAGTCCCAGTCGATTTGCATGCTTGCCTAACGTCCAGTGTCCCATTAATGCTGCCAGTAACCTTGATATATCCCTTCTATTCCGGGTTTTCAGTTACATAGTACGTTTTTCGTTAAAAGATGGCCACATCAACTTGGCTATCCTACATGTGTCTGAATTACGCCATCTATTCTCAGCCTTTGTAAGAAACTGTCTGAGGATAATGCTACTGACACCGCATTGGAGGTGTCTAAGGCAGATCCCATTCTGGCTAGTTCGTATGCCTGTTCATTACCGTAGTGGTCTCTGTGCGCAGGGACCCAAACCAAAATAATGTCAGATAGACGATCTAGCCTTGACAGAGAATTTTTACATTGCCTAACTAATGAAGATGAAGTTGTGTAGGCCTTCACTGAGAGAAGTGCCGCCTGACTATACCTATTTTGCCACGAGTATGATAATCCTGAAGTGTATTGCAAGCTACCATGATTGCATAAATTTCCGCCTGGAAAACACTACACTCATTTGGAAGACGATATGAGATGTCTACCACAAATTCGTCACAGGCAACGCCAGTACCAACACCACAGCTCATTTTAGAACCATCTGTATATATCCAAGTGTCGTATTCGTACACGATATTACCCCTACCCCACTCACTTCTGGAGGGAATCAAGACCTTGAACACCCTATAAAAGTCTGTGTATGGAGTAATATAGTCAGAAGCCTGGAGAACGATCGAAGGCAATAGGCTCAGAATCCTCGCATGGCCACATGTTCTCGATCTCCAACTACCAGATGCATGAAGCCTCGCTGCGCTGCAGGCAGAGGTGGCCATTATGTGAAGGTCTATTGGCATAAGGTGCAGTATAGTGTTCAGTGCCTCTGAAGAACTAGTTCTTAATGCGCCGGTTATACCAATGCAGGCTGATCTCTGGACTTTGTATAGTTGGTCTACGACATCTTCACCCTTTGTTGAGTATTGAGTTTCCATGACAATTTAGAGTCCATTATAATACCTAGATATTTTGCATTCTTTGACAGGGGGATTTCACTTCGTTTTGCTTGGATTCACCCCAAGACCACTTACCGTGGCCCAGTTGTCGTGCAACCCTAAAGCAGTGGACATAATATCACTGATCACGTCCGGAAACAGTCCTGATACGAGTATCACCACATTGTCGCATAAGCGACAACTTTTATCGCTTTTCTGTCTAGATCAATGAGAATCGAGTTAATAACGATAAGCCATAGTAATGGAGAGATTATCCCGCCCTGAGGTGTGCCTCTTCCAACTTCCTTGGACTTAACGCTATTACCAAGAGTTGCTGTAACTATTCTAGATTTCAGCATTGTTACTAACCAGTCATTGATATATTCTTCAACGTCTAGGTTAGTAAGAGCATGCTGAATTGCAAGAGTAGTTACATTATTGAAAGCACCTTCTATATCCAGGAAGGCTGCCATTGTGTACTGTTTAAATTCGAGAGATCTCTCTATAACTCTTCTCTGTAGAGCAGACATCGGCAGAGCGTAAAATGCACACTAACACCACTTCATTTTGTATTTGCGTTTTTTTGAGTAGCGCTCTCTGGCATTCAGTGCATTGAGACAAAGGTTTGTAATCTTTTGCCAATTACGTACGTGTGAAAGAAAATAAAACCAGAGAGCTCTTAAGGTGGCTCTTTGCGTATGTCTGCTGTAGAGCGACCCTTAAGGTAGGCATGCTGACTATTAGAGAGTCGTGTTGTACCCTCAAGTCGATGCCTTATATGAGCGTCAATGAGTCTTTCCAACGTTTTAAACTGGAAAGAAGAAAGACTAATCGGACGAAAGTCCTTCTCCTTCTCATGACTTCTTTTGCCAATTTTGGGAATAAAAACGACCTTGACCTGGAGAAGGGTCAAGTTAACCGGAACATTGTTGAGAGAAAGACAGGGCGTAAATATTCTATGAAGCCAGGGTATGATATGCTTTTTTGCACTTTGAAGCATCTTTGGCAATATACCATCCGGCCCAGGTGACTTGATTGGTGAGAAACTGTCAATCGCCCATGATATTCTGTCATAGGAGACGATGTTACTGTCGATATTGGATGGAGTCCTACCTTCAATCTCAGTAACCGTAGCAACATCTTTGGAGCCTGGGAAGTGGGTATCTAGTAGGATGTCAAGTGATTCTGCTGAGGATTTGGACCAGGAGTCATCCTTCCTTTTGATGTAGGTAGGATTGGATTCCCCCTTGGCTAGAGTTCTGCTGAGTCTTGCAGAGTCCTTTGTGTTATCTATAGATTCACAGAAACCTCTCCATGAGTTTCTTTTTGCGACTGCTATAGCTTTCTTGTAGGCTTTTAGTTGATCACGATATGGTTGCCATGATTTACTATCATAGCTAATGTTAAAGACCCTACGAGTTTCCCAACGTAGTTTAGATAGCTCCGAATTCCACCATGGGGGAAGCTTTTCTTAGCGTTAGTGACTGGACAGGAAACTTCGAAAGCTTTAACAACAGTTTTACTAAAGTTTTCCTCTATTTTTTCAAGACCTGTGATCGAATCTTCAATAATTGGCATATTCTTAAGGTTATGTCTAAGGATCCCATTAAATTTGAACTAATCAGTCCTTCTTGGGTTCCTAAATTGTATTTTCTCTCGCTTATATACAAAGTTATTAAGGATTTTAGATTTATAAGAGATTTGCTTGTAGGTCACATGATGGTGATTTTAAAGATTGCTGCGTTAAACAACTATTAATCTCATGATATTAGAATCAACTATCCATCGTTTTCTGAGAAGATAATTTTAAAAATTAGACTGTTTAAATGTTAGTATGATTTTAAAATACATATCTGTTGCAATTTATGATGATTTATCAATCGAGATGGTTAAGGACGAAATTAGGATATATAGAGAAAATTACTTAGATAGGTTCAGTAATTATTGGTCATTATGACAGCTGGATAACATATATTAGATTTGCCATTTCGTAACTAACTATGTATGTAATAAAATATTTATAAAAATAAGTACATACATAAATTATTTAACTGACAACTTAACCTGGTTGACTGGTCTACGGTATTGGATACGTTATATAGAAGCTGATGTGTTTGGATCTTTTTTTCAAACTCTCTCACAAACCGTGCATCTTCCCTTGGTGAATAGTTTCCATAGTTTTTTTTATATTTATTATTTTGTAGATGACCATACAATTTGCCATACAAATATTTTATCATTCATTTGTACGTCGCAAACTTGAACTGATTATTGTGAGTTTGAATCAGATGTGTTTTATTTACTTTTATTTATAAGAAATAAAAATCAATTAAATATAAATGTTGTAAATACAAATGTGTGACTAATGTGTTAGTTGGAACTTTTCGTATCATAACATCGTAACAAATGTGTGTTTTCACCAACACTGTACATACTTAGAAGCATGAAGCACATAAGGATGTGTGTACATTTCCACACGCACATACACAACAACCCAAAAATAAGTAGAATCATATGCAGAGATATTTTTAATACACACAGAACAACCAACATAACACAACACAACGGCAAGCAAAGTGTACTTTCTCGTACTGTAACTAGATTTCGTCCTTGTTAAGACTATTTTCTCTCTCATGCTCGTCCTGAAGACAAGAAGAGGGTCGTTGTGGATGTCTTCCTTTTGTAGTGCAAGTGCAAATTTTAAGGTATTTGCATGCTGTTTAGTTTCAACATCGTGACGACTAACTGCATTAGGTTTGAGACGAAGGCGACGAAAGGCAACACACACACACACAAACACAGCACAAAATGCAGCACTGATTTAAACAAAAATATTCTCAGAATCTTCTTGTGTGTGTTTATGTGTGCATACAAATAAAAGTCCGAACTAACTTAAAAACGAGCAAGTAAATGAATGAATGAATGAACCAACGAACATTTAATCAAACACTTGCATATTCCTTCCTTCATTCGTTCACACATTCATACATTCATTGTAAGCAGACCAAGAAGAAGTCATAGTGTATTATTTTTTGGTTTGGTTTCTCGAAAGGAAGTTGTATTAACAAACGTTCACATATAAACTTAAACACTCATAGTCATACTCATCTCTAAGGTTACCGATTGAAACAAACATATTTATGTTCATTAGTATGAACCCATTAGACTGGTTGAAATAAATCATAAATGTTTAATGTAAATATTCAATAAAGATAAAATTCCCCAAATGTTTAATGTAAATATTCAATAAAGATAAAATTCCCTATGAAAGGTTTTAATTTCTCCTATTATTGTAATTTGGACCTCTCGGTTCCATGGCAGTCACGAAGTTAATTTGAACCATATCATATTGCATTCGTATTGACAATATATATTTTAAAAAACGAGTATGTCGGCTATTTATCGGTTTAAACGAGACAATAGATATTTAAAAAGTTGATGAAATTAACAAAACAAAAAAAAAAATTAAATTTAAAGCTTAATATTTATTAACTTTTGTCCGATTTAGTTTTGTGCTAAATAAAACACTTTCGTGGTGTTCAACATTTCAGGTTTCAAAGTTCCAATTTTTAAAAGTTCTTGATTTTGAGAAAAACTTTAAATCTTTGGAATTGAAACCCTTTGGAACCATTTTAAATAATTCATATTTGATCTGTTTTTAGAAAAGCGGTGGGATTAGATGTCCGGTCATGTTAATAATAGCTACACAAAAAGATGGTTGGATAAAATCTTTTCACTCGTCTCATTATTATACCCT
This sequence comes from Calliphora vomitoria, assembly GCA_942486065.2. NCBI lineage: Eukaryota > Metazoa > Arthropoda > Insecta > Diptera > Calliphoridae > Calliphora > Calliphora vomitoria. Next base: position 12,669,924 of record OW818031.2, on the reverse strand, counting down.
TCACCTTCGTGAGAAGGGTATATATAAGTTTGTCATTCCGTTTGTAATTTCCACAATATAATTTTCCGACCCTATAAAGTATATATATTCTGGATCCTTATAGATAGCGGAGTCGATTAAGCCATGTCGTCTGTCTGTCCGTCTGTCTGTTAAAGTCAATTTTCTGAAGACTACAGATATTTTCGGGATCCAAATCTTCAATAATTCTGTCAGGCATGCTCCGTCCATAAATAACGGAGATATGAGCAATCCGAGGCAACCTGTATTTTTGGCCTATTTTTGTTGTATATCTCGATTACTAAGTCATAAATATAGACAATATGGATATCTAATGGTAGATATTTCAAAGTCCATTGCAACGATGTATATAAGGCTATAGTAAATTGGACCTACAATGGCTCAAAATCGGGAAAAATATTTTTTAACCAGAATTTTTTTTCACAAAAAAATTTTTTTTGTTATAAATTTGTTTCACTGATAAATTAAAAATAAATTTTTCAAAAAATTGGAAAAAACTTTTAAAAAACAATTTCGAAAAAAAAAAATTTTAGATTTAAAAAAAAATGTTTTTTTAATTTTATTTTAAAGTATAATTTTGTGAAAGTTATATAAGATTCGGCACAGCCGAATATAGTTCTCTTACTTGTTATTAAATAATTCCGTTAAACTCCTTGTTTTAAGACCGCTTTAAAATATATAGATAGTTCCATAATTGCCACGTTTGGAAAGTTTTTAATTGTAGATTATCTTATTTGATAATTGTCTGGTTAATTTTTAAAATTTAAGTTGCTTTTAAAAGCTCTTCAATATCCTCTTTGGTCAGCATTAAAACAGTGAATTCTTACAACATGAACTCATGTGGCGGGGAATTTGGTTGAAAAACTTTAAAATATTTTAACTAACATTGACACTAATTGTTATTTTTTTGCGGGTGTCATTGTAGTTTTAGAATATATTTATCAAGGACATTCTTAAACTCATTCTTCTCTAGTAGTAGTTTCAAGTCCATGGGAATGTTGTAATATCTTCTGTACCATTGCACACCCTTAGGAAGTTTCCATTTGGATTACATTCGTCCAAATTGTTTTTAAAACTCTTTTATATATGATAACTTTAGAGTCGAAGCTTAATTTGATTGATCGCAGAAGATTAGAGGCATTTTAACTTCTTGTGAGGTCTCTTAGATTTCATATGACGACGATAAGTAAGTCGTCTAAGTAACATAATCGGCTGAGATGTATTAACATTGTTAATACCCTTCGGTATTAACTTTTAGTGGAATTTGCCACGTGAACTCACTGATATTTTTATCTTATGCTTCCTAAAGTGCCCTGGAGACCATCAAATAAACACAACAATCACATAGTTGTGTGCGTGCAGTCGTTCTTTTTCGGCTACACGTACGCGTTGTCGGCAATGATTGATGAAAATCAGAAAGTTTTGATTTTTTTATTTGACGACTGTTTATTTGATCGTCTCCTGTTGTGAATCACGGCTTTGTGTTTGCCGTCACGTGAAATTCACGGATGAAAAAAAATATTGATATTACAGTGTATTCTCTCTTTGCGGCCACATCTCTAAAGCGGACACGTCCCATAAACGGACACTTTCTTCAGTTCCAAAAACATTCATTGGGATTAATTAATACTCTCATAAGCGGACAAATTTGTCAGTTTTGACAGTACACTGTATGTGTTTTACGTCTCTGATTAATAAAAAACAAACTTCAGTTTCTTCGAGATTTTTGGTAATAATGGAAAAGTGTGTCTAAATACAAATGGTGATTGACGTATTTATTTGTAGTTCTCCTTTAAAGCTTCAAGCTACGATACTCACACATATTTTTTGATTGACGCTTTTATTTGATCGTCTCCAGGGCACTTAACACTGTAAATTAGGACTTTTGTGAATATGACTTCTATTATATTTGGTCAATTCACAAGGTCTGCTATCATGTCATGTTCAAGCAAAAAATGATCTAAAATAATACTACTCTGTATGCTATGTTTATTGTGTTATCGTAACCAACCAGCAGAGACCTGCACCGATCGCCTAAGAGTCGGTTAAGCCGAGCCGCCGAGTCGTGAAATATTAGGACACTATGACAATATGACATGTTAGGAGACCTTGTGAATTGATGAAAATCAGAAAGTTTTGAGTTTTTTTATTTGACGACTGTTTATTTGATCGTCTCCTGTTGTGATTGACAATCAAATTTCATTTTGATTGTCAATCACGGCTTTGTGTTTGCCGTCACGTGAAATTCACGGATGAAAACAAATATTGATATTACAGTGTATTCTCTATTTGCGGCCACCTCTCTAAAGCGGTCACGTCCCATAAACGGACACTTTCTTCAGTTCCAAAAACATTCTTTGGGAGTATTTAATACTCTCATAAGCGGACACCTCTTATAAGCGGACAAATTTGTCAGTCCCTTAAGTGTCCGCTTATGAGACAGTACACTGTATGTGTTTTACGTCTCTGATTAACAAAAAACAGACTTCAGTTTCTTCGAGATTTTTGGTAATAATGGAAGAGTGTGTCTAAATACAAATGGTGATTGACGTATTTATTTGTACGTCTCCTTTAAAGCTTCCAGCATACGACACTCACACATATGCACTGATTGACGCTTTTATTTGATCGTCTCCAGGGCACTTAACACTGTAAATTAGGACTTTTGTGAATATGACTTCTGTTATATTTGGTCAATTCACAAGGTCTGCTATCATGTCATATTGTCATGTTCAAGCAAAAAATATTCTAAAATAATATTACTTTGTATGCTATGTTTATTGTGTTATCGTAACCAACCAGCAGAGACCTGCACCGAACACCTAAGAGTCGGTTAAGCCGAGCCGCCGAGTCGTGAAATATTAGGACATTATGACAAGATGACATGTTAGCAGACCTTGTGAATTGACCATATCGTATTTTCTATATTTTGGCCGATTAGTCTTAAAGAAGAGGAGTCTGTAGGATAACTTAGCATGTTTGTTCTCTCGCAATGATTAAATGCATTATTGCCTTTATAGAATTGTGTTAGGTTAACAAAGATTTCCCTCTTATGTACAGCTCACGTGGGTTCATTTGATTGTTCACTTTATGTTACTTTCTTTGGAAAGCGCATAGATTGGAGAAGGAAAGGTGGTGAATGGAGAAGAAAGCTCTTATGTTTGACAACTCTGTAATTGAGAGTTATGTTTTACATTATTACAGGTTGTAGCGCCTCTGGTGGTGAGTAGGCACATCAATCAAAGCTAGCTTCTTAGTCATTATTTATTTAATCTACTTTGGCGGCGTTTCAATGCTATATTGTCGAAGGGGAACCCTGTGGTAAATACTAGCTATTAGTAAACTAATAATTATAATGAACTGATGTTGTTGATTGGCAGCGACTGGGAATCGAACACAGACCGCAAATACTATGCCATGCTTGATGATAAAACGTGCTAAACAATTAAGCTACAGTACCCACAGTGAATATTGAATTTCGACTAATATTTCTAGATATGAAGAATTCCATTATACCAGGCATATTTCTAGAATTCTACTAGAGCTTTGTACAGCTATCTACCTCTGGGATTCAGTAATCGAATACCCCAATATCTATGTTTGACGTTGTAGTCATCATAAGCCATAAACAAATCTTATCAAAAAACGTGGTGAGCAGAAAAATAGTAAACGCTTTTTCTCTTTCTAACGTTAAACCAAATAATGAATAAAGCCTTTATAAAATAGTACATTGTATAAATTTAATGTGCATGGATGCACTTTTATGGCAGTTTTGAAAGGATTTCATTATAGCTATTTAAAATGCCGCTGTCACATTTTTGAGTTTTAGGTCATATTTTTCTCGATTTTTATTTTAAAATAATCTATATAAAATTGTCCAAAAACCCTAAATTCGCTTTAATTTAAAAACATTTGAACATTTCTCACTTTAGAAATACATGGTATTCAAAAAATGTTGAAAAACACCAAAATCGTCTGCGCGTGACAATTGAATGGTCAAACAGTTTAGAAGAACTTTCTTTTTTAAAAAATAATCTCTGATTTTTTTTCATGAAATTATTCACTTTGTGTACAATTTCTTAATATTGTTACGATTTTGCAATAGCGATTTGAATTTAACGGTCGGTAACGACTGCCTGCAGCATTCATCATGTTTATAAACACATCCATCAGTAGAAGCTTCTACTTATCAACAATGTTGATAGCATGCGGTTATTAGCATTGTTTATAAGTATGGCAACACTAAATGTTTAAGCTGCTAACATTGACATCGAAAGCTCTAGAAATCGAACATACTAGTTGTCCGTTAAGAGCATTGTAGAAGATTCCCGAAAGGTGGCGTGTGTATAAATGGTAACAGAGATTGCAGTCGTGAGTTGAGTTTATCACAGGCGCTGTTAGAGTTAACATCAACTGTCTTGTACATTTAAGGTTGTACATTATAAAGTGTGTGTGCATTTCTGCGAATTGATAAACGTGTAAATAGACACTGAGTGACTATTTAGACTGTTGTTGTACACTTTAAATAAATAAAGAGTTGTTACAATTTTAAACTACTGAACTGCTTTTATTTGCAATCAAAAGTATCCGGTTTACAACATTTGATCAGGGAATTTTCAAATGAAGTTGATGGGATTATTGAAAACTTTTCGGGACTCGAAACAAATGGGGGCACCTTAATAAACCTACTTTTGTTAATGTGTTTGTGTAGAACCATTATTTTTATTTGGAAGTCGAGTTGACTATATATTTACGTACAAGTGTTTGTAAGTTGTCGTAGCCGTAGACAATCCATGTGTCTGTACAAATGTATAAAAGTAAGTGTCTGTGTGTGTGTGTGTGTGTGTATATCATTTGCTAAGAATGCCAAGACTACCACGACTACTACCACTACGAAAACGAATGTGGAAGAGTGTTTGTTTGTTTGTTCTTGTGAATTTCCAAAGGATGCCAACTTGAGATGAGCTAATGCTGTTGCTCAAGTGTGTTTAGCATGAATACTTAACATTCATTTGGTTTCCCTTGCTGCTGCTTCTTTTTTGTGTTGTGTTGTGTTGTTTTTTATTTCCTCTTCTACTTTTACTTCGTTTAGCTCTGGGTGACCTTGATAATGACGATGTTGCTACTGCTGTTGATGTTGCTGATGCTGATAACGATGGTGTTGGTGATATCTCACATTACCCAAGTGTCTTTATAACTGTCTGTCTGTCTGTCTGTCTTTGCAAGTGTCTTTCTTTGCTGCTTTCTTCCCAGCTGAGTGTGTTATTGTATAAATGTTTGTATGGCATGTCTGTATTTCTGTCCGTCTGGGAACTGTTTTGGGGCGTTAAGCTGTTGATTGCCACAACTATTGTTTTCTTTCAACAAATACTTACACTCAACGACCTTGTCATTTGTCCATACTTTCCTACATACATACAAACAAACACATAAACATACGTAAATAAACAAATTGTATAGTACATACATACATATGTACATAAATACATATATACATGTATAAATAGCATTAGATGGCTCCAAGTTGAATGAAACAATAGAGTATGATACTTAATACCTTGACCGAATTAATGTAAACCAAAAGTAGGGGAAATATGTAGCGTGACGTAGAATTTAGAAATAAATAATCCAAATATATACATATTTAAAAAACACTCAAGACAATTCATTCCTTTCTACATACTACATACTTACATATGTATGAACGTACACAACGCCAAGCTATTTGTAACTCCATTGTCTGCCAGTTTCCGAGATGCTTCCAACACACCACAAATAAACAGACAAGCAGCCACAAAAGAAGCAACAAATGACTGTCAAGATTACTAACCACGATACCAAATGACAAAGCTGGATGCCAACACATGTTGCCAATACCATCAACACTACTTCATAAACATACACACACTCAAACTCATACTCACACATTGTTGGTCATAGAATTTTTGCAGTTTATGCTTCCTGACTTGACTTGACTGAATATGTTTTGAATGCTGGAAGTTAGTTGACTCTTGACCATTTTATTAACATCAATTTTTTTGTAATTATTTCATTCACTTGTAGCTGGTGTCAACTTTTTTTTTTGTGACTTTTGTTCTCTTCTTTCTTTATAAGGATTAACAATCAATTTGAAAAGTTTTGTAACATGTCCTTGAAATTAACTTAACAATGTCAGCGGTTAAATTTATATTAAAAGCTAAAATGGACTGTGGAAAATAAAACCATTTACATGAATTTATGAAGTGTATGAATGTTTGTAAATTAGATTTCTCCAAGATTGTAGATATATATACTAGGTTGATTAATTTACATTTCCATGTTGTGGGAAATATCCTTCAAAAGAGCTTGTTATAGTTTAAACTTTCTCAGGATACTTGTCTGGCTTAGGCCACTCCAATAAGAAATGCAACAATAACCCGGCATAAATTTCATTATGAAATTATAATGAAATTTCATAAGCCGGCATAAATTTCATAATAATGGGATGAAACTCTAATATACTTAGTTCCTTTTCACAACTTATACATTGGCATTATAACGCATTTTATTAACTCGGTTTAGTGGTGTACTGGCGCGGAACTAGTATTGATTTGGCTTCGTACTTCGGAAAAGTGCATGATGACAAGCAACTGTTAAACTACTTCCCCGACTATCACGAAAACACACCTGCTACCGATTCTAATTCTAACACTTTATACAAAGGTCTTATAGCTTTTGCTTGGTGCTGCCATAGGAAGGGTAAATTTTCATAATTTAGATACCTTTTGATTGGGCTCAGAACTAATCTTAATAAAAGTGTTCAGCATAAACTTTTATTACTAAGTAATGCTAATATTCTGATGCAATATAATTTTAAATAATTATTTTAACACGGCAATATAATTAGAGACAAGTGGTTACTACAACCGCTTTTAAATAAGTCATTACATTAATATCACTTAAACTAAATACAAGTAGCGACTAATTCATTGGTCGTAAGAACTCACAGAAGCAGTTATATATCCATATAAATATATAAATGTCTTTGTAAGTTTGTTTGTTTGTTTATTTGTTGGTTTGTCTGAGCATCTGCCTAAACGGCTTAATCGATTTTATTGAAATTTGGAAAGTATATAGATCCTTACTTGGAAGCGTCAATAGGCTATAACTTTTTTCAATACTTTTACCAGAAAGGGATAAACAGGGGGAAAAACTGGTAAAATTGGTACCTTTAGTTCTTAAACAATAATTACTAAACGGCTGAACCGATTTTTACTACGACAGGGGTAGCGAAGCGCGCCGGGTCAAGCTAGTCAAATAATGAATATGATATTATTAGACTACTCCTAAGTACTGGGATACTATAAAAAACTTTATAAATTTCTCGATAAATTGGTTTTTTAAATCCATTGAAACCAGTAACTTTCCGAAATAAAAAATTTACTTTACACTTGAGTAATTTTAAATTGTTTACTAATTGGTTAAAAAAATTCTTAAATTGTAGGATTTTAAAAGAAAAATAAAAAATAAGTTCATGCGATATTTTTCACGAAATTTACCCATTTTAGATTAAAATTTCTAAGACGTATTAATATCGCTAGAAAGGCTTTTAAAATACAATTAATTCCAAGTCAGCCATTAATAGACCGCTTTTACCGATTTTCATCGTCATGAATATTTTTGAATTCGTATTTCAACCAACATCGTTATATCGACTTGAAGGGAGGGGAATTCTTGTCCGAATTTTGCTGTTTTTATGATTTAATTCAGCGGATTTTGGGTGTTTCAGATTTTTAATTATAATTTGGTCACCATTTATTACTGTTAATTGATTTTAATAAAATAATATCAAAATATTACTACCCTGATCATACAAAATCTTCTTAAACCATTTTACTTGCGGGGTCAAGTAATTCATTTTTTAGATAATAAAGGAATTGAAAAGTATTTCATCCTTTTTTATAGGTTGAATCATTTAGACATCATTTTTAATGTTTGAATCTTTATTATTATCTTTATTATACCCTTCACCTTCGTGAGAAGGGTATATATAAATTTGTCATTCCGTTTGTAATTTCCACAATATAATTTTCCGACCCTATAAAGTATATATATTCTGAATCCTTATAGATAACGGAGTCGATTTAGCCATGTCCGTCTGTCTGTCTGTCTGTCCGTCTGTCTGTTGAAATTTTCTGAAGACCCCAGATATTTTCGGGATCCAAATCCTCAATAATTCTGTCAAACGTGCTCTCGAAAAGTTTCCTATTTAAAATCAGCAATTCCGTCGATAGATAACGGAGATATGTTCAAAAATCCGAGACAACCTCTATTTTTGGGCTATTTTTTTATCTATATCTCGATTACTATGTCATAAATATAGACAATATAGATATCTAATGATAGATATTTCAAAGTCCGTTGCAACGATGTATAAGTTGGACCTACAATGGGTCAAAATCGGGAAAAATATTTTATTAACCCGAATTTTTTTTCACAAAAGACTTTCTCTTGTCATACATTTTTTTCACTAATAAGTTAAAAAATTTTTTTTAAAAAATTGGAAAAAACTTTTAAAAAACTATTTTGAAAAAAAAAAATTTTTTAAATTTTATTTTAAGGTATAATTTGGTGAAGGGTATATAAGATTCGGCATAGCCGAATATATAATAATTTCATTCAAAAATTGGAAGGTCCAATTTTCGATCTATTAAGCATTGCTACCAGTATCTTAAATCATAGCTGGCTTATCGAAGAAGACTTTTTATTTATATAACCTTAACCAAGTATTCCTTTAGATAAATATTAAAAACTATTTTAGGAAAATAAAATTTTGGGTGGAAAAAAATTTTTTTTTGCTCAAAAGAAAGCGAGTAGGATATATCGCTCATTTACTGCAACAACATCATAATTAAAAAAAGTCTTTGAATGTTTTATGACATTTTATTTCTTAAATAAATTTTCAACAAATCATGAGATTTCGGAAATAAAATCTGATTTAAATAGTAGATGTTAATATCATTCTAATCTGTATTTAAACCAATTTTTTTCTTGTCAAATATTTGAGAAAACATGAATTTTGATTTTGATGTTTACAACAAAAAAATACTCTCACGTAAAAAATAATTGACTTCTTTGAAAACTGATAAAACTATATGAAAGACTATAGAACGGCGCATATTTCATATTACTCAGTTAAAAAACATGGATTTTGAGTCATGACGTTGTTGCAGCAAATGAGGATATATCAAAATAAATTTTTTGTAATTTGCAAAATCAAAAACTTTTTTGACTTTTTTGCTCAAAATAAATCTTAGGCCTTTTCATTTAAGGGCTTTTTGGTCGCTTCTTTCTATCTATCTATCTATCTATCCATCTATCTATCTATCTATCTATCTATCTATCTATCTATCTATCTATCTATCTATCTATCTATCTATCTATCTATCTATCTATCTATCTATCTATCTATCTATCTATCTATCTATCTATCTATCTATCTATCTATCTATCTATCTATCTATCTATCTATCTATCTATCTATCTATCTATCTATCTATCTATCTATCTATCTATCTATCTATCTATCTATCTATCTATCTATCTATCTATCTATCTATCTATCTATCTATCTATCTATCTATCTATCTATCTATCTATCTATCTATCTATCTATCTATCTATCTATCTATCTATCTATCTATCTATCTATCTATCTATCTATCTATCTATCTATCTATCTATCTATCTATCTATCTATCTATCTATCTATCTATCTATCTATCTATCTATCTATCTATCTATCTATCTATCAAAATAAATGTTTTTTAACTCAAGACAAAACTTTTTAAATTTTTACCGAATAATAATAAAAGTAAAACATGTGTTATTTTTTACCTTTTAAACATAATTGGGGGATTCACACGGTCTGATATTAGGTCATATTGTCATAATGTCCTAATATATTATGATAGTTTAAACAAATTTTTGTTGTGTTTCAAACAAAAAAGTTTTAATAAGACTTTTTGAACTACATATGTCTATTGTTTTGTCATAAAGTAACACATTTTTGTTTGAAACACAACAATAATTTGTTTAAACTATCATAATATATTAAGAAAATATGACCGTGTGAATCCCCCGAATATTAAAATAAACTACCTGTTAACTTCTACCTCTCCACCCACTTTTTAAAGTGTCATAAAATGATAAATAAGTAAACGGAGAATGGCAATCAAATATTTAGTTACAAAACATTTATTTAGACAGGCATCCCACAAAGCGACCAAAAAGCTCTTAACTCTTTTAGCCACGGTTTTATGTGTATTTTTGCTTTAATTATAAAGAATACGAAAAAATAAAAATACAGATTAAGGTTTTTATGAAATATGGTGGTTAGTTTATTAACCACAAGGCGGTTGGCATTAAAAATAATTATGACAAAGATTTACGTATCGTATAAATTTGTTAGATAGCTAATCATTTTGACAAAATTTTCTGACTAAAACAAACGAAATAGCTGTATAGGTGAGAAGTTCTTCTATTATATCCTTAGATATACCCCCACTTCTTGTGTAATCACCCGGCTCTACCTATCGAAAATTTGTTCTCGATTTTGGTTCCACCAAAGCAGTTTGGGTAGATAAGTCACTAACAGAGGTATGAGCCAAATTGAATAGAGATATGTCATCATACGAATCAAAATCACCAACAAATTTTTACTGTAGCCCCGAGCACCATCCGATCGGTTGTTCCTCATTATTATCTTCTTCGTCGGATTAAAGACAGCAGTCATTTACACCATCCAAAGGTATACCTTTCAACAAAATATCTTCTCTTAATAGAGTACACGCAAAATCCTTACAAAATAACATAGAATTATGTAGAGAAACACATTATATAAAAGATATTTCAGTCACAGTGGTTAGTAATCTAACCACACTATTACTTACATTATTTATCAAAGAGTATGTTATAAAATATTACTTTGTTAGCACACGACAACCAAAATAAGAAAAAAATACAAAAGGTAGAGTCACACATGGCAAATATTTACTCAAAAAAGTGTAACAACTTTTTTTAACACAAATTTATTTGACGTTGTTGGCTCTTACAATTGTTTTGAATTATCAAACAGCATCAAATAAAATAAAACTAAATATTTGCTTTGAATTGTCCTAAGGAAGAGGAGTTTTTAAAGTAAATATACGATTTAAGATATATTTTATTTAGTGGTTACGTCTTTTCGTCAAATATCTGCCATGTGTGACCCTACCTAAATTAACACTGATTACGGGAAAGCCTCCTAGAGAAACTCAGGTTTACAATATTTTCAAATTAATATATTAAACTAATCGGCACAGTTTTACTAAAAACATAAACGATGACTTCAAACAATGAAATTATTTAGCGAAATGCCAACAGATGCCTCCAAAAAATGTTTTAAAGACTCTAGAAAAGGTGGTTAGAAAAGTGACCACTAAAGCGCAAAGCGAAGGCCTAAGCTTTCTTTTGAGAAACAAGTTTTTGATTTTGCAAAAAAAGTAAATTTTCTTAAATATATTTTTTTTTAAGATTGAAGGAATAGCTAAGTATACAAACTATTAGCGACAAAATTTGCTAAGAAAAATAGGTAATATGTTACATAGATGAGAAAAAACGACTGATTGGCCAAAATGTCGAATTCTTGTTCTTGACTGATCTTGTTGAAAAATTGTGTCTAAAAAACCTTGGTGCTAATTATCAGTTTCAAAAGTTGTGCCACCTAAAATGAATACCGCCAAAATTAAGAGATATTACACGGTCTAGGCGGTCAGCTGGATGGACGGGAAAGCAAAATAAGCTGGTCACAAAAACAAGTTCACAATAAAGCCATTGTCTACGATAAACATTTTTCACAGAATGCTGATTTTCTTAATACAGCTGAATACTTTGGAGACAGTCTCTAGGTGTGAGTTTTTATATGATGAATTGTCAAACAATTCTGAATAAAGATAATATGACATTAAGATACCAGTCACGCGAGATCTAAATTAATCACCCTGTATATTGGAAGCAATAATATGGACTCAAAGTTAATCAAAAAAAGTATAGTCATTTTTATACCCTTCACCTTCGTGAGATGGGTATATATAAGTTTGTCATTCCGTTTGTAATTTCCACAATATAATTTTCCCACCCTATAAAGTATATATATTCTGGATCCTTATAGACAGCGGAGTCGATTTAGCCATGTCCGTCTGTCTGTCGGTAGAAATCAATTTTCTGAAGACCCCAGATATCTTCGGGATCCAAATCTTCAATAATTCTGTCAGACATGCTTTCGAGAAGTTTCCTATTTAAAATCAGCAAAATCCGTCCATAAATAACGGAGATATGAGCAAAAATCCGAGACAACTTCTATTTTTGGCCTATTTTTGATCTATATCTCGGTTACTAAGTCATAAATATAGACAATATGGATATCTAATGATATATATTGCAACGATGTATATAAGACTATAGAAAGTTGGACCTACAATGGGTCAAAATCGGGAAAAATATTTTTTTATTTTAAATTTTTTTACTAATAAATTAAAAAAACAAATTTTTAAAATAAAAAAAAAAAATTTTTAAAAATTGGAAAAAACTTAAAAAAAAAATTTCGAAAAAAAAACATTTTTTAAAATTTTATTTTAAAGTATATTTGGTATGTAAGATTCGGCACAGCCGAATATAAGCTTGTTATGTTTAATCTTTACAATATTAAATTTTTTAAAAATTGTATCTTGGATCTCCGGAAATTAGTTATTTATCCTAAATTTCTTTAAAATCTTCAATAAAAAAAAGTTTCAGTAAAAGAAAGAAAATATTGGTGAATAAAAGTTTTCATGAACATTTTTTTTTTTTGTTGAAAGTTTTCGAGATACATACGAAACATAGCCAATAAACGGAGTAGTATTAGTTTGTTCATATTTCAGTCATTTATTAACCGATTTAGCTGAGATTCAATACCAAAATGTTCGAACATATATCTGATATACTTTTACATGAATGTATATGAATTGTTATTTACATAAAACGAAATGGGAAAATCTACTACAATTTAATTAAAAACAAACTTCTGGCCCGCTATTCCAGTAGTTCGAGGGATCCGATTATTAATTTATGTCTCACAATACGATTAAAAATCTATCTAAAATACATATAGCATATTTCAACTAATATGTTTAGTGGGTTGGTTGTTATCCGCAAATAAAGGTCAAAATATACCACGAGTTTTAGCAACATTCTTCTGTGTGACACTCAAACATACAACTGTTGTTGATGGTTTTAAGCCCTGCATGGATGTCTCAAAGATAAATACTTACATTTAAACAATACACGAATACAACTAAGAACATTCATTTATAAATATACTTGTAAAACAAAAGGTTAACACAGTGCCTCTTTGCCCATTCTTCTTTTTTTTTTTGCCAGCAAAAAGCATTTCGTTGATCCACAATGAACAATTATTCTACAAGCGATTAACTCAGTCAACACCAGCCACAATACAACGGTTTCATTACAGTGCCAGAGATAGGCGACAAATTGTTAAACTCATTCATTCAGTTAGTCAGTCAGTCAGTCACTCTCCGATTTATAATTTCTACTGTTTTAGCTGAATCCTTTTTGTACCAACCCGACTTTATTATTTTGTTTAATTTTATGAAAACATGAAGCAAAAAAGAACGGGAATTTTCTCGTTCAGAATAAAAAACATAGAAATACACTCGAAAAATAAACTCAAAAGCATAATTTGAAATTTTGACATCTTGGGTAACAATTAATTTTTCATGTTCAGAATCGTAAGTAAAAACATCGCACAGTGGTATAGAAAAACTAGTAAGAAAGTATAGTCGGTCAAACCCGTCCACATAATACCCTACACTAAGTAAATGAGCAAAAGCATTTTTCGTGAGTGATTTTCGGAAGTGGGCCTTATATGGGAGCTATGACAAACTATGGACCGATCGCAATGAAATTTGGTCATGTGATTAATGTTTATATGAAAGTTATTTATGTTGAATTGTATGTCAATACCAACATTTTTAGGAGATTTATGCTCGTTAAAGTGATTATCGGAAGCAGGCCTTATATGGGAGCTATGACTAATTATGAACCGATCATAATAAATCGGTATACTTTAAGGTGGGTGTTAGACTAATATTTTTGGGCGTTACAAACATCTGCACAAATCCAATATACCCTCCCAACTATGGTGGTGTAGGGTATAAAAAGAGGGAAATAAATCTGTAACTTCTAAAGTCTTAGTCCGATCTCAAAGAAGAAGTATTGTTGGCCAACCAGGGGTGCGGTCAGGGGTCCCCAAAGTGGGACTCCTCGGGTATGTTCAATTTTAAAAACGATATTATTTCTTCGTCTGTGTTCCGATTTAAAAATTACATATATAAAATCTCCTTTTCTATTAAGTTATTATCTCTTATAACTTAGGAAATATTCGCATTTGAAAATTAAAATTTCAACATTTTTACCCACCCTACTCCAGTGATTTGATAACAGCTGGTCCAAATATTTCCCAGTCATCTCCATTTTTCTTTTATTGAACTAACAACAAATGTATATGTCATAGAAAAAAAACTGTTTAATAAGCGTGACTGACTCCAAAGTTATATACAATTGAATTTTAAAATTTTAAAAATTGTTATTTTCGCTAGTTTCTGGGGAAAAAATACTTTATTTCCTTTTAAATTATCTAAAAAATGTCTAAGAATATGTATTAGGAATTTATACTTTTTGAAAAGCTAACTTCACAGTTAATATTTTAAATGAAAACAAATCTGAAAGTTGTTAATATGGAGGGTACCAGGTCCATTCAAAGAACTCCTATTTTTTATGTAAAATTAAACTTTAGGGCAAAAATTCTCAAATCGCACAGTCAGTATCAATACTTAGTAACCCATTATAAATGGCCAAATATGTTCTTAATAACCTTGTAAAGGGTTCCGATAACCCCGCCTCTGGTATGGATATTATATAGACAAAAAACTAAAAAATCCCATTTTGTGATTTTTCAACACTTTTATGGGAATTGCGGGTTTACTGATTAAACATTTCAGTATTTGATTTTATTTTTCCATTTCCAATAGAAAAATCTATATAACTATAAAATTTCGTTAAAAAATATTCACAAATAAAAATTTAATTTCAATTTGAAAAATTTGTATTTTTGCAAAAACTCAATAAAAAGCATTTTTTGTCATATTTTTCAAAAAAGTATTCCATGAATTTTTTATTTGTCAAAAGTTATATATATTTTTGAAAAATATACAAAATCCCCTATCCATTGATATATAAAATGTCTACCTCATGTTTTTACGTGACAAATTAATTAGGGAATATTAGCAACTCGCAGAGAACTTACCTAACATAGAAATTCATTAAATTCATGTTTGCCTACCTAAAGCCCAAGTTTTCTGGCGGAAGTTGCTTCCAGAAGTGACTTAGAAGTCGACTTCCAGAAGTCACGACTTCCTGAAGTTACTTGCAGCAATTATGTGGAAATTGCTGAAGACTTGCAGAAGAAGTCGGGTATACATCGGGTAATCGGTTTGTGGTATTCTCATCTGTTTTCAGTTTTGTTATGTGTTTTCTATGAGTTCTTTTCCAAATTTATAAAAATGGACAAAATTTAAATTCGTTTGGAGTACTGAAAAAACACATCGAAGAGTAAATAAAAGCCGGTCTGTGGCAGGTATAGCCAATCTCATTTTAGTATCCAGCTTTTGAATACTTGTTTGAATTAATTTATTCAAAATCATCATTAGACATTCTCAGGAAATTTTTCAAGAGCATGGAATCTTCGGTCCACAATTCTTCAAGTAATGTATTTTGGAAACTGAAATCTACACCCCGCAGCACCCAATTTCTCACCCAAACACTTCCTTTTGTTTCTTTTTAATTAAATATGCTGCGATGGCAGCTGCCAATCTTATTTTGCCACAAGACATTTTTATACTGTCATTCGTACAAAAAGCAAACTCTACTGCATGCTGTACTCACGTTGTGTGGAAACACGTTTGCAATTTCTTGCAGCAAGTTCGTCGTTATATCACAGAGTATACAGAGGCGTCACGAGACAGAAAATAATCTCGTTTTCTATTCGTCTCTTTCTTTATAAACTGCCCTTTTCATTGTTTTGTTTTGGTTATTTGTTTGTTTTGATTACATTACTTTATCTACCATATTCGCGTTGTATATAGCGTTTTGCTTTAACACATCACTGATATTGTAGCACAAAATATTTGCTATCCTTTTTTAAGAAAACTGCCCTATCATCTGATTTTGAGTTTTTGAAACGTCAAATTTGACACCTCTGTATACTTTGTGGTAATATTTTCTACAAACTATTTATCGGTATAAGTGGAAACACTTCTGCAAATACTTGCAGAAGTTCTTCCGCAAGTGACTTGCTAGTGACCACATGGCTTAACAACATTTTTATGAATGTAAATAACAGTGCTAGGTAAATTCTCTGCGAGTGTACAGCGAAATGGATGACATACAGACACGAGTGGACAAGTTGCTGTATTATTTTGAAAAAATCAAAGCATCCATGACGTTAAAATTACATTTCCACATTGATACGTTTTTGTCTCAATTACCTCAGGAATCGGACGAACAAGGAGAGATGTTCCACCAGGTGACCATGCCAATAGAAAAGCTATTCAAAGGCAAACAAGTAAGAGAGCTATATTCGGCTGCACCGAATATTATATACCCTTCACCAAATTATCCTTTAAAATAAAAATTTTAAATATTTTTAGATAAACAAAATAATTTTTTTTTTCCAAAATTGTTTTTCAAAATTTAAAAAATAATAATTTTTTTTCAAAATTGTTTTCAAAAATTTTTTTTTCGAAATATTTTTATTTAAATTTTTTTTTTTTTAATTTACTAGTGAAAAAAAATTTTTGACAAAAAAATTTTTTTGGTTAAAAAAAAACTCGGGTTAAAAACAATTTTTTCCCGATTTTGACCCATTCTAGGTCTAAATTACTGTAGCCTTATAGAGATCGATGCAATGGACTTTGAAATATCCATATCAAAATTAGGCCAAAAATCGAGGTTGGCCGGTTTTTTCCTTATATCTCAGCCATTTGTGGGCCGATTTTCTCGATTTTAAATAGCAGCCGAGCCGAGAATTCCCGATATATTGATGTATGAATCAAGGATCCAGAATATATATACTTTTTAGGGTCGGAAAATTATATTGTGGAAATTACAAACGGAATGACAAACTTATATATACCCTTCTCACGAAGGTGAAGGGTATAAAAATTAGGTGCATTGCTTGCGGAGTTTTGTTGGTGGAGCTCTAAAATTATGCAGTTTAAAGATGAAACCAACGAAGATGACACTAAAATTGGTGGACACACATGCAGAGAAAAAATATAGTTGTGCATGTTTACAGTAACCATTTCCACATTTTTAAAAGTTTTTTAACACTATTACAGTAACTATTTACATGATTGTGGTAACCATAATATGGTTAACTTAGGATTCACATGATTGTATCAATCATATATATGGATACAGTAAGCAAGAATATGTTTGTGACAACCGGGTAGGTATGTTCCGCTTTTTATTTTCCTATTCAGTATCTACAACTTTGCTTCAGACACAAAAGAGATATTTCGTACGATATACCGAGATCGTATGGCCATTAAATTATTAATGCAGCTAACTTGATAAATCTAATGATGCAGAAGTTCTAATTTTTGGGGCTACTTTCACGTGCAGAATTGAGTCCCAAATCATTGAGCTGAAAAATGTTGTACTGTGTTGGGTAACATAGCGACAGACGTAATTGTGAAAAACCTAACTCTTCAAACAACCAACTACATGCTAGTCAATTTATTTTGTTGTTGTATCAACCATGTGATTTGATATATTTTTGTTTAACAAATCGGAGTATCTCGTCTCTATGTATAATTCTCTATGCAATGATCGTTAATTAAAAAAATTATTGATTAACCGGTTCACCAAGAACTGAAATTGCTGTTGTATGGTAAAACGGTTAATAAAAACTATGACCACATCATTCATCATTCATATTTTATAGACCTTGGAGATTTTTGATTATATTGTGTCATGAAGTTTTTTGCAAATATTATGTCTTTCATGCTTCTCAACTCCATATTTCTCTTTAATCTGAAAATATTTGTAAAACTGGTAACAAATTCTATTTATTTTACATTTTTTACTTCCAACCAACATCATTTTCTGAGACAATCTCATTCAACCAAAACACAAAACAAACGAAATGTTGTTGATGTCTTTTATTTATTTATTTTTTATTACATTTTATCCTTTTGTGTCTTTTGCATGTCTATGTTAATGTGCTTGTTTGTGTGCTTGTTGTCCTTTGAAAAGGATTCTAGAACATATTTTATACTTGTTGCTGTTTTATTCACAAACGTTTAAAGTTCTTTTTTCTCGTTCCATTTTTTTGTTACCGCAAAGATAACAAAATGTGGCTTAACAAAGCCATTCATACAGTTGCTAATCTCTATTTTAATAATGTGATAAGCTGGTATAACTCTATTAGTAGTAGTAAGTAATTGAGAAAACAATTTAAATATTTACATATATAAAACAATCTTTCCATGTGAAGGAAGTTAATTGCTGAGTTAATTCTTATATTTTACACTATAATTGCTATTTGTCTTTATAAATATTCGAATAGGATGTATAAATACAGAATAAACCATCAAATAGACAGATGTAAGGAATTCTTTAAATATATAAGAAGTTCAATGATTACGTACACTTTATTACTGGTTCGCATTTTGAAAGAAGGTCATTAAAACAATATTGAACAAGGCTGAGATTTTCATGCACTAAAACATGCACTATAAATCGAAAAATATGCATAAATATACACTAAAAACAGAAATAAATGCTCTATAAAATGTAAAATATTCACAGAAAAAAGAAGATTAGCTTTCACGTTAGCTATTAAGTACCTTTTCTAAATCATTAATTTTCAGCTGTTATTTTGGTCTAAATGGGCACCGAAAAAAAAGTACGTGAAAAAATATTGAAAACTTAAAAAAAAAAAATCCAATATGGACTTTCAAGAAATAGCTAAATAAAACCTGTATCAGGAAGAAAAGAAGGTCCAACAGAAGAAGTCAAACAATTTTTTCGAAGAACGCCGAACACTTCTATTAGAAAATCAGCTCGTAAAGGTAAATGATCCGATTCTTTTGTGCACAAATGGGGTCAAATGCCCTTTTCACGGATTTATTTATATCTTGCGACAACAATAACGAGGCTCGCAAAATTCTACGTGGATAACTCTCAGACTTAGCCTATAGAAGGGGAAGACAGAGAAAAAATATAGTTGTGCATGTTTACAGTAACCATTTCCATATTTTTAAAAGTTTTGTAACAATATTATAGTCACAGTAACTATTTACATGATTGTGGTAACCATAATATGGTTAACTTACGATTTACATGATTGTATCGATCATATATATGGTTACAGTAAACAAGTATGTGTTTGTGACAACCATTTATATGATGAAGGACTTACCATACTATGTTTTTCTCGGCTTATAGATATCATAATCTGAGAACAACATATTATGATATAAAGATTCATGAATGGTTGTCACAAACATATACTTGTTTACTTTAACCATATATATGATTGATACAATCATGTGAATCGCAAGTTAACCATATTATGGTTACCACAATCATATAAACAGTTACTGTGACTATAATATTGTTAAAAAACTCTAAAAATGTGGAAATGGTTACTGTAAACATGCACAACTATATTTTTTATCTGCGTGTATAAAACTACAATAGTTAAACATACTAAATTTGCTGTGGGTTACTCTAAAAACAAACCACACATTACACCAAAGTCGGGAGGGTATAACTGGGAGAGTCAGGTACCCCTTATACAATTGAATTATTAATTCTTCTATATCTATATAACTATACACTAAATTTATGCATGTTATTGTTAAAAAAACTACCATTTTGTATTACGATGATATCATTATATTATCTAGTGATGGGAGGGTGACTAAAAGAGATCTTTCCAAACACCTACCACTAAAAGAATTCGGATACGAATTATTTAAGAACTGATTTTCAATGATTTTTTTAACTCATTTAGAAAAGTTCATTGAAAGTACAGATGTTCACGTGAGTGATATTTGGCTCCCGATATAAAATATTAGAATTCTCGCAATCGCGCTCATTAACATGATTTGTTTTATTAAGCTAAACCTAAAACCTGCTATCGGATGACTTCGTATTAACCACAAGAAAAAACTTCGAATAAATCACAAAAACTTTTAGACAAGCATACACAATTAAAATTTAACTTAACTGAAATAAAGAAAAGTAATTGGTAAAAGTTTATCATTTTTTATCTCACTATAATGAATTAATATATGAACACATCCAGGCCAGACTCTCACGTGACTCTCGTGTAATTAGTCACGACATTTGCACATCTCTTATAAAAAAAAAACAGTGACAACAACAATGACAGCGATAAAACTTTTAGCAGAATCTCAAATAGTTTTTTGTTGGTAGACTTAGCGGGTGAAGCTGTTACTAATTTGCATATGTATAACTTATGAGGCGCATCGATGCGCAACCTAATTTTTTCTAAAATAATGCTTAACTGTCCAGGTTTTGAACTGATAAAATCCATTTTTTTGTATTTCCAATATAAAAACTGAAAACAAAAGCACTTCCACAAATAACTCAAATATAAATTTAACCAAAACATATCAATAAATATCTGAAGTTAATGGTTGCATAATAAAATTTATTAATTTTTGTAGTCGGCAGTTTGACTTTTTTTCAGTTTTTAAGGTGGTGTCCTTATGAGTGGTATTAGGATGTTAGTGGGTTATTGATCCTTAGTTATTTGTATAGTTTTAGACTCAATTAAAATATCACATCCTACGTTTTTCAGTTCATTATCCTCAGTAGCTGTATCCAAATCTTCTTCAAATGTGCTCCAAATAGTCACAAATACTATTTAAGGAACGATGTTTGTGGAACCATTATCATAGGAATAGAAACACGGCAGTATAATCTGGGAACTCCATATTTTTTACTGGCATCTAATACCAAAATCGGCATTAAAAATGCTCTGTTATTTCGAATAGAGCATTTTTAAGGTGTGTCCATATTTGGAATTCTGAAATGTTAGGACAAGTAATGCCTACTGAATCTCAAATAATAATACTCTGTTTTACGATCTTCGGTAAAATAAAAGGTACTCAATTAAAACTGTGCCGACTATTAGGTAAACACATTTCAAACTAATGTTCTTCCAATCTATTGACAAGAGAGGTTAATAATAAACAGATTTGTAGAATTTGAGCTTAATATAGACAAGTAAGAGAGCTCTACTCTTATATACCCTTCACCAAATTATACTCTAAAATAAAAATTTTAAATATTTTGAGGTAACAAAATTTTTTTTTTTTTTCTTCAAAATTGTTTTTAAAAATTTCAAAAAAAAATTTTTTTTTTTAATTGTTTTTCAAAATTTAAAATTTTTTTCAAAATTGTTTTCAATTTTATTTTTTAATTTTTTCCAATTTTTTTTTTTTAATTTATTAGTGAAAAAAAAAATTATAAAAAAAAACATTTTTGTGGTAAAAAAATATTTGGGTTAAAAAATAATTTTACCGATTTTGACGCATTGTAAGTCCAAATTACTATAGCCTTATATACATCGTTGCAATGGACTTTGAAATATCTATCATTAGATATCCATATTGTCTATATTAATGACTTAGTAATCCAGATATGGATAAAAAATAGGCCAAAAATTTAGGTTGTCCCTGTTTTTTCCTTATATCTCACCCATTTGTGGGCCGATATATTGATGTTTCAATTATGTTTGTAGGTTATTTGGGGGCTACGGAAAGTTGATTTTAACATACAGACGGACATAGCTATATCGATATATATAACGATCCAAATGAAAAATGTAATGAAAAATGTATTTTTAGTTTTTTTACTCCTTTATTTTAGCTTTTTTCTCACAATGTGTAATTTCAACACGTGATTCACGTAATTTTTTGTCTGCTGAGCGGGTACTTTCTGTTTTCACGATACTTGAAATTTATTATTTTTTCAATTAATTCTCAAAATGAAAACCTTTGGCTCCTCTTTGTGCCGTAACAAATTGTACAAGCGCAAAGAGATAAAATGTATAGTTAATGTGAGGATTGGTTCAAAATTGACCCTGAAATGGTGAATACAAACAAATAGGTACCTCAAGATTTCAAGGTAAGGAGTGTACTTGTCAATAATTGACTTCAACTCCCTTATAAATATCATTCATTTTAGAACATACAAGTTTTATTTAACCAAGAACTATTTTACTAAATATTAGGATGGACGGTTTATAATTTACTCCAGATCTTTTAAAAGGCATTGGCAGTAAACATTAAATTATTTTTATAATCTCACCATCTATTAAACCAAATATTTATCGGCATTTTCCAAATAATTGATTTATCTTTTTAGCTTTTTATAACTCATATGACCTCTCGAAATTGGGTTGAACATACTTATGTTTAGGCATCATTTAAAAATGTTGATTTTAGGATATAATACCTTTTAAGAAATTATGTATGTATATAATGGTGTATTTTTTCTTGTCAAATTCCAACTCCTTCTGCGACGTATATGCATTTGAAACCACTGATTTTGAGCAACATTATCTACATAGTAAAAACAGCTTAATATATTTCAAACATATACTATACATAGACCAGGCGCGGATCCAGAGGGGGTGAAATAGTAATTTAAAACCCCAAAACCGAAAAGTTTTCATATAAAAAGGAAAAAAAGAAAAATGTAGAACAAATTTTAATTCTTATTTTGCCGCAAGACATTTTAATACTGTCATTCGTACAAAAAGCAAACTCTACTGCAAGCAGTACTAACATTGTTTGGAAACGCGTGTGCAATTTCTTGCAGCAAGTTCGTCGTAATAACTTCTACAAACTACATCTGGAAGCAGAGTGGAAACACTTCAGAAAATGCTTGCAGAAGTTCTTCCGCAAGTGAATTGCTAGTGGACACACGGCTTTAGTCAAGCTTTTTGACAAACTAACGGATTGTTCTGATAATAATTGGGAATACATTTTTTCCACATTATATAATTTTAATATTTTAGAAATTTTCCTAAAAATTTTAAATTACAAAATTGTAATTTAGCAAGCCAGAGAAACAATTTGATGTTAAATATTAGGAAATAGCTAGTTTTAAGAAAGATTTTTAAGAAATTTGTGACCAAGAACTAAATTTCCTTGAAATCTGCCAATTTCATATCGGTTCCCACACTAGATACAACCGTTCAAATTTGCATTTTTAATCCTCATTGAGCATTTTCCCATTTTCAAACTTTATCAACAGAGAGTATTTGTGGTATATTTTATCCAGCTAGCTCCTCTCGTTTGGGTCCTATCGTGTTTTCAACAGACAGACGTTCGTACATAGCTAGATCCTTTTAGAATTTCATAAGGAACCCGAATATTTCGATGTTTTACAAACTGGATGACAAAATAATATATCCCACATAAAAAAGTAGCAATTTTCTTATACCCCGAGTTTAACCCAATCCATACCTTCGCAATCATGTTCCAAATGAAACCATGTTTCTTAATTTTTATATGACTATAAGAACAAATGTTTAACATTTTATCGAAATTGACTTAATAATTTGTAGGAGGATTACTTTTGCGCCATAAAT
This sequence comes from Calliphora vomitoria, assembly GCA_942486065.2. Classification (NCBI taxonomy): domain Eukaryota; kingdom Metazoa; phylum Arthropoda; class Insecta; order Diptera; family Calliphoridae; genus Calliphora; species Calliphora vomitoria. Next base: position 12,646,133 of record OW818031.2, on the reverse strand, counting down.
TTTGCGATTGGCCCCTAATGTCAGTTCTGTTTTGACATTTATGTAGTAAACACATGCGAAATACTCGTTAATAAACAATGTTACGCTACACTGCTCCAGAACGCGGAATATTGCTGACTATTTATTTGACCAATAATCGGCAAAATTTATAGCATTTTCTGATAGGAGGATTACTATTGCGCCACCTTGTACAAATTTATTTTCCCGTTTTCCAAATAGTACCAAATTTATATTTGGTACATAATACGATTTAAAATTTATTTATGATTTTATTGGTACCAAAACCTATTTTTTACTCGTTTTTTTCCCTAAAGGTTTGGAATTACAAAAAATTACCAAACACCTGTCTGCTAATTTTTAAAATAAATAAACGAGCATTTTAAATGTTTTTTGAATGTATCTGTATTAGTTTAAGGACTGAGATCGAAAAAACCTTAACACACGTTTTTCATTAAAACTTTAAACTTTTGCAAAGCATGTCAATTATTATGTTTTATGTCAATTATATTCATTTATTGTTAATCTGGTTAAAATGAGTGACCAGAAAAAAGTGCATACTAAAATTATTAAATATTTTCAACAAAACCCACAAAACTTGGCCAAACAATCAAAGGTCTACCGTCAAACTGATTCCAATGCTATTAAACAGAATCGGAAGAACTTGACCGTTGATAGAAAACCTGGTTCATATAGATGGAATGGTCCACATGATGTTTCTTAAGTCAATAAATAGAAAGCATTTACAAAAGCGCTCCCAAAACATTCGGTAGAAAAGCAGTTCGGTTAGCTGAGTACTCGGACTATTTGGTATAAAAATTTAAAGCCAATGCATGGTTAAAAACATACAAGGCTAAAAAAGTTCCTAAGAGGAACTCTGGTTAAAATTTAGAGGCCAAAGACAGAGAATTTTTCGCAGCTTATGGATCAATATTTTTATGTTGCTGATGCTAGAGGGAATGTTGTAGAAAAGTTTAGGACCTAAAACCAGAAAATTTTTCCAAAAAGTTATTGGCATGGCAAGCAATATGCAGTTGCGGCAAAAGAAGCCAAACATTTGTTGCAAATGGCTCTATAAATACCGAAATTTACATCAAGGAATGTTTACAAAAAATAATGTTTCCATTCATAAGACTTCTTAATGTGTCCACTTATTTTTGGCCTGATTTGGCATCCTATCACTATGTTACGAAAGGTCTTGAGTGGTACAATAACAATAATGTAGTATTGAAAATTGAAGAGCACAAAAAAGGTGTCCAAAAGTGTGGTAGATTTTAAACGGAGATGGACTACGTGTTCGAACAAAGTGACAGAAAGCACTATAAAAACTTTAATGGAAGGGTTTCCGGAAAAGGTTCATAAATTCATCACTATTGATTAGAAAATAATATTTTTTTGTAAATTGTAATAATAATTTTAATCAAATATAAAAAATGAAAACTGTAATTAGTGGTTTCATTTTTATTAACATATATGTATGTTAAGATTTGTTCGATCTCACTCCTTGGAAAATATAAAGTTACCGAATATACCCCATTTTACTCCCTAAACCTTTGAATTTCACTTCTTAATAGATCTACATAGGTAGAGGAGAACCTATAGTTCAAATTTCGTGTATTTACCTTTAGGCGTTTTGTGCAACAGAATTTCGTTTTAAGATGACAGAGAACAATTCTAGACCTTGAGAGAATCGGCATACTTACTCTCAATTGCATTCCACAATTCCATATATATAAAAATAAAAGAGATGTTGTTTTTTTTTTTTTTTTTGTATCAGATATTTAACTGAAAAGTTTTATTCACATTTGAAATGTTTTATTTTGTTGTTTTTTTTCTTTAATAATATTTTTTCTTCACATAATAATTATGAATTAAAGTGTTCATTATCTTTACTCGTATAATACTAATGAAGGTTTTTTGTATTTGTTTCACTTTTTTTTTTTTCTTTAATAAACAAAATAATTTGATGCGATGTTTTTTTAATGTTTTTTTCTTCATTTAATTTTTATTAATTAATATTTTGTATCTTTAAAAAATATGTTTTACTCGTATATCAATCATAATTTTAGTTGTAATTAAAAGTACATGTGTATGTGTGTGTGTGTGTGTAATTGTAGTTGTTAAATAAAATATTTATTGTTTTACAATGCAATGTAATGCACATGTAGGGGTGTGTAGATGTGTAAATATGCATTTATAAATGTTTATTTATGTATATAAGTAGTTTATATATATGCTTAAACTAAATGGACCTAAATAAATCTTACAGCTACAATTTGTACAATGTCTATTTACAGTAAAGAAGGAGAAAAAAAAAAGAAAACTAAAACTTAAAGAAGTAATACAACTCTCTCTACATAATAAAATCTCTAAACAGAATGGGTCATAATTATTGGAAATGCTACTTATAGAGAGTAGATGATGTATCGTATGAAGTCATAGTGTTAAACATAAATGGAGTAGTAATGGAGTATTTAGTTTGTAATAAATGTGATTGATAGAGTGAGGTGTTGATGAAATGAAATTGGAATTTATATTTGCATAGTTTGTGTAAATGTCATTAAGGCCGAAAAGTTTCTTTGAATTTGTTACAATTTCAGATTTTGGTCTAACAAGTGTCGTTAATTGCAACCAAATCAGTTTTTATTTTTTGTAATTTTCATAAAATTAAAGGTGTTAAGAGTTATAGGTTCTAAGTTATGCTTGTATCACTAGGTTTAAAAAGAATGAAATAAAAATTTACATTTACAGATAATTCTAAGATTAAGAACTATTTGTGTGTAGGAGTTTTAGTATATATGTATGTATATTTTAAGGGTTGTATGTGTGTGTTATATTGTATATACTCTATTTATATGCTTGTAATTAACTGAACTTAACCTACCAACGTTGGGGATAAATAGCAGTCATTATGTTTGAAAAACATTTAATATATTTTCATTTTTTGTATTCATACTTTATATACTAGCATCAGTGAAATGATGATGATTTAAAGTCCATCGTTTATGGATCGGGAGTGTTGAATCAATCCTCATGTTGCAGCTCTGTGGGTTGATGTTCCAATTTGATTTTCATAAGATTAGTTTCACGCTGGGGTGGAAAATGTGTTACACTCGCTGATTCGGGTCCTGCCATTAGATCATTCATATCTTGAGCTGGGAAAAAATCTTCAAAACGCGGACTTTTGTTGGTGGATTTCTGCAGTAAACCGTTTGCTATGGCCTCAAAGTCTATGCCCGGCGGTAAACTGTCCAGAAATCGTTTGTTGTAGGCATAGTTGGGATGATCTTTTATCTTCATTTGCGAATAAGGAGAAGCAGAACCCGTTGATTTCTGTGATTCACCCGCGGCCGAGCCACGTGATTGATTGCTGTATTGCCTTTCTCTTTCACGCTCACGTTCTCGCTCACGTTCACGCTCTCGTTCCCGCTCTCTGTCACGATTTCTTTCTCGCTCTCGTTCACGTTCGCGATCTCTTTCACGTTCGCGCTCTCGCGAAAAGGCTACGGCGTTGGAGTGCATTTGGCTGTTGCGTGAACCACCGCTAGGAATCACATTTATGCCGGGCAAACCCATAAGGCCCAAAGCACTAAGGTCTGGCAAATTTTCAGAGCCACGTCGATCAGCTTGTTGCTTAGCACCTACACCCGATATTTGTTCCTCCATTTCGGAGCGTTGTACATACGAAGGCGACTTGTACATGTTCATGGTTTGTGCTATGGGAGACTGCTGTTGTTGAGACATTATCTGGCGCCTTAGGTTTTCAGTCATTGTTGAGAGGGGACTGGTTGCCTCCTGTCCCATGCCAGTGCTCTGAGCTGCCAGCTTGGCTGCGTTATGGAAACCATTAGAAACACCAGCCGAGCTACTGGGCGAAGAGCCAAATATGGCCTGAAATGAAATTAAAGAAAGACAACTTTATTAATATTTGTTGTATAATTTTCCAGGGCAATTTCAAGCCTATGGTTTCATTTTCATCTGCAGCCATATAAAACTAGATGTTAGACTGATGAAACAGATTCCGAATTTGTTGCCAATCGAATGATCCGATTGCACACATAGAATTTTTCGGTTCTATTAACAGAAAGTCAGTTGACAAAGAAGAATTTCGGTCAAAGCAACCAAACTTTTGTTACCCCTTTTAAAATTTTGTAGCCACAACTAAAAAATTCGGTCACTAAGATAGAATCATTCGATTGGCCACAAATTCTGTTGCTATCACGTATCTGTTTTCTCTGTGTACATATTAGCCATTCAAAGAATGGTTAAAGTTAAAAGTTCTATAAGCTTTTAAAAACTCAACATGATCACACTGTAGCTCATAAAAGCAGGAATATATCGCATGTTTTTGTCAAATTTGACCAAGTAGGGAGAACGGACGGAATGGGAATTTCAATTACCAAGGTTTATAAATAGAAGCAGTTGGAAAAATCATTTCCAATATGGCTGCTTTTACTTCTAAAGAACATTAAAATTTTAATAATTTAAAACATAAAACTTTAACCTACCACATGTGGTTGTCCATTGGCAAACGGCAGACCGCCCATCTCATCCTTAATTTCACGATAATCTCTAAAGACCACAGCCTTTATAACCGAACGTATTAAATCTTCCGGCCACATACCCAACAGTATTCGCTGTGGTCGCCCGCGTGCTTTCGGTCGTGGATCAGAGCCACCATCCAATGAGGGGCCCAACATATTATGCACACGATTTGCATACAAAACAAATGTGGGATAAGGAATATCAAATTTTCTGGCTGCCTGTGACAGTGATAAACCTTCTTTGAGTACACTGAAAATGGCCTCTGCCATGGCTTCGGGACGCCATGATTTTAATGGTCCGCGCTCACGAAATCTCAATTGTTGCACCAGATTTTGCTGATTAGTATTCCAACATTTCTGCCACATGGACTGCAATTGATATTGATAGCTGTCTGTTGTAAAGAAACAAAAAGAAGAAAAAAAATAAGGAAACGGAAATTGACGAGAAACGTTTAGAAAAAATGGCAAAAGGATAACACAGCCGTCAATCACAAAATAAACCGGCAAATAGGTAGTAAAAATATATGTATGTTTAAAGAATATAAAACTGCAAAGACAAATGCAAATTAAAACTTACCAGTTACGGAGGAGGTTGAGGCACCAGCCATCCAAGGATGTCCGCTTTCAATCATTTTTGCCTGCAAAAAAACCATAAAAGAAACAAATATTTATGTTAAATAAATGTCTTAATTTAAATAAGCTGTAACTAAGTATTTAAGTATAAACATACAGTCAGTCATATACACATATAAATGTCTAAATAAAAAAGGTCAAATGTAAATTTGTTTAACGTTTATAGGAAGAATAAATTGTGGTAAGTAATGATTATGAGAAGGCTGACTGAAATTTGTTTGTAACTTGTTAAAACAATTCACTACACAGAGAAAACAGATTCATGATAGCAACAGAATTTGTGGCCAATCAAATGATTCGGTTGCACATAGAGAATTTTTTGGCTCTATCAACAAAAAGTCGGGTGATAAATAGAATTTCACTTGTACAGGCGCAGATCCAGAGGAGGTGAAATAAGAATTCCCCCCCAAAACCGAAAAGTTTTCGTATAAAAAAGAAGGAAAAAAGAAAAATGTAGAAGACATTTTTGATTTCCCTCCCCTCCAAATGGTTGACCTTAATACGCGCCTGCACTTGTAGCAATCAAACTTTTGTTATCCCTTCTGAAATTTTGCAGCCACACTTAAAATTCGGTCACTGAGGTAGAATCACTTGATTGACAACAAATTCGGTTGCCACTACGAATCTGTTTTCTCTGTGTAGTAATTTCAGTAGAGAATACTTATGCAGAGGAACTAGTTCAAAGGTCTGCACTGTACAAGAACATATTCAAGGCTAATTCCAAAGAGTTTTGTTCTTATCTGTAAGGACTAACTCTTTTGAAAATTGTTGACATCAGTTCATGATTTCACTTAGCCCTCATACAAATGTTCTTGCGGAATTGCGTTTGAACATTCATAACATATTTAACGGATACTCTAGAAAATGTATTTTAAGGATCATAAATCTTTTTTTAATGTTGCTACTAAGATCATGGGAAAGTTGTCCACAAATAAGTTTTATATTTGTTTTATACTTTGTCACAATAAATGTAAAATTTGAGATAAAATTCAATGTAAATGCGATGTATTAAAACATTAATCACTGTATGATATTCTGTATGAATCGGTCTTTAATTGAATCGATTATTTCAAAAACCAGTCAAGCAACAAAAAATTCAAAAATTGAATAATTGGGCGATTACTGTTTTGTAAAGGCAAATGCATCGTTTAATGCAAAAAAATTTAATATTGCACCCCTATTATGGAGAAACAAAGTCAAGAAATCCGTGTTTAGTGCAGAAAGAAGTTAAGTGACAGCGCCTGGCTGGCCTACTAGGCTGTAATATATAATTGTTCATAAATGTTGTAGGTCTCAATAAATGTGAAAAAACATTAAAAAATTTACAAGATCTAAAATCATACTTGATTGGATATGAAGTGTGCTTTTGGTGTCGGTAATAACTTATCTCGATTTTTATCGAGCTTTCTCAGAAATCGCACTATACGAGTTGTTATATATGGGATTTCATCAAACGAGTTCAAGATAAATACAGCGGTACCGCAAGGCTCCGTTCTTTCACCTACTCTATTCCTTCCAACCCTATCTATTCTTTTGCAGATAACAGCAACATTTGCAACATTCATATTCATTCAGTTATAGACCAAGCCTGTCGGAGATTGGGGCAATGAGGCAAAATATGAATGATTCCCTTAATCGGCACTTTGTGACAATCTCTGAATGGGGTCGTGCGAATAGAGTCGCTTTCAACGCCCGCAAGACTCAGTGTTGCATGTTGACACAAAAACGAACAATGTTGCTTCATCTGTATTTATGGATGGTGTAAATATTGTGGAATCAGATGATATTGATGTTCTGTACATGAAAATACAATGTGATGTCCGCTGGTCTAAACACATTTTTCAAGTGTCGAAAGAAGCATTCAAGTGTGTTGGTTTTTTGAAACGGTGTAGGAATTACTTTACTCCATCTGATCTCCTCACTATTTACACTACCTATATCCGACCGAAAATGGAATACAACTCCCATGTATGGACCAGTGCTTCAAAGTCTATTTTGGAGCTGCTCGACTGCGTACAGGAGAGGTCGAAGGTGATTAGGTAGGCTGACAGTAGGGTGTCCAACTCTATTGATTCGCTGAAGCACCGTCGCAATGTGGGCTGCGTTTCACTGTTCTATCGGTACTACAATGGAATGTGTGAATGTGATGAAATAAGGGAACTTGTTCCTGATTCCCACAGATTTTTACGTAATACACATTTTTCGTCAAGAACACATCCCTTTGTAGTCGATTGACCAGTGGACCGTACAACACATTACAGGGTAAATTCATTCTTTAGCCGTACTGTACGTATGTGGAACAAACTTCCCGCTGAAGTGTTTCCTGCCATTTCCAACTACTCCCTCATTTCTCCCTCCCATAACCTATTTTCCTAGTTCCAACACAATGCTTTGCATGAATAGGGGTCATCACCTGAGTGCTGGTCCAAGAAGGAAAAAAAAAAACAGTTACATAAATGGAAAACTTAATAAATTTTTAGTTTGTTAGGAAGTTTTCTTTGATTTACTCAAAATCAGTAATCTGTTGCTTGATTGGTTTTTGAAATAAACGATTCTAGCCCGCGAAAAATTAGAGATAGGTATATTAATGAAATTAAAACAGTCAGAGCTGAAGTGTTTTGATTTGATTTGTATTTACATGGGTTCGTAGTTGAGCTAGTATCCGGCAGCACAAGTAAAAAATTTTAAAAATATCACCAAATATGCATTTCTTATCTGAATGTTAAGAAATGCTATTATAGATAGTACAGTGAGGCCTCGATTATCCGTGATTCGATTAACCGACAACATCAGTTATCCGGGAAAGAAAAAGAAAATGTTTTTGGATCGATTTAAATTTTTTTGCATCGATTAACTGTAATTACCTCTATTATCCGGGATTATAATCTTTTGATTATTTTTGAACAATCAAACACAATGTGAATAAAACGAAAAAGGGGAATTTTCTCGATCGACTTGTATGGCCAAGATTGTTGGTAGCATTTGGCGTGAGGAGTGTTAGACATTGTAAAAATCAAAGTGATTCTGTAATTGGCTTTGGAAACCGAAAAACTTTAAAAACTGCTGTTTAAGAATGGTTCCGGAAGGAACGATTTAAAGGAACTCCAATTTCTGGATTAACGGTGGAGGAAAGTCTAAATTATTTCACTCAAAATTTAAGAAAAAAACGAAATGGTATTCACAAAGTTAATGCTGTGCTATTCAGCTGATTAGCAGGCACAATTTTTGTGGAAAAATTAAATGAATTCAAATCAATGAAAAAACTCACCAATGAGATAATGGAGAATGGAAAGTGTTTACTTGAGAGATCTTTGGCTTGCCATAATGAAAATTTCAAAGGAGAGACTAACCTCATTAGTTTGCGTTAATGCTGCTGGTACACACAAGTGCAAAGCATTATTGAAAAGAGCTTTAAAGAATGTCCATAAGAATGGTTTAACAATAACTTAGTACCAGAAGTGAGAGAGAATTTTAAGAAAATCGGTCTAAAAGATGATGGTAAAATCATTCTGCCATTGGACAACATCCAGACGTGCAGCATTTCAATGCTGAAAACGACTTTGATTCAATCGATGGATCAGTGTGCAATATGGAGCTTTAAATGTCATTATCGAAAAACTGTCATTATTAAGAAACTACTAAAAATTGGTACTCAATTAACCGGGAAAATTGATTATCCAGAATGCTCCCGGTCCCGACCATTACGGATAATCGAGGTCTCACTGTACTTGAAAATATCTAAAAAAAAATTAGCTTAAATGTGTTCAAGAGATATTTATGTTAAAAAATGTTTTTTTTTTAATTTTTAACCGACCTTTTATTTGGTTTCTTTGATGGTTCTTCTTTGATATTTTAAAATTATAAGAAAATCCTTTATTTTTCACCCCTATAAAGCTAAAAATTATAAAATTCATCAAATGCGCGAAAAAACACAAAGAATAAATTTTCGCTAAAATGGACCTAGCTTGAGCCATTCGAATCACTCTAAAATCCTTTTACTGAACCAAAATATTGATAAAAGTTCCTACGTACTTAATTTTACACAGTATCTATATAATTAATTGGTGTAATTTGTATTCCTTATTTGCTAAAAATCATAAAAATTCGACTGAGAACCAAATTTGTGGGTGCCTCTTTATATTAGCTAACTTGTGCAAAACTTTTTGTTTGCTGCCATACAAATTGAGCCACTATTAAGTACAAGTACTAAAATTCACTACAAATACTAAATTGCAGCTGCATGACATTTTAAAATGTTGTCGGCGAAAAATTCATCAACAAAGTATTTTACAATTTCGTTTTAGCACCATCTATGCCATCACTAACGCCATCTTTAGTTATAATATTGCATGTAGTTGGTGTTGTTGTTGTAGCTACTACTGCTAATGCTGTTGTTGTTGTTGTCATTGTTGTTATTGTTGCTGGGTTTTTAGCAACCAGCCAACCCATGTTCAAATAGCAGTCATCAAGCCAAGCCCCCTTCTACAGCAATAAATTTACTCTCGTAAACTATTTGAGCATGGTGTTGGCGTTGATGGCTGGCTGGCTGGATGGCTGGCTGGTGTGGTTAATGAAGTTGCTGATGATGATGATGATGACGAAGAAAACAACGTTGATAATAATGATGATGATGACGATGACGCTGTTATTAGTGGAAGTATGCAATAGTGGTGGCAGCAACAGTAGCACACGAAATATGTAATATGTATAATGGAGTGGTACCGGCAACGTTTTGTAGCCTTGTCTACTAGTTTTAGTTTGTTGCAATTTTATTGCTATTGCTATTACCATTATTATTGTTCTTGTTGGCGTTTTAGACGCTGGTTTTTTGTACTTGCTGCACAAACACGAAACTATAAAAACACTTCCGACTTTTTTTTCCCTACTTTTATATATTCATTCATTTTGTGTTATTTTAGTTTTTCCTTTACATACTCATATACATATATATATATTTTTTGTTGTTTCTTCGTCAATTATTCATATACTTTATGGCCTTTACCTTAGCATGCATGTTCATGTCCATGTCCATGTGCTACTAGTTCATACTATGTGATCATTGGACAAGAAGCTAACTCAAATGCACAGTGGTACTAAAGATGTGTTACTAAGGTTGCAAGACCAGTGTATAACATGTCAATTTCATTACAACACGAAATGGTCACTTTGCTGTAGGAAACACAGTTTGGACCACCGTTAAAGTTGCACGACTACGAAGTTGCAAATTTCATTCATTTTATATAAGTACTTTTTTTTATTTTTGCCATGTTTTTATCTCTCCATTTTTATTCCACACACTAACTTGTCCCTTATTACCTTAAAGGTTTTATTATAACTAACCCAATTTATATTATGCTTGTTGCCTCTGTTTCAACTCCAAACAGGCAATTTTTTCGCTCAAAATAAGAGAGCAACAATCATAAATACATTTATAACTTTTTCAAAATTTTTATAGTTACAACTTGTTGTATGTAATAACTATGAGTGTTTTACTTGGTTGCTTAGAGTCTGTTAAAAGGGCACGAGAATCTTGTCAGTCATAGAGTGTCAGTTCCACTACACTTTCATTCATTCATTCAGTTATTTATGTTGCACTGTAAGTTTTAGTTGTTGGTAATCTATAGTTAAACACAAATAATGCAAGCAGGCTTAAGCAGCTCGCCCACTCTTCAGGCCTGCCAACCATCATCATATACATACATATGTATGTATGTACTCGTATGTATGAGTGGTCAAGTAGTCAAGTTTATTTTTTTTTTTTTTTTCTTAAGCTTCCAGCTAAAGGTAAGTATATTTCACTCTGACACGAAGCAAACATCAATTTAATGCTTCTTTTTTTGTGAATTTTAGAATCCAAGTTACTCCACCCAGTTGTCTCTGCTTACAAATACTATGTATATTAGGAAGGATCCAAAGAAAAAGTTACATATAGAAAACCTATAAAAAGATCTTGGTGGCTTCATCTGAACTCATCAATGACTAATACTACACCATTTCCAATTGTATTTCAGAAGTTTCTAAGTGAATATCAGAAATTTCCATTTGTATTACTATTAGGAATATCTGAAATATAATTAGGAATTTCTGAAATTAATTCAATTGGAAATTTTTGATATTTAATTAGAAACTTCTGAAATATAATTGGAAATGGTGTAGAATAATAATGTTGAGATATGGTATCATGTTAGTCAATGTCAAAAATTACTTTTTTCAGTATAATTCTCTCTTCAAAAGTGCAGTTTTGCAGAGACTGATTTAGTACACTGTTAGCAAATTCCAGTCATATTCAATTAAAAAAAATTAAAAATCTCTTATTTTACTATAAAAACATTTTTAATCTGAATCTTTCAAACTTCTATGAATATTTTTTAACGGCTGGTTTTAAGTAAAAATCACAGATAATAAGGGTGCCTTTGGTTATATAATAAAAAAATGTTTGTTTAGTATAATAGTGAAAACCTCATTTATCATCTCTGCTTGCTTATATTGCAACCTTTTTTTGGCACCTTAGAAATGGTGCCATCCTAATGTAACTATCCACGACCACATTCATGTTTTCTTTTCTTTTTTTTGAAACATAAATATTTTTTTATACTATTTCTATAACTTAACAGCTTGTAAGTGTCCTAAGAGAATGAATTAAAATGAAAGTAAATAAATAAAACTAAAAAATATGAAATTAGTTTTTTTTTTGTTTCTCTGCCTATAAATTTGGCAGCTGATCTAGGCCCCAGACATGAATTAATAAAATGTAATAAACATAATAAATAAAAAGAAAATAATGCAAAATATTTTAACACAAATTTCATATTTATTTAAAGACACCAAATTTGTCTAATGTACATTAACACAAGACAACATAATGCCACAATTGTTTCCTGCAACAACCTGAAAAATATCAGATTGATCACATTATTCATGACTCCTGAGTCTAGAAATTAGGAAATGTATTCATTTATGAATAGATTTTCAATAACAATATTTTCGAAGGTATATGTGATATATTAATTGAAGTTTAGGGTCCTACAGAAATCTTGATCCTTAGAAAATTTGATTTCAACAGGGAAGCTGATATCCTATCTATAAAGATCCAAAATGTAGCAAGATATGTTACTTTGTTTGGGAACTTTCTCTAATTCATTCTTTAATATTTTTCTAAGTAGAACTACACTTGTTCCTCAGAGGAAAATTGGAAACATTTCGTTAATTATTTCCACTCAGCTAATATAAAGTTAGATTATCATTCAAAGAAAAATTAGTCGAATAATCGAGGAAAAACTATAATTTTAGATTAATCAAATAGTCGAACATAAGTTAAAATTAAAAACAAATCAAAAAAAAAATTCATCCACGGGTGGAAAGCAACAAAATTAAAAAAAAAAAAATTTCAAAATTTTTTTAAAAATTTTTCAAAATTTTTTTAAAAATTTTTTCAAAATTTTTTTAAAAATTTTTTCAAAATTTTTTTAAACATTTTTCTCCAATTTTTTTAAAATTTTTTAAACAAATTTTTGTTAAATTCATTAGGGAAAAAATGTATGACAAACAAATTTTTTGTTAAAAAAAAAATTCGGATTAAGAAATTTTTTTTCCGATTTGACCCATTGTAGGTCCAAATTACTATAGCCTTATATACATCGTTGCAATGGACTTTGAAATATCTATCATTAAATATCCATATTGTCTATATTAATGGCTTAGTAATCCAGATGTAGATCAAAAATAGGCAAAAGTTATTAGCCATTAATGGCCCCTAAGGCTTGGTTATATAAATTGAAGATAAATAAATAAAAAAATATTTATTAAAAAAAAAAAAAAAATAAAATCGAGGTTGTCCCAGTTTTATCCTTATATCTCAGAAATTTGTGAACCGATTTTGTCGATTCAATAGCATCTGAATTGGAAGAATTCCCGATATATCATGTTTTTAAGATATTAAGGGGATTTTGAATGTTGCTTTCAACTGACAGACGAACATGGGTATATCGACTCCGCTTTCTATAACGATCCAGAATATATATACTTTTTGGGGTCGCAAATGAAAAATTTAGAAATTACAAATGGAGTGACAAACTTATATATACCCCTGCCTCTCATGGTGAAGGGTATAAAAATTCGTATATAGCATTCACCGGGCGCGGTTTCACGTAGGGAAGGAAATCCCCCCAAAGGAAAAACGAAAAATATTTCCAACACCATATTATTCTTTAAGATAAAGATTGAACTTTTTTTGTTGAAAAAATGTTGTTGGTAATTTTTATATTAAAAAAAAATTGTGGGAAAAAAAATTCAGTTAAAAAATATTTTTCCTGATTTTTACCTATTGTCGGTGCGAATTTCTTTGATATCCATATTATGGAGATATACAGAGAGACTCAAAAGTGAGTAAACACCAGTGAATTTTTTGATTTTTTTAAGATCATGAAAATCATAATAGTCCGACTTAAATCCGTTTTTTTAGAACCGAATCTATTATTCAGCACAATCTCCAATAAACCGAAACATTTAAATTTTAATCGATGGATAGATTTAAGGATTTTCATTATCTTAAAAAAAATAAATAATTTGTGGTGTTTACTCACTTTTCACCGATTATACCGAATTTAAATACCAAATTCACTAGTACTATAGCGGATATATACATAGATGTAGCATTCACGCATGATAAATATAACTGAGGTCTTCGAAAAGTTATATTAACTTTACTTTTTTATGTTCTTGGGATGGAAAATATAGATTTTGAACGATTTTTCACAATAGTACTAAAAAACGGTACTTTTCCTAAAGTTCTGTTTTTCCCATTTATAAAATTATTTGATGACAGTTTTTTAAGAATACTTTTTACAATAGTAACAAAAAGGTATTGTTTTTAAAAGCTTTATTCCTTAAAGTATCAAAAAAGTAGTTTTTGAGTAATATTAAAAGGATATGTACCAAAAAAACGTGCCAAAAAAGTACTTTTTTGAAATTTAAGTTTTTTGATACTTTAATGAGTTCTATTCGATATTTAGCTTAATTTTTCACAATAGTACCAAAAAAAGTACTTTTCCTAAAGTCATGTTTTTCCCATTTATAAAATGATTTGATGACAGTTTTTTTAAGAATACTTTTTACAATAATAACAAAAAGGTATTGGTTATAACAAAATTATTCCTTAAAGTACCAAAAAAGTTGTTTTTAAGTAATATTAAAAGGAAGTGTACCAAAAAGTACTTTTTGGAAATTTAAGTTTTTTGACACTTTAACGAGTTCTATTCCATATTTAGCTTAATTTTTCACAATAGTACCAAAAAAGTACTTTTCATAAAGTCATGTTTTTCCCATTTATAAAATGATTTGATGACAGCTTTTTTAAGAATTGTTTACAATAGTAACAAAAAGGTATTGTTTTTAACAAAATTATTTCTTAAATTAGCAAAAAAGTACTTTTTGAGTAATATGAAAAGGGAATGTACCAAAAAAAAGTACCAAAAAATACTTTTTGCAAATTTAAGCTTTTTTATACTTAAACGATTTCTATTCAATATTTAGCTTAATTTTTCACAATAGTACCAAAAAAGTACTTTTCCCAAAAGTAATGTTTTTCCCATTTATAAAATGAGTTGATGAAAGTAACAAAAAGGTATTGTTTTCAAAAGCATTATTCCTTAAAGTAGCATAAAAGTACTTTTTGAGTAATATTAAAAGGAAATGTACCAAAAAAAAAAGTACCAAAAAAGTACTTTTTGCAAATTTAAGTTTTTTGATACTTAAACGTGTTCTATTTAGCTTTTATGTTAAAATATAAAAAAAATACTGTTTTCAAAAAAGTACCCAAAAAAATAAATATTTCTATAATGACTAACTTTCAGCTTTTTAAGCAATATTTAAAGAAAATATTAAATTTTTACATAACTACCAATTTTAATTCTTTGCATATCCATAATTATTTAAAATTTTAAAATCGGTTTAAAAATGTGTGAGTTAGAGGCACTAAAGTGCTGCGACCTACCCTAAAACAGTATATCCCCACCTAGGCCCACAACCCCATTAGGTCGCTTTTCAAGTTCTCACAAAAAGTGTTATTTTGTAGCAGAGTGTTATTATTCTAAAATGTTGTTCTCCGAATTAAAGTTTTTAGCTATTTTCCCAAGTTTTGCAACTGTTTGTACCCTGGCTTATAATTAGTTGTAAAACAATCTATACTGCTAAGGCTGTGAATGAGATTTAGTAACCACTTGATAGATTATCTGCTGTTAAGAAGCATTTCTCCATTAAAATGTTTTAGATTTACACTTGAAAGCAAAAATTCATAAGGCATTTATCAATGTGGTAATACTGAATTCAAACATTTATTGTTTTGTTTATTTAGTACTTTTATATTTCTAACTTTGGAGATATTTTTAATGCGAAAAAACGATGACTCAATGAATGAGTTTTGATTTCTAGCTTCCATGAATTGATATATATTTTATTAATAAAATTTCCTTTTTAAACTCTATAGCACCATTATGTGGAAGGTATTTGAGTTTCTGCTGATGTTTGCAACGCCTAGAAGTTCTAAAATTTTGGTCTTAAGAAACATTCTTGTACGAATTGCATAAGACCATAGAAATTTCAAGTAGCTACAAGAGTCAAGTAAAAGGTGTAAAGGTATCTAAAAGTCTATTCTATATACATATATTTATTCAATCGTACATACATATATGCATGTAAGTAGATTTGTTAATGTGTGTGTGTTAATATATGTGCATATGTATGTGTACACATTTATATTTATTTACACTTATGTACATTGTTAACTAAGGTAACATCAAAAGTATAAACATGGCGGAAATATTGAAATCGAAAATGAATTATAAATAAAGTGTTATATATTTTTTATGCATACATCTACATACATCTACTGTATGTATACATACATATCTATGTATGTATGGTTTGTATATATATTTGTATATGTAAGACATTAAATATGCATTTGTTTCCTTTTCTGCAGAAGAGTCAGTTTTCAAAACACCCGAAAAATTAATTGTGGTATACGATTAAAAGTTTTTATTCAAATTTAAATTGTGGTGAAAATAAACAACCGCTAAGCTTTCCTTAAATGGTCCTTGTCAAAAGTAGATCGAGTAAAGTTTGTAATCGAATTGCATGACAAAGAAATACTTAAGCTGAAGATCACTTACAGTACTTTTAAGTTTATAACTACATACATACTTATAAAGAATTATTGACACATTAGAATAACTCAGTTGCCAAATTGATTAACTCATTATATCATTACGTTTTAACATTTTTAAAACGCCAATGATCAACTCACTCACGACTGCAACCTCCGCCACTATTTATACACACGCCATCTTTCGGGAATCTTCTGCAATGCTCTTAACCAAGGCAAATTTATTTACAGGTATACCCAATTCTACAACAAATACAATTTTACAAAAAACAACATATATTTTGTTTTTGTAAAAATATTTCCTAGCTGTCAAACAGCAAAACAACGGCAGACTGAAAAAATCAAAAACAGGGGTGAAAATAAATAAATACGTGAAATTTACTTTCACGAAGTACAGCAACGCTTTTTATTTATATTTTTTTATATGTTGATTGTTTAAAACGATCACTTATTCACTTTTCTACTGTTTTATATTTTTTCTTAAAAGAGACAAAAACGTTATATTTAAATTAACAAAAAATGTAAACAAACTTTGACAGATAGCAGTGAAAAAACATATCGAGCAAAAAATAGTCAGTTGGCTTTTCGACGTCACCTTATTAGATTCGCCTTGCTCTTAACGAACAAACTAGTATGTTCGAATTCTAGAGCTTTCGATGTCAGTGTTAGCAGCTTAAACATTGAGTGTTGCCATACATATAAACAATGCCAGTGACCGCATGCCATCAACATTGTAGAAGTTTCCACTGATGGACGTGTTTATAAACATGATGAATGCTGCAGGCAGCCGTAATTCAAATCGCTATTGCAGAATCGTAACAATATTTTATTTATTTACATTTGAGAAAAACTTTAATTTCAAAACATTCTTAATCCTTGTTTGCTGGGATATTTTTTAAGGAACTTAATTTTGAATATAACATTTAACAATCAATCTAGTACATACTTCGATATTAAAATTAAAAAAAAATCTGTAATTGGTCATAATCAATTTTGTTATTAAGCCAGTCATTATTCATGAATTCTTTAGCACACATTTCAACAGACATTAATTTTTGAGTGAATTTAATAAAAGTAAGAAAAATATAAGTTTGTTGTAAAGTAAAAATTAAAACTGCATTAGACGCCGAGTAAAGCGAGTTATAAAATACAAAAAAAAAAAAAAAAATGAACGAAAAAAAATTTTTGTTTTGCCTGCAACACTAGTGTGAGCTAAAAGTCTTGCAGTTGGAAAAAGGGCAAAAAGTTCTACATATATTTATTTTTGTTTTTATAACGATCTAAAATTGTTCATACTCATACACAGTCATGAGCGCACATTTGTATGCAAGTACAAAAGTAATAGAAAGTAGAAGGAAATTGCAAAAGTAAAATTGTCTACGTCTACACATACATTCACTTACATTTACACTAAACTTTGTATGTAGGGAAAACAAAATAGCACTAACAAAAACAACAACAACCAAATAATCAATAAATTTTATAGAAAATTGTAGTTGCAGAGAAGGAACAAAAACAGCAACAACAAAAAAAGTTAATTAAATAAATTATTATATGAATGGGGTGTGTAAAAGTCCACACACAGTGTACATATGTAGGTACATTCTGTTAGCCTTTCAGTACACAACGTATCTCGTACCACCCAGCCATCCATTTATATATACGCTCATTCATTCATTCACCCAACCACCCACATCTGCCTTCTCTCCGTTGTCGTAAGTATTTGCATGCATTCACATATTTCACCTTCCAATGCTGAATTGAATTGAAAAGCGGCATGGAAAACAAAACAGCACGATGAGTAATGGTAGATTACAATTAAAATATATTTTATATATAAATATATGGATGTCTGTCTGTCTGTATGTATGTCTGTTTGAATTCATCCGACCAAGTATCTATAAGTGTATCTTTTTATTTGTGTTTGTGTATAAGTTTGTTAATAATCTTACATACTGATATACATACATACATCCATACATATAATTGAAGCTACACATAGAACAGTTAATTAAGAGAAACATTTCTTGATTTTAACACTAACAAGTTTTAACCCTTTCGTTGGAAGGGATCAAAAAGGAATATTTTCAAAATGAACGGTTAAAAGCTTAAAATCAATCTGATTGAAATATTTTTAGGAATTTTCTATCTAGGCATAGAGAATTATACATAGAGACGAAAATACAACAAATCATATGTCTGATACAACAACAAAATACATTGACTAAGATGTATTTTATTGTAACAATAGATAGGTTTTTGACAACAAACTTAGGTTCTTGACAATTCCGTCTCGTCTCTATGTTACCCTCTGACTCTAGGGTTTAATAATTTTGTTTATTGTGATATTTTTCTCTTTTATTGGGTTTTATTTAGGATTTTTAAGAATAATAATAATTTTTGGGGTCGCTTTTACTACAAATTCCTTTAGTTGTTAACTTGTGTTATTATACCCTTCACCATGAGTGGCAAGGGTATATATAAGTTTGTCATTCCGTTTGTAATTTCTACAGTTTTTATTTGCGACCCCACAAAGTATATATATTCTGGATTGTTATAGATAGCGAAGTTGGAGAATCCATGTCCGTCTGTATGTTGAAATCAACTTTCCGTAGCCCCCAAATAACTTACAAACATAATTGATACATCAATATATTGGGAATTCTTCCGGCTCGGTCGCTATTTAAAATCGAAAAAATCGGCTCACAAATGGCTGAGATATAAGGAAAAACCCTGGACAACCTCGATTTTTGGCCTATTTTTTACCAGTATCTGGATTACTAAGCCTTTAATATAAACAATATAGATATCTGATGATAGATTTCAAAGTCCATTGCAACGATTTATATAAGGCTATAGGAATTTGGACCTATAATGGGTCAAAATCGGGAAAATTATTTTTTCGCCCGAATATTTTTTTTGACGACAAAATTTTTTTTTATAATTTTTGTTCACTAATAAATTTAAAAAAAAAAATTTTTTAAAAAATTGGAAAAAATTAAAAAAAAAATTTTTTTGTTTACCTAAAAATATTTAAAATTTGTATTTTAAAGTATAATTTGGTGAAGGGTATATAAGATTCGGCACAGCCGAATTTTCTTTTTTTTTTTAATTTTTAACGTAAATATTGGTTATATGCGGGATTTTTTCAAATATTTAGCTTTTACTTTGAAACAGTTGTACAATGCAAATGTATTCAATGTAGTGGCCATTGTTAGCTATAAACTTTTCTTATCTTTCTGGCAACATATGGATTCCGAGCCAAAAAAAACTGATCATCTTTTGAGTACAAGAACGAATCAAGCCAATATCGGATACTCTGTTACAAAGTGAAGCGTATCCCAGAGAGAGCGTTCTGCATCGATCTAAACAAATTGTAGTAAGACGGGGCAAAGTCTGGACTATAAGGCGGGTGAGGCAAAACTTCCCAACCACTTCATTCTAAATAATTTCTAACATGTGCCCGAGCGTTGTCATGCTAAAATATTACGGTTTCATGTCTGGACGTTTTTCGGCCAATGCGAACGAATGAGTTGTGTTCGATACAGGTTCCCTCTGATGATCTGGCCACATTTCAGCAGCTCATAATAGATATAACCCCTTTTGCTCCCACCAAATACAGAGAATAACCATTGCGCCATGGATATTTGGCTTTGGTGTCGATTCGGCTGGTTGACCGGACTTCACATACGATCTCTTACGCTTCGGGTTTTTGTAAAGGATCCATTTTTCATCGCAAGTAATGAATCGGTGCAAAAATTATTTTCTTTTATAACGTTCAAGCATCATTTCGTACATGCAAAATCGTCTTTCAATGTCTCTCGGCTTCAATTCGTATGGTACCCAATTGCCCTGCTTTTGGATGAATCCTGCTGCTCGCAAACGTTTTGAAATTGCTGCTTGAATAGCTCCCAATGATATTTCAAGCTCTAGTTGAGTTTTACAAGAATCTTCATGGATGTAATGCTTCAATTTTTGGTCTTTAGACTTTTTTGGCTGCCGTGGTCTATCTTTGTCTTCAGTGTCAAAATCACCACTTCTGGAAAGAACAAATAATCTCTCGCACATTGAAACCGATGGAAAACATTCACCATAAGCTTTGGTGAGCAATTGGTGTGCTACAGCGGCAGTTTTTTTTTATTTTAATTATAGAAGTAAAGCAAAACTTCCCGCATATGATGATTCGTTGGTACAAAATACTACATTTTCGAAGCAAAAAAAAACACTGTTGTTATACTATAATATTCAATAACTGACAGACAAAATGACATTTAAGTTATTAAAAACCAAAAACCGTGTTCAAAATATACGCCATCTATTGTAAATCCCGCCTTTTTAAGTCATACACCCAATAATATTTAAACAAAAAATTTGGTTTTTTTATAATTTCAAATTATTCATAGAATATCGGTAACGATATTTAGGGGTAACCTTATTTACAATTATATCGGTAACGCTAACAGTAGTTGAGATGAAAGGGTATTCAACTCAACTGCTTAATACTCTTTGAAAATGCTAAAAAAAGCAGCCATTTTTTGATAAAAACTAGCGATATCTTAACGGCATACTAGTTAGATAAATTTCACATCTAAGAGTTTATTAATCTTCAGAAAGAAAAAGTAGTGTTGCCTTGGATAATATCAAAAACATATTACATTTTGTCTTGCATTTCTCATGTAAGTGGTTGGCATAATGAGAACATGGATTATAATACCCAGATGTGCACTTTATTTCTCTATTGTAAGTTTTGTTACTAATTTGATAATTTTTATAAACTTCGTTGGTATTCGTGTTGTTTATTGGAAAATAACAAATCTAGTGGCTGTAAATGCTGGCCTGTGGTTAAAAACTCAAAATTACGGGGACTTTATAATTGCTTGATCATTACTGTATGGACAACATTTTGGTAAACAATTTTAAGACCATCATAATTTGTTTTGTAGAACAAATTTTAACAGTATGAAGCATCAGTACATAACCCAGCAAACACGGAGGTTTGATTACAAATAAAGAATGATTTCAAATCAAAAACTTTCTCAATAATTAGGTGTGTTTTTTCTACAATTTTATTAAAGATCAAAATTTTATAATTTTTCAAATGTTTGTGTGTATGCTTGCTGGGTAAGATTCGTCATTAGTGGTTGATGTGAAATATATGTATTCAATTGAATAATTCATTCAATAAAATGTTAGCTCTTAATTATTGATTTAGTTCCTTTCTAACTCTGTTAAGAGACAGACATTAAAATGTATATCTGCATTTTGTTTGTTACATTGGAGGCACTTGTCGTGTGCGCTTTATGTTTTGTTTATATATATATACAATATATAGTCGTTTATATGTATGTATGTAAATATGTATATACGAACTATAGTCATACAAGCATGTTGAAAAATGTGGCTAAAGACTGCTTGAAGTACGCCTGAAAATTCAATTATAAGTTTTAGTGGAAAGAGAAAAGACGCGCTTATTTCAAATAAAATTAAATTAATTAAACCATAAAATAAATGTGAATGTTCAAAACAATTGTAAGTTTAAACAGCAATATAATATAATTATTAAGGAAGCATCTTAATACCCACAGACGGGGAAAATGCAGAGCAGGGCGTTGTAAAATAATGTACAATACAGTTTTATTTGAAACCCTTTTAAGTATCTAGATATTTGGTTACATTTTAATGACAGTTATGCATGATATTTTATGTTTTTTTCTTTATGTTTATACTAATTATTAACCCCTACTAAAATGTACGCACCTAGTTTTCTCTCTATTTAATTTATTTGTTAAATATTTACCCACATAAAATATATACATTCACTGTAATGTAATGTAACATTTCCTAAAAGTACGAGCAATTATTATTATTAATGCACTTTTTATAACATTTAATTCATAGGGAAATAAATATATAAATAAATGAGTATGAAAAAAACTCTTGTTTAGTTGGAGTTATAATTGAAAGAATATACGGGTTGTTATGTTTAAGAAAGTAAATTGTATATGAGTACTGCATATCGGATTTCATTAGAATATTAATAATTTAATTAATTATAAATTTATTTTATTAGTAATTCATTTTTGTTATCCCCTATTTGTTATACAAATGTTGCTTACATTTGCGAAAAAGTTCTGCTTAATAGTATTTATTTGATTTCAAATACTTAGAATTTCTTTATTTTATATTACAATTACAAATTATATTCAAAATTTATTTATGAAGCAGGGTAAGAAATGCTATAAGGCCGTTGTAGTGAATTATAGCGGGAAAACATGGCGGGAATTGAACCCCCAACACCCGACTGATACACCAACACACTAGCAACTGGTTGGGTAGTACAGGCACTTGAATATAATTTATTTCTATGAAAAAGTTATGCGTTCACGCAAGCAGATTCTTTATTAGTTTCCAATTCGAAAATTTTTGATATAAAATTAATCATTCTATACAAAATCACTTTTGAGCTATAAAAGCAATATGACATTTATTTGTTATAAGAAACATTGCACAGTGGGGCCGAATCAAAATTTTTTGGAAATAAATCTGAAAATGCTACAAATGCTCCAGGGACGTCGCTATAGGGGCTCAAATTAGGGTACCATCGACATGTAAAATATTTAAACACATGTCATTTTTTGTTTCCCATTCGATTTCAAAGATTTGTACATTTTTAAAAAGCGCTTAGATAGGTCTTGAAAAAACATGCTTGCGTGTGCTATTTATCTCTTATAATTTCCAAGTTATAGGCATTTCAAAATTGAACTTTTAAAATTTTGCCATACCTTGGTCCGCTTTTTTTAAATATAGGGCTTACTTTTGGACCGAATGGACTTGAATTACTTTTGTTAGTTAGACAACTAAATTACCAAAAACATACAAAAGATTTCAGGGCAATATCAATTATGGATCCATAAATAAACTATTTTCAATTTAAAAATTCAAAAAATAGTAAATTTTTTCAATTTTTTGGACGAAAAGGTGACTTAAATCTTTTTTTATTAAAAAAAAAACTTTATTTAAGAACATATAACAGTTTTATGTGTTTCCGTAAGGTATTTTTACAAAGAACATTTTAGTATTTGACCTATTTTTTATCAAAATTTCAGTTTGGGTCACATGTTCTAAAATCCCAAAGCTGGGATTAGAAAACGGAAAGCAGATTTGGAAACCTTGATGTGATCCCTATTTATTTCCAAAGTATTTTCCCAGCCCCAAAGGAAATGTGGACCCTATGGGCAAAATTGTAAAATATACCATTTTTGGGATTTTCGCTCCAATTTTTAGGAATTGCGGGAAGCCCTTTGACCTTTTGACAAGGTTTTTAACACTTTGTTATTTAGAATGACAGGTTTAAACAACGTTGAAAACTTCATTGAATTTTGTCAATAAATAAAGAATTTATTACATATTACATATTTACTGAGTTTCTAAAACTAAAAATTGTATCAAAATTTTAATAGGATTGCAAATGTTAGGAACCATTTGATCCACATTTATTCCGATCTATTTTTTTTTTTTTTTTTTTGTTTAGACAAGTTAATTTTTGGTCTTACAAAAGAAAATTCCAAAAATTCAAATTCAAGTACAAAAGAAAATTCCCGATCGGACCAGCCGTTTAGAAATGCCAGATTTATTTCCAAAAAATTTTGATTCTGCCCCACTGTGCATTGTGAGAAGATTTTTACACATAAGTACATCAGCACATAACTCAGCAAACACAGAAGTTTGATCTTTAATTGAAAATGATATGAAATCAAAGACTTTTTCAATAATTGGACGTGTTTTTCTAAAAGTTTCTTATAGATTTGAAAAAGCTAGTATTTTAGTATGAAAAAGTTAGTATTTTTTAAACGTTTAACAGAATTTTGTTCAAAATCTATTTAATGAATACATAATTTATTATTAAATTTAAAAATTTTCATACTTTCCTTGTAGATTTGCCTGGAAATTATGAGCTTAAATTTATAGGAGTTAATACTCATTCGATTTTGGGGAAATTGTTTTGGAAAATTTCCCAAAAAACATCATAATATTTTTATAGAATTTTAGCTGTTCAAATAATTTATAATTGTTTAAATTTGGGATGGTCCCCCATACAAAATATTACACAAATTTAGATTTTTAGCATAAAACATAATTATTTGATATAAACATGTTTTTAAATTTGATAAATTTTATTGCTTATCATATTTATTGTTTAGTGGTATATATAATTTTAAGACAGACATGAAATAACAATATTTATATAATTTCTCTAATCAATTATTATAAAACTGTTTACATTGAATGAGGTGCGAAGATTTGCCCATTTTTCTTTGCAATCGTTCAAACTAACCTGGATTGCATCTACGACCTCTTGGCATAAAATATCTTTGGGAACTTGTTTGGGTCTTGATTTTTTAACGCTTTCAGATCCTGTTAGTGACTTGATAGGATAAGTCAAGTCAATTGGCATATAGCTGCAATCTATGACGCAGGTTACATTAATTGAAATGTCGCTATCCATTTTTTATTTTTCAATATTATTACTATGAACTTTTGTTTGTTTCAAAATGGTCTGTCAATGGTGCCATTGTTAGATGCATAAACTTCACACATCTATAACAATAAAAAGTGTCTGACAATTATCTTACAATAATCTGACAATGGCAGAGTCATAGGTAACATAGAGACTAGACGGAATTGTCAAAAACCTAAGTCTGTTGTCAAAAACCTATATCTTGCAACAACAAAATACACGTTAGTCAATGTATTTTATTGTTGTATCAGACATATAATTTGTTGTTTTATTGTTTGACAATACGGAGTGTCTTGTCTCTATGTATGCAGAGTAATGTGTTCAAACGAATGTCAGTACTCTGACACTATGATTGTCTTACAATGAACTGACAACGTTGTAAGTTCAAACGGTTGTTAGACTTTTTCTGAACATTTCTCAGACAATATTTTAAGATCTGACAACATAGCATTGAATGATTTCGTGAACAAAGCTATTTTTGGTATAATTTACAGAATATTTTTACTCAATCTCCAGAATATAGTTACTGAACATTTTAGTGAAATCGGAAAACATTAACCCTTTCAAAGTACAACATTTTGAATATTAGGGATTTTTCATTAAAATACAAAAAAAAAAACAAGTAAGAAAGTATGGTCGGTCAAGCCCGACCATATAATACCCTACACTAAGTAAATGAGCAAAAACATTTTTCTTTCAAAATTTCAATAATTTATATTCGTGAACGATTTTCGGAAGTGGGCCTTATATGGGAGCTATGACCAATTATGGACCGATCACCATGAAATTAAGTAGTGTGATTAATGTCTGCATGAAAGTTATTTATGTTGCATTTTATGTGTATACCAACATTTTTAAGAGATTTATGCTCGTTAAAGTGATTATCGGAAGCAAGCTTTATATGGGAGCTATGACCAATTATGGACCGATCACCATGAAATTAAGTGGTGTGAATAATGTCTATATGAAAATTGTTAATGTTGCATTTTTTGTGTATACCAACATTTTTAAGAGATTTATGCTCGTTAAAGTGATTATCGGAAGCAGGCCTTATATGGGACCTATGACTAATTATGGACCGATCATAATAAAATTTGGCGACATGAATTTCGTATGTATAAAACTTATTTGGAGAAAAACTTGTGTAGATACCTATATAAATTAAACATTTATGACCGATAAAGTCCAATTTCGGGAGGACATTTGTATGGGGGCTAAGTGAAATAATGAACCGATTTCAGCCAGTTTCAATAGGCTTGGTCCTTGGGCAGAAAAAATGATATGTACTAAATTTTATCGAAATATCTTCAAGATTGCGACCTGTACTCTGCGCACAAGGTTTACATGGACAGCCAGCCAGACGGACGGACGGACGGACGGACATCGTTTAATCGACTCAGAAAGTGATTCTGAGTCGATCGGTATACTTTAAGGTGGGTGCTAGACTAATATTTTTGGGCGTTACAAACATCTGCACAAATCCAATATACCCTCCCCACTATGGTGGTGTAGGGTATAAAAATGTATTTATTGCTGGATTTTTTAACGAAAAAGAGTTTCATACCAAAAATAAACACTCTTATATGCTGATTATTTGAAATAGTTATATCCCAATAACTATTTGATATATAAAATTATTTCTACATAAATTTACTCCACAAAGAAACATTTTGCTATACATATCAACTATATTCTGAACCTGACTGGCGAAAGTGATTTCATGTTTTTAGCATAAGGAATATCAAGACATTTTGGTTAAATCATAACAAAAATAATAAACCAAGTAAATCTGCATTAAAATTGCAATAACAGAAGAAGGAAATCTTTATTATAGTAAAACTTAAAAAATGACAACATGATTATACATGTTTGTGCATGATTTGTTAAAAGCTAACTGCATGCAGATAGACATATTTAAAAGAATATTTAAAGATACACAGGTCAAAAGCATTTTATTTTAATATTTTTTGCAAATTATCAAAAGACATTACGAATATATGTATAAGGGAACATATAGAATTCTTTTGTCAAAAGCTTTAGCTGTACAAAAACGCAGTAACAAACTGTATTTATACTTTTAGTAGGTATGTATAAAAACAAAGTTAAATTAATAATTAATTAACGACACACAAAACCCAAGAGATCCTTATAAATACAAAAACAAAATATAAATATATATATATATATGAATGTATGTGTGAATGTATGTAAGTATAACTTGTAAATGCATGGATGAGTTACTATGAACAACCTACAAAGTTAAATGCAACAAAAAAAAAAAAAAAGATTTATATGCATAGAAGAAAAACAGGACGATTTTCTAAATGAAACTGCCAGAGATTGTGCGAAAAAATAAATTTCTTTCAGTTCTTTCAGTTTTTTTTTTTTTTTTTTTGCTGCTACTTGTATAGTTGTTGTTATAAAAGTTAAATAAAAAATGCAACCGTTGCAATATTTATTTATATCGTACACTTGCACAAAAAAGTGCAGAAAAAAAGAAAGAAAGGAAACAACATAAAACATCTATATAGTACGAGTACAATGTATTTAATATGTTTCACTACCTTGAATGCGTTGAATGCAGTCCATAATTCTGACAAACGACACAATATAAAAACAGAATAGTGCAACAAATTTAAACACACACAAGTGTGTGTGTGTATATTTAAATGTATATAAAGGACGTTTAGTAAACGTGACATATTTGAAATCCGCACAGGTACCTCCCTTTCACAAACAAATGAATAGATGACTGGTTAGTGCACATGTTTTAAATCTAATGGACAAATACACATATAGTATGACAAACACATAGATACATATCTACATACATACATACATATTTGGACATACACGTAGAAAATTATTCACTCATGAATCTAGAATGTTGCTGCTACACACTTTCATATAGTTGAATGTGTACAAATGTTTAGAAAAAGAAAGAGTCTACTCCATATTATTTGAAATGCAGAATAACCCTCGAAATAATATTTAATATTTAGAGAGAAATAAATATTAAATGAGTGTGTTACTTAGAACACTGCAAAGGTATGCAAGTTCCATTCATGTTCATATATCTACATACATACTGAGGTACGTAAATATACATATGTATATGTATGTTTGTTTACATACGTCTGTGTACATATGTACATACATACATAGATATTAAGTAAACAACAATCATCAGGGCTAACAGTAACAGTCGTAGCCAAACTTATTCATTCTAAGCAATTGTACTCGTAGTTGCGCTCGTTCGTACAGGAGGCCTTTTTTTCTGTGCTGCGTGCATATAAACAAACAAACCTATACCACTGTTTATTAGGCCTGTCCACAAGCAAAAGTTACTCTCGAAAGCTACAGGAAATTAAGTCTTGTTTATTGTAAGTTACAATTTTAAAGATTTTTGCAGTAGAAGTAACTATTCACTGGCTTGACCTTAAATTTGGACTTCTTTCTGGTGCTATAAGAATGATCATTGCGAGAATTATTTAAAACAGGGGCATTTGAAACAGAACTGCTTCAAATGAGCATGTAGTGCAGTGATGTCAACTCTTTATAACCAAATAGGTCGAACACCAACTCTAAATACGCTAATAATGACTTGGACATATTTTTATACCCTTCACCATAAGTGACAAGGGTATATATATATAAGTTTGTCATTCAATTTGAAATTTCTACATTTTTCATTTGCGACCCTACAAAGTATATATATTCTGGATCGTTATAGATAGCAAAGTCGATATAGCCATGTCCGTCCGTCTGTCTGTATGTTGAAATCAACTTTCCGTAGCACTCAAATAACTTACAAACATAATTGATACATCAATATATCGCGAATTCTTCCGGCTCGGTTGCTATTTAAAATCGAGAAAATCGGCCCATAAATGGCTGAGATATAAGGAAAAAACCGGGACAAACTCGATATTTGGGCTATATCTTTATCTGGATTACTAAGTAATATAGACAATATGGATATCTATGATAGATATTTCAAAGTCCATTGCAACGATGTATATAAGGCTTTAGTAATTTGGACCTACAATGGGTCAAAATCGGGAAAAATGTTTTTAACCCGAATTTTTTTTTACCAAAAAAATTTTTTGTCATACATTTGTTTTCACTAATAAATTAAATTTTTTTTTTTTTTTTAAATTAAAAAAAAATTGGAAAAAAATTTTGAAAAAAAAAATTGGAAAAAAATTTAAAAAAAAAAATTTTTTTTTTTAATTTTGAAAAACAATTTTTCTGTTTTTGTTTGAAAAAAAATTGGAAAAATTTTTTTTTTTAAAATTTTGAAAAACAATTTTGTTTTCAAAAAAAATGTTTTTTTGAACGTTGAAAAACAATTTTGAACAAATTTTGTTTACTTAAAAATATTTAAAATTTTTAAAAAAATTTGAAAAAGAATTTTTTTTTTTTAATTTTGAAAACCGTTGAAAAACAATTTTGAAAAAAAAATTAATTTTTTTTTTTAAATATTTAAAATTTTTATTTGAAAGTATAATTTGGTGAAGGGTATATAAGAATCGGCACAGCCGAATATAGCTCTCTTACTTGTTGTTAAAAGAAAGAAAATAGGAAACTAAATATTCCTAGTAGCCATAATTATGCTTAAGATTTCATTGCTGTCATCTTATTTCATCAACCAGCCATAAAATAATAAATTTAGCATATCCTTCGTCTGGATTAATGAAGAAAACTACTTTTAAACGCTCCCAGTTATGCATTAGCTACAGAATAAAATTTTAGAAAACTAGGTTTTGTTAATTAGCATTTAACCGAAAGTGCCGTTTTGTTGCATATTTTAATTACGCACAGTGAAAGAATTGGGCCTAAGGTTCAAATTTACATACAAAATATTTTAAAATAATGGGAATAGATTTGGATTCGCCTTTAGCCAAAAACCGGACTTAGGTAGATAATAAATGTGTAGTTTTAATTCTCAAATGCAAATATCTTGTAAAATATAAGCGATATAATTTTTATAGATCCCTTCTCTTTTTATGATACCCAAGCTATCCCACTTTGTGGCCTTGAGACCATATTGATCTTTAAACATAAACTCAATTACTTCTCCTCCTCTACAGACATGTGAAATTTTATTAAAATCAGAATATCCGTTTAGAAGTAACAGATTTATTTCCACACAAAAAAACTGGTCGACAAAAATTCTACTTTTAGAAAAGCGCTAAATCTAACGCGAAAAGCGTTAAATTACCAACATTGATGTATTGGTTTTAAAATTTAAATGAAAATGTATTGGTGTATCCTTTTCATAAAGCGACCGCAGCAGTTAAACAAGCTGATCAAGTAACCATTTGGGTTGGTAGTAAGATAACTGACTCTACAGGCAGAAAAAAATATAGTTGTGCATGTTTACTGTAACTATTTCAACATTTTTATATATTTTTTTAACAATATTATAGTTACAGTAATTATTTATATGATTGTGGTAACCATAATATGATTAATTTAAGATTCACATTATTGTATCAACCATATATATGGTTACAGTAAACAAGCATATGTTTGTGACAACCATTTATATGATGAAGGACTTACCATATTATGTTGCTCTCGTCTTATGGTAATTATGATAAAATTATTCATCATAAAATTGGTTGTCACAAACATATACTTGTTTACTGTAACCATATATATGGTTGATACAATCATGTGAATCTTAAATTAACCATATTATAGTTACCACTATCACATAAATAGTTACTGTGACTATAATATTGTTAAAAATGTTGAAATGGTTACAGTAAACATGCACAACTAAATTTTTTTCTGCGTGTATGTAGCCGGCATGTGAATCCAATAAGTTGAAAACTTTGGACTAGCTATCAGGGGGTCATCCCCTGATTAGGACAAGCATGTGTTAAAATAACTAGTCACGTAACTACTTGTGTAACTAGTTGTCACCCTAGGTGATAGGTAAAATCATTAGTTCCAAACTGTCACCAAGATTTTGGATGGGCCGTTGACTACACTGGAAAGCCTTTTGAAGTATCGATATAGTAAAACTCATTGTTTGCAATTTAAAAAGTATAGAAATCATTTTATTAAACCCTTAACGTTCTTGAACGAAATCGTTCATTATAGCGATAGGGCCAACTGATGCACAGCAACTACAAAATTGTTACACAAACAACTAGCTTTCTTTTGTATCGTATATGATACACCAGAATAAAATCCTGGTTGTTTTTCTAATTGTCGTAGGAAAGTCTTTATCTATTTGACTCAACCGCTCAAATGCTCGTATTCGTTCACGAATGACAAAACTCCATATTTGAACTTTTATTTTATTATTTTCTATTTAGTTTCAATAAATCCATTACAATATGTTGCCTCGGCGCCAAAAGGCATTGTTGAAAGCTTAAATGCTGTATTCGGATGTTAAATACCCTCTACATAAAACTTGAATTATACAACTAAAGCTCGACTTTATGAATGATACCCATTCACATTCATATACACACAAAATGTTATTTTTTCAATGTTATTTTAGTTCATAACATTGTTTCTACTTAACCAATTTTGTTGATTTTCAATACCAAACTGTTTAGAATTATGACAAACATTATGAATGAAATTGTTTTTATTTCCGTTTTGTATTTTAGATGTGAGAATGTTTTAAACACACATAAAGACAAAGGAACCCAAATTACACCTTGTTAAGTCTCAGCTGAATAAAACTATTTCTTAAGCTAACTTAATTTTAAAATAGTGACTGAAAATATTTGTATATAAAAATCGAGCCACTCTAATATACATACATACATACATGCATGTAGATGTGGCTGTATGAGTGAATTGCAAGAAAATCTTGATAGTTGGGTTGGTGCCTGATTTACAAAAAAAAAATAAATAAAAAGACAAAAAATAAAAGTAGAAATAACATTACTAAACGTCCCCTTACATTGAGTTGTAATAGAATGCATAAAAAGTACCACTTTACTTTAGAAATGTTAACAGGTTTTCTATTTCTTTAAATTTAACAACGTACACTCACACACATTTGCACATATTGACACAACTACCTATACATTACAATACATATAGAAAAAGATGAGTGTATTTGTATGTAGTAATGCGTATTTTCTTTTTTTATTTGTTTTCACAAAGTTTTTTTTTTTTTGGTCTTGATTACTTTGTCCTATAAAAAAATCCTTATTGCAATTTTTTTCTTATATGCACATATATACTTACGTACATAAATGTATATATGTGTATGTGTATATTTGTTTATATTAATTTACATACATTTATCAGTGTGTATTTAACCGAAATTCGTATAAAATATTAAAAGCGACTGAAATTTCTTATTTAAAATGCCATTAAATTATTTTCTTCTCTTTGACGTGAAGTTTTGTGTGGGTGGGGGTGTTGTTTCTATTTTATATGTATGAGAAGGTGAGTGTGTAAGTGTGTGTGGTTACATGCGTGTGTATTTGTATGCAATTGTTTAGAAATTCCTTAGAAAAGCAATAAAATAAATATAAGACTTGCTTGCATTTAGAGGATTCAAATTGATTAAAACATGAACAAATAATAGTGAGAAAAAAATAGTTCGATTAAAGTAAAAATAAACACATAGACAATTTTTCTGCTAGCCTATTAAAAGAAGCTCCAGTAATATAAAAATACCAGTTGTTAAAATCACTTTATGCCTAAACCTACAGCGGAACTATATCATAATAAGTTTCTTAAAAATTTCTATTTATTGATATCAAGTCATCATCAACTCAAACTCCATATTTATTTAAAAATCATTCAAATTTTTCCCCTAATAATAGATGCGCGTGTGTGTTTGAAAGTGTTTTTTTAATTGGAACACAAATAATAATGTATTAATTTTACACGTGCGCTTAAAAAAATGTCAATAAGTTAAAATTAAAAAAAAAAATAAAAACGAAACGAATCACATTCATACAAATAAATAATAAATTGTATATATAAGAATATTAAAAAGAATTTAAATAATTATAATAAAATACAACAAATCGAACATTGGAAAAATAAAAATAAAAAAAATAACAAACACACGCACTCCCATACACACAACCAAACATTTGCGATCAATGACAAAAGTCTTGTGATATTTATTGAAATAAATAAATGTACCCGGTTTTAATAAAGTGGTCTAAGTCATATTTTATTGCTTTTGAGTGTAAAAGTATGCATTTTTTTGCTTGTTTCAAATGTTGTTCGGTCGAACTATACAATATTTGATATTAAACTTGTAACTATAACTTTTATTTGATAAAACATAAACATTTATCAGAGAAATATTCTCTATAAACATGTTGCTAAAATATTGGTGTGTATAAACACGTCGCTGGAAGTTTTTTTGTATGAAAACGTTACCTAAAAAATTGTTTTAATAGGATTAAAATGTTTTTATATAAACATATTACAGACCTTTTTCTGTATAAAACATGTTGCTCCAACATTTATGAATATATATAAATATTTTTCTGCAACATTTTTTTAAACATATGCATGTATCATTATAATATATATAAATGTTGCTGCAAAATTTTCATATATATATCCATGTTGATGCAACATTGTTTTATTAATAAACATGTTGCTGCAACATTTGTTAATAAAGAAACATGTTGCTTCAACATTGTTCTGTATATAAACATGTTGCTTCAACATTGTTCTGTATATAAACATGCTAACGCAACATTGTTCTGTATATAAACATGTTGCTTCAACATTGTTCTGTATATAAACATGTTGCTGCAACATTGTTCTGTATATAAACATGTTGCTGCAACGTTGTTCTGTATATAAACATGTTGCTGCAACGTTGTTCTGTATAGAAACATGTTGCTACAACATTGTTCTGCATATAAACATGTTGCTGCAACATGGTTCTGTATATAAACATGTTGCTGCATCATTGTTCTGTATATAAACATGTTGCTGCATCATTGTTCTGTATATAAACATGTTGCTGCAACATTGTTCTGTAAATAAATATGTTGCTGCATCATTGTTCTGTATATAAACATGTTGCTGAAACATTGTTCTGTATAGAAACATGTTGCTGCAACATTGTTCTGTATATAAACAAGTTGCTGCAACATTGTTCTCTATATAAACAAGTTCCTGCAACATTGTTCTGTATATAAACATGTTTCTGCAACATTGTTCCTATATATAATCGTGTTGCTGCAACATGTTCCTAAATATAAACATGTTGCTGCAACATTGTTCTATTTATAATAATGTTGCTGTAACCTTTTTCTATAAAAAAACTTGTTTTTGCAAAACTTTTCTATATGTGGATAAAAATGTTTACTATACGATTATGTTGCTATAAAATTTACTATATAAACATGTTGGTGTAAAATAGACTTTATTAACATGTTTTCTTTATAAAAGTATTGCTGTAACTTTCGCTTCATAAACATGTTGCTGCAACATTTTCTTTTATAAAATCATGTTCCTGCAAGATTTTCCTATATATATAACATTGTTTTTTGTAAATAAACATATTGCTGCAACATTGTTCTATATATATACATATTGCTGCACCATGTTTCAATATATAATCATGTTGCTGTTACATTGTTCTATTTCTAAACATATTTCTGTAACATTTTTTATATATAAACATGTTACTGCAAAACTTTTCTATATGTTGCTAAAAATGTTTACTATACGATTATGTTGCTATAAAATTCACTATATAAACATGTTGCTGTAAAATTGTCTCTATTAAAATGTTTTCTCTTTAAAAGTAATGCTATAACTTTTGCTTCATAAACATATTGCTGCAACATTTTTGTATATACATGTTGATACTAACTTTCTTAGTATTTTATAGTGTATTTTTGAAATAATTTTTTTATTTTCTTGACTTATATCGCTTTTGTAATGATTGGTGTACCACAAATGATTACTTCATTAATACTTAATAATTTTGCGCTAATAAAACATTTTTACAAACTAATGTTTCAATATTATTTTAATTATGAAACAAATGATTATTAGAGTTCAAGGTTTCTTGTTTTACCTAGCGTTTACACATGCAATCCAGCGGGAAAAATTGCTACGGCTGGATTTTATAGGCCTTCTAAAAGACCTCTTAACACATTCTACAAGATCCGATACTCATTCCACTCTGCATTCTCTTAGAAGACGTTTTAAAAGGGGTTTGCTTCTCCAAACATGCATGGTTTTGGAATTATTTCTATAATAATAGTATTTCGCTCTCTTTATTATAAAACGTTACAAGAAGAAGGAACAATCTCTTTTAAAAAATTTAGTCTTTTCAATATCAATTTGAATTTAACGGTCTGTAACGACTGCTTGCAACATTCATCATGTTTATAAACATTTTCATCAGTAGAAACTTTACTTATCAACAATGTTGATAAGACGCAGCTATTAACATTGTCTATAAATATGACAACATTTACTGTTAAAGCTGCTAAAAGTTCTAGAAAAAGGTTTAGTCAGTTAAGATAATTTATGAAACTACTAGAAGATGACACTGTGTATGTAAATAGTAGCAGCGGTCTTTTGTTTTTTGGTATGAAGGAAATCAGAAATCATAATTTAGCTAAGACACAATAACCCAGTGATCTTAGACACAATACAGTTTTGCCTAGACTACGTTCAATATGATTTTATCCCATTGGATCAGGGGTCGGGACAAACGGAACATGCCACATTAGTAAATATATTGAAATGTTGCTTAAAGTGAATTTTCTAATTGTGTTCTTAATGCAAACATATTATATATGTATCCCTTATGATAACTTGAACTAGATTCGCTCACATTTGTTTTGTAGACATCTGAATAGTCGATTGCGTATTGATTCTGGTGGCTATGAGTGCCGACTGTTGCTCTAGAACTGAAGCAGCAGAGTCTTATGATATTTCATTACACTAATGTTTAGAAAAATTAGGTTTTACACTAATAGAGGGAATTACGTTGAAAATTTACAAATAAATTTAAAAGAATCCTATAGTATGTTAAGTTGAGTTGAATATTTTAAGCGCTGCTTTACGATGAAAAAATTGAGGACAACTGAAATTAACATTCTTTGTGTTAAATACACCAACTAAAGCTATATTCAAACATTTAGCTCTTTGTTTAAATATAAATACATATTTTCAATTAATAATAAAAATGAATTCGAAGAAATATATATTTTTCTGAATATTCAAATTTATATCCTTCTTTGTTTCTTTCATAATACAAATACACATAAATAATTAAACGTGTATATACATATGTATGTAGGTACATTAATTAGTAGTTTTTTCTCACATGAAGATTTATAATTTATTTCTAAAAATTATGATAAAAACGATTAAAGTTTTGTTTAAATTATTTTAAGCTTCTTTATGATTCATCATGACCACCAACACAACACAACAAGCAAGCATCATCATGCTCTTCTTCAAACTTTATCGTCAAACTCAATATGTGAAAACGGTTTCTGTTGTACTCTGTTGTTGTTTTTTTTAATCGTTTACTCAAGAGTAAAATATATTCAGTTTCAGTTCGTACACATTAAATATTCGCACACTTTTGGTTTTGTTTTTGTATGTATCTGCCAGATATCTTTTTATTATTGTTATTATTAATTAGTGACATTTTAAATATTTGTTTGTTTATTTATATTTCTTCATTTTTTTGTTTACGATTATTTTTTTTATTTTTTTTATACATTTTCTATACCCTTCTGTCGGATGAGAGATGTTGGTTAAATTTGGCAAGTGTTTGTAACTTATATGTAAAAAATAATATATATCTGAAAGACGATTAAAATTCTACTCAGTATAAGATATTGTTACGTTTTAACCTTTTTAAAACGTTGGTTTATTTCCTTTAAATAAACCGGATACTTTTGATTGCAAATAAAAGCCGTTTAGTGGATCAAAATTGTAACAAATCTTTATTTATTTAAAATGTACAACAACAACACTTTAAATAGTCTCTAAATGTCTTTACACACGTCTAAAAATTCGCAGAAATGCACACACACTTTGTAATGTACAAGCTTAAATGTACAAGACAGTCTCTAACTACTGCAACCTCTGCCACTATTTATACACACTGCCATCTTCATGCGAGTAGCCTAGATTGTTCATAACGGTCAAAACTTGTATGTTCGAATTCTAGAGCTTTCGGTGTCAATGTTAGCAGCTTAAACATTTAGTGTTGCCATACTTACAAGCAATGCTAAAAACCGCTTGCTTTCAACATTGTTGATAAGTAGAAGCTTCTGCTGATGGACGTGTTTATAAACATGATGAATGTTGCAGGCAGTCATTACAGACCGTTAAATTCAAATCGTTATTGCAAATTCGTAACAATATATTCATGTGTAAAACAGCTGACTCTCCTTGAACTGAAATATTGTATCAAAGACATTGAATACACATTATTCAATACTACTGACAGTTGACTTGAAATTTCTAGCTGCAACAAGTCAATTCATTTTACACAAACATAATCTGGCTTTCACTGATTACAAGCAGATAAAAAATATAGTTGTAAATGTTTGCTGTAATCATTTCAAAATGTTTACATGCTTTTTAACAATACTATGGTCACCGTAATTATTTCTATGACTGTGATAACCATAATATGTTAAAGTTACGATTAACATGATTGGCAACCATGTTTATATTGTGTTGTTCTAGGATTAGGGTTATCATACATACAGTGTACTCTCTCTTTGCGGACACATCTCTAAAGCGGACACGTCCCACAAACGGACACTTTTTTTAGTCCTAAAATAATTCTTTGAGATTATTTAATACTCTCATAAGCGGACACTTCTTACAAGCGGACAAATTTGTCAGTCCCTTAGGTGTCCGCTTATGAGATTATGCATTAGGATATAATGATTTATCATAAACATGATTGCCATAAACATATATTTATTTACTATAATCTTAGAATATGGTATCACGAATACTTATGGTACTACGAATACTTAAGAGAATAACAAGAAAGAGTGTTTTAATCGCCTGTGCCGAATCTTGTATAACCACCATCAATATTTGACAATAAAATATTTTTCTGCTACAAGGGTTATATGGGAAGTAGGATCAGTTATGGACCGATCCTCACAAAAGTTGGTAGAACGAATTAGGTTCATATGTATGAAACTTGTTTATGTCCAATTTCATCACGATATTAATAATTATAAGACAATTATGAATGTTCAAGTCATTTTCTAAGGGGACCTTGTATGGGGACTAGAGATTTTCCCCATACTTTCAGAGTACTTAAAACTAACTGATGCAACATTTATCAGGATTGTCGCATAATAAACATATTCATGACCCCTCAAACAGTATTCCGGGGGGTCATTTGTATAGGAGCTGAAATTATAGAATAATGAATTGATTTGTTTTTCTCTGGGTGTTTGTACTAAAGACCAACCTTGAAGTAAAATGTAGAGCATTTGCTATTCGTTAATTACCTTTTAAAAAAAACTCGCATACATTGAAACATTATATATTTATTGGTTTTATTTTTATTATACTTCATAGCTTTAAGCTTTATTTATTAATTAATTTATGCAGACACGTTTTATTTTTATTATGTCAATTTCAGCTTTTAAATATATTTCGGTGTTTATAATAAAAACAAAAAATTTTTATAAATGATTTTATTTCTTAATATATACATACCTACCAGTATGGTATGTATACAGAAAATGTAAATATTAAGATTTAGTATATTGGTATCCTATAATTTGGTTTCTAAGATTTCAATAAAAAAAAAGAAAAGTTAGTTCTATATATTATTAAACAAATCCTTTGCCAAACTAGGATTTATAATGTTTTATATGTCGCTCATATATTTAACTAAAAACTCTTTGAACTGAATTCATGAAATGCCCATAAAATTTACCAAATTGTTGTTACAACACCAAATTGAAATACATTCATAAACAAAAAAAAAAACTGTACAAATTGTTTGATTTACGCAAGCGTGCATGGTACATGTCTACTACACAATGTATTTGTTCATTTAATTTTTAATATTTAAATAAATTAATTATTAATGCAAACAATAAATTCACAAAGTTATAAAAAAAAGTTTAACGATAAAAATATATAAAAAAAAAAAAAAATGTAAAAAAACACACACAAAAATTGAATCAAGTATTCAGACGTACGTAAATAACATGAAAATTAATAATAAAAAAAAATCAGAACGCACGTGTAACGATTTTTATTTCATTTTTTTTTTTTAAATTTTCGAAGTTTGTTGTTGTGGATTTTTTTTTTAAGCAGAACAACAAACAAAACAACAATCCAGATATGTATACATATTAATACAATTCAAATATATATATATATATAAATTATATTGTACATATATAAATATATGTATGTATATATGTATTTACTAAGCCCCAGTTTAACGGCCGCATTTATATCTAAAAAAAACGCGTTTAGTTTGTTAATTTTTTATAATGGAACAGATGCATAACAATGATCAAAAAGAGTTGTCTAAAAAAGCAATTATTTTGGCTGTAAAATAGTTGTAGTATGTATATAAATTTTCCAACAAAAACTTGGTAATAACCTGCAATTACTGAATAACGTACTCATCAATGACTAGTAAATACCGGCTGCATTACCTGGAAGCAGTCCAATAAAGACTTATCTATTATATGTGAAAAGCAAGTGCAAATAGAAAGCAATTGACAGAGATTGGATCCTGCAGAATAGGTAACATTTCTAGTTTTTACTTATGAAAAATCTAATTACTATAACATGGTGTTGGGGTATGATGGGTCACTTTTAGACAGATCAAGGAACTAAATCAAAAGCATTTGGATTTTTAGATATTCTGGTCATACATGCAGAGAAAGAATATCATTAAGTTTTTTTAACAATAGTATGGTCACTATAGTTATTTATATGATTGCGGCGACCATAATATAATGATTCATCATGAGCATGATTAACAAAAATTCATACTTAATTATTACAATCATGTGTATGGTTGCTGCATTCATGTGTATCGTAATTGTAGCATATTGTTATGTTTTAACCTTTTTAAAACGTTGGTTTATTTCCTTAAAATACACCGGATACTTTTGATTGCAAATAAAAGCCGTTTAGTAGTTTAAAATTTGTAACAACTCTTTATTTACTTAAAAAGTACAACAACAACATAATTAAATAGTCACTCAGTGTTTTTATACACGTTAATCAATTCACAGAAATACACACACACTTTGTAATGTACAAGTATCCACTGGCAATGCAGTTGATGTCTTTACTTAACGATGCTTCAAATTAGTCTCACTCTTGTGGTGTTCTCACGGCCAATTTATATACACTGCTTTACCATATAAAAAGCTCTATTTTTCTACAAAGATCTTAAAACTAGAATATTCAAATTCTAGAGCTTTCGATATTAGTCATTAATCATTTAGTGTTGCCATACTTATAAACAATGCTCAACTCAAAGCTTTTATTCAATGTTGTATGTTCTACAGCAATGTTACACATTTGTTAAAGTTTGAGAAGCACTGCTGTTGGGAGGCATCATACAACTTTAAACCAGCCGTAAAGCAGTTATATATAAATTCAAGTACAATTTCGTAACATTATTATAATTGCAGCAATCATATAATTAATTACAGTTACCATAATATTGTTTAAAAAAACATGTAATAGTCTTGAATGATTGCGGAGATCATGTACAACTATATTTTTTAGCTTGGTGTACAAATAACATAGAATATGGTATGATTAGAATTTAAGAGAATTATGTTTAACCACCATCAATATTTGACAAAAAAATATGTTTCTGCTACAAGGGTTATATGGAAAGAAGGGTCAGTTATGGACCGATCCTCACAAATGTTGGTAGAACGAATTTGGTTCATATGTATGACACTTGTTTATGTCCAATTTCATAACGATATTAATTATTATAAGGCAATTATGAATGTTCAAGTCAGTTTCTGAGGGGACCTTGTATGGGGACTAGAGATAAATGTTTCCAGATTTTCCTTTCAGAGTACTTAAAACTAACTAAAGCAACATTTTATCAGGATTGTAGCATAATCAACATATTTATGACCGCTCAAACAGTGTTCCGGGGGGCTGGGTGAAATCATAGACCGATATTGCCCATTTTCAATACCAAACAAACTTTATCAGCAGAGAGCATTTGTGGAAAATTTCAGCCTGCTAGCTCCTATCGTTTGGGTCCTATCGTGTTTTCAACAGACAGACGGACGGACGGACATAGCTAGATTGTCTTAGAATTTCATAAGGACCCAGAATTTTAATGTGTTACAAAGGGAATAAGATAAGATTAAGATGAAAAATTACCAAAATCTGCTACAATTCAAATTTTAAAATAGGTATTGGAAATTTGTCCATGCTAGTTTTTAACAAACTTTATTATTAATTTTGTTTTAATTTAAATTAAATGTTTAATGCAATATAGACTGCATTCTCAAACCTTCATCCTTCATCATATTTCATCACTTTGGAACAGTGGTAGGCACAAACGGAATATACCGCATATAAGAATTTTCTAATTATGTTTATTGCTTCATTTATTTCCCTCTTCATAATTTTAACCGTATTCGCTGACATTCGTCCGAAAATTCGCTTTCTAATTAGGCCACAAAATCGACCTAATAGAAGAAACCAAAACTTTTATAAAGAGAAAAACATATATTGTGGAATTTTATAGAAGAAACATGTTTAGAATACAATAAATAAAACAAGTAAGAGAGCTATATTTGGCTGTGCCGAATCTTATATACCCTTCACCAAATTATACTTTAAAATAAAAATTTTAAATATTTTTAGGTAAACAAAATTAAAATATTTTTTCAAAATTAAAAAAAAAAAACATTTTTTCAAAATTGTTTTCAATTTTTTTTCCAATTTTTTTTTTAATTTTTTAAAAAAAAAAATTTATTTTTATTAGTGAAAAAAAAGTTATTAAAAAAAATTTTTTTTGGTAAAAAAATATTTTTCCCGATTTTGACCCATTATTACTATAACCTTATATACATCGTTGCAATGGACTTTGAAATATCTATCATTAGATATCCATATTGTCTATATTAATGACTTAGTAGTCCAGATATAGATCAGAAATAGGCCAAAAATCGAGGTTGTCCCGGTTTATTCCTTATATATCAACCAATTGTGGGCCGATTTTCGCGATTTTAAATAGCGACCGAGCCGGAAGAATTCCCGATATATTTATGTATCAATTATGTTCGTAAGTTATTTGGGGGCTACGGAAAGTTGATTTCAACATACAGACGGACATGGCTATATTGACTTCGCTATCTATAACGATCCAGAATATATATACTTTGTGGGGTCACAAATGAAAAATGTAGAAATTACAAACGGAATGACAAACTTATGTATACCCTTGCCACTCATGGTGAAGGGTATAAAAACAATTTTCAGTTCAGGATAAAAATAATACAAGATTAATGGATTCCACAATGTAATGTGGGTGGCTGCAGGGCACCTAAAATGTGCTTTGAAACATGCTCATACAATAAAAGAATTATTCTTTTGTTTCGGATTATGCTATTGAAAGTGCGAGAGATTGTGGAAGCCAAAATCTCTTGGATATGAGATGTGAGCGTTTGCTCACAATCGATTGCGTTTGTGAGATCACGCAGAGATAAACTATAGTTGTGCATGTTTATTGTAACCATTTCAAAATTGTTACAAGTTTTTTTCACAATATTATAGTTACAGTAATTATTTATATGATTGTGGTAACCATAACATGGTTAACTTACAATTCACATGATTGTGTCAATAATATATAAACAACTATATGTTTGTGACAACCATGTTTATCATGAGAACCATATTATGGTTACCACAATCATATAAATAATTACTGTAACTATAATATTGTGAAAGAAACTTGTAAAAATGTTGAAATGGTTAAATTAAACGCAATCGATTGTGAGTAAACGCGGCGGCACACTTCTTGCGGAAAGCTTTCTCATATCCAAGTGATCTTTGAAAATAGAAATCACTGAGACATGTGTGATGCCTGTGGCATCCACAATCTCTCGCACTATCGTTAATTTTTTTTCGATGGTGCAGAGTTCTTATAGTATTTATCAAGCTTAGCCTTTATTTGACGTTTTTTTCCACAAAAAAACAATGCTTTATGAAATTCACTTTTTTCCATTTTCTCCTCAAGTCACACGGTAGTCTGCTATCAATGGCTGTCAAACAGAAACTAAGTGAAGGAGCTTGTTAAAATTATGACAGGAGTCAACTGAGAGGTGGCTGTTGACAGGAGCAGTTTTACCCTTCCAGTTAAGATGCCGGAAATTCAAAAAGTCATGGACTTATTGACCCGCCCTTGTGTTTTTAGCAAACTATTTCGTAAACTGCGGCAAATTGAAAATATATTATAAACCAAACTCATTGGTTTTCAATATATGTATTTTCAAAACTTTTTAAATGTTAAATTTTAGGGCGCTGTAGTGATGATAAGTTTTTGATTTATGAACTTGTTAAAAAATAACTAGAAAAGAACAGGAAAACAATCACTTACTTTTACCTATGAATTCATGAAACTGTGATGCACTAAGAAGTACTTTTCTAAGTTTAGGCAGTATACTTTCAAAAGCAATAGCATGGAAATCTACATATATTTTTTAATTAAAAAACTAATTTAAACAAATTCATTTGTATTTATTTGCATGGTGATGTATTGTAACCCTCCTACATACGTACATACGTATATGTAGTTATAATAAAATTAATAAGTTTTTTTCTGGATTATTGTAATTATTTATTTATTTAGTTTTATTTTGTTTTGTTACTTCTTATTTCCTGCCCCAAGAAAAAAAATATATATGTTTTAATTACAAATCAACGCCTTTAGTTTCACAACAT
The DNA here is from genome assembly GCA_942486065.2 of Calliphora vomitoria. Taxonomy (NCBI): domain Eukaryota; kingdom Metazoa; phylum Arthropoda; class Insecta; order Diptera; family Calliphoridae; genus Calliphora; species Calliphora vomitoria. The sequence goes on along the minus strand of OW818031.2, from coordinate 12,602,353 downwards.
ACAGACTTACATACATACATACATATGTATGTAGGTAGGAATGAACACAAAAATGCAATTCAATTCAAATAAATACCTCAAACTCATTTGTACCTTTCTATTTAAATGTTGAACTTAAAAAAAAAAAAATAAAATCAAAAAGAAAACACGCACTGTCATCATGACTTTAAAGAAATCTAACGAAAACTTATAATTACAATTGTAACACACAAACACAACACAAACATACCCCCCTGCACACAGACAGACAGACCGACAGACGCACACAATTTTAATAAGAATCATATAAATAATGAGTATAAAAAAAATATATATTAATTAAATGTATTGTATTGTATTTGTTGGAAAATATAATAATAAATTAATAATATACAATATACATAAACATATCTACAAACATAAGAGAGTGTGTGTGTGTGTATGTAGTTATTAATATACACACAGCAAAACATTCAGATATGTATGGATATATGTATGTATGTATGGATGTATAAAAAAAGCAAACAAACAATAACATTTGCTCCGAATAATTTTTATTATTTTAATGCATCGCAATGTGTATAATTAAAAATAAAATAAAAATTATACTTATATGTCTACACACAAACATGTGTGTATACAGTTGTATGTTTTTTATAACCACCACCAAAAATATAGGGGGTTATATTGATTCTATCATACCGTTTGTAACACCACGAAATATTCCTCAAAAGTATATATATTCTTAGTCCTTATAAAATTCTAAGACGATCTAGCTGCGTCCTTCCGTCTGTCCGTATGTTGAAGGTACGTTAGGGCCTACCGGATAGGACTTAGGGGAATGAAAATTTTATTAAATATTCTTTGTTGATTAGCAATGTTTGGTATTAAAAATGGGAAAAATCTGTTGAATAGTACCAGAATTATGGACCAAACTGTGAGATAACCTCCTAAAAAGTTGATATATTTCAAAACGTTTTTTGCAATTTTCTTTAGCAGATAATCCATTACAATTTTCTATTACAAAATAACAATTTTTGTTGAAAATGATAAGAATCGTTCTCCTAGTACCTATACAAATATGGCACTATGTTACGTAAATGTCTATAGAATAGTCGTATCCAAAAAAAAATTGGTTTTGAAAATAGGCAAAAATAAATGTACAACAATCGGTGTCAATCTTAATATTGGTGTTGAGTGTATAAGATTCGGCACAGCCGAATATAATACTCATACTTGTTATATTCATTAATAAATATATATGTAACATTGTTATTAATAGCGGTGTTCATGTTTATGATCATTACTATTTTATTTAGTTTCAAAATTTTCAAATGGTCTGTATACTAACTATTTAAACTGTACCCAGTTAAGAAATATTGATGAAGTACTTTCTTACGCATTACATTCATTATTATTACTTTAAGAAAGCATTTTTACTGCCATACGGATATTTTCAAGGTCCCGAACGCGACATTCATAGGCGAAGAAATATGAAAATTTTCTTTTCTTATTTAGATTTTTCGATAGAGTATTTGAAATTTACACTGAATTGCATTTTTACTGTCATTTTACTGTCATAAATACATTCTCAACTAAATATTGCAATTTTCAGAGTCCCGAACGTGACATTCGAATGCGTTTAAAGTAAACAAAAATAAAGAAATCTAAACATTTTCTTATTTGGATTTTCGATAGCATATGGGCAATTCCACGAGAATGACTACCACGACTGAAAATACAAAAGCCCTTGAAACTTTTTTTCAAGATGATTTGAATAGGAGAAAACACAAAAATATTACTATGTGAAAGTATTTAGAGCTTATTACAACATTTTAAGTGCAAAAATAATAGTTTAAACTGACTTTATTTAATTTTTTAATTTAATTGGCGTATTTTAGGCTAAAATTGCGACTAAGCTCCCAATTAGCATGCAATATGAAGTGAATTTGACTCTGATTGTTTTTTTGCTATTATGATATTGTTTACTAGAACCGAATATATATTTCCTATTCATTTTTTTAGTTTTTTTATACATATATTTACAGAATATACATTGTTTTACTATAAGAGAAAAATCTGTCACGTACGGAATGTCACGTACGATATAAAATTGTATCTATTATAAAATCACCCAGAGATTGTTTTTATTTAAATATGACGGATTGTAAAGGAAAAATATTTAGTTTAGTGTAAGAAATTAAAAGAAAACCTAACGCCTCTCACGATTCGCAAATTTTCGCATATTTCTACATGTACCTCAAAATGACTTCCGTTTTATGTCACGTACGATATACCCTTATTTCACTCGATATTTTGGACAACAATGTTTCGAAAGAACTTATATATTTTTAAAAATATAGTACACTCTGAATGGAACATAAAGCCCAAATTATTTTTCAGATACTCTTATTTTTTCAAGATCTATTCGACTCTATAGGGGTACAAATGTCACGTACGATGACATGGAATTGCCCATATTTGTAGCACAATGATTTGTGTAAAAGATAGGTTTTGTCGATTAGTTGTTTCAAATATACATATTAGCAATAAACATTTTATCCCGAACGAGACAAAAAATAGAACTCGTTCTCTGGTAACTTTTTTAGGAAAAGCGTTTTTTTTATTTTTTTTTTTTTTTTTTCAAAAAACCATGAAACATAATATTTTAATTAAGTATTTACATTTAAACTGTACTCATGAAAGATTGGTATGATTAATTAAAACCAATTTAACTTTAACATATTGTTTCGGCTCAATGCACAAGCTGTTAAAGGTTACTTTAGATAAAATGTCTCCGTGAATTCCCCTGAATTATTATAAATTGTTTTACTGTAGTTTTGTTATTATTTTATTTGTATTTTATTATACTTGATGCAAACATACATATACGCTTTAGTACATACATACATATCCAGCAGTTCTAGGAGACTGTCCCGAATTAGTGATTTTATCTTTCATTTAGGTGGGTAACTAAGTACATAACTCCATGTTCCAAGCAGATGAATTGACGCTATTGGATTACAATGAGAATACTTTATACCAGCTATCATATAGAGCTGGTCCAAAGTAGTCAACGCATGGGATTATCGGCTACATAGAGTCTTGGTCAGCTACATAACTAGTCATTTTAACAGGTACTGGTGTTAACAGACCTCAAATAGTGAGTTAAAAAGACTCTCATAGACAATCCAATAACCGCTAGCTTGTAAACAAACCTTCCTGCGAAGGTTTGTAGAAATTACTCCATGAAGATTGTTGTCAATTCATTGGAAGTTACTCACTCCGCAATATTAAAACGTTTGCAAGCAGCAGGATTCAACCAAAAGCTGGGAAATTGGGTACCATACGTATTGAAGCTGAGAGATCTTTAAAGACGATTTTGCATGTACGAAATGATGTTTGAACGCTATAAAAGAAAATCATTTTTGCAACGAATCATTACTTGCGATGAAAAATTGATTCACTACGATAACCGGAAGCGTAAGAGATGGTATGTAAAGCCCGGCCAACCAGCCGAATCGACACAAATCCAAATATCCCTGGCGTTAAGGTAAAGCTCTGTATTTGGTGGTACCAAAAGATCCTATCTATTATGAGCTACTGAAATCTGTAACAAACGCAACTAATTTGTATGAAGCTATCATTGGCCGAAACAATGAAAACACTAGGCCACATGTTGCAATACCTGTTAAAACTATTTAGAAAGAAGTGGTTGGGAAGTTTTACCTCCCCCGCCTTATAGTCCAGATGTAGAACACTCTCACTGGGATATGCTTCTCTTCAGAACAGAGTATCCGATATTGGCTTGATTCGTGCTTGTTTTATTTTCTGTCTTAAATAGTGACCTCAAATAGTGAGTTAAAAAGACATTTCGTTGACAGTCCAATAACCGCTTGCTTGTAAACAAACCTTCCTCTTACAAGTCTACAATGGATTAATTCTGGTACAGCGATGTACACAATAAACGTTTAGTCACTTTAAATGCTCTAGGTTTCATAGAGACACTTAAGTAACAATTGACTTTTTGCTAGGTTACATGGAATGTCAGTATAATGAAGCAAAAATAAACTAAACTGTATGAGAATTATATCAACACAATCTGTATAAAACCAGTTTGTAGGAATTACCCACAGTACAAGTGCTACACTCTACATTACTTAGAGACACTTAAGTGACAATTGTCTACACGCCAGATTACCTGGGATATATAAAGTAACCAATTGACTAGTCTGTGCACTGCAAAGAGCTTATATGAGACAAATGACCCTAAATATATCAATTGGAATTAGCCAAGTTGTCAGAAATTTGTGACAATTATTGTTTATAAGGGATACATTGACTACTTGTTTAATTACTGGGTACATATGAATGTATAAATGTATGTATGTAAGTATGTACAATCAAATGCGATGTATGTTTGTATGTAGAAATTTCTCAATAATATTTTCGTATAAACTTTATTTATGAGTAATTAAGTTTTAATTACAAACGAAGGCGTTAATACTAAAGTTTACTTTGTTATTTTTTATTTTTTTGTTGTATTGTATTGTATTTTATTCTTTTTGTTTTAATGGAAAATAATTTAAAAGTAAAATTAAAAGAGGCAATGTAATTGTAATAATAACTAGGTATACAGTTTTAAAAATAAATACAAATTTTCATACAAACGTTGTCTACACGCAGAAAAAATAAAATATATGTCCAATTCACAAGGTCTCTTATCATGTCATATTGTCATAATGTCCTAATATTTCTAAATGGGTTTTATTCCTTTTCAAGCAAAAAATTTCCTAAAATAATACTACTTTCTATGCTATGATTATTGTGTTATCGTAACGAACCAGCAGTGACCAACGCCGAATGCCTAAGAGTCGGTTAAGCCGAGCCGCCGAGTCGTAATATATTAGGACATTATGACAATATGACTGATAAGAGACCTTGTGAATTAACCAATAGTTACGCATTTTTACTGTAACCATTTCAACATTTTTAACAATATTATAGTCACAGTACTTATTTATATGATTGTGGTAACCATAATATGGTTATTTAACGATTCACATGATTGTATTAACCATATATATGGTTACAGTAAACGAGTATATGTTTGTGACAACCATTTTTATGATGAATAATTTTATCATAATATGATGTTCTCAGATTATATTTGTTGCTCTCGGCAACATAATATGGTGAGTTTACTTTAACCATATATATGGTTGATACAATCATGTGAATTGTAAGTTAACCATATTATGGTTACCACAATCATATAAATAATTACTGTAACTATAATATTGCTAAAAAACTTGTATAAAATGTTGAAATGGTTATAGTAAACATGCACAACTATATTCTTTTTCTGCGTGTATAACAATATAAATGTTTAAAAGATTTTCTTTCTTTTTTTTTTTTGAAACCTAATGTGAATTTTTGAAGATGTTATTTTTTTAGTTTTAATTACAAATTTAAAAAGCATATATGAATTTTGTGTAAGTAATATAAATAATTAACACTACAATCCTAGACAAACAATTATTTCAAACGAAATTCTTAACAACTCTAACAAATGTCCAAAAACATTGCTACATACAGAATTAAAAAAAATATAAAAAATACCTCGAATGTCTGAACAAACGCTGCTACATCAAAGAATATTAATAATTTATTTGAATAGATGGAACACACACCATCATGAAGTGGCTGCACAGAGGATCACAGATTCAAATACAAACATGCTTACATATACTACATATGGGCATTTCCACAATCCCGAGACATGCGACATTCGTATGCATTTCAAGAGAAAAAAAATAAAGAAATCTAAACAATTTTTCTTCTTATTTAGATTGTTGTGCAAAAGATCGGTTTTGTCAATTAATTGTTTCCGATATAAACATGATATCCCGAACGAGACAAAACATTTAAGTGGTTTTCAACTGCTTCTAGAAAAATGCAAAAATCATCGAATTGCAATAAAATTTATTAAAGAAATTTGTTTTAATTAAATTGGAATAATGTAGCTAACAATTGAGGGAAGTCTTGTAGAAATGTTTGCATTTGTTTTTGTTGTAAAACCTTAAGTATAACTTCTCACGCTATATTTGTAACGCGACACATTTTTCCGTCATGTTTGTTATAACGTTTAGTTCCATAAATGCAACTCAAAATTTCAGAAACTACAAAAACATCATATTGTTACGAATTTTCAATAGCGATTTGAATTTAACAGTCTGTAACGACTGCGTGCAGCATTCATCATGTTTATAAACATGTCCATCAGTAGAAGATTCTACTTATCAACAATGTTGATAGCATGCTGTTATTAGCATTGTTTGTAAGTATGGCAACACTAAATGTTTAAGCTGCTAACATTGACATCGAAAGCCCTAGAGCATTGTAGAAGATTCACGATATATGGCGTGTGTATAAATAGTGGCAGAGTTTGCAGTCGTGAGTTGATCATAGGCGCTGTTAGAGTTAACATCAACTGTCTTGTACATTTAAGTTTGTGCATTATAAAGTGTATTTGATATATGTATATAAAGACACTGAGTGACTATTTGAACTGTTGTTGTTGTACATTTTAAATAAATAAATTTAAACCACTAAAACTGCTTTTTATTAGCAATCAAAAGTATCCGGTTTATTTAATGGAAAACGGGGTGTTTTTAAAAGGTTAAAACGTTACAACACTTATTATTTAATTTATTGGGTGTATGGCTTAAAAATGCGGGATTTACAATAACAGGTGGCGCAAAAGTAATCCTCCTATCAGAAAATGCTATAAATTTTGCGATTGGCCCCTAATATCAGTTCTGTTTTGACATTTGTGTAGTAAACACATGCGAAATACACGTTAATAAACAATGTTACGCTACACTGCTCCAGAACGCGGAATATTGCTGACTATTTATTTGACCAATAATCGGCAAAATTTATAGCATTTTCTGATAGGAGGATTACTTTTGCGCCACCTTGTAGATGGCTTATAGTTTGAACGCAATTTTTGTTTTAAATAATTTATATGTCATATCTGTAGTTTATTCTCACTTAGTTAGTGAACATAATAGAGTAAATACAATTTTTTTTTTGCTTAAAAAAAATGTCGAATTTTGTACCAACAAAGCATCATATGCGGAAAGTTTTACTTTACTTCTTTAATTTAAAAAATAAAGCACACCGATTGCTTACCACAGCTTATGGTGAATGTGTTCCATCGGTTTCAATGTGTGATAGATGGTTTATGCGGTTCAGAAGTGATAATTTTGACATGGAAGACAAATATCGCCCAGGCCAGCCAAAAATAGTTTGAAGACCAAGAATTGGAGGTATTACTCCATGAAGATTGTTGTCAAATCATTAGAAGATACTGAATCCGCAATTTGAAAACGTTTGCAAGCTGTAGGATTCATCCAATAGCAGGGAAATTTGATACCATACGAATTGAAGCTGAGAGATCATGAACGATTTTGCATGTCCGAAATTATGTTTGATCGCTATAAAAGAAAATAATTTTTGCACCGAATCATTACTTGCGATGAAAAATTTATCCACTACAATAACCCGAAGCGTAAGAGATCATATGTGAAGACCGGACAACCAGCCGAATCGATACCAAAGCCAAATATCCCTAACGCTAAGGTAATGCTCTGTATTTGGTGGGAACTAAAGATCCTATCTACTGAAATCTGGTCTGAATATCACAGGAAACCTGCACCAAACGCCACTGATTTGTTTGAAGCGATCATTGGCCGAAACAATGACAACACTAGGCCACATGTTGCAATACCTGTTAAAACTATTTAGAAAGAAGTGGTTGGGAAGTTTTACCTTCCCCGCCTTATACTACAGACCTTGTCCCGCGCGACTACTATTTGTTTCGATCGATGTAGATCACTCTCACCGGGATACGTTTGACTTTATAACAGAGTATCCAAAATTGGCTTGATTAGTTCTAGTTTTATTTTCTGTCATTGACACCTTTCTGAGGAAATGCCCATATACCCATACCCATTTACAAATGCAGCTAAATAACGATCATAACTTTTTATTATTTTTATTTTATTATTATTTTGGTTTTCTTTAAGAAAAATCAAACAGGAAAAATTAAAAACCGAATATATTTTTTTACAAATTCATACAATGTATGTTTGTGTGCAGGCAAATGTGTGTGTGTGTGTATCTTTTTAATATTTATTTATTTTTTTTTTTTTCAATTTTATTGTTTTTTTTTTTTTTCATCTTTTTCGTTTTGTATATTTCTTCATTTTCTTATAATAAACTATTAAATATTGATGAATGCACATTGTAAACAGCAGATTGAACAAACACACAAGTAGATGAATATGATGATGATGATGATGGTGATGGTTGTATGTTGGGTGTGTGTAGTTAGATGTATCTGAACGAATGCATTCGTTCATAAGCCTTAAACCAAAGTCAATAAGACATACGAACGAACAACTGCAGTTTTCTGGTATCTTGTCATATCAAACTAAGAAATGCACAAACACACAGATACCTACATACATAGATATTCTTCTTCATTCTTTTAATTTTTTTTTTTTCAATTTTTTTTTTAATAAATTACACGTTTTAATGCATTGAAGCAGATGTGTTAAAATTCGTAAAGTAATAAAAAACAATCTGTATGAAAAATGTAAACAAACAATGAAATAAACAAAACAACTTAATGACGGTATCTAACGAATTCAAGACACCATATATAGTTATAGGAAAAGAATTTCAGCTACAAGATAAAGAGGCAACTTTTTAAACAAGCAGGTAAAATACATGCAAAGAAGTCTGCTAAACTAAACTAATATGCCCTTGATGTTGCAAGTAGGGTGTGTGTACATTTTATATTTAAAGCAGTTTAACAAATGCAGAGAAAAGAAGAGTTTATGCGTTCTAAAAGGCATGATTTTCTGTACTTTTCTTAAAAGTACAGCAAACACAGAGACTTCAAAGAGAACTACGTATAAACAATAATTTTTATTTATTTGTTTAAATAAACAATATAGAGTTTTGTTTAATTTATACTTTTTCCGCATTCACGTTTGAGCATCTTTACTTTTTAACATAAGATCTAGCTAGCGACATTTTAGTTGAGGCAAAACATTACTTTATAAAGAGAAAATTACAGACATAAATGTTCCTTTAATTGTAAAGCAGTCTAACCCCCCATATTTATAATAAATTTCTAAATTTATGAAACAAAAATTTCCATTCATTTTTTAATCAAAATTTATGACTAATTAAAATAACTTTTAGCCATTTCCATTTAAGACCAAAGAAGATTTATTTTATTTGTTTAAAATTTAAATTATTACTTTGTTAAACAAATTCTCTAGATTTCACATATTCTCCTCTTGGATTTATTTAAGATTATCCAAATTTCTCAACTAATTTGAATTTTGAATGTTTTTTAATTTGTCGCATTTGCTGATAAAATTAAATATTTGATCATACTTGATTATTTATGGCCTCTGTTTGAATAAAACCGTTTAATACATAATATATTCTGCAAATTTGGATCAAAATAGGCACAAATTTTTAAAGCGTTGAATTTTTTCAAACTAATTGAAAATCGTGTAGATTTTGTGAAAATGAGCGAATTCACTTAATTGTGAATAAATTCCAAAAGAATCCATCGGGTTTTATGACCACTATCTCATTTTGTTCCTATTACACCTGGCTTTGCGATAAAGCCATAAACCTGAACAATTTCTGCCGTTTTCGATTTTTCATGATTTTTTGAAAATAAAAAAATTTACTATTTTCACATAAAAAATATATTTTTTACTTCAATTTGTTATTATAACTCCGAAAACACTGAGCGGATTGAAACGCAATATATATAAGAAAATTTTTACATAGCATGGGGAAAATATTTACAATATTCAATTAATCGCAAGAAGAACACTAACTACTCAATTTTATGTATATCAAACAAAAAACTAAAATTTTGTGAAAATGAGCAAATTCACTTAATTGTGAATAAATTCGAAAAGTATGCATCGATTTTTATGACTGATATGTTATTTTGTTGCTATTGTATGTGGCTTTGTAGTGAAGCAATAAATATGAACAATATCTGCCTTTTTCGATTTTTCATGATTTTTTTAACAATAATATTTGCTATTTTCACTTAAAAAATATATTTTTTGCTTCAATTTGTTATTATAACTCCGAAACTACTAAGCCGATTGAAACGCAATATATAGATGAAAATTTAAACATAACATGAGGAAAATATTTTCAAAATTCAATTAATCAAAAGAAGAACACTAACTACTCAATTTTATGTATATCAAACAAAAAACCAACATTTTGTGAAAATGAGCGAATTCACTTAATTGTGAATAAATTCCTAAAGAATCCATCGATTTTTATGATTGATATCTGATTTTGTTCCTGTTACATGTGGCTTTACGATGAAGTAATAAACCTGAACAATTTCTGCCGTGTTCGATTTTTTATGATTTTTTTTAAACAAAAAAATTTGCTATTTTCTCGTAAAAAATATATTTTTAGCTCCAATTTCTTATTATAACTACGAAACTACTAAGCTAATTGAAAAGCAATATATATATGAAAATTTGAACATAGCATGGAGAAAATGTTTGCAAAATTCAATTAATCGCAAGAAGCACACTAACTACTCAATTTTATGTATATCAAACAAAAAACTAAAATTTTGTGAAAATGAGCGAATTCACTTAATTGTGAATAAATTCGAAAGAAATCCATCGATTTTTATGATCACTATCTCATTTTGTTCCTATTGCATGTGGCTTTACGATGAAGTAATAAATCTGAACAATTTCTGAAGTTTTCGATTTTTCATGATTTTTTTAAAACAAAAGTATTTGCTATTTTCAAGTAAAAAATATATTTTTTGCTTCAATTTGTTATTATAACTCCAAAACTACTAAGCCGATTGAAACGCTATATATACAAGAAAATTTAAACATAGCATGGGGAAAATGTTTTCAAAATTCAATTAATCAAAAGAAGAATACTAACTACTCAATTTTATGGATATCCAACAAAAAACTAAAATTTTTTGAAAATGAGCGAATTCACTTAATTGTGAATAAATTTGAAAAGAATCCATCGATTTTTATGATTGATATCTTATTTTGTTCCTATTACATGTGGCTTTGCGATAAAGCCATAAATCTGAACAATTTCTACCGTTTTCGATTTTTCATGATTTTTTTAAAAAAATATATTTTTTGTATATTTTCTCTATGATCGTAATATTCAATACTTTTAGCTTTTTTGTAGGGATAGTTAAAGTAATGTTGTGCAATTTTGGTTAAAATATATACTATATACCGACTTTCTTATTTTAACCAATTTTAGTTTATGAAAATTCACATAAATTCATAATACATCTTTTAGATTAATCCAATGTACCACTGTATATCTATCTAAGTATGCACATTAATTTGTATGTGTATGAAAATATGTACCACACATGTGGTATCTTATACAAATATGAGTGAATATGTTGATGTGTGAGGAGGTTCAAAGACCTCACCCAACAAATTATTTGCTTTGGTAAGTTTTTTTTTTTTCTTTCTCCTCATATTCAATACATTTAGAAAGGCCGCCAGAATGAAAATAATTCTTTTACAAATAAACAAATTACTCATCTTAAAAAAAAAGAATAAAATAAAACAGTACCATTCAGCACAGACCCCTTGCCAGAGCACAGATTTAATTAATAAACACAACTACTTCATAGATACAGGCATACACACACACAGATAAATATGGGTGTGTGTGTGTGTGTGTGTGTATGTTATTAAAAAGATGTGTTCACAAAAATATTACAAACTAAACAAATGCATATTTATTAATAAAAGAAAACACTCAATCAAGTTATTACTAGACTCGTAGACGCATTTATTAATCTTTGAAGTAAAATTACAAATTTTCATTCTATTTTTAAGCTCTCTACTGTTAATGTGTACACAAAAACACACACACTCTTTTATGCAAGAAAGAAAATTAAATACATATTTTTATTTTTTGGTCTTGTTATAAAAATATGAATTAAACAAAAAAAATAATAACATTAATTACACACTTGGCGCTGCACAGTGGCTAAAAAAACTAAAATACTTCTCCAAAACAAATTTCGCTTTATAATTTAAATTTTTACCTCATTGATGTTTTGCTTATTTGTTTATTCTCTATCCGCTTTTTTTAAATTTTTGCTAATTTTATTGCTTCATCTATTGGCGAGCGAAACAAATAAATTTATTTGTTGTATCTTATAGATAAATTTACTTATTTATATTTATACAATTAAAATAAATAAATAATACGTATTGTATGTATGTATGAGGGTATTTCTAAATAAAAACAACAATATAACTATTATAGTCGACTATAATGGTAGTAATTGAAATAAAATATAATTAAACCTCGCATATCAAGTAATTGTTATTATTTTTCATTATATATATGTAGACGGGAATTTCCCAATATAATTATTTGTTACAATATTAGACTGCTAGCTGTTTGTAGGGGGTAACACATTTTTAGTAAATGTTGTTTAGTAAAACCAAGCATTTTACATACCCTGTAGTCAGTCTGGAAACATATGTCTCTAAGTCAACACTTTTACTCCATCGACAATTGCACTAGTTAAAATGTCGACAACATTCCTTTAAGCGTGAGAAAATATAGTTGTGCATGTTTACAGTAACCATTTCCACATTTTTAAAAGTTTTTTTAACAATATTATAGTAACAGTAACTATTTATATGATTGTGGTAACCATAATAGGGTTAACTTACGATTTACATGACTGTAATCACATATATAATTACAGTAAACAAGTATATATTTGTGACAACCATTTATATGATAAAGGACTCGTAATCGTAAGTTAACCATATTATGGTTACCACAATCATATAAATAGTTACTAAGACCATAATATTGTTAAAAATATTGAAATGGTTACAGTAAACATCCACAAATGTTGAAATGCCCAGCATTTAAGCATGCATCCAATGTATCCCTTATAGACAGTAATAGTCGCCAATGTCTTATCACTTTGCTGACTCCAATTTATATATTTTGGTCATTTGACACGTATGTGCTCTTTGTAGTGCAGAGATAAGACAGAGATAATACATCCCAGGTAATCTATCAAGAAGACAATTGTCACTTAAGTGCCTCTAAGTAATCTGGAGTGTAATCACTTTAAACGTGTTGTGTGATAATTCGTTCAAACTGGTTGTATACAAATTGTGTTGATATAATTACTCATACAGTTAATTTTTATTTTTGCTTAAGTATACTGATATCCCATGTGACATAGCATGTTAGTCAATAGCCACTTTAGTGTCTCTTAGTAACCTATAGTGAATGCACTTTAAACGTTTATTTTGTACTGCACTTTAGAAATTAGTTATTTAACCCACCAGAAACAATCCATTGGAGAGTTGTCGAAGAAAGGTTTCTTTACAAGCTATCGTTAATTGGACTGCCTATGATATGTCTTTTAGCTGACTATTTGAGGTCAATTAGCACTCGTACATGTTAAAATAACTAGTTATGTAGCTGATCAAGTTACCACTTAGCAGCTAGTAAGGTAACTGACGTTTTTTATCCAGATTCCTAGTGGCAACCGATCGAATGATTCGGTTGCACACATAGAATTTTTCGGTTCTAGCGACAGTAAATCAGTTATTAGAAAAAAATTTAGGTTGAAGCAACCAAACTTTGGTCCATTATACAATTTTATAGCCACAACTGTAAAATTCGATCACCAATCGATTCGGTTGCTACTACTAATTTGTTTTCTCTGTGTAGTCAGTAGTGCTACAGTCTACTGGTAGATTTTCAATAACAAGCTAATGTTAAATGTTAATAGAGGACTACATTGGCTGGGGTGCCTACCAAATCCTACAATATTTATGTGAACTTCTGTTTCAAATATTGAAGATTTTGTTAAAGAAATTTTATAAATTGATATATCTAAATTTCAGAACTCAAATTTGAATTCCGCGGATATTGGAAAAATTAAAGTTTTTTTAAAATTATTTGTACAATAGCCCAATAAAGTTTAATAATATGAATATTATGATCTCACAAGCGAACGAGATTTAACCTTTAGACGAGTGCTATATTTATTTTTTTTTGTTAAATTTTCTGTAGCATCCTAATTAAATACTGTTATATCTAAGCATTAGTATATAAATACAGATATAAGTATATATTACAATAAATAAGTTCATTTATATGTTAATAAATAAAATTAAATGTAAATTTCTGCAAGTTTGATATTTTAAATGAAAAAACTCTTAAAAGTTTACTGAAAGCTTTTATGAGAAAAAATATTTTTATAAAGAAAATTTATGATTTTTTATGCAAAAAATCATTTGTAGATAATTAGGTTTTGGAAAAAAGTGTTCTTGTGTGAAAAAGCATGTGCCGCTAATTGGAAAACATTTAATTTCATTTAAGCTTTTTGGATGAAAAAGTTTTTACAGTGTTTTTATGTCTTCACACAGCTTTTTGTGTAAACAAGTTTTTAAGTAATTATTTTGTATATAAAATTAATTGTTTCTTGTGTTTTTTTCGCATTGGGAAAAACCTTTAAAAGTTTAGTTTCTGTAAAAAGCTATTTTAGTGACCAAGCTTTGTGGGAAAGAAAGTTTTTTAGTTTAGAAACTTTAAGATAAGATTTAAAAAAGATTTGTATTCAAAATAGCTATTTTGGAAAAAATTTCATTTTTATAAAAAAAAGCTTTTTTGGAAAAAGTTAAAAAATTTAAAAAAAAGTTTTGGGTCCAAAAAAGCTTTTTTGGAAAAAGTTTCATTTTTATAAAAAAAGCTTTTTTGGAAAAAGTTTAAAAATTTAAAAAAAAGTCGCATGATAAAAATTGCGAAATATAAATAGGTGCTATTTACAATAGACCTTGACAGCATAGCTAATCAATGACGCCCTTGGAAGGGTAGAATTGTCTAAAATTAATTTTCAGTGTTGTTCTTTGAATTATTACAGAGTAATTATAATAAATGAACTTGAGCCAAATTAAAAATTTACTTTTAAATTATATAAAAATAAAAAGTTTAAATAATTACCAAAAAATCTTTAAAATTAAAAATTGTGAAAAATTTTTTGGAAAAAGCTTTTTTTTTTCTTGGAAAAATATTTGATTGTAAAAAAGTTGTATTTACAAAAAATGCTCGAATTAAAATATTTTTAATAATTTTTTGTAAAATTATGTTATTGTGAAAAATTTTTTTTTTTAAAAAAGCTTTTTTGAAAAAAATAAATTTTTGAGGTGAAATTGAACAAAATTGGGAGAAAGCTTTTTTGTGCAAAACTTTTTTTGTGACTTGGGAAGATACTTTATAGGTAGTGTTTTACTGTGAAAAAGCATTTTTGTAAAAAACTTAAATTTGCATAAAAAAGCTTTTTTGATGAAACTACTTTTTTAAGTTAAAACTAAAACAGCAATGTAAAATTACTTTTTACTGACAAAGTTTTTCTAAAACATCTTTTTTTACAAAGTTCTTTTATTGTTTGCTTTTGAAAAAAACGTATTTGTGCTGATATATTTCAATAACAGTGTTTTAAAAAGCTTTTTCCACAAACAAATTACTTTCTGAAAAACAGCTTTATTTTTAATACAAAATTTGTTGGTACATTATAGCAGCAATTACATATTCACAAATACATTTATATAATAGTACACACGTACTTATATGTAAACATATCCAGCAGTTCTGGGTGACTATCCCAAAACTAGTGATTTTACCTCTCAATTTGAATATGTTCGTGTCCTAGGAGGAAATCAATTGAACTGACCATACATAGATAACAGAAACTAAACTCTGGAGTACTAAAGGTCATGCAGCGGTAATTGACTCTACTGTGAAATAGCTTTTTTGTGAAAAACTTAAATTTTTATAAAAAAGCTTTTTTGATGAAACTACTTTTTTAAGGTAAAACTAAAACAGCAATGTAAAATTACTTTTTAGTGACAAAGTTTTTCAAAAAAATCTTTTTTTACAAAGTTCTTTTGTTGTTTGCTTTTGAAAAAACGTATTTGTGCTGATATATTTCAATAACAGTGTTTAAAAAAGCTTTTTCGCCAAAAAAAAAAATACTTTCTGAAAAACAGCTTTATTTTCAATACAAAATTTTAGGATTTATTGTTAAAAATCGTTTTTTAATCTGGTAAAAATCCTTCACCTTCGTGAGAAGGGTATATATAAGTTTGTCATTCCGTTTGTAATTTCCACAATATAATTTTCCGACCCTATAAAGTATATATATTCTGGATCCTTATAGATAGCGGAGTCGACTAAGCCATGTCCGTCTGTTGAAATCAACTTTCTAAAGACTCCAGATATCTTCGGGATCCAAATGTTCAATAATTCGTCCATAAATAACGGAGATATGAGCAAAAATGCGAGACAACCTCTATTTTTTTATCTATATCTCGATTACTAAACCATAAATATACACAATATGGATGTCTAATGATAGATATTTCCATTGCAATGATGTATATAAGGCTATAGTAAATTGGACCTACTATGGGTCAAAATCGGGAAAAATATTTTTTAACCCGAATTTTTGTTCACAAAAAAATTTTTTTCTCATAAATTTTTTTCACTAATAAATTTAAAAAAAAAAAAAAATTAATTTAAATTGGAAAAAACTTTTTAAAATTTCAAAAAAAATTTTTTTTAAAAAAATGAAAAAAAAAATGTTTAATTTTATTTTATAGTTTAATTTGGTGAAGAGATTAGGCACAGCCGAATATAGCTCTCTTACTTGTTTACCTCATGCACTGATAAGAAATTGATTTGTATAAAGTTTGAAGACTGTCACAATTATAGTTCTGCAGATCATTTGGTGGATAGTGGTGGATGGATAATGTTTACAAAAGAAGATTGCTGAGGAAACCTGTAGCGAGCCACAAAATTACACTTTGCTAATGATCTAAATTCTATATACATAATTATATACTGTGCATTATTACAAATAAAAGTACTAGAGCCTAAATAATACAATTTTTATTATATTAAATTCCACGTATTGAGTGTATAAACTGACTGCTTTATTAAATGAATCTTTAAAGCAATAAATATTTTGAGAAACAAATAAATGATTATAGCAATATTCAAAGAAATAAAAATTATCTTTGTCTTGTCACTAGAGTGAAATGATGGCAAATTGCAGATGTGTTTTTAGTCATGAAGTGTGTTAAACACTTTACAATTATTAAAACAAGTGTTATAAAAGCTTATGTAACAAGCTATACATACATATATTGTACTTAAGGGTATATATAAGAATACATACATATGTATGTATGTAAATATATATGAGTATGTGTAAATGCATTTTTATGTTGTCTGTTTTTATGCACTATGTGTTTATATATTGAAAATAATACATCCTATCGAAATTTTCCACAAAATTACATTTGCATAAAAACACAATTACCACAGAATGCTGGCTGGTTGACTGACTGACTGGCATACACAGTCAAAGGCCTCTCAACATAGAATTTTAGTAAAAGTAAATACCTTTAATAGACATCTCTAAGAGTAGGCTTTCTAAACATATATATATAGATACGTACATACATACATATACTTAAGGGCACACAGCTATGTAAGTACAAATATGTATATCCCAGTAAACACAGATGTTTGATGTCAAATTAGTATTGATTTTAAATCAAAGCCTTGCTCAATTATAAAACTTTAAGACAGCTTTGATCGAATAATTGAATATAAAAGCTTCTGACCCGCACAAACCATCTCTCGCACATTGAAACCGATGGAACACATTCACCATAAGCTTCGTAAGCAACCAGTGTGCTTCAGTGGCACTTTTTTCAAATTAAAAAGTAAAGTAAAACTTCCCGCATATGACGCTTTGTTGGTAAAAAATTAGTTTTTTTCGAAGCAAAAAAAACTTGTTTTTTTTACTATAATATTCAATAAATAACTGAGAATAACTGACAGATATGTACCCTTCAAAATGACATACAAGTTATTAAAAACAAAAGCCGCCATCTATTGCAAATCCCTCATTCTTAAGTCATACACCCATTAAGATAAGCAAACTATGCTCTAAAAAGACCAAATATGCTGTAAATGCAAAAATATGCACTTAAAGGTAAAATATGCAAAAATATGCACTAAAACGATGCCAAAATTCTTAAATGTACGTCTGCATAGGAAGTATAGTTATAATTTTTGATTATTTTTCAATCACTTGAATGTGTTGTGTTTGCTGGGATGTATGCAGTTTAAGTACATTTGTAAATATGTCTGATTGTACTTGTAATAAAATGTGTTGCGTTGTGTTAAAATTACACGACGCTTTCTATTCAAGTCAAAGAATGTGTGGCAAACTCACGGCCAGTGCGAAAAATGCATCAATGATACAGACACCGAGTGAGAGGCTGAGTAAAAGAGTGAGTAACTGTTAGTTAGAATGACTGAATGTAAAACTGTAAAGGTTTTTATTCAAAAGTGCTAAAAAAAAAATATAAAACTGCAGTTTCAAGTGCTAGTGTGTTTGTGTAATTGAAGGAACATAATTGTATTCGGAAAATAAGAAAAATCCCTTTTTTCTATTTGATGTACATGTATGTTGTGCTATGTAGGTATGTATGTATGTACTGCTTGCTGTATAGGCTCAAAAGGAAGGATGTTTAGTACAAATTTGCCAAAATGCTAGAATGCACATGATGTATAGAAAAATAGAAATCATGTTTAGTGTGAAATATATGGAATTGTATGAAGTATGAAGGTACGTGTAACTAGAATACAGGCAACTTGCATTTTGGTACATTATACCAGCAATTACATATTCACAAATACATTAATATAACAGTACACACATATATGTAAATATATCCAGCAGTTCTGGGTGCCTATCCCAAAACAAGTGATTTTACCTCTCAATTAGGGCACCACTCTTTACATAATTGCTTATGTGTTTAGTTACTTGAGGAGGAAATCAATTGAACTGACCATACATAGATAACAGACTCTAAACTCTGGAATACTAAAGAATATGTAGTGGCAATTGACTCTCCAATAGATATTTTATGGTGCAGTACAAATAAAGTTTAAATTGACTACACGCTAGATTACTTCAGATATATAAAGTAACCAATTGACTTCATTTAGAATTACAAAGAGCACATACAGGTATAATTACCCAAATATATATTAACTGGAATCAGCCAAGTAGACATTTAAAATTATTGTCTGAAAAGTTCTGCTTGATAGTCCCGATCTAGCGATTTTAGCCATCATTTAAGGTCACCACTTGTTACAGAATTAGCTACCTACATATGTGTCTAGTTACTTTAACATTAGTGTATCCTAGGCGGAAGTGAATTTACCCTGCATAGATCACAAAGAGCAAACTCCAAAATTACAAAAGGACACCTAGAGACAATTGACTCTCCAATTGATTACTTTTGGTAGGTAAAATAACTAGTTTCAACATAGCACTACAATTGTACACGTGGGTAATTTCTAGATTGTTTAGCTACTAGGGTATTCAATCGATTAACCGTTAATCGGTTAACCGAATAATTTTGGTCGGTTAACTGTTCGAATAATTTAAAATTGGCGATTTTCAAATAACAAATAACCCGATTAATTTGTGTCGATTAACCGATTTTTTTTGCACTTTATATAGAAATATAGTTTTAAGCACATACATTTTATTTATTAACTCATGAGCAATAGTTTTTTAGAGGTATAGCACTAAGGAATTTGGAAGTGAACTTATTTCTAGAATGTGATTAACGTTTGTCCTAATGATTCGGAGGACGACATGATAATAGATGAAACTGAAGACATAACTGAAACTAGTCTTTTTTCAGAAACTATTAAAAGTATTCACAATCTAAAAAACTCCAAAAATGACTCCAATGGTATAATTGAAGATTTTATATGAGCAAATTAGATATTATTCGGTTAATCGAATAATTTAAAATTAACCGATTATTAACCGTCTAGATTTAGACCCCGAATAATAATTTGCTCGATTAACTGATTAAACCAGAAAGCCGATTAATTAAATACCCTATTAGATGCACTAAAATGACAATTGACTACACTTTAGATAACCTGGGATGTATAAAGTAAGCAATTGACTTCTCATTGCATTACAAAGCGCATATACGTATCAAATGAACGAAAAATATAGACATACATTTTACATTAGTGAAAAATACTGTTCAAAAGGGATACATGGACTAGTTGTAAAACTGGGAGGTATGAGCGTATCAAGAAATGTGTTTATATTATGGTATCCCATCAGTTCTGGCTAAGTATCCCGAACTCGTGATTTTACCCATCATTGGGGTCGACACCAGTTACAGAATTAGCTATGCAGATAGTTATTTTACCATGTAGGAGTCCTAGGCGGAAATCCAAATGGACACTTAGTGAAAATTGATTCTCAAATAGATTACTTATGGTGGGTAAAAAAAAAATTACATTAACTACACCCTAGACTACGTTTGGCTTATTTTTGATCTACAGTATTGGCCATAACTAAAGCACCCCCTCAATGGATTTTATCATATCATAATTTTTTGGATAAAAAAGGGTTTTTTAGGATGTATTTTGTGTATATTTTATTAACTTATATTGTTAATGTTCATATTGTGTTCATTTAGGAAAGAATAATTTCATAAACAATTAAATAAAAGTGATAAAACATACAAAAACACAAAACGCGACGGACAAAACAAAAGCACCCCCTTATAAGATGTTTAAAAATTTGACTATGCTTCTGCATATTTCCAATGTTAGTTAACGGGACTCACAATGGATGCATTTTAAAATACCAGAAGATAAAAATAAAGGGAGGCGTAACCTGTATAATTTAAGTTCTATACAGTTTATTGTGAAAAAACAATGGATTGCAAGGAACAAATACTCCAGTGAATATAAAATTAAAGTTATTGAAGACTGGAAGCCGGGCTTATCACGGCATGAATTGAGTAAACAATATTCAATTAACAGATCAGTTATTTCCTTGCTGATTCCAAAGTTTTTGCAGACTGGTCGTATATCACCGGGGCATTCTGGAGGACGACCTCATAAAACCACACGATATGATGATTCCTTTATCAAAGGAGCAATGCAAAAAGATCCAACATCATCTGCTAGTCAAGTAAGAACAAGTTTATGATTATGCGTTAGCGAAAGAACAATCCGTAGAAGAGCAGTAGAAGCACGATTATTCAGCCGACGACCAGCAAAAAAACCGTTTATGTCAGCTAAGAACAAGAAAGCTAAAGTGGATTTTGGCAAAGCCCACATCGACTGGAGTGTCCAAAAATGGAAGAAAGTACTGTTCTCTGTAGAATCCAAATACAAATCAAAAAGTTCCTATGAAATAATTCGTGTACGCAGACGAAAAGAAGAAATACTGAATTCTAAGTATTGCAAAGGAACAATTAAACACGGAGGGGGCAATGTAAAAGTCTGGGGTTGCTTTTCTGGTCAAGGAATTGGGCCAATTCATAAAGTTAATGGGATAATGGATCGATTCATGTACCGTGATATATGGAAAGATGTAATGTTGCCTAATGCCAGTGAAGAGATTCCACTTATAGGGAGGTTCCAACAGGATAACGATCCTAAGCACGCCTCCAAAGTTTTTAAGACTTGGCAACAGAGCAATAAGATTGAAGTTCTTCATTGGCCTGCTCAATCTCCCGATCTCAATCCTATTGAGAACTTGTGGGAGATTGATAATATGAAAATAAATCGTGAAAATTGCAGAAATAAGGATCGGCAATTTTCACGATTAATTTCAAGGCGTTATTATAGCCTGGGAAGAAATATCGCAAGACACCATAAAAAACTTAATATCTTCTATGCCTAAGAGATGTGCTTGTGTCATCCAAAACAAAGGATTTGCAACAAAATATAAATTAAAAAAATTTTTGTATTTTATCCATGAAGGGGTGCTTTAGTTTTGTCCGTTTTATTTTCCACCTTTAAATATCTTTTGATTTAATGTTACCTCTTATAGAAAGATTAATTTTAAAAGTATTTGTTTATCAATAGTAAATATATTAACAATTATAAATAATACATAATACAAATTTAAAACTTTGTTTTTATACAAAAAATATAATATGAAAAAAATTCACTGAGGGGGTGCTTTAGTTAAGGCCGATACTGTATATCTGGATTACTAAGTCATTAATATAGACAATATGGATATCTAATGATAGATATTTTAAAGTCCATTTTTGAATTTTTTTTACCAAAAAATTTTTTTGTCATACATTTTTTTTTTTAAATATTTTTTTTTTTTAAATTAAAAAAAAATTTTGAATTAAATTAAAAAAAAAAAATTGGAAAAAAATTAAAAAAACAATTTCGAAAAAAAAAAAAATAATTTTGAAAAACAATATTGGAAAAAAAATTTAATTTTGTTTACCTAAAAATATTTAAAATTTGTATTTAAGGTATAATTTGGTGCAGAGTATATAAGATTCGGCCCAGCCGAATATAGCTCTCTTACTTGTTAATACTAAATTAAGCCAAACAATTTTAAATGTTTACAATAGTCCGTTTAACTTCAATAAATCTTTTCTCAAAAGATTTAAGATTTAAAAGATTTGTAATTTTTAATATAAATCTTATCTGATTTTGGGTTCTAGTTAGAACTTCGTAGTATTGCCACACAATGCCACGCATTGTTATTAAAACTGTGAGTAATTGAATGGTTTTTTACAAAAACCAGTCAAGCAACAAAAAATCCAAAATTGAGTTATTAAGCGATTACTGTTTTGTAATGGTAAATGCATCGTTTAATACAAAGAAAATAATAAATACTGCCCCCCATAATGGTAAAGCAAAGCCGAGAAATCCGTGTTTAGTGCAGAAAGAAGTCAATTAATACTTCTAATACTTGACTCTAATCTTTTTTTTTGTTTTCATAAATGTTGTACGTCTCAATAAATGTGAAAAAAATAAAAGATTTACTAGCTCTAAAGCACTACTTATATGGATATGAGGAGTTTTATGGGAATATTTTTCAATGGCTTATAACGGAAGCAGAATGCACTATAGAACGAGTGTATGATGACGAATAGTTATTTCAGAACAATTATGTATTTACGAATATGATGTTAAACTCTTTAAGAACTTCATTTGCAATTTTACTTTTGAAGTTCTTAATAAAATTAGTAAATTTCGTATGAAATTTACAATAGTGCTGGTTGTTTATTGCAGAAACCAGTCAAGTGCAAACTTTATATGATCTTTTAAATATATGTTAATATAGGTCAAAACAAAGTTTTATGTTTATCAAACAGTTACACAAATGGATGACTTTCATAGGAAAAAAATTCAATTTTGTAAAAGTAATTTTTAGGTTGCTAGGAAGTTTTCTTTGATTTACTCAAAATCAATAATTTGTTACTTGACTGGTTTTTGAAATAAACGATTCAATTTATGAATAAGAAGAAGAAAATTGTAGCTGACTGTGTGTGTTGAGAAAAAAAATTGGAAAATTCCCGAAAATTAAATTTAAACAAAAAATCTATTCAAATATTAAAATTTATTTTCAACTGGAATCCATTTTTTATGTCTTCCTATAGAAATCATTTTGCATCTATATCTATTACTATTACTAAGTCATTAATATAGACAATATGGATATTTTAATTTTTTATACCAACAAAATTTTTTTCTCATTATTTTTTTTTAAAATTAAAAAAAAATTTTGAATTAAATTAAAAATAAAAATTTGGAAAAAAAATTTAAAAATAAACGATTCAATTTATGAATAAGAAGAAGAAAATTGTAGCTGACTGTGTTGAAAAATTCCCGAAAATCAAATTTAAACAAAAAATCTATTTAAATATTAAAATTTATTTTCTAGTCTCTTAAATCTGTTTAGCACTGGAATGATCCATTTTTATGTCTTCCTATAGAAATCATTTTGCATCTA
Organism: Calliphora vomitoria; assembly: GCA_942486065.2. Lineage (NCBI taxonomy): Eukaryota > Metazoa > Arthropoda > Insecta > Diptera > Calliphoridae > Calliphora > Calliphora vomitoria. The sequence continues at coordinate 12,578,364 of OW818031.2, read as the reverse complement.
CTGTTTGTACTTTCGGATTTATTATAGAGTTTAATCCGCCATTATTGACCGCTTAAACTAGCAAAACACCATTCATAGATTAAACTTAATTTAATCTCCAATCTTCAAGTCAAAAACCCGCCCTAAAAGGAATAAATTGACTTCGTTAGTAGTCAATGCAGAACTACTGGGATATATGACTATATCTAGAACTTTGTTTGTATATTGGTAGATTACTTATTTTTATGCTTTGGTATATGTTTAAAGAACGACTCATCTATAATTTGCTTTAGGTATAAATAAATGTAAATATGTAGTTAGTAAAATTTCAGTTACTCAGTTAGCCATTAACTTAAAACATTAATTCACATGTATCTGCATTTATAGCCACATTTATCTAGTACATACTTACAGTTGACCAAATATTTATTATTATTATTGTTTTTTTTTTTTTTTTTCTCTCTAATATTTTTATTTTCATTATTATTAATAATAATACTTTGTTTGTTGTTTTCTTTTTCATTATATTTTATTATTTATTTGTTAATATAAACCGTTATATCTACATAACCTCGTTTATTATTACAATACTATATTCACATATAGAGAAGAAAACTAGAGACCAGAGCTAGCAACATACATACATACATACAAACACTCGTACTACATCAAATGTTGAAATAAAAAAGAATGGAAATTTCAAAGTAATTATTTATATTTATTGTTTACCATACAAAGATGAAAAACGCTTAAGATATAAATAGTATGTTGATAGATAGACGGACGGACGGACAGACGGACGAACAGACAGTCAAACACAAACATACTCACATACAAATAGAGACAGCCAAACATGAATGCGTCGACACAGTTTCAAACATTTGCACACTTACAAATAATATGTATTTATACATTAGGATGGCCCCTTTTGAATGCAGCCAAAGAAACTTAATTTCCCTAAAAATTCGGTTATATTTCCATTATAAGCTATCTGGGATCATGTGGATTCAAAACTATTCAATCTTACTGAATTTTCTCATTTTGGTTCCAGTTTTGGTATTATATGAATAGTTTTTAGCATTCATTTAGAACCCAAAATAAAAAATTCCCTAAATTGTATTATTATTTCCTTTGAAAACTTTTCTTAGCAGTTCCCTACTAATAAACATATTTGTTTATAAAAGCAAAAATCCAACACTTTACGACTTGTATTGCAAACGCCAAAACAAAGCACTGCAAATCAGTCGGTTAAAAAGGGGCACGCATGAAAACTTATTATGCACAAAATATTAAAAAAAAAGAAGCAAAAATAAAACGTATACATTCATACATTCATATGTATGTACCTGGCTAATAATGCAGTCATGTAATATAAATTACATTCATATATTTTCTTTTCAATTGTAAACTCACATCATCTTGTATGCATTATTTTTTTCCTTCTATCTTTCAAATACTTATTAGATATTTACGTAAGTTACGTATGTAAAAATTTATTAATTACATCTGGTTTTCTAAAGAAAAAAGGCGAACTCTACCTTTTAATTACAGCCGCCATACACATCTACACACACACACACATGCAGAAACAACAATAAATTCTTTTAATTCACTAAAACCCAGCAAACTTAAGAAGAAAGGTTTGATAAAATCTAATTAAACCAACAGCCCTGAATTAGTGATTTTTCCTACAACTTGGGTTTGCAAAATTTGCTAAGTATGTGCCTGGTTATACCCTTCACCATGAGTGGCAGGGGTATATACAAGTTTATCATTCCGTTTGTAATTTCATAGCGGAGTCGATATAGCCATGTCTGTCTTTTCGTCTGTATGTTGAAATCAACTTTCCTTAGCCCCCCAAATAACTTACATACATGATTCATACATCAATATATTCACTATAGATCCCATTCGGTTGCTATTTAAAATCGAGAAAATCGGCCCTCAAATGGCTGAGATATAAGAAAAAACCGGGACAACTTCTATTTTTGGCCTATTTTTGATCTATATCTGGATTACTAAGTCATTAATATAGACAATATGGATATCTAATGATAGATATTTCAAAGTCCATTGCAACGATCTATACATTAATTTGGACCTACAATGGGTCGAAATCGGGAAAAATATTTTTTAACCCGAATTTTTTTATTTTACCAAACAAATTTTTTTTCACTAAATTTAAAAAAAAAAAAAATTTAATTAAGAAAAAAATTAAAAAAAAATTTTGAAAAAAATTAAAAAAAAATTTTGAAAAAAAATCAAAAAAAAAAAAAACAATTACGAAAAAAATGTTTGAAAACAATTTTGAAAAAAATAATTATTTTTGAAATTTTGAAAAAAAAAAAAATTTTTAAATTTTGAAAAAAAAAAATTTTGTTACCTTAAAATATTTAAAATTTTTATTTTAAAATATAATTTGGTGAAGGGTATATAAGTTTTGGCACAGCCGAATATAGCTCTCTTACTTGTTTTTATTCAATATCAAAACTAAATGTTTGCTGGGTTTACGAAAGTACATGTGTGTTCGTGTATATTATTTGAGCTTAAATATTGTGCGAGTATTTAGGCAAAAAAATTGTATTGCACTTGTGCTCACTTTGTTGTTGTCAGCGTCACTCAATGTTGTCTTAATAAATTGAAAACGTTTATGTTTATGAAAAGCTTCAAAATGCACTCGTATATGAGCACTTACAAAATTTTGTTACGGTGATTTTATGGCCTTAATACTAAAGGAGTTTTAATGTGAAACTATGCATTGTTTTAAACGTTCTAGTCCCTTGACATGGAAAAGAAGATATATTGTGGCAAAAAGTTGAGCATTTATGAATGAATTTTACATGAGCGCAACAGGAAGCTGAAGAAAAATCAATAAAAATAACTACTTGATGGACAAAAACTTCCATTAATTGTTTTCTCTTACAACAATCACAAAAACAAAGCCTTCTCTGGCTCTCTTTCTCTCTCTCTCCCTTTGAGATCCCAACTGTGATCTTAAACGTAACCACAAATTATTTGAACAAAAAAAACCAAAACAAGGTTAAAGAAAATCCATAATTTCTTAATCATAAAGTCTAAAGACGTGTTATAATAAAAAATATAATAAATATAAAATAATTTATAACAAATAGCAAATGATAAGTCCAACATTAAAGTTATAAATAATAAATTTAGACGAATTTTATATAACAGTCTATTATTATATGGTTGCTACAACAATTAAACGTATTTTAAACGCGAAACGGTCTTAAATATTTTCCTACATATTTCAATGTTTGTGTGTGTTTTTTTACCTTTTTGATTAAATAAATAAGTAATTAAATAATTTTACGATAAGTAAAGCTAATAAAATAAACATTATCGCTAAATAACATCACAAATAGTTGTACATATAAATGAATTATTATAAAATGGTAAATTATACACACATTTTATTAGATGTATACTTTTTTTAAATTTAATTTTTATAAGCTTTAATAGTTTAATCTGATAAAAATATATATATATATAAAAAACAAATACTGTTTTAAAGCGAAAAGCTAAATAATGTTTAGATAAGATTGTTAACTTTTTATTATATTAAATTATTATTATTTTGTTAAATCAATTATAAAGTTCATGTAGATACTTATAGCAATAGAGTTAAATAAATTAGTATAGAAAGGACAAAGTTATGAAATGTTTTATATTTTCTACACAAAAACTATGATAATTAAATTAATAATAATTTAGAAAATGAAAAGTTAAACTGGGCAAATGTTGCTGGCAATATGTAGCCCTTGGTGTAAGTTGTAAACATCATAAAATTGTATTAAACATTTAAATTAATTCATTTATTAATTAATTAATAATCTAATTCATGATTCAAATGAAATTTACATGAATAAGTTCATGTGGAAAATTTTCGCATGCTAATTCTCGTAATAGGTGTTAACAACTGATGTTTAGCTCTGATAACAAAGGCCAAAAAGAATGTTAAAAATGTAATTCATTCTGTTACTCGGAACAAATTATATTTCATTAATATTATACAATAAAACAAAACATTTGGGGTATTCACAGGGTCTGCTATTAGGTCATATTGACAAACAGAAAAGGTGTTATTTTATGACAAAACAATAAACATAGTTCAAAAAGTTTTATTAGAACTTTTTTAAAACATTCTTTTGTTTGAAACACAACAAACATTTGTTTAAACTATCATAATATATTAGGACATTATGACAATATGACCTAATACCAGACCGTTTGAATTTCCCAATTTTTTTTAATAAAGTTTGATAAAATTAAAATTTTTTTTTTTCAAAATTACTAAAGCTCAGCTAAATAGTAACAAAATCATTCGCAAACATATGAAAATTATTCACGACTAAAGCTGCATTACAAAATTAACAACTAATAATTTCACCTCTATTATTAAATTTTATACACAATTCAAAGATTACTATATTTTACTATTAATGGTTAACAGCTTTATCTGATATACTTATATTTATAAGGGTTTTTCATTTAATAAAAACGATAATAACATAACTATAAAACTAAATATTAATAAAATGTAATGACGTTGTAAAAAATCAACAATAATATTTGTATGGCATTTCCTTGAACATTTTAACCACCACCTTTAAATTGTAACTTAATTATAATTCAAAAATTAAATTTTATTACAAATATTACTTGACATTTTATTTTAATAAAATTTTATAATCTTTACAAACTACATACATATGTACTAAAAAATAATAAAGTTGGTTTGAATAAAACGTTTATCGGATATCGTATCGATGCCCTGTTATATATAATTTGTTTAAAATATTATAAAGATAAAATAACTCGTCCACATATTGTTTTGAAAGATTTGTACAATATAATATTATCCAAAGCATGGGCCATTGTTAGCTATGACCTTTTCCCCATCTTTCTGGCAACATATGGATTTCCAGCCAAAAGAAGTGATCATCTTTTGAGGCCAAGAACTAATCAAGCCAATATCGGATACTCTGTTACAAAGTAAAGCTTATCCCAGAGAGAGTATTCTGCATCGATCAAAATAAATAGTAGTCGGACGGGTCAAAGTCTGGACTGTAAAGCGGGCTAGGCAAAACTTCCTACCACTTCATTCTAAATACTTTATAACAGGTATTGCATAATGTGGCCGAGCATTGTCATAATGAAATATTACAGTTTCATATTTTTAATAAGATTTAGTTTTCATATGCTAAATTCCCAATTTAATTTTATTGATAAATTCACTGAAATTTATTGTTGGGGAATAACCTAGTTCCTACGCGCATTTCACTGGTTTTTTAGGCCAGATCATCAGGAAACCTTTTCCCAAAAGGCTTTAGAAAAGCTATTGTTACGTTTTTACCTTCTAAAAACGGGGTTTATTTCCTTTAAAAAAACCGGATACTTTTGATTGCAAATAAAAAGCAGTTTTAGTAGTTTAAAATTGTAACAACTCTTTATTTATTTAGAATGTACACCAACAATAGTTCAAATATTCACTCAGTGTCTCTATACACCTCTATCAATTCGCAGAAATACACACACACACACTCTATAATGTACAAATATACACGTACGAGACAGTTGATGTTAACTCTAACACCGACAATGATCAACTCAACTCTCGACTGCCAGCTTTGCCACTATTTATACACACGCCATCTTTCGGGAATCTTCTACAATGCTCTTAACGGACAAAACTCGTTTGTTCGAATTCCAGAGCCTTCAAATCGTCATTGCACAATCGTAACAATATTATACAAATAAAACTATAGAGTGAATGAGAATTACAGACACACAAGCTTTATTTGTAAAGCTTAAACAAAACTCCAACAATAAACATCTTCTCTTACATTCCCTACTACAATTTCATGTCTCATATTCTGAACACTTTTCGGCCAATGCTCGCTTTAAACGAATGCGTTGCATTCGTTACAGGTTCCCTGTGATGGTCTGGCCAAATTTCAGCAGCTCATAATAGATAGAACCCTTTTGCTCCCACCAAATACAGAGCATTACCTTAGCGCCATGGATATTTAGCTTTGGTGTCGATTCGGCAAGTAATGATTTGATGCAAAAATGATTTTCTTTTATAGAGTTCAAGCTGCATTTCAGAGCAACAGAAAATCAGTTGATAAAGAAGAATTTCCGCTGAAGCAACCAAACTTTTCGGTTACAAAGGTAGAGTCATTCGATTGGCAACAAATTCGGTAGCTATTACAAATCTGTTTTCTCTGTGAACGTCTCTCGACTTCAATTCGTATGGTACGCAATTACCCTAGCACCATGGATATTTTACTTTAGTGTCGATTCGTCTAGTTAGTCGGGCTTCACAAACGATCTCTTACGCTTCGAGTTATCGTAATGGATCCATTTTGTATCACAAGTAATGATTTGGTGCAAAGTTTATAGCATTCAAGCAATATTTCAGACATAAACAAGTAAGAGAGCTATATTCTTCACCAAATTATACATTAAAATACAAATTTTAAATATTTTTAGGTAAACAAAATTAATTTTTTTTTTCAAAATAGTTTTCAAATTTTTTTTTTTTCAAAAAATTTTTTTTTAATTTCTTTTTTTTAATATTTAAACATTTTATTTTTTTAATTTACTTGTAAAAAAAAATTTATGATAAACAAATTTTTTTAGTTAAAAAAAAAATCGGGTTTAAAAATATTTTTCCCGATTTTGATCCATTGTAGGTCCAAATTACTATAGCCTTATATATATCGTTGCAATGGACTTTGAAGTATCTATCATCAGATATCCATATTGTCTATATTAATGACTTCGTAATCCAGATATAGATACAAAATAGGCCAAAAATCGAGGTTGTTCCGGTTTTTCCTTATATCTCAGGCCGATTTTCTCGATTTTAAATAGCAACCTAGCCGGAAGAATTCCCGATATATTGATGTATGAATCAAGTTTGTAAATTATTTGTGGTCTTCAGAAAATTGATTTCAAGAGACAGACGGACATGGCTTAATCGACTCCGCTATCTAAAAGGATCAAGAATACATATATACTTTATAGGGTCGGAAAATTATATTGTGGAAATTATAAACGGAATGACAAATTTATATATATCCTTCTCACGAAGGTGAAGGGTATAAAATTCGTCTTTCAAGGTCTCTCAACTTCAATTTATATTTTACGCAATTTCCTTGCTTTTGAATGAGTACTGCTGTTCGCAAACATTTTGAAATTGCTGCTTGAGTAGCTTCTAATGATTTAACAAAATCTTGTTGAGATTTACAACAATCTTCATGGAGTAATGCCTCCAATTCTTGATCTTCAAACTTTTCTGGCTGGCCTGGGAGATCTTTGTCTTCCGCGTCAAAATCACCACTTCTGAACAGCAAAAATCATATCTGGCTCATTGAAACCGATGGAAAACATTCACCATAAGCTTTGGTGAGCAATCGGTGTGCTTCAGCGACAATTTGTTTTCAAATGAAAGAAGTAAAGCAAAACTTTCCGCATATGACGCTTTGTTGGCACAAAATTCGACATTTTAGAAGCAAAAAAAACATTTTTGCTGACACTTTAGTGTTCAGTAACTAAGTTAGAATAAATGACAGATATGTACCCTTCAAAATAACTTAGAATACTCTTGAAATACATACCCCTAAATAAACTGATTCCAGTATGGAAAAACTCAAAAAACCGGCTTCAGTTCTAATAGTTTATATGAAGGGAGTAGGTCAATTGACACTATTTAGATACTCTTTGACATGTCTTAGATCTAATCTTAACGAAATTGTGTTATTAAGATATAAAAACCATGAACAAACAAAACTCCTAAAGGGTTTCGCAAAATTGCATCCAATGCCAGTTAAAATATTTTAAAAAATCATATAAAAACGAGTCATTTATAAGGAAATCAGTACTAATTGGTTTCTGCTTTTGTTACTAAGAAAGAGTTAGATATTTCCACTTACTAGACTGCTTCCGGGTAAGCAGTATTTCATATAATCCCATATGCTAACAAATCGTCCTCAAAATTGCATTAACAAAACCCACTTTTTCTAAGCCCCATTAAAGTTCTAATTAAATTTCTTATATTTCTTTCAAATTCATAACTCGACAGCACAACACATTCAAAACTCAAATCTTTTATGAAATCAGAAAAACATCAGATTTCAAGTTAAGAACAACATACAACCCCAAGCCAAACCAAAAAAAAAAAAAAAAAACTTAAATAAATGGCGAAAAATTTATTTAAATGTACTTTATATTCAAAGTGCCTGCCTTTCAAACGGAAATATGTATGTATTATATTATAAAAAAAAAAAACAAAAAAACTAAAATAAACTATATTTAAGAAAATTAAAATTACAAACAACAAATTGCCAAAGGGAAGAATTACAAACAACACACACACACACAACAAAAAAAACTAAGAATATTTATAATCATCAGGCACATTAAGAAAATAAATATTAAATATAATAAATTACATACAGATAAATTTTGTGAATTAGTGAATACACACGTACGCAGCAAACGTTACACAGATACTATATTCTATATTATGAATTATATACACAGGAAAATGGGAACAGCTGCGTTCAAAATATTGGAAATGCTGGTAAATTCTGTTTTTTTATAAGGATTTTAAGGGAATGTAATAAAAAGAAACTGTTTACTTTAGAATTTATTCAGGTTTATGCTGTGAAAACTGGTCACTATCCACCAGTAGCCAGTCATATAACTAGCTTTGCGTTAGCTTTCTTACTTAAAGAAAAAGTACTTGTTATAATTATCACAACACAAAAAATGGATTTATTATTTTAAGTTATGTTGGGTGTATGACTTAAAAAATTTTTTTAAAATTTTTAGATTTTCTTTTGAAACATTTGTACAATATTACATTGTTAGCTATGACTTTTTCCCTTCTTATAATAGTAGTCGGACGGGTCAAAGTCTGGACTATAAAGCGTTTGAGGTAAAAAGTCCCAACCACTTCATACTAAATACTGTTACGAATGTGGAATAGCGATTTGAATTTAACGGTCTGTAACGACTGCCTGCAACATTCATCATGTTTATAAACACGTCCATCAGTAGAAGCTTCTACTTATCAACAATGTTGATAGCATGCGGTTATTAGTATTGTTTATAAGTGTTGCAACACTAAATGTTTAAGCTGCTAACATTGACATCGAAAGCTCTCGAAATCGAATGTACTAATTTGTCCGTTAAAAGCATTGTAGAAGATTCCCGAGAGATGGCGTGTGTATAAATAGTGGCAGAGTTTACAGTCGTGAGTTGAGTTTATCATAGGCGCTGTTAGAGTTAACATCAACTGTCTTGTATATTTAAGTTTGGACATTATAAAGTGTGTGTACATTTCTGCGTTGTTGTTGTTGTACATTTGAATAAATAAAGAGTTGTTACAATTTTAAACTGCTTTTATTTCCAATCAAAAGTATCCGGTTTATTTAAAGGAATTAAACCCCCGTTTTTAAAAAGTAAAAACGTAACAATACTTTTTAACAAGTATTACAACATGTGGCAGAGCGATGTCTGGCCGCATATTTTGACCATTTTTCGTTCAATGCTCGCTTAAAACGAATCAGTTGCGTTTGGTTTAGGTTTCCCGTGATAGTCTGGACAGATTTCAACAGCTCATAATAGATAGGACCCTTTTGGTCCCACCAAATACAGAGCATTAGCTTACCGCCCTGGATATTTTGCTTTCGTATCGATTCGTCGGGTTGGCCGGGCTTACATACGATGTCTTATGATTTTCTTTGAAAGAGATCAAGCAGGATTTCAGATATACAAAATCATATTTCAAGGTCTTTCAGTTTCAATTCGTATGGTAACCAATTTCCCTTTTGATGAATCCTGCTGCTTGAAAATGTTTTGAAATTGCTGCTTGAGTAGCTCCCAATGACTTTGCAAGCTTTTGTTGAGCTTGACAACAATCTTCATGGAGTAATGCCTCCAATTCTTGGTCTTCAAACTCTTTTGGCAAGCCTGAGCGATTTTCGAATTAAAGAATTAAAGCAAAACTTCCCGCATATGACGCTTTGTTGATACAAAATTCGACATTTTCGAAACAAAAACTAACTTTGTTCAATATCTAAGTGAGAATAAATGACAGATATGTGCTCTTCAAAATAACATATAAGTTATTAAAGCCAAAAACGGCGTTTTTACGCTATATACCCAATAGTTTCGAACCTGAAGCCAATGAAAAAATGAGCAGCCTGATTCTAGAGTTGAAGTCTTGATTTCTTATTTAGATTTATGTTAGAGTTGACATAAAGGAATGATTTAAAAATAACAATAACTAATTGAGAAACTACCAATTTTTATACCCTTCACCATGGCAAGGGTATATATAAGTTTGTCATTCCATTTGTAATTTCTACATTTTTCATTTACGACCCCACAAAGTATATATATTCTGGATCGTTATAGCGAAGTCGATATAGCCATGTCCGTCTGTCCGTCTGTATGTTGAAATCAACTTTCCGTAGCCCCCATTTAACGTACAAACATAATTGATACATCAATATATCGGGAATTCTTCCGGCTCGGTCGCTATTTAAAATCGAGAAAAAACGGAACAACCTCGATTTTTGGCCTATTTTTGATCTATATCTGGAATACTAAGTCATTAATATAGACAATATGGATATCTAAATCCATTGCAACGATTTATATAAGGCTACAGTAATTTGGACCTACAATGGGTCAAAATCGGGAAAAATATTTTTTAACCCGAATATTTTTTTTTACCACACAAATTTCTTTTTTACATTTTTTTTCACTAATAAATTTAAAAAAATTTTTTGAAAAAAAAATTGGAAAAAATAAAAAAAAAAAAATTTTGAAAAAAAAAGAATTTTTTTACATTTTTTTTTCACTATTAAATTAAAAAAGAAAAATTGGAAAAAAATGTAAAAAAAATTGAAAAAAATAAATTTTGAAAAAAAAAATTTTTTTTAATTTTGAAAAAAATTAGATTTGTTTACCTAAAAATTTTTATTGTAAAGTATAATTTGGTGATGGGTATATAAGATTCGGCACAATAGCTCTCTTACTTGCTTAAATTCAATTTGAGATTTATGTTTCATATCAAATGAAAATAACATAATATTTCAAAGGTTTGACAAATGTGGGGAGCAGCACAATAACTTCCTTATAAAAAACCTGCAGACTTTAAATATCCTGAAATTTCATAATTTTCTGATTTTAACAATTTCAATGAAGAAATGTTTTTTGTTTTTACTTGGTACCTAACTTTTTTAACGCAACTGCGTGTATTTCTCCCTCTCTCTCTTTCTCTATGGGAGTGTGTGTTTATTTTAGAAAAGGGAGAAGGGAAGTAAAACCCATACCACAATACTTCGTTCGCTATTAATTTGTAATGTTATAAATAAATAAATATATAAAAAAAAAATTGTTATTTTTATGTGTTTTTCTTTTTACACTTTTATTAATATTTATTTCTTTAATGTACTCGTACCATTTGAATGAATTATTTAACAACTTCAAAGGCTAAAATCCCATAGTTTTTTGTAATAATTCTTTATATATGGCACAAATTATACAGATATATGAATCAGCTGGCAATAGAAAACAAATAAAAGAAAATGGTTGTGGTTTGAAAAGAGGGATAGATATATATCACTATCGTTGCCTGTTGAAAATTGTATTTGTTCTCTTGCTCTGCAAACCACAACCTAATATATGATTCGATTACAGATTATAACAGATATGCAAGAAATGACAGTTGTCAAAAAAGTTATATCGAATTGTATGATTATTTGGACGTTATACAACCACTTTTCTACTGAAAGAGAGAAATAATACAATTTTCAATAGGCAACAAGTGTGATACTATATATTTGTCCTTCTTTGCAAACCACAACCGTTTTGACATTTCTTTCATACCTTTTGAACGGAAGAGCAACAAACAAATTTGGCCAAATCTTCAAATCTGATTTTTTTTAAAGTTATATTAAATCACTTTAAACATTTTAAAATTGATGTTTGAAACCTTATCAAGAATATATAAAAAGATATAGGCAAAATCATAGGAATTAAGTCAACTGTCATGTGTATTTTATTTTCATTAAACAATTTCATAAAGATGCGACTAAGATATTACTGAAACCAGCTGATTCATATCTGTATAATTTGTGGATTCGATATTACTATTTTGACAACTGTCATTTGTGGCAGATCTGTAATAATCCGTGTCAAAGTCAGTTTTAATATTTGTTGTGCATTTTTACTCAAAATAACCATAATTTATAGAATTTTTTTCGGATTAAAAGCCTAAAATTTCTTATAAATTCATTAGGGTCCACCATATTGAATAAGTATGAAAGCTTAAGAATTTTGAAAAATAACCAAAATAAAAAAAAGATTTATGGGAAACAAAACAAAGACAAAAAAGAACACAATTCCACTGATACAGATATTTGTATTTTAGCTTACTGAAATACGCACAAAAACATGAAAATCAAAATAAGTAATGCCAATATAGCGGTTTTTGCTCTATTAAGAAAATAATAAATTTCCAATAGAAATCATTAATCAAAATAATGAATACTAAACAATACTAAAAGCGTAATTTCACTTTTCTTAAAATTATGTCACATTACAGAACGATAGAAAATTTGCTCTCAAAAATTTTGTTTGGCATCACTGACCAGACCCAAAAGTCAAGGAACTCAAACACAGCGACGGCATAAACAAAAAAAACACACAATGATTTTTCTGTAAACACACGTGTAATAGGTTATTGAATGAATGAGTGAGTGAGTAAACGAACAGACAAGCAACAGCGTCAACCAACAAATGCTTTCCAACTTTCCCAATTGCCAATTTGCCAGGCAGGCAGACAGATGGATGGAAAAGTAAAAATTGAGACACAATTTTTAAACAGTCAGAACATACGACATACAAACATATAAAAAGGCCTTTACGTTTGTTTTCTTATATTTTATTATTTTGTTATTATTTCTTTAGCTTTTTTGTTGTGACTTGCCATTCTTCAAACATACAGATAAATGAAAGAAGGCAAACGCGCGCGGCTTCTTGATGTCCCCCCACCAATCACTCAAACAGTTACACAGTCAGCCAGCCAGCCAACCACACTGTGAGTTAGTCATTCAGTCAGTCAGTCATTCATTCACTCAGTTGTGTGACTGTCAGTCAACCAAAAAAAAAGTTAAACAAATTCAGTTTGTGTTATGCTGTGTTGTGTAGTTGTGAAGTTGTACTGCAAAATTTTTGTGAATGAAAAACTGAATGAATAAAAAATAACAAAAAAAAACAACACAACTTGAGCAGTTGTTACTTGGAACATCCAACCTCAAGTGCAAATAAACAGAACAACATATTTTTTTACGTATTACGTAGTAGGTTACTTATAAGAAGGAAAACATTCGCACAAATACTCTATCGTATGGATTTGTTTTTATTTGTATTTTATTTTATACTTATTTCTATATGTACATAAGTATCTGAGGGTATGTAGTAGTGAATTTTATTAAATAATAGGAGTTCAGCATATAGGAACAAGTTGAAGATAATCATACAACCTTAATTTTAGCCTGTTTATTAGTGAAGCACAGTTTTTCGCCGCATAAGTAACAGATATTTGTTTATTTTATAGAACTTTTATGTATTTGAAGTTTATAAATTCCTTGGCATTCTTTCTATGACTTTACAGATGACAGCAACTTTCGCAATTCATATATGTACATTCATTATTAGGGCAAGTCTATCGGGACCCAACTCTTTTATCTCTAGAATCAGAGGTAAAATCTTTAAATATATTAGACTTTTTTGACCAATGGACCCAGCATCAAACGTAAGTGTTCTGGACTATCAGTCTGATGATTGTAAGTTCAATTCCCGAACAAGACTCTGTTTGTTTCTGCAGACAAGTTAAATGCCTACGCAGTTTTTGTTTGTTTAAAACATTACATAGATATGTTCTTAGATGTTGATCAAAAGTTCTATATTGTATTCTGTTCTATTTGTTTTGATACACACAGAAAACATATTTGTAGTAGCAACCGCATTTGTAGCCAATCGAATGATTCGGTTGCACACATAGAATTTTTCGTTTCTATGAACCGAATGTCAGTTGATAAAGAAGAATTTCGGTTGAAGCAACCAAACTTTTGTTATCATTTCTAAAATTTTGTAGCCACAAATGTAAAATTCGGTTACTAAGGTAGAATCATTCGATTACCAACAAATTCGGTTGCTATCACTAATCTGTTTTCTCTGTTAAAACTAAATTATAAGATTTATTGAATTATTTCCTTTGATTTTTGCTTTATCCTTAATACTATTTCAAAGCTCAATCTTAATATTTTTTAAACTAATTTAACATAGTTTAAAAAATCAGATTTGAAAATTGCCCAAATTTCTTTCTTGCTGTTTCTTATAAAAGCACTGAAGCACATAATGATCGAACATTTTTAGCAAGTTTTTTTATTTGTATCTATTTACGTAGATATATATTCCAATTACATTGTAAATAAATGATAAAAAGAATTTTAAATAAAAATTATTTGAGAAAATCGAAAATTTTCAGTTCTTTCTCTTTTAAATAAATGTTCAAACCAAAGTATACCGTTCAAACCATAGATAAATATACAGCCATGGGAAACTCTCCTGTCAAAGACCTAACTCAATAGTCAAAAACCTATGTAAATTTTTCTATGTTTCAAACTTTCAAAAGTCCAAATAAAACGAGTATTTTTCCAGACCTAGCCAATTATGGGAATTCACTGCTGCTCTAGCAAATGGATGCAGATGTATAGATATTTGCGGTGTTAAACTACTGCTTGGTAAAGCTAATGATAGACTGCCGGGTGCCAGCATTAGATGTGTATATGTCACCGGCGGGTATGGCAGATAAATAGGCAAAATTTATGAAAAATATCGGCATAATAATCAGCAATTTCTTTTTGAAAATTCGGCAACGTGAAAAATACATTAATTCAACATGTTTGTTTTATGTTTTCATTATTTATGTCAATATGTAACACTCTGTATAATAATTTGTTCCTTTCCATGACTAAATTCTCTAAAACTTTTCAAAGGTTCAAATTTCAGACCAACAGCCATATTCAGATATAAAGAGGGGTCTTTCAAATAATAAAACAAAATTGTTTTGTACAGTTTGAAGTTCTACTCTGGGTCGATATGTCAACGGCGCAGAAGTACAGAAATCCGAAGATGCTGATGTAGCTGAACCAGATCCGAAACTTAGAAGAGGAAGACAAAACCTTATTATATATTATTTTAACAAATAAATGCAGTGTAAATATTACACAGCTCTAGAAGTTTTGGAAACAGAGCCATGAATGAATTTCAAATTGTATTGTTTTTAAAACGAGACACTGCTCTTCTTACAATTAAACCACGTATGTAGGTATATACGACCGGTATCTTATCGGTATCAACAGGATTTCTATACTATGAATTCACCGTGGCATCACTTTAATACTTCAACAATAAATCTACCATTCATGCTCCCGACAGAAGTGTAGAAAGCCGAAGATGCTGATGTAGCCGAACCAGATCCGAAACTTGGAGTGGAAGACGAAGAGCATGTTGCACTGGTATTTGTGCACTTTATTGAAAGAATTGTGAAATTTCGGTAAAAATAATTTTTAACCCAACTTTTTCAACAAAATCTGACAATCTGAAAAACAAATATCTAGACAAAAGTGTATTAAGGACTGAGGTCGAAACATTCTTAACACACGTTTTTCATTAAAACTTTTAACCCAAGTATTATTTGATTTTTGATCAAGTTACCTTTGTAAAACATTTTAGTTATTATGTTTAATGTCAATTATGCTCATTTGTTGTTAATCTGATTAAAATGATTGACCAGAAAAAGTGCGTACTAAAATTTTTAAATATTTTCAACAAAATCCAACTTGGTCCTACAAAAAGATGACGAAACGTATGTTCTGGCAGATTTTTCGCAGCTTCCAAAAATGTGAAAAATTGCGCAAAAGTAATATCAGAAAATGCTATAAATTTTGCGATTGGCCCCTAATTCCAGTTCTGTTTTGACATTTGTGTAGTAAACACATGCGAAATACACGTTAATAAACAATGTTACGCTACACTGCTCCAGAACGAGGAATATTGCTGACTATTTATTTGACCAATA
Organism: Calliphora vomitoria; assembly: GCA_942486065.2. Classification (NCBI taxonomy): domain Eukaryota; kingdom Metazoa; phylum Arthropoda; class Insecta; order Diptera; family Calliphoridae; genus Calliphora; species Calliphora vomitoria. The sequence continues at coordinate 12,562,196 of OW818031.2, read as the reverse complement.
ATCGGTCGGTGACTTTGGCACAACGTGAATTTCGTCGCAGATTTCCTGGACGTCCAACGCCTACTGGTGAAACACTGCGACGTTTAGCCGATCACCTCGAATAGACTGGCACAACATGAGATGCTGCCAGGCGTGGCAGACCCCGGAGTAGCCGTTCTGCAGAGAATATTGCTGCTGTAGCCGAGGATGTCATGGAAGCGCAGTCGACATCGACCAGACGACGTGCCACGCAAATGGGTATCAGTCGACGGTCTTTACAGCAAATTTTGGTACAAGATTTGAAGATGTTTCCGTACAAAGTCCAGACGGTGCATCAGCTGTTAGCTGCTGACCGCCAATCGCGTCTAACATACGCTCAAGCCATCCTTAATCACCACCAAGAGGAAGATGATTTTTCATCAAAAATAATCATGAGTGGTGAGGCCCATTTCCATCTTAGAGGGTACGTAAATAAGCAAAATTTACGCTTCTGGGGCATTGAAAATCCGCGTGTAACCCACGAAGAGCCATTACACCCGCTCAAAGTCATTGTATGGTGTGCTGTTTTCGCTGGAGCAGTCATCGGACCTTTTTTCTTCGAAGACGTCGCGGGCCAAACGGTTACTGTGAATGGTGAGCGCTACAGAGCAATGATCAACGAGTTCTTTTTGCTGCAACTTGATGAATTGGGATTGGAAAACATGTGGTTCCAACAGGACGCTGCAACGGCACACACTTCACGTGCCGCAACCGATATGCTGAAAGATGCATTTCCCGGGTGCCTAATCTTCCGTTTTGGCAATTTGCACTGGCCAGCAAGATCGCCTGATTTGACCGCTCCAGACTTCTTTTTGTGGGGCTTTTTGAAGTCGCGGGTTTATGTCAACAAGCCTCAGACTCTTGCAGCTCTTAAAGACAATATCCGTCAAGAATGTGAAGACCTATCGCCGGAAGTTTTGGCCAAAGTGATGGAAAATGCCATAAAAAGGGCTCAAATGACAATCAACTGTGGCGGCGGCCATTTACATGACATCATATTCTCGACTTGATGTAAAAAAATTAAAAGACCAAATAAAAATAATCCACAAGAAGAATCCAAGTTTTTCATATTTTTTTTTTTTTAATTACAGCCAAAAAACATCGGAAGTTTACTTTTGCGTCACCTTGTATGCCAACTAGAAAGGTAACTGAGCGACAAAAACCAAAGTCTGTTGTCAAACCCCTAATTCATGTGAATGTATTGCCATGTATTTTGTTATTGTATCTTCCATATGTGTGAAAAGAGAGCAATTTTGTTTATTTTCTTTCAATGAAAATATTTTGACTGAATACAGACCCGATTTTGAACCTTCCCCGAAATCGATTTGCTTTCGCTTGCTATTAAACAGAACTCATAGCCAGTGCAAGTATGTTACATTAATGATTAAATGATTTTATTAAATGATATTGTATAATGATTCATAAATTTAACCCAACTAAATACATGTATTCAAAATTATTCGTTAACAAATTCTACATCTCTAAGACATTTAATATAAATATTATTTACTGTATAACAAAGAAGTTAAACGAGACATGGATTAAGGTATGAGTTTTCTTCGAATTTCATACCTTATAACGGACACACTAACACACTGCTACAAAACGAAAGGTATCAAAACAGAGAAAATATCCTTTTTTCCTCCAACAGTAAAATAACATTATTATTATGAAGGGAAGGGAAGTGAAGTGAAGAGAAGGGGAAGAGAAGGGGAAGAAAAACTGAAATGGCGCCATATTTATATTTCTTTGCATATATATTTTTTTATTGTTTTTGTATAAATAATCTTTAATAAATTAAAGAAAATAATGAAATTGTAAATGAGTTTTTCTCAATACATACAAACAGTTCAAATGATTTAATTATTAGTATATAAGAGTATTTGATAATTATTTGTTAAGATACATAAATGTATTATTGTACATACATATAAAAATGTGTGAATGTATGAATTTAAATTGTACTGGAATAATATTGTATTTTTTATTTTTATTTTGCCATTGTATGAAAATAGTCTGCGCTGAAAACTTAATCGTAACCTTTTTTCAGTTTTTTTTTGTTCGTTTGTTTGTTAAATAAGTACACAAGTTAATTGCGTTTTCCTCTGATTTTATTTATGATTGTTTTTTTGTTGTTCGTTTTTCATTGTTGCTGCATTAGCAACTTAAATAAATTGTTTATAATTTAGAAAATACTACAGGTTTCTACAGTGGTATTTGTTTAAATGATGCACACACACACACACACACACACATCCAAACACATGCTTTAAAATGTCGATAAATTTATATAGCCTCTAAAAATGCAGAAAGCTCCAACTAAAATGTCAATGATTTAACAGGGGATAAGGAAAATCTGATAAAATATATAAAAATATGAAATGACTGTATTTTATTCAAAGCAGCGGTCGGCACTCATAGCTAACAGGGGCCACTATTCTGAGGAGCAAAACTCCTCAAAGTTTTCAAAGTGAATGATTCTGTGTTTTATAAAAAAATTAATTTTCTGTTTATGCCGATCACTGCTTTAACCCCGTTTTCTCTTTCTTCTAACTGACATGTTAGTTAGGGCTTTTTGTAGTTCTGGTAACGATATGTATCTTTCTGTATCTTTAAATAGTAAAAATGTGTTGTGTGTAAGTAAGGCCTCTGTTAAAAACTTGAGCATACTTTGGCGTGGCATTAAGTGCGTTAGTTGTGTGTGGAAATAATTTCAAGTTAATGACAAAATTACTTAAAGCAAGCAAGCAAGTCTGTATGTCAGTCAGTCATTCAGTCTCTCTGTCCGTCCGCAACTATTTAATAACAATAAGTAAATAAGTTATTGAGTGATTGTGTGCGTTGTAACCGTCAACATGCAACAGTCATGAAGCAAATGTAAATATTTGTCAAGATAATTTGAAGAAAAAAAAATAAGTAAATGAATTAAACTATGTATGCATGTAGCTAAATTGCATTGATTTAAAGTTTTCAATTCACTTTGTATCACTCTTGTTATTATTATTATGTATTTAAAATGGCAGTTAAAGACTTACCCTTTCCTCTTCGCGTATCATTTCGGCAATTTCGGGTTTGATTTCCATGTCATCGTGATGTGAAGATGAGCCGGCACTGCTGGTGGGGCCGGCAGTGGTTGAGCCTGCTCCGGCCGCAGCTGCCGCTAAGGAAGCACCCAAAGCACTCGCCATGGCGGCATGAGAGTGGGCAGCATGCAATTGCTGTTGGGCAGCAAATTGTTGAGCTGCTGCTGCAGCATGATGATGGGGGTGATGGGGATTCGCCAAAGCGGCTGCAGCCACTGCTGTGGCTGTTGGATGCGGATGTATGGATATTTGCGGAGTGGAACTACTGATGGGCGAAGCTAAGGATAGACTGCTGGTGCCAGCGTGAGACGCTATGAGCGATGGAGAAAGGCTTCTGTCTCTGGCTCGATATGTCACCGGCGCAGATGTAGAGGAAACCGAAGAGGCTGAGGTAGCCGAACCAGATCCGGAACTTGAAGAGGAAGACGATGTAGATGTTGCACTGGTATTTGTAGCCACGGGTTGATTACTGGGATTGGGGGAAGCGAAAGGATTTCGCACAATGGTAGAAGCAGTCATTACTATGGGTGGCGGTGGTGTTGATTCCGTATATTTTTCCTGGTTTTGTGGTGAGGGTGATCGACTGAGTGACTGGCCGGCCAAGCGATCCTCATCCATCAATAGACCATCCCTGGAACGCTTGCGTAATCTTTGTTCCGCCAACTTCAAATCTAAAGCCGTTGAATTTTTGGCCGAAATTTGTATGCGCGGCCTTTTGGCTTTCGTACAGTCTTCCTTGTCCTCCTCATTGTCATTATTTTTTCCCACCGCCTCTTCATCTTCTTCATCATCAAACACAGTCATGCGCTGTTCTGGTATCAATTGCTGAGCAGCCATGCTGCTGCCATTAGTGCTCACCTCGGCCAGTCCCCGTATCTTTAGCATTTCCGCCACTTTTAACAAGGGATTTATCTGATCCTGGCTGACATTGATCTCGCCCTTGTACATAAACTCCATTAAAGCCTTCAACTCTTGCCATCGCACATCACGCATTATAACAATGGGATGCTGGCAGGGATTATCGTAAAACAAGGCCTGGAAGTAGGGCGAGCAGGCGGAGAGAATCATTTTGTGTGCCTTTATGGATTGACCCTCACAGGCCAGTGTGACATCCACAAACGATTCATTTTGCAATAGTTCATCAAACACATTGGTAAGATTGGTCTGATAGTTGTTCCAACGCAAACAAAACTGTTGATTGTTACGTGTCAATGCCTCTGCATTCGGTTTGATTATGTTTGTTAACTTCTTATCGGCCATAAAGGCGCTCTGTTTGATGGGCACCTCCCGGCGCTTTTCCGGCTTAAATGTGAACAACTCAGACAAGTGTGATGTGTTCAAGTGATTGGGAGAAGCTGGTAAAGATCGGGATTTATTGAGTACTAGATTAGGATCCAATTGCATTTCGGGATCCTCTAGTGTGGTTATGAAACCCACCACTTCACTAGAAGTCAAGGGTCTGGGTGGCGGTGATATATCTCTGCCCAATGTTGTTTTTATAGCTGAAACATTGGCTGTATTTTCTATTAGTTGCGGTGTTGTGGGCTTTTGTAGGGGAGCCGTCGGCATTTTGTTATTTTCGGAAATTTCTGTATTAAGTTCAGCTGCTGCTGCTGGTAAAGCATTGTTATTTTGTCCGGTTATGCTGATCTTTTCCATGTTACCAAAAATACCAAAATCTTCACCGGTTAGAATTTTCGCTTCGGAACTCTTTATCTCTGTGAAGTCTACTTTTTGTGTAAAGTCAATTATTTCTTTTGTTAAATCCATTTTGCTGTTGGTTTTTAACTTTAAGTGGTTGCAAAATAATGGCGTTTTTATTGTTTAACTGTTTTGTGTTTAGTGCATTTTGGTAAATACGAGCTTGTGTGGGTTAAAAATAATGTATTTTTTTTTTTTAGTTTTTGCGTTTTGTTTTTTAAATTATGTTGTTTTACGAGAAATGCCTGTAAAAGAAAGAGTAAGGAAAATTGTTTTATTAACATGGGTTAAATTTATAAATGTATTATGAATAAAGCCTTAAAAATCTACATAAATAGAAGAAAATATGGTTTGAGTCAAAGTAACTCTCCCAAAAATACTAATTTTATTTTTAAATTGACCTTGCCCTATCGGCTTAGAAGTGTTTTTCTTTAACACCATTTGTTTAACTGTCAAATAATGGATGCTCTTTGAATTTTTTACTGTTAATTTCCCAAGACCATTCGGAATGAGTCTTAAATGCATAATAAATGGTCAGAGTTGAAACAATTTGTTAATGCGCTAAACAGACTAATTGAAATATTTGCGAAACAAAGTTGATCCGTTGTATTCATTAAATTTGAAAAGATATTCATGTAATTCTCTTTGGTTTTGATTCTCTCGATTACACTTGAATGTTTCCTTTATATTTTATCAATACAAATCAAGAAAATAAAATCCAAATAGTATTAAAAAATATTTTATAAAATAAGGGCCAGAAAAAAACAGCAGGTCCTATGTGTTCACACTTCTTTTTAATAAAAAGTACAATTCAATAAGGATTTACATTGAAAATCTTCACACATTTAAACGAAATGTGTTCGTGATTGGCCTGAAACACATGTGAAGTACATTTCCTGACCCGCTATCGGCGCTCTGAGCAATCATCGCTTGCCCAAATTTTCTTGTAAATGCTTTTCAATAACACGGAAGCCCCTTTAAGATCTGTCAAGATTGGGAATATTTAACACTTACTGGAAACATCAATGAAATTAGTTGAGAGCAATCAATTTAAGAGAACTTTCGGTTAAATACAAACTGATCAAAAGCGACGTGGAAAATTTAGTTTCCAAATATCTCTGTTAATGCAAAGTGTATTTTTTTAATAAATATTCAGAATTTGACAGCCTTCCATCGCATTTTGGACAGCGCGTTGCGTTCATAAATATTTGCCTTCATTGTTTTTATGAGGTATAAACACCTCATAACTAATTCTGCTAACAAGATGAGATAAGAGGATTAGGAATCGTTTTTCATTTCTCTAACATATTGTTACGAAATTGTATTTGAATTTAAATATAACTGTTTTAACGGCTGGTTTAAAGTTGTATAATGCCTCTCAACAGCAGTGCTTCTCAAACTTTAACAAATGTGTGGATACGATTAACATTGCTATATAACATACAACATTGACTAAAAGCTTTGAGTTCTGCATTGTTTGTAATTATGGCAACACTAAATGATTAATACCTAACATCGAAAGCTCTAGAATGCGAATATTCTAGTTTTAAGATCATTGTAGAAATAGAGCTTTCTAGAGGGTAATACAGTGTATATAAATTGCCCGTGAGAACACCACAGATCTAATCTAATTTGAAGAATCGTTAAGTAAAGACATCGACTGCATTGCCAGTGTATACTTGTACATTATAAAGTGTGTGTATTTCTACGAATTTATAAACGTGTATAAAGACACAGTGATTATTTAGTCTGTTTTCATTGTACATTGTAAATAAATAAAGAGTTGTTGCAATTTTAAACTACTAAAACTGCTTTTATTTGCAATCAAAAGTATCCGATTTATTTATAGGAAATAAATCCCGTTTTTTAAAGGTAAAAACGTAACAATATAGATATAGTTTGACATAATAATCTCATCATGAACAAAATAGTTGGTTACTAAGATGCAACCTATAACCATCGATATGTGTTTAACGCATTCAAAACTTTAGATCTAACTAAAAAACTCAATATTCTATCAAACTGAAAGCCACACTTCTAATCAATATTGTTTTCTAACATTGTTAGAAAGATAATTCACAATAGAGTAAGATACTAATATTTTATAAATTACAGAGTTACATTAAAAATTCTCTAATTTATTATTTTTCCAAAAGTCTTGTCTTTGAAATGAATTGTGGATATCGAAATTGTAAAAATTTGTTTGATTTGTCGGCAAATTTGTATTAATTTAAATAATATTCAACCAATTTTGATTTTTTTTATACATCGTTTGAAACATAATTCAGTATAGATTATGATCCAAATTTTAGTCCAATCTAGAGGACCGGTGCTTTCACAATTTTTTTTCCAAAACCTGTCTTTTCAAACAGAAAAAGATTTTGAGTAAAAAAAAAAAATTCACAAAATCGTTAATTTGTGTGTCTTTCTTATTCAATTGATATGAAACCAATAAATCGAACAAATTAATTCTTAATTCAATTTTCAAAATCTGAAATTAGATTTTAGTTCTTAATTTTTACTTCAAACCATAGATAAATACACATAGATCGGAAACTGTCCTGTCAAAGACCTAACTCAGTTGTCAAAAACCTAAGTGGTGAGAATGTATTAGTAAAAAAACTATGTGTAAACAAAAATAACACTCGTATGTGTAACATTTTTGAGTAATTTTTTTGTTTGAGTTTTTTTCTAGTTTCCGCTCTATGTTTCTCTATGCTTCAAACATATTGAATTCATTCTTTGGAGAGTTCCATAAAAAAAAAACTATTCCAGGGGGATTTTGAATAAAAATTCACAAAATCGTTAATATGTTTGTCTTTCTTATTCAAGTGGTGTGAAACCAATAAATCGAACGAATTAATTATTAATTTAATTTTCAAAATCAAATTAGATTTTTTCGCTTAACCGTTCCATTAAAAAATTCATTGCGAATTAATTCATAGACTAAATTTTGTGTTACTTTTAATTCATTCCTTAGAGAATTCATTATTTATAGAATTAATACCTTATTGAATCGTTCAAGTTTTTTATAATTCAAATCCCTTACCAAATGGCTTACGACATTAAGGTCCATTATTACAACTTGCCTTAATGTTCGTAATAGTAAAAGTTAACTTTAAAGCTACCTATTTTCTATTACTTAAAGTTACCTTTTACTATTACGAACATAAAGGCAAGTTGTAATAATGGCCCTAAATGATTAAAGTTTTCTTCAATTCGTATCTAGGCGTTTAAAAATGTTTGTCATAATTTAATTTCTATTAGATTGGAATTAACAAAAACTTAATCCATCCAAATTTGAGTGAATTTTATTATGAACTAATTCCCTTATGAATTAATTCAACAATGAATAAATTATATTTGAATAAAGACTTTATATGAAGCTAAAGTAATTGTTTTGTTGAGAATGATTTTATGAAATGAATTACTGACATTTATAATTCTGAATTAAGATTTTAATGAATTAAGCTAAAATTGAATCGTTAATTTCAAAAACCAGTCAAGCAACAAAAAATCCAAAATTGAGTTATTGAGCAATTAACTGTTTTGTAAAGGTAGCAATAACGAGAAATCTGTGTTTAGTGCTGAAAGAAGTCAAGTGATTTACTTTAAGGCCCTAATCGATTTTTTTTTTTTTTGTTCATAAATGTTGTAGGCATAGAGAATTATACATAGAGACGAGACACTTCGATTTGTCAAACAAAAATACAACAAATCATATGTCTGCTACAACAACAAAATACATTGACTAGCATGTATTTTGTTGTTGCAAGAGTTAGGTTTTTGACAATTACGTCTCGCATCTATGTTACCCTATGGTTGTAGGTCTCAAAAAATGTGAAAAAAATAAAAATGAAGAGTTTTAGGGGAATATTTTTCCATGGCCTACAACGTAAGCAGAATTTACTTTAGAGCGAGATAATAATGACGAATAGTTCGTTCAGAACAAATATGTATAAATAAATATGATGTTAAACTCTTTAAAAAGTTAATTTGTCATTTTACTTTTAAAGTTCTTAATAAAATTAGTAAATTTCGTGTGAAATTTACAATAGTGAAGAATGTTTGTTTCAAAAACCAGTCAAGTGCAAACTTTATATTATTTTTTAAATATAAGCAAATATAGTTACAGTTATCCATTAAACTTTTTAAGGAAAAAATATAAATTTTATAAAAGTAATTTTTAGATAGCTAGGAAGTTTTCCTTGATTTACTCAAAATAAATAATTTGTTGCTTGACTGGTTTTTGAAAAAAACGAGTCAATTAGAAGCTCTATGTGGCCTATATACATATATACAAGGTGGCGCAAAAGTAATTCTCCTATCAGAAAATGCTATACATTTTGCGATTGGCCCCTAATGTCAGTTCTGTTTTGACATTTGTGTAGTAAACACATGCGAAATACACGTTAATAAACAGTGTTACGCTACACTGCTCCAGAACGCGGAATATTGCTGGCTATTTATTTGACCAATAATCGGCAAAATTTATAGCATTTTCTGATAGGAGGATTACTTTTGCGCCACCTTGTAGTTGTGGTTTTCTATTAATTTTTATGGAAAGACAATACAGATTCCTTTAAATTATAAGAAATTGTTTACACAAATTGTTTGTTTTATTAATGCATTTCATTTCTTCAGAACTGATGCGTTCACACTGTTTTTTTTTTTTTAGAATAAAGTGTTAATTGAGACAATTCCCCGGGGATTTATTGGGTATTGACAACTGATTTATTGCTGTACTGCAGTATTCAAGGTTTTTCCAAATTTTAACTAACAACTTAGCATTGATTAAACGTTTTAATTAATAAATAGGTATGTAAATGTCTCAGCTGACAAATGGATTAACTCCCTAAAAGGGAGTAACATTATAGGTTGTGTTTACTATTTATTGTCTAAACAAGTTTTATCAATTAGTTGTGTAACCCCCTGTCTATACTTGACAAATATTTATCATAACAAAACTTTTGTAGTCAAGACAAAGTTGCCTATGACTATGAATTTTGTCATAACGAAGCAATAATACTAATAAACGGAGACTATACCGGATATTATTTTATTTTGACAACCATTTTGACGTTTATCATGATAAAAATTTATCAGGTATAGACAGGGGGTAAGCTTTAATAAATAAACAAAAATAAAACTTTCATTATGAATAACGACTTTAGAAGTCAATAAATTGAGTTATATAGAAAGACAAATATGATTCAAATTAAACTTCTAAAATTCTAAAAGAAGACATATTTCGAGGCCGATGGCAGAGTTAACTCTTCATGGGTATACATGCCGGGATTGACAGTTTGTCACCACCTCTATGAATAAAGGCTTCATATATTTTTAGGTATACAGGACAACCTTTGTGAATTAATAGAAACTAGACTGAGCAACATAAGGACTGAGATTGTAAAATTCATTAAAACTTTTAACCCAAGTATTATTTGATATTTTTTTTTTTATCAATTACCTTTGAAAAGCATGTCAGTTATTATGTTTAATGTCAATTGACCACAAAAAAGTCCGTACTAAAATTATTAAATATTTTCAACAAAACCCAACTAGGTCCTACAAAAAGTTGGCCAAACAATCAGAAGTCTGCTATCAAACTGTTTCCAATGTTATTAAACAGTACCGGGAGAACTTGTCCGTTGATATAAAACCTGGTTCAGGTAGAAGGAATTGTTCACATGATGTTTCTAAAGCCACAAAATAGAAAGCATTTTCAAAAGAGCTCCCAACACCTTCGGTAGGAAAGCTGCCCGTTTAGGTCAGTACTCGGACTATTTGGTACGAAAAGTTAAAGCCAATGCAGGTTTAAAAGCCTACAAGGCTGAAAAAGTTCCTGAAAGGAACTCTGCTAAAAATTTAGAGGCCAAGGACAGAGCTCGGAAATTGAAGTCAAATTTTATACAAAAAATATATATATGGAACATTTTTCGCAGCTTCTGGTTCAATTTTTTTATGTTGCAGATGCTCGAGGGAATGTTGAAGAAAAGTTTTGGACCCAATAGCAGACAAAATTTCCCAAAAAGTTCTTGGTATGGCAAGCAACATGCAGTTGCGGCAAAAAAGCCAAACATTTGTTACAAAGGGCTCTATAAATACCGAAATTTACATCAAGGAATGTTTACAAAAAATAGTGTTTCCATTCACTGTGTCCACTTATTTTTGGCTTGATTTGGCACCCTGTCACTATGGTAAGAAAGGTCTTGAGTGGTACAAGAACAATAATGTGGTATTTGTACCAAGAGAGTCAATTTCTCCAAACTGCCTGGAGCTGAGTCCAGTGGAGAGATATTGGGCTCTGTTAAAAGAGAATTGAAGAGCACAAAAAAGGTGTTCAAAAGTGTGGTAGATTTTAAAAGAAGAGGTTGTCCATCTTCTAAAAACCATAATGGAAGGGTTTTCGAAAAAGGTTCAAAATTTCATCATTAGTGATTAGAACTATAAAAATATATATTTTTTTTTAAATTGAAACAATAATTTCAATAAAATAAAACAAGATTCAAAACTGTAAGTTTAGTGGTTTCATTTTTATTAACATATATGTATGTTAAACATTTTTCAATCTCAGTCCTTAATTAGAGATTTAAATTCCGCGGGTTGGATATATTTCCTTGCCAATAGTATTTGGTTTTGACCTAAAACCATAATCTGACACAAATTCGAATGTCTTGTCGAACAACAGAATTTTGTATAGTTTACTTGAATTTTATTAATGTTAAGACAAGTTGCCTTAACATTAATATTTAAAAAAAAAAAATTCCAAAAAGTGAAGTTAATTACTTTAGCATATGAGGCTAGGCATTCACATAAGTATTAATCTCAATTCTTAAAAGTAATTTGGACACAGAAATGGCATGGGCAGGGTAGTAAGTATTTATTTGCATTTGATTTCAATACAACTCGTATTATAAGATTTTATGAATATTTAGCTGACTGTTGTTGTTTGAGTAAATTAGTAAAAACTGCTGAGCTCAGCAGTGTTTATAGCCACTGTATGGAGTGTGTGTTTGTATGTATAAGGGTGGTTTGGGTGAACTTTTGTTGGTGGCTGCCTCATAAATAATAAATTTATGAATACACGCGCTTTCACACACACACTCACACACACACACACATCTACTCAATAACAAAAGCACAATATATATAAGAAATTTATACATTTTAATAATTTATTTAATTTAATTAAATTAATTTATTATTATTTTTTCTTTTTTGTTGCTGCTGCTGTTTGCTGTTATTTTTATTGTATTCTGACTACTCTTTATACTTGGTGGCTACAAATATGTATGGATATAAATGAATGTATGTATGTTTGTTTGGTTGTATGAGCGAGTAATGAACGCAGCATATTGAGCGCCATGCTTCATTTACGTGCTGCCTGAAACTGTGGTTTCCCAGTGAACAACTTAACAACATACAAGCCACTCACTGCTTGCTCACTGAATAACTGACTGAATAGCTGGCTGGCTTTGTTGTCTGGATCTACAGCATGCTGTAGAATGAATGAATGAAGTTTGTATGGATATTTATTTCGGTATAAGTTTTCTGAAATATTTATATCAACATATAAATGTCTGTATGTGTATATTTTTTATTAATATTTAATGCTGCACGTCATAAATTATACAAGTGTCGACATTAAGTACTGCTGCAATGATGTTGAAACTAAAGGAGAGCACTAAAGGAGGTAGAGATGCTGGATCTTGTATTTTGTTGGTTTTTTTTTTGTTTCTTTTTTGTTTCTAAAGTTTTGCATTGGTTTTTAATTTATAAGAACAAAAACAAACTAAACAAAGTTGTATATATATACATTCACACACAGACGCAAACACACTCGCACACACTCATACACTTTCAGCAACACCAACATTTAATAAATTATTGCTGTACTTCTGGCTGCCACCTCTGGTGGGGTTTCCACTGAAGCCCACATTTTGAAATCTTTATTTTGTACAAGGAGACATTGCTTTCTTTGTATACGTTGAGGTATCTCCTCTGTTCTGTTAATAAGTAAGAATAAATTTTATTGCGCGCGCTTTTGTTATTGTTCTTAGTTTTGTGTTGTTAGTTGGTGCAAATTTTACTGAGATCCTGGTCGGTGACTTCTTAAGCTGATGCACGATGTAATTTTCTGTGGCAACAAAGAAAGTTTTGTTTTTCTTTGCCACAATTTATTTCCAACAAAACGAAAACTCGCATACAAAATGCTCAACGGGTGACCAATTTTATTGCCACCCACTCACTTGCGGCACGTACACACACACACACCAACACACCAATACACCAACAAACATATAAACAACTGCACAAATGTATCTATAGCTGTGTATTTGTATGTTTTGGTGCTTTCGTTTGTTCGTTGTATGTTTGTTTGTTTGTTTATTTGTTTGTCATCAACATCTCCAGCAGTAATGGGAAAAGTTTTTATTGTGCGCTGGTGGGGTATGGTATGAGCAGCAACACAGCACGTTGTTGTTCAAGACTCTTGCCGAATAATGTAAGTTGTGGAGTAAGTGGGGAGAGTGGGCAGAGGGAGGGGGGGTTTGGGTAGGCTAAGGAGTTCGACAGTCAGCCAACCAGCCAGGCAGTTAAGGAAGCAAAGGAAATCGGAGGTTTGTATGGCAGAGTAGTGTTATAAATTAATAAATTACAATTTATGTGTAACTGCTGAAGCTGTAAGCTGCTGATTTTACAGCGAAATAAAATAAAATAAAAACTTTTTCTTTTGAGTTAAACACGAAAATCGATTTTTTGTGAACTGAACATGGCAAGGAAAAATTAAAATTTCATTATGTAAAACAATTTACGAGCGCTCGCTCGCTCCTCTTAAACCCACAACTTAATAGAAAAACATTTCAATACTTTATATAGCTAGACCAACTGAATCACAATTTCATATACATATAAGTATTTTTGGTTTGTTTTTTTTTTTTAAACCAGCTTAAGATCTTTACTACACGATCATAAATGTTTTCAATAAAATTTATTTTTTATACCTTTCTTAACATTCATTGGAATTTTATTTGAATTTCCTTAGTACTGGTATAACTGATCACCAAATTTATTTGTTTTTATTTTCTAAGTATGAAGTGTGTAATTTTTATTTTAAAAATAATTTCTATTTCAACTTTAACAGTTCACTTTTGTATTTGCTGGTTAAACAACGTCTTGGTTTACTTTTAAAAAACACTTGACTAAATGAAATGATCTTAGTTTCAGTCATTCGTTCGTTATTTTCTGTTTATTTTTCTAACACTTGCACATGCATTTCTAAATTGTTGTTGCTATATTTTTTGTTTGTTTGTTTGTTGTTTTTTTTTTTTCTTTTTCATTCACTTGCACTTGCACACGCGATATTCTATTAGAATTTCGTACACACGACGACGACGGTTGAATGTGGACTGATTGTTGTGCCATGAATGAAACTTGGTTGTGGTCACACAGCCAGCACACAATCCATCAGCTCGGCTGCGTCTCGGCAGCAGTGACGTTGCGACGGTAACACTGAATGCTCTCTCGCTCACGAAGTGTCTTAATGTGCGTGAGTTTGTAGTTCGTGTGCATGTGCAGGTATTGGTAAGTGAGCGCTCACCATTTCTTTTATACATTATTGTTTGTTTTCCATCATCCTGTCGGGGGTGTGAGTGGATATTTTGTTCCGGTTATTCATTCCACATACGTTTATTTTTCTCCATCCAAATGTTTATGTTTTGTGTTACGTTATGGCAAATGAAACAGTTTTCTTTAAATCGAGGCGAATTTGTGTTAAATAATTGAGAAAACAAGAGCATTCGTTTTTCTTTTATTTTTGGAGAGACAATTTCTAAAGAGAGTTTTTGGTTTTTATTTGAGCATTTTTGACTTCGTTACCAAAAAGACGGTTTGTTAAAAGGTGTTTTAAGCCAAAATGAAAACGAATCAACAATGTTCATTCATGTATATGTATGTGAATATTAAGTATTTTAAGTTAAATTTTTTATAGTTTTGATTTATAATTAAATGTAATCATTTTATAATGTCTTTATAGTTGTCTATATTCAACCAATATCATCAAAATTAAAATTTCTCATGATTTTTTTATATCAATGAAACTTTCTTATATCTGTCGTTATCTGCCTATTAAGAAAAGATAATAATAATTTAATAACTTACATATGATTTGTAAAGGCCTTTGCATCAAATGCAAAGAGTAGCTATAGCCACATTTATTTTTACTCAATAATGCCAAAAATTTACTTGTCTCCAATAAAATTGATGCTATTTTTATGAACTAGATGTGGATGTAGTATTGTAGTACTGGAATCCAATCACAAGTCTGTATAGTACCTAAAATTTAAAATTACTTTTATTGAAATAAAACTAGATGAACACGATTGTATGAAAAATACATTAAAAAATTATATCATATACTGAAATCACGTAATTTCCTTTTATTTTAAATTGTTAATTAACAAATTATAAAGTCATATGTGAACACTCATTCTGAAGTTTTTCTATCATGTGCCCATGTGCCCGAAAAGTTAAATCATCAAAGAAAATTAGAGACCTGCTTTTTAGGAGAAATATGTTAAAGAATTAAAAAGGAAGCAAATTTTATATGTACCGATCTTAATAACGTTTCGTTATAAGTATCCTAACGGAAATTTTATAGGACATAACGTTTTATTAATGAATATTATTGGGTGTATGATGTAAAAATGAGGGATTTACAATAGACGGCATGTCTTTTGAACGCGGTTTTTGTTTTCAATAACTTATGTGTCATTTTGAAGGGTACATATCTGTCATTTATTCTCACTTAGTTATTGATCATTAAAGTGTAAACAACAAAGTTTGTTTTGCTTCAAAAATGTCGATAATTTCGTACCAAAATCAAATGCGGCAAGTTTTGCTTTACTTCTTTAATTTGAAAAAAGTGCCGCTAAAGCACACCGATTGCTCACCAAAGCGAGGTTTGTGCGGCTCAGAAGTGGTAATTTTGACACGGAAGACAAAGATCGCCCATGCCCGCTAAAAACTTTTAAGAGAGACATGAAGACTGTTGCAAAACTCAAAAAAAAACTCATGGGGAGCTACTCTAGCAGCAATTTCAAAACGTTTGCGAGCACCAGGATTCATCCAAAAGCAGGAAACGAATTAAAGCTGAGTGACATTGAAAGACGAAATGAAGCTTGATGGCTGTAAAAGAAAATAATTTTTGCACTGAATCATTACGGGCGATGAAAAATGAATCCATTACGATAGATAGAGTTGGTATGTAAAGCCTGGCCAACCAGCCGAATCGACACCAAAGCCAAATATCTATGGCGCGATGGTTATTCTCTGTATTTGGTGGGAGCAAAAGAGTCCTATCTATTATGAGCTGCTGAAATCTGACCAGACCAGCAACTGATTCGTATGAAGAGAGAATTGGCCAAAAAACGAACAGAATATATAGTCAGACATGAAACTGTAATTCAATCGTAACAACGCTCAGCCACATGTTGCAATATCTGTTAAAAAGTATTTATAATGAAGTGGTTGGCAAGTTTTGTCTCACCCGCTTAATAGTCCAGACCTTGCCCCGTCCGAGTACTATTTGTTTCAATCGAGGCCTCAAAAGATGAACAGTTATTTTGGCTCGGAATCCATATGTTGTCAGAAAGATGGGAAAAGGTCATAGCTAACAATGGCCAATACGCTGAATAAAAGCTTAAATTTGAGAAAATCCCACAGTTTTAAGTCATACTCCCAATATAATACTGGACACAAAATTGTACTAAAATTAATTGATAATACATATACAGACGTATTTATAACCAAAATTTAGCATGGATTTAACATACGAGTTATTTAGAATGTATTTCGTATCCACTCGCTAAACGCTTGTTAACGAACAATCAAAGAATAGTGAAGTCTTTAAAAAAACTTTTTCTTTTTAGAATGACCAAAACAAATATTTCATTTTATTTGATGATATCAAATTTATTCGATTGATATTTGACAAAACCCTTGTAAGAGTAGACAAGATTAAAAAAATTTGTGCTAAAAAAAGTGGTTACATTATTTTAAGTAACCCCTTCTAAACAACTCTAAGATTCGAATACTAAGGTAGAATCATTCGATTGGCAACAAATTCGGTTGCTATCAGGAATCTTTTTTCTCTGTGTATACAACCTAGAGTTAGTTATGTAAATCACTCATACAGCGTAGCTTATTTGAGTCCGCTCAACTCAGATGGACTAATTTAACAAATTGCTCGATATCGAGGCTCACATGGCCCGTTTTTGACCAACATAGGTAAATGTCTCTTACGGGGCTATCACGGGCTAGGCTACGAGCTTTGATATCAGTGCTTACTGGGCACTGCTTGATTGGTGCGCATGCCAGGAGACTGAACACTCCATACAATGACTTCTGTAGAAGTTGCCATGATGAAGAGGAGGAGGAAATGGTTGAACATCTCCTCTGTCTTTGCCCAGCTCTATCTGATGCTCGGTCTGCTACAATTGGCAGTCCACTTTTGCATGGCTTAGCGGATCTATCTAATGTGGATGTCAGGAAGATAGATTCGTTCATCCGTGCGTCAGGTTGGTTCGGCACTGAACCCATTTCCGACATGTGAAGGACCTCTTAAGGACCTGATCATGATCTTTAGGGTATCACAAAGGGACCAATTTATGGACCCAAGTGAGCTGGTTAACACTGGCTGCCTTTATAACCTAACCTAACCTAGTTATGAAAACCTTCAGATTTAATTTATAATAAAACTTAATTAATTGCACAGAAATGGATCTCCATACTACAGATCTAACAAATATTACATTGTGTATTAATTCAACGCTCAACTGATTTACGGGAGTAGTTGTCTATATTTTACCGATCAGCAAGCAAATTACTTATTGATTATTTTAACCAAGGTTGGCAACCGTTACCGAAATACCTACAATAACCGTTACCTCTAATTACCGTTACCGATATTCTATAAAGAACTTGAAATTATAAAAACAATTTGTTTAATTATAATAATTCAATTTATTGAAATCTATAAAATTTAAAATAGGGGAGAGGGGGAGAACCTCACAAGAATGTATGTTTTTGAATTATTGACTTTTTACATAATTTAGCTAGTACGTATGGAATAAACTTTAGTTTAAGTCTACGATTTGTACTGAACGGCAATTTTTTCTAATAGCGTTTATATACAAAAATACCATTAACAGTTCTTTTTTCTTTATATATAATAAATTCGATTTATTTATTAAGAAAAACCATAAACATTTAAAAATAAACAATGATAAATTTCTTTCAAGAAAGAAAACACTCTTACAAAAAAAAAAATTACAATAGCACTGCAAAAACATGATCACCCAACTACATTCGGACGACGACTGAAAAAACTAGTGAAAGTTGTTGACGTTGCTAGAAAACAAGGTTGTCATGTGAAAAACTCGGTTAAGGGTCAGAAAAAATGGTTAACTGAGATTTTATTAACATTGTTCAAAGGTGCCCCGTGTTCAAATGTGACCCCTTCTCTCCCCTATAAAATAATACCTACTTGTATTTAACTTATTTTTAAGATTTGTAAATTTAATGAAATTATCGTTGCCATTAAAATACCATTACCGAAATAACAGGAAATACCGTAACCGCTGAAATACTTTTACCGAAATAAGCCAAAATACCCTTACCTTTTAGACGTATTGAATCGGCAGTCAACAGCGATTTTAACTAAAGACCTTATATTGGAGTTATTTATACTCAATTATAGATCGACCCTATAGACAAATTAGTGGTGGTGTGATTACATAAAACTTATTTCTACTAAACTGCATATTTCTGATATATAAATCGTTGGGGAAGACATTTGTATAGAGCTAAGTTAAACAATAGATCGATATTTTTAAATCTATTAATGCAGTTTTATAACTTATCATTATAATGCCCGTAACTTCAACAAATAGATATCTATTAGTGCTTAGTTACTTATGGAGTAAAAATATTTGGTAATTTTTACATCCAGATATTGATTTAAAATCAATGTCAAGTTATCGTTTAGGTAAATTTATCTACTGGGTATTTTACACCGTAGGTATCTATTTGTTGAAATTACTGGCATAAATCAATGATAAATAATCTTAGTTAAGAAGTGGTTGGTAACTTATAAGTCCTTTTATGGGAATTGGCACATTTTCTATTACTTATTTCATATTTTTAATGGACTTAGCTCATTTTCTTATACAATATTTTCTTTATATTGTTTTAACTCTGTAATTTGATTGCAAGTCTGTATTATAGATCACTAAAGTTGCTTTCAAAAGACAATGGAGCTACGTTTTTGATATCATATTTCAGTAAAAAAAACTAATAAACTCATTTGACTGAATTGGTAGCCAACCTTAGCAAAAATTTATGAAAAATGAGAGTATTATCCATCAATACGTGAAAATAAAATATTTTTCTGATATAGGGGTTATATGGGTCAATAATCGACCGATCCTCACAAAAGTTAAATTTGTTTATGTCAAATTTCATCGCGATATTAATTATAATAAGACAATTATGAATGTTCAAGTCATTTTCTGAGGGGGGCCTTGTATGTAACAAGGATCAAATTTTCACCCATTTTTGCCATACTTTACAGTAGAATTTCAGAGTACTTAGAACTAAATCGTGCAGAATTGTATCAAGATTGTCGCATAATCAACATAATTATGGCTGTTCACACAGTATTCCGGGGGCTAGGTCCTTTCGCTTGGGCTCAATCGTGTTTTCGTTTTTTCAACAGACAGTCGGACGGACGGACATAGCTAGATCGTCCGTTTATACGGACCCAGAATATATATAATTTTGTGAGCCTGCAATGAATACTTCGAAACGGAATAAAAAAATCAATAAATATATAGTCCTTCTTTTTTGATGGTTGGTATAAAAAATAAAGTAAATCATTTTATCGGAAAAATTAAAGCGTAACATTTTCATGATTAATTGAATAACTTTAAATATTTGAAATTCATGAATAATCGATTAGTCAGAAGTTAAATATTAGTCTAACGACATGAGTATTTTCACATTTCTGTATTTTAATACAAATGAACCCTTATAATTTTCTATGATCTGACAAAATCTCAGTCTATTAATATTGGTGAATTTCACAAACCATCAACGTTTAGAAAATTTACTTTCCAAATTCAGCGCCGGATACTTTAAGATACTCCATTGCATCAATTCTAATCAATTTTACATATTTTTGTTTAAGGTACTTATGTGAAAATAACCTGCCTGTTTAATAGGCGTTAGGTTACGGAAGTAACCCGAACGAACTTGTTATTTTGGGTATTATAATAGTGGTCACAAAATTGCAATAAAATAAAATTGATAATATTTTTATATTCCCTTCACCAAATTATACTTTTAATGCCCGTAAGTTCAACTAATAGGTACCTACGGTGTAAAATACCCAGCAGATAAATATACCTAAAAGGTAACTTGACATTAATTTCAAATCTATATCTACGGGAAAAAATTACCAAATATTTTTACTCCATAAGTAACTAGGCACTGATAGATATCTATTTGTTGAAATTACAGGCATAAATAAAAATTTTAAAAATTTTTAGATAAACAAAATAAAAAAATGTACCACATTTTTTTTAATTTATTGGCGAAAACATTTTATGGCAAAAATAATGTTTTTTTAATTATTAGTGAAAAAATTTTATTTGTGAAAAAAAATTCGGGTTAAAAATTATTTTTACCGATTTTGAACTATTGTAGGTCCGACTTACTTTAGCCTTATAAACCGTTGCAATGATCTACTATTGTTTATCCATATTGTCTATATAGATATTGATCAAAAATATGTCAAAAATCGAGGTTGTCCTGGTTTTTCCGTATATCTCAGCCATTTGTGGTCCGATTGTCTCGATTTTAAATATCAACTGAACCGGGAGAATTCCTGATATATTGATGTATGAATCATGTATGTTAGTTATTTGTGGGCTACAGAAAGTTGATTTCAACATACAGACAGACAGATGGACATACAGACGGACACATGAAAAATTTTGAAATTACAAACGGAATGACAAACTTGTACTTATATACACTTTGTCATAATGAAGGGTATAAAGAGTGTTATAATGTCCACTAGCATTGTCTGTGGGTTGCAATTAGTCATGACGTCCATAGAGTTTAACACTCGAAGACCTACTTATATACATACATATAAGTTAGAAAACTTAAAAACTTTTTAAAATATTTAGTGCAGTATTATTCTTAATTGAAGGCATAATGTTAATTAACACTACAAAATTTCTTGGTGTTGTCATAACCTTCGTGAACATTATGACATTGGACGTTATGACAAAAATTGTCACATAATGCCCTTAGGTCATAAATAGATATTCCAGGCGCAAACTCTTTTAATATGAGATGCATAATATATTTATTGCCACTACTCCCCATTTATAGGCCCAATGTGCAATGTTTTGGTATTCAGTTGATTGCTTTATGAACAACTATCCTTACAATGACTACTTCATACCATCTGCATTACATAGAAGTAGTTAGGTAATGGCTGATATATAATCTGATATATGTATAAGTACTTGTTTAAGAAATTCAGAATTAATTCATAATAATATTCATCCAGGCTTTGAATGATTAAATTTTTGTTAATTAAAATCCAATCCAATTTGATTTAAAATATTGTTTCTTAATTTTTTTTAATCTCATACCCACATTAACAAGAAGCATGGTTATGCGTTAACTAATAGTTATACTGTCACGTTGTTCTGAACAAATATGACCAATCAGTAAAAAGAACAATTATGCCCAACTCTATCCTATTTGTAAGCGTTTGTGGTAAGCAGTTGCCTTCAATGACATCACCGTGTTAAAATAATGAGATAAGATGACTACATAGTGAAATGTAATTATATTAACTCATTACTTTCCAAGCAGTTAAGAAATTAGTCAATGTATACCTTATAGACAGTAATTATCATTAATCTCTGACTCTAATTGATATATTTTGGGTCATTTGCCACGTATGTGCTCTTTGTAGTTCAGAGATAAGTCAATTGGTTACTTTACACATCCCAGGTAATGTAGCGTGAAGACAATTGTCACTTAAGTGTCTCTAAGTAATCTAGAATGTGGTAATTTTGAACGTTTATTTTGTACTGCACTTTAAAAAGTAGTTATTTCATCCACCAGAAGTACTATATTGGAGAGTTGTTGGAGGAAGGTTTGTTAGTAATTGAACTGTTTATGAAATGTCTTTTTAACTGACTATTTGAGGTCAATTAGCATCCGTACATGTTGAAATAACTAGTTATGTAGCTCATCAAGTAACCAGTTAAGTAGCTAGTAAGGTAACTGACTCTATGTAACCAGTATGTGAATCCAATGCGTGGACTATCTTGGGACCGGCTATTAGACAGCGGCATTGTAATACAAAAGGCTTAAGTCATGCACGTGTTAAAATAACTAGTCACAAAGATAGCTATGTAACTAGTTGTCACCCTAACACGCATACCTAAATTGGAGCGGAAGGCGTTTTTTACTTGTCAACAATTCTCATGCCCATACAATTTGTATGCAGCATACCGAAATAACACGACGGCAACGCTTTGCAATTAGAAAATCCGATTTTGACAGCGCGTTTAATAGTGAAGTTAGTTGCAAAACACAATAAATGTTAACACATACATACAAAAGGAGAAACAAATATGCAAGAAACTCATTTTTTAAACTTTAATATTTAGTTTTTTTGATAAAATTTTAGTTAACAAATCACGAAAAAAAAATCAGAAACACCAATATTGCAATGTACTTTATTGTTTAAATAATCCGGGTTGTTATATTTATTTTTTTGATAACATTGTTTTTATTGGTTGGCGTAGCGTTGCCGCTTTTATTTAGGTATGACATTTCAGCCTTTTATTTAGGTAGGCCAGTAAAGGATAGCTAAAATCACTAATTCGGGACAGTCTCTGGGTTATAGTGTAAGTTATTGCTGGGTATTTAAACATATTTGTGCTAAATTTAATACGATTTTAGAAATTCTCTCAGAGTCAATAGCTCAATTTAATTTCCGGAGGGGGTATTTTACAAGGTTGGCTATCGATTAAAAATGGTTAAAATGGGTAACGGTAATTGCAGTTATTTTGAGAACGCTAACTAGCGGTAACCGTATTTATTGTTATTTCGGTAAGTGCGATGTTATAAAGGTATTTTAACGGAACCTAAACTTGTCAAAATGATTTAATTATCTTCTAAATTGTAAGATATAGTTTAAATACAATTGGTCAATTCACAAGGTCTCTTATCAGTCATATTGTCATAATGTCCTAATATTTTACGAATCGGCGGCTCGGCTTAACCGACATTCGACGTTGGTCTCTCTGCTGGTTGGTTACGATAACACAATAAACATAGCATAGAAAGTAGTATTATTTTAGGACATTTTTTGCTTGAAAACCAATAAAAACCATTGTGAAATATTAGGACATTATGACAATACGACATGAAGGAAATATGACATAAGGAAATACATCATATAAACGAGTTAGAAAATAATCCAGGATCGATTGTGGATCTACTATTATTGAATATTCCAACATCAACAGTTATGTTAAAGTATAAAGCTATAATGGTTATTAGTAAAAAGTGACAAAACTAAGTTTTAAGTTAGAGGAATATGTCGCGAAAGTATAAAAAATATACAAAAACTGGCATTTAAGACAGCATAAATAATTGTCTTTTATTAAGTAATAATATCACCGTAAATGTAATTAATATTTTGCATCTATGTATACAAATGTACACATGTGTATACATGAGTATGTACATCTGAATATGCATCAAATTTGTTCGATACGCAGAAAAATCATTAAAATTGAAAAAGTACCTGCTACTCACATTTCTTTTTTTAAAATAATCAAGTGGCAAAGAACAGTCTTAAGATATTAATTGCAACTTTTTTGTTGGCCAATCGTTGTTGTGTGAGTAAGCCGAGCAATGAAAAGGATAGAAAGGGTTGCAGAAATGTGTCTAAATTTTGAACATGCATACATCCATCCATACATGCGAAAGCATGTAAGTATATGTGAATGTAAATATGGATACATGTGTGTACTTTAAAGCACATGTAGGGAAATGTGTGTGGTATTCTTGGTATATGGTATTTATGGCCAACATGCTACTGTTTGTTTGTTAGTTAGTACGAGCTAGTGTAGATGTGCTTTGAAATTCTTATCTCGTATTTGCAACAAAAGTTTTTGTAGTTTTCTGCCTAGCAAGTTTTCTTTTTTTTTTTTTTTGAACAATTGTTTTTTTTAGCTCCCAAGGAATGAGTAAGAGTGGAAAGAAAAAGAAACATGCATATTCACATCGGAAAGAACAAGTTAAGATTTAGGCCACGCCTCAAAAGTAAACGCACACAAACACTCACAACAAACATCTAACAGCTGGCGGCGAAAAAAGTTGATTTTTTCGTTTTCTTCATATTTCTTCCCCATTCACATTAAAAACTTATAGTTTTGTTCGCCCCAACCTTAAAAAAATCAAACACACACACATACATAAGTAAATATTTTCACAGTTATTCTCTTTTTTTCTGTATGGTAGGGTTCTCTTAAATGGAAAAAGAGCAAAAACAAATTCATTACTATAAAATAATTTACTCGAAAGAGTCGTTATACTATAGAACTTGGAAGACAAAAGAAAAATTGTATTTGCATTTTATTATATGAGTTGAACAACAACAACAATACTACTTTATCATTTACACAAACACACACTACACACATCTAGTACGAATGTACTGTGACGTCACTGAAGAGGTGGAGCTAAATGTATTATTTTTATCGTTTTATGGGCCAAAGCGGGTGTCTCAAACAGGACACTGTTCTCAAAGTGTGCAAAGGATGATTATGATGATGGAAGTGTGTGTGCGAGTGTGTGTGTGCGAGTGTGTGTGTGAAACGCATACAATTCTTTGTAGAATTATTTTTGCTCCATCACGTGATTCATGACAACAGCAACAAAATCTATGACTGAATGAATGAATGAATGAGTGTATAGGCAGGCATTACCACCACTATATTTATATTTTATTTCTGATGACCTTTTGAATATTTAAATGTTGACAAATGTGTTTGCATGTGTATATACAATATATATATATTTTAATTTATATATAATATATTGTATATGTGTGCGTATTTATGTATATTCACATTTATTCATATGTATATACGTCTGTATGTATTTATATGGTATATAATATTATGGCACCTACACACTCACTCACAAATAAACATGCGAATTAAAACATTCGTAATGTCACATATAAAAAGTTGCAACCCACTTCTTTGTCATTGGCAGATCGGCAGAGGCCTACATGCGCCCTGTTATACATACAAAACCACATACACACACACACACACGCATACACATTTAAATACTTATACTATATTAATATTTAAATATAAATACAACATATAGATTAATTCCCCTTTATATATGTATCTACGTATCTTTGATGTTATTAATCAAACTTTTATCTCTATGGATCCTCATCTTGAACTAATGAATTAGGCCTCGTTTATATAAGCAAGAGATGTAACTTTCTTTCCAAAGCCAGCTTTTTAAAATATGATTCCAAGACCCTGTAACGATCTTTTCAAAGTTTTCTTATTCATCAAAATCCAAAATCTTCTTTAAATGAAAATCGCTACTTTCTATTCCAGATTTCCCTTTGTCTCAGTGTAAATATACAAAATGTAACTTAGATAAGACTCAAATTGTGTAAATATAGCTCAACCTCATCTACTCGGGTTTGTTGGGTTTATAATTTAAAAATAAGGGATTTACAATAGATGTCGTATCTTTTGTTTTTAATAACTTATATGTCATTTTGAAGGGAGCATATCTGTCATTATACCCTTCACCTTCGTGAGAAGGCTTTATATAAGTTTGTCATACCGTTTGTAATTTCCACAATATAATTTTCCGACCCTATAAAGTATATATATTCTGGATCCGTATAGATAGCGGAGTCGATTTAGCAATGTCCGTCTGTCTGCCTGTCTGTTCAAATCAATTTTCTGAAGACCCCACATATCTTCGGGATCCAAATCTTCAATAATTCTGTCAGCTTTCGAGAAGTTTCCTATTTAAAATCAGCTAAATCCGTCCATAAATAACGGAGATATGAGCAAAAATCCGAGACAATCTCTGTTTTTGGCCTATTTTTGATCTATATCTCGATTACTTAGTCATAAATATAAACAATATGGATATCTAATGATAGATATTTTAAAGTACATTGTAACGATGTATATAACGCTTTAGTAAGTTGGACCCACAATGAGACAAAATTGGGAAAAATATTTTTTAACCCGAATTTTTTTTTTAAAAAACATTTTGTTGTCATTAATTTTTTTTCACTAATAAATTAAAAAAAAATTTTTTTAAAAAATTCAAAAACACTTAAGAAACAATTTCGAAAAAAAAAAAAATTTAAAAAATTAAAAAAAAAAAATTTTAATTTTATTTTAAAGTTTAATTTGGTGAAGGGTATATAAGATTCGGCACAGCCGAATATAGCTCTTTTATTTGTTTATTCTCACTTAGTTATTGAACATTATAGTGCACACGACAAACATTTTTTAGACCATCACAGTGAACCTTTACTGAACGCAACTGATTCGCTTGAAGCCAGCAATGGCTGAAAAACTCTTAGAATATGCGGCCAGACATGAAATCGCAATACAGTAAAACCTTGATAATCCGGATAATTGATTGCAGATCTAAATCTGACCAGACCATCACAGTGAACCTTTACTGAACGCAACTGATTCCTTTGAAGCCAGCATTGGCCGAAAAATGACCAGAATATGCGGCCAGACCTGAAATCATAATATTATTATTTGAAAAACCTCGAACAAACAATAATGAATGTGATCCATCGCTTTCAACGTGTGAGAGATGTTTTGTGCGGTTCCGAACTAGTCATTTTGACACGGAAGACAAAGATCACCTAGGCCAGCCAAAAAAGTTTGAACACCAATAATTGAAGGCTTTACTCCATGAAAATTGTTGGCAAACTCAACAAGATCTTGTAAAATCATTGAGAGCTACTAAAGCTGCAATTTCAAAAGGTTTGCGAGCAGCACAATTCATCTAAAATCAGGGAAATTGTGTACCATAGGAATTGAAGACGAGAGACCTTGAAAAACAATTTTGCATATCTGAAATGATACTTGAAGGCTATAAAAATGGATCGACATCAAAGCCATATATCCATGGCGCTAAGGTAATTCTCTGTATTTGGTGGGAGCAGAAGGGTTCTATCTATTATGAGCTGTTGAAATCTGACCAGACCATCACAGTGAACCTTTACTGAACGTAACTGATTCGTTTGAAGCCACCATTGGCCGAAAAATGCCCAGAATATGCGGCCGGACATGAAATCGCAATATTATAATTTGAAAAATCTCGAACAAACATTAATGATTTCGAATATTTGATTTCTTTAATCAACGAAATAGCAGAGTAATGTTAACTCATTATTATTATTATTTCAAGCTCTATGTAGAACAATAATACTTTTTAATATTTATGATTTAGTTGAATGGCCTAGGTTTACTATGAAGCAGTATGTGTTAAATTATGAAGAAACTACTAATATTCTACAGATCTTTAATTTAAGACAAAAAAAGTTTAAACAAATCTAAAAATGACTCCGATTTTTGAACATTTTGTATAAAAATACAGTGAGACCTCGATTATCCTTAACAATCGCGAGCATTCTGGATAATCAATTTTACCGTTTAATTGAGTACCAATTTTTAGTAGTTTTTTAATAATGACATTTAAAGCTCCATATTGCATACTGATGCATCGGTTGGATCAAAGTCCTCCAATTTGGTGGAAAAAATTTCACAATAACGTTTTCAGCATTGAAGTTCAATAGCAGAATGATTTTACTATCATTTTTTAAACCGATTTTCTTAAAATTCTCAGTCACTTCTGGTACTAAGTTATTGTTAAACCAATCTCATGGACATTTTTAAAAGCTATTTCCAATAACTAATGCTTTGCACTTGTGTGTACCAGCAGCATTAACGCAAACTAATGAGGTTAGTCTCTCCTTTGAAACCTTGTGTCATTCGATGAAATTTTTATTATGGCAAGCCAAACTTCTCTCATGTAAACACTTTCCATTATCCATTATCTCATTGGTGAATTTTTTCATTTTCATTTCACTTTGTTTTTTATAATTTCTAACACTCCTCATACCAAAATCTAACGAATAATCGATGGCACAATATCAACAAATTTTGGCCTTACAAATCGATCAAGAGAATTCCACTTTTTCGTTTTATTCACATTGTGTTTGATTATTCAAAAATAATCGAACACAAATTATAATCCCGCATAATAGAGGTAATTACGGTTAATCGATGCAAACAAATTTAAATCGATCCAAAAACATTTTCTTTTTCTTTCCCGGATAATTGATATTGCCGGATAATCAAAATTCGTATTAAAAAATGTTGCTTATTTGTGCAATATTTCAATGTATTATCTGCTATATATTTAAACGAAATTTAAAAAAAAACTTTTTTGGAGGTTGTCACACATTTTGGTCCATAACACTGGCATTACTTCACCAATTGCCCATTTTCAATACCAACCACTTCTGATTATCAGAGAATATTTGATAAAAAATGTCATTCCCCAAAATCCTTCCCTGTAGGCCGTATCGTGCCTTTAACATATCGTCTGCACTGCGATGAATATTTCGATGTGTTAAAAACGGATGGATTGTCTATTATATTAATAATCTAATTTAATAAAATATAACAGTAGGATGACGAAATTTTCCCCAAATATTATTTGTGACATTTACTAACAATTAAAAAACTGCTGGCAAACAAATGGCGATTTACCAATTAAATATTATTATTAATTTCTTTTACGCTTTCATTAATTTCTACTTGAACAAATCTATTCCATGATATATTTCCTGGATGTAATTTTAGGTTATCCCCAGGCTTTGTCTCCAGCTATCTCCTGATCTCCCACACCTTCTAATTCTTTGGGGATTCCAGTGAAATATTTCTCTGCAGCTGGATGTCATTGGCAGGTTTCCGGAGAACATGTCCAACCCATTTCCACTTCATTTCGCATATCTCAACAACTATTGCAATTACATTACACCTTCGGTATAATTCGACATTTGTTATCCAGTTGTTTGGCCACTAAATTCGTAAAATGTAGCGCAGCGATCTATTGATAAAGGCTTGCAACTTGCACTCAATTTTGCTGGAGGAGAGTCTGGTTTCGCATCCATATGGTAGCTCGGATAATTCCTGGTAATTATTTGATTTGAGCGCCAAATTTTGCAAAGGTTAGCAAATGCAGCTTTTGCCTTCATTATTCTTGTGAAGTAGTAGAATTCGTCTACCGATTCGATGACTTGATCATAAAGCGAGATGCTGTTAATTTTCAGATCGAATTGAATAGCTGTTCGAAACTTTTTGCTTTTGGTGTCGGTTATAACTTCTCTCGATGTATATCGAGCTTTCTCAGAAATCGCACTATTCGAGTTGTTATAGATGGGATCTCATCAAACGAGTTCAAGATAAATTTAGGGGTACCGCAAGGCTCCGTTCTTTCTCCTACTCTATTCCTTATTTTTCTAAATGAGCTTCTACGTAAAACTTCCAACCCTATCTATTCTTTTGCAGATGACAGCAACATTTGCCATTCATATTCATTCAGTTATAGACCAAGCCTGTCGCAGATTGGGGCAATGAGGCAAAACATGAATGATTCCCTTAATCGGGACCTTGTGACAATCTCTGAATGGGGTCGTGGGAATAGAGTCGCTTTCAACATGTTGTCACAAAAACGAACGACAAACAATGTTGCTTCATCTGTATTTATGGATGGTGTAAATATTGTGGAATCAGACGCTATTGATGTTCTGGGCATGAACATACAATGTGATGTCCGCTGGTCTAAACACATTTTTCAAGTGTCGAAAGAAGCATTCAAGTGTGTCGGTGTTTTGAAACGGTGTAGAAATTAATTCACTCCATCTGATCTCCTCACTATTTACACCACCTATATCAAACCGAAAATGGAATACAACACTCATGTTTGGGCCGGTGCTTCAAAGTCTATTTTGGAGCTGCTCGACCACGTACAGGAGAGGGCGAAGGTGATTATTGGTGACAGTAGGGTGTCCAACTCTATTGATTCGCTGGAGCACCGACGCAATGTGGGCTGCGTTTCACTGTTCTATCGGTATGGAATGTGTTCTGATGAAATTAGGGAACTTGTTCCTGATACCCGTAGATTTTTACGTAATACACGTTTTTCGTCAAGAACACATCCACATTGGCCAGTGGACCGCACAACACATTACAGGGAAAATTCGTTCATTAGCCGTACTGTACGTATGTGGAACAAACTTCCCGCCGAAGTGTTTCCTGGCATTTCCAATGTGGGAAAGTTCAAATCGAATGTGCACAAACATTACTCCCTCTTTCCTCCCTCCCATAACCTATTTTCCTAGTTCCAACACAATGCTTTGCATGAATAGGGGTCATCCCCTGAGTGATGGTCAAAGAAGAAAAAAAAATTATTCCACGATGTGGATCGTTTTTAATTGTAGAAAGCAATATTTCATTAATGACAGTAAGAAATAGTAGACTTGATTAGGTTACAAATATTTTCGGGGAAATCTTTCCGTCTAAGTTCATTCCATATATTTTGAAAGCATTTTCTATCGATGAAAACAATTTGCAGAGATTTCATTAACTTGCTTTAGTACTATTTGAAGAGTAGCAATGTGATCAATGAACGATTTTCTGCTGTGGAAACCAGCTCAATGTCGTCAGAGAGTCTTATCAATCTTCATTTCTATACTATTGATAATGATTCGGTCTATGCTAGTTCCTTTGCTGCACGGGTCCTCGCTCTGTTTATGTCGGCTTTTTTATTTCGTCGATTTTTTATGGCTTCCGATGTAAAGCAGATTACCTCGTGAGTTGCGGAGAAAGTAATATTTTTTGTGGAATAAAACCATCGCTCAAATAAAGACTAAGTTGATAAATACTATGAAAACTCCATCAATTTCAATGCTAAAAAAGTGGTTTACTGAATTTCATTGTGGCCCTACAAGCACGAAGATGCCGAAGGTGAAGGACGCCCAGTTGAGGTCTCTATACCCGAAACAATTGAAAAAATCACGATATGATGTTGGCTGATCAGAGATTGACATTGCGAGATATTGTGGTAGGCATCTCAAATGGCTCAGTGGTTTTAAGACTTAATGATCACTTGGGTATGAGAAAGCTCTCCGCAAGATAGCTGCGGCGGTTGCCCTCAATCGGGTGCACAAAAATGGTACACACATGTGTAGTTTCCATGGCAAAAATCCATGAATTAAGCTAGGAGGAGCTCCCTCTTACGCCCTATTCTCCAAATTTATCCTCGAATGACTATTTCTTGTTTCCAAACCTGAGGAAATATCTCGGCGGAGAAAAATTTGACGCCAACGACGAAATCATCTCACTAACAAATACCTTTTTTGATGACCTCGACAAATCGTATTTTTTGGAAGGGACAAAAAAATTTGGTGAACGACTATGTTGAAAAATAAAATAATTTTTTGTCCAAAAACAAGTGTCCGTGCCTTTTTGATCCTCTCTCATATATCATAAATATTCTTTAAAAGCAAAGAAATGCAAAAATATGCTTTTAAGGGCATATCGATGGCAAAATTCTTGAAATGTTCTGAAACGGAAAAATGTCTTAGGCCTCATATGACTTACAGGAAAAACCATGCACTTGCATTTCTCTGTAAGAACTTACGAAGCCATTATCCATAGACAACAACTAGATAGGTAAATAAGAGCCAAAAACCTAAGTCTGTTCTCAGCAACCTAATTCATGAGAATGTATTGCATGTATTTTGTTATTGTATCACCCGTATGTGTGAAAAGCGAGTAATTTTTTCCTCTCCCCTTCCGTTCTATGCGTTTATTCTATGCCATTATCAGTAAAAAAAAAAGTAATATCAAGTTAGACACTACGGAGCGATACGGTAACCGGCTGGAAATGATATAGTGAAGTAAAAGAAATGATATATTTAAGGTAAAGTAAAAGACAACGTGAAAGACACCAAATGATTATCAGTCTTATATTATTCATTTGACTGCTTATTTAAATAATTATTTACAGAACATATTGTTACGAATGTGCAATGACGATTTGAATTCAACGGTCTGTAACGACTGCCTGCAACATTCAACAATGTTGATAGCATCTGGTTGTTGGCATTTTTTGTAAGTGTGGCAACACTGAATGTTTGATCGAAGGCTCTGCAATTCGAATGTACTAGCAAAGTATATTTATACAAGTACATGCAACTCTACAACAAATCAACAATAAAAAAAACAACATTAATTTTATTTGTGTAAAACATTGTGAGATTGTCAAAAATATTTTACAATTCCATACAAAAAATGTAAACAAACAGAGAGAAAAACAACAAAGTAAACAATTTTGACAATCACAAAAGTATTTACAAAGGAGAAAATAATGAACAGCTGATCACTTGCATGTACTTGTATAAATATACTTTGTGTACTAGTATGTCCGTTAAGAGCATTGTAGAAGATTCTCGATAGATGGCGCGTGTATAAATAGTGGCAGAGCTGGCAGTCGTGAGTGAGTTTATCATTGGCGCTGTTAGAGTTAACATCAACTGTCTTGTACGTGTCTACTTGTCCATAATAGAGTGTGTGTGTATTTCTGCGAATTGATAAACGTGTATAAAGACACTGAGTGATTATTTAGGCTGTTGTTATTGTACATTGTAAATAAAGAGTTGTAACAATTTTAAACTACTAAAACTGTTTTTTATTTGCAATCAAAAGTATCCGGTTTATTTAAAGGAAATAAACCCTGTTTTTAAAAGGTAAAAACGTAACAATATAATAAGGTCATCATTTTATAAAACGTAAAGTTTGGAAGCGTAAGTAATTTGTATGAAGAATACTGGGAAAAGGGTTTGAAACTTGAATATTTTCCATAGAATTTTATTTTAACGTTTGTCGTTTCGTTTTATAAAATTAGACCTTTAATAACTCATTATTACACTACTTCTAAGTAATGTAGATGGTATATTGTAGACTTTGTTATTCAGTAATTGCAAATCGTTACAAAGTTTTATACTGAGTTTTCAGCAATAAGAACAATACATAAAGTTTTCACATGTTTTACTGACAATTTCGCCATTTCATATCGTACGATCATATTTGTCAATAAAAAGCAATTTTTTATGCATGGTCTGAACAGTAAAATCATCAACAATTGTTATATATGTCAAGTTTCTAATGGAGATCATAATAAAATTAAGCTTCTTGTAAAACTCAATCCATAAACTGTTTGTCAAAAGAAGCGGAAACATTTTTGTTTCAGGTTTTACTTCACATTTGGATCACCCGACATTAATAAGTTAGGATCATGGATAATATATTGTTACGAATTTGCAATAACTAAATGTGTAAGCTGCATACATTAACAACGAAAGCTCTAGAATTCGAATATACGAGTTTTTACCGTTAAAAACAATCTAGGCTACTCACATGAAGATTGCAGTGTGTATAAATAGTGATTGATTGAGTCTAATTTGAAGCATTGTTAAGTAAAGACATAAACTGCATTGCCAGTGCATACTTGTACATTATAAAGTGTGTGTGTGTATTTCTGCGAATTGATAAACGTGTATAAAAACACTAAGTGACTACTTGAAATGTTGTTGTTGTAGATTTTAAATAAATAAAGAGTTGTTACAATTTTAAACTACTAAAACTGCTTTTATTTGCAATCAAAAGTATCCGGTTTATTTAAAGGAAATAAACCCCCGTTTTTAAAAGGTAAAAACGATGTCTAAACTTCAAAACATTTGTACATTATGAATTTCTTCAAAGTATTGGCCATTGTTAGCTATTACCTTTTCCCATCTTTCTGACAACATTTAGATCGCGCGCCAAAAGAACTGCTCATCTTTTGAGGCCAAGAAAGAATCAAGTCGATTTCGGATACTCTGTTCAGAAGTGAAGCGTATCCAAGAGAGAGCGGGTGAGGCAAAACTTCCCAACCACTTCATTCTAAATACTATTTAACAGGTATTGCAACATGTGACCGAGTGTTGTCTGGCCACATATTCTTAGCGGTTTTTGGTTAATGCTCGCTTCAAACAAATCAGTTGCATTCGGTACAGGTTCCATGTAATAGTCAGATTTCAGCAGCTCATAATAGATAGGACCCTTTTGGTAACATCAAATAGAGAGTTGCCTTAGCGCGATGGATATTTGGCTTAGGTGTCGATTCGGCTGGTTAGCCGGACTTTAGTTTCCAGTTTTCATCACAAGTAATGATTCGGTGCAAAAATAATTTTCTTTTATGGTATTCAAGCAACATTTTAGACATACAAAATGGTCTTTCAAGGTCTAACAGCTTCAATTCATATGGTACCCAATTTACTTACTTTTGGATGAATACTGCTGCTTTCAAACGTTTTGAAATTGCTGCTTGAGAAGCTCCCAATGATTTTGCAAGCTCTTGTTTAATTGTTCAACAATATTCATGGATTAATGCCTCCAATTCTTGGTCTTCAAACTTCTGAACCGCACAAACCATCTCTCGCACGTTGAAACCGATGAAACACATTCATCATAAGCTTCAGTGAGCAATCTGTGTGCTTCAGCGGGACTTTATTTCACAATATATGAAGCTTTGTTGGCACAAAATGAGAAGAAATGACAGATATGTACCCTTCAACATGACATATACGTTATTAAAAACAAAAACCTCGTTCAAAATATACGCCATCTATTGTAAACCCCGTATTTTTAAGTCATACACCCAATAATATAGACACTTGATACCCTAAATTTAAGCGAATAATTTAAAAGTCGAAAAATATACAAAAGCCTTTAATTGACTTCATGATATTTCTAAAAACAATGGAATTATTATTATACATTTGTCTTTTATTATTATTATTATTCTTAAGTGTACCAATTTACATTTAATGAGAAATGGTCATTTAAGATTTATTTAAATATGTTGTTTGTATTTCTGCAGCAGTTCAACGTTCGGGTTTTCTAATATGTCTACACTCAAAGGGAAATGAAAATTGTTTCCGTCTAAAAAAAAATGAAAATGGCTTCCGAAGAAACAATATAATATGGCAGGAAAAATGCATCGCTAATGTATTGAAATATTCTTTAAAGTACAACGACAAATTGAAATTCGACCAGATAAACTAAACCATAATGTACACAAGACAAGACAAGAAAAAATTAAAGCGACATGAGAGAAAGAAAAAAAAGAAAAAGCACCAGAAAATAACGACATCCGCGTCAGAAAAGAAAGAGTTGAAAACCAAAAAAAAAAACAAAAAAAAAAATAGAAAAAATATACAGGAAGTGGACAACGCTTCCACATAAATGTAATATAAAGCAAAACCATTTCAAACAAGAACATTTCATAAAGAAACCGAAAACAAAAAAAAATAAAGAAAAGAAAACTACAATTATTGGTATTCGCAAATGGAAAAGCATGAAGAATCTAAATTGAAACAAAACAATGTAAAAATTGTTTAAAAGGAAAAACAAGACGATAAAAGCGAATTAATTCATACAAAATTGATTTTAGAAACTCTGACGGCCACTAACTAAGAAACAGCGCCCAAAATGAACAGCAAAGAAATGAAAATTATTGATTCATTGTTTTAGGTGGCCAAATAAATATAATTAAAGGAAACATAATTTCATTTAAAATAAAAACATCCTTAAAGGAACTCCGAATAACAACTTGTTGGCTGTTTAACAGGAAATCGTGAAAAATATACAAAGAGCAAAAATTAAATTACTAAGATACATAAGTCTCAGAAATATTTTTGTTAAATGATTTTTGAAGAGGATAAGCTAAAGTTTTGGTTATTTTAGTATTTTATATATACTGTTACGAATGTTAACGGTTACGAATGTGAACGGTCCGTAACGACTGCCTGCAACATTCATCGTGTTTATAAACACGTCCATCAGTAGAAGCTTCTACTTATCAACAATGTTGATAGCATGTGGTTATTAGCATTGTTTATAAGTATGGCAGCACTGTATGTATAAGCTGCTAACATTAACATCGAAAGCTCTAGAATTCGAATGTACTAGTATGTCCGTTAAGAGCATTGTAGAAGATTCCCGATAGTTGGGCGTGTATAAATAGTGACAGAGCTGGCAGTCGTGAGTGGAGTTGATCATTGGCGGTGTTAGAGTTAACATCAACTGTCTTGTACGTGTACGTTATAAAGTGTGTGCGTGTATTTCTGCGAATTGATATATGTGTATAAAGACACTGAGTGAGTATTTAATTCTATTGTTGTTGTACATTGTAAATAAATAAAGAGTTGTTACAATTTTAAACTACTGAAACTGTTTTTTATTTGCAATCAAAAGTATCCGGTTTATTTAAAGGAAATAAATCCCGTTTTTAAAAGGTAAAAACGTAACAATACATATATCTATATAAAGGAACTTTCGATCGACGTTGTCCAGGACGTCACCGTCAATGGCGACGGGTCTATGGATACCAACTTCTTTTGACTTGATTTGAATAATATGGACATTAACGTCAAGTGGTTTCATCAGAACGGTTCACTGAAGCCGAGATGTAAATTTGTGATATTCCATACATAATGACATCGATAGGCCATTTAAACGAATTAAAAATGTGAATGATATCTCACACACACTTTGTTTTATTTAAATTTAAAGATAGGAGACGTTTAATGAAAGACCCGTTATTTCGCTGATATTTTGATTTCAATAATTATCAATCAATTTCATAAGGTTCGTTAAAAATCATCAAACGTCAAAAATCATGCCAGAAAACAACAACTAAAATTGATATGACTAGATCGTCATGTGATTTGTATTATTAGGTGTAGACTTAAAAATGCCGGATTTACAATAGAAGACGTGTCATTTGAACGCGGTTTTTATTTTAAATGACTTATATGTCATTTAGAAAGTTACATATCAGTCATTTATTCTCACTTACTTATTGGGCATAACAAAGTTTTTTTTGCTTCGAAAATGTCGAATTGTGTGCCAACAAAGTGTCATATGTTAAAAAATTTCATCTGAAGCACAGCGATTGCTCACCGAAGCTTATGATAAATGTCTTTCATCTGTTTCAACGTGCGGGAGAAGTGGTAATTTTGACACTTAAGACAAAGATCGGTCAGGCCAGCCAAAAAGGTTTGAAGACAAAGTATTGAAGGCATTACTACATGAAGTGTGTTGGAAAACTCAACAAGAGCTTAGAAAATCATTGGAAGCTACTCAATCAGCAATTTCAAAACGTTTTAAGCAGCAGGATTCATCCAAAAGTAGGAAAATTGGGTACCATACGAATTGAAGCTGAGAGACCTTGAAATCATTACATGAGATGAAAAATGGATCCATTACGTAAGCGTAAGAGATCGTATGTAAAACCCGGCCAACCAGCCGAATCAACACCAAAGCCCAAGTAATGCTCAGTATTTGGTGGGAGTAAGAGGGTCCTATCTATTATGAGCTGTTGAATTCTGGCCAGACCATCACAGGAAACCTGTACCGAACGCAACTGATTCGTTTGAACCGAACATTGGCAGAAAAACACCCAGAAAATGCAGCCAGACATGAAACCACATCCATGACCACATGTTGCAATACCTGTTAAAAACTATTAGGAAATAAGTATTTGGGAAGTTTTGCCTCACCCGCGTTATAGTCCATGCCGTGCCCCGTCCGACTAATAGTTCATGCAGAGCGCTCTCTCTGGGATACGCTTCACTTTGGAACAGAATATCCGATATTGGCTTGATTCTTTCATGGCCTCAAATAATTAGCAGTTCTTTTGGCTCGGAATCCATATGTTGCCAGCAATATGGGAAAAGGTCTTTGCTAATAAATAAATTTATATTGTACAAATGTTTCAAAATAAAAACTACAAATTTAAAAAATTCCGTATTTTTAAGTCTTACACCCAGTAAAATTGAATCCTGTCTAAACCTATCATACTAAATTCCTTCCCGACAATTGCTTAAAACAAAAATATTTGTTTTTAAATAAGAAATTTATAAATAATCGTGGTAGGCAGAATAAATAATGCATACAGTATCTAATACGGGATAGAATAGAAAAAATTGTTTAATTTATATTTTGTTGCAAATCCTTTGTTTTGGATGACACAAGCACATCTCTCAGGCATAGAAGATATTAAGTTTTTATGCTGTCTTGCGATATTCCTTCCTAGGCTATAATAACGCCTTGAAATTAATTGTGAAAATTGCCGATCTTTATTTCTGCAATTTTCACGATTTATTTTCATATTTTCAATCTCCGACAAGTTCTCAATAGAATTGAGATCGGGAGATTGAGCAGGCCAATGAAGAACTTGAATCTTATAGCTCTGTAGCCAAGTCTTACAAACTTTGGAGGTGTGCTTAGGATCGTTATCCTGTCCTAATATTTCCTTTATCACGGTACATAAACCGATCCATAATCCCATTAACTTTATGAATTGGCCCAATTGCTTGACCAGAAAAGCAACCCCAGACCATTACTTTGTCCCCTCCATGTTTAATTGTTCCTTTGCAATACTTAGGATTCAGTCTTTCTACTTTTCATCTGCGTCCACGCCTTATTCCATGGGAACTTTTTAATTTGTATTTGGATTCGTCAGAGAACAGTACTTGCTTCCATTTTTGGACACTCCAGTCGATGTGGGCTTTGGCAAACTCCAGTCTAGCTTTCATGTTCTTAGCTGATATAAACAATTTTTTTTGCTGGTCATCGGCTGAATAATCGTGCTTCTACTGCTCTTCTACGGTTTGTTTTTTCGCTAACGCATAATCTTAAACTTGTTCTTACTTGAGTAGCAGATGCTGTAGGATCTTTCTGCATTGTTCCTTTGATCAAGAAATCATCATATCGTGTGGTTTTACGCGGACGTCCTCCAGAATGCCCCGGTGATATACGACCAGTCTGCAAAAACTTTGGAATTAGCTTGGAAATAACTGATCTGTTAATTGAATATTGTTTATTAAATTCATGCAGTGATTAGCCCGACTTCCAGTCTTAAACAAATATAAAATTCAATTTTCTATATATATAATTTCCAAAAACTAGATTGTGCATGATATCTTATTATAATCCATTTGTTATATTCTCTATAAGCCGACCAATGATTTAGAGCAAATTAAACAGTACTTTGCTCATGCGTTAAATGTATACATGGAAAATCATGTATCATCAACGCACTAATATATAAGTTCAGATGATCTCACAGAGTGTCTCTAGGATAGAACGGCATATTTGGAATGCTACGACACACTTTGGGGTAAAATGCGTTGATAATTTTGTTTCAAGAATTAATATCAATATTCATTCGACGCTGAACCACCTATGTATCCTTGTTTTGTTTTTGGTCCAAATACTAAATTATTATTACCGTACCAGTATCGTAGTATTCGGAACTAGGTGGAAATGTAGATCGATCTTACGGTTTTATCATCTCTAGGCTCGAGAGCTGATGGAAAGTATATACAAAGAAAGAAAAGTACCACTAAATTCCCATTTTGTGGGTTCTAACGCATCCATGATCATATGTCCCTAATTTTATGATTCTAGTGTAAGTATTATTATTAGATTAAAGAAAGAGCCTCCTAACACTTTTGGGACCATATATGCTTAATTTCATATACAAGCAGAGAAAAAATATAGATGTACATGTTTACAGTAACCATTTCAACATCTTTAAAAGTTTTTTAACAATAGTATAGTAACAGTAACTATTTACATGATTATGGTAACCATGATATGCTTAACTTACGATTCACATGATTGTATGAATCATATATATGGTTACAGTAAACAAGTATATGCTTGTGACAACCGTTGTTATAATGAATCCTTATATCATAATATGTTGTTCTTAGATTATGATATTAATTAGCCTAGAGCAACACAATATGGTAAAACCTTAATCATAAAAATGGTTGTCGCAAACATATATTTGTTTATGGTAACCATATATATGATTGATACAATCATGTGAATCGTAAATTAACCGTATTATTATTGCCACAATCATATAAATAGTTACTGTGACTATAACACTGTGACATTTCAACATTTTTAAAAATTTTTTAGTAAAAATGTTGAAATGGTTACAGTAAATATGCACATCTATATTTTTTCTCTGCGTGTATGGTTTATAAAAGAAAAAGTTTCATTAATTACCCCTGCATGGTTTCTCATTCATTCGGGGCCACATATGATTAATTTTATATATAAGCCCATTATTAGAGAAAGTTAAAAAAGTACCATTAGAATAAAGTAAAATTTCCATTAAGTTCCTTTGGTGGATTAATGATTCTAGCTT
This sequence comes from Calliphora vomitoria, assembly GCA_942486065.2. Lineage (NCBI taxonomy): Eukaryota > Metazoa > Arthropoda > Insecta > Diptera > Calliphoridae > Calliphora > Calliphora vomitoria. Next base: position 12,521,874 of record OW818031.2, on the reverse strand, counting down.
CAATATTATTACAAAATATTACATGTATCATAAACTTCACCCTGGATTCTGACTCACTCATGACCATATGTTTCTAGGTCCGTTTTGAAAGAAAATTCAAAAAGTATCGTTAAGCTCCTTATTCCTGATTCTTACTTCACTTAGAAACATATCAACCAACTTCAACTTCGTTAACTTAAATAATTTAAAATATTGAAAAGTACCATTAGAAGATAAAGTACTAATTTCTCTTTTATCTCTTTTTTGGCACAAAAATGACTCAAGCGATTAAAATTTGTGTTTATTTTCTCAGTAAATGTGTTTTAAAAAAGTACCAAACTTTTACTATGGATGTGGCCCAATCTACACCAGCGCACATGAGTTCCACAAAACGTTATATGCGGGAAGTTTTGTTTTACTTCTTTAATTTTAAAAAGAAGGGCCGTCGAAGCATAGCGATTGCTCACCGAAGACTATGGTGAATGTGTTCCATCGGTTTCAACGTACGAGAGATGGTTTGTGTGGCTCAAAAGAGGTGATTTTGACACGGAAAACCATAATCGCCCATTCCAGAAAAAAAAGCTTGAAGTCAAGAATTGTAAGCATCACTCCATGTAAATTGTTGTAAAACTCAATAAGAGCTTGCAAAATCATTGGAAGCTACTCATGCAGCAATTTCAAAACGTTTGCGTGCAGCGGGAAATTGGGTACCATACGAATTGAAGCCGAGAGACCTTGAAAGACGATTTTGCATTTCCGAAATGCTGCTTGCACGATATAAAAGAAAATCATTTTTGCTCCGAATCGACACCAAAGCCAAATATCCATGGCGCTAAAGTAATGTTCTGTATTTGGTTGAACCAAAAGGGTCCTCTCAATTATGAGGTGCTGAAACCTGGCCTCAGGGAACCTGTACAGAACCTAACTAAATTGTTTTAAGCGAAAAATGCCCATAATATGCGACCAGTCAAGCCTTATTATTCTAGCATGACAAATAAACTTCAGTATCGTAGAGGTACCATAAATAAACACAATTTGCATACGTAAAGGGTTCGCATTTCCAAGAAGTACCAAATACGGTATAAAATTTGACAAAAAGGCACCAAAATACAGTATTTCTTCTCTAAAAGGTTCGAATAAAAATTAAGTACCAACGAAGAAGCATTTTAAATGTTTTCTGTATCTAAATTAGTTTAGAAAATTGAAAAGTTTAGAAGAGACTAAATTTACCCTTTTTTACCCCCTAAAAATTATAAAAATCCCTTCCTAGTGGATCTATATGGGTAGAGATGCACCTACTATTTCATGACTCTAGTTTCAGGAGTTTGGGCTGTGCGATGATGAGTCACTCTGTAACGTATTTTAGAGGTAACGGTTGTGCAACTGAAAGTGTATTTTGGGGGCAACTGCATTGCCTTAATGGTAGCCAATCTTGAACAATTTTATTTATAATTGCGAAATGCATATTTCCTTTTACTCCCAACTCCTTTCTTCATATTTATTATACAATACATTTACTAAATGGCAAAATACAGACACAGAAAGAAAGTCATCTAAAATTCGCACTAGTCTTTATGCGCTAAAAATCAACGCATATTCCTTTCCACCATCTAAGTGCTCCTCGTACCTTAGCGACTTTAGAGAGTCCAGCAGCTGGTTTTTTTTTTTTTGTTGTATGCTGCCGTTGTTGTTGCTACGTTTGTGTATTTATTTTCTTGAATTCTTGCATCTGTGAGCTGGGAGTGAGCTGGTGCAGTGTGTCTATATTTGCGTTGTGCCAAATGCTGGCAGGATATTAAATTGCATACATACATACATACAAAAACATTCATACATTTTTTGTTTTGTATTTATGCTTCTTTGAAATTTCAACTTCTAATGTGATCCTTTTTGCTCCTATACAATATATTCTCTTCGAGGACACTTTAACGATACGCACACCCACTTATTCTGTAGTTCAGAGGCATTTGAGTGTTTGTGTAACAAAAGTATGGAAATGCGTGTGTTTGTATAGGTACGTTTGATGGACACATTCGCACACACATACATAAAAACTGTATAGTTCTTAGAATATATTGTAGTAGGAGGAGTTTTTGCATTTTGAAAGAAAAAAATAACTAAAAGAAATTTGTCTTATGCAGGGAAATGGAATTTTAAAACTATTTTCAATCAGTTTATAAATTAATATTTTATTGAAATTACTTAGCTATCACTTTAATATTTAAAAGAAAATTTTTTAATCGCTAATACTTATTGTATTTATTTAGATACCAAATTTGAACTCAAAACCCTTTCGCCATTATGAATAAATTAAATTTTAGTTACTCATACTTGTAAATTTGTTGCTTTATCCTTTTAATGTCTTCTATTTTTTGCTCTATTTTATTTACATACTTTGTCTTTTAGGATTTTAAATGTGTATGTATGTTGTATTGTTGTATTGTAAAAAACATTAGTTTTTTATATGGAAAATACTCGTAATAAACATAAATTTGAAATTGAAAAAAAAATAACGAAAAATATAACAATAAATAAAAACCATTTAACTTCTACATTAGATGAATAACAGTCATTTCGTCTCATATATAAATATAATTTTTCTTCCTTTTTTTTCTACCCTACATTGCAATTTGATTTGGTTTATTCTAAAGCGGTTTTTATACATATCGGTCATTCCATATATAGATCATAATTTTTTGGATAAAAAAGATTTTTTTGGGATGTATTTTGTATATATTTTATTAACTTATATTGTTAATGTTCATATTGTATTCATTTAGGAAAGGATAATTTTATGAACAACTAATTTAAAATGATAAAACATACTAAAAAAACACCAAACGCGACGGACAAAACAAAAGCACCCCCTTATAAGATGTTTAAAAATTTTACTATGCTTCTGCATATTTCCAATGTTAGTTAACGGGACTCACAATGGATGCAATTAAAAATTCCAGAAGATAAAAAATAAAGGAAGGCGTAGTCTGTATAATTTCGAAAAAATTTTAAAAAACAATGGATGGCAAAGTACAAGTACTCCAGTGATTTTAAAACTAAATGTATTGAAGACTGAAATCCGGGCTTATCACGGCATGAATTTAGTAAACAATATTCAATTAACAGATCAGTTATTTCCCGGCAGATTCCAAAGTTTTTGCAGACTAGTCGTATATCACCGGTGCATTCTGAAGGACGTCCGCGTAAAACCACACGATATGATGATTCCTTGATAAAAGGAGCAATCCTGCTGCATCTGCTAGTCAAGTAAGAACAAGTTTAAGATTATCCGTTAGCGAAAGAACAATCCATAGAAGAGCAGTAGAAGCACGATGACCAGCAAAAAAACCGTTTATATCAGCTAAGAACAAGAAACGTAAAACAAAGAAAAGGCAAAACTTCCCAACCACTTCTTTGTACATAGTTTTTAACAGGTATTGCTACATGTGGTCAAGCGATGTCATGATGGAATATTACGGTTCCATGTCTGGCCGCATTTTTGGGCGTTTTCCGTCCAATACTTCAAACGAATCACCTGCGTTCGCTACAGGTTCCCTGTGATGTTTTAGCCACATTTCAGCAGCTCATAATAGATGATAGGACCCTTTTAGACCCGCCAAATACAGAGCATTACCTTAGCGCCATAGATATTTCGCTTTGGTGTCGATTCGGCTGGTTGGCCGGGCTTCACATACGATCTCTTACGGTTTCGAGATATCGTAATGGATTCATTTTTCATAGTAAGTAATGATTCGGTGCAAAAATGATTTTCTTTTATAGCGTTCAAGCATCATTTTGGACATGAAAAATCTTCTTTCAAGATCTCTCAGCTTCAATTCGTATGGTACCCAATTTGTCGACTTTTAGATGAATCCAGCTGCTTGCAAAAATTTTGAAATTGCTGATTGAGTTACTCCCAATGACTTTGCAAGCTCTTGTTGGGTTTTACAACAATCTTCTTGGAATAATGCCTGCAATTCTTTGTCTTCTGGGAGATATTTGTCTTCTATGTCTGATACGCACAACCCATCTCTTGCACATTGAAACCGATGAAACATATTCACCGTAAGCTTTGGTGAGCAATCGGTATGCTTCAGCGGCACTTTTTTCAAATTAATGAAGTAAAGCAAAACATAGGTTTAACATTTGTGCAATCAGCGACACCGACTTTGGAATAACTCTTACTAGATGTGGAAAGCTCGAAAATCTGGAGATGTTGAAATCAGTATTCTGCAATTTATTTTTATGGTTTACTGTTATAACAAGTGATCGTCCTTTTTTCATCGACTAATTTTTTAAATAGTGGTTTTACATTTGAAAATTTCAGAAACAGGGTAGTTCTCATAAGCCGGTGGATCCAGACATCTTGCCACCGTTTTGAAAATACATGTAGTAGCATGCTACCGTTTTGAAAATACATGTAGTAATTGTAGGGTTGTTGAAAGACAGCAGAGGCTGCAACAGCCACATGTGTGAAGTCCAATTGATCTTGAACCAATGCAGCCGTATTTGAAGCACTTTCACAGTCCAGCAATTGTTGTGAATCAAAATTTTTTGGAAATAAATATGGCATTTCCAAATATCTCAACTAGTTACAAAAATATCCCACTTTAAAAGTCCGTTCTTCAATAATATTTCACATTTTCATATTTTAGTATAGAATGTGATTAAGTCAGAACCATAGAATTGTTGCTGAATAAAATAATAGTATTAAGAAAATTTATACAAATTTCTCAGTATGAGAATGTGAAATATTATTGAAGAACGGAGTTTTAAAGTGGGATATTTTTGAATATAGTTGAGATATTGACTTGAAATTTTTTTTGTAAGACCAAAAATTAACTTTTCTAAACAAAAAAAATTAGTTCGGAATAAATGTGGATCAAATGGTTCCTAATATTTGCAATCCTATTAAAATTTTGATACAATTTTTAGTTTTAGAAACTCAGTAAATATGTAATAAAATCTTTATTTATTGACAAAACTCACTATAATTTTCAACGTTTTTTAAACAAAGGGTAAAAAAACTTGTCAAAAGGTCAAAGGGCATCCCGCAATTCCTAAAAATTGGAGCGAAAATCCCAAAAATGGTATTTTTTACAATTTTGCCCATTCCTTCGGGGCTGACAATAAATAGGGATCCCATCAAGGTTTCCAAATCTGCTTTCCGCTTTCTGATCCCAGCTTTGGGATTTTAGAACATGTGGCCCAAAGTTGAAATTTTGATAAAAAAATAGCTCAAATTCCGAAGGGCGTAGGGGCGACATATTCAAAATACAAGACATGTATTTTATACCAAAATGTTCTCCGTAAAGATACCTTACGGAAACACATAAAATTGTTATATGTTCTAAAATAAAGTTTTTTATTAATAAAAAAAGAGTTAAGTCAACTTTTCGTACAAAAAACTGCCACAAATTTTACTATTTTTTTAATTTTTAAATTGAAAATCGTTTATTTTTGGATCCATAATTGATATTGCCTTGAAATCTTTTGTATGTTATTGGAAATTTAGTTGTCTAACCAACAAAAGAATTTCGAGTCCATTCGGTGCAAAACTAAGCTCTATATTTTAAAAAAAGCGAACAGGGGTATGGCAAAATTTTAAAAGTTCAATTTTGAAATGCCTATAACTCGAAAATTATAAGAGATAAGTCGCACACGCAAGCATGTTTTTTCAAGACCTAGCCAAGCGCATTCCAAAAATATACAAATCTTTGAAATCGGATGGGAAATCAAAAAAATGGCCTTCATAACGCCGCCCCTGGAGCATTTGTAGAGTCCATTTTAATAACTTAAACTCGAATACTCCTTGTCAAATTTTATGCCGATCGGACCAGCCGTTTAGAAACGCCAGATTTATTTTCAAAAAATTTTGATTCTGCCCCTCTGTGCGACGTGAGAATGAGTCAGCTATAAACTGTGAGATTGAGGCAATATCAAAAACATTCGATACGAAAAGGTAACGGTTAGGCTAATAAAAATTATTTCGCTAACAGTATTTGACGTCATTTCGGTATTTATGCCAAAGAATCCAACTAAGTATATAATATATAATATTCACTACAAAAAATGCTAATATAGGAGGTCCCAAAATTAAGCAAGGCTATAGAAGCATAAGGTACTCAAGATATTGTTATGTATGGAATATCACATAGCTAATGGCTTCTACTCATATGTTGTCACATACATATTCTTATGTCGAAATGTTCCTTGACCATTTTGGATAAATATAGCTGAACTTTGTTGATTCAGACTTTTGACTACAAATGAATCGATAAAAATTAATCCAATGCTATTAAATCACAGGATCTAGGGGGCTAATTCTGATCACGAAAACAAAAAAGTACAGGACCAAGAAATGTCTCATGCAGTAATTGAATTTTTTCACAAGCTGTTGTATGGCATGTGTCAGTATCAAGACTGTATGAACTCTGTCAACATGTCGCGATATTTGACCTCCAGCTTGTTATGGATTAATTTTTTTTTTTTTTTTTTTTTTTTGACTAATAAATGTGAGTTCTTGGACCTCAAATGCGGTAATTTTGACGATTGAAAAAACTCCATTGCTCAAAAAAATCAGTATTTACTTGTCGCTGTTCCATTCAAAAGACACTCTTCGCTGTGCTTGGTTATTAGGCTTCAATTCTTGTGACAATTGAACTTTGTAATCATATTGTTACGAATGTGCAATAACGATTTGAATTCAACAGTCTGTAACGACTGCTGGCAATGACATCGAAGGCTCTAGAATTCGAATGTACTAGTATGTCCGTTAAGAGCATTGTAGAAGATTCCCGATAGATGGCGCGTGTATAAATAGTGGCAGAGCTGGCAGTCGTGAGTTGAGTTTATCATTGGCACTGTTAGTGTTAACATCAACTATCTTGTGCATTTAAGGTTTTACGTTATAGAGTGTGAGTGCATTTCTGCGAATTGATAAACGTGTATAAAGACATTGAGTGATTATTTAGACTGTTGTTATTGTACACTTTAAATAAATAAAGAGTTGTTACAATTTTAAACTTCTAAAATTGCTTTTATTTGCAATCAGAGTATCCGGTTTATTTAAAGGAAATAAACCACGTTTTTAAAAGGTAAAAAGGTAACAATATGTATATACGCAGATTTTCAGCAGAGAGCTTACTGAATATTGCTACTCTTGTCCACGACGATGAATTTATAATCCTGTATTATCTGCTTCGATATTGACATTTGAAGGGGATGTTTTTGGACGACCAGTGTGTTTAATATCACCAATTGATACAAGCTCAGTGAAATTTAAAATTACTTTATTCACATTTGGCAAAGTTAAATCAATATTTCGATCGTATCGTAAAGATCTCAAACGAAAGCCAGCCACTCCAAGCCAATTGCAATTATCGAAACTTTGGTATGACAGAGAAAGAGTAGAAAATAGAAAAACCGATCTTCAAACTCAAATAAAGCGAACATTAGTTAGCTACTCAAAGTCGATTCCAATGGGATTAATCTACATATATTGATAACTTTCGGATGAATAAGAAAGAGTTGAATATAGAGAAACCGAATTTAAGCCTGTTCCTCGATCGTGAACGAAGGAACAACAAAGCGATTAGGATTCCTCTATAATATATAGAGTCTAAATCGTAAACTTTCATTCGACTGAGATAGTGTTGGTGTTAGGGAAACCGAATTAAGATTTGTTTCGCTTAGAAAGCATTCGTTCCATATCGAGGAACGAGTCGTGTCAGTTATCAAGCTGTTTCATTTGTCTTGCTGCATTTTGGGGCACTCTTTATATTGCCGTTTCGAGGTAACTACTTATCGTAAGAACTAGCAGAAACTATAGCTGTTTAATATGTTTAATAGTTTCAAATTTCAATCTTAAACATTTATTTAAACTATTAAACCATTAAGCTAAGTACTCTGATTATTCGTAATTTCGTTCGAACTGCTGTCAAACTACATATAAAATATTTGGAATGAAATATATGCGAAATAATTTCGCAAAAGCAGTACTCTATTCTTATTGTGGAAAACATGTGAAATACATCTGTAAACCTTAATTTTCCACACGAAATAACATAAGCAGCACCTCTTTCGCACGAAATTAAAACCAACAGCTGATCAATTGTAGCATATCAAATTTTTTGCATGAGAAACCCATAATTTTTCGCAAATATAAACAGAGTACTAGGCTTTACATACAAATCATTATTTATAGAAATTTATTTTACGAGAAAAATTTAGCTAAATTTTCTTTATGGAAAGTACTATACATCTATAGTTATTCTATTGTTGTCTACCTTTTTACTAACGTTTTAAATTTCGTCGGACATTCTTTTCATAACTTCAATCAAAATACAATTTCATAATTTAGTTACACTGATAAAAAACGATGGCACACATCTATACATACTTACATACAATAGCAAATTTACTAAAATACAATGCAAATGTATGACCACTTCTTCAGTGATGTCACAATTTATGAATATACTTATTCAACTCTGTTATAAAGGGTTGTAGTCTTGTAGCTAATTACTTACATTAGATAATGATAGACAAGTCATTTGCTAGATTGTTTCAAAAAATCTCAAATGGTTATCCGCGGATCTCTAGGGGTCCGTATAAATATTCCAGGGACGATGCACACTATATTCTAATTTACTTACCAATTTTAGTTTGACAAAAAATAATTTTCTTATTTCTCAAAGAGTAATTTACTTTGAAATCCTTATATAAGTTGGTGAATATATACCAAGAATAAATATTTATGTCAAACTAGCTTTTCTACGCTTTTTAAAAATATTAACAAAACAGTAAGCGTATTATAATCTGCTGTGCCGAATCTTGTATACCCTACAGCAATATGTGACAATAACATATTTTTCTGATATAGGAGGTAGGCTCAATTATCGACAGTTCCTCACAAAAGTTAGTAGAAAGTTTAGGTTCATATAAAACTTGCGACAAATATTTCGATGTGTTACAAACGGAATGACAAAATAAATATACCACACATCTTTTTAGATGGTGGGTATAATAACATGAACATCAATTTTTATTTTATCAATTTCAATTTGTTTTTTTGACTTAAAAATGCGGACAATAGATGAAGTATCTTTTGAACGCGGGTTTGTTTTTAATTACTTATATGTCATTTTGAAGGTTACATATCTGTCATTTATTCTCATTTTGTCATTGAACATTATAGTGCTTCGAAAATGTCGAATTTTGTGCCAACAAAGCGTCATATGCGGGATGTTTTGCTTTCCTTCTTTAATTTGAAAAAAGTGCCGCTGAAGCACCCTGATTGCTCACCAAAGCTTATGGTGAATGTGTTTCATCGGTTTCAATGTGCGAGAGATGGTTTGAGCGGTTAAGAAGAGGTGATTTTGACACGGAAAACAAAGATCACCCAGGCCAGCCAAAAAGGTTGAAAACCAAAAATTGAAGGCATTACTCCATGAAGATTGTTGTAAAACTCAACAAGAGCTTGCTGCTCAAGCAGCAATTTCAAAACGTTTATGAGCAGCAGAATTCATCCAAAAGCAGAAAAATTGGATACCATACGAATTGAAGCTGAGAGACCTTGAAAGACGATTTTGTATGTCCGAAATGATGATTGAATTCTATGAAAGAAAATCATTTTTGAACCGAATCATTACTTGCTACGAAAAATGGATCCATTACGATAACCCGAAGCGTAAAAGATGGTACGTGAAGCCCGACCAACCAGCCGAATCGACACCAAAGCCAAATATTCATATCGCTAAGATAATACTCTGTGAGCTGCTGAAATTTGGCCAAACCATCACAGGAAACCTTTGAAGCGTGCAGAATATGCTGCCAGACATTAAACTGTAATATTTCATCATGACAACACTCCGACCATGTTGCAATACCTGTTAAAAACTATTTAGAATGAAGGGGTTTATAGTCCAGACTTTGCGCCGTCTGATTACTATTTGTTTCGAATGAAGCAGAACTCTCTCTCTCTCTCTGGGATACGCTTCACTTTGGACCATTGTATCCGATATTGGCTGGATTCGTTCTTGGCCTCAAATGATGAGCAGTTCTCTTGGATCGGAATCCATATGTTGCCAGAAAGATGGAAAAAGGTCATAGCTAACAATGGCCAATACTTTGAATATATTTATAATGTAGAAATGTTTCAAAATAAAAGCTAAAAGTTAAAAAAATCTCTCAAATCCCAATAATTTCATAATTTTAATTATTTTTGTTCAATATTAATTTGCGAATTTAAATTTCAATTTCCTCAATATTAATTTCCTTTTACAGTTTGATTTTTCTTAATATTAGTTTGCTTTTCGGAACTAAAATTTTTTATTTATTTCAATTTGTATTTTCTCAATTTCAACTTGAAATGTTGTGTTGTCAAAAAAAAACCTGACTTCTTAAGTTTTCAAAAGAATTTGAAATAAATCCGTGCTTTCAATGCAATGCGTCAGGGGGGCCTTAAAGCTAAAGATTGTTGCTTATGCCCGTAATTTCAAAAAAATGTATAATATATGGAGTTAAATATAGTTGGTAATTTTTTACCCGTAGATATTGATTTGCAATTAATGTCAAGTTACCTTTTAGGTAATTTTATCTGCTAGGTATTTTACGCTTTAGATGTCTATTTGTTGAAATTAAATAACAAAAGATTAATTAAACTTGGATTAAATTGCACGCTATGAAATGCCTAAATTTAATTATATGTACTTATAAATAAGGATGGGCCAAAAAAGTGGTCATTACCAAAAAATAAAATTTGGTTATTTTTTGTATATGAAGTAAATTTATTTATCTGTCTTAAATTCATTTACAGTGCTAGCTCGGTATTCGCCACTACCAATTATCGCGACGACCAGGTTACCGCGACGGCTTATTTTTTAACATCGCAGGTTCTATTTTCGTGACTTTTGTCTGTTTGTTTTAAATTTGATTACAATGTCTATAACCAGAAAAGGGAAATCCCCGTCTTTTGGTATATTAACCTTTTTGATTGATTTTGATCTTCAATTTTGTCAGTTTATTCGTGTCATTTGTTGTGTAAATACATCTTTTAATATGGGAAAAGTTCAACATATTGTAAAACCAACGATTTCTCAAAAATTAGAGATTTTAAAAAAATTTAAGAGTGGAGATTCCATAAATTCAATTTGCGTGAATTACAAGTTACATAAGTCTTTGCTTTACCGCATTATAAAGCAAGAAAATTGAATAAAAAAATTCATACGTACAACAGAAAGTGGCCCTGGCAAACGTTGCAACTTAAAGAAAGTTGAGTACCCAAGAATGGAAAAAATGCTTTATAAGTGGTTTCTAAAACAAAGAGAAAAAAATGTTCTAATATCCGCAGCGATTTTACGAACAAAAGCCAGTCATTTGTTTTCAAAAATTTATCAAACCAATTTAGGTTTTAATGCCAGTGAAGGATGGTTGAAGAAATTTAAGCGTGGACATGGAATTAGATTTTTAAAAATTACTGGCGAGAAATTGTCTTCGAAACCTCAACTTATTCAAAAGATAATGTTGATAAACATGGGTTGGCTCTTCACCAAAACTACAATGCCGACGAATCTGGTTTATATTATAGGATGCTTCCAAATCACACATGTAATGAGAAAACAGCGCCCGGAAGAAAAATATGTTAAGAACGAATAACTTTTTTGCCCTGTTCAAATGCGAATGGCAGAGACAAACTGAAGTTGTTGGTTGTTGGAAAATCGAAAAAACCCACTCGCCTTTGAAGGCTTTTTCAATTATCCTGTAATATACAACTCCAGTAATAACGCCTGGATGACATCATTTATATTCAAGGACTGGTTCCATCACGAATTTGTTACCCACGTAAGTTAATTTTCACCAATTAAGTAGTAAAAGTAAGTTGTTTATAAGTAATCATTTTTAAGGTCCGAGAATTTTTGGCTTCAAAAGGTCTGCCGCAAAAAGCAGTTTTGCTTTTAGATAACGCGACGTGTCACCCAGTTGAGGAACTAAAAAGTGATGACGGTTGAATTATAGCAATGAATCTACCACCCAATTGCACTGCGCTTATTCAACCGTTAGATCAAAACGTTATCAACTTGGTCAAATTAAATTATAAAAAAAATACTGCTCACCCACTTGCTTGACCAGAAGGGAACAAATTTGGAGCTCAAACTAAAAAACTTTAATCTCGAAAATGCAGTTCAGATTCTAGCTACATCCTGGGATAAAATATCAGTGTCCAATATCCGAAAATCCTAGAACGCCTTGCTCGAATTCGGTACTGAATGGAGTGAAGAGGATAACATGCCCTTAATTTTTTTACAAAATATAATTCAGGAAGAATACGAAGATCTTTCTACTATTGGTACATTTGTAGCTCAAATTGATACGGAACATCTTTTCACGAATGCTGATATAATGAACTGGAATCAAGAAGAATTTCATGTGGAAAGTAATGAGGAGCAAATGGAATTATCAGATATGGAATCAGAGGATTTATACGATAGTGGTCATGAAGAAAACAAAATTAAAGTGGACGATTGTTTAACATCGATAAACATATGCATACAATGGGCTTTGGAAATTATTAAGCTGACAACAGCACTATATGATCTATGTGATTCAGCTGTTGTTTTAAAGAATAATTTGCCAAAAAAGCAACTCAAAATCTCCAATTTATTTAAAAATGTTTAATATGTAATATGTATATCAATAAAAAGGATTATAACTTTTAAAATTACATACATTTTTTCCAAAAAATTTTGGGTTCTGTTATCGCGAAAATTCAGTTTTCGCGACAGGTCTAGTTTTTAATTAGTCGCGAATACCGAGCTTGCACTGTATTTGTAATACGATTAATTCTACTTAGCAGACTGGAGAGCATTTTCTGCCCCACTACGGCCATTCATGGCAAATATTTGAAGAAAAATACGTAATCACTAAATAAAATATATTTTAACTTAGGACAAAACAAATATTTAGTTTTATTTGATGCTATTTGATCTTACAAAACACTTGTAAGAGTAAACAAGTACTAAAAAATAGTGGTTACGCTATTTTGACTAACTATTTGCGTAACTATGTGTTACCCTACATTTAGCAATCTTATTTTGGCCAAATTCTCTTGTAAACACCATCATCTATAAATTACAAATGTTGACAATAGAATTTTCAAGAATTACAAGAGAAATTGGACAAATAAAAATTGCTGAGGACACCAATGGAGGGACAGAAAATGCATTCCAGTCTGCTATTTTTTTAATTGATAAAATTTATTAAATCGTAAATGATGATGCCGATCTGGAAAATACTTACAATTTGGCTATTTTTTACATAATATATCATTTAAAAACATTAATTAAATGGCGATATTTTAATTAAAATAAAAAAATATTTTTTTTTTTCTTTATTCACTTTACTCTCTACAGGTTGGGGGGGGGGCATGAAACCAACCAATTTTTACCAGGGAATTTGAGAAAAGATAAAATCACTGTTTATTGTTGTTGTTTTGTTTAAGCTTTGATATTTTTATAAATAAAGCTTGAGTGCCTGTAATTCTCATTCACTCTATAGTTTTATTGTACAATATCTTTAGTTTTTTCAAGCAATTTGGGAAAAAGGTTTTCTGATGATCTGGCCTAAGCACCCATTGAAATGCGCATAGGAACTAGCTTATTCCCCCAACAATAAATTTCAGAGACTTTATCAATAATTATCAATTAGGAATTTAGCATATGATAACTAAATCTTACTAAAATATTAATTCTGTATTCCCGAATAATATTTTAATGATGAATTACAATAATTTAACATACTGAAGAATAAATATTTATCCCCCATACAAAATATTTACATACTTTTTTGAGCAGGTTTAATGAGCACAGATAATTTAGTGAATGATAAATCAAATTCCCCTAACTATTATATTAGATGACCTTTTTTTTATTTTGGCTAATGTAACAAAAAAAAAAAGTATATGTACGAATTTACTACATTTCTACATTTAGAAAAATCTGGATTCTTTTAAATTTTAAATATGGAAATGAAAAAAACGAAATTTATAAAATTTTTAATTATATATTTATACTCAACATCAATATGTGTAACAATCAAATGTTTTGCTGATATTGTGGTTGTAGGGGAGTGGGGTCAATTATGGACCGATCCTAACAATAAATGGTAGAAAGATTTGTGTTCATATAAAATTTGTTTATGTCCACTTTCATCACGCTATTAATTATTATAAGGCAATTATGAATGTTCAACTCATTTTCTGACCTTATATGGGGATTAGGGACAAATCTTGCCGGATTTTCGTCATACTTTACAGTATAATTTTAGAGTACTTTGAACTAATTTGTGCAAAATTTTATCAGGATTGCCACGTAATCAACATATTGTTACGTTTTTACCTTTTAAAAACGGGGTTTATTTCCTTTAAATAAACCGGATACTTTTGATTGCAAAAAAAGCAATTTTAGTAGTTTAAATTTTGTAACAACTCTTTATTTAATTAAAATGTACAACAACAACAGTTCAAATAATCACTCAGTGTCTTTATACACGTTTACCAATTCGAAGAAATAAACACACGCTTAATAATGTACAAGACAGTTGATGTTAACTCTAACAGCGACAATGATCAACTCAACTCACGACTGCCAGCTCTGCCACTATTTATACACACGCCAGCTTTCGTGAATCTTCTACAATGATCTTAACGGACAAACTAGTATATTCGAATTGTAGAGCTTTCGATGTTAATGTTAGCAGCTTAAGCATTTAGTGTTGCCATACTTACAAACAATGCTAATAACCGCATGCTATCCACATTGTTGATAAGTAGAAGCTTCTACTGATGGACGTGTTTACAAACATGATGAATGTTGCAGGTAGTCGTTGCGGACCGTTAAATTCAAATCGCTATTGCACATTCGTAAAAATATTTATGACTGCTCAAACAGTATCCCGAGGGATATTTGTATGGGGAATTGATCAGGGACCGATATTTCCCATTTTCAATACAAAACAAACCTTCAGCAAGATAGCTCCCTTCGTTTGGGTCAAATCGTGTTTTCAACAGACTGATCGTCTTATAATCTTATAAGGACCCAAAATATATATACACTTTGTTACAAACGAAATGACAAAATCAATATACCAACCCTATTTTTTGATGGAGGGTATAAAAATATATATTAATAAAATACTTAAATAAATACATACATATTTCATCAACTTTGTTTTGAATTCTAGCCTTGTTTAGGCTTTAGTTAATAGTTATTAAATGTTTTTATATTCAAATGTAACAGTCATTTCTAGTTGTGTTTAAATATCTGTTAATGTTGTATTTTCTGGTACTATGAAATGTAATAATGTTCTGACTTGCTGTCGGGAACTCTGTCTGCTAGACTATTTTTTTTATGAATTTTTTTTTAATGCTGCTGTTAAGTCGTTTTCGTGTCGTGGGAGTCGTCGTGAGCCTCTTGCTTGTAACATCAGGCGATCTTAAATTAGTAGAATTTTAAATAAAGTATATTTTTATAATTTAAATTGGAAAAATAAGTATTTTCATTTGGTCCGTAAACTAACGCGACAACATTTTGGTGCCGAAACCCGGGAGTTAGAGTTAATTCCACTGAACAACACAAATTATAAAACTACACATAATTAATTTCTACAATAATAATTAAGATGCCTTGTCCGTATATATGTAATTATTTGATGTAAAGTGCTGTGGCTGCGTTATGTTATTTAAAGTGGAGTGCTTTAAACATAAGGAAAGTTTTCACCACTGTTATAAATGTTATTAGTAATGATCGTGGTCCTAGCTACACTGTTAGCGTAGACACCAACCACTGTTAAACTCTGATATTCACCACAGGAGTAGAACGGCCGCCGTCTGAAATAAATTAAAGGACTTTGAGTTTATGACATGTCAATCACATCTGACATGTAATAAATAAACAAAAAGTAAAACAGAAGAGTGCATTAACTACATATAAATTAAATTTATACTTTTTTTAAAGAAAAAAGTGAATAAAATTAAATTTATAAATTAAATAAATTAATTAATGCACTGCAATGGCTCCACCAGATGACCCAGTGCATGAAATAAGTGACGGCGAGCAAGATGCTGGTGCTAAATCTTTGCAAAAGGTTAACCAACTTAAGGCTTTGAGGACAAGTACCAAAGGCAGCATCTCCCGGATGAAAAACCTTATAGCTAAGAAGGGTACAAGCTTATCATCGGAAGAGCTTAATTTTAGACTGTGTATGTTGGATGATTATTTTAAGAAAATAATCAGCGTGCAAGATGAAATCGATAAGTTGAGCCCAAGTGCCGACATTGCAGGTAATGAAGCAATGACGGCTGAAATAGAAGATATTTATGTGGCGACAAAATCGAAAATAATGTCTTTGTTGTCAAAGAGGCAGCATACCGTTGCTGATGTCAGTATGATGAATAGTACAGCATCATTTCCAGCAGTCCCTAGAGTTCGTCGGGAGGTAAAATTACCGAAATTCGAAGGGAAGTATTCTGAGTTTCCTAAATTTATTGCACTTTTTAATAAATTAATTCACCAGGATGAAACTTTTGATAATTGTGAACGCTTTTTAATTTTGAAAGAGCATTTGGGCTCCAGGCCTCTGTCGGCGATAGCAGACTTTGACGTGACTGAGGATAATTATCCAAAGGCACTTGAAAGGTTGAAAGAGTGCTTTGATAAGAAGGCGTTAATGTTCGAGGAACATGTTAATGCACTGTTTGCTATCCCAAAATCAACAAAATCATCTGCTGCTCATCTAAGGCAAGTGTTGGATGCAGCTAATGCACATTTGAGTGCTATGTTGTCATTGGGCGACTACAAAGATGTCGCAAATGCTATCCTTATCCATATAGTGATGGAAAGGGTGGACGAAGATTCTCAAGTTAAGTGGGAGGAGTCAGTGGACTACAGCAAACTCTCATCATGGGATGAATGTTCTGCTATTTTGACAAGACGGTGTCAGAACCTACAAGCTCGAGAATCTAAATTGGGTCAAGTGGACTCAAAGGCAGCAATTTCAGAAAAAGGTTCTAGAAATAAACGTAGAAATTATACGGCGCTTTCTATTGCAAAATCAAGCTGTTTTGTTTGCAATAAAAGTGGCCATGAGTTACAAGAATGTTACAAATTTAAAAAGATGTCTCAAAAGGAGAGATATGCAGCTGCATGTAGAGCTAAAATATGTTTTAGATGTCTGAAAGGTGGACATTTACATGCAAACTGTACTGCTGCAAATTGTGTAAAGTGCAACAAACCTCACCATCAGCTTCTACATAGAAACTTCGGTCCAGAAGAGAACTCGGAAGTCTCCAATGACTTGCCCACTACTGCAAACCAAGCTGCAATCCAGACATCAGTTATGAATGTATCTGCTGAACCAGCTGTTTTTCTCGCTACAGCTTTAGTTTTAGTTAAAGGTGGTTCTGGAAATTTTTATAAGGCTCGTGCTGTTTTAGATTCTGGATCACAAGTAAATTTGATGAGTGAAAATCTAGCTCAGAAGCTGCTTCTTAAAACAAAGGCCTGCAAACTGAATGTAAATGGTGTCGGAGAGGTAGCAACTATATTTAAAAAACATACTGTGACCAACATTAAGTCTAGAATAAATGAATATGATGTTGCTATGGAATTTTATATTTTACCAAAAATTACAAGCGCTAAACCTGATCAATATGTTGATGTATCTGATTGGAATTTTCCTAAAAACATACAATTGGCTGATCCAATGTTTAATATACCATCGCGGGTAGATATTTTAATTGGGGCTGAAATCTTTTTTGATTTGATTTCTGTTGGTAAAATTCATCTTAAAAATTCATTGCCCAGTCTTCAAAAAACCATTCTAGGTTGGATAATTGCTGGTAAAAGCACAGATAGCTTAGTTTCCCCCCATAAACTAAATAATTTGTTGGTAAACAATGAGGATCTACAAGATGATTTAAATAATTTGGTTTCAAAATTTTGGCAAATTGAACAGATATCTTCTAGAAATACATTTTTAACTGAAGAAGAGAAGGAGTGTGAAAGAATTTTTATGGAAACTACCTGTAGAGATGCTTCAGGGCGTTTTGTTGTAAAAATTCCATTCAAATCATCAGTGAACGAGCTAGGTAGTTCATATAATGCAGCTGAACGAAGATTTTTCTCTCTGGAAAGAAAACTTAGTAAAGATATATTAACACGAGATGCTTATAACGCATTTATGAGCGAATACCTTTCTTTAGGTCATATGACTGAAGTAAAGGAGCATATTTCGAATTTAAAATATTTCGCGCCACAAAATTATGTATTGCGGCCTGAATCTACAAGTACAAAACTTAGAGTTGTGTTCGACTGTAGCTGTAAGACAGATAGTGGTCTATCATTAAACGAGGTTATGATGAAGGGACCCCAAGTCCAAGATGATTTGCTGTCTATTATATTACGTTTTCGATGTTACAAGTATGCGATAACGGCTGATGTAACAAAAATGTACCGTCAGGCTTGGGTGACAGAAGATGATGCCGATTATCAAGCCATTATTTGGAGACCTTCTCCAGAAGATGATATTAAGATGTATCGTTTGCGAACCATTACATATGGTACAACATCCGCTTCATATTTAGCAACTAGGTGCTTGAAGAAGTTGGGAGAAGAATTTGAAGAAAAATATCCAATTGGGTCTAAGAAGATTCTATCAGATTTCTACATGGATGATTTGATCACAGGTTCAAATGATGAAGAAGAAATTTTTGAAATATACAAACAAGTGTCAACGGTTTTAGAGTCAGCTAAACTTACATTGAAAAAATGGTTTTCAAATAATAAAAAATTCCTCAAATCTGTACCAGCTAGCGATAAAGAGAAGACTTTACGATTAAATGAGGATGAGATTATAAAAACTCTTGGCATTATATGGGCTCCTTTAGGAGATAAATTCCGATATGTATGGCCTAATTTTGATGAAAATAAAGCTGTAACAAAAAGAATTGTTTTAGCTGAATTATCCAAGCTGTTTGACCCACTTGGTCTCATCAATCCAATAACGGTAAAAGCAAAAATCTTTATGCAAGATTTATGGATTTTGAAGGTCCATTGGGATGAGTCCCTGCCAATGAAACTCCACAGTCAGTGGACTGAATTTCGAGAGAAATTAAAGGGAGTTGAACAAATAAGTGTTCCAAGGTATGTTTTATCTGAAAAAATGTTTGTAAGAGTAGAAATGCATGGCTTTGCAGACGCCTCAAAAAGAGCCTATGGGTGCTGCGTATACATTCGTACTATATGTGATGATAATGAGGTTTCTGTGCATTTATGGAGTGCCAAATCGAGAGTGGCACCATTGAAAACTTTGTCTTTGCCAAGATTAGAACTCCTAGGTGGAGAATTACTGTCAAAATTGGTTACAAAAACTAAGGAAAATATTCCAATTAAGATTGATGCCATTTATTTATGGACTGATTCCGAAATACTGCTAGACTGGTTAAAAGAGCATCCATCGAATTGGAACACGTTTGTGGCCAACCGAATATCATTAATACAAGAAGAAACAAAAGGGTGTATTTGGCGTCATGTACCATCTAAATTTAACCCAGCTGATATTATATCCAGAGGTGCGTATGCTAATGAATTAATTGAGTCTTTTTGGTTTACAGGCCCAGATTTTTTGAAAAAACCATGCTCTGAGTGGCCTCCCAACAAAATTAGACATCAAATTGCTGTTGTAGATCAGGAAAGAAACCTACATGGTACAACACTAATCATACAAAATAAGGCCAACAAAGAGACTAAAAGTGAAGGCTTCAAACCTGTTCTCCTAGAATGGATAGAGAAATTTAGCGACTTTGAAAAATTGCTAAGAGTAATTATTTGTGTGCTGAAATTCAGAAAGGTATTGCCAAAAATTACTAGAAACAACAATGTGGATGAAGCCATGACTCGTATAGTCTACTGTATACAACAATACTATTTTCGAGAAGAAATTGCATTCCTATCAAAAAATCATGAATTATCTGCCTCTAGCAAATTAAAAGGTCTAAGTGTATTTATTGAAAACAAATATGGCGTTCCATTACTTCGGGTTGGTGGCAGACTTGCGAATGCTGATTTACCCTATGATTCGAAACATCAGATTTTATTACCGAACAATTCAAAAGCGGTTCGAAGTTACGTAAGATATCTTCATCTGAAATATTTGCATGCTGGTAGCCAAACTTTAATGGGCATTATAAGACAGCGATACTGGATTTTCCATGCTAGAAGTTTAATTCGGTCTGTTACGAGAAATTGCCTTCAGTGCTTCCGATGTCGTCCTAAGCTAGGTAAACAAATAATGGGTGATTTACCTCATTCTAGAGTAGCTGTAGCCAAACCGTTTACTATTACGGGCGTGGATTTCTGTGGCCCGATAATAACAACTTATAAACTACGAGGTTGTCGTACAACAAAAAGCTACATTGCTGTTTTTGTCTGCTTTTGTACAAAGGCTGTCCATATGGAAGTAGTGACAAATTTAACCGCTAAAGCATTTTTAGCCTCATTGAAAAGATTTGTGGCACGACGTGGATTATGCTCTAAACTTTTTTGCGATAATGCTACAAATTTTGTAGGCACACGCCGTGATCTTGAAGAAATGAAGGAAAAGTTTTATACTCAACAGGTTCAAGGAGAAATATCTAAATATTGTACAACCAACAGTATTGAATTTCGTCACATTCCCCCTAGATCCCCTCACTTTGGTGGTTTATGGGAGGCGGCGGTGAAGTCTGCAAAATACCATTTAGTAAGAATTCTTGGTCAATCACACTTAACCTTTGAAGAGCTTTCAACCGTGGTTGCTGAAGTTGAAGCAGTTTTAAATTCAAGACCTTTGACCGTTTTATCAAACGACCCTAATGATGAAAGCGTTTTAACACCTGCCCATTTTTTGACTGGTGGTCCATTAACTGGCATCACTGAGCCTAGTTATGAGTCTAAGGAATTGTCCCACATGGACAGATGGTTGCGCGTGTCTGCTATA
This sequence comes from Calliphora vomitoria, assembly GCA_942486065.2. Lineage (NCBI taxonomy): Eukaryota > Metazoa > Arthropoda > Insecta > Diptera > Calliphoridae > Calliphora > Calliphora vomitoria. The sequence continues at coordinate 12,500,865 of OW818031.2, read as the reverse complement.
CAATAACATTTTTGGAAGAGATGGTCGATGGAGTATCTTCATGAACTACAACAAAAGGTTAAATGGACAAAAAAGCAGAAAAATTTAAATGAAGGTGATCTGGTGCTAGTAGCCGAAGACAATATGCCCCCAAAACAATGGTTAATGGGAAGAGTTTCTAAAATAGTTCGAGATCAAAAAGGTTCTGTACGTGTAGCTGAAGTTAAAACAAGGAATGGTATGATTAAGAGAGCAATCCACAAGCTGGCTCCAATACCAAAAGAAGGTTGATGTATTACCGGATCCATCAAGGGCGGCGATATGTTTAGGCTTTAGTTAATAGTTATTAAATGTTTTTATATTCAAATGTAACAGTCATTTCTAGTTGTGTTTAAATATCTGTTAATGTTGTATTTTCTGGTACTATGAAATGTAATAATGTTCTGACTTGCTGTCGGGAACTCTGTCTGCTAGACTATTTTTTTTATGAATTTTTTTTTAATGCTGCTGTTAAGTCGTTTTCGTGTCGTGGGAGTCGTCGTGAGCCTCTTGCTTGTAACATCAGGCGATCTTAAATTAGTAGAATTTTAAATAAAGTATATTTTTATAATTTAAATTGGAAAAATAAGTATTTTCATTTGGTCCGTAAACTAACGCGACAACAAGCCTATTAGTTAATTGTTTGAAACAGACAATGGAAACTTTTCAATCACTATACATATGTCGAAAATCAATAGTGCGATTCACTAACTTTTAACGATCCGACAATCGCAATATTAGTCGAATACGTTATTCCCTAACTTATTTTAAATAATAAATAAAAGTGACAGTCGAATACGTTATTCCCTAACTTATTTTAAATAATAAATAAAAGTGACATCTCTGCCTAAAAAAAGCGAAAACACAAAGTGGAATAGAAAAAAAAAAACAATTAAATTTATGCTAGTCAAACACTTTAGTTCGTAATTTTTATGAATTTTACATAATAAAAGTGAAATAAAATGTGAAAATTTATTGGAACATTATTATTATGCATATATACAGTAGCGAGCATAAAAAATGCACCGCAATGATATGTGATCTTCAACTGCTATTATTGTAAGTTTTGTGGTCATTGTCAATTATTATATGACATTTTGTCCAATATTTTTGTATGTAAGGCAGTGTTGCCAGGGGTAGCTTGGAAAAAGTTACAACTTTTCTAATTAAAAGTTAAATTTTTTCATAAAAAGTTACATTTACGAATTCTTCCCTAATAAATACTATATATAATAAGGTTTAATAACATATAACTAACAACAATAATTTTGTCCGTATTAAACCGGTTACTATAATCAGAGTCCGAATTACACCATTCAATATCGAGTAAAACGGATCGTAATTATCTTATTTGAGATTATGGCATTCGATATCGAGCAAGAAATATAGTAAATTTTATTATAATTTCGATATAGAAACCTTTTTTCGATACGATAGCTCATTCGATCACGTATGCGGTAATTCGGCCCGAGCTTTTTCTAAGTTTTAGTTGGCTAAATATTATCTACACAACATTCATTAAATTGTAAACTTAATCCCGGTATTCTCCAGCACATAAATCAGGGACTCATGGTAGAGCATAATATTATTTAAATTAGGAAATTGATTTAATAAATCTATTATATCAATTCACCGGGACATTAGTAGGAGTTTCAAACATTTCTGAGCGAAAATATTGCTATAAAGCTGTGTGTTGCTGGACTTGGTATTTTGAAATTTATATAACCTTTTGGAGTTTCAACAAAAATATACCGCGAAATTTCCCATCATTTCCTCAATTGAATTTTTCTAACTTTTAGCATGACTACTAGGTGTATGAAATGACAGCTACATTAATGACATACGATATTTTCAAGTGTCTAAAAACAGAGTTATGTGATCCAGCAATACAATTTTTTTATCTGACGAAATATTCCAAATGCACAATATTGGATTACTAAGATCTTTCGCATTTCCAGAGTTTGTCTCAAAATGATCTAGACTTAGGTGGTAATAAATTACAAATAAGTCACACTATTGTTTAATAGAAACATTCGTGGCATGATATGCATTTAAAGTACTAAAAATGTGTACTCTACTTTTTCAGGTCTGAAAAGTTACGAAAATAAGGTCCAAAAAAGAAAAATTATTCATGTTACGTAGAGGGTCGAAAAGTTACGAAAAATGTAACAAATGTAACCAAACGGCATCACTGATGTAAGGATAAATATAAAATTTTTAGTAAAATCAGTGGTAAATTTGTGCTAGCAAAAAAATACAACTCATGGGAAATTGATTTAAGTTTTAAAATTTTGATTAAAATAATTAAAAAAAATTGCTGAAAATCTATAATACTCTTACAATACAGTAATTTACTGTTAATACTAATAAATTCAAGGATATGAAATCTGCAAAGGATAACAGAATTAACGAATGGTGAATTTTCCGTTCAATATGGTGAATTGTTCGAAAACCAAGAACATTTTAAGAATTTTTATTTATATCTTTACCAATTTAAAATCTTCCAGATATTCTCTATGAAAAGGGAATCAAATAATTATGGTGGTGTGCCTAAAACTGAGTGCATAGGAGCTAAAGATCAAAATGATATGACTAGTTAATGTTAGAAGAGTGCTGAAATTTAATGCCATAGTAATATTTTCACAATCATATGACATCATGTGGTCTGTAAAATTACAAATAAGGAAATCATATTTAAATATCCATTTATTTTGGTAAGTAAACGAATTCCAACACAAAAGAAGACAACTGTAAATAATAATAAATTTGCCACTGTTCCTATTCCATAGAATCCTATCTTTAGTTTACGTGTTTACTAAGCTATCGAAATTTTTTACTATTTTAATTCAATATTTAAAGGAATATCTCTGACCAGATGGCCTGAGTAACAGATCTAAACTATCAAACTCGAATAAATTAAAATTACGTTAAGTGACCTTCCATATCATACGACTGCACTATTTTTAGCATAATTATTAGCAAAATTTATTTTTGTTACATTTCATGCAAAATGTTACTAACATATCAAATGTAAATTCTGAATTCAAACACATACTGACTTAACAGAAAATTTGGTGTAACACATTTTGCATGCAATATATGAAAAAACGTACAAATTTTTAAAAGGGGGCAAGGTTCGTGAAACTTCTGAGGAGTAAATAAAGGCTTTTTATATAAGTATTAGCTATTGTTGAAAACCTTAAGACATGAAGATTGATATTTTGGTAAAATTAAATAATCTAATGAATTTTTGGGATGTCATTTACTTTAAAAACTTAAAAAATTATAATATGGTGATTTTTCATAAAGAAAAATATAAAGTTTGAATCAATGTAAAATTTTAACGGTTAAAGATATCATAACAAAATCAGCGACATTATAATTTTTGACATTTTTTATTTTCAAATACCGGAATTCCTAAACCGGGGAAAATGTTTTACAAAAACTGTGTTTTTTTTAGAAACGTTATTTACCGTGTGATAGTGAAAAAAACTTTTTAGATATTTAAGAAGCTTAGAGGATTATACAAATATTAAGTTTTTTCGAGGATCGGTGCTTTGCCTTTTTAGAATTTTTTACTCAAATCTGAAATTTTTGTTAAAAATTGGCCAAGTTTGGATGGATCTGTAGGGTGTTGCGTCCGCTTAAGTGAGTCAAAATTTACTTTACGCGCTTTTGCATTAAATTCTCTTTCCGGATCATATAAAAATTGTATATAGTTCCGAAGAAAATGTTTTTCTTTTTGGGAAAAAAACTTAAAAAATATGTCACTTTTTACATGTTCCAATTTTGGATGCGTTTAACTTTTTATAGAGACAAGATAACTGTTAGGAAGTTGTTTTTATTTTATTTAGAATTTTATCACTAATATAGATGATATTTTAGAAAAAAAATTCGACCCTCCGTAGGCCAGCCACATCTAAAAAAAATCATAAAAAGATCGAGCAAAATTTAAAAAAATAAATAAATAAACCTAAATATCTCTTCAACTAATAGAGATAACCTACAGATGTAAGCGTATTTTTTATAGATCTTCTTAAGCACTATTTATATATTAAATTTCAGCTCTTTCCGATCATAAATGGATTTTTGGCGATTTTTTTTTTTTTTAAAACTGTCCCCCATTAGCGCTAGCAAACTGAAATCAAACTCGAAAATACCTAAGCTCCAACCATGTAAAATTTCGTAACAATATCTCAAATGGTTGCCGAGATACCGAATTATTTCCAAAAAAAAAACGTTTCTAAACCACTGTGCGACAGCGAATATCATTAAAAATGTTACTGAATAGCAAATTTGATAAATTTTCGTTATACATATTTATTTTAAAGATACGATTATCGTTACAGATCTAGATTTATAATAGGCTGGCTGCATAGAATTCAACGTTACTACAAATTTAAAACAGAATTTCATTCACAGTATGATTTATTTTTAAACAGCTATTGTGAATGGTACTGTTTGCATTGAATTATGGTTTGTGTCTTCAATATCAATAACATGTACAGCACTAAGTGATTAGGGTGACATCTGCCGTTTGAAATGACAACTACTAACTAATAGGTATCGAAATCACAAACCGTAAAAGCTATTTTATAAAAAAATTACAATAATGTGAATATTTAGCATTATAAGTTTGCTTAGTAGAAAGATAAGTACCAGTGTTGCCCAGAGATTTCAAATTTGGGACAATTGTTTAATGTTTACCTTGAATTGTTTAATATGTTTAATGTTTACCTTGAATTTTACCCATTAGTAAAATTGTTCCCTAACGATTACCATAATATGTTAATATGTTTTATGTTTTATATTAAAATTATGTTATAAATATGTAATCACACTTTGACCTATGTTGGCTTTTTGATTACAATTAATAAATGATATGAAATGAAAGACCAGTAAATAAGCACTTTAAAGTTATAAGTGAGTAAGGAGGATTTCAAACATGTTACCTTTGATCCCAGATGTAAAATGTGTGATTTCTTTTAAATTGAGTAAAAGTAAAGTCTGTTGACTATCTGAGGAATGGAAATCGCAAGTACGACTATATTATAACATATACATATTGATATAGTTCCTTTTCACTTCTATGCTCTCTAAAATCGTTAATAAAACAACAAGTATTAATGCAAATGTTTCTATTGATATAACATTTAAAATTGATAAAGAATTTTTATGGGACATCTGAATCGTAGAATAATCGTATGGGGTTCATAATCGGGAAAATTTTCCCGGGAAAGTTTACAGTATTATTTTTGCCCATATAAAACAGATTCGTTATTATTTATTGTCTATTTGAGTAGCTGAAAAAAATTTCAGCCACATCTGAAAATTTCGATCATTTAGACTGAATAATTAGATTAGAAAACCAAAACTATTTCCTCTGTGTGACAAAAACAGAAAAATGTTTCTTTAAAACAGGAAAATCAAAATTTCTAGTAGATCATCTTAATACAAATTAAAACTTTAATTTCTTAAAGGGATTATTGAGATGTTTAACATTAAAACTAATGATATTCATATTTTGAGTAAAATTTAACAATAACACTGGTTTATATTTGATTATATACCACCAATCTGATTTGAAAAAGTTCTCTTTTGGTGTACTTGTTGTGTATTTTTTTTTTTTATTTATAAAACTTTTATTTTTATTCAAATTAGTGTTATACCAACAGTCGTTTGAAAAAAAAAAGTCAGGCTTATCACTTGAATTGATCGTCGTCAAATAAACAGCAAATCGGGAGACATGCAATGTGATGATCTTTTAAAAACCTAAGTACGAGAATTTATACATTTGTCTTTTGTTTCACTAAATGATCTCATCAGTCTAATTTAAATACTTTGAGAGTACGGAACATCAACTACTAAATAATTCGAAAAAAAAAGTGTGTGCGATTAACTTATCGGGATTAACAGAATTTGAAAGAGAAACGGAGCGAAGTACAAACAACATTAAAACGAATCAAAATATAAATCAAGGGCAATTGTGTAGACAGCAGTTTTAAGTTTTTTTGTTATTGCAGTCGACATTCATCATCATACAACCAGCAACATCCTCTCGGCGTAAGCGTGTTTTTATTATTAGTATTTGTATTATTATAGTTGTGGACCGACCACAAATACAAACAAGCATTAGTGCAATTTGAGAGTAATTGTGTTAAGATGTTTTGCTAAATACTGAATTGAATATCACAGATAATATGTATATTTGTTTATATTTTTTTTAAATGTGTAAGAAATTTGTTATATTTCATGAGTACTTTTCATTAAAAAAAATTGTTATCAATTTCCAAAAACGCATGTACATTCTAAAACGTTAGACATATTTATTATTCCGATTTAATAATACCAAATATATGTATGAATACATTAGGATGGTCCCATTTTTATGGTGTCGACAAATTTATAGATGTTTTTGATAAAAATTAAACTTTAGTTTGTTATTTGAAAGTTTTTCTCTATAAAAATTCGTATTTTACATCTTTTTAAAAAAAGTAGTATTTTTACTACTTTTTTCAAAAAGTAGTATTTTTACTACTTTTTTCAAAAAGTAGTATTTTACATCTTTTTAAAAAAAGTAGTATTTTTACTAATATTTTTAAAAAGTAGTATTTTTACTACTTTTTACAAAAAGTAGTATTTTTACTACCTCTTTCAAAACGTAGTATTTTTACATCTTTTTTCAAAAAGTAGTAATTTTAATACTTTTTTCAATTAGTATATTTACAACTTTTTTAAAAAAGTACTATTTTTACTACGTTTTTCAAAAGTACTATTTTTACTACTTTTTTCAAAAAGTAGTATTTTTTATACTACCTTTTTCAAAAAGTAGTATTTTTTATACTCTTTTAAAAGTAATATTATTACTCCTTTTTTCAAAAATACTATTTTTAATACTTTTTGCAAAAAGTACTATTTTTACTACTTTTTTCAAAATGTAAAATTTTCATTACTTTTCAAAAAGTAGTAGTTTAACAACTTTTTTCAAAAAGTAATAGTTTAACTACTTTTTTCAAAAAGTAGTATTTTTACTACTTTTTAGAAAAAGTAGTACTTTTACTCTTTTTTTCAAAAATAAGTATTTTTATACTACTTTTTACAAAGAGTAGTATTTTTTATACTACATTTTTCAAAAAGTAGTATTTTTTATAAAAATTAAACTTTAGTTTGTCAAAAAGTAGTATTTTTTATACTACTTTTTTCAAAACGTAGTATTCTTACGACTGTTTTCAAAAAGTAGTATTTTTACTACTTTTTTCAATTAGTATATTTACAACTTTTTTAAAAAGTACTATTTTTACTACGTTTTTCCAAAAAGTAAAAATACTACATCTTTTTTCAAAAAGTAGTATTCATACAAATTTTTACAAAAAGTAGTATTTTTACTATCTTTTTCAAAAAGTAGTATTTTTACTACTTTTTTCAAAAAGTAGTATTTTTATTACTTTTTAAAAAGTATTTTTACAACTTTTTTAAAAAAGTAGTATTTTTACAACTTTTTAGAAAAAGTAGTACTTTTAACTATTTTTTTCAAAAAGTAGTATTTTTATTACTTTTTAAAAATATTTTTACAACTTTTTTAAAAAAGTAGTATTTTTACTACGTTTTTCCAAAAAGTAAAAATACTACATCTTTTTTCAAAAAGTAGTATTTTTTATACTACTTTTTGCAAAAAGTAGTATTTTTTATACTACTTTTTTCAAAAAGTAGTAGTTTAAGTACTTTTTAAAAAAGTAGTAGTTTAAGTACTTTTGCAAAACGTAGTATTTTTACTAATTTTTTTAAAAGTACTATTTTTACTACTTTTTTGAAAAAGTAGTATTATTATACTTTTTTCAAAAAGTAGTATTTTTACTACTTTTTTCAAAAAGTAGTATTTTTACTACTTTTTAGAAAAAGTAGTATTTAACTCTTTTTTTTCAAAAAGTAGTATTTTTATTACTTTTTAAAAATATTTTTACAACTTTTTTAAAAAGTAGTATTTTTACTACGTTTTTCCAAAAAGTAAAAATGCTACATCTTTTTTCAATATGTAGTATTATACTACTTTTTTCAAAAAGTAGTATTTTTTATACTACTTTTTTCAAAAATTAGTAGGTTAAGTACTTTTTCAAAAAGTAGTACTTTAAGTACTTTTTCAAAAAGTTGTATTTTTAGTATTTTTTTCAAAAAGTAGTAGTTTCAAAAGTTGTATTTTTACTACTTTTTTCAAGAAGTACTATTTTTACTACTTTTTTCAAGAAGTACTATTTTTACTACTTTTTTAAAAGTAGTAATTTTTATACTACTTTTTACAAAAAGTAGTATTTTTCAAAAAGTACTATTTTTACTACTTTTTTTCAAAAAGTATTTTTTTACTACTTTTTTCAAAAAGTAGTATTTTTGATACAATTTTTTTCAAAAAGTCGTATTTTTTTTACTAATTTTTTCATAAAGTATTTTTTATACTACTTTTAATTATTTTACTACTTTTTTCAAAAAGTAGTATTTTTACTACAGGATACAAAATTAGTTGAAGATTCAAACTAGCATAAATATTAATCCATTTTGATAGAGGCATGATATATTTTGTAAGAATATTGGTAATAATTCCTAATGCCCGTAATTTCAACAAATAGATATCTATTAGTGCTGTAGTAAAAACATTTGGTAATTTTTACACGTGGATATTGATTTGAAATCAATGTCAATTTACCGTTTAGGTAAATTTATCTACTGGGTATTTTACACCGTAGATATCTATTTGTTGAAATTGCGGGAATAAGTATGTAGTTATAAAAGTCTAGAAAAACTGGATGATTTCAAAAAAGATTCTACTTGTTTTTGGGAACTTCTTTCATATTATACAAAATGTTACAAAAATCGAAGAGAAACAGCAAACCTTAAAGAAAAATTTGTAGAAACGGTATATTGAATTAGGCTAAACTGAATAAATATCTGTTTTAGGGGCCCACCTAATACCTAATACCTAATATATATAGATTTATATTTATCAGTAAATTCTATATGAATTAATTTAATTAATAATTGCAACATTTCGTTTTTTTATTTCTTTCTTACTTTAGACTCTACGTCAACATTTAGCGTTTAAAACAATTATACCCATTTTATATAAAGATGTCACGAACCGTCAGGTAAATAACAAGTGATTAATAGATTTTATTAACTATTGATTAAATCCATAAATACATTTCGGTTGAACTGTTTTAATATGTCGTTAGATTTTCTTGTTACAGATATTTCAAATTAATCTATATTGTTGCCGGAATTCTATTGAGTAACGAGGATATTTGTGAAACAGTAGATCAAATCCAAATAGCACCACGTGTTGAAATGAAAGAAAAAGTTAGTCAACAGCAGACAACGAAAAAAGTGCAACGTCTTGCAATAAGCGAGAAAAAATTTACAGTCAGCGACTGTTGGTATCACAAGTTCAATGTATTTCGTATGTTAAATCGAATTAAGAGTCGCATACGGCCACAATGGAGCGCCTTTAGTGTGTGGACTATACCCAACTACTTTATACAGTGTTCGTCGAACTTACTCTATCGTACGTTTGTTATAAACAGTGACTGTGATTTAATTTATAAATAAAATTAAAGTAAATTTAAAAAAAAAAAAATTAAAATTATAAAAACGATTTCCTGTAGTTAAATAACAAAAACTCAATACTCAACTAGACGTTTACGAAGCATTTAATAATTTGTTTGATTTTTTTTTTTTTGTTTTTTTGTTTAAGCAATTTAAATAGAATATGACTTGTTAATAATTAATTAATTTTTAAGACAGTAACAATTAGAATACTTAAATAAAAGTGGCTTTAGTAATGTTAAAATTGTTGTTATTACAAGTTTAAATATTGATTGCATATACATACATAAGTACTCGTACATAATTAAAGAATTTATTTATAATTTACTACTAAGAATTAATATTTGGTCCCTAAACATGTTCCATATACATATTGTGAGTCGTTGTCCTTTACCGCCGATCATCAGTCATCTTCTACTGTTGCTCTCCATTCGCGACAATTGAATGTTGCGATGTATCTGAATTGTCGGGACTTATTGCACTGTTGGGACTTCTGTCACCTCCCCGCACATTCAAAGTTGTCTGCAACATATTGGCAATACTTTCAACATCTAAATTTTCATCTGTAGCTGAAATTTTACGCAATGCCGAACACACGATACTCAAGTCCCCCTTTAGCTCGCTAACAACAGCAGTTATTTTCTGGGCATTAGAGAGCACTTCGACGCTTTGGGTATAAGGATTGTAGCGTACACCAAAAGGCCGCTGTATACTTTCGGCAAACAATCTATTGAGAGAAAATGCATCAAATTTTAAATCGTCAATAACTTTGTAAGTAAGTGTTTAATTGAAAAAAACGAGCTCTATATGTGACCAAAATTCTATACTTTCAATGAAAAACATAAAATATTTTAAATCGTTAATAAATTTGTTAAAAAATGCTTAATTTCTCACAAAAATCTATATTTTCTATTCAAAATTACAAAATGTCCTCAATAACTTTGTAAATAATCGTTTAATTAAGAAAACGATCTATGATCACTCATATTTCTGACCAGATATCGATATTTTAATGAAAAGCTCAAATCGTGTATATATTTGTAAATAAGCATTTAATTGAGAAAAGAACTTAATAATTGATATATTCTATGAAAATCTCAAACTATCTTAAATCGTTAATAAAGTTGTTATAAAGCATTGAATTTAGAAAAGAAGCTTGATCACAAAACTCAAAATATTTTAAATCATCAATAACGTTATAAATAAGCGTTTAATTGAGAAAAGCAGCTAAATCGGCAATCACACGTATTTTCTGACCAAAATCGATATTTTCTATGAAAAACTCAAAATTACAAAAGTCCTCAACAACTTTGTAAATAAGCGTTTAATTGAGAAAAAGAGCTTGATCAGTGATCACTCATATTTTTGACCAGAAATCGATATTTTCTATAAAAAAAAAAAAAAATTAAAATATCATAAATCGTTAATAACTTAGTAAATAAGCGTTTAATTGAAAAAAGGAGCAGAATCAATGATCACTCATATTTCCGATCAGAAATCAAAATTTTAATTAAAAACTCAAAATATCTTAAATCGTTAATAAATTTGTTAAAAAAATGCTTAATTGAGAAAAGAAGCTCAACCTGTGATCACTCATATTTCTGACCAGAAATCAAAATTTTAATGAAAAACTCAAAATATCTTAAATCGTGTATATATTTGTTAATAAGGATTTAATTGAGAAAAAAAGCTCGATCTGTGATCGCTCATATCGATATATGTTATGAAAATCTCAAACTATCTTAAATCGTTAATAAAGTTGTTATAAAGCATTTAATTTAGAAAAGAAACTCGATCATAAAACTCAAAATATTTTAAATCATCAGTAACGTTATAAATAAGCGTTTAATTGAGAAAAGCAGCTAAATCGGCGATCACTCATATTTTTGACCAGAAATCGATATTTTCTATAAAAAAAAAAAAAATTAAAATATTATAAATCGTTAATAACTTAGTAAATAAGCGTTTAATTGAGAAAAGGAGCAGAATCAATGATCACTCATATTTCCGATCAGAAATCAAAATTTTAATTAAAAACTCAAAATATCTTAAATCGTGTATATATTTGTTAATAAGGATTTAATTGAGAAAAAAAGCTCGATCTGTGATCACTCATATCGATATATGTTATGAAAATCTCAAACTATCTTAAATCGTTAAGAAAAGAAGCTCCATCATAAAACTCAAAATATTTTAAATCATCAATAACATTATAAATAAGCGTTTAATCGGCGATCTACACGTATTTCTGACCAAAATCGATATTTTCTATGAAAACCTTAAAATTACATAAGTTCTCAATAACTTTGTAAATAAACGTTTTATTGAGAAAAAGAGCTTGATCAGTGATCACTCATATTTTTTTTTACCAGAAATCGATATTTTCTATAAAAAAAACTTAAACTATCATAAATCGTTAATAACTTTGTAAAAAAGCATTTAATTGAGAAAAGGAGCAGGATCAGTGATCACTCATATTTCCGATCAGAAATCAAAATTTTAATGAAAAACTCAAAATATCTTAAATCGTGAATATATTTGTAAAGCGTTTAATAAAGAAAAGAAGATCGATCTGTGATCACTCATACCTCTGGCCAAAAATCTATATATTTTATATCTAAAACCGTCAATATCTTTGTAAATAATATTTTATTTGGGAAAATGATCACGTAAGTTAGTGAACAAAAATTAATATTTACTATGAAATACTTAAAATATTTTAAATTGCCAATTACTTTTTAAATAATCAATTCATATTTCTGACCAAAGATCTAGGTCAAAATATCGTATTTAATTATAAAAGAAGCACGATCTGTGATACTTCATATTTCTAGCCTAAAATCAATATTTTCTAGAAAAACTCAAAATATTTAAATCATATATAGCTTTGTAAATGAGCATTTAATTGAGAAAAGGATTTTTTATTTATGAAAAACTCAAAATATATAAAATCGTTAATAACTTTGTTACAAAGTATTTAATTGGAAAAGGCAACTTGATCTGTGATCACTCATATTTTCTATGAAAAATTAAAAATACAAATCTAAAATTGAGAAGAAATTTGTGAAAAGGCGCTTAACTAAGAATAGGAACTCGAATTGCCCACCAAAAATAGTTTTAACTTTATTATAAAGCGTTAATTTGAGAAAAGGCGCTCGGTCTATGATCTCTCATAATTCAGAACAAAATCGATATACTTGAAATTTATATCCAATTGTTAATAACGTTATTATTGATTGAGAAAAGAAGCTCGATCAATGATCACTCATATTTTCGTCCAAAAATCCATGTTTTCTATGAAAAGCTCATTGATCAACTCAGTATTACTTTCTGGATTGTACATAGAATTCAACATAAATAAGTTTCATATAGACAAATCACACGAACTAATTTCTTTTCGATCGGTCCTAATCGGTCATAGCTCCCTTATAAGGACCACTTCCGAAAATCACTCACGAAAATAAATATTGTATTGAAATTTAAAAAAAAAAATGTTTTTGCTAAGGACTGAGATCGAAAAATTTTTAACACACGTTTTTCATTAAAACTTTTAACCCAAGTATTATTTGATTTTTTATCAAGTTACCTTTGTAAATCAAGTCAGTTATTATGTTTAATGTCAATTATGTTCATTTGTTGTTAATCTGATTAAAATAAGTGACCAGAAAAAAGTGCTTACTAAAATTATTAAATATTTTCAACAAAACCCAACTTGGTCCTACAAAAAGTTGGCCACACAATCAAATGTTAGTAAACAGTACCGTATTAACAGAACCGTTGATAGAAAACCTGTTTCAGGTAGAAGGAATGGTTCACATGATGTTTATTAAGCCAAAAAAATAGAAAGCATTTTCAAAAGAGCTCCCAACACATCCGGTAGGAAAGCAGTCCGGTTAGCTCAGTGCTCGGACTATTTGGTACGAAAAGTTAAAGCCAATGCAGGTTCAAAAACATACAAGGCTCAAAAAGTTCCTGAAAGGAACGCTGCTAAAAATTTAGAGGCCAAAAAGAGAGCACGGAAATTGAAGTCAAATTTAAAAAAAAAACAAGTAACAGAGCTATATTCGGCTGTGCCGAATCTTATATACCCTTCACCAAATTATACTTTAAAATAAAATTTAAAAAATTCTTATTTTTTTTTTTCGAAATTTTCTTAAAGTTTTTTCCAATTTTTTAAAAAAAATTTTTTTTTAATTTAAATATTTTTTTTTTTTAATTTATTAGTGAAAAAAGAGTTTTTTGTGAAAAAAATTCGGGTTAAAAAATATGTTTCCCGATTTTGACCCATTGAAGGTCCAACCTACTATTGCCTTATATACATCGTTGCAATGGACTTTGAAATATCTATCGTTAGATATCCATATTGTCTATATTTATGACTTAGTAATCGAGATATAGATCAAAAATAGGCAAAAAAAATAGAGGTTGTCTCGGATTTTTGCTCATATCTCCGTTATTTATGGACGGATTTTGCTGATTTTAAATAGGAAACTTCTCGAAAGCATGTCTGACAGAATTATTGAAGATTTGGATCCCGAAGATATCTGGGGTCTTCAGAAAATTGATTTCAACAGACAGACAGACGGACATGGCTAAATCGACTCCGCTATCTATAAGGATTCAGAATATATATACTTTATAGGGTCGGAAAATTATATTGTGGAAATTACAAACGGAATGACAAATTTATATATATCCTTCTCACGAAGGTGTAGAATATAAAAATATTCCTGCTGCATATTGGATGACGAAACGTATTTTCTGGCAGATTTTTTGCAGCTTCCGGGTCAAAATTATGATGTTGCTGATGCTCAAGGGAATGTTGAAGAAAAGTTTAGGGCTCAAAAGCAGACAAAATTTCCCAAAAAGTTCTTGGTATGGCAAGCAATATGCAGTTGCGATAAAAAAGCCAAACATTTGTTACAAAGAGCTCTCTAAATACCGAAATTTACATCAAGGAATGTTTACAAAAAAGGATGCTTCCATTGATAAGACTTTTTAGTGTGTCCACTTATTTTTGGCCTGATATGGCACCCTGTCACTATGGTAAGAAAGGTCTTCAATTTTTATTTCTTGTTAAAGGGCTAAACCAGTATAGATTTGACCCCCATTAAAAATCCCACTAAAGACTGAAATGGATTCTCACCTCATTTGCTCTTTGGCGTCTTCAAAGGAGTCTGTATAATAATAAGCATTTTGATAAGAAGTAATTATACATTCTTCTTTGCAAGTTATTTCGGGATCAAATTTTTTAATTTTCTCTTTGGCAGCAATGGCATGCTGCAGTTCAGCCACCGAACTTAACAAACCGGCACCATACACCTTAAACGAATTGTCAGGTTGATGGCACAGGCCAAATTCCACTGTAAAGAAATAAAGCTGAAATTTGGAAAGCATTAAATGTTATTATTTATTACTATTATTTTATTTTATTATTATTTATTAGCCATTAACACACCGTTGCCAATTTCTCAATATCTGCATCAGAAGCGCCCAGAGAAGCCAAGCCGATTTCTTGGGAAAATTGAGCAAAACTAGAGTTGGCCAATAAAGGCATGTGACCCAATAATTCATGGCAACAATCACTATAACGAAATGGAAAATATTATCACGACTAACAACAAATTCAACTAATTTAAAACTTACGGTTCCGGAGTATAAAATGGATCTGATGAATGCCTTATATACTGGGTACAATGAAACACACGAAATGCCAAACCCGATAAAAAGTCTCTAGGCGATAAATAACCCGCCACTGGTCTTAATTGAAAACCAGTTTTGCGCTTTAGAAAAGTACTAACATCCTGCAATTGGGGTATATTATCCTCCCTATAGCCGCAGTATTTCACTAGTTCTGGCCAATTTTCCATATACTCGGGTACAGCATATTTTACATACAAACGATGCAGTTCGCAAAATACCGTACCCCTTAAATAATAATTTAATTTAATAGCTTCTTAAGTTATTATATACCAAATCCTTACCATGTCTTGATCTCTTCGGCTGTATATTCCACTCGAGGTATGGGATTACCACTTCAAGTTTTAAAGTTGTTAGTTTTAATTTACATAGTTTAAGTTAAATTTATATATACTTACTGCTTAAAATTCATGGCAATTGTTGAAAACTTTTCCCTTCTTTTGCGATAAATAGGATCCTTAAAGCCTGGATGATCAGCATCCAACTCAGAACCATACATCAATACGTTTTGGGCTTTATCCAAATCAGATATTTTACGCGGAAACCAAACCATTTCACCAAAATCTATTAACAAAAATTATTAAAATCTTTATCAATAAGTAATTAATTTTAAGAATACGTTTAGCAATTACACACCGAAACTAGAACAGGCGGACAGAGATGGAGCTCTTACTATGGCATTCTTATCCACCGAGGTATAGTTTACCGAATGTACCTCCCGGTTAAGCATTTGCAGTACTTGATCTAAACGCTTTTGATCGCATTCCACATCCACCACTACATCAGCCTAAGTTTGGATATAAATAAAAATCATTATTGTCGAAAAAATCAAGCCCTAACAGCGAAAATATCTTAACCAACAATATATTCGATTTTAATTGTTTTAATGCCAATCGTTAATTTAGAATCGTTTACATAATGTCTTGAGATTTATTAGGTGCAACAAGTACCGTTACAATTTTATAGCAAAAACAATTTTAGCTTAAATTCTTTTTAAATCACTCAAACAACCACAAAAAGGTTTCTCCTGTTAAGTCTGTTGTCATGCTTTTAAGATATTTTCGCGGCAAGGGAAAATATTAAACTTAAATTTTAAACTTTTTAAAAATTTGTTAAACGAATTCCACAAATTTACGATTTTATTTTTAGGGTCTAATTAAGGATACATACGAAAATAAAAAATCCATCACAATGATGGAAAATGTTCTATAGAAATACTGTTATACGCAACATTCTGTTATACACCACACTTTCCATAGAATATACTCAACATGCTCTATATAAGGTGAATTTAAACAAGTAAGAGAGCTGTATCCGGCTGTGCCGAATCTTATTATACCAAATTATACTTTAAAATAAAATTAAAAAAAAAAAAAATTATTTATTAAAAAAAAAAATTTTCGAAATTGTTTTTTAAGTTTTTTCCAAATTTTTAAATAAATTTTCTTTTTTAAATTTATTAGTGAAAAAAGTTTATGACAAAAAAAAGTTTTTTGTGAAAAAAAATTCGTGTTAAAAAATATTTTTCCCGATTTTGACCCATTGTAGGTCAAAAATAGGCCAAAAATAGAGTTTGTCTCGGATTTTTGCTCATATCTCCGTTATTTATGGACGGATTTTACTGATTTCAAATAGGAGACTTCTCGAAAGCATGTCTGACAGAATTATTGAAGATTTGGATCCCGAAGATATCAGGGGTCTTCAGACAATTGATTTCAACAGACAGACAGGATCCAGAATATACACAGTCTTACAAAAGTTTACATACCACTAATATATTTCATCTTTATAAATAAATATTTAGTGAAAATTCTTTAATTACTTTTTTTATGCTATTTCGGATTTATTGATATAAAATAAACACAAAGCTAATTTATTTTCATTAAATTCTACTTAAAAACATAAAATAATTAATTTTTTGGCACAAAGCTAATTTACATAACTTTACATACGGGATAAAAAAAAACTTAAAAAAAAATTAAATTAATATTTTGAGTGGCCTCCTTTGGCTTTAATTACAGCAGATAATCTATTTGGCATGGACAAAGCCAATTTTTTTTTGTTATTTCTGGAGTAATTTTTCTCCATTCTTCCATCAACGATTCTTTGAGAGCTGGAACTGGTGTTACTTGTTGATTTTTTACCCCCTCGTTTTAAAATATTCTATAAATGTTCAATAACATTAAGATCGGGGGACTGCGGGGGATGTTCCTATTTGTTTTTAACGTTATATAGAAGCCATTTCTTAACTAACTTTGATGAATGCTTCTGATCGTTGTCCTGGAGAAATATTGCGTTGTCCTCCAGATCTAGAAGTTGGACGCTGGGAAGATAGCTATCCTTTAAAATATCGATATACATGGCCTTATCCATAGTACCATCGATGAACCTGAGCATACTGACACCATTTGCCGCCTACATCCCCATACCATGACTGACCCGCCTCCATGTTTTACGGTGCACTTAACATTTTGTGGTATTAACTCTGCATTAGGCTTTCGCCAAACTTTTGTTCGTCCATCACCTCCAAAAGCCATAAATTTACATTCAACAGTCAATATTACCCTCTCCCAAAATAAAGGGTCATTTACATGAGCATTTTCGTACTTTTGGGCATATTTTAAGCGCTTCTGGATATTCACAGATCTAAGTAATGGTTTTTTTCTGGCAACTCTGCCATTGTACCCATTTTTCTTGATACATCGGCAAACAGTCTGATCAGAAACGGTAATTTCTAGATTTGTTCTCATTTTCCGGTTTAGTTCAACGGCACTTAGCTTAGGATTTTCTTGAATGGAACGTATAATAGACCGTTCTGTTTGTTTGTCGAGAATAAAATTCCAATTTCATTAAAAGATATGCCATCATTTCTCAACATAATGACGGTTTTTCGAATTGGCTCAGAAATTTCTTTGCCCTTGAACATTTTCTTCCACTAAAAATACTTTTTGATTTTATTTTGCCAGTGTGATCACTTTTAGTGAAGGTAAACTTTCTACCACTGATTTTACACAAAGCATCATAAAAATTGTAGCCGAAATTTTAACGCAACAACTTTTTTTTTTGCAGGGTACGTAAACTTATGTAACATTAAAAGGATACCAATTACTCGTGTTTTATTGTTATTTATTTAAAATACCAACATAATATTATAAAATATGATGGAAATATATTTTTTAAGTGCATTAAACAAAAATGTAGTTACAACTCTTAATAAAATTATATATTTTCCAAAAAAATAGAAAAATTTCAAACGTATGTAAACTTTTGTAAGACGTGTATATAGGGTCGGAAAATTATATAGTGGAAATTACAAACGGAATATCAAACTTATATATACCCTTCTCACGAAGGTGAAGGGTATAAAAATACTATTATACAGAAAATACTAGTATACACAATATTTTTTATAGAAAATATTGTTATAGGCAACATTTTCTTTAAAAAAATATTGTTATAGGCAACATTTTCTATAGAATATTCAGTTATACACTAAATTGTCTATAACATATTCTTGTATACACTATATTTTCCATAGAACATTCTATTATACGCAACATTATCTGTATAAAACACTGTTATACGCAACATGTTCTATATACGTAAAATTTGGTACAGAAAATATTGTTATACCCAACTTTTGCTATAAAAAATTCAGTTATACACAGCATTTTCTATAGAAAATTCTATTATAAACAACATTTTCTGTATGGAATATGGTCTTCAAAATCGTCTATGAAAAATACTTATACAGTGAAAACAGATTCGTGATAGCAACCGAATTTGTTGCCAATCGAATGATTCGGTTTTACACATAGAATTTTTCGGTTCTATCAACAGAAAGTCAGTTGACAAAGAAGAATTTCGGTTGAAGCAACCAAACATTTGTTATCCCTTCTAAAATGTTGTAGCCACAACTGTAAACTTCGGTCACTAAGGTAGAATCATTCGATTGGCAACAAACTCGGTTGCTATTACGAATCTGTTTTCTCTGTGTAGGAATTCAATTGTCAAATCATTGAGTTTTGTCAGTGCTTAATGAGCGGATTTGCGTATGTTTTGATAACTGACTTCTTCTATGATGAAATTAAAAGAAAATAAGTTAATACGACATGAACGGACATGCTTATATTGAACAGCAAATAATATTGAGCCTACAGAATGTATTTTTTCATAAAATATTGAAGGTTTGTTTGAAAGTATCAAATGATTAGCGGGAGTACGGTTCTTTTAAATGTGAAATATTATTTAAAAAAAAGTACAATCGTATCACATTTTTCATCACTGTTCCATCCATAGGAAATGTGTGTATTCCAACAATTTTGCTGAAATGGTGAAACATTAACCTATTCACTACCGGGTTCAAAAGAATTTTTTTTTAATTTCTGGGATTTTTTATTAAAATACATACAGTATTTAATGAGGAATTTTTATGAGAACATAGAAAAGTACATATTTATTTCACTAGGTTTAATTAAATTAACCCTTATATGCCCATGAGACCAAATGAGACAAATAAATGTTGTCAAATTTTGTTCCCAAGTGCATAAAATGATTGATATAAATTTGTTCATTATAAAAATCCATAATATTCCAATGTTCATTTTAAAATATTTCACTCAGACTTATTTTGACCACAAATACAGCAAACGGTTTATTTTTAATTTAATCTTCAGAACTCCTGGAATTTTTCCCTGAAGTATCATTAAAATCTTCTTATAAATATAAAGTAATTCAGTATATTTTATGAATACTTACGAATATTCAAAAACTTAATTTTCCCGATTTCAGCTAAATCTTTAATATCTCGTTACCTTAATATAGAAAGGCCCTAACTCGTAAAAAACACGAGTTAGGACCTTTCTATGTTAAGGTAACGATATATTTCTTATAGATGGGGCAATAATATTATTAATTTGATTTATTAAAACTCAAAAATTGCATTTTAAACAAATTATTACGACAAATATATCGATTTTCCCAAAATCCTTAAAGTTCAAACCGCAGGTACGGCAAAACTACTTATGAGAGATATTTACCTAATTCTTTCTTCTGTTATACTCCTGAATACATAAGTATATTCTTTCTTAATAAAATAAAACGGAGCACAAGAGTATTAAATAATTGCATTTTAATCTGTCGATTTTCCCGGGAAAATTCCTTGGATTTTCCAAACTAAATTTTCAAAAATATAATTCTAGATTAAAGATTCTATATACATATGGGGCATTTCATGTCAAGTGAAACAACTTTTGAAATCGATGTCTTCCAATTGGGATGAAATTTGCATCATAGTTAGTTCTATTGGATAGTAATTCAGACACAATTTTTCAACAAGATCGGTCTAGAACTTTCTGAGTTAGAGGGGTTGACCCCCTGACATTTTGGCCAAGCAGATGTTTTTCTCATCCATGTATTATTATTACCTATTGTTCTTAGCAAAATGTGTCCCAAATAACTCGGAAAAAAAATTAAAAATAAAAAAATTTTGTAATTTTTTTTCCAAAATCAAAAACTTTTTTTGACTTTTTTTAAAAATTTTTCAAATTTTTTTGCTCAAAAGTAAGCTAGCCTTTAAGAGATTTTTGGTCGCTTAGTGGGATGCGAAATATATATTTTGTAACTCAAGACATACAATTTTTTACTTTTTTTTTGCTAAATCTAATTTTTTTTCCAAAATATCCCCCTTTTTCATACCCTTCACCTTCGTGAGAATGGTATATATAAATTTGTCATTCCGTTAGTAATTTCCACAATATAATTTTCCGACCCTATAAAGTATATATATTCTGAATCCTTATAGATAGCGGAGTCGATGTAGCCATGTCCGTCCGTCTGTCTGTTGAAATCAATTTTCTGAAGACCCCAGATATCTTCGGGATCCAAATCATCAATAATTCTGTCGGACATGCTTTCGAGAAGTTTCCTATTTAAAATCAGCAAAATCCGTCCATAAATAACGGAGATATGAGCAAAAAACCGAGACAACCTCTATTTTTGGCCTATTTTTGTTCTATATATCGATTACTAAGTCATAAATATTGACAATATGGATATCTAATGATAGATATTTCAAAGTCCATTGCAACGATGTATATAAGGCTATACAAAGTTGGACCTACAATAGGTCAAAATCGGGAAAAACATTTTTTAACCCGAATTTTTTTTCACAAAAAACTTTCTTTTGTCATAAGTTTTTTTCACTAATAAGTTAAAAAATTTTTTTTAAAAAATTGGAAAAAACTTTTAAAAAATAATTTTGAAAAAAAAAAAATTTTAAAAAAAATTTTTAAATTTTATTTTAAGGTATAATTTGGTGAAGGTTATATAAGATTCGGCACAGCCGAATATAGCTCTCTTACTTGTTTAAATTTTTTTTTGTGCTCAGAAGAAAGCTTAGGTCCATTGATTTAAGAGGTTTTTGGTCGCTTAGTGGCATGCGAGTAGGATATCTATCAAAAAAAAACTTAAAAATTAAAATTGATCCTCGAAATTTGAAAAAAGTAAATGAACTTCTTAGTCCATTGAAATCAAAAGATTACGGAAAGAAATATAACTCTGAAACTTTAGCTATTAATAGAAAATATTTTACTTGTTTGACGAACTAAAAAGCTTACATATTTATTTTAATCTGGGTCACTTTATTTTCAAATTGTTTTATTAAAATTGAGCTAATTAAAATGATTGCCAAATCCCGAAAACCTCAGAAGTGAACTTAAAGGTACTGTTAAGTTATTAGAGGTATTGAAGAGATTTTAAATTTATTTGTTTAACACATTGACTGCCACGTCGGACACATATGTGTGACGCTGCAGTATGTGGTTTACGCCACGTCGGACACATATGTGTGACGCTGCAGTATGTGGTTTACGCCACGTCGGACACATATGTCCGTCGCGACTTTTATTCTCTCTAGCCATGTCACACAATACCGCTACAGTTTCAGGAATTTTTTCTATGTTGTATATATATAGGATCCTTCGCAGAGTTATCAAAACTGTAACCTTTACATTCTTCATCACTTTCTAAACTTTTCTAACTCAGTATCCGATCAAAATTTCCGATAAAAAATCTCCGCTTCTAAGCAGTAAATCTTACTGGCAGTAACCTAAATTGACGTTTTCGAAGAGATAACACAAAAAAATGCTGTGGCCCCCAGTATCATTTGCTGAAAATGCCTTGGCAGTCAAAGTATTAAAAAAAACTTTAATTTCAATACCTTTTATAACTTAAAAGTACCTTCAAGTTCAATTTTGAAATACATAGGTTTCTTTACTCGAAAGTGAAACGAACACCAAAATATGTGAATTCGTTTTAATTCAATTTACATAACAGGGAGGGATCTCAAATGGTTTAAAATAATTTTCAAATCCCTTTAAGAGTTTTGGCTCTACTAATATTCGAATAAATCTGTAACCCAAATTATGCTGCCCCTTGATACATACCTGATTCGTAGCACTTTCAAGTGGTGACAATTCCAAATGCAATACATTTATGCCTAGCTCTTGAAATACCTGTAGAGCCCGCGCCAAATTACCCACTTGATTCTTCAAAGTGAATATTATCGATACACGGTCTCCGGGCGAACCGTACTGGAAAAATTGCTCATTTACCACTGGATTTTCCTTGTTTTTAACACTAAATCCCGACTTATCCTGGCAAGTTAAAAAGACAACACAATAATTTTTATTTTTGAACAACTAACACAATAAATTGTCCTTACAATTGCTGTAGAAGTTCCAGAACTATCTTTACTATTTGAGCGTTGTCCATGCAATGGACTGCCTTGTTTAACGGCCCACTCTTGTTCACCACTGCGATAGAGCCACAAGCCCAATAAACCTTTACCCGAACCACTCATTTCTTTTTTTTTGAACTTGTTATCCTTTTGCTTCTGCAACTATCAAAGTAACATTCGTTCTAAGTGAATTCCACGCAACGACTAAAATATTCCTGTACATCTTTTTGGCTTTTATACTGTTGCGCCCGCATCTTTATTGGCATCATCATCATCATCAACACACTATACAACAACAAGTTAAGAAAAAGGAAAAGCAACAGTTGGAAGGATACTTGAGAAATCAAACAAGTTACATATACATACAAACATACATATTCAATTGTATACATTATCACAACTTTCTATACACAAACACACACATAGATACACACCCTCATAGATACACTGCCATACATACTTATATTGTAATTGAATGAAATATTCATTCATTCTTTCATTCATCCATCCATTTAGTATCTAGTGTGTGTTATATAATGTGCAAATTGTTAATATGTACATGTACGAGCGTTTAAACAGTGTAAACGCTTTTTATCTCCCATGTTTATTTTAATCCTGCCTTTTAAATTCCTGTGGTCGGTCATCGCTATTTTTTTATTTTTTTTGCTTTTGACATTATCTGCATCAAGATTAAAGTAAATACATACATACATCCCATGTACATCTAGTTATTTATACAATATTATTTATTCAGTATTAATATTCATATTCATGCATTCTATGTACAATAAATATGCATGAATTTCGATTGCATATATTGTAGTTAATACATATAAGTAATTATCAGCCTTTAACTTCTTACAACCCAGATTATCTGTGTCATCTTAATGATTGTACAAATATTGAAAATAACACTATTCACTTTATGACATTTCGATCTTCTTAGACTTAAAAATACCTTCGTTCCTTCCTCCCTTCCTCATTTCCTTCCTTCCTTAGTACCCAGTGCAATAAGTTAAATAACAAAATATAAAAGTGTGTGTGTAAGCATTTGTGTATGTAGGTATGTATATATGTAAGTATATGTCTGTGTAGGTGGATATTTATTGTAAACTCTGATTGGTTAAATAACTGAAAAAGCAGGCTCTCTGAAACTTGTATCCTAAAGTTTTAATGGCACAACGTGTGTGACGTCAAATGTTGTGCAAACTTCTTTTATGGTTTAGAATTTTGTTTCATAGTTTTTTAATACCCTTCACCATGAGTGGCAAGGGTATATATAAGTTTGTCATTCCGTTTGTAATTTCTACATTTTTCATTTGCGACCCCATAAAGTATATGTATTCTGGATCGTTATAGATAACTCCAAATCCCTTAAATAACTTACAAACATGATTGATACATTAATATATCGGGAATTCTTCCAATTCGGCTGCTATTTGAAATCGAGAAAATAAGCCCACAAATGGCTGAGGTATAAGGAAAAAAACCAGGACAACCTCGATCGGTGTATATAAGGCCAAAGTAAGTCGGACCTACAATTGCTCTAAATTAGGAAAAATATTTTTTACACCGAATTTTTTTTTCCCCAAAAAAAGTTTTTTTTATTCTAAAATATTTACCACAAATAAAATGTTTTTAAAATTAAAAAAAAAAAATTGTTAAATTTTGTTTACCTAAAAAAATATTTAATTTTTTTATACCCTTCAACTTCGTGAGAAGGGTATATATAAATTTGTCATTCCGTTTGTAATTTCCACAATATAATTTTCCGACCCTATAAAGTATATATATTCTGGATCCTTATAGATAGCGGAGTCGATTAGGCCATGTCTGTCTGTCTGTCTGTCTGTCTGTCTGTCTATCTATCCGTCTGTCTGTTGAAATCAATTTTCTGAAGACCCCAGATATCTTCTGTCAGCCATGCTTTCGTCATAAATATAGACAATATGGATCTAATGATAGATATTTCAAAGTCCATTGCAACGATGTATATAAGGCTATACAAAGTTGGACCTAAAAATATTTTTTAACCCGAATTATTTTTTACAGAAAACATTATTTTGTCATAAATTTTTTTCACTAATAAATTAAAAAAAAAATTTTAAAACTTGGAAAAAACTTTTAAAAAACAATTTTGAAGAAAAATATTTAAAAAAAAATAATTTTTAAATTTGATTATAAAGTATATAAGATTCGGTACAGCCGAATATAGCTCTCTTACTTGTTAAAGAATAATTTGGTAAAGGTTATATAAGATTCGGCACAGCCGAATATAGCTCTGTTACAGTGTTGTCAGATTAGGGGATTTTCCCCCAATTTGGGGATTTTTTCTTGAAGTTGGGGATGAATATTTGGCTTTGGGGATATGGGGATTTGATTTCGGGAATTTTTAGGGAAATTTCATAAATGAAATTCGTTCATTTATTTGTTATTATATTTTATAAATTAAAGCAATTAATAGAGAATATAGAAATGCATTTTTGTTTTTACTAAATTATAAAATGTGTACACAAAATACTGATCTCAAAAATGGGTATTATTTAGATAAAGTTCCAAAGTTGCTTAAGGTATGTTTACATTACACCACAAGTAATTAGATTTGTCAAATGGTATGAAATGGTTTATAAAATGGTTGAAGTCTCATTATAAGGGCTAAGAAAAACAGGAAAAAAGCATAGATATGCATATTAGAATCAAAATTAAAGTTTACGATATATTTTATTACAATAACAAATTTGGTTACAAAGTAAAATAAAATTATCTTATTTAAAAAACAAGTAAGAGAGCTATATTCGGCTGTGACGAATCTTATATAGCCTTCACCAAATTATACTTTAAAATAAAATTAAAAAAAAAATCGGGTTAAAAAATATTTTTCCCGATTTTGACCCATTGTAGGTCCAACTTTGTATAGCCTTACATACATCGTTACAATGACTATGAAATATCTATCATTAGATATCCATATTGTCTATATTTATGACTTAGTAATCGAGATATACATAAAAAATAGGCCAAAAATAGAGGTTGTATCGGATTATTGCTCATATCTCCGTTATTTAGGGACGCATTTTGCTGATTTTAAATAGGAAACTTTTCGAAAGCATATCTGACAGAATTATTGAGGATTTGGATCCAAAAGATATCTGGGGTTTTCAGAAAATTGATTTCAACAGACAGACAGGACGGACATGGCTAACTCGACTCCGCTATCTATAAGGATCCAGAATATATATGGGGCATTTCGCGTCAAGTGAACCAACTTTTGAAATCGATGTCTTCCGATCGGGATGAAATTTGCACCAATGTTAGTTCTATTGGATAGTAATTCGGACACAATTTTTCAACAAGATCGGTCAAGAACTTTCTGAGTTACAGGAGGTCAAAATTTGACATTTTGGCCAAACATGTGTTTTTTCTTATCCATATAACTTATTACCTATTGTTCTTAGCAAAATGTGTCCCAAATAGTTTAGATAGCTATTTATGCAATCTTTGGAAAAAAAAAAATTAAAAAAATTAAATAAAATATTTTTGACTTTTTTTTTTAAAAATCAAAAACATTTTTGACTTTTTTTCAAAATGGGCCCTTTTTATTTTTTTTTTTTATTTTTTTTAAGAAAGCTTAGGTCTTTTCCTAAGCGACCTATATGGTCGCTTAGTGGGATGCGAGTGGGATATCTATCAAAAAAAATATTTTGTAACTCAAGATATGAAATTTTTTGACTTTTTTTGCAAAATCAAAAACTTTGTTGACTTTTTTTAAAAAAATGGACCCATTTTTAATTTTTTTTTT
Source organism: Calliphora vomitoria (assembly GCA_942486065.2). Taxonomy (NCBI): domain Eukaryota; kingdom Metazoa; phylum Arthropoda; class Insecta; order Diptera; family Calliphoridae; genus Calliphora; species Calliphora vomitoria. The sequence continues at coordinate 12,474,019 of OW818031.2, read as the reverse complement.
TTGCTCAGAAGAAAGCTTATGTGTTTTTCTTTAACACCTTTTTTGTCTCTTAGTGGGATGCGAGTGGGATATCTATCAAAAAAATGTTTTGTAACTCAAGACATAAAATTTTTTACTTTTTTTTTTTGCAAAATCAAAAACTTTTTTGACTTTTTTTTCCAAAATGGACCCTTTTTTTAATTATTTTTTTTTCTCAAAAGAAAGCTTAGGTCTTTTCCTTTAAAATCTTTTTGGTCGCTTAGTGGGATGCGAGTGGGATATCTATTAAAATAAATATTTCGTAACTCAAGACAAAGGTTTTTAAATTTTTAGGATATGCACTATTTTGATTTTTTTCATATTTGTGTGTAAACCTTAAAAATTAAACTTTCGCGAAGAAACTAGGCACATTAGCCTTTCCGATGGTATGTAACAACCTAACTAAAATTTCATAGCCTCGATACTGTAATACCCATAATATGTTTACCTCAGGAATAAAAATCACTTTTTATACCCTACACCACCATAGTGGCGAGGGTATATTAAATTTTTGCAGATGTTTGTAATACCCAAAAATATTAGTCTAGCCCACCTTAAAGTATACCGATCGACTCAGAATCGCTTTCTGAGTCGACTAAACGATGTCCGTCCGTCCGTCTGGCTGGCTTGTTGTCCATGTAAACCTTGTGCGCAGAGTACAGGTCGCAATTTTGAAGATATTTCGATAAAATTTTGTACATAAAATTTGTTCGGCCCAAGGACCAAGCCTATTGAAACTGGCTGAAATCGGTCCATTATTTCACCTAGCCCCCATACAAATGTCCTCCTGAAAGTGGACTTTATCGGTCACAAATGTTTAATTTATATAGGTATCTACACAAGTTTTTCTCCAAATAAGTTTTATATATACGGAATTCATGTCACAAAATTTTATTATGATCGGTTCATAATTAGTCATAGCTCCCATATAAGGCCTGCTTCCGATAATCACTTTAACGAGCATAAATCTCCTAAAAATGTTGGTATACACATAAAATGCAACATAAATAACTTTCATATAGACATTAATAACACCACCTAATTTCATGATGATCGGTCCATAATTTGACATAGCTCCCATATAAGGTCCACTTCCAAAAATCGCTCACGAATATAAATTATTGCGCTGAAAACTACCTATAGGATTGAATAAAAAAGCCGCAAGATGCAAAACTCAGACAAATTTTGGGGGCGGAAAATTAATAGCGGTCGGCCTCACATTGCACCCCTCCAGTGGCTATTATCGGTCAGTTGTAGTGGTTTTTTTTAAGGTTTGAAATATGAAAATATGAAAAAAATCAATTTAAAAACCTTTGTCTTGAGTTACAAAACATTTATTTTTATAGTTATCCCACTCGCATCCCACTAAGCGACCATAAAGGTTTTAAAGGAAAAGACCTAAGCTTTCTTTTGAGAAAAAAAAATAATTAAAAAAAGGGTCCATTTTGGAAAAAAAGTCAAAAAAGTTTTTGATTTTGCAAAAAAAACAAGTAAAAAATTTTATGTCTTGAGTTACAAAACATTTTTTTGATAGATATCCCACTCGCATCCCACTAAGCGACAAAAAAGGTGTTAAAGAAAAACACATAAGCTTTCTTCTGAGCAAAAAAAAAAAATTAAAAAATGGGTCCATTTTTTTAAAAAAAGTCAACAAAGTTTTTGATTTTGCAAAAAAAGTCAAAAAATTTCATATCTTGAGTTACAAAATATTTTTTTTGATAGATATCCCACTCGCATCCCACTAAGCGACCATATAGGTCGCTTAGGAAAAGACCTAAGCTTTCTTAAAAAAAATAAAAAAAAAAAAATAAAAAGGGCCCATTTTGAAAAAAAGTCAAAAATGTTTTTGATTTTTTAAAAAAAAAGTCAAAAATATTGTATTTAATTTTTTTAATTTTTTTTTTTCCAAAGATTGCATAAATAGCTATCTAAACTATTTGGGACACATTTTGCTAAGAACAATAGGTAATAAGTTATATGGATAAGAAAAAACACATGTTTGGCCAAAATGTCAAATTTTGACCTCCTGTAACTCAGAAAGTTCTTGACCGATCTTGTTGAAAAATTGTGTCCGAATTACTATCCAATAGAACTAACATTGGTGCAAATTTCATCCCGATCGGAAGACATCGATTTCAAAAGTTGGTTCACTTGACGCGAAATGCCCCATATACTTTATAGGGTCGGAAAATTATATTGTGGAAATTACAAACGGAATGACAAATTTATATATACCCTTCTCACGAAGGTGAGGGGTATAATAATATTTTGTAAACTAAATGAAAAATTGTATAAACAAAATTTGATTTTTGCTTTCATCAGGCAGACAAACGAACGGAAGTAGCTACATCGTATTTAAATATTATAAGGACCTAAAGTATATCTATATTGTATATTGCAATAGCGATTTAAATTTAACAGTCTGTAACGCATTTATAAACACGTCAATCATTAGAAGCTTCTACTTATCAACAATGTTGTTTATAAGTATGGCAGCACTAAATGTTTAAGCTGCTAACATTGACATCGAAAGCTCTAGAGCATTGTAGAAGATTCACGATAGATGGCGCGTGAGTGAGTTGATCATTAGCGATGTTAGAGTTAAAATCAGCTGTCGTGTACATTTTATAAAATATGCAAAAGCTTATTTTTCATTTTTGAAAAACTGCTTACTGCAACAGATATTTATTTCATTTCGTTCTACATATTTACATACAGTGCACTCGCGGTAACGTACAGTGCACTCGCGGTACACTGCACTCGCGGTAACGTAAACACTGCCTAACGTGAACAAGCTTTTGTTTACATGGACTATTCTGTAACGTGAACAAACTCAGAAAGGTCTATAACGTGAATAATTTTTTTCACTGCATTTGTTTTTTAAGCATGTAGGCAACAATGAAATACATACATTAAATCATGATAAAAATATAGAAGGTAGTTCCAATCAAAATTTTTTTTTTCAAATAAGGTTTTTTGAAGTTTCCTTTTTTTGTGAGCATTATAAAAAGCGTTGCCACATTCCTAAAAATGATTTTGATTTTCGAGAAATTTTTTACAAAAAATGTGTAATTTGTAATTTAGTATTTAAATAAATATGTATTATATTGTGTTGGAAGTTATTAATTCAATTCCTAACGTTCGCTTACTTATAATTAAATCGCATTGACTATTTTTATAGGTATAAAGTATGTATTTTTTCATTTTTTTTATTACTATTCAAATATTTTATATCGAAGGTGCCCTACTTTGTGTCCCCTTAGCGCCGCATGTGGGGTACATTTTCAAATCTAAAACTCGAATACTGCTTGGTTATGCCCATGTTACCTCGATCGAAGCAGTCGTTTAGAATTGCGAGATAAATTTCGATTCTGCTCTACTGTGCATAGTTAATGCATTATGATCCGTAATAATCGTACATATATACCCCAAAACATGTTTACATATTAAGTAGTATTTTGAAGTTACCTTGTGGTCATTGGGACAGCAATCCTATCCAATATCACATGTTTTGTTTTAACTGAAATATTACTTTTAAGGAAATGGTCGGAGCAGACCATTGGCTGTTTTGGCAAATCTTCTTTGCAAGTTTTACGTATATCCAGCCACTGTTGTCGTTTATTGGGTAATGTATCATTCATCATTAGAAAATGATCCTTTGATTCCAATTTAAAATAAATATTTTTTATATTTGTTTAATATGCTGTTTTTCCAATCTAAACGAGTACTTTGAGTGGAAATTGAACATGTGTTTTGTTATTGTAACAAAAACAAAATACATGTAAAATTTCCACTCAAACCACTCGTTGGCTATAGAAAAAGAAACATAATACATATTCAAATTAATGAAAATTATGTATTCCCAAAGAATGTAAGGGAAAATTTAAAATTAATATGGCATTACTATTTTTATGAAAACTTCATAATCCTTAAGCATGTCAGAAATAGAATTTGAAAAATAAAGAGAGAATGGAACTACCTTCTATTTTTCTACTATGCATTAAATTCAATTTTTAAAGTTTAGGGAATCCCCTTATATAAAAAATGTGTTTATATCCTCTAAATTATTTTTTTTTAAATTACAACGTATGAGCAATTTTATTAGCTATGTAATTTTATTTCAATGTATATTTTCTGGTGATCTCGTTTTGTTTTGTAATGCATTTTAATCAATAATTTTTGTTTTATATTTTAATAATAAAAATAATAATAAAAGAATTTCACGTTCAAGCGTGTAAAACACAGGTTTATATTATAAAATTTTATATTTTTTCCATGAAATTCGACAATCGCTAACGTGAACAACTTCACTAACATGAACTCCCTTGGTTTTAATTAGTTCACGTTACCGTGAGTGCACTGTATACGTATTTATAGTGTAATTTCATATTTTAAATATTTTTTTTCTAGGCATCTTTGGGGATAAGAAAAACTGTGTTTTGGGGATTTTTGGGGATAATACACAAAAAAAATCTGGGAACCCTGCTCTGTTACTTGTTTTTTATAAATTTGATACACAGCTATTGTTTTAAATAAATCAATTAGGTTTTAGAAATAAGTTTGTCGTTATATACATCGATATATAGTGGTAGTATAAGTATATTTTTCTTAATTAGTTATTGTTATTTAATTGACCATTTTATTAAACTTTAAAATTAAATAATATTTATTTAAGCTTAAGTTCTATTTTACATAAAAATCATAATCAACCTTATCGTGTAAGGCGTTTGCGACAGTTTCATAATAGATTGAAGATAAAATCCAACCTGCTTCTTTAATCTACTACGAAACTATCGATGACGTAAAACGTCAAAGCCTTACACGATAAGGCTGAATATATTTAATTCAAAATTTCGCTATACCATTGTGTAGTATCTGTAGTTTATTTGTTGAATTCAAAATATTTGTCATATAAAACAATAGATGTTTTAGTTAATATTACATTAACATTAATGTATCTCTTGTGACGATTAACAAATGTCTTATCACTTGGCTGATTTCAATTTATATATTTTGGTTATTTGACACGTATGTGCTCCTTGTAGTGCAGAGAGAAGGCAATTGGTTACTTTTTACAACCCAGGTAATCTAGCGTGAAGACAATTGTCACTTAAGTGTCTCTAAGTAATCTGGAGTGAAGACATTATAAACGTTTTGTGAGTAATTCGTGCAAACTGTTTTTTTTTTTCAAATTGTGTTACAGTCGAACTTCTCTATAGTGAACTTCTATACAATGAAGCTCTCCCTATTATGAATTGATTTCAAATACACAACTTTTTCCCTTCCAATTTCATTGTTTTTGATCTCTTTATAATGAATTTCCATACAATGAAGTTTTCTATACAATGAAGCAATTTTGCAGGTGTAATATTTGACTCACATGCGTTTTTGTCTCCATATAATGAATCTTTCAAACAATTTTCTATTACGCATACTAACAACTCTGTGTACCGAGAAAGATTCCACATATAATGAGGGGATTCCCAAAAGAGGAAAATGAGAACAAAAAAAGAAGAAAGCCACATCAATAACAATTCTGCACAGTGTGGAATGCCTTTGTAAAATCAGAAACAATTGCGAATTGTTCCAGAAAGGCAGGATTTTCCAAAGATGGCCTGCGGACTCATTGGGATGAGGAAGACTTTCTTCCGTTAGCTGATTTGCCTGCTCTACAAGCTTCATTTAGGGAAGTAACGAACGTTGATGCATCATTTGAAGATTATGTCAATGTTGATATTGATGTGCAGACCATATTGGCATCCCATCCGATGAGAATATTCTCATTAGTGTTCTGGAAACTCGTTGAGTTTCGGCTATGGCAGGTGCATACATATTTATTTATTAGTTTTGTGTGCATACATACATATTTTAATCCTAATGCCAAATAAATGTGTGATGTACATTAATTTTACATTTATAGAGTCAAGAATTGGCTGACGTCAATAAGACGATACCTATATTGGAGCACGTTTCTTCATCAATAGATGTACTTCGAACTTTTGTCTAATCCAAACTAAAATACCTGATTATTTTAAATAAAAATGGAAAAAAATATAATTTTTATATAATGGCTTTGTTATTTGGTATTACAAGGTTTTGATGTGGAAGAAAAATGGAAAAGTATAACCCAAACTAATATGCCTAATTATTTTAAATAAAAAGTGGGGGAAAATATAATTTCTGTATAATGAAGTTTCTATATAATGAAGTGATTTTCTGGTCCCGTCAAGATTCATTATAGGGAAGTTTGACTGTAATATAATTCTCATACAGTAAATTTTTATTAAATACTTAGCATGAAGTTAATAGTCACTTTAGTGTCTCTTAGTAACCTATTGTGAAGTCACATTAATCGTTTATTTTGTACTCCACTTTAGAATGTAGTTATTTTACCCACCAAAAGTAATCCATTGAAGAGTTTTCGAAGAAAGGTTTGTTTACACGCTATCGTTTATTGGACTTCCTATGATATGTCTTTTTAGCTGAATATTTGAGCTCAATTAGGACATGTAGATGTTAAAATAACTAGTTATGTATCTCATCAAGTTACCAGTGAGCTAGTAAGATAACTGACGCTATTTAACCAGTATATGAATCCAAAGCGCTGACTACTTTGGACCAGCTATTAGACAGTCTCATTATAGTCAAAAAGGGTCATGCTAAAAAAAAGGGTCATGTTAAATTAACTAGTCACGTAGCTATTGACGTTACTAATTCCCACCCTAAATGATGGGTAAAATCACTAGCTCGGGACTGCTGCGATAGTTTTTATTACTAATATATTCTCACCACCTAGGTTTTTCACAATTGAGTTAGGTCTTTGACAGAAGTGTTTCCGGTCAATGTATATTTCTCCATGGTTTCAATTCATACATTGGTTTTATTGCATTATATTGAGCATACATTATGATTATTTAAGTAAATTTTAAATCTCATATGTTAAGAAAACAGATTTTGGAGTTCTGTAAATGGTAACCACATGAATTTATCGTTTCACTTTCGAGTTATCAATACTGCTTCGTTGCAAAAAAATCTGGCGATTTTCAGAACATCAAAAGTTTTTGAAATTAATCAATTTTGATCCAAGTTGGTTTCGTTACACCTAAAATACGCTTTCAACCCGTCAACCTTACCTTAATAGCTAAAATTTCGTTACCGCTATTCTATAAATCAGGGGCTCTCACAAGCATTTGCTTCACGGCCACCCTGACCCATTTCATTGAAAGCACGGCCCAAAACTATTCATGTACACAGATGTATTTAAAAATCTATATAAAAACTAGGAAAATTTTCCAATAATGCACATTTAATATCATTCTCAGCGTCCATACGTGATCGTTTCTTTGTTTTGACTGATAAAAGTTCAGAAAAGCTAGTTTCATGTAAAAAAGTCGAAAAAACTATATTTATAGTTTTAATCATAGAGAATTATACATAGCGACGATAAACTCCGATTTGTCCAACAAAAATACAACAAATCATATGTCTGATACAACAACAAAATACATTGATTATTTTGTTGTTACAAGAGTTAGGTTTTTGACAATTACATCTCGTCTCTATGTTACCCTATGATTTTAACCTTGAGTGACAATTAGATACGTAAGTGAGAGCTGTTGCCAAAAACCTAATTCATGAGAATGTATTGCCATGTATTTTGTTATTGTATCAGCTATATGTGTGTGAAAAGAGAGTTGTTTTTGTTTCATTTTTTTCATTAACATTTCTCTCTCCTTCCATTCTATGTAATTATTCTATTTTATTTTATCACTTCAGAACCTTGTCAAATTTATCGATTTCAAGTGATTCAAAATCAAAATTAATCACTTTACACTTGAACAACGTTGGGAAATATTAAAAAGTAATGGAATCACCCACCACAGGTGCTGTACGCTGGAAACGTCCATTCTATCGACGGCGGGTGCTATGATTACTAACATTTTATAAGCTGAAATAGAAAATATGAACTTGAATAATCTTTGGTTTCAGCAGGATGGCGCACCATGTTACACAGCTCATCAAAGAATCGATGTTTTGCGAGTTAAGTTTGATCAGCCGTTCTGGCGATGTCTATTGACCACCTCGGAGCAGCGATTTGACTCCTTTAGACTTTTTCTTGTGGAGTGCAATTAAAGCTAGATGCTATCATTAAGCGAAATTTCATTTGGTTGAAGGCTAATATCGTGAAGTAATTTAGACACTGGCTGGTGTCTAAATTATGTCTTGTGAACATCATGTATATAATTTACTATTCATGAGAAATAGAAAAAAAAGGTTTATAAAACAGATTTTCCATACAATATTTGTTTTATAAACCTGTAATAAATTTAAAAATTGATTATGAATAAGGCCTTTAGAAATTGATTCAACAACAACCAAATCATATTTTTACAAGTCCTGATTAAGATGATATATTGTCAATAATATATGTATTTCTCAGGATGATATTAGATTATTGATTCGCAATAATGTGTTACTTTATTAATAATTAAAAGTTACAAAACTATTTATTATTTTGTAAACAAAACTTCAAAACTTAAAATCTACACACCATTTTCCACCAGCTGAAAAACCCAGCTCTCTAACTTGCATAAGCTGCAGGAGCAGATTTCATTTCTTCGGATTTATAGTAGACTTGCACTTCAGGATTGTTTGTCCAGAAATTGGGAATATTTACGGAAACCACAGACAGATTGGGAAATAAAACACTGTAATGTTCCATGGTAACCAGAGCATCAGAGCTCTCATTGAAGTTAACCATTTCTCTTTAGTTTTGCTTAGATTGAGCAATAGGGTAATATAGAGATGAGGCGTAATTGTCAAAAACCTAAGTCTGTTGTCACAAACCTAACTCTTGCAACAACAAAATACATGCCAGTCAATATATTTTGTTGTTGTATTTTGGTTTGACAAATCGAAGTGTCTCGTCTCTATGTATAATTTTCTATGGCTTGAGCCATAGAATAAACGCATAGAATGAAAGGAGAGAACAATAAAATGGGAAAATTTACTCTCTTTTCATACATACGGTTGATACAATAACAAAATACATGCAATACATTCTCATGAATTAGGTTTTTGACTCTCAGTTACCTATCTAGTCGTCATCTATGGCCCAGCGAGAAAAAATTCTAGGTCTTCACTTTATAGGCCTTCTAAAAGACCTGTTTACACATTCTAAAAGATGCGATACTCATTCTACTCTGCGTGCTCGCAGAAGACGCTCTAGAAGGGCTATGCTTCTCCTTCTACACAATCAAAATTGCATTGCAAAATAAGGTCTAGCAAACCTTTATTTAATATTCAAGCATGATTGGTTTTGCAATTATTGTCTCTCTATAATACTATTTATTTTGCTCTCTTTATTATAAAAATCTTATAAATACTTTAGTCTTTGATAACATTTGAAGTTCGCGTGAAGGAGTTTTTTATATATAAAACAAGTAAGAAAGTATGGTCGGTCAAGCCCGACTATATAATACCCTACACTAAGTAAATGAGCAAAAACATTTTTCTTTCAAAATTTTAATAATTTATATTCGTGAACGATTTTCGGAAGTGGGCCTTATATGGGAGCTATGACCAATTATGGACCGATCACCATGAAATTAAGTAGTGTGATTAATGTCTGTATGAAAGTTGTTTATGTTGCATTTTATGTGTATACCGACATTTTTAAGAGATTTATGCTCGTTAAAGTGATTATCGGAAGCAGGCCTTCTATGAGAGCTATGACTAATTATGGACCGATCATAATCAAATTTGGTGACATGAATTTCGTATATATAAAACCAATTTGGAGAAAAACTTGTGTAGATACCTATATAAATTAAACATTTATGACCGATAAAGTCCAATTTCGGGAGGACATTTGTATGGGGGCTAGGTGAAATAATGAACCGATTTCAGCCAGTTTCAATAGGCTTGGTCCTTGGGCAAAAAAAATGATATGTACTAAATTTTATCGAAATATCTTTAAGATTGCGACCTGTACTCTGCGCACAAGCTTTACATGGACAACCAGCCAGCCAGACGGACGGACGGACATCGATTAATCGACTCAGAAAGTGATTCTGAGTCGATCGGTATACTTTAAGGTGGGTGTTAGACTAATATTTTTGGGCGTTACAAACATCTGCACAAATCCAATATACCCTCCCCACTATGGTGGTGTAGGGTATAACTACACACTTGATATATTAAAGTCCATTCTTTAGGTTTTATGCTGAATTCATTTAGAATATTTTCTTACTTCAGCAGACTTTCAATTAGGATTAAATTTTCAGGGTTTTTAATAGATATGTATACATTCTGTGAGGCATTACGCTGCAGGTCTCCCTACAGGCCTTTAACTGGACACCTTCTAATATGCCTTCTTAAGTAGGCCTTCTCTCAGCCCTCTAACAGCAGCGAGTATACAAGGCCTTGGCTCGCAATGACACGCCGTGTAAAATTGAAACGATTTTGCAATGCGGCTGGGTGTCCTTGTGTCTGCAAAATAAGACATGTAGGAACCTCTTTACTGTATATTTTTCCCGCTGGGTGGCTTGAGCATTAACCTGTATGTTGAAGTTGTCTTAGTAGGGAACTATATGAGCTACGTATTCTTTACCAATTTCATGTAGTGAGCACGTTTAGGTGGATTTTCTGATGTAAACATCTGATCTGGATTTGAAGGCGGTTGGGTGAAACATTTAAGCTAACACAGACCAGTTAGATAGCTTGTCATTTGAAAGTGTCATAAAAAATATTGAATTATTTGATAAGGTTTCTAGGAGAAAGCAAGCTTTTGCCGGATTGAATTGCGCCTAACTGAAGTATTGATTGCATTTTGTCTTCGCACATTATGACAGTTTTTGGCATGTCATAACGTCCATGGATATAATGACATTGGCCGTTTTGAAAGGCCACCTACCAGTTAATGGAGGATTGTGCAAAATTAATTTTTTTTTAATCTCAATATTATTGCCTTTTAAAAAAATTAAATAACAAAAATGGCTTGGAAAATATTCATGTCTTAGACATTGTTCTTGGAAAAGAACATTTATTTTTAAGACATTTTGTAATGCAATACTTTTTTCACTCTTCTTAGATTGATAAAAGCTCTGATATGATGTTTTGTTTAATTATAACAACATTTATCGGTTTGTATTTAATATCAAAAAGGGTCAATATGGCTTTTAAAATTCTGATTTAAGATTAGTTGGAGATTTTGTTAAACCAATTTAATAAAATTAAGAATCGCTTTTTATGCTCTTATTTAGGATACTCTAGTATAATATAAGCCACAATAAATAAGAGGAATGTCTCTAAAAACTTTGCTGTACATAAGATTCGGGAAGATGACACTGATAAATAAAATATTGTTACGTTTTAACCTTTTTAAAACGTTGGTTTATTTCCTTTAAATAAACCGGATTTAAAATTGTAACTACTCTTTATTTATTTAAAATGTACAACAACAACAGTTCAAATAGTCACTCAGTGTCTTTATACACGTTTATCAATTCGCAGAAATGCACACACACTTTATAATGTACAAGACTGTTCATGTTAACTCTAACAGCGCCTATGATCAACTCAATTTACGACTGCAACCTCTGCCACTATTTATACACTCGCCATCTTTCGTGAATCTTCTACAATGCTCTTAACGGACAAACTAGTATGTTCGAATTCTAGAGCTTTCGATGTCAATGTTAGCAGCTTAAACATTTAATGTTGCCATACTTATAAACAATGCTAAGTAGAAGAATGATAAGTAGAAGCTTCTACTGATGGACATGTTTATAAACATGTTGAATGCTGCAGGCAGTCGTTATAGACTGTTAAATTCAAATCGCTATTTCAAATTTGTAACAATATATACCAAAATCTAGAAAGACAGTTTCACTTGCTGGGTCAAAAATAATGTTTGCAAGTTATGTTTAGAACTATGTATTATGGATTTTTAGGAATTAACGATCCATCGGTTCAAATCAATCATACTTATTTTGGGTTGATTTTTAATCCTATGGATATAAAAGCTTAATTCACATTTTTTTCGAATACCAAATCCAGCAATAAGAAAAAGCAAAAAGTTTTGAACCAAAATCTTGGAAAACCGGTTGTTCGAGTAGTGGGTCTATAAAATGCAGTACCACAGCACAAATTTATGAATTCAAGTTTGAATATTCAGCAAAAGTGTGTTTCAATGTACAAAATTCAAATGCATTTAAACAAATATACAAGTAATAATGTATATGATATGATATAATAATGGCTTTAAGTTATTTAAATAAATTTAAAACAGTCAATTGTGTTTGAGATTATGACATTGCAAAAAAAAGTCTTTAAAAGTGGTTGGCTCCTCATTGACGATGAAGTTAGAAATGTATACATACATTTAATATATATTTTTGTGTTCCTTTCAAACATAATTTCCTTAAAACTAAATATGTAGTTTACATGATCTATGTATACTTATGTGGTATGTACAATTTCAGACTGGAAAATAAATTTACATTTTGATATTTTTGGTTCGGTTTCTGACGAACTCTAAAGGGTTAGTATATGCTGAGCATAGAATATACTCAGATTATGAGCCAGTTATAACTAAATTACTCCTTAGTAATGCAGTAGTATAAAGCAGTCAATTACCAAGTATTTTAACTGACAGGCGATTTTAAGCCGCCACCAATATTTTTATAGTACATCGGCGGCGGCATAAATTTTGTCTGGCCGCAGGCCTTAGCACATTCTTTAGTCTATTGCTTAAATGCATTAATTAAGCTAATAATTTTAATTTAAAAGCTATCAGTTCTTATTTATCAAAGACATAAAAATAGATTTATAAATATAAATGAATAAATGTATGTATTTAATTTATTTTTAACAACTTACTACTGCCAATTGTTGACTTGAGTAGCCGCATTCAAAATAAAAAAGATAAGACTTTGTTTAAATACGGCAGTCAATTGTTTATTGATAATAATAATAATACTTAAGATTATAACAAATCAAACTTCACATACTTGTTAATACAATATTTTTATTAATTAGCCGATATTTTTGAATGTAAACAATGACATGTTCTTTAAATATAAATGAAATTAAAAAGTATGTGTCGCCGTAGCGTGGCACATGGGCAAATTTTTATCGCGATTTAACTCAAAAATTATATTGAGTGTATGACTGAAATGAGGGACTTACGATAATAGATGGCATATCTTTTGAACATATTTTATGTTTTTAATAACTTATATGTCAGTTTGAGTGGAACATATCTGTCAGTTATTCTCACTTAGTTATTGAACATTATAGTGTAAACAACAGTCTTGTTTTGGCTTCGAAAATGTTAAATTTACTCAAGTATCATGATTTCTGCAAATCAGAACTATAAATAAATTGTAAAATAAGAGTTTGATATCAATATGGAAAGGGAACTTCCTTTAGATGTTCCAACAGGGGGTTTTGGAAAAACATTTAAAAACTACTGTATTTACTGCTTGGTTTAAAATAGGTTAAAGCCAAATACAAATAAAGCCTTGCCTTGAAATTACATTAACATTTGTATAGGCTGCTAACAAATGAATAAATTTTGCTTATGTTTTAGAGATTGAATTTCAAACTCAAATTTCATCATTAGCCTTTTTGTTATTTATAGTCACAGTAATTGAATTTCTTAAAGATTTCTTTTTTTTTTTTTTAAATAAATTTCAAAAATACATATTGATAGAATCATTCAAACATTTTATGGATGTCTATAAATAAAACTGAAAAGATTTCATTGTCAAGTGTTAAGTTTGAGGGTAAAATGTACATAAATTGGTATGTATTTATGTTTATTTAGTGGTAACGTCTTTAAACCAGCCCTTTGTTAGTTACTTCTGGCGAACTACATAGACTACATATTTCAAAAAATAGAGTTGCCCTAAAATATTGAACACAACTTTCTGAAATATACAAAATTTAAAATTGACATCCCTTTTTTCCAAGAAATTTATATATTTTTTGAAGAATTTTCCAATTTTAGCAATTTAATTTAAAAAAAAGAAAAAACTTGTTATCTATGGAATATTGTTGGCAATCCTACACCCGTTTAACTTCTTTACCTCCTTGAGAAGTCATACATTTAACATTTAACAGCACAACAACAGTTAAGTTAGTTTAGTAGTTTTTTTTACTTGCTACTTCTTTCAATTCCCATTCTAAGTGATTGAATGTGAAAGTAAAACGTTTATTTGTACAACAAACCATTTAAGTATGTTCGCACTCAAGAGGATTTATTTGATTTAACATCGAAATGATAGTGAATAAAATGGATACAAATACAGAAAAAGAAAAAAAAAAATTAAAAGGACATAAAAAAAAACTGTTATGTACACATCTATGATGGAACAACTGCAGTGGCAGCAACAACCAATGTAGCCAGATGAGGGTGTTAATCTTCAAAATAGGAAAGTATTTTTAGCTGTTGCCTTTGGGTAAAATGGCATCCTAACAAAATCATCTTGTGATGGACCATAAAAACAGAGTATTAAATCCGGCAAAGCACTGTTTTAGGGATAATTTTCCTTTGGATGGTTTTTTCTTGGGCGCTCAGAAATATTAATTGGGTTCTATAAGTCTGAAGTTTTTGCTGATAAAAGTCGAAAAAAGTTAGGCGTTAAAATTACACAAAATTCATCAACATTTGTTCTTTAAAAACTAAAAGTTTGTAGACATATCGTACATAATTGAATTGCAGAAACTTTTAGAAAAGTGTTTCTTAATAAACATGTCAAATCGGGGAGGTTACTGTGTAATTCGATTCGCAAAATTAAGATCTGTCGAATGACATATTCGATACGAAAATTGAATTGTGCTGTCTAACAAAAAAATTTTGTGAAAAAATAATTCGGGGTAAAAAATATTTTTCCCCATTTTGGTCCGACTTACTTTGGCCTTATATACGCCGTTGCAAAAGTAATCCAGATCTAGATCAAAAATCGAGGTTAACCTGTTTTTTCCTTATACCTCAGCCATTTATGGGTCGACTGTGTCCCAACCGAGCCGGAAGAATTCCCGATATATTAATGTATGAATCATGTATGTAAGTTATTTGGGGAATAAGGAAAGTTGATTTCAACATACAGATGAACATGGCTATATCGACTTCGCTATCTACAAGGTGGCGCAAAAGTAAACTTCCGGGTATAATGGCTCTTCGTGGGTTACACGCGGATTTTCAGTGCCCCAGAAGCGTAAATTTTGCTTATTTACGTACTCGCTAAGATGGAAATGGGCCTCATCACTCATGATTATTTTTGATGAAAAATCATCTTCCTCTTAGTGGTGATTAAGGATGGCTTGAGCGTATGTTAGACGCGATTGGCGGTCAGCAGCTAACAGCTGATGCACCGTCTGAACTTTGTACGGCAACATCTTCAAATCTTGTATCAAAATTCGGAGTAAAGACCGTCGACTGATACCCATTTGCGTGGCAGCAGCTCTAGACTTGACCTTGCAGCTCCGGCCCATAAGTGGGAATTATATTCCATCTTCGGACGAATGAAGCTAGTGTATATGCGATGAAGGTCGGAAGGGAAGAAATATGTCCGACAGCGTCTCAAGAAACCCAAGCACCTAAAAGTTTCCTTCGCAACATCGAATATATGACGGTTCCAACGGACGTCACACTGTATTTTCGTGCCTAGAATCATAAGGTTATCTGAAACTCCAACAGTTGCGTTACCCATACGAAGAATTGATTGTGGTTGAAATTAACCCGGTTCAATTCACCCCATCTGGAGATTGTTATAATGTCACGATTTATCGAGTCATCCATATTCATTCTTGAGAGCTTAATCTCAGAAAGAGTTGGTCTATAGTCAAATGAATATGAGTGGCAGATATTACTGCCATCCGCGAAAGAATAGATTGGATTTGAAGTGATTGTTAGTAAATCATTCATGAAAATTAAAAAAAGGTAAGCAGAAAGAGGAGAAAGGTAAGGAGAAAGAGTCCCCCAGGGGGGACTTCAGAGCTCAATATGAAGTTATCGGAGCAAACGCCATCTAATACTACCCTTATAGTACGTCCTCGAAGGAAACTAAAAATAAAACGAGAAAATTCAACCCCGACTCCGAACGACATCAATTTCGAAACTAGTCCATCAGGCCACACCCGTCAAATGCTTTCGAAATATCGAGTGCGACTACCTTACTCTCTCCCATTCGGTGTATTGATTGACACCACTGTTCTGAAAGAAATGCCATTAGGTCCCCAGTTGAACGACTACTACGGAAGCCATATTGTCTGTCATTCAGAAGTCTATTCGATTCTAAATACTTGACAAGGTGATAGTTTAACATGCTCTCCATAACCTTCGAGACCGTCGAACAAATTGCGGTTTTGCGTGACAACTTCAAAATTTTAATTTTGAATTAAAATCGTTTAAATAAAAAAATTTAAGCATACATACCATAAAATGGATTTTGTTTTTCTGTGAATGGATGACAGAACTGTTTTATTATTTAGCTGGTTCTTATCAATATTCTTCAAAACATTCAATGAGGTTTCTGAGAGAGCTATTTGGTTTTCAACGTTTTTTTAGCAAACAGTCTTTATTGCATAAATTTGCATTTGAAATAGATTCTATGGGAAGCATTTACTTTTAAATTTTCGATGTTATGCTCCATAGTTTTCCTCCACATTTTCATTTTCAGCAGTAATGTACTAGGCTTGTTGGCACACCAAATTCCTTTCTAACCATCATACCATGCGCGGATACATTTATAGCAAGATCAAAAATGTCCTGTTATTGTGGTATTTTTCAATAATTGCATATATTTCAGTAAAGGTAGTCAAACTGAAAGGGTATTTTCGGGATAATGGTAGCTTAAGCCTAGTACTCTGTTCATATTTGCGAAAAATTATAGTTTTTTCATGCGAAAATTTGTATATGCAAAAAATGATCAGCTGTTGGTTTTGATTTCGTGCGAATGAAGTGGTGCTTATGTTATTTCTTGTGGAAAAATAAGGTTGTATTTCACATGTTTTCCACAATAAGAACAGAAATAATTTCGCATTTATTTTATTCCAAATATTTTATATGTAGTTTGACAGCATTTCGCACGAAATTTTGAACAGAGTACATATTAAAATTAAAAATACATTCACTACTGAATGCCAGATAAATGTTAGTTTTGTAAAACCTGACAGGAAAAACATTTGTCTAAACTTGAAAATTATTAGATTTGAAGATTTATCGAACATCAATCGGAGATATGAAAAATTGCATAAAAATTAGGTCGTTCGTATTGTGTGTTTCAAAATTATTTAAAAGATCGCAAAAATTACGGTGAAAATCAAATTCTGTCCGACCAAAGTCTGTTTTGTGGATAAAATTCGCAAAAATACGAAGCGCTAATATGATTAAGATGAAATTGGTTTTGAATGCGTCAAAATAATAGCTTTGACAGTCATTTTGACTGGTACCTTGAGTTTGATCAAATATTTGGAGAAAAACGCAACAACGCAAATGTTTACATGATCTTAGATGACTTTCATAAGAGCAAACAATACAATAATGAATGATCTTCTGGGATCAGAAAATATCAAATATTTCAACAATGTGTACGCAACTTTAGTAAATTGCCGATATCTCCAAAAGATTATGAACGATCGCAAAAATAGTAAATGAGTAGTAAATTTAAAAAAAAAACATCGTTTTCATAAAAACGTTTCCGAACGTTTTTTCATCAAAAAAAAAAGTTATTCACCAATAAAACGTTTATTCACCAAAATTCTTTTATTCCCACAAATATTTTTATACCCTTCACCTTCCTGAGAAGAGAATATATAAATTTGTCATTCCGTTTGTAATTTCCACAATATAATTTTCCGACCCTATAAAGTATATATATTCTGGATCCTTATAGATAGCGGAGTCGATTTAGCCATGTCTGTCTGTCCGTCTGTCTGTTGAAATCAATTTTCTGAAGACCCCAGATATCTGCTGGATCCAAATCTTCAATAATTCTTTCAGACATGCTTTCGAGAAGTTTCCTATTTAAAATCAGCAAAATCCATCCATAAATAACGGAGATGTGAGCAAAAATCCGAGAAAACCTCTATTTTTGGCCTATTTTTTATCCATATCTCGATTACTAAGTCATAAATATAGACAATATGAATATCTAATGATAGATATTTCAAAGTCCATTGCAACGATGTATATAAGGCTATAGTAAGTTGGACCTACAATGGGTCAAAATCGGGAAAAATATTTTTTAACCCGAATTTTTTTCACAAAATCGGGAAAAATATGTTTTAACCCGAATTTTTTTTCAGAAAAAACTCTATTTTTACTAATAAATTTTTAAATTAAAAAAATTTAAAAAAAAAAATTGGAAAAAACTTAAAAAAAAAAAATGTCGAAAATTTTTTTTTTTTTTTAAATAACAATTTTTTTAAATTTTGTTTTAAAGTATAATTTGGTGAAGGGTATATAAGATTAGGCACAGCCGAATATAGCTCTCTTACTTGTTTTCGTTCGAAAACTATTTTGTCAATTTTTCACCAAAAAAAAAAGTTTTTAATTAATAAAACGGTTATTCACCCAAATTCACCGGCTTTAATTTTATTTATTATTAATTTTTCACCAATAAAAGTTTCTTCATCCAAAAACCCTATACGTTTTTATATCCAAAAACGAAAAAATCGTTTTACCTACCTTTTGCATCATCTATCTATCTATCTTCTATTCTATCTATATAAATAAAAATCAATTGTCGTTCGTTGGTAATTGCATCAGTTGAGAACGGCTAGACCGATTTGGACAATTTTTTTACTGAAATGTTCGTCATAGTCCAACTTAGGTTTTTACGGAAAGAAAAATTGACCACGCCCACTTTTACGCCCACTTTTTTCCATTTATCTAAAATCGGAAAACGGCTGCACCGATATGGCTAATCTTTTATTTAAATGATCGTAGTAATCTAATTTAAGTTTTTACTGAAAGAAAAATTTACCACGCCCACTTTTACGCCCACTTTTTTCCATTTATCTAAAATCGGAAAACGGCTGCACCGATATGGCTAATCTTTTATTTAAATGATCGTAGTAATCTAATTTAAGTTTTTACTGAAAGAAAAATTTACCACGCCCACATTTACGCCCACTTTTTTCGATTTATCTAAAATCGGAAAACGGCTGCACCGATTTGTCAAATTCTCCTTATTTTTCGGCTTATTTGTAAGTAAAGTTTTTGCTGGGATATTCTTATGTTGTAAATAACTCATTTGTTATTACTTTTGTATTGTTTCGCGATTTGTCCGAAAATACCGTTACTTTTTTATTTACATTCCAATTTATTTGTGCAAATGTTGATTGACTGCTTATTGTCAAATTGTTGATCAAATTAATCGGTGGACGAAAAATAAAATAAGTGCAATTGTTAATTGTGAATTAAAAAAAGTTTAAAGTGTTTCTAAAAAAGTTAACTAACGGTGATAAGTTTTTTTTTGAATTAAGATTCCATTGTAAGTACATTGCAATCAATTCATTAATTGAAATAAGTTAAATCGTGTTACCTCAAACAAATTTATAGATTAACCTACTATAGACTGTGGGTTTTGAAGTTATAAACGGTTAAAAGGTAAGAGCAAAGTCAATAAATTCTATCGCATTGTAATGCCGCCAATAAGAAGGAGCAATTTAGGTCGCAGAACTCGCAATGCTTCAAATCAAGCGTATTTTCGATCTAATCAAACTGCGGAACAACTCGAAGAGCGAAATGAAATTGAACGAAATCGATTATCACAAACACGTTCTGCACGTACACAAGAAGAAAGAGAATATGCAAACGAAGTAGATATGCATCGAATGAGACACAATCGTTCTATAGAATCCAACCGAGTGATAATTAATTCAAATGTACGTGCAAGAAGAGAAACAAATGTTGCGTTAAATACTCATCGAGCTGCATTTCATTACAACAGGACAGTCGATTACAGTGCAGACCATTCCGTTGCTATTGGTTCGATGAGCGTTGTGTGCCCACATTGTAAGGCATTGAAATATAAAAATGAAACTCCTGGATTGTGTTGCGCAAGTGGCAAAGTGAAATTGACACCGTTGATTCCACCACCAGAGCCATTGCTCTCATTGGTTTCTGGAACAGGAGCTCATTCCAAGCATTTCCTAACACAAATCCAGAACTACAACAATTGTTTCCAAATGACTTCATTTGGCGCAACAAATGTGATTCGGGATAATTTCATGCCTACTTTCAAGGTAATTTCACCACTTACAGCATTTTATTTTGTTTTCTTATGTAAATTAAACATTACAGATTCAAGGTCAAATATATCATCGAGCAGGTTCGCTTTTGCCAGTTCCGGGTGCTGACTATAAATTTCTGCAGATTTACTTCATGGGCAATGCTCCACAAGAAGTAGAACAGCGTTGTGCATACAACAGTTCGGTAAAAAGACCAATTGTTGAGCAACTGCAAACTTTTTTCCATCAACACAATCAATTGATTGCATTGTTCAAAACCGCACTAGACCGCATGCCCTCTGATAATCACAAAATTGTTATCAGAGCCGATAAGACTCCTACGGGAGAACACGCAAGACGTTTCAATGCACCAACAATTGATGATGTCGCCATTGTCGTCGTTGGTGAAAATTTGGAATCACGTGATATCGTTCTACATCGACGAAATAATCAGCAGCAGCGTGTGTACGAAACTCACCGATCATATGATGCGTTACAATATCCAATCATATTTTGGCAAGGTGAAGACGGTTATCATTTCTCGATCAAAATGATAAATCCGCTTACAGGTGAATATCAAATCTATATTTTTTCTATTATAAGATCAATTAATTTTATTGACGCGAAAATTAATGTACAGGCGCTGAAACAAACAAAAAAGTAAGTTCAATGAACTATTATGCATTTCGACTGATGGTTCGTGAAAATGAGGACAATCACATATTGAAATGTCGTCGTCTTTTCCACCAATATGCTGTCGATATGTATGTAAAAATAGAAACAGAAAGATTGACATTCATTAGATTGAACCAGAAAAAACTGCGTTCCGAAGAGTACATACACCTTCGAGATGCCATAAATGTGGACGGGAACGCACACAATATCGGCCGGATGACGATTCTCCCAGCAACGTACGTCGGAAGTCCTCGCCATATGCATGAATATGCTCAGGATGCTCAGGATACCTACGTTCGACACTACGGTACAGCAGATTTATTCATAACTTTCACTTGCAATCCACAGTGGATAGAAATTCGGCAAGAATTATTCCCTGGCCAATCACCCATCGATCGCCATGACGTCACTGAATGGATTTCATTGTGAAGTATCGCGTGTTCGGCGAGACGCGCTGCTGGATGTATTCAGTAGAGTGGCAAAAACGCGGACTACCACACGCGCATATCCTCATTTGGTTGATTGAGAAGATAAGACCGAATGAAATCGATGATGTGATATCAGCTGAAATTCCTGATGAAGTAGAAGATCCAGGCTTGCACGAGGTTGTTACTAAAAACATGATTCATGGTCCCTGTGGATCATTAAATATCCTTTCTCCGTGTATGGTCGACGGCAAATGTTCGAAGCGTTATCCAAGGCCATTAGTAGCTGAAACAATTACCGGAAATGATGGTTACCCACTGTATCGTCGCCGTTCAATTGCTGACAATGGAAGATCAACAATGGTGAAAGTGAATCAGCAGGACATTCAAATTGATAACCGTTGGATTGTTCCGTATTCGCCACTACTCTCCAAAACATTCAAAGCACATATCAACGTCGAATCTTGCCATTCCGTGAAATCCATCAAATACATCTGCAAATATGTGACCAAAGGTAGTGACATGGCTGTGATTGGAGTTAGTGCGGAGAATTCCATCGATGAAGTCACTCAATTTCAAATGGGCCGCTATGTTAGTAGTAACGAAGCAATTTGGCGCATTTTTTCATTTAGCATTCATGAAAGACATCCTTCTGTTATTCATTTAGCCGTACATTTGGAAAATGGTCAAAGAGTGTACTTTACTGAGGAGAATGTATTACAACGAGTTGATCGACCGCCACCTACAACATTGACCAGATTTTTTGAAATCTGCAGGAACGATGAATTTGCCCGAACGTTACTATACTCCGAAATGCCAAGATATTATACTTGGAATCAATCGACAAAGAAATTTCAACGACGGAAACAAGGAAATCCTGTTCCAGGTTTCCCCAATTTATTTTCCACCAACGCATTAGGTCGTATTTACACAGTTCATCCAAGAAACGATGAGTGTTTCTATTTGCGTTTGCTATTAGTCAACGTTCGTGGCCCAACATCATTCCAAGATTTGAGAACTATAAATGGTGAATTGTGTGACACGTATAGAGAAGCATGTCAACGCTTGCGATTGTTGGAGAATGACGCTCATTGGGAATGCACCCTCGAAGATGCTGTGCTTTCATCAAATGCTCATCAAATACGAACACTGTTTTCGATAATTGTTTCAACATGCTGCCCATCCAAACCGACTGATTTATGGAGCAAATACAAAGATGCCATGTGTGATGATATTTTGCATCAGGTGCGTATTAGAACATCAAATCCAAATTTGCAACTGAATGAGGAAATTTACAACGAGGCTTTGATTTTAATTGAGGACATGTGCTTGATGATGGCGAACAAGGTATTGTCTGAGTTAGGCATGGCAGCTACCAATCGACCGATGCACGACGTATTTAATCAAGAGTTGCGACGCGAAATACAATATGATTGCGATGCCTTGAAGGAATTAGTACGAACAAACGTTCCACTGTTGAATCGACAACAAAAATATGCATACGACACTCTTATGAAAGTTGTGAAAGATGGAACTGGAGGAATTTTTTTTTTGGATGCTCCCGGTGGAACTGGAAAAACTTTTTTGATTGCGTTGATTTTGGCCACGATACGCTCGCAGAATGATATTGCACTTGCACTTGCTTCATCAGGAATTGCAGCTACGTTGTTGGAAGGCGGTCGTACTGCCCATTCAGCACTCAAGTTGCCATTGAAGTTGCACATCAATGAAAATCCAACATGCAACATTTCCAAGAACAGTGCAATGGCCAAAGTTTTGCAGCAAAGCAAACTAATCGTTTGGGATGAGTGTACAATGGCGCATAAAATGTCTTTGGAGGCATTAGATAAAACTTTGCAAGATTTACGAAACAATCAAAGCCGTTTTGGTGGTGCAATGATTCTGTTGGCAGGGGATTTTCGGCAAACATTGCCAGTGATTCCACGGTCAACGCCAGCCGATGAACTTAATGCATGTTTGAAGTCGTCCGTTTTGTGGAAACACTTCAAGAAACTCAAATTGACTGTGAACATGCGTGTCGAGCTGCAGAACGATCAATCTGGAGAAGCATTTTCCAAACAATTGCTGGACATTGGCAACGGCAAAATCCCGGTTGACATTTCGACCGGTTGCATTCAATTTCCCCCCGGTTTCTGTCAGTTCACCGAATCAAAATCCGAGCTAATCCGAAAGGTATTTCCAAACATTGCACAAAATTACAAAAATCATGATTGGTTGAGCGAACGTGCTATATTGGCTGCGAAAAACATTGATGTCGACGAATTGAATTTTAAGATTCAAGGTGAAATTGCTGTCGAATTGATGACGTACAAATCGGTGGATTCCGTTACTTCCCAAAATGATGTTGTCAACTATCCAACCGAGTTTTTAAACTCGCTGGAATTACCCGGATTACCGCCTCACAATCTCCAACTGAAAGTCGGATCGGTAATCATAATGTTACGAAACATAAACCAACCACGTCTTTGTAATGGCACCCGACTTGCGGTAAAAAACCTGATGAACAACGTCATCGAAGCAACAATACTTAAAGGAAAGTACAAAGGAGAAGACGTTTTGATACCACGGATCCCAATGGCTCTGACCGACATGCCATTCGATTTTAAACGATTGCAGTTTCCGGTACGGCTTGCATTCGCTATGACAATTAATAAATCTCAAGGGCAGTCATTGCGTGTTTGCGGCATTAACCTTGTCGCCTGTTCCCGTGTCGGAACACCATCAGCATTATTTATTTACGCGCCAGGCAACAAAACTAAAAATGTCGTGTATCATAAAGCATTGCAATGAAGGAAACTACGATATCACTGCAAAGCAACAGAAAAAAGTATTTCTTTATTTTAATTGGTTCCTGAACATCGATCTTTCAATCAAAATGTAAATATAACACCATATATTGTACATATTTTCAAATCAAATGTAATTTAAACACACCTCAAACCTACATAAATAAAAATTATCATTTAAAAGTACGTTGTTTGTCTCTTTTTACTATTTTTTCATAATTCAAACAGCTTCTCACAAATTCACAAATCGAACACAAACATTTTTTCTAATATATGGACAGGACAACGTCTGTCGGGTCAGCTAGTTTTAAATAAATTTTCATTGCACTGTTTCTACGCCGAAAAAGGAAATCTCGAAAAAGCTTCAAAAGTTACCAAATCCGCGCAGTGCTCCAAAAGATTCATTAACTCTATGACTTTTTAGACTGATCATAAAGTCTAGGGGCAAATTACGGCATTCGATATTAATCGAAATTTCAATTTCAGTTCTATAAAGATTTCGATATCGATTGCCGTAATTTGGCCCCTGATGTTTGAATCAACCTGTTAGAGTTCGCATTGTAGTGGTGGTCCGTACTTGGTATTAAAAACAGAAACTTTTTATATCCATTTTTAATCATTTTTCTCTCCATATTTACTGGGCTAAGAATTTTCCGTTATATAATATATTTCATTTAACACGAACGAAATTTTAGAAATTATATAATTTTGCTTGGGAATATTAGTAAAACATAAGGGGCAACGCTGCACAGTGAATGGTATATACATACATATGTATGTAATTTATACGTTGGTATATATGAATGAATGAATGAATAACAATATTAAAGTTTGCCATTCTCAAGATTGTTTTTCCTTTTGTGTATGTATTTCCTAAGAATGAATGAAAAACTATACGGGTATTAATTTAATTGAATGAGGGTTTTAGTATAATAGATAGATTTTTTTTTGTATATGACACAACAACACTTACAATAGCATCAAATTAACATACAACAATTATTAATTAACTCTGATTTAACTATATAGTTAAAATACAAACGTTTGACCTTACTATTTAGCCCACTTAGAAAAAGTTGAATTACATATTCCCAGAATTAAAAGTGGGGTTACAAAATTTGTCTCATCATTAAGAGTTATCGAAAATTCTTTGGCCACTACTTGAAATATTAAAGGTAAAATATCAGAATAATTGGTTTTAATGTCGGTATAAAGAGAATATGGATTATAATAAAGTGTTATGCACTTTAAGTTTTTGTGATTTTTCATTCTTATTTGATCATGTTTACTGACTTCATTGACATTTGTGTTGTTTACTGGTAAATAACCGATCTTGTTCGCTCATTGGGGGCTATATATACCCCTGATATATATATACTATGTATCACATGAAGTTACACGGTGTCATGAGAACATACGTACTAGGATTCGCAATCGGGAAAAATTTCCCGGGAATATTTGTTTTAGAAATTTTTGTCTGGAAATTTCAAGAATTTCTTTATATTTCGTCTTAAAGTTGCGTTATTATCTCTGAATATATAAAAAAGATTCGTTGTGATTTATTGCCAAACGAATGCTGCGATTATATCCATAGAATTTTTTCGATACTACTTAAAAAAAGAAAAACAGTTAACATTGCAGAATTACGTTTAAGTAACTGAATTTTTGCCATCCCAACAAAATTTTGTCAGCCATATATAGAAGAAAAATTTGCATTTAGACTGAATCATTTGATTAGTAATAAATTCACTTATAATAACCAAAACTATTTCGACAATTATGGGACAAAATCCTACTTCAGGCTACCTATCTTCTGCACTGCTCTTCAAGTGGAAATTACTGCTACAAAACATACACCCACCCTGATAGCAAGGCTGCCGTTAACGGAATAGCGGGTGTCTTCACCACATCTATGTTAGCCGATTAATGCCGGGTATCCCTAAATGATATAGCGAGACATTGTAGGATAACGGGAGCGATGATGGCTGATGAGGCTATTGATCCCTTTTCTGATATTTCCCTTGCAAAATGTAAGACGGTTGTAAAGCGAAACTACAGGCAGAGAAAAAATGTACTTGTGCATGTTTACAGTAACCATTTCCACATTTTTAAAAATTTTTAACGATATTATAGTCACAATAACTATTTACATGATTGTAGTAACCACAATATGGTTAACTTACGATTCACATGATTGTATAAATGCGATTCACATGATTGTATAAATATATATGATTAGAGTTAACACGTATATGTTTGTGACAACCATTGTTATATGAGACTGCACAGAACAGGTGCACTAATGAATCACACCTGTGTTATCTTATAGAATTCCGTCGTGAGCAAATAAGGCTAATTGTTTATTTTATTACAGGAGACTGAATAATTGGAACGGGCCTACGGTTTACAATTACTGTAGAAGTTGTCGAAACAAAGACGGAGTAGACTATGTCCCACCTATTCTGCTAATGTCCGGCTCTGACAAACTTGAGGGAACGTATTCTTGGAACCCACTTCCTCTCGTGTTTAAATGAGTTATCATGGACGAATCTGAGACGCATCCATTTCTTCATCAGATAATCGGGTTGGTTCACCTTGGTAACAACGGATGTAGTATAAATATTCTGCTGTTGACTTCTTGGGTATCACAATGGGATCAGTTTTTAATGCACCAAAGTGAGCTGCTCATGGAACAAGACCTGCTCTCTGCGATTAAATTAGAAAAATGATTATTTGAAACTTAATACAAATTGAAATTAAAGGAAATATTTTGAAAATTTTTAGTGTGTTTTAGCTTAATTTAGTATTAAAAAATTCCCGGGAATGGAAAGTGAACTCTAACAGATCGACTCAAACATCAGACTAATAAAACACCGAATTAATGGACCTTTCGAAGTACAGCTCTGATTTTTTAATACGGTACTTTAAAAAGAATTTGAAAGTTTTTAATAAAACTGCCCTTCTTCGAGATCACTGAACAAGATAACTCCTTTTGGAGTAGAAAAAAAACTTTTTAAATTTGTTTAAAAGGATGCAAAAGCAAACGCTTATGAAAATCAATAAACTTTTGAGGAAAAATATTTGTTTTCACTTTGTATGAAACCCTTAATAATTCAGCATAAATAAGGTTTCTGAAACCACGTTTCAAATTACTTTTTATTTTATACTAGCTGACCCGACAGACGTTGTCCTGTCCATATATTAGAAAAAATGTTTGTGTTCGATTTGTGAATTTGTGAGAAGCTGTTTGAATTATGAAAAAATAGTAAAAAGAGACAAACAACGTACTTTTAAATGATAATTTTTATTTATGTAGGTTTGAGGTGTGTTTAAATTACATTTGATTTGAAAATATGTACAATATATGGTGTTATATTTACATTTTGATTGAAAGATCGATGTTCAGGAACCAATTAAAATAAAGAAATACTTTTTTCTGTTGCTTTGCAGTGATATCGTAGTTTCCTTCATTGCAATGCTTTATGATACACGACATTTTTAGTTTTGTTGCCTGGCGCGTAAATAAATAATGCTGATGGTGTTCCGACACGGGAACAGGCGACAAGGTTAATGCCGCAAACACGCAATGACTGCCCTTGAGATTTATTAATTGTCATAGCGAATGCAAGCCGTACCGGAAACTGCAATCGTTTAAAATCGAATGGCATGTCGGTCAGAGCCATTGGGATCCGTGGTATCAAAACGTCTTCTCCTTTGTACTTTCCTTTAAGTATTGTTGCTTCGATGACGTTGTTCATCAGGTTTTTTACCGCAAGTCGGGTGCCATTACAAAGACGTGGTTGGTTTATGTTTCGTAACATTATGATTACCGATCCGACTTTCAGTTGGAGATTGTGAGGCGGTAATCCGGGTAATTCCAGCGAGTTTAAAAACTCGGTTGGATAGTTGACAACATCATTTTGGGAAGTAACGGAATCCACCGATTTGTACGTCATCAATTCGACAGCAATTTCACCTTGAATCTTAAAATTCAATTCGTCGACATCAATGTTTTTCGCAGCCAATATAGCACGTTCGCTCAACCAATCATGATTTTTGTAATTTTGTGCAATGTTTGGAAATACCTTTCGGATTAGCTCGGATTTTGATTCGGTGAACTGACAGAAACCGGGGGGAAATTGAATGCAACCGGTCGAAATGTCAACCGGGATTTTGCCGTTGCCAATGTCCAGCAATTGTTTGGAAAATGCTTCTCCAGATTGATCGTTCTGCAGCTCGACACGCATGTTCACAGTCAATTTGAGTTTCTTGAAGTGTTTCCACAAAACGGACGACTTCAAACATGCATTAAGTTCATCGGCTGGCGTTGACCGTGGAATCACTGGCAATGTTTGCCGAAAATCCCCTGCCAACAGAATCATTGCACCACCAAAACGGCTTTGATTGTTTCGTAAATCTTGCAAAGTTTTATCTAATGCCTCCAAAGACTTTTTATGCGCCATTGTACACTCATCCCAAACGATTAGTTTGCTTTGCTGCAAAACTTTGGCCATTGCACTGTTCTTGGAAATGTTGCATGTTGGATTTTCATTGATGTGCAACTTCAATGGCAACTTGAGTGCTGAATGGGCAGTACGACCGCCTTCCAACAACGTAGCTGCAATTCCTGATGAAGCAAGTGCAAGTGCAATATCATTCTGCGAGCGTATCGTGGCCAAAATCAACGCAATCAAAAAAGTTTTTCCAGTTCCACCGGGAGCATCCAAAAAAAAAATTCCTCCAGTTCCATCTTTCACAACTTTCATAAGAGTGTCGTATGCATATTTTTGTTGTCGATTCAACAGTGGAACGTTTGTTCGTACTAATTCCTTCAAGGCATCGCAATCATATTGTATTTCGCGTCGCAACTCTTGATTAAATACGTCGTGCATCGGTCGATTGGTAGCTGCCATGCCTAACTCAGACAATACCTTGTTCGCCATCATCAAGCACATGTCCTCAATTAAAATCAAAGCCTCGTTGTAAATTTCCTCATTCAGTTGCAAATTTGGATTTGATGTTCTAATACGCACCTGATGCAAAATATCATCACACATGGCATCTTTGTATTTGCTCCATAAATCAGTCGGTTTGGATGGGCAGCATGTTGAAACAATTATCGAAAACAGTGTTCGTATTTGATGAGCATTTGATGAAAGCACAGCATCTTCGAGGGTGCATTCCCAATGAGCGTCATTCTCCAACAATCGCAAGCGTTGACATGCTTCTCTATACGTGTCACACAATTCACCATTTATAGTTCTCAAATCTTGGAATGATGTTGGGCCACGAACGTTGACTAATAGCAAACGCAAATAGAAACACTCATCGTTTCTTGGATGAACTGTGTAAATACGACCTAATGCGTTGGTGGAAAATAAATTGGGGAAACCTGGAACAGGATTTCCTTGTTTCCGTCGTTGAAATTTCTTTGTCGATTGATTCCAAGTATAATATCTTGGCATTTCGGAGTATAGTAACGTTCGGGCAAATTCATCGTTCCTGCAGATTTCAAAAAATCTGGTCAATGTTGTAGGTGGCGGTCGATCAACTCGTTGTAATACATTCTCCTCAGTAAAGTACACTCTTTGACCATTTTCCAAATGTACGGCTAAATGAATAACAGAAGGATGTCTTTCATGAATGCTAAATGAAAAAATGCGCCAAATTGCTTCGTTACTACTAACATAGCGGCCCATTTGAAATTGAGTGACTTCATCGATGGAATTCTCCGCACTAACTCCAATCACAGCCATGTCACTACCTTTGGTCACATATTTGCAGATGTATTTGATGGATTTCACGGAATGGCAAGATTCGACGTTGATATGTGCTTTGAATGTTTTGGAGAGTAGTGGCGAATACGGAACAATCCAACGGTTATCAATTTGAATGTCCTGCTGATTCACTTTCACCATTGTTGATCTTCCATTGTCAGCAATTGAACGGCGACGATACAGTGGGTAACCATCATTTCCGGTAATTGTTTCAGCTACTAATGGCCTTGGATAACGCTTCGAACATTTGCCGTCGACCATACACGGAGAAAGGATATTTAATGATCCACAGGGACCATGAATCATGTTTTTAGTAACAACCTCGTGCAAGCCTGGATCTTCTACTTCATCAGGAATTTCAGCTGATATCACATCATCGATTTCATTCGGTCTTATCTTCTCAATCAACCAAATGAGGATATGCGCGTGTGGTAGTCCGCGTTTTTGCCACTCTACTGAATACATCCAGCAGCGCGTCTCGCCGAACACGCGATACTTCACAATGAAATCCATTCAGTGACGTCATGGCGATCGATGGGTGATTGGCCAGGGAATAATTCTTGCCGAATTTCTATCCACTGTGGATTGCAAGTGAAAGTTATGAATAAATCTGCTGTACCGTAGTGTCGAACGTAGGTATCCTGAGCATCCTGAGCATATTCATGCATATGGCGAGGACTTCCGACGTACGTTGCTGGGAGAATCGTCATCCGGCCGATATTGTGTGCGTTCCCGTCCACATTTATGGCATCTCGAAGGTGTATGTACTCTTCGGAACGCAGTTTTTTCTGGTTCAATCTAATGAATGTCAATCTTTCTGTTTCTATTTTTACATACATATCGACAGCATATTGGTGGAAAAGACGACGACATTTCAATATGTGATTGTCCTCATTTTCACGAACCATCAGTCGAAATGCATAATAGTTCATTGAACTTACTTTTTTGTTTGTTTCAGCGCCTGTACATTAATTTTCGCGTCAATAAAATTAATTGATCTTATAATAGAAAAAATATAGATTTGATATTCACCTGTAAGCGGATTTATCATTTTGATCGAGAAATGATAACCGTCTTCACCTTGCCAAAATATGATTGGATATTGTAACGCATCATATGATCGGTGAGTTTCGTACACACGCTGCTGCTGATTATTTCGTCGATGTAGAACGATATCACGTGATTCCAAATTTTCACCAACGACGACAATGGCGACATCATCAATTGTTGGTGCATTGAAACGTCTTGCGTGTTCTCCCGTAGGAGTCTTATCGGCTCTGATAACAATTTTGTGATTATCAGAGGGCATGCGGTCTAGTGCGGTTTTGAACAATGCAATCAATTGATTGTGTTGATGGAAAAAAGTTTGCAGTTGCTCAACAATTGGTCTTTTTACCGAACTGTTGTATGCACAACGCTGTTCTACTTCTTGTGGAGCATTGCCCATGAAGTAAATCTGCAGAAATTTATAGTCAGCACCCGGAACTGGCAAAAGCGAACCTGCTCGATGATATATTTGACCTTGAATCTGTAATGTTTAATTTACATAAGAAAACAAAATAAAATGCTGTAAGTGGTGAAATTACCTTGAAAGTAGGCATGAAATTATCCCGAATCACATTTGTTGCGCCAAATGAAGTCATTTGGAAACAATTGTTGTAGTTCTGGATTTGTGTTAGGAAATGCTTGGAATGAGCTCCTGTTCCAGAAACCAATGAGAGCAATGGCTCTGGTGGTGGAATCAACGGTGTCAATTTCACTTTGCCACTTGCGCAACACAATCCAGGAGTTTCATTTTTATATTTCAATGCCTTACAATGTGGGCACACAACGCTCATCGAACCAATAGCAACGGAATGGTCTGCACTGTAATCGACTGTCCTGTTGTAATGAAATGCAGCTCGATGAGTATTTAACGCAACATTTGTTTCTCTTCTTGCACGTACATTTGAATTAATTATCACTCGGTTGGATTCTATAGAACGATTGTGTCTCATTCGATGCATATCTACTTCGTTTGCATATTCTCTTTCTTCTTGTGTACGTGCAGAACGTGTTTGTGATAATCGATTTCGTTCAATTTCATTTCGCTCTTCGAGTTGTTCCGCAGTTTGATTAGATCGAAAATACGCTTGATTTGAAGCATTGCGAGTTCTGCGACCTAAATTGCTCCTTCTTATTGGCGGCATTACAATGCGATAGAATTTATTGACTTTGCTCTTACCTTTTAACCGTTTATAACTTCAAAACCCACAGTCTATAGTAGGTTAATCTATAAATTTGTTTGAGGTAACACGATTTAACTTATTTCAATTAATGAATTGATTGCAATGTACTTACAATGGAATCTTAATTCAAAAAAAAACTTATCACCGTTAGTTAACTTTTTTAGAAACACTTTAAACTTTTTTTAATTCACAATTAACAATTGCACTTATTTTATTTTTCGTCCACCGATTAATTTGATCAACAATTTGACAATAAGCAGTCAATCAACATTTGCACAAATAAATTGGAATGTAAATAAAAAAGTAACGGTATTTTCGGACAAATCGCGAAACAATACAAAAGTAATAACAAATGAGTTATTTACAACATAAGAATATCCCAGCAAAAACTTTACTTACAAATAAGCCGAAAAATAAGGAGAATTTGACAAATCGGTGCAGCCGTTTTCCGATTTTAGATAAATCGAAAAAAGTGGGCGTAAATGTGGGCGTGGTAAATTTTTCTTTCAGTAAAAACTTAAATTAGATTACTACGATCATTTAAATAAAAGATTAGCCATATCGGTGCAGCCGTTTTCCGATTTTAGATAAATGGAAAAAAGTGGGCGTAAAAGTGGGCGTGGTAAATTTTTCTTTCAGTAAAAACTTAAATTAGATTACTACGATCATTTAAATAAAAGATTAGCCATATCGGTGCAGCCGTTTTCCGATTTTAGATAAATGGAAAAAAGTGGGCGTAAAAGTGGGCGTGGTCAATTTTTCTTTCCGTAAAAACCTAAGTTGGACTATGACGAACATTTCAGTAAAAAAATTGTCCAAATCGGTCTAGCCGTTCTCAACTGATGCAATTACCAACGAACGACAATTGATTTTTATTTATATAGATTTTTAAACCCAGTTCATATAAAACTAGTTTAAAGTATATATATTCTGGGTCCTTATAAGATTCTAAGATTATCTAGCTATGTTCATCCCTCTGTGTGTTGAAAACATGATAGGGCTGCCTGAATTTTGAACAAATCTCTGATGATAAGCTTTGTTTGTTATTTATCGGTCCATGATTTCACTTAGCCCCCATACAAATATCCTCCCAGAATACTGTTTAAGCAGCCATAAATATATTGAGTATGCGGCAATACTGATAAGGTCTTGTACAAATTAGTTCTAAGTACTCTAAAATTAAACGAAAATCGGACAACATTTGTCCCTAATCCTCATACATGGTCCCCCTCAGAAAATTACTTGAACATTTACATTTGTTTTATAATATTAATATAGTGATAAAATAGGACATAAATAATTTTTTTATAAACTTAAATCTTTCTACCAAATTTTATGAGGCTCGGTCCATAATTGTCCCTACCCCCCATATAAACCCTATATAAGAAAAATATTTTATTGTCACATATTGATGGTGGATATGCAAGATTCGGCACAGCCGAATATAACCCAACTTATTTGTTTTATATTAAAAAATTTGTTTAAACTTAAATTATTTATAAAACAATTCGTTTATCTCAAAGATGTCATTCATATTTAATGGAATAAACATGCATACATATTTATGTATAAGAAAAAAACTAATCCCAAAGTTTATATTTGAATGTCACACAATTAGTATATGAGCATACAATCAAGCCAATTACCAGCAATAATTTTTAATAATTCAATTTATTAAAGCCAACTCTGTTGCAAACATACATAAAATTGTATAAAAGCATTATAAAATCGACAAGTATATAATCAGTGTGTACACCCTGCAGCGCATGGAACTATACAGTTTATACAGCCTAGGTAATTTAGCGTAAAGTCAATTGTCACTTTAGTGCCTCCAAGTAATCTAGGCTCTAGGCAATTTAATCTCTTATTTGTAGTGCACTTTAGAATATAGTTATTTTTCCCATCTGAAATAATATAATTGGAGTCCTGTTTAGTCTTTGTAATCTATGTAGGGTCAATTGACTTCCGCCTAGGACACATACATATTCAAATAATTATTTACATATTTAATTATGTTACCAGTGGTGACTTTAATGATAGTTAAAATCACTAGTTCGGTACAGGAAGCCAGAACCGCTGGGTAAATACTTTGATAATTCGTTGATAAGTACTTGACAACATAAAACTGCAGGGTATTCATTAATTTTTGTTTTAAAATATGTTTGTTGCTAATCATTTGTTTGAATCTTAAAAAAATTACTTTATTTTGGAATATACAATCAACATTAATTTATTTAAAAAAATCTGATCTTGACTAATAGAATACATACATAGAAGGTAAGGAGAGAGAGGCCATACATTCTTATAAATTAGGTTTTTGACAACAAACTTAGTTTTGTGGCTCTTAGTTATCTATCTAGTTGCCATCTATGCCTTGACTTGTTCATAGATATAGACAAATTTTAGCAGAACAAATGATCAAATATAGTTATTTGACATATGAGAAATAAAAGTTTGATATATTTTATACCAGCGGAAAGAAGATTATGTATATTTTCTAAGATACATTTCCATATAAATTTGTTTCCCCAAATATGCTTTTGATGTTAAATTTATTAGATTTTCTTTTAAAATATAATACATTTCTGCGTTTTTAATCATTCAAGTTTAACAAAAATACTTTTATAGAATGTGGTTGTACTTCTTAACATTGCCAAAACAATGGAAACTTATACATTTTTTTGTAAGAAAAAGAATATGTAAAAAAATTATGTAAAAAGCATTTCTATTCACATAATACGTTTTTTACTTAGTAAAATTGGCTAAAGTTAAGATGTGAGAACATAAATTCATTTAATAAAACAACAGATTCAAAAGTTAACTACAAACCGGTGCGCTTTGCCACCCCAATTAGATGAAATAAATAGTACTTAATAGAATTAATACTAATTCAGGATAACATGTTTCATGTTTATTAATTCATTGCAAAAAGTACCAATCGAATAAGGAAAAAGTACCGAAAAGTGTCCCCCTAGAATTCAAACTCACTTAAAACCATATATGCTTAATTTCATGTTTCTAAGTCCATTGTTATAGAAAATTCAAAAAGTATCATTAGAAGAATAAAAAAGTACCAAAAAGCAGCCACTTGTGGATTCCCACCCACTTGGGCCCATGTAATCTTTATTTCATGTTTCTATGTTCATTATTGGAGAAATAACAAAAAGTACCAAAAAGTCTCCCCCTAGAATTCTCACTCACTTAGGACCATATATGCTTAATTTTATGTTTCTAAGACCATTGTTAAAGAAATTTCAAAAAGTACCATTAGAACAATAACAAGTAATAGAGCTATATTCGGCTGTGCCGAATCTTATATACCCTTCACCAAATTATACTTTAAAATAAATTTAAAAAAAAAAAAAATTTAATATTTTTTTTCAAAATTGTTTTTTAAGTTTTTTAAAATTTTTAAAAAAATTTGTTTTTTTAATTTATTAGTGAAAAAAATTTATGACAAAAGAAAGTTTTCTGTAAAAAAAAATTCGGGTTAAAAAATATTTTTCCCGATTTTGACCCATTGTAATTCCAACTTTGTATAGCCGTATATACATCGTTGCAATGAACTTTGAAATATCTATCATTAGATATCCATATTGTCTATATTTATGACTTAGTAATCGAGATATAGATAAAAAAATAGGCCAAAAATATAGGTTGTCTCCGATTTTTGCTCATATCTCCGTTATTTATGGACGGATTTTGCTGATTTTAAATAGCAAACTTTTCGAAAGCATGTCTGACAGAATTATTGAAGATTTGGATCCCGAAGATATCTGGGGTCTTCAGAAAATTAATTTCAACAGACAGGCGGGCATGGCTTAATCGACTCCGCTATCTATAAGGATTCAGAATATATATACTTTATAGGGTAGGAAAATTATATTGTGGAAATTACATACGGAATGACAAATTTATATATACCCTTCTCACGAAGGTGAAGGGTATAAAAAAGTACCTATAATTCAGTTCTCACATTTTGGTATCAAAATATTATCACTATTCCTACACTAATTTCACTCAGATACATATCAGCTAACTTTAATGTCGATAAGTGAAATAATGTAAAATATTAAAAAAAGTACCATTAGGAGAAAAGTACTAATTTCCCTTTTCCTCCTTGAACGCCCCTGAAGTTTGAAATTTAAAAATATTCCATTTTGCCGAAATTGTTTATGCTAATGACATGTCTCAAACGATTAAAATCTGTGTTAATGTGCCCAAGAAAAAATATGTTTTAATAAAAGTAGCAAACTGTTTACCAGGATTTGGCCCAATATAAACCTTGGCACTCGAGTTCCAAATAACAACCTGTAAGTTAATTTTTGTATCAATCCTGGAACCAATGTTAAAAAAATTATCAAAATTGCCCTAATAATTTCAAATAAAATGTATTTTCCTGATTTTATCCCCTTTTTGGTACCTTTTTTATCCGCATTGCGGTAGTATATAATATTCATATAAATTTCTGTATCGTGGTGGCAGCTCATAATAAAATATTCGTATCTCTATGTCAAATTATAAAATAAACATATTTTATGAAAAAGTACCAAAAATAAACACAATTTTTATCCCTTAAGAGTTCGAATTTCCAAAAAGTACCAAACTAATATTTTTTATTTTTTGATAAATAAAGAATACGATTTAAAATTTGTTTCTATGTTTATTAGTTTAAAAGATACATAGGGTGCCAAAAAAGTACCAAAATTGAGTTTTTGTACGAAACACATGTCAGCTTATTTTTTAAATAGAATAACATGCAATTTTAAGTTTTTTTGTATCTTTATTAGTTTTGAAGATATAAGGTTACCGAATTTACCCGTTTTTACCCTTATTTATCCCCTAAACGTTCGAATTTCCAAAAATCCCTTCTTATCGGATCATTTTGGGGAGGGAGGAACCCACAGTTAAAATTTCATG
This sequence comes from Calliphora vomitoria, assembly GCA_942486065.2. NCBI lineage: Eukaryota > Metazoa > Arthropoda > Insecta > Diptera > Calliphoridae > Calliphora > Calliphora vomitoria. Next base: position 12,436,925 of record OW818031.2, on the reverse strand, counting down.
ATTCTAGCTTCAGTCGTTTGGGCTGTGCGATGATGAATCAGTCAGTCAGTCAGAAACGTTACTCTTTTATATATATAGATTTGGCAAGAAAACCTATTATTCAGGATGCACTAAGTAAGGTGAAATCAACAACACAGCTGATTTTTATTTATTTATTTTGAAAGTGCTTGGGTTTTGTCAAACTGAATTTATTTTGAAAAAATAATAAATTTTATTTTCAAAGAAAAAAAAGTTTAAATCAAAAAACATGAATGAAAATGTGAATAAAAAGATTTCATATAATGAAATTTGGATAAAGCACTATTAAACCGTTGTTCTTTTTCAAATATAATTTAAATTTAACGGCCGTTTTTTAATTAATATTCCAAAATAAAATTTGTTTATTTTTTATTTGACAAATTCAATTTTGACAAAACCTATGCTCTTGTCAGCAAGAAATATTGTGTTTGTTGTGTTTGTTGTCGAAACGCTCTCACCGAACTTATTACATCATGCTATTATTATTTTATAAAATCGTAATGCTTATATACAATTTGACAAAGAACATTTCAACTGGTTGAGACAGAAATGGAATACTGTTTTCTCTTCGGAGGATTCCAAATACAATTTAAGAGGCAGTGATGAGAAAACATTTGTAAAACGGCCGAAGGAAAATACACTGGACCCAAAGTTCTCAGGTGAGACAGTACAATTTGGTAGTTGCAATATTATAGTGTGAGGCAAGGTATGAATCCAATTTATATCGTAAAATATGCTATGACTGGTATCAGATACAGATCTATTTTAAACGATGTTATGTATCCAAACACTGAGGAAAAAATCTCTCTAGTTTGAAGATTCCAAGACGACAATGACCAAAAACACACCACTAGAGTAGTAACGGAGTGGTTACAAACTAATGAGGTACGTGTTTTCAAGTAGCCTCTGTCCAATCGACATATCTTAACCTCATAGATATGAGTAATTGTAGATCGCAAAATACTTAAATCTAAGCTTATAACCGCTTGAAATATTTAAATTTCAAAGGAGACGAAATGTTTTGTCATTCAATTATCTATAGAACCCCAAATGGTCCCAATATGAATGATTTAATTATACAATGACATATATTTAATGAAAATCTTTGGAAAATTTAATATACAGTGGTTCAAAGCCAAACTCGTACACCTAACTTTTTATTTTTTAATATTAAAATGCTTATTTAAAAATGATACACGAAAACAATGTATGGAGGGTTTATTGGGTAAATTGTCCTCTATCGGATGGGTATTTAAACAAAGGATATATATTAGAAGGTAAGAAATTATGGGCGGTTTAATTAAATATCTTATTAAAAACATAAAAGCCAAACTCGTACAGCGAATCTTATTTAAGAAAATAATATATTTGCATTGTGCCTTTGGATGTAAAGTGATCCAAAAATAAAACCATCAAATATTTTCATTAAATTAAAAAGTTTTATTCAAAAAATATCCAATTGGAATACAAAACGGACAAACAAGCTTTCGGAGGATAGAAAATCTCTTCGTGAAATTCCGAAAATTCTGGGAAGGAGTCAATCTACTATCCAATACATTCTAAAACGATACAGGACTTCAAAATAAATACAAAAAGCTGTGAAGCTAAAGAGTGAAATATTGTCAGAGCGTGGAAAAGGTTCTCTTTGCATGCTCTTCCAAAATTACGTCCATTGCGGAAGCCACTACGGGAAAAAAAGCTTGCACCCAAACCATCCGGAATATACTCCATAGAGCGAATTTGAATGGTATAATGGCTAGAAAAATGCCTTTGCTTAACAACAGAAATAAAAAGGACTGCTTAAACTTCGCCAAACTACACAATTCAAAGGATTTTTCTTTTTGGAAATATGTATGGTTTTCTATTAGAGCCAAATATGACCATATTTATGGCGAAAGGCTAATGAGGAGCTATTACCAAAACACGTTAAATCTACTGTAAAGTATGGTGATGGATCGGTGATGGTTTAAGGGTCTTTTTTGGCAACTGGTTCAGGTTCTCTTCATTTCATCGAAGGCATATTGGACCAAAAAATGTATTTAGAAATTTTTAAAACTGGAATTGCCATTATCAAAGCAAAAACGGAGTCTTTCAAATATTTACTACTTCTACCAGGATAACGACTATATGCATAAAGCTTACATTGTCAGGTCATGGTTGTTGTACAATAGTTCTCATGTAATGGAGACACATGCCCAGAACTCTGACATCAACCCCATCGAGAATCTTTAGAGCTACCTCGATAATAAAGAGATACAACACCACATATCCTTTAAATAGGAATTGAAAAGAGTTCTTACTGATGAATGGGAAAATATTGATCCCACCGTTTGCCACAAACTAGTGGAACGTGTGCCTAAGAGACCATAAATGCTTATTCAAGAAAAAGGATTCCATACAAAGTATTGATTTGTATGGTACTGTTACTTTTTTAGCATCCATGTTAAATGTACGAGTTTGGCTTTTAAAGTATTTGTTTTGTCAATTCTTATTTACAGTGTTATTTAAATGGTTTTACTTTTATTTTACATATAGATTGAATAAAGAATTACATAAGCTACAAGCCTTCCAAACATACTTTTTATATATCTCTAACAGGTAAGCCGAAATTAAGAGATATATAAAAAATTTCCTAATGTACGAGTTTGGCTTTGAGCCACTGTAAATTTTTTGAGATATGCTTTGTTCAAGGGCGATTTTCTATGTTATGAGAAACGGATTTCTTTCAATATCAGATGAAAAATCAGAATAATAGATCTAAAGTTTTTGAAAGTTTTAATTTAGGTATTTTGAACGCATCTATTAAAAAATATGATAAAAACCAAACTAAAGTGAATTTCGAAATTCTGGAGAACTGCGAATTTTATATGGTAAATACATATTGGGTTTATGATTTACTTATGTATGTACAATATAAAGTTATTCAAGGTTTTGGCCAGTGTTAGCTATGACCGTTTCCCATCTTTCGGGCAACATATGGATTCTGAGCCAAAAGAACTGCTCATCTTTTGAGGCCAAGAATGAATTAAGCCATTATCGGATACTCTGTTCCAAAGAGAAGCGTATCCCAGAGAGAGCGGCGAAACAAATAGTAGTTGGACGGGCACGGTTGGACTATAAATACTTTTTAACAGGTATTACAATATGTGGCCAAGCGTTGTCATGATGGAATTTTACGATTTCATGTCTGGCCCATATTCTGGGCGTTTTCGGCCAATGTTCGCATCAAGCTAATCTGTTGCGTTCGGTACAGGTTCCCTGTGATGGTCTGGTCAGATTTCAGCAGTTCATAATAGATAGGACTCTTTTGCTCCCACCAAATGCAGAGAATTACCTTAGCGCCATGGATATTTTGATGTCGCGACATCAAAATATCCAACCAGCCGAATCGACATGTCGATTCGGCTGGTTGGGCTTCACATTACCCTTCGGGTTATCGTAATGACTTGAATTCGTATGGTACCCAATATCCCTGCTTTTGGATGAATCCTGCTGCTCGCTAACGTTTTGAAATTGCTGCTTGAGTAGCTCCTTTTTTGGCTGGAGAATTGTTTGGGATTTTGACCTATTAGTTATATAATTGAAGAAGTTTCCATTGTGTTAATACACTATCCATGCTTGTTTCCCCGTCCTTTTGTTACAAATGACAGCGTTATAGCTATCTGAAGAAGGTGGTCAAAGTAATTTAATATACGTACTTTCTCAAATATATTTCTTCTTAAAAAAACACACACGAAAAATTGAGATACAGTGGCTCAAAGCCAAACTCGTAACCTAGGAAATTTTTTATATATCTCTGAATTTCGGCATACCTGTGTGTTTGGGAGGCTTGTAGCTTATGTAACTCTTTATTCAATTCATATGTAAAAAAAGTAAAACCATTTAAATAACACTGTAAATAAGAATTATCAAAAAAAAACCTTTAAAAGCCAAACTCGCACATTTAACATGGATGCTAAAAAATTAACAATAACATTAAAATCAATACTTTGTAAGGAATCTTTTTTCTTGAATAAGCATTTATGGTATTTTAGGCATACTTTCCACTAGTTTGCGGCAATCGGTGGGATCAATATTTTCCCATTCATTAGTAAGAACTCTTTTCAATTCCTATTTAGAGGCAAAGCGGTGTTGTCTCTCTTTATTATCGAGGTAGCTTCGTAACCTAGGAAATTTTTTATATATCTCTGAATTTCGGCATAGCTGTTAGAGTTATATAAAAAGTGTGTTTGGGAGGCTTGTAGCTTATGTAATTCTTTATTCAATTCATATTTAAAAAGAAGTAAAACCATTTAAATAACACTGTAAATAAGAATTATCAAAAAAAATCCTTTAAAAGCCAAACTCGCACATTTAACATGGATGCTAAAAAATTAACAACAACATTAAAATCAATACTTTGTATGGAATCTTTTTTCTTGAATAAGCATTTATGGTATTTTAGGCATACTTTCCACTAGTTTGCGGCAATCGGTGGGATCAATATTTTCCCATTCATTAGTAAGAACTCTTTTCAATTCCTATTTAGAGGCAAAGCGGTGTTGTCTCTCTTTATTATCCAGGTAGCTCCAAAGATTCTCGATGGGGTTGATGTCGGAGCTCTGGGCAGGTGTCTCCATTACATGAGACCTGACAACCACCACCTGACATTGTAAGCTTTATGCATATGGTCGTTATCCTGGTAGAAGTAGTAATTGTTTGAAAGACTCCGTTTTTGCCGTTCCAGTTTTAAAATTTCTAAATACATTTTTTGGTCCAATATGCCTTCGATGAAATGAAGAGAACCTGAACCAGCTGCCATGAAATACCCTTAAACCATCACCGATCCATCACCATGCTTTACAGTAGATTTAACATGTTTTTCTAGTCTATGAATTTGATTTGATTTGTGTAGTTTGGGGAAGTTTAAACTGCCCTTTTTATTTCTCTTGTTAAGCAAAGGCATTTTTCTAGCCATTATACCATTCAAATTCGTTCTATGAAGTATATTCCGGATGGTTAGAGCTCAAGCTTTCTTTCCCGTAGTGGCTTCCGCAATTGACGAAAGTTTGGAAGAGCATGCAAAGAGATCCTTTTTACAAGCTCTAACAATATTTCGCTCTTCAGCTTCACAGAATATTTTACTGTGTTCCTATTTGGTTTTATTTGTTTTGAAGTCCTGTATCGTTTTTGAATGTACTGGATAGTAGAATGAATCCTTTCCCAGAATTTTGGAAATTTCACGAAGAGATTTTCTATCCCCCGAAAGCTTTACAGTAAGCTTTCGGGTTTCTTCGGTTGTTTGTCCGTTTTGTCTTCCAATTGGATAGTTTTTGGATAAAATTTTATAATTTAATGAAAATATTTGATGGTTTTTAATTTTGGATCGCTTTACATCCAAAGGCACAAAGCATAGATATTCTTTTCTTAAATAGAGTTCGCTGTACGAGTTTGGCTTTTATGTTTTTTAATAAGATATTTAATTAAACCGTGCATAATTTCTTACCTCTAACATACTTCCTTTGTTTAAATACCCATCCTATAGAGGACAATTTACCCAATAAACCCTCCATACATTGTTTTCGTGTATCATTATACCCTTCACCATGAGTGGCAAGGGTATATATAAGTTTGTCATTCCGTTTGTAATTTCTACATTTTTCATTTGCGACCCCACAAAGTATATATATTCTGGATCGTTATAGATAGCGAAGTCGATATAGCCATGTCCGTCTGTATGTTGAAATCAACAATACAAACATAATTGATACAACAATATATCGGGAATTCTTCCGGCTCGGTCGCTATTTAAAATCGAGAAAATCGGCCCACAAATGGCTGAGATATAAGGAAAAAATGGGGACAACCTCGATTTTTGGCCTATTTTTGATCTATATCTGGATTACTAAGTTATTAATATAGACAATATGGATATCTAATGATAGATATTTCAAAGTCCATTGCAACGATGTATATAAGGCTATAATAATTTGGACCTATAATGGGTCAAAATCGGGAAAAATATTTTTTAACCCGAATTTTTTTTTACCAAAAAAAATCTTTTTCATACATTTTATTTTTCACTAATAAATTTAAAAAAAAATTTTTTTAAAAATTTAAAAAAAAAAATTTTAATAAAATTAAAAAAAAATAATTTTAAAAAATTAAATCAAAACAATTTCGAAAAAAAAATTGAAAACAATTTTGAAAAAAAAAAAATTTTTTTAAATTTTAAAAAACAGTTTTGAAAAAAAATTTTATTTGAATTTTGAAAAAAAAATTTTGAAAAAAAAATTAATTTTGTTTACCTAAAAATATTTAAAATTTTTATTTTATAGTATAATTTGGTGAAGGGTATATAAGATTCGGCACAGGCGAATATAGTTCTCTTACTTGTTTTTAAATAAGCTGCGTTTTAATATTAAAAAATAAAAAGTTAGGTGTACGAGTTTGGCTTTGAAACACTGTACGTCCTTTTTATATTAAAATCATAAATCAAATTATAAAAATTCTAGTTTTGTTACAAGAATTGGAATGTCAAAAGACCGTCAAATCTAAATACAATACATTTAAATATTTAACGGTAAAACTATCTGCCATTTGCTAACTAAACAAACCCAACGAAGAATGAAAAAAAGAGAGAAAACACACCGAATGTTCCAGTTGTAACGCTTGCGCATACAACGTTTAGGTCATATGATGACAGGTTCCAAGTTGTAAACAAAACAATAATATTCATCCCTCTTGTCAAAAACTAAGGACAAAAAGAAAAAAAAAAAAAAAACTACACAAGACATATTGACGACATAAAAACACACATACATTTACAAGGGCTGAACCACTTTTTTGCATTCAAAAAGTCAGTGAGTGAGCAGTACAAGGAAATTATTGATTTTTTCCGCATAAAACATCCAAAAATTAAAGACAAAAATAGTGCAAGTGATTTTTGTTGATTTAAAACGGAGTGAAAGCATTTAAAAATGATTTAAAAATTGTACCCACTGTTTGTAGAGATTAATTTGCACGATTTCCTGTTCCGTAGGAACTCATTTTTTTAGCTCATAATGGCTGACAGTGAATTCGAGGAATTCCATCGTCCAATATTTGAACCACACACAATACAATATACCAATAATAGTACCGTTAGTGGTGCCAAAAAACCCAATCCGCATACATTTTACTCGTAAGTTTTAAAATACTTAGAACAATAATTAAACAGAGAAAAGTTTAATTCAATTGAAACTAAAAAAAAAGAATAAAGTGTTTAAAGAAGGACATTTGGAGAAAGTAAGAAGAAGTGAAAAAAATTCATACAAACACATCTGTACATACATATGTACATACAAATCTGTGTGGTGAAAAATCAATGAAAATAAAATGAGTTTTAAATTTAAAGTTGAGTGTTTTTTTTTTTTTTTTTTGTTAATTGAAAATTCTGTTTGTTTTTGGAATTGTATTGTAGTTTAATACCCAATGATGATCTGGAGGATTCCCCCTCTTCGAAAAGTGATACCTCGGACCAGGAAGACAATGGCGACAGCAATAAGCTCAACAGACAAGTGGAAGATGATGAAATTGGTGATGGCCTAAAGGTGGTGTCGTTGTCATCGGACGGTTCCTTGGATACCAATGATTCGTTTAATTCACACCATCATCATCCATTGAACCATCAAGATGCGATTGGTGGTTTGGTGGGTATTGGCTCCAGCAATGCTCACAGTGGCTCGCATCAAGTAAATCTCACAACTCACAGCTTACCGATTGGTATTTTAAATAATTCACAAACCCAGCAGCAACAGAGACGTCGCCGCAAATTGCCCGAAATCCCTAAAAATAAAAAATGTGAGTGAGAAGTTGATATAATGTTCATAAACTGCTTCAAGAATTCACTGCATGACACCGTCATAGAATTTTCTTTTTTTGTTTTTATTGTAGTTACAAAAAAAAAAAAAAGAAAAACTGTAGATTTATGATTTTTATTTAATTGGATTTGATCACGGATTTTTGCAGCTTCCATTCTGCATCTTTTAGGTGGTGGTGGCAGTGGCGGTGGCAGTGGCAGTGGTAGTGGCTTTGAACAGTCATCTTTGGCAGATGAGATGTCCAACGGTCAGGGTGTTTGTCGTAGTCGGGCGATGACAGGTCCCCAGGGCCGGCATAATCAACGATCATTTTTGACGCTCAAACACAGTTACCTTCTAGACGAAGACTCTAGTCCCGACTCGGAACGTTTGCAAAGTTTGGGCGATGTGGACAGTGGCCACAGCACCGCTCATTCTCCAAACGATTTTAAGAGCATGTCTCCACAAATAACTTCTCCCGTATCGGAATCTCCCATTCCGCAACCTTTCGGTGGGGTACCCTTTGCCCACCTGGAAATGCTAGAGGCAACACACAGGGGTCTGCACAAATTTATACCACGTCATCATGATGAGATCGAAATTGAAATCGGTGATCCGGTGTATGTACAAAAGGAGGCCGACGATCTATGGTGTGAGGGTGTTAATTTACGAACCGGTCGTCAGGGTATCTTTCCGTCAGCTTATGCCGTTGACCTCGACTACAATGAATTCGACCCAACCGTGCAGCAGGTTAAGAAGGAGCGTTACCTTTTGGGTTATCTGGGTTCCGTGGAGACATTGGCCCACAAAGGAACTGGTGTTGTCTGTCAGGCGGTGCGTAAAATTGTCGGTGAATACGGTAATTCACCCACAAGTCAAGTATGCATTTTGGAAATATCAGACCAAGGTTTACGCATGGTAGATCGTTCCGGACCGAATGTAAGTTTAAACAGTACATATTTACCACATTATTATTATTATTATTTGAATAACAATTCTCGCTTTCAACAGAACAAAAAGGATAAGAAACCTTGCATTGATTATTTTTACTCGCTCAAAAACGTATCTTTTTGTGCGTTTCATCCAAGGGATCATCGTTTTATTGGCTTCATTACCAAACATCCAACGGTACAACGTTTTGCATGTCATGTTTTCAAGGGTTCAGAATCCACCAGACCAGTTGCAGAGGCTGTGGGGTAAAATTCCTAATTCTAACTACAATTTAGACAAATTTTTTTAATTAAACTTGTTTTCCATATCTTTCAGACGAGCTTTCCAACGCTTCTATCAAAAATTCATTGAGACGGCTTATCCCATTGAAGACATTTATATTGAATAAATTACATATATAACCCAGATCGAGGGTCTCTATTAGATATATATATAAATAGCTACATATATATGTGTATATAATAAATATATAGGTACGAAAAAAACCAAAAAAAAAAAAAAAAAATACTTTCAAATCTTAAAGAAAAAAAATGTTGTCTTCGCCTCTAAAATACACAGTCGAAATTAATAAAAAACAAAATAATACTAACAATAATAATAATAATAAAAGTCAAAAAAATACAAGTTAAATAAATGGAAGGGATTCTACCATTCGACTATACTTAATATCTTTTATTCAAATAAACTACAAACAAATAAAGTATTATTATTTAGTTTAAATTAATATATACAACAAAACATATATATATTTAACTTTAAAACGAAAATTGTGCGAATTTCATTACAGATTTATAGCAAAAACCAAATAAAGAGTATAAGCAAATATCGAGTGACATAAAATCAAAAAAAGAAAAAATTTGCAATTAGTTCAACTATCCCATAGAACATAAATAGCAACCACAAACAAACCAACAAACAAAAATGTATCCAAATATTGTTCGTATTAATTTTGAATTTACTTAAACAGATAATAAAGATTAATTATGACAATCTTTAGCATTATGTACTCTCGTCTAAATTTGTAATTCAATGCATTCGTTATAATCACCACTCATTTCACCCCTTCAACTTTCAACTGAATTAAATCATTTCCTATGATCCATACATTTATTAGTCGTGAGTCGCTTTTTTCTCATGTTTATTCAGATAACGTCCAATCAAATTATTTATTATCGGTCGGCTGATGTAAACATTATTTTTTTTTAGTTTATTTTAAGAATTCTTAAGAATCGGAAGTAAATATTATCTAAAAAGAAAATGATAAATGAAATAAATAAATAACAGCAAATAAATGAGCGTAATCTCAGTTATTAAAACGTTAGTGACTAATTCATGTCTGTGCGCTTGACATAGAGTAGATAAAAAAATATACTAGAAAAAAAACACTGTTTAATCCATTTTTACTTAACTATATGCTCAAGTTTTTAATAACTCTTCATTTGCAATGTTTAATACCTTTTGTAGCACATCTTAATAAAGTTTGTTTAACATTTTTTTAAGTATCTAAATACAAAAACTATTACTTTCTCTGCTTACAAATCGCCAAAGATTTTATGGGGTGTTAATAAATTAACCCTCTCTACATTATTTAAAACTTACTAATCATATTTTTATACCCTTCACCTTCGTGAGAAGGGTATATATAAATTTTTCATTCCGTTTGTAATTTCCACAAAATAATTTTCCGACCCTATAAAGTATATATATTCTGAATCCTTATAGATACCGGAGTCGATTTAGCCATGCCCGCCTGCCTGTCTGTCTGTTGAAATGAATTTTCTGAAGACCCCAGATATCTTCGGGATCCAAATCCTCAATAATTCTGTCACACATGCTTTCGAAAAGTTTCCTATTTAAAATCAGCAAAATCCGTCCATAAATAACGGAGATATGAGCAAAAATCGGAGACAACCTCTATTTTTGGCCTATTTTTTATCTATATCTCGAGTCATAAATATAGACAATATGGATATCTAATGATAGTTATTTCAAAGTCTATTGCAACGATGTATATAAGGCTATACAAAATTGGACCTACAATAGGTCAAAATCGGTAAAAATATTTTTTAACCCGAATTTTTTTTTTACAGAAAACTTTCTTTTGTCATAAATTTTTATCACTAATAAATTAAAAAAAAAATTTTTAAAAAATTGGAAAAAACTTTTAAAAAACAATTTTGAAAAAAAAATATTTAAAAAAAAATTTTTTTAAATTTTATTTTAAAGTGTAATTTGGCGAATATAGCTCTCTTACTTGTTTTTTATAAAATACTCGTATATATATTTGGTCAATTCACAAGGTCTCTTATCATGTCTTATTGTCATAATGTCCTAATATTTCACAATGGTTTAAAAATGTTGTTATTGCCTTTCAAGCAAAAAATGTCGTAAAATAATACTACTCTGTATACTATGTCTATTGTGTTATCGACCAGCAACTAGCACAGATCTGTGCCGAACGCCTAAGAGTTGATTAAACCGAGCCGTCGATTTGTTAAATATTAAGACATTATGACAATATGATATGATAGGAGAACTTGTGAATTGACCAATTGAATTATCTTTCTAATAGGATACATTTTTCTCCAATAACGTCTAGCAATGTTCGTTTTTTATACATACTGCTTTTCAATATTAATTTAAATTGACAGCTGTGACGTAGTCAGCATGCAACTTGAAAAGAATTTTACTGCAAATTGTTTAAAAAAATGTAATCAGCTGATTTCTTAATTGAAACACCAACTTGAAAGAGATACCCAGAAGTTTTAATAGACTGTGCCAAACTAGTGTTTTTATCTTTCATTTAGGATGACAACTAGTTACATAGCTAGCTACGTGACTAGTGATTTTAATACTTGCATGCCCTAAGCAAGATTACAGTGAGACTGTCTGATAGCTGGTCAACGCTAATGAATGGTATGAAAAACTAATAATCGATTTTCGACTTTCCGATCAACCATTTTCATTTCGAATTTTACAATCGATTAACCGAACCTAATAACGGCAAACATTTGATAACAATTTTATGGAAAAAAATTCGTAGAACTTTTTATACAAATTTCTTAAGTTTGAAAAAATTTCGCTTTCAAAAAAGAGATCCTCCGTGAATATTTTTCGCTGTCAGCTGAAGATTAATATATTGTAAAATTTAATTAAAGCAAAAAACGTAGACAATACTAAAAATTCTGGAATTTGATTTCTATTTCGATTAATCGTCATCAAAAATTGATTTCAGCATAAAAATCGGAGTCACGAAAAAATCATTTTTAGACCCTGAAAATCGATGTTCGACCATAATCGTTATCGATTTCCATTCACTAGTCAACGCATTGAATTCACACTACCGATTACATAGAGTAGTAACCTTACTAGCTACTTAACTGGTAACTTGATCAGCTATATAACTAGTTATTTTAACACATACGGGTGCTAATTGACCTCAAAGAATCAGTTAAAAAGACATCTAATAGATCATCCAATAACCTATTGCTGGAAAACAAACCTTTCTTCGACAACTCTCCCATAGATTAGTTTTGGTGGGTAATATAACTACTTTCTAAAGTGCTGTACAAACTAAATGTTTAAAGTGACTACACTTTAGGTTACTAAGAGACTCTAAAGTGACAATTGACTTCACGCTTCAAGTTACATGTTATGTCAATATACTTAAGCAAAAAAAATGAACAGTATGAGAATTATATCTAATCACGAATTACTCTCAAACAACAGTACCATAGAAACTTTTAAAGTTACTAAATTCCAGATTACTTAGATACAATTAAGTGACAATTGTCTTCACACTGGATTACATGGGATGTATAAAGTAACTAATTGACTTCTATCTGCACTACAAAGAGCGCATACTACACGTCAGTTGATCCAAAATATTGTTACGTTTTTACCTTTTAAAAACGGGGTATATTTCCTTTAAATAAACCGGATACTTTTGTTTGCAAATAAAAGCAGTTTTAGTACTTTCAAATTGTACTTTATTTATTTAAAATGTACAACAACAACAACAGTTCAAATAGTCACTCAGTGTCTTTATTCACGTTTATCAATTCTCTGAAATACACACACACTTCATAATGTACAAACTTAAATGTACAAGACAGTTGATGTTAACTCTAACAGCGCCTATGATCAACTGCCCCCACTACTGCAACCTCTGCCACTATTTATACACGCGCCATATATCGTGAATCTTCTACATTGCTCTAGAGCTTTCGATGACAATGTTAGCAGCTTAAACATTTAGTGTTGCCATACTTATAAACATTTTTGATAAGTAGAAGCTTCTACTGATGGACGTGTTTATAAACATGATGAATGATGCAGGCAGTCGTTACAGCCCGTTAAATTCAAATCGCTATTGTACATTCGTAAAAATATATAAAGTGGAGTCACCCAAGTGGTCAGACAATAACTGTCTATAAGGGATACATTGACTACTTGCTTAACTGTTGTGGCAAAACTTGAACGTGTAACCCCCAAGTAAAGAATTTTGAAATTGTTCAGTTTCTTTTTTTTTTTGTTAAATGTAAGAAACTTCCAAAGTGCAATTTGCCGGTTTTATTCCTCAAAATGACGATTTTATGAAAAGTTTATGTTTACATCAAGGTTTTCATAGAATCATTTAATTAACAAATAGAAAGAATACAATTTTAAAATGATTGTTTTTGTAAGATAGAAGATGATATATGAAAAATATAATGAAAATTTAAAATGCTGTTGATTTTAAGATTTTGTAAAAATTTGGCAAAATTTGTATTCAAAAATGTTTAGTTCTCGCACATTTTGGAACGAATATTTGCCAAGTTAATATTAATAAAAAAGTTAAATCGTTTATACTAACAGTTACTTGAATGATTTCTATGCATCTTTACTAAAGACTTTTTAAATTAATTATTATAAAATTACGCCAATTTATTTTTCCCGATACTTTATGGGGTCGACAAATGTGGAAATTACAAATGGAATGAGAAACTTGTATAAACCCCTACCATAATATTCGTCGAGAATATTAATCATGTATTTATGCTTATAATTATGTATCAAAACTTTAATAGACTGTGATATTTCAAATGCTGAATTTAAAATAATGGACCACAATCAAGCACGAATCATTCTCCAACAATAGCGATCGGCATATTGAAGCTCATAAGACATTTGTGTGCATAAGTTCACACATTGTTTAAAAACTCGTCTCGCACGAGTAACCGAACCTAGTATTCTTTCAGATCATTACTGAACCGAACTAAATATTCAAACAAAAAGTCAGAAACGAAGCAAAACTTTTCAAATCTACTATTCATTTCCGAAATAAGATAATTACGTTTAGAAATAACAATTTCAAAACTTTTGCAAGTTGCAGGTTTCATCCAAAAGCATGAAAATTGGGTACCATACGAATTGAAGCTGAGAGACCTCAGACCGTATGTCTGAAATGCTGCTTCATTATTTGCGATGAAAAATGCACCCATTACGATAACCCGAAGCGTAAGGGATCGTACGTGATGCCTGGGTAATCAGCCGAATCGACAACAAAGCCAAATATACAAGGCTTTATAATGCTCTGTACAACGTGGCGCAAAAGTAATCCTCCTATCAGAAAATGCTATAAATTTTGCGATTGGCCCCTAATGTCAGTTCTGTTTTGACATTTGTGTAGTAAACACATGCGAAATACACGTTAATAAACAATGTTACGCTACACAGCTCCAGAACGCGGAATATTGCTGACTATTTATTTGACCAATAATCGGTCGGTGACTTTGGCACAACGTGAATTTCGTCGCTGATTTTCTGGCCGTCCAACGCCTACTGGTGAAACACTGCGACGTTTAGCCGCCAGAGAAGCAAGCCGATTGAAAATTTTCGGCGGCGGCTGAAATCCAAAAATTTTCAGCGGCGGCGGCTCAGCTAGTTTGCGCCGATGTTTTTATCGGCTTAAAAACAAAATCAGCTGCGCCGAATTAAAGCATACAAAACGTAAATACAAACGTCATTCTCGGAGAAGAAAAATAAATAAGCTTAAACAAAACGTAAAAAACGATGTTTTATTCATTTAACAATTAATAAATAAAAATAAACATAAAATTAAAGAGATCGTAGTACTTGTGATTGGCACAGTCTGGATTTTAATGGGAAAATTACTTTATATTTAGCATTGGCTCTACCAAATGGTTGTTATCATGCACAAAGAGTTGTCTCTTTACGGTAAAGGGATTTAATCGGCTTCTCTTGGCGGTTATACATGCACCAGCTACAGAAAATGCTTCCTCTGATGATGCGGAAGTGGCAGGAATCCCAAAACAAAAATTAGCCAATTTGGATAAGTTGGGATAATACTTAGAACAAAAGAAATCTTATCAAAAATTGAACTGTTAAAGGTTTTAAAATAATACTAACCTCTTCATTTTTTTTCCACCATTCTAAACATTCCAAATCTTCCTGTGGTGCATCAAAATATGTTTTTATTTCCCGTGAGATGTTGGAATGGCTTGTTGTTTGTGTGCTGGTTGATGCCACAAAATCTAACATTTCCTTTCGAAGTTGGGATATCTTCTGTAATTGAAAGTGTTTGAATACATGAAGATTATAGAAACTTACATATGAATTTATATGTTTTTTTACTCACCGGTTTTTTTTTTAAGGTCCGGGTTGTTCAACAATATGCTCAACGGGAGCTGGGGGATTGTCATTTAATATTTTTAATAATTCTTTATAAATTAAATCTTGTTTTGTGATATAGAGGCCTTCTGTGTACTCAACATCTAAAACTTGGTTTAAATCCATTTGGCTGTTATTTGGAATTTTTTTTAACCAATTGTCCAAAATTGGCCAGTTACGTTGGCACGGATCCAGCAACGCGGCCACAACATTAATTTTTTTTATTTTAAAACGTTTGTTAAAGTTTTCTTTCGTAAAGTTGTATAACGAAATCATTATTCCAAATTCAGCCACGCTTTCATTATTTTCGAGCTGGCTTAAAATATTTTCGTAAAAAAATATTGCACTGCAAATTGTTGGATAACTTCGGCCTTGTAAATATGTGGTGGCTTTTTAAAAAATTGCCAAGAATTCCATAAACCCCTTAATAAGCTGCTTCTCCATTTCATTAAATATAAAAGCTTCCTTACCCGCTTTAATTAAGGCAATATTTATAGCATTGAAATTTTTAGAGAAACTTCGGAACATATAAAGAAGTGTATTCCAACGGGTATCGTTGGAATTTTTTAAGGTGGTGGATCCTTCCTCTTGTACCTTTTCAATTGACAATCCAAACTCCTCCTCTAATTGCAATGACTCCGCAATTTCATTGCTTTGTAGAAGCATATCAATTAAACCATCGTCCTTATAGGCTTTTTGAATTGAAGCCAACTCCTCTGTGGCATATGATAACTTTTTATACACTTCTTTAAGTTTTTTCACTGTTTGTTTAATTGCTTCAAATTCGTAGTGCTCAAGAATGTCGTGGACCAAGAAGCGATGTAGTGAGTGCGCCATGCACTCGTATCGCAATATGTTAGATATTTTTAAACCCGATATTATATTGGATCCTCCATCGCTTACTGCATGAATGACTCTATCATTTATTTTAAATTTACTTAATGTTGATGTTACTGTATCGGCAATACGTGAGCCGGTATGGGGGTGGGAAAAACATTCTGTTGTTAGTGATGCTGAAACCATTTCAAAATTTTTGCAATAATGAACCTTTATATTCATGTATGCATTTTTTTGTAATTGTCTGTCCACAAATCTAACACTATCGAAATTTGTTTGGGAGCATCATTCAAAATAGTTTTAACTATGCCTAAGTAGACTTCATATACATCCTGCAACGCTGTAGTGGCTATAGTTCGGCTTCTGGGAAATTCCATTTCAGGTTTTAAATGAGATATATATTTTTGAAACCCTTTCCTTTCAACTATGTTGAATGCCTGCAGATCTGAACAACACATTTCGGCGATTCTTCTAGCATTGGCAAACTTTTCATCCTCTTTTTTTTTTATTCTTACTTGAAGATGATCCTGAAAGAGCTTCAGTTGTTTTTTTTAAACTAATTTCTGAATTCTTTGTTTTTAATTCAATTTCGTGTACGCTTCTTAGGTGCGTAATGTGGTTGGAAGTTGAGGTGGATACGGCGAAACTATATATAGCATTCTTTTTTATCAAAAACGTAAAAATGACTATAAAAATGAACTTACCCTTTTAAAGTTGTATGCTCCATTTCGAAACATAATTTGCAAAACCGGTATTTTTCAAAAATTGACTTCCCGCGGAGGGTCAAAGTGCCAAAATAGTCCCAGACTATTGACCCTGTTCCTCTTCTCTCGCTCAGAACAATTTTGGCCACTTCCTTCGCAGCTTTGTTGCGCCGTAGAATTTGTTGGTATTCACCGACTTGATGATCGGCATAATTTTGAATAAGGGCGATATCATCATCTGAACTGCTCTCCAAGACTTCATCCTCGGTACGGAATGATTGGGCACCGAGTATTTCAGTGTCATTGACTGGTTCGGAACTGGCTTGTTCCGTATTTTGTCTCTTGTCGTTTTTTAATTTAAAATAACTATTTATTTTTCGACTCATTACTAATTTTATTTAAATTTTCACTTTTTAAATTAAAAACCAACGTTGAATTTGAATTTTAAAATTTTAATAAAAAATCTATAACCGATTCTATGTAACCGAATGCTTTTAATAATCAGTATTCGGATTTATATAATAATGTAACCGCCAAACAGTGTTGTATTTTGGGATGATTATTGTAAAAAAGTTACATTCATAAAACTATGTATATTTAAGTTTTTTTTTAAATCGGCTCGCAATTAAGCCGCCGCTCAGCCGAGTAAATCGGCGGCGGCGTGGCTTGTTGAAAAAAATCAGCTAGCCGGCTAGCCGCCAGTCGCGCCGTTACGGCTTGCATCTCTGTTAGCCGCTCGCCTCGAAGAGACTGGCACAACACGAGATGCTGCCAGGTGTGGCAGACCCCGGAATAGCCGTTCTGCAGAGAATATTGCTGCTGTAGCCGAGGATGTCATGGAAGCGCCGTCGACATCGACCAGACGACGTGCCACGCAAATGGGTATCAGTCGATGGTCTTTACAGCGAATTTTGGTACAAGATTTGAAGATGTTTCCGTACAAAGTCCAGACGGTGCATCAGCCAATCGCGTCTAACATACGCTCAAGCCATCCTTAATCACCACCAAGAGGAAGATGATTTTTCATCAAAAATAATCATGAGTGATGAGGCCCATTTCCATCTTAGCGGGTACGTAAATAAGCAAAATTTACGCTTCTGGGGCACTGAAAATCCGCGTGTAATCCACGAAGAGCCATTAAACCCGCTCAAAGTCACTGTATGGTGTGCTGTTTTCGCTGGAGGAGTCATCGGACCTTTTTTCTTCGAAGACGTTGCGGTCCAAACGGTTACTGTGAATGGTGAGTGCTACAGAGCAATGATCAACGAGTTCTTTTTGCCGCAACTTGATGAATTGGGATTGGAAAACATGTGGTTCCAACAGGACGGTGCAACGGCACACACTGCACGTGCCGCAAGCGATATGCTGAAGGATGCATTTCCCGGGCGCCTAATCTCCCGTTTTGGCGATTTGCACTGGCCAGCAAGATCGCCTGATTTGACCGCTCCAGACTTCTTTTTGTGGGGCTTTTTGAAGTCGCGGGTTTATGTCAACAAGCCTCAGACTCTTGCAGCTCTTAAAGACAATATGCGTCAAGAATGTGAGGACCTATCGCCGGAAGTTTTGGCCAAAGTGATGGAAAATGCCATAAAAAAGGCTCAAATGACAATCAACTGTGGCGGCGGCCATTTACATGACATCATATTCTCGACTTGATGTAAAAAAAATTAAAAGACGAAATAAAAATAATCCACAAAAAGAATCAAAGTTTTTCATTTTTATTTTTAATTACAGCCAAAAAACATCGGAAGTTTACTTTTGCGCCACCTTGTATTTGGTGGAAACAAAAGGGTCCTATCTATCATGAGCTGCTGAAATCTGACCAGACCATCATAAGAAACCTGTACCGAATGCAACTGATTCGTTTGAAGCGAGCATTGGCCGAAAATCTTATATTCTGTTAGATTGCTCGCTTCAAACGAATCAGTTGCATTCGGTACAGGTTTCTTCTGATGGTCCGGTCAGATTTCATATTCCATAATGACAACGCTAGGCCATATGTTGCAATACCTGTTAAAAACTTTTTAGAAAGATGTGGTTGGGAAGTTTTGCATCGCCAGCCTAAAAGTCCAGACCTTGCACCACCCGACTACTATTTGATTCGATCGATGCAGAATGCCTTCTCTGGAATACGCGTCACTTTCGAAATTGGCTTAATTCGTTATTTGCCTCAAAAGATGGGCAGTTCTTTTGGGAAAAGGTCATAGCTAACAATGGCCAATAGTTTGAATAAATTATATTGTACAAATGTTTCAAAATAAAAGCTAAAAATATTAAAAATACCATTGCCGTTACCGCTATAATAACGTACCGGAAATTATTCAAATTAGCATTAATGTTATCTTTTATCAGTTTCAAATCGTTAACCAACCTTGCTTAACGGATGTCCAAAGGTGTAAAACACAGTAAACACAACTATTTTGGTGTAAATTACAGATCATAGGGCTAAAGGTTTTTTTTATTTGTCTGACCAAACAAGCTGGAAGTAACCTAATGTATATCCAATTATCTATGCATGCTAAATTTTCAGTTAATAAAAAAAAAAATCTGTTACAATATCTAAATATAGACTATTTATATACACATTTTAACTGAGCTATACAAATAACACAAGTATTATTCAGATTAAATAAATATAAATAGCAATTCAAAGTGCCGCCAAGTTTAAGGAAACATTATCAGTAAAGATTTGCGTATTTTTAAGAAGTCTAAATAAATATATGCAGTCTAAAATAAATAGTAGACCAAATATTAAAAACAAGCCAGAGATAAATGTTTAACGTCATTAAAACTTAAATAAATATAACGAATAAAAACATCCCCATCTACAACAAATATTGTACGTTCTTCATATTTACAATATTTATATGTTTTAATAAAAAATATATAACAAATTTATAATTAAAAAGCAACGTAAGTATATTTTATATGTATATCAATAAATTATAAGTATTTATAAACCAATAGGAACTTTTAGATATAAACACGCATTTCACTATTCTGAAAAAACATTTTTTTAAGCAAATAAAAAAAAAAATACGCTCACACTGAATACATTTCTTTAGCTTACAGCGTACTTTAGAGCAACGTATAAAAAAGTGTTGTTACTTTTATCGTTCTTCTTTCATACATTCACATGAAGTTAAAGTATTTTATAAGTTTGGGCCTTAACGTAACAAACAGTACGACAAAATAATGTATGTCTACATAAATGTACAAAAAATAAAGCCGAACGAGTTCCATTCTGAATATGCACTCATGAATGAATTCAATGTTGCGCTAGATTTGGGCTATGTGAAGGCAGTTCCTTTCATTCAGTTCACTAACCCACAATAATACTCGTGTTATTAAGCAAAAACAACATCATAGCATAGCAAAAGTAATGGGTTAATAAACTGCTACAATCAATTTAGGTATTTCTTCTTTCAGTCACATTAACAAATAATAATAAAACAAACAATAAAAAAAAGCCACATACAAATACCAATAGTGTATCAATAGCAATTATAAATAGTTACTTGTATGGATAAATGAATTATTACGTGACAATAAAAATAATTTAAAGGTGTTTCAATTAAATTATACAAATTATTCGTACACAATATACTTAGTAGAGTGGCTCTAAAGTTTAAACAACAACAAAAAATATGCGTAGAGTGAATGAAAGTTTGTAGCTATTCATTCGTTTCTTATTATATTTAAAAGTACAAATGTTTACATACAATGAATGTGACATTTAATTTAATAAAAAAATAAAACAACACAGAGTGATGATGCTAAATTGATGTCAATGTCAGGAATTTTATAATGCACTGTATACAATTTTAATTGAAAATGGATGAACAATATTTATTAGACAGCTTCAATTTTGATCACTCTGTCCAGAATTTCTTATTTTAGTATAAAAACCTTGTTTGGTTACCGTTAAGCTAACGATCAGCTCAATTATCTTTAAACCTAAAATACTGTTACCGAAATAATCCAAAATTCTTTTATATAATACAATAGATGCCATAACTTTCGAACGCTTTATTCTCACTTAGTTATTGAACATTGTAGTGTAAACAAAAAAGATTTTCTTTACTTCGAAAATGTCGAATTTTGTACCAACAATTCCTCATATGCAGGAAGTTTGGCTTTACTTCTTTAATTTGAAACAAGTAAAAGTGCTATATTCGGCTATGACGAATCTTATATATCCTTCACATTTGTTGTGGATACATTAATTGCCCACTTTCAGCGTATAGCATCCTAAATATATCAGGAAAACTTTTAAAAATTTTAATTGCTGACGAACAGATTATATTGTAGAAGTTACAAACGAAATGACAATCTTATAAATACCCTTCTCAGAGGTTAAGGGTATAAAAACAACAACGCCAAACAAAACGAAACACCAAAAAAAAAAATACGCAAAGCAATGAAACCAACACACATCCAAACATACGTTTTGTTGCTTTTTTTTTGTCAAAGCATTGTCTTTTTTTATGAAATTTTCAGAGGTTGTGTCGGATTTTTGCTCATATCTCCGTTATTTATGGTCGGATTTTATTTGGGAAACTTCTCGAAAGCATGTCTGACAGAATTATTGAAGATTTGGATCCTGAAGATATCTGGGGTCTTCAGAAAATTTATTTCAACAGACAAGCAGACACACGGACAGACAGACGGACATGGCTTAATCGACTCCGCTATCTATAACGATCCAGAATATATATACTTTATAGGGTCGGAAAATTATATTGTGGAAATTACAAACGGAATGACAAACTTATATATACCCTTCTCACGAAGGTGAAGGGTATAAAAAGTGACGCTGAATTACTCCGATTGGTCACCAAAGCTTATGGTGAGTGTGTTCCATCGGTTTCAACGTGCGAGAGATGGTTTGTTTGGATCAGAAGTGGTGATTTTGACACGGAAAACAAAGATCGCCCAGGCCACCATTACTACATGAAGACTGTTGTCAAACTCAACAAGGCCTTGCTAAATCATTAGGAGCTACTCAAACAGCTATTTCAAAACGTTTGCCAGCAGCAGGATTCATCCAAAAGCAGGGAAATTGGTTACCATACAAATTGAAGCCGAGAGACCTTGAAAGACGATTTTTCATGTCCGAAATGATGCTTGAACGCTATAAAAGAAAATCATTTTTGCACCAAATCATTACTTGAAATGAAAAATGGATCCATTACAATAACCCGAAGCGTAAGAGATCGCATGTGAAGCCCGGCCAACCAGCCGAATCGACACCATGGCGCTAAGGTAATACTCTGTATTTGGTGGGATTAAAAGGGTTTTATATATAATGAACTGCTGAAATCTGGCCAGACCATCACAGGGAACCTGTAACGAAAGCAACTGATACGTTTGAAGTGAACATTGGCCGAAAACGCCTAGAATATGGGGCCAGACCGTAATATTCCATCATCACAACACTCGGCCACATGTTGTAATACCTGTTAAAAAGTATTTAAGGTCTGAGATCGAAAAAACCTTAACACACGTTTTTCATTAAAACTTTTAACCCATTTTGTTTTTAATCAAGTTACCTTTGTAAAGCATATCGATGGCTTAATATAGAAAGGTCGTATCTCAACTTTTAGTTACTTTACAGGAGAAGGAAAAAACTGAATAAAATCTGAAAGTGAAAAATAAACAACTAAAAATTTGTAATATATCGAAATATACTTTTAGAATAGTTGTTTGTTTCAATACAAACCATAAAATATGCATTCATCATTAAATGAGTTAGAGCTTTTTCTTTCAAACTATTATTGAAATGAGTTAGGGTTTTTTTAATTACTGTAAATCTGCTATTCGCCAACATAGGAAACTGAAATTTTTAGGAGAGGTGTATTTGTCTACCAGAATATGTGAAAAACCCGATTTTGAAAAAAAAACGAGATACGACTTTTCTATATTAAGCCATCGATATCAGTTATTATGTTTAATGTCAATTATGTTCATTTGTTGTTAATCTGATTAAAATAAGTGACCAGAAAAATGTGTGTACTAAAACTATTAAATATTTTCAACAAAACCCAACTTGGTCCAACAAAAAGTTGGCCAAACAATCAAAGATCTGCCGTCAAACTGATTCCAATGTTATTAAACAGTACCGGGAGAACTTGTCCGTTGATAGAAAACCTGGTTCATGTAAAAGGAATGATCCACATGATGTTTCTAAAGCCAAAAAAAATAGAAAGCATTTTCAAAAGAGCTTCCAACACATCCGGTATTAAAGCAATCCAGTTAGCTCAGTACTCGGACTATTTGGTACGAAAAGTTAAAGCCAATGCAGGTTTAAAAACATACAAGGCTCAAAAAGTTTCTAACAGGAACTCTGCTAAAAATTTAGAGGCCAATAACTAAGCACGGAAATTGTAGTCAAATTTTGTACAAAAAATTATACCTGCTACATAACGGCTGACGAAAAGTACGTACGCAGCTTCCGGGTCAATATTTTTATGTTGCTGATGCTGGAGGGAATGTTGTAAAAAAGTTTAGGACCCAAACATTTTCCCAAAAAGTTCCTGGCATCGCAAGCAATATGCAGTTGAGGGAAAAGAAGCCAAACATTTGTTACAAAGAACTCGATAAATACCGAAATTTAGATCAAGGAATGTTTAAAAAAGAGGATGCTTCCATTCATAAGACTTTCTAATGTGTCCACTTATTTTTGGCCTGATTTGGCATCATGGTAAGCAAGGTATTCCATATTGGCTTGATTCGTTCATGGCCTCACCATGAGTGGCGAGGGTATATATTAGAGTTTCCAAAAAACCGACGAATTTCAAAACCACGGTTTCGGTTTTAAAAAATTGAAAACCGATCGGTTGCGGTTCGGTTTTGTGATAATTTATTAACTATTAAATCAGTTGATAATATAGGAATTGCTATACAAATTTAAAGTTGAAATTTGACGAGTGATCAAGTGGATAAAGGAAAATTGTTACTTTTTGAATATATTAAATTAGTTAGCTTATATACATAAAAGTTGGCTAATATGCTTCTAAGTAAAGAAATAATCAAGAATACCAAAAATGGAGAACTAAACCAAACTTCAATTTCCGTGCTTAGTCTTTGGCCTCTAAATTTTTAGCAGAGTTCCAGTTAGAAACTTTTTGAACCTGCATTGGCTTTAACCATTCGTACCAAATAGTCGGAGTACTGAGCTAACCGGACTGCTTTAATATCGGATGTGTTGGGAGCTCTTTTTCGTTCTTCAAAATAAATTTTTTATAATATTGAACCTAGAATTAGAAAATTACTTTGAAATTTCAAACTTGACATTGGTTTAAGTGTGGAAAATTTTTTACTTTTTCTTCTAATGGTACTTTTTATTATATTAAATTATTTTACTTATTGTATATAGATAATAGTTGGCTGATATGCTTCTGAGTAAAGAAATAATCAAGGATAGAGGGCATAATGATATTGAGGTAAATTTATTGAAATCAAAGTTATTGAAGCACACATGATCCTGGCTGAGTTAGAATATAAAAAAAAGGGACTTGGAGGTACTTTTTCGAATTAGTAGTACTTAATAAGTAGGATAATTAATGTTACTATTTCTTTATTGTAAAAGTACTTTTTGAATATTTTATAATAATAAATATTAAAATTAGGCATACATGATTCTGAATGAGTTAGAACATAGATGACAACTAAGTATATAGGTAATAGAGTATCCAAAACCGAAAACCGGTCAACCGGTTTTTTCATCTTTGTAAAACCGACCGGTTTCGGTTTTCTTTAACTTTTCCGTTTTTTGACAAACCGGTTTTTTTAAGACGGTTAACCGGTTTTAACGAAATACTTTGTAAAACTTATTTGAACATATAACTCCAAAATATTTTGCCATTTTTAAAAATATTCATTTATTTTTTAAAAAATTTCAGCATTTGACCGGTTAACCGGTTTTTAGAATGACAAAACCGAAACCGGTTTTTTTTAGAATGAGAAAACCGAAACCGGTTTTTTATAAAACACTGTTTTCGGTTAAACCGGGAACCGGTTTTATGAATTTGTCGGTTTTTTGGACACTCTAATAGGTAACTAAGAGCCAAAAACCTATCTGTGTTGTCAAAAACCTATTTCATGAGAATGTAGTGCTAGTATTTTGTTATTGTATCACCCGTATGTGTGTAAAGAGAGTAATTTTTTCCATTTTATTGCTCTCTACTTCCGTTCTATGCGTTTATTCTATGAGTTAGAATTCACAAGAGGTGATTATAGTGGTACCTTTCTTTTATAAAATATGAAATTAGACATTCATGATGCTGAGTAGAAATACAAAATATGGGTCTTTATGGTACTATTTTTATTGTAATAATACGTTTAGAATGAAACTAGAGACATGTTTTCCTGAATTAGTATTAATTTACAAAGGGAGACTTAATAGTGCTTTTTCTTTCATACAATTGGGGTGGCGAAGCGCACCGGATCAGCTAGTACTCTATAATTGTATCGGATATTTGAAAATAACTAAGAATTGTTACAAAAATTTTGCATTATTTGGCCTGATAAAAGTAGCCTGCTACATCATCTGAATCAATTATTGTAATACAATAGCGGTATTCACAATGTAGAGTATTTGGCCTAGTAAAAAAGCAGAAGAGCTATTTATTGATAAGCATTTATATTTCTAAAGTATTTTGTTTTTAGTTTTTTGCTATTGTGCTCTTTTACTACATTACCAGGCCAAGTACTCTACATTGTGAATACCGCTAATCTAAAAGATTTAAACAAATATTAAGATATTTTTACCGATCTGTTTTTAGAGATATTGGATGAATAGTTGGATGAAAAAGTTTGTTTCCCATTTCTAAATTTTGAATTTTTCTATTGAAAGTAGATTAAACGTGAAAACCGAAGAATAATTGTCGGTTTCGGTTTTAAGCCAAAAACCGCGGTTTCGGTTTCGGTTAAAACCGAGCTGGAAACTCTAGTATATATGTATATGGAAGTTTCTCATTCCGTCTCTAATTTCTACATTTTTCATTTGTGATCCCATAAAGAATATTCTGGATCGTTATAGATAGCGGAATCGATAATGTCCGTCAGTATGTTGAAATCAACTTTCCGTAGCCCCTAAATAACTTACATACATGATTCATACATCAATATAACCGCTATAGTTCCGGTTCAGTTGCTATTTAAAATCAGCCCATAAATAGTTATAAGCAAAAAAATCAACCACTGTCATTAAGTATTAAATATTTATTTTCTTGCTAAGTTATATTGGAATCCAAACCTTCATTGAATCATAATAAAATTCACTTAACCTTTGAATGGTTAAATGTTTGATAATTCAAATCTAATACAAATTAAATCAAAATATTTGTTCTTAATTCAATTTGTTTTGTTTGGCTTTCAGGCATAAAATGAATTGAAAAATATTGTCTAAAGCCTATTTGTAATAGATTGGAATTGAAGAAATATTTAATTATACAATAAAATTTATTAAGGTATTTTGTAATGAATTTTATTGAATTAAAGAAAACTTAAAATTAATCAAAAAAAATTAATTACATAAGGTG
This sequence comes from Calliphora vomitoria, assembly GCA_942486065.2. Lineage (NCBI taxonomy): Eukaryota > Metazoa > Arthropoda > Insecta > Diptera > Calliphoridae > Calliphora > Calliphora vomitoria. The sequence continues at coordinate 12,410,378 of OW818031.2, read as the reverse complement.
GCGCAAAAGTAATCCTCCTATCAGAAAATGCTATAAATTTTGCGGTTGGCCCCTAATGTCAGTTCTGTTTTGACATTTGTGTAGTAAACACATGCGAAATACACGTTAATAAACAATGTTACGCTACACTGCTCCAGAACGCGGAATATTGCTGACTATTTATTTGACCAATAATCGGTCGGTGACTTTGGCACAACGTGAATTTCGTCGCAGATTTCCTGGCCGTCCAACGCCTACTGGTGAAACACTGCGACATTTAGCCGCTCGCCTCGAAGAGACTGGCACAACACGAGATGCTGCCAGGCGTGGCAGACCCCGGATTAGCCGTTCTGCAGAGAATATTGCTGCTGTAGCCGAGGATGTCATGGAAGCGCCGTCGACATCGACCAGACGACGTGCCACGTAAATGGGTATCAGTCGACGGTCTTTACAGCGAATTTTGGTACACGATTTGAAGATGTTTCCGTACAAAGTCCAGACGGTGCATCAGCTGTTAGCTGCTGACCGCCAATCGCGTCTAACATACGCTCAAGCCATCCTTAATCACCACCAAGAGAAAGATGATTTTTCATCAAAAATAGTCATGAGTGATGAGGCCCATTTCCATCTTAGCAGGTACGTAAATAAGCAAAATTTACACTTCTGTGGCACTGAAAATCCGCGTGTAACCCACGAAGAGCCATTAAACCCGCTCAAAGTCACTCTATGGTGTGCTGTTTTCGCTGGAGGAGTCATCGGACCTTTTTTCTTCGAAGATGTCGCGGGCCAAACGGTTACTGTGAATGGTGAAAGCTACAGTGCAATGATCAACGAGTTCTTTTTGCCGCAACTTGATGAATTGGGATTGGAAAACATGTGGTTCCAACAGGACGGTGCAACGGCACACACTGCACGTGCCACAACCGATATGCTGAAGGATGCATTTCCCGGGCGCTTATCTCCCGTTTTTGCGATTTGCACTGGCCAGCTCGACTTCTTTTGAAGTCGCGGGTTTATGTCAACAAGCCTCAGACTCTTGCAGCTCTTAAAGACAATATCCGTCAAGAATGTGAGGAATTATCGCCGAAAGTTTTGGCCAAAGTGATGGAAAATGCCATAAAAAGGGCTCAAATGACAATCAACTGTGGCGGCGGCCATTTACATGACATCATATTCTCGACTTGATGTAAAAAAAATTAATAGACCAAATAAAAATAATCCACAAGAAGAATCAGAGATTTTCATTTTTTTTTAATTACAGCCAAAAAACATCGGAAGTTTACTTTTGGGCCACCTTGTATAAAGAAAGAATTATCCGGAATTTATTAGATTTAAACCATTTTAGGGTCTTGAGACTACTCTTTGGCGTTTAAATTCAAAACTTAAATCGAAATTTTATCAAAATCGGACTATCCGTTTTGAAGTTCCAGATTTAGTAGCACTTCTTTTTTAAATTATCCCACTGTGTGACATTTCGTTCTCCCTGGAATGAATCGCACACTCACGACTATTCTCGTCGGTATGTGGAGTACTACGAGGGAATCCATAAGTGTTGTCCACTAGCTGTCTCAAAAATAGTCAATATTATTGCAATGTCGGCCAATGTTTGCACCTTATTTAGCATTAATAAGATGCGACTGAAATCTAAATAATATTTGCAAATATTGAAGCAGTATAGTGTCATACAAATATATAAATATTGTGCAGAGATTAAAGGTGACTAAGAACTTTAAGAATTTTAGAAAAAAAATAACTTCAAACAAAATTGCATTGCATAACAAGGTAAATTTTTCAAATTTAATAAGAAAAAAGCGTTCTGAAAGGGTTTATTTGCTCCTTATTTATCACATGCAGATGTAGATTCCTATGGACATTATAACACATACATACACACACACACGTGTCCCTATATATTGATGATCTTAGGTGTCGGGTGTGGGATCTGTATCATTTTATTTAATTTTATTGTGCTTTTAATTAGCCAATATTTTCTTACTGCCAATTCAATTAAATATTTGTCTAGCCACTTACACAGATACGAGAGTACTAAATACTTAAATACATACATACATATATACGAAGTACTTTAATAAAAATACAAAGTTACTCACTGAGAACATTTTGATCGTTAACGTAGTACGAAAAGGTTCGTACTAAACGAAGAAGAAATTTATTATTCTTTAGGCCCATATTCATGGTTTTGGTTGGGGGTTGTGTGTAGCACGATCAGTGCTGTGACAATCGGTGACAATAAATAAGAAAAGAAAAACAGCAACAAATAACAATACTAAGAGCAGCAGCTCCACCGTTACTAACACCATCGCCACCCCATACTACTACGAAATCAACATCAACATTGTTTTACTTTATTTTATTTTTGTTTTATGAAATCGTTTGTACGTTATCAGTATCTTAAAACAATAAAAATGATATAATACGGCAAAAGAACTTTTAGTTTTAAAAAAGTATTGCTGTGGCCAACAATTAACGCGAACAACCTTTTAAATTCGTTAAGAATAAAACAACAACGACAATACAATTAATATTTAAGATAACTCGTTAGCGCGTTCACAGATATTACTGAAACAAAAAAATTTAAAAAATTCAAAATTAAATATACCAACTAAACTAAACATACATACATGTCTCAAAATTATTTAAGTTTAAAAGAAAATAACCAAAAATTATTCTCATGTTGTGTTTAAAAAGTTAAATAAATATTGAACAGTTCTCCCTAAAATCCCAAAAAGTTCTACAATAAAAATAAATAATAATTAATTAATTATAAAAAATTTTAAATCAAAAACCTCCAAAAGATATGGCAAATATATATTTTCAAATCTTTACAAAAGTTTTATTAATAACCTTGGTTCTTATTGTCACACAAATTAATACAACGTAAGTAATGATGACAACTGATACAATATGAACACTTAGTTTAGACATATGTAGAACATATGTAAATATTCATACTCGAATAATTTTACATATTTCATATACATAAGTAGTACGAGTATTTACCTTGATACAGCCAATGTTGTTGGTATGACTAATTAAGAAGTTTTCTTGGAATAAATATAAACAAAGTAAAAGAAATTCTCTTATCACGAATACAAAACAATTTTAAACCAAAAAAAAAAAATAAAAATATTGACGAGATGTTGCTTAAATAATCTTTCCAATTGATGATTATAACCCTGGCCCCATTCCAATGTTTAAATGTTTATTAAACCTGTCCTTAAAATATATATAAATTTGTTTATGACATCCAAAATGGACCTATTGTTTACTCAAGTTTACAACTCTTAATTGATTTCCGGCACGAGTTCTTGTTATTCGTTTGGACTCAAATTTTCCAGCAGTTAGTTTTAGATGATAAAAAAACAATTCAAAGCAAATCTATCTCTTTGGTAAAAACATATTCTTCAAAAATAGGTATAATCGGATATCGGTATTAAGTTTTGGCCAATATTTATTGAGCTTTCTTTTCTTATAATGAATTCTATATTGAATTATCTCTCTTACCACATTTAACAATAAAGATTTATAAAGTTACTAAATTCCTGATCAAAGTTACAATTTTTCAATATGGGCAATTCCATGTCATCGTACGTGACATTTGTACGCCTATAGAGTGGAATAGATTTTCCAATAATAAGAGTATCTGAAAAATAATTTGGTCTGTATGTTTCATTCATAAAAAGTTCTTTCGAAACAATGTTATCCAAAATATCGAGCGAAATAAGGGTATATCGTACGTGACATAAAACGGAAGTAATTTTGAGGTACATGTAGAAATATGGAAAAATTTGCGAATCGTGAGAGGCGTTATATTTTCTTTTAATTTGTTACACTAAACGAAATATTTCTCCTTTACAATCCGTCATATTTAAATAAAAACATTCATTGGATGATTTTATAATAAATAAGATTTAATATCGTACGTGACATACCGTACGTGACAGATTTTTCTCTTATAATAAAACAATATATATTCTGTAAATATATGTATTGAAAAACTAAAAACATAAATAGAAAATATACATTCGGTTTCAATGAACAATTTTATAATAGCAACTAAACAATCAGAGTCAAATTCATTTCACACTATATGCTAATTGGGAGCTTAGTTTTGACCGCAATTTTAGCCTAAAACACGCCAATTAAATTAAAAAATTAAATATAGTCTGTTTAAAAATATTATTTTTGCCAATAAAATGTTGTAATAAGCTTTAAATACTGACACATAGTAATATTTTAGTGTTTTCTCCTATTCAAATCACTTTGAAAAAAGTTTCAAGGGATTTTGTTATTTCAGTCGTGGTAGTCATTCTCGTGGAATTGCCCATATGTATTTGTTATTACTAATTTAATTTGGATAAAACAAAAGAAAATTTTCTAAATTTGATATTGATATCTAAAAAAATATTTATTTAACCACCGAAACAAAAACATTTCGTATTTTGCTTGTTTAAAAAAGGTGAAACGAATTTTTTTTTTTTCGAAACATTTTTTTATTTTTTATTTATATTATTTTCAACTACTTCATTTTTATTGCTAAATTAAAATCGAAAACACAGAATTATTAAACTTTTATTAATCAAACGGAATCTGAAGAAGCTAAAACAAAATTCAAACCAATCCAAAATTCCAAAAATATTTTGGATAATTTTGAAATCAATTTTATAAAATACAATCCAAACACTCATGAGCTATGGTACACTGTTCAAGCACAACAAACTAGAGTTTCCAAAAAACCGAAGAATTTCAAAACCGCGGTTTCGGTTTTAAAAAATTGAAAGCCGATCGGTTTCGGTTCGGTTTTGTGATAATTTATTAACTATTAAATCAGTTGATAATATAGGAAATCCTAAACAAATTTAAAGTTCAAATTTGACGAGTGTTTACGAGGATAAAGGAAAATTGGTACTTTTTCTTTTAATGATACCTTTTTAATATATTAAATTAGTTAAAGTTGGCTAATATGCTTCTCAGTAAAGAAATAATCAAGTTGTATTATGATGCTCAATTGTATTATGATACCAAAAATGGAGAACTAAACCAAACTAAGGAATACTTTTTCGTTCTTCAAAATGGATTTTCTATAATATTAAACCTAGAATCAGGAAATTGAATTACTTATTTCAAACTTGACAGTGGTTTAAGTGTGGAAAAACTTTTTCTTCTAATGGTACTTTTTATTATAATAAATTATTTTACTTATTGTATATACATAATAGTTGGCTGATATGCTTCTGAGTAAAGAAAGAATCAAGGATAGAGGGCATAATGATATTGAGGTAACAGAAACTATTATTGAAATTTCTATAATAATGAACCTGTAAGCAGGATATTAAACACACATGATCCTGACTGAGTTAGAATATAAAAAAGGGAATTGCAGGTGCTTTTTTGAACTAGTAGTACTTTATAACGATGGACCTAGAATCGGGAATTCAAAACGGATAATTAGTGTTACTATTTCTTTATTGTAAAGGTACTTTTTGAATATTTTATAATAATAAACCTTAAAATTAGGCACAAATGATTCTGAATGAGTTAGAATTCACAAAAGTTGATTTTAGTGGTACCTTTCTTTTTTATTTTCAATAATAATACAATATGAAATTAAACCTTCATGATGCTGAGTAGAAATACAAAATGTGGGTCTTTATGATACTGTTTTTATTCTAATAATACGTTTCTACGAATGAGCTACAATCCACATTACAATGAATCAATAAACATGAAACTAGAGACATGTTTTCCTAAATTAGTATTTATTTACAAAGGGAGACTTAATAGTACTATTTCTTTATTCCAATTGAGGTGGCGAAGCGCACCGGTCAGATACTCCATACTTTTATCGGATATTTGAAAATAACTATGACTTTGTTACAATAATTTTGCATTATTTAGCCTGCGAAAGGTAGCAATTATTGTAATACAATTTAAAAAATTTAAAGAAATCTTAAGATATTTTTACCGATCTGTTTTTAGAGATATTGGATCAATAATTGGATGAAAAAGTTTGTTTCTCATTTCTAAATTTTGAATTTTTCTAGTGAATATAGATTAAAAGTGAAAACCGTAGAATAATTGTCGGTTTCGGTTAAAACCGAATTGGAAACTCTACGCTAGCTAATAAATAGTACGGTTCAATAATTCGCTTTGACAGTTAATCAAAGTCACCAATCCAATGATGATCACTGGCCTCATAAGTTCATCCCTTTCTTACTCAATTTTATCTGACATAAATCATTGTTCTTCACAATCAGTTGCTGTGTATGTCAACCAAACCCAAGTATTGAACTCTTTCTTCCTTGTTCTCAATTCCGCAATTCGGACAGAAATCATTTAACTCAACAATATGTTGCTGGTCATGTCAACAAATGAGATATATGTCTGCTAGACATCGAAAGTAATGTGGTAGTAGTAAATTCTTCTAGATTTCCTCCTACGCAACCTCACATTCTCCTTTATAACTTTGTGCAAGCAGTCAGAATAGAAGATTCCAAGACTTCAATGGCAAACTGGCAGGGAAAAATCATAGTGATTTTATTCACGATTTCCGACTAAATATATTACTCCACATACGGACTTTGAAAGGGTGTTCAAAGTTATAGTTCCCTCCAGGAGTGAGTGGTACAGTGGTAACCTCGTGGGTAACTATAACAAGAAGATATTTATTAGCTGGAATAACAACCGATTTACGAAATTGATACAAGGCAGTAATAACAATAGACTTTAACGTATGATACAAAATAACAAAAACAAGTAAGAGAGCTATATTCGACTGTGCCGAATCTTATATACCCTTCACCAAATTATACTTTAAAATAAAATTTAAAAAAATTTATTTTTTAATTTTTTTTTTTTAATGTTTTTTCCAATTTTTTTTAAATTTTTTTTTTTTTAATTTAAAAATTTTTCTTTTTTAATTTATCAGTGAAAAAATAGTTTTTTGTGAAAAAAATTCGGATTAAAAAATATTTTTCCCGATTTTGACCCATTGTAGATCCAACTTATCTTATATACATCGTTGCAATGGACTTTGAAATATCTATCATTAGATATCCATATTGTCTATATTTATGACTTAGTCTCGGTTTTTTGCTCATATCTCCGTTATTTATGGCCGGATCTCACGAAGGTGAAGGGTATAAAAAAAGGAGATTGGATCTAATGTCAACATCGTACATGGAGACGCACGATAATCTAATAACTAGGACAGTGCAATCTTACATGGGAAATACGAGAAAATCTACTGCAACAAATCGTATAAGATGGAGATGCTTTGTGGAAGCCAAATGCCCCCAAGAGAGGTAATGGTGAAAAAAAAATATACTTATATACAAAATGAGCTCCCATGTATTCTCTGACGAACTTGGAATAAGTATCTCTCACCGTCTTTCGTTATCTTGCAAGGTACTAAATACGTAGCAATATTTGTATTTTTGTCGACAGTCAGTCGGGGCATCTATCATTGAATTCATATACTACGGGTTTATTGGTCAAACAGTATAACAATGAGCTGTCAAGGCTGGTTCGTCTATCTGATATTACCTAAGTTTGGGTCCCTGAGCCTAGATATGCAGACAGACTAGTTTGGCCAGACGCGGTTTCAGTTGCAATTCCGTTGGAGACTATTAAAAGTAGTATCTCCAGACACTTTCTTTAAAAGGCTGCAAATACTGTGGCCCGCTTTTGATGAAAACGTACTATGGAACTTATAAATCTTAATTTAAGGGATATATAGGCCAATATATAAATGTTTCTGGCAATATTAATGGGCATGCAAGTCGACTCAGAGTTCCCTTCAACGACCACTGGTGTAGTGACAAGGCAGCTAGGGCGAATGCCTGGCCCTAGCTTCCAAGAAGCACAGATACGTAGACAACTACATACTTACGAACACCTGTTTCCCAACAGGTAATGATGGCAGTGGAAGAGCAGGCGGTGATGGCAAGTGAAGGGTTGCTCGGTGAAGAAGAAATAATTGCTAAGTTTCTGAAGAATGAGCTCGACAAGTCAAAGGCTAAACACCAGATAGTATTAAAAGATGACAGACCGGTTGGACAAAGGTACACGCAACGCAATCCCGAGATGCAAAGAAAAATAAACGAAGAAATAGACGATCTGCTGAAAAAAGGAAGTATAGAGCCATCAAAGTGCACCTATAGTCATGATATCTAGGTCCAGATTTAATGACCTACTGTGATATCTCACGGTTACAGGTTGGATTTCATACCCTCCCAATTAACATGCATTAACAAAAATTTTCATGATCGTATAGAATTTCTTACTTATTAAGCCATATTTATTTATAGCGTTGCTGGTCGTATTTACGATTTGAAATTCATATTAATTGAACAAAAGGTATCAAATTTACAAATTGTTATATACAGAATTTTTGTAATCTATAAAGTCTATTAACTCTCCACATGTGAATCAAAATCTCCTGCAAATTTCAAAATAATTGATTTAGCGATCTAGGTAAAATGGACTAAAAACTGAGACTATGACGCCATATATCTATATAAATATATAAATGTCTTCGTAAGTTTGTTTGTTTGTTTGAGCATCACGCCTAAACGGCTAGATCGATTTGATTGAAATTTGGAACGTATATAGATCCTTACTTGGAAGCGTCAATAGGCTATAACTTTGTTCAATACTTTTACCAGAAAGGGATAAACAGGGGGAAAAACTGGTAAAACCTTTAGTTCTTGAACAATAATTACTAAACGGCTTAACCGATTTTTACTACGACAGGGGTAGCGAAGCGCACCGGGTCAAGCTAGTTGGCCTATATATATAATACATATGTAAATGTATCTCACAGTTGGTTCAGTTGTTCTTGAGTTTATCAATTACGAACACTTTTCTTTTATTAATATTGATACCATAGAGAAAATAGACATAGAGCGGAAACTCTCCTGTCAAAGACCTAACTCAGTTGTCAAAAACCTAAGTGGTGAGAATGTATTAGTAAATAAAACTATGTGAAAACAAAAACAACACTCGTATTTGTGATTATTTTGAGAACTTTTATTGTTTGAGTTTTTTTCTAGTTTCCGCTCTATGTAAAATTTCTCTATGATTGATACTATCAAATTGATAGATAGATTCAGAAACCAATTAAATTACTATTATGAAATGTTTTGAACAAAAGGGAGAGATGATAAGGAACAACATGTATTTTTTGCCAGTCCTCATTAAATTGTTTTTACAATCCAACAAAGAATTTGTGGAGGATTTACGGCCTCTAGCTTAAATTTCCGGTTCCTCTATGCAATCCTGTAGCAGTTTGGTTTCCAAAATACAGCGGAAACTAGAAAAAAAACAAAAAATTACTCAAAATAATCACACAGCGACTTTATTTCAGATAGTTTGTTTGACTAATTCATTCTCACCAATTAGATTTTTGACAACAGCAGAGTTTGCGATCTATTAGATCGGAAACTCTCCTGTCAAAGATCCAACTCAGTTATCAAAAACCTAGGGGATGGGAATGTATTAGTACAAAATATATGTGAGTAATTTTTTTGCTTAATTTTTTTTTAAATTCCGCTCTATGTTTCTCTGCATATTTCTATATGGTTTTCGATGACTCTTCATTTTATTATTAAATTTTAAGATTGCCACAAAATATTTTGTTAATAAATTTGTTTTGTTACTATCAATCAGTTACCCAGCAAAAAATATTTTGAATTTGAAAGCAGTTGCATTTGTTTTGTTTCTTTGAAGCTTCTTACAATATTAAGCCTTCCGCTTCCTGGAAGCATTAAGGCAGAGCCTCTAGGTGAGGAATCACAAAAAAAAATTATTGGATGTGCTAAAGAACCCCTGATTCCTCGTCTACAGGCTCTGCCTTAGAGCTTCCTGGAAGCAGTAGGCAATTCTTCGTATTACTTTAGTGAATTTTATCACCATTTTTGTAGGCTAAATATTCTGAGAATCTGTATGGGAGTAAAAACGATGTCTCCAAACGTTTTTCGCTGGGTAATTATACGCGTATATCATATTTTTTTTAATTTCCATTAAATAAATGAACAAAATAAAAGAAGAGACAACGGTAACGACCTTAGTTATCGATAATGATAAAAACGTTTCTATTGATGTTTTCAAATATACATATTTATTTTCAAAAAATATATATAATAACAACAGTAATATTTACTTACATATACATTGTACATGGTACATAAGTACATATTTATAAGTATGTGTGTATGTCACTTAACAAAACAATTAATTGATATTTTATGAAACATGAGAAATTGAACCGACAAGTCAAGTAGTCAAAGTATCCCTTATAGACTGTAATTGTTACTAAGAGAGAGAAAAAATTTGTTACTTTATACATCCCAGGTAATCTAGCGTGATGACAATTGTCACTTAAGTGTCTCTAAGTAATCTAGGGTGTAGTCACTTTAAACTTTTGTGAGTAATTCGTACAACCTGAATTTATACAAATTGTGTTGATATAATTCTCATACAGTTTATATTCTTTATGCTTAAGTATACTGAGATTTCATGTAACCTAGCGTGAAGTCAATTGTCACTTTAGTGTCTCTAAGTAAGTGTATAGTGAAGTCACTTTAAAAGTTTATTTTGTACTGCACTTTAGGAAGTAGTTATTTTAGCCACCAGAAGTAATCTATTGGAGAGTTGTCAGAGGAAGGTTTGTTTACAAACAATCGGTTATTGGACTGTAATGTGCAGGGCAAGGATTTCTATGCAAATGCATGTTTGTAGTCAGTAACTCAAAATCACTTTTGACAATTTATCTTTCCGAATCGAAGAATTTGCAATAAAATGGCATCGATTTGTTGTTGCATATTTTTGCATATTTTGTTATAAATGCATATTTTGCAGATTTTTCTTTTAAATGCATATATTTAGCATATTTTTCCATTTTATTGCATATTTAATTTTCTTTTGGACATATTTTTGTATCAGTGTACACTGTACATACATATATTTGGCAACTCTATTTAGTATTGTAAAAATAGTAAATATATTGACACTAGAATTATATTGTTGAAAGAAAAAGTCAACTTTTCAATTTATGAATCGATTTTTTAGCTTTTTGAAATTGTCGACTTTTCGAAAAAAAATTTATATCGACTTTGTTCTCTTTGTGACACATCATATTAAAGCCAATAAGCATTTCTGTGCTCAAATTACATCTTTATTTCTGAAAATATTACTAAACTACAGGGATTCAATTCGCTGAATGCACAAGTAAAATTAATTGATGATGCTGCCAATAAAATCAATAATGTAAACGGAGAAATTTCTTACCAAATTAAAACAAAACTAAAGAATATTTTACAGAAAAATACTGGATTTCATATAATAAAAAGCATTTTTGACAATTAGATAGCAATTTTAATGAAGAAAATCAAATTGAAAATGAATATTCTACAATTGAACTGGCTTCATTTAAATATGCACCTTTAACTTCTGTTGACGTTGAGCGTACATTTTCAATGTATTAAAGCTGTTTTCATCCGAACAGACAAAGTTGTATTTTTGGAAATTTAAAAAAAAATTTATTTGTTTATACAAATAGAAATCTAAATTAAGTAATTTTGTAACATGAAAATAAATAACTGACTGATTTTTTTTAATACATATATTGTATAATTTACATACACACATGAATTTTCTTATTTTTACTTTGAAAAAATATATTTAAAACCTTTTATGTTCCTTTATATGTACATATATATTGAAAATTTGACCTGAAATTTATATCTGTGTTTTAGTAATAAATATATTTCAAATAAAAAACTTGTTTTTATTGCATATTTTTGTCATTTTTAGTGCATATTTTCTCTCTTTATAGTGCATATTATAAGCGCATATTTTTAATTTTTTAGTGCATGAAAATCCTTGCCTTGGTAATGTGTCTTTTTAACAGACTGTTTGATGTAAATTAGCACCCGTACATGTTCAAATAACTAGTTATGTAGTTGATCAAGTAACCAGTTAGGTAGCTAGTAAGGTAACTGACTCTATGTAACCGGTATGTGAATCCAATGCTTTGACTATTTTGAACCAGTCTCATGGTAATCAAAACACATGCATGTGTTAAAATAACTAGTCACTAGTTCGGAAAAGCTTTCTGGAACGGCAGAGACATTAAATTGTAGTGACGACAAAAACTGAAGTATGTAGACCTGATGGATAAGGCGGAGATTGAATCAATCATACAAGTTAAGCTTAAGCAGAGCATCGAATTAATTAAATCAGTGTTAGTAATGTCAATTCATAAAATTATTCCTAAAGGTTTTTAATAGTATAGAATTCATTCATTGTTGAATTAATTACTTCATAATAGAATTAGGGTTTAATTTTGTAAAACGAAACGACAAACGTTAAAATAAAATTCTATGGAAAATATTCAAGTTTTAAACCCTTTTTCCAGTACTCTTCATAAAAATAGCTTACGCTTCCAAACGTTTCGTTTTACAAGGTGGCGCAAAAGTAAACTTCAGATGTTTTTTGGCTGTAATTAAAAAAGAAAAAAAATGAAAAACTTTGATTCTTCTTGTGGATTATTTTTATTTGGTCTTTTAATTTTTTTTACATCAAGTCGAGAATATGATGTCATGTAAATGGCCGCCGCCACAGTTGATTGTCATTTGAGCCCTTTTTATGGCATTTTCCATCACTTTGGCCAAAACTTCAGGCGATAGGTCCTCACATTCTTGACAGATATTGTCTTTAAGAGCTGCAAGAGTCTGAGGCTTGTTGCCATAAACCCGCGACTTCAAAAAGCCCCACAAAAAGAAGTCTGGAGCGGTCAAATCAGGCGATTTGCTGGCCAGTGCAAGTCGCCAAAACGGGAGATTAGGCGCCCGGGAAATGCATCCTTCAGCATATCGGTTGTGGCACGTGCAGTGTATGCCGTTGCACCGTCCTGTTGGAACCACATGTTTTCCAATCCCAGTTCATCAAGTTGCGGCAAAAAGAATTCGTTGATCATTGCTCTGTAGCGCTCACCATTCACAGTAACCATTTGGCCCGCGACGTCTTCGAAGAAAAAAGTTCCGATGACTCCTCCAGCGAAAACAGCACACCATACAGTGACTTTGAGCGGGTGTAATGGCTCTTCGTGGGTTACACGCGGATTTTCAGTGCCCCAGAAGCGTAAATTTTGCTTATTTACGTACCCGCTAAGATGGAAATGGGCCTCACCACTCATGATTATTTTTGATGAAAAATCATCTTCCTCTTGGTGGTGATTAAGGATGGATTGAGCGTATGTTAGACGCGATTGACGGTCAGCAGCTAACAGCTGATGCACCGTCTGGACTTTGTACGGAAACATCTTCAAATCTTGTACCAAAATTCGCTGTAAAGACCGTCGACTGATACCCATTTGCGTGGCACGTCGACTGGTCGTTGTCGACGGCGTTTCCATGACATCCTCGGCTACAGCAGCAATATTCTCTGCAGAACGGCAATATTCTCTGTCAGCATCTCGTGTTGTGCCAGTCTCTTCGAGGCGAGCGGCTAAACGTCGCAGTGTTTCACCAGTAGGCGTTGGACGGCCAGGAAATCTGCGACGAAATTCACGTTGTGCCAAAGTCACCGACCGATTACACAGTGCAACAACCAAAATCGGAATGGAATGAAACCAAAAGCAAATGAAAGGTGACGTTTTCCGTAACAAAACCCTCAAGGCTTTTTTTCAGTTCAGCGCTAAATTTTTTTTTATACGCATTTGAAGTTGGTGATTTTGAACCACTGTCTAACAAGAAAAAATCATTAAAAATTTGATAAAATAATGCTTATTTATTTTAATTATCCTAGAGAGTTGTGTTATCTTAATGTTTTTGGGGTCGAGGAATCCATTTTTGATATTTATTTTCACCTAAAACGCACGCTAGAGGGCGCTGCACAGTGGTATAGAAAAAAAAATATGAAAATAAATCTGTAACATCTAAACGGATAGTCAAATTTGAATAAAATTTTTCATACGCAAAGAGGAAATGTTATCGAGTTTATGTTTTGAATTTGGACCACATTGGCTCACCAGGGGCGCGGCCAGGGCTCCCCAAAGTAGGACACATCGTATATGTTAAGTTTTAAAACGATCCTATTTCTTCTTTTGTATACCGATTTGCAAAAAATTTAACATTTAGAATCTTCTAGTCGAGCACTACAAAAAATCTTATTGTACCTATGAATTATCTCTTATAGCTTAGAAGATATTCGCATTTGAAAATTAAATTTTCAACATTTTTACCCACCCTAACCAAGTTTTTTGATAACACCGGATCCAAATGTTCCCCGATTTTCTCCATTTTTCCTATACCGGACTAATAATAAATCAGTGTGTCAAATCAAAAAAGAATTTTTTAAAAATCATGACTGGATCCAAAGTTATATGCAGTTAAATTTAAAAGATGCGATTTTCGCAAGTTTTTTGAAAAAAAAAACACTTTTTTTCTTTTTAAGTTATATAAAAAATTTCTTAAAAGATGTATAAGGAACTTATGCTTTTGTAAAAGGAAACTTTACATTAAATACTAGAAATGAAAAATAAAATTAAAGTTTTTGATACCGAACGGTCCAGGTCTATCCAAAAAACGTCTATTTTTTATGCAAAATTCAAATTTAGGGCAAAAATTCTCAAATTGCATAATCGATATCAATAAATTGTAACCGATTTTATATGGCCCAATATGTTCCTAATTATTTTGTGAAGGGTTCTGATAACCCCTACCCTGGTATGGATATTATAGTCAAAAACCTAAAAAATCCAATTTTTGGGATTTTTCAAAACTTTTTTGGGAACTGCGGGATTCCCGAAGACAACTTTTCATTTCTAGTATTTAATGTAAAGTTTCCTTTTACAAAAGCATAAGTTCCTTATACATCTTTTAAGAAATTTTTTATATAACTTAAAAAGAAAAAAAGTGTTTTTTTTTTTCAAAAAACTTGCGAAAATCGCATCTTTTAAATTTAACTGCATATAACTTTGGATCCAGTCATGATTTTTAAAAAATTCTTTTTTGATTTGACACACTGATTTATTATTAGTCCGGTATAGGAAAAATGGAGAAAATCGGGGAACATTTGGATCCGGTGTTATCAAAAAACTTGGTTAGGGTGGGTAAAAATGTTGAAAATTTAATTTTCAAATGCGAATATCTTCTAAGCTATAAGAGATAATTCATAGGTACAATAAGATTTTTTGTAGTGCTCGACTAGAAGATTCTAAATGTTAAATTTTTTGCAAATCGGTATACAAAAGAAGAAATAGGATCGTTTTAAAACTTAACATATACGATGTGTCCTACTTTGGGGAGCCCTGGCCGCGCCCCTGGTGAGCCAATGTGGTCCAAATTCAAAACATAAACTCGATAACATTTCCTCTTTGCGTATGTAAAATTTTATTCAAATTTGACTATCCGTTTAGATGTTACAGATTTATTTTCATATTTTTTTTTCTATACCACTGTGCAGCGCCCTCTAGCGTGCGTTTTAGGTGAAAATAAATATCAAAAATGGATTCCTCGACCCCAAAAACATTAAGATAACACAACTCTCTAGGATAATTAAAATAAATAAGCATTATTTTATCAAATTTTTAATGATTTTTTCTTGTTAGACAGTGGTTCAAAATCATCAACTTCAAATGCGTATAAAAAAAAATCTAGCGCTGAACTGAAAAAAAGCATTGAGGGTTTTGTTACGGAAAACGTCACCTTTCATTTGCTTTTGGTTTCATTCCATTCCGATTCGAAAAGTTTGATTTTGTATCACTGTGTTATTGGTCAAATAAATAGTCAGCAATATTCCGCGTTCTGGAGCAGTGTAGCTTAACATTGTTAATTAACGTATATTTCGCATGTGTTTACTACACAAATGTCAAAACAGAACTGACATTAGGGGCCAATCGCAAAATTTATAGCATTTTCCGATAGGAGGATTACGTTTGCGCCACCTTGTATAAAATGAGACCCTTAATTTATAATAAAATTCATTAAACCATACCAAATTGAATTGTTTTTGTTTGGCTTAATCAGTTACAAATTGAATTGTAAAAATAGTTTAAAGCCTATTTGTAATAGATTTGAATTGAAGAAATATTTAATTATATAGGGGTTGTCAACAAGAGGTGTTATTTTGGTATTCAAAGAAAAATTACAGTTTTTGAGATAAATGATCGGATGTTTATTTCATAATAAAGAGAATGCCGTATGCCGTTAATAATGAAAAACAAAATCAGCCAAATGGCCACCGCGACCACGCTTACAGGATCATATCCTTTTAATGAAATTTTCCATAACCAAATCGCAAAGTGGCTGCCCTATGTCTTCGATAGCCTCAAGAATTCTATCTTTGAGGTCTTGAATCGATGCTGGGCTGTTTACGTAGACCTTATCTTTCACGTGGCCCCAAAGTAAGAAGTCGCAAATGGTGTTAAATCACAAGACCTCTTCGAGAGATAGCAACAAGGACCCAATCAGCAAAGACACGACGTTGTTGATGATCGGCCGGCTTGAGTTCTTGTGTTAACTGTACTTTATAAGCCTTAAGACCCAAGTCTTTATGCAAAATACGGTGTGATGACGTTTGTGGAATGGCCAATTTCAAAGAACGACGAGGAACCTGGGTTTTCTTCAACACACTAGCAATATTCTCAGTTGTTCTTGAGCGCCGTGCACGGGTTTTATTCTTCACATCACTAACTTGTCCCAACAGCTCAAATTTGTCCACCAATTTCTGTATTGCGGTCCGACAAGGTGCTTCACGACGAACCAAAAATGCTTTAGTTTTGCGAACTGTGACTGCAATATTTTCACCATTTTTGTAGTGAATTTTAATAATTTCAATGCGTTGTTGAAGCGTGTATCCTTCTATTTTTAGTAATGGCGTAGTTTATAATTGTCAAATTGTTATTGTTTATTTTATCTTCTTCTTTCTCAAACAAAAAAAAATCGCTTTTCAATTATGTTGCCACCTCTTTAAGTTTCTTCTTCTTCTATTTAGTAGCTCTACTACAGGGTGCACACGACAAAATGTCAAAGAATAAAAGCTTCAAAAGTGACAGCTACCGAAATACCGGGTGATTCAAAATAACAACTCTTGTTGGAAAACCTTTTATTACAATCAATTTTATTAAGATATTTTATAATGGATTTGAATTAAAGAAAACTTGAATGATTAAAAAAAGAAATCATTCTAAAAAAAATGAATTCATAAAGGAATAAATTCAATACGTTTTAAGGATCAATTAGTCGTGACTTGCCATATCGCCATAGCCCTAACCATAGCCATATCATAAGCATTTTACTGTTATGGCTATGGCGTTATGACATGTCACCAATAATCAAATACATAGTTGCCCATAAGCTTGGTTCCAACTGCTGTTTTATATGGTTACGGTTATGGCACGTCTAATTAAACCTTTAAGTACTAAGAATTAAATTCTTTAAGGAAATAGTTAAGAGAAAAAATTTAAATTGGTTTCGAAAATTGAATTAAGAATTAATTATTTTGAACCCTTCAGCTTAGGCTGTATATTTTCCAATACTTTTTAGAAACCACTTTCAAATAAGAAATATTCATTTCAAATTTCATTGGGAGAAAATTTGATTACGTTAATATGCATTATTTAAGAAAATAAATAGTAATACTTATTGAAGTAAACACCTACTCGTGGATACGCTCATAGATAATGTACATGGCAATTTTAAAATAAATATTTATTTATATTTAAATAAAGTTCAATAGAGTTGTGTTTATTGAAAGTTGAAACAGTTGTTAATTCGTTTATTACACTCGAATTGCGAACAAAGGGCAGTGGGTGTCAAAATTAACTGTACAAGATGTCTTTATTCCGATATCTGTTAAATCAGGAGCCATAGTCGATTATACATTTAAAGCAATTTTGAGTAATTTTCTTATAACACAATGCATAAGAAAATTATAGAAAAGTAGAACTTTCAGAATATTTAAATGGCTTTAAATATTTTTGGTTTCGTGCTAATGGTTACATCCTAATTTAGGGTAACTGTATTTATAACAAGATATTTTTAACAAATATAACATTTTTAATTTAATGTTCGTCACAATTTTATTTGTAAATACAAATAAATATCAGTATGTATTGTTTACAGTAATTAACTAGCTTTATATTGATATTAATTTTTATACATGCATACGATCACTTCTACAAAACTACAGACATACATAAATGAATATCATCAGAATTTTTATAATTTTTCACCACATCTCTAACAATTACTGAACCAAAATGTTCTACTACTTACTCTCAACGCCACCATCTTATTTATTAATGTTATAAATTAAATTGTTATTTTTAATTAAAATAACAAAGCATTTGTATATTTTTCCATATCTAAAAGAAATTAATTTAATACACACATTTAAATTAAAAAAGACAACAACAGGTACAAATATTATATAAATTGTATTTGTTTATTAAATAAACAAACAATAAAGTCACGCTACTTTAGGGTATAGTCTGGTCGACCTGCCTAGATTGTTTCGCAATTGTTTTCCAATAGTACCCTTAATAATTTATTTATTTTAAAAGCGTTGACAAAAAAGTTATTTAAAGAAGAAAATAACACAGACGTTACTTTTTTTATTTATTTGTGCTTGCTGGAAGTAGTCAGCAACCAGCCAGCAATCAATGTGTATTTTACGTTTATTTACTCATTCAATAATATTTAAAATAAATACAGAATGTATTCGCATCTGCAGCCAAAAAAAAAAAACATACTTTTTCGTCTACTTAGAACAAAAGTGTACTATTTTGAAAAATAAAGAAATGTTCGGCAATTCCATTAATTTTGTAAAGGATTAAAAACAAATTGAATTAAGAAAGATTTGAATTAAGAATGAATTTGAATGAAGCTAAAGAATTTGTTTTGTTGAGAATGGATTTATGGAATGAATTGCTGACATTTTTAATTCTGAATTATAGGGTGTATGACTTCAAAATGCGGCGTATCATATTTGTACATATCTGTCATTTATTCCCAACTTAGTTTTTATATATTAATACACCATTATACAAGGTGGCGCAAACGTAATCCTGCTATCAGAAAATGCTAGAAATTTTGCGATTGGCCCCTAATGTCAGTTCTGTTTTGACATTTGTGTAGTAAACACATGCGAAACACACGTTAATAAACAATGTTACGCTACACTGCTCCAGAACGCGGAATATTGCTGACTATTTATTTGACCAATAATCGGTCGGTGACTTTGGCACAACGTGAATTTCGTCGCAGATTTCCTAGCTGTCCAACGCCTACTGGTGAAACACTGCGACGTTTAGCCGCTCGCCTCGAAGAGACTGGCACAACACGAGATGCTGCCAGGCGTGGCAGACTCCGGAGTAGCCGTTCTGCAGAGAATATTGCTGCTGTAGCCGAGGATGTCATGGAAACGCCGTCGACATCGACCAGACGACCTGCCACGCAAATGGGTATCAGTCGACGGTCTTTACAGCGAATTTTGGTACAAGATTTGAAGATGTTTCCGTACGAAGTCCAGACGGTGCATCAGCTGTTAGCTGCTGACCGCCAATCGCGTCTAACATACGCTCAAGCCATCCTTAATCACCACCAAGAGGAAGATGATTTTTCATCAAAAATAATCATGAGTGATGAGGCCCATTTCCATCTTAGCGGGTACGTAAATAAGAAGAGCCATTACACCCGCTCAAAGTCACTGTATGGTGTGCTGTTTTCGCTGGAGGAGTCATCGCACCTTTTTTCTTCGAAGACGTCACGGGCCAAACGGTTACTGTGAATGGTGACCGTTACAGAGCAATGATCAACGAGTTCTTTTTGCCGCAACTTGATGAACTGGGATTGGAAAACATGTGGTTCCTACAGGACGGTGCAACGGCACACACTGCACGTGCCACAACCGATATGCTGAAGGATGCATTTCCCGTTTTGGCGATTTGCACTGGCCAGCAAGATCGCCTGATTTGACCGCTCCAGACTTCTTTTTGTGGGGCTTTTTGAAATCGCGGGTTTATGTCAACAAGCCTCAGACTCTTGCAGCTCTTAAAGACAATATGCGTCAAGAATGTGAGGACCTATCGCCGGAAGTTTTGGCCAAAGTGATGGAAAATGCCATAAAAAGGGCTCAAATGACAATCAACTGTGGCGGCGGCCATTTACATGACATCATATTCTCGACTTGATGTAAAAAAAATTAAAAGACCAAATAAAAATAATCTACAAGAAGAATCAAAGTTTTTCACTTTTTTTAATTACAGCCAAAAAACATCGGAAGTTTACTTTTGCGCCACCTTGTAGTTGAAACCATAGAGAAAATATACATAGAGCGGAAACTAGAAAAAAACTCAAACAAACAAATTACTCAAAGATATTACACATACGAGTGATGTTTTTGTTTTAACGTAGTTTTTTTACTAATACATTCTCACTACTTAGGTTTTTGACAACTGAGTTAGGTCTTTGACAGGAGAGTTTTCGCTCTATGTATATTTTCTCTATGGTTGAAACCGTAGAGAAACATAGAGCGGAAACTAGAAAAAAACTCAAACAAAAAAATTACTCAAAATAATCACACATACGAGTGTTGTTTTTGTATTCAAATAGTTTTTTCTACTAATACATTCTCACCACTTAGGTTTCTGACAACTGAATTGGGTCTTTGACAGGCGAGTTTCCGCTCTATGTCCATTCTCTATGGTTGAAACAACATTATATGTATTATATGTATAATTTTGTGTCAACAACGCGTCATATGCGGGAAGTTTTGCTTTACTTCTTTAATTTGAAAAAAAAATCGAAACTTATGGTGAATGTGTTTCATCGGTTTCAACATGAGAGAAATGGTTTGTTCGGTTCAGAAGTGGTAATTTTGACAAGGAAGACAAAGATCGCCCAGGCCAGCCAAAAAAGATTGAAGACCAATAATTGAAAGCATTACTCCATGAAGTTTGTTATCAAACTCAACAAGAGCTTTTAAAATCATTGGGAGCTAATCAAGCAGCAATTTCAAAACGTTTGTGAGCAGCAGGATTCATACAAAAACAGGAAAATTGGCCACAATGGGTACTGAAACTGAAATGCTGCTTCAACGCTAATAAAAGAAAATCATTTTTGCAGCGTATGATTACATGTAATGAAAAATTGATCCATTACGATAACCCGAAGCGTAAGAGATCGTATGTGAATCCCGGTCAACCAGCTGAATCGACACCAAAGCCAAATATCTTTGGCGCTAAGGTAATTCTCCGTATTTTGTGGTAGCAAAAGGCTCTTATCTGTTATAAGCTGCTGAAATTTGGCCAGACCATCACAGGGAACCTGTATCGAACGCAACTAATTCGTTTGAAGCGAGCCCAGAATAAGCAGCCAGAGATATGATGAAGTAGTTGGGAAGTTTCGCCTCAGACCTTATAGTACAGACCTTGCCCCGTTCGACTACTATATGTTTCGATCAATGCATAAGGCTCACTCTGAGATTCGCTTCACTTCAGAACAGAGTATCCAATATTGGCTTGATTCGTTCTTGGCCTCTAAAGATGGGCAGTTCTTTTGGCTCGGAATCCATAAGTTGCCAGAAAGATGGGAAAAAATCAAACCTAACAATGGCCAATACTTTGACTATATTTATATTGTAAAATACAAAAACTTTAAGTCATACACCCAATATATAATGGAAAGGAACTAATTCTTACGAACTATTAGCGAAAATACTTTTTGTACAACCAAACCATTTGCCAATTAGTTTTTTTAGTTTTAGTTTTTTCCGAAGATCCGAGTTCAAATCCCTCGGAGCTCGAGATTAATTCAATTTATGATTTAATTCCCAAAAATCTTAATTCAGACCTCCAAACAAACCAAATTCTTTAGCTTCATTTGAAAGCTTTTATTTGAATAGAAATCTTTCATCGTAAAATTAATTCACAACATAAGGACTGAGATCGTAAAATTCTTAACACACGTTTTTCATTAAAAATTTTTAATCCAAGTATTGTTTGACTTTTTTTATCAAATTACCTTTGTAAAGCATGTCAGTTTTTAGGTTTAATGACAATTATGTTCATTTGTTGTTAATCTGATTAAAATTAGTGACCAGAAAAAAGTGCGTACTAAAATTATTAAATATTTTCAACAAAACAAAACTTGGTCCTACAAAAAGTTGGCCAAACTATCAAAGGTCTGCTATCAAACTATTTCCAATGTTATTAAACAGTACCGGGAGAACTTGTCCGTTGATATAAAACCTGGTTCAGGTAGAAGGAATGGTCCACATGATGTTTCTAAAGCCAACAAAATAGAAAGCATTTTCGAAAGAGTTCCCAACACCGCCGGTAGGAAAGCAGCCCGGTTAGGTCAGTACTCGGACTATTTGGTACGAAATTTGGTACAATTCAGGTTTAAAAACATACAAGGCTAAAAAAGTTCCTGACAGGAATTCTGCTAAAAATTTAGAGGCCAAAAACAGAGCACGGAAATTGCAGTCAAATGTTATACAAAAACAAGTAAGAGAGCTATATTCGTCTGTGCCGAATCTTATATATCCTTCACCAAATTATACTTTAAAATAAAATTTAAAAAATTCTTATTTTTTTAAAAAAAAAAAAAATTTTCGAAATTTTTTTTTAAAAGATTTTTCCAATTTTTTAAAAAATTTTTTTTTTTTAATTTATTAGTGGAAAAAGAGTTTTTGTGAAAAAAATTCGGGTTAAAAAAATATTTTTCCCGATTTTGACCCATTGTAGGTCCAACTTACTATAGCCTTATATACATCGTTGCAATGGACTTTGAAATATCTATTATTAGATATCCATATTGTCTATATGTAGAGGTTGTCTCGGATTTTTGCTAATATCTCCGTTATTTATGGACGGATTTAGCTGATATTAAATAGGAAACTTTTCGAAACCATGTCTGACAGAATTATTGAAGATTTGGACCCCGAAGATATCTGGGGCCTTCAGAAAATTTATTTCAACAGACAGACAGACGGACATGGCTAAATCGACTCCGCTATCTATAAGGATCCAGAATATATATACTTTATAGGGTCGGAAAATTATATTGTGGAAATTACAAACGGAATGACAAATTTATATATACCCTTTTCACGAAGTTGAAGGGTATAAATATACCTCCTGCATTATGGATGACGAAATGTACG
Source organism: Calliphora vomitoria (assembly GCA_942486065.2). Taxonomy (NCBI): domain Eukaryota; kingdom Metazoa; phylum Arthropoda; class Insecta; order Diptera; family Calliphoridae; genus Calliphora; species Calliphora vomitoria. The sequence continues at coordinate 12,387,206 of OW818031.2, read as the reverse complement.
TATGGAACACTTTTCGCAGCCTCTGGGTCAATTTTTTTATGTTGCAGATGCTCGTGGGAATGTTGAAGAAAAGTATAGGACCCCAAAGCAGACAAAATTTCCCAAAAGGTTCTTGGTATGGCAAGCAATATGTAGTTGCGGCAAAAAAGCCAAACATTTGTTACAAAAGGGCTCTATAAATACCGAATTTTACATCAAGGAATGTTTACAAAAAAGGATGTTTCCATTCATAAGACTTCTTAATGTGTACACTTATTTTTGGCATCTGTCACTATGGTAAGAAAGGTCTTTAGTGGTACAAGAACAATAATGTGGTATTTGACAAATACTATTTGTACCAAGAGAGGCAATTCCTCCAAACTTCCTGGAGCTGAGTCTAGTGGAGAGATATTGGGCTCTTGTTAAAAGAGAAATGAAGAGCACAAAAAAGGTGTCCAAAAGTGTGGTAGATTTTAAACGGAGATGGACAACCTGTTCGAACAAAGTGACATAAAGCACTATAAAAAACATAATGGAAGGGTTTTCGAAAAAGGTTCAAAATTTCATCATTAGTGATCAGAATTATAAAAATATTTATTTTTGTAAATTGTAGTAATAATTTCAATAAAATAAAAAAAGATTCAAAACTGTAAGTTTAGTGGTTTCATTTTTATTATCATATATGTATGTTAAACATTTTTCGATATCAGTCCTTACACTTAGGTTTTTGAGAGCTGAGTTAGGTCTTTGACAGGAGAGTTTCCGGTCTATGTGTAGAACCTAAAATCATTTCTTAAATTTTTAGAATTTTTTAAACAAAATTTTAATAAGAGTTTGAAGTTTCAGTTTTGAAAATGGTATAAAAAATAATCAAACATTTTTGACCATTTAATTTGAACTTATACAAAAATTCATATAGTCAGTGTGGTTTAAAGCATATCTACTAGATCCTAATGTGAACAACCCTCTTACAACTTATATTTATACATTTCCTTTATATTTTACAGTGCGTCAGCCGGCACAGACGAAGAAGAGTGCCCATCGCTCGAAAATGCCGCATCATTACAGCAATCTCAACTAATTCAAAGACTAACACATGTATGCAGATACGATCGCTTGGAAAGACCCATACGTAGGTTTTCAACAATATTAATTTAAATACTTATATATTCCCTAATGCTGTGCTCAATTTTTAAACTCTAGAATATAATACGGGGAGCGGAGAACGTCTGCCGATTAGTGTAAAGGCTCGAATTTATATTTACTACATGCAGAATCTGAACTCAGATTTATTGCAGTTTAAAATGCATGCCCTCTTGCAGCTAAGATTTCTCGATGAACGTCTAGCCTACACGAATTATGCTCCCAATCGTAAGGAAAATATTTTGGGTCAAAAACATTTAAGTGAACGTCTGTGGCTGCCACACATATTCTTTGCCAACGAACGTGAATCCAGTATTTTGGGTACAGACGAAAAGGATGTTCTAACATCCATATCACCCGAAGGTCAAGTGATCATTTCCACTCGTTTGCAGGCGACACTTTATTGCTGGATGAACTTTAAGAAGTTTCCATTTGATGAACAGTACTGTTCGACGGTGCTCGAAAGTTGTAAGTAAATTTTTGAACGAGAATGTTAACAATATAACAAATGAAATAATTTATTGTTAGGGATGTATAATACTACAGAATTGGTTCTAGAGTGGGAAGAAAAAACACCCATATCCTTTGATCCTGATATGCGTCTAACCGAATATAACATGCAACACTATTGGTACAATGAAACAGTGGTTGTTTCAAATGAAGTGCACTTTAGACATGGTGCTTTCAGTAAGTATTCAAAATGATATATGATTTAAATATGTATATTTGCCCATATATAACATCTTTATTCTTTAGTTGGCAATTACAGTTCGTTGAGTTTCACTGTAAATCTTAACCGTGAAATTGGTTTTTACCTTATGGACTACTTCTTGCCCTCTATGATGATCGTGGCCATTTCTTGGGTTTCATTTTGGTTACAAGCCGATGCCTCACCGCCTCGCATTATGTTGGGTTTGTATTTATTTAGATTTTCACATTGTAATATAATATACTTTATTTACTTGATTGCATTTTAGGCACCAGTACTATGTTATCGTTCATTACATTATCGTCCTCACAAAGTAAAACTTTACCCAAAGTTAGCTATATTAAGGTGTCCGAAGTCTGGTTTCTTGGCTGTACTTTCTTCATATTTGGCAGCCTGGTAGAGTTTGCTTTTGTGAATACCATCTGGCGACGAAAAGAAAATATTGAATTGAAAAAAGTCAATAGTAAATATATTTTAAAGTCTACGCTTACACCGCGTCCTGCCCGTCGTGAACTTGGCCTTAACAATCAATCACGTACCAGATCTTGTTCCAGTTTAGATAATATTGTCTCCAGTACGGAGAGTGTGAATGGCAACGTTAATCCGGGCTTTAACAACTACTTAACGGTACATGTAAGTATATATATTTTGTATAGCAAGGCGAATTTATATACAAGGTGGTGTCGGTGGCGAATTCAAGCAAATACAAGCGAATTCATTAATTTTCTATATATGGATTTTGACATTCGAAACAATGGTAGAGTTGTTTCGAATGTCAAACTTCATATATACAAAATTAATGAATTCGCTCGTATTTGCCTGAATTCGCCACCAACACCACCTTGTATATAAATTCGCCTTGTTGTATAGTTTGTAAATTGAGCAGGGCCCGTGACAAATCTATCACAATTAATAAGTTAATATTTGCCTATATAAAATCTAAAGCTAATTTCACCTTAAAAACTCTATTTTGCATTGCTTTAATATATTTCCTACTATTGGTTATTGAAAATCAATTATTACCACAATTAAATTAACTATTCTATATTACAGAATCTACCAATAATAACCACACAAAGTCCCGATACCGTATCAATTTCCAGTAATCAAAATAGTGCCGATCATGTTATAAACTTGGATAATAAAGATGCTAATAATAAAAACGGCGAAGGTGCGACCTTCACATCCATGACACCACAGGAAATTGCTATGTGGATTGATCGACGTTCACGATTTCTATTCCCTGTAATGTTTCTTGCCTTCAATGCTTTGTATTGGACATTTGTATATTGTTTTTAAATGTTTATTGTACATATCATACGAATTCTACCTATAAGTATTTTGTTTTTTTCTTATATTAAGTATAATAATTACCTTGTATTCCTCATAATTGAGAAAATAAAACATTATTTCAAGTTAAGTATTTAAGATATTTTGGCAATTTCTATCAGTTAATTGGAATACTAGGAAAATATATAAATACACATTCTGTTTAGATATAAACAAAATTTATTTATTGAAACATTTTGTGTTTTTTAACTGTAAAAAGTGCTATCTCATGAGTTTAAGAAATGTTATTAATAAAAATAAATAAGAAAACAATTATAATATAATTCCATTAAAAAAATAACTTTTATTCAATATTGTAAATCAAAGGTTCGCAAGAATTAATTCTTTATTAAATTCATTGCGAATTAATTCCTTGGCATAATTCATTAGTACTTCAAACGTAGTGAATTCATTCTTTGAGACTTAATTCTCTATCGAATTAATTTCTAAATGAATCATTAAGTTTATTTTAAATTAAAATCCATTACAAAATAGATTAATAATATCTACACAGTCTTACAAAAGTTTACATACGTTTGAAATTTTTCTATTTTTTTTTTTTTTTTGGAAAATATATAATTTTATTAAGAGTTGTAACTACATTTTTGTTTAATGCACTTTAAAAATATATTTCCATGATATTTTATAATATTTTGTTGGTATTTTAAATAAATAACAATAAAACACGAGTAATTTTTATCCTTTTAATGTTACATAAGTTTACATACTCTGCAAACAAAATGTTGTACCGTTAAAGTTTCCGCTACAATTTTTATGATGCTTTGTGTAAAATCAGTGGTAGAAAGTTTACTTTTACTAAAAGTGATCACACTTGCAAAATAAAATCAAAAAGTATTTTTAGTGGAAGAAAATGGGGAAAGGCAAAGAAATTTCTGAGCCAATTCGAAAAACCGTGATTAAGTTGAGAAATGATGGCAAATCTTTTAATGAAATTGGAATTTTATTAAATCTAAGTAAAAACAATAATAAAAAAATTTCAAAGAAAATGGAATTCTCGACAAACGAACAGAACGGTCTATTATACGTTCCATGCAAGAAAATCCTAAGCTAAGTGCCGTTGAACTAAACCGGAAAATGAGAACAAATCTAGAAATTACCGTTTCTGATCAGACTGTTCGCCGATGTATCAAGAGAAATGGGTACAATGGCAGAGTTGCCAGAAAAAAAACCATTACTTAGATCTGTGAATATCCAGAAGCGCTTAGAATATACCAAAAAGTACGAAAATGCTCATGTAAATAACCCTACATTTTGGGAGAGGGTAATATTTACAGATGAATGTAAATTTATGGTTTTTGGAGGTGATGGACGAACAAAAGTTTGGCGAAAGCCTAATGCAGAGTTATTACCACAAAATGTTAATTGCACCGTAAAACATGGAGACGGGACAGTCATGATCTGGGGATGTATGGCGGCAAATGGTGTCGGTAAGCTCAGGTTCATCGATGGTACTATGGATAAGGCCTAGATCTGGAGGACAACGCAATATTTCTCCAGGACAACGATCCGAAGCATTCATCAAAGTTAGTTAAGGAATGGCTTCTATATAACGTTAAAAACAAATTGAAACATCCCCCGCAGTCCCCCGATCACAATGTTATTGAACATTTATGGGATATTTTAAAACGAGGTCTAAAAAATCGACAAGTACCATCAGTTCCAGCACTCAAAGAAGCGTTGATGGAAGAATGGAGAAAAATTACTCTAGAAATAACAAAAAAATTGGCTTTGTCCATGCCAAATAGATTATCTGCTGTAATTAAAGCCAATAGAGGCCACACAAAATATTAATTTAATTTTTTTTTTAAGTTTTTTTTATCCCGTATGTAAACTTATGTAAATTAGCTTTATGACAAAAAATGAATTATTTTATGTTTTTTAGTAGAATTTAATGAAAATAAATCAGTTTTGTGTTTATTTTATCTCAATAAATCCGAAATAACATAGAAAAAGTAATTAAAGAATTTTTACAAAATATTTATTAATAGATGAAATATATTAGGGGTATGTAAACTTTTGTAAGGCTGTGTATTTTCTTCAATTAAAATTTATTTCAAATGTCTTATGCCAATTTTTTGTCAAAATTAATTTGGAAATGATTTAAAGCAAAACAAAACTTAATAAAGAATAAATATGTATGTTCATTCAATTTCGATTTAAAATAATAAAAGCATAATCATTCAAAGGTTGAACGAGTTTAATATGAATTAATTCAACAATGATTGAATTATATTCTAATCAAATAATTTGAATTATATTCTAATCAAATAATTTGAATGAAGCTAAAGAATTGTGGAATGATTTGCAGAAATTTTTAATTCTAAATTAAGATTTTAGTGTAACATCTCCTCTTCATATAGCACGGACCACAGTTTAACAGACTTTACAATTTTTTTTTATATTAATATTATTCAATCAATATACAGTTAAGGAAAAAAGTCTAGATACACCCTACGATTTTGAAGTTTTAGAGAATTAGTGGCGAAAATTAAGACTATTTGAAGTAAAAACAAGTAAGAGAGCTATATTCGGCTGTGCCGAATCTTATATACCCTTCACCAAACTATACTTTAAAATAAAAATTTTAAATATTTTTAGGTAAACAAAACAAAAATTTTTTTTTCAAAATTTAAAAAAAAAAAAATTCTAAACTGTTTTTCAAAATTTAAAATTTTTTTTTTTTCAAAATTGTTTTCAATTTTTTTTCGAAATTTTTTTTTTTTAATTTTTTTGAACTTTTTTTTTAGTTTTTAAAAAAAAATTTTTTTAAAAAAAATTCGGGTAAAAAATATTTTTCCCGATTTTGACAGATTTTAGGTCCAAATTATTATATAAATTTTCAAAACTGTTTTTCAAAATTTTAATTTTTTTTTTTTCAAAATTGTTTTCAATTTTTTTTCGAAATTGTTTTGATTTAATTTTTTTTTTTAATTTTTAAAAAAAAAATTTTAAATTTATTAATGAAAAAAATTTTTTTTGGTAAAAAAAAAATTCGGGTAAAAAAATATTTTTCCCGATTTTGACCCATTTTAGGTCCAAATTGTTATAGCCTTATATTCATCGTTGTAATGGACTTTGAAATATCTATCATTAGATATCCATATTGTCTATATTAATGACTTAGTAATCCCGGTTTTTTCCTTATATCTCAGCCATTTGTGAGCCGATTTTCTCGATTTTAAATAGCGACCGAGCCGGAAGAATTCCCGATATATTGATGTATCAATTATTTTTGTAAGTTATTCGGGGGCTACGGAAAGTTGATTTCAACATACAGACGGACATGGCTATATCGACTTCGCTATCTATAACGATCCAGAATATATATACTTTGTGGGGTCGCAAATGACAAATGTAGAAATTACAAACGGAATGACAAACTTATATATACCCTTGCCACTTATGGTGAAGGGTATAAAGAATATGAAAAAAATATAACATAGAAATTATTGGGGAAAAACATAATAAATAGAGGGAAAAAAGTATACTTACAACGTGGAGTCTTCTAACATCAAATAGAATATTGAAAACAAAGAAAAGGAAATAACAGTTAACTTTGATGATTTATTTAAATTTACAAGCATTACAATTGTTTAAGTGGAGAAATTGATAATTAAAGATTTTTTTTTTATTTAATTTTTATCCTTGAAAATGGCAAATCGAAAAGAGATTCACATTTCAGTTCGAAATATGGTAGAAAATCTCCGAAAGGAAAATAAATCTTATGGAGAAATTGCCAAGATAACAAAACTAAGTCGGGCTACTGTACAGACGATCATAAAAAATTATAATAACACCAATAGCACCGAAAATTAGCCATGATCTGTCAGACCAAAGAAGATTTTGAAACTAGTGAACCAGGACCCCAAAATTGGCGGAACACATCGAAAAATAAATATTAAAATAAAATTGTTACTCCACGAACAATAATAAACGTTTTACATGACAATGGATTTAATAGCAGAACAGCACGCAAAAAGCCACTAATATCAGCGAAGAATCGTAAACTACGCCTTGCGTTTGCTAAAGCTCATAAAGACAAGGGTATGGATTTTTGGAATCGTGTTATAATTACCGACGAAAATAAGTATAATATTTTCGTAAGTGATGGCGGATCCAAAGTTTGGAGAAAACTAAACACTGCACTTGATCCAATGAATATTATGCCTAAAGTCAAACATGGTAAAGGCAACGTTATTGTTTGGAATGGGTCGTTTGGTTTTTCTCGAGGGTAACATGGACCGCTATCAATATTAAAACATATTGGAACAAAATCTTAAAGCATCTGTTGATAGCTAGGGCCTGGGAAATCAATGGATTTTCCATCAAGATAACGACAAAAAGCATACTGCAAACGTTGTTCGAGACTGGCTTCTTTATTATGCCCCAAGACAGCTACATTCACCACCCCAGTCACCAGACTTGAATCCAATAGAGCACATACGGGAAGTTTTGAAAAAATGTGTGTGAAAATATGAAATTAGTAGCCGTGAAACATTATAAACCGCTATTATTAGAGCATGGGCCGAAATATCACCCTCTATTACAGAGAATTTGGTGAAATCAAAGCTCAGTCGTCTTCAAGCAGTTATTGATGCCAAAAGTAAACCAACCAAATATTAATAGTTAATTTTTTTTTTTCAATTTTATATAAAATTTTGAAATAATAGTTATTTTTATTTTTTGTAGCTGTATGTAGACTTTTTTCCTATGAATTTTTAATGTTTTTGTAATTATTGTTTTGGTTATGTAAATGAATTACTTTTTTATTTTATAAATATATAGTGAATTTTCTTCACAAACTCTCTAAAACCCCTAAATCAAAGGGTGTATGTAGACTTTTTTCCTTGACTGTATACCTACCTAAAATATCAGATTTATGAATTTTTATGTGGTTTTTCACTAAGTTTTATAAAATTTTTGTAAAATACCAAAAAATATTGCAATTATAGTGCAAACACAAAAAGATTCTATTTTACCGTTTCCGAATAACATCAACTAACTTTAAATATTTTAAATAAAATCGGTATAGAAAATAGGCTGTGCCCAGATCTCAATTAATCAATACAATTTAATTACTAAAACCATTCCCGACAAAACAAATTCTTTATCATTCATTGTCGAATTAATTCATAATACAGTTAATTGATAATAACTAATGTCCATTCAAACTTTGAGTGGTTGAACTTTTGTTAATTCAAATCTAATCCAAATTGAATCAAAACATTTTTTCTTCATTCAATTTGTTTTATTTTTAATTATTTAAGGCCTTATTCACAGAGCTGTAAATGAATCATTCTTTTTTGATTTTAATTCATTATGAATTAGCTAAATTTTGAATTAATTCATTTTACAACAAAAATGAATTGAATGAAATTTGAATCTATTCAAACGAATTAGGCAGAAATGAATTTCAATTCATTTCCAATTCAAATGAATTTGTAAAAATGAGTTGCAATTCATTTACAATTCATTTGAATTGAATTGATTTTGAATTAATTCAAATGAATTTGTAAAAATGATTTGCAATTCGTTTTCAATTCATTTAAATTGAATTGATTTTAAATTAATTCAAATGAATTAGTAAAAAGAATTAGCAATTCAAATGAATGAAATCAAAAATGAGTTGCAATCAATCAAATTTAAGAGCAGATCTCTAGGGGGAATGAAAAATTTCTCCTACCAAAAAGAAAATATTCAGTACAAAAATTGAAAAGCCTTGTCCTGGATCCGCGCCTGATCAAAGAAACATGATGTTTGGAGTTTGGTTCTTCAAGAAGAACTGGTTTTTATTTTGAAATACTCTGAACGACAAAACAATATTGTTTTTATGATCAATCACAAGAAACTTTAAACAAAATATGGACTCTCAATCACAAACAATAAACTTTAATCAAACTTTGTCGAATCAAAGACATTAGAATCTTTAAAATTCGATTGAAAAATTTTCAAAAAAGAACTTTTCCACAATATACAAATATGATATTATTTAAACAAAAAATTATTGACTCAAATTTCAATCAATTCATTTTGTTGTGTGAATGATTCGCGAATTAATTCAAAAATTAATGATTCATTTACAGCTCTGCTTATTTATAATAAATTTTTAAATTTATCAAAGGTTTATAAAACAAATGTTGTATGGGTTTATAAACCTATGATAAAATTAAAAAAAGATTATGAATAAGGCCTTAATATCATGTTCACATTTGCAGAATTAATCATCTCAACCGTGATTAAGCTCTAATCACATCAAAATCGAACATTTAAATGTTTTGTTAATCAATTCAAATTGACATGATTAAAACTTAATCATATCATTAATCAGAATAAACGTACATTGCAGGTGTACTGCCAATATATAAATTTTCATAAACAACAATCAATGTCCACAATTCCATCATTAATAACTTTAAAATAATCTGCTGATAACTTTATTAACGTATTGCTTTCCATTTTTAATGATTTAAATAAATATAAGTTTTGTTGTTTTTTTTATTTATTAATCAAATGTAATTTACTGTCAACTTAATCATCTCAAATGTAATGTGAACGGCTTTGATTACCTTACATTTTGCTTAAACGCGTATAAAAACTCAAGTCTGAACATAGCTTTATTCATACTTGAAATTTGTTTGAATTTCAGGCAGTAAATTATAGACTAGCAAATGTGCTATTTAAATTACAAATGATTTGAGAAACTTATCCTACCACCATGGTGCAACCTAAAAATGTCCGTACTTTTCCATGCTTTTCATATATTATTTTCTTGTGTAGACAAGGTTTAATTGCTGCCAACACAAATTAAAATAACTTTCAATCGCTCATTTCTATGATACACCCTGTGAAAACAATTCCAATTCAACAGACAGCTGATGAGAACTATTCGCTCATTGCTGTCAAAAAAAATTTTACGAACGTCGTTGTGGGAACGTGTGGACTAGGGTCTGTTGCAATTTAAGCAAAAAAGGTTTTATTCGTCTTAAAATCAAGGTAATTACAACTATTTTACAATTAATAAATAAACTATTAAATTGTAAATGTGAGCATTAAGTTAAAAACCAAAGTAATTGCGTATTAACACTTTACATTCATTTCCCTCAATCAAATTATGAAGGCAATACAACCAACTAAAAACAATTACATAACCTATGTTGAGTTTTTCTTTTTTTTATAAGCGCTAAAAATGATTAATCTTGTTGGAAAATGTTCACATTTACAATTTCTATTTGTACACTGCTAAATGTATTCTTAAATTATTTAACTTTTTAGCTAACACAGAGATAACAAGATGCGTCTTACCTCTTACTTAAACGGCCAACACTTCGGCAACCTTGCTAAGATCCACAATATTGTGACCTACAAGATTTCTCCTTTCGAACAGAGAGCCTTCGCCGGTGCCATTAAAAATGGTGTTCCCAACATGTTCCGCCGTTTCCGTTCTAACGTCTTCATTGTTACACCACGTAAGTGCAAATTTGCAAAAATTAAACTTTAGATTCCTTGTATATATTTTTCATTGTAATTAAATTTTTTTCAGCTTTCATTCTTGGCTATTTGATTTTCAATTTGGTTGAGGCTCAACATCACCACTTGAGTCGCAAGAACCCAGCCGAGTTTGCAAATGATGAATAAATGCACTTATAAAAGAATAGTGTTTAGATAAAATAATAAACTATAATTTAAATCACAACACATACTTTTTATCTTGCTATTGCTCAAAAGGACATTTATGAAAACAGGGGGGTTACCGCGTAACTCAATCCGAAAACGGAAATGTTCGAAAATGTGTGCTAAATACATTGCAATTCGAAACAATTTCCTTTCGAATCGAATTAGGGAGTAACCCACCAGTAAATTTTTTATGAAATTTAAACAAGTGACAATGTTGTGACAGTTCTTTTGGAATATACTGGTTTTGGCAAAAATAATAACAACAAAACAAAAATCAAATATTTCGTATATTTGAAAAGCCAAATTTCAAAGGCATGAAGTAGATATTGAGACGAGTAACATTTAGCCTTGGTCTCTGTTACATAGACCAAGTCCTATATTCAAAGGGTTAAAAAAATAAAAGTTTCGTGATCTTGCTTAAGAAACCAGTATAGTACGTATAGGAATTATCGTTATAAAAGATTATTGAGACAATAATATTACTAATTCTTGATTAGCATTAATTCGGATGTATGATTTCCTAATTTATAAAAATTAAATAGGTATATCCTGTTAACAATATTATTCAATCATTAATTTTATTCAATTCAAATCGATTTCAAATAGGATTCAGTCAATTTTATTTTAATTAATTTTGTTAATGAATAAAAACAAAGTTTATGAAGAAAACATTTTAATTCAATTTGTATTAGATTTTAATTAACAAAAATTTAATTATTCAAATGTAGAATGAATTCGTTTATGAATTAATTCAACGATTAATAGATTAAACTAAAATTAAAATATTTGAATGAAGCTAAAGAATTAGAATTTGGGAATGGGTTTATGGAATCAATGGCTGACATATTTTAATTACGTTTTTTTTTAAATAAGCTCAAATTGAATTAATTCGAAGCTCTAAATGATAGCTCTGAATGATAGTTCATAATCAAATTTTAATTTTATAAAAGGTTTATTAAACAAAGTCTCCATACAAAATTTGTTTTATAAATCTGTAATAAATTTATAAATTGATTTTGAACAAGGCCTTTAAAAAGTTATTTTGTAAATATTTACCATTCTTTTTTTATATTGTTATATTGAGAATACTAAGTAACTTTTATACTAAAACTAGTATTTTTATATATACATTTTGTAAATTTGTAAATTTTGCTATTTTTAATATGTTTCCTTTTACATTTATGGTGGGTAGTACACGTTTTAGGTATTATGCATTACTTTTGCTTGTTCGCTAATTGTATAATTGCATGTGGCCTGCTTGTGAAAGGAGTTGTGTGATCCTGTAGTGGTGTACTGTCTCGCTATAAAGGATAATGGTTTATCACTGAAATTAAATTTATTATTTATATATTTTTTCTTTATTCTTAGCTATATTATTTATCAGTCAATGAGGAATTGTTATTATAATATTTGAAATTTGTAATGCTATCCATTTATAAAATTATTTTCATGGTTATATCATTAGTGAAATTTTGGTTCCCCCTAAAACACAAACTTAGCTTTTCTTGGAATGTCCCATAATTTAAATCTTGGTCCTGTAGCCAGAGATGGTTCTTTACGAACCAAACTTTCTACATTTTCTGGTAACTTAAATATTGGTCATGTTAATGTCCAAAGTTTAAGTCCTTCAACTTATAATGTGAAACTTGAGGAATTTAAGTTCTTATTTAAAAATTCTGGTCTTGATGTTATTGCCTTATCGGAAACGTGGTTTAAGTCAAATGTTTTGTCCCAATCAGTAGCACTGCCTGGTTATAATCTAGTTAGGAATGATCGACCTGATAATGTTAGGGGTGGTGGTGTCTGTATTTATATTTCTGAAAGATTACATTATAAAACTGTTTTTCGAGGAAATATGTATGGTATAAGTGAATCTCTATTTATTGAAATATTTGGTAATGAATCATCTGTGGTTGTAGGCGTAATTTATCTCCCCAATGGACAGATTGATGTGTTTGAGCAAATGCATAGTGATATATTTGATAGTTTTAGTAACATTATCGTAACAGGAGATTTTAACTATGACCTATTTAATGTTTCTAAGTCCAACAATTTTCGATCTTTAGCTTACCGCTGTGGATTAACATGTTTACATAACTGCTTACCAACACACTTGTTTTTACCTAATAATAGCACGTCGCTAATCGACTATTTCGTCTTAAGTCAACCATCCTTAGTAGAATATAGTGGTCAAATGCAATTCCCATTTTTATTATCCAATCATAGTTTAATTTTCATTTCTTATAGATTTTGTCCACAACTGCTTGCAAATGACATTTACCTTAAGGATTATAATCACATAAATTTTGATGAGCTTGCACAATCCATTAATCAATTTGATGATTCGTTCATTTTTCTTACTAATGATGTGGATGAACAAGTTACTTCTCTTAATAATTTGATAAATAATCTTCATTGTTTAGTTCCTTCGTACAGGGCTAAACGTAAATCTAATTACGTTAATTTCATGAATTCTAGAGAGGTCATTCGTGCTAGATCTTTAAGGGATATGTCATATAAAGCTCACCTTAGAGATCGTACGGTGGATAGCTGGCAAAATTATTGTAAACTGAGAAACAGGGCAAAATCTGTCATTAGAAAGATGCGTAAGAGTTATGGTGTTAGTGCTTTTAAGGATTTAGACAACGCCCAGATGTGGCGTAAGGTTCGTGAGATTGGTTGTGTAGGTACGGAACGTCCTGAGTTATTGGAAGTTGATGTTGAATTGATTGCAGATGGATTTTTGAATAACTTCAATCCTAATCACTTCGGTAATTTTGATTTTGATAATATTATTGAAAGTCCAGGAATGTTTTCGTTTCAAAATATTACAGAATCTGATGTTTTCATTGCAATGAATTCCATTAAATCTAATGCGACAGGTTATGATATGATTCCTATGAAGTTTTTAAAAATTATATTTCCACTGATCTCATCATATCTTTGTCATTTGATTAATACAATTTTTACAGTTTCCAAATTTCCTAAAGCATGGAAATTGGCTCGAGTGGTACCAATTGCAAAAAATAATAATTACTGTATAGATAATTTAAGACCTATTAGCATTTTACCATCAATTTCGAAAATCGTTGAAAATATTATTAAATTACAGATTCTTTCTCACTGCGAACGTTTTTCATTACTACACTCCAATCAATATGCCTTTCGTCGAAATCATAGTACAAGTTCATTACTAATAGCTCTAACTGACTCAATAAGAGCTAAACTTGACTGTCATGAGAACTGTACAATGGTTTCTCTGGATCTATCAAAGGCCTTTGATCGAGTCAATCATATAATTCTTTTAAGAAAACTTATAGATAAATTTAAATTCTCTAAGTCTGCTAGTAGATTAATTTATTCTTACTTAACTGAACGATCGCAATTTGTTTCACTACTTGGTATTAATTCGAGTATTGGAACTGTTACTTCTGGGGTTCCTCAAGGCTCAGTTCTGGGACCAATTCTGTTTTTAATGTATTTGAATGATTGTATTTCATTAATGGATAATGATATATGCGAATCCTTTGTTTTTGCAGATGATATTTTTCTTCTTTTCAGTGCAGGCTTAAATGAAATTAATTTCCAGATTAGAATTAATTATCATTTAAACTTTATCCTAAATTGGATAAACTCAAATGAGCTTAGTGTAAATTTAAATAAAACAAAAGCCATTAATTTTCATTTGCCAAATCATGACTTCTTAAATCCTACAATTTACATTGGTGGCAGGACTATTGCAAATGTTGACTCTATCAAATGCCTTGGCATTATTATTGACTCCAGCCTAAAATTTAATTTGCACATTGATTGGCTTTCTAAAAGAACATGTCTGACATTAAGAAGACTTTATTCTTTTAAAGCTTACACACCTAAATTTGTTAGATACCGTTTAGCATATGGCTTGTTAATGTCACAGTTTAATTACTGCCTAGAGGTAGTATCTGGTACTACGTTAGGCCTCATTGATTGTCTAAAGAGAATACTTAGAAAAATTGTTAGGTATGTTTATGATTTTAAGTTGCGTGATCATGACCGTGTTTCAGAATATATTCCAATTTTTCTAAGTTGTAGTTTTACTAATTACTTACATCTACGTACACTTTTACATTTTTACAAGATTATGAAAACTGGTCAACCCAATTATCTTGTTGGTATATTTTCTTTTATTCGTTCTACTCGGAATGTTCAAATTGAAGTACCTCGAATACATCTTTCAATTTTCGAACATTCGTTTAAAATAAGGATCTGTCGTATTTGGAATCAATTGCCATCGGATCTTAAATTATTCTCATTTTCCATTTCTACATATAAATTAAAAGTTTTACAATATCTTTCTTCTGTTAATATTTGAATTTAATTTTATTGTAATCTGGTTTTCAGGATTCAAAATTTATTTTTTACTTTTCAATTTAAGCAAAGTTTGTGTGGCCTTTTTTTTACACTAATATATTTAGTTTTAGATTTTAAATTTAAATTAATGATGCTATTATTGTAATACATGGTTATTAATCTAAAAATACATGTATAATTGGCCACGAAGGCTTTTATGTATTGAAATCAATAAATAAATAAAAATAAATAAATAAATAATTATAAGCATAAATAAGTTGTAACTCTTAGTTTAGCAGTAATAGCGCTTTAAAGTCTTTATATGTTGAATAGTAAATAGGTATTTCCTTTAATTAATAATGTATCTGATAAGTATAATTGAAATACCTTTCATCGAAATACCTTTCATCTGATATATAATCGAATAATTGAAAAATTGAATTTATCTGACAGTACTTTAGAAAACTTTGATATATATAAAAAGTTTTGGACAACTCCCAACTGAATTTTTAATTAATCATATTCAGCCCAATTATGAATAGAAAATTTCCCTGGAGTTTTTTCCCATTGAATTTGAATAGGAAAAAAAACTCCCGGGGAATTATTATTCATAATTGAGCTAATTAGGTTGGTTTTAAACTTTTTTATTTGAAGAAACGAAAATTATAGAATTTAAAAATTTTTACTTCAAAAATCGTCAAAAACAACGAAAAATTACAAAATCTGGCAGCTTTATCATTGGCTGAAAATAATAAATGTATTATGTGAACCGCCCTGTAGATTTTTCACACCAACAATTTGTGAATCAATCAGCTGACAACTTTTTTTTTTATTGTGGAATCAAAGGAAAAATTTAGCAGAAATAAAGAAAAACAATAAACAGTTTAAATAAAAACAAGAATATTATACTTTGCGTTTTTGTTTAACAATATTTAACTGGATCCATTTTTATTAGTTTACCCATACAGATATGAGTGATTGTTGTAATCGTGAATTGCGCAGCGAATCCATAAACAACATGTTAAATGTCATTGTAGATTCCAAAATTATAAGTATTGAAGTATTTACAGCAGCTGTGGCGATACTTTTTGTTGTGGTCCTACTGAAAAATAAATTCCGGAACTTTTGTGGAACATGAATTCTGGCAGCGATTGAGCGGAGTTGCAGAACAATAGGACAAAGAAACATTTGGGACAGGTGTATTATGGAGGCTTAAATAAATATTACATACATACATATAGTATATACATACATACACATACAAAAAACATTTTTGTAAATATATAAATGACTCAACAACCAAAATGTATTGTTTATTTATTTATTTAAAAACAACATATATTATATACTGTTTTATTAAATTTTTATAAAACACAAAGAGGTGGCATTCATTGAATAATTATATTAACTAATTTTAATGGGTTAGATGCTAGTATTTAGAGTTGATTTTAATTATATAGGAACTAGCTGTAGAATACAGTGGGAATCATGGTTTTCACAACGGTATATGTTATATGGTGGTTTTAATATCGAGCCCTTAATGCCAAATTATCTTAAGCGACATTTAAAAAAAAAAATTATTGAAATTAAAATTTAATGTACCGTCAGAACTTTTAAAAATGTCAAAAAATCGAAACATACGATTTGTTTGACCTGCAATTTTATCGTCAGTCAATGTTTACATTCAGCAGAAAACCAATTTTATCATTAGCGACAGTGTATGAATTAAAGACTATAGATAGATTTGAAGGGACACTTCCACTCGGAGATCCAGTAAGAATCATTGTTTTCATAACTTTTTTAAAGCGACAAAAAAAACATATTAGTGAAATTAAAATTGAATGTACCGTTAGATGTTTTAAAATTTACAAAATTCTAAATTGTTAAAAACATAAAATATATATGGAACCTAATGAGTCGATTATGGATGGCAACCGAACTTGCAACAGAAATTATAGCTGCAAGTTGCCATCTGTAATACCATTTAGGCATTTGACAATGCAACTGAATTTCGGTTGCCATCCATAATCGAGGCATAAGATTTTATCGTCAATCAATGTTTATATTCAGCAGAAAATTTTATCTCTGCCGACAGTTTATGAATTAACGACTACAAATGTAATTTGTTTTGAGAAAAATGTGTAGTATTATCGACTATGTAAAACGTAAAAAACACTACTTCTTTTGTGTAAAATCCAATTTTTTTGGTTCTAGTCGCAAAGTAGGCATGGGTTGATTAACAACTCGCGCGTCATTGTAATCAGGCCCTTTTTGGGTTTTTTCCTTCGACAATTTTGCGTCCCACTCTGGCACGTGTGTGATGTAAGGCTTCATATAACGGTTCCTGTTCTACGTTGTTTACACCAACCGCGTGTCTTTAAATTTAAGTGAACCCTGGTGGAGACCATATAAAACTCAACATCGATACTGGTGGAGTACCATTTAAAACTCAAATCGTATACTGGTGGAGTACCATTGAAAACTCAACGTATCAACTGGTGGAGTACCATTAACACTCCTGATTTTTTACAACAAGGTTTAAGCGTTCCAGCATCATATATGAAGATATAGCTCGACTTAAATCGACGTGGGACAACCTGGCAATTTGAGAGTCGTTACTCCGCCAACTAAATTTAAATCACAAAAAAAAAGTGTTCAACATCTTGATTTTGTAAAAACATCGAATTATTTTATTAAAACAATTCTGTAACAAATAATTTTTTTTTTTTTTCAAAAAATATCAAAAAAAAAATAAATTTGTTGTTTGAAGGGGTGTGTACTATAGAAGTACACTTCCACTCGGAGACCCATAGGATCCATTGTGATACCCTTGAGAAATATAACTAGGTGTGAATTAGATGAAATTGGAGAGAAAAGAAAGACGTCAGGTGATGTAAAGAGAAATAAAGTGAAAAACCCAAAAAGGACAGGAAATAAGTATAGACTGGGATTCTCAGAGTCCTGTTACCTAATTTAGGCAGCCTAATTCCCCGATAAAGCCTAATAGATTACCTAGATCATATGTATCTAGCTATATCCCCCAGTCCATCATGGAATCTTCCCCTAGGCATTTTTACCTGAGACACAGCAAATTGTAATGATGACACTTTTTATGGATGTACTTCAATAATAAATCACAACGCTTCACTTGCACTTCACTGTTTTTAATTTATGTTGCGATAATTTATTTTTTATCGAGTTGATGAATTTTTTTCAACGGGATCAAAAAATTATGGTAAAAGACGGGAAAACTTTCAAAGCTGGCGGGAAAACTGCAAACTACGGCGAAATGTGGCAAAAGGCGAGAAATCTGTAAAACTGGCGGCAAAAAATTAACGAAAATTGTAAGTAATAATAGGCAAAAAGGCTACGTTGTATGTGGGGGATTTCATGTCAAGAGAACCAACTTTTGAAATCGTTGTCTTCCGATTGGACCAATGTTAGTCCTATTGGATAGTAATTCAGACACAATTTTTCAACAATATCGGCCAATAACTCTTTGAGTTAGTGGGCTTCAAAATTCGACATTTTAGCCAAACAGGTGTTTCATGTAACTTATTACCTGTTGCTCTTAGCTAAATTTGTGCGAAATAGATAGCTATTTATTCAATCTTTCGAAAAAAAACATAAAAAATGTTGACTTTTTTTTGCAAAATCAAAAACTTTTTTTCAAAATAGGCCCTTTTTAAATTTGTTTGCTCAAAAGCAAGCTTAGGTCTTTTTCTTTAAGATTTTTTTGGTCGTTTAGTGGGATGCGAGTGGGATATACAATCAAAATAAATGTTTTGTAACACAAAACATAAAATTGTTGACTTTTTTTGCAAAATCAAAAACTTTGACTGTTTTTGCTTAAAAGAAACTTAGCTCTTATCCTTTAAGAGCTTTTTGGTCGCTTAGTGGGATATCTACCAAAATAAATGTTTTGTAACTCTAGACATAAAATTTTTGAAATTTTTTGCAAAATCAAAAACTTTGACTTTTTTACTTAAAAAAAAAGCTTAGCTCTTTTCATTTAAGAGCTTTTTGGTTGCTTAGTGGGATTCGAGTGGGATATCTACAAAAATAAGTGACTTTTTTTCAAAATGTGCCCCTGTAACTCAATACATAAAATGTTTGATATTTTTATTCAAAAATCAAAAACTTTTTTGAATTTTTTTTCAAAATGCTAAAAAGGAAGCTTAGGGCTATATCTTTAAGAGCTTTTTGGTCTGTTAGTGGGATGCGAGTGGGATATATATCTAAATACATTTTTTAACTCAAAATTGTATGTCTTGACCTACCTAAAACTGTTTTTTCAAAAATCTTGAGGGTGTTTCAAAATCTTTGAAAACGGTTTTAGTATGTCCTTACTTAGGCCTACAAACCCAATTTAGTCGCTTTTCATGATCTGACAAAAAGTGTTAATTTGTAGCAGTGTTATTTATAATGTTACCCAGCTAGCATTGGCTGTTTGTTAAACGATTGTGTTTAATATACAACTTTTAAAAGAATCTTCTGATGATGATCTGACGATTAACAATAACAAAAAATATACGTTTTTACATTTCTCTGGAGTTTCTAATAAGCTAATAATTAAACAGTGAAGTGTTTAAAGCTAAAAAAAAAAAAATTAAAAAAATTGCAGTTTAAAGTTTGAAGGACAGAATTGAGAGACGTCAAAAAAGATGCCATTTTCAAATTACCCACGAGTTGTAAGGTAATCCCTACATGAGTCTCATACGATTCTTGGCATGCTTTATTAAAGATTCTTTAGATAATCTATACACAAATCTCAAATGATTCTCTGTACGATAAATATTAACGTCTTTCGCTGTGTTATGGAAGAATCTCACAGAAGAATCAGCTCATGAAACAGTTACTCCCGTGCAAGGGATCCCAGTAGACTCTTCCACGATTGAAAATGCTAGCTGGGTACAAAGCTGTGAAAGAATGAATTCAATTGAGAATTAATTCACTTATATTTTTAATTCAGCTAGAACTTTTTGAATGTATCATTCAAATTATATAATTCGGCTTTAATTATTAGAATTTTCCATTCGTTTAGGTGTATATATTGATTGTCGACTTAACTTTGAGTGCCATGTGGTAAAGTTTTGGGAATATTACGACGTATTTACTCTAATCGAATATATCTGCCTTGTCAGATAAGATATAAACTAGCCTATGCACTCTTGATGCCTCATATATTCTACGGTCTTGAGCTTATGTCTGGTACTGTGGCTTATATATCGGCTAAACTGAATCGTATACTTAATATTATTGTTCGCTACGTTTATAATATTCGAAGGTGGATGCATATATCTGAGTATGTGAGAACCTTTTTGGGATGTAATTTTAAGCAATTCATGGATATCCGTAAATTATTACTTTTTTACAGGGTTATCAGAACTGGTATGCCTGATCGTCTTTGTGCTGAGTTTTCCTTTTGTCATTCTACAAGAAATCCTCAAATTATTATTCCTAGGATATGGTGCAGTTTGTTTGAGCGTTCTTTTATTGTTAGAGTGGCTAGAAGCTGGAATTATTTGCCTTTAGAACTTCGTGTTTTTTCTCACTCAAACAATGCATTTCGTTTAAAACTATTGCAACTTTTTCTAAATTCACATTGATACAACTTACTCTCAAACTATACATATATAAATTTTATTTTTATTTAATTTTTGGCCACTACTTCTGGGACACTTATAATTATTATTAATTTTCTTATTAGATTATTACTGGCTGGGGAGCCAACATGTAAATATGCCATGTATTTAATTTTATATTTTTAGATTTTTAAGTAAACTTTTACTCAGGAATTTACTTTGTAATATAAGTTTATTGGCCTTGAAGGCTTGTTATATTACTTTTAATTGAAATAAATAAATAAACCATAATTCCTTAGCTTCATTCATAAGGCTGTACATTGAGTAGAATTAATTCACAACAGAATTCATTCTTATAAGGAATGAATTCACTTGAGTGATCATTCTATTTTTTTAATTCCTTCTATTACAAATTGAATGGTTGTAAACAGTTTTAATTCAATTTGTAATAGTTTAATATTAAAACCAAAATACATTCGGCAAACACGAAATATATATACACTTTTCAAAATTGAATATTTAAATTTTTGTAATTAGGGAGGAAATCATAAAATATTCATAATACAAATTTAAACCTATTTGTTAGGATCATTTGTTATCATTTGTGAACTTTTACTAATTTAAGTTGGTACGGTGCAAATCAATTTCTTTCATTATATAACAAAACTGCCAAGAAAAAATTAAATAAAAAATATTGTTCAATAATATATATTTAAATAAAAAAAAATTAAATAAAATGAGCGAATGTGATTTTTCCTACGACGACTCAATTGATGATGTAAATTATGATCCCCCTAAAGAAAAACAACAAAAACGATTTCGCGAAAGAAATATAAATCCGAAAACATTTACAGATGTTTTGTTTAAAAATATTTTATAATAATAAAAAATCTAAGTAATTTCAACCATAGATTAAATCCATCAACGAACATATTAAAGACAGATATACATTTAGATATCCGATACAGAATATCAAAAACGAAATAAAGCTGTTAAATATAGTTTATATTCTAATAAATAACAATAAATGAGATCTTACAACAATAATAAAAAATTAATTGCAAAAAAAACTGTTATTCAGTGTTTTTGTTTAATCCAAATCCGCCTTAACATACAGTAGTGGTCAAAACATTTGCAACTGAGATCGCATTTTAACTTTTCATTGACCAATTTTCTCTAAATCACAATTCGATACAAACATTTATTTTTTTCATGTCATCATACATTGTTTTTGTTAAAAATAAAAAAAAACAAATTCCGTTAAAGTAAAACAACAAATAATCAAAATGGAACTATTCAAAACATTTGCAACTCTTATTAGTCTTACTCTTAACTATGCTATTAACAGTAACAAATGCTGGGAAATAACGGTAATCGCATTTGTTTTATTAATTCGTGATTTCGATCTTTGCATTTTATTAAAAAACTCATCATTATTATTTTACTATAAGAGTTTTAATACGATATTGGAAGCATTAACATCGTAAGAATTACTTTTGTGAAAAATGGCAGGAAACAAATACAATTCCGATTTCAAGGTCGAATTTTTAAATGACTTTAAAAGTGGACTTTCTCAAAAAGACATTTCCTTAAAATATTCCGTTTCAAAATCAACAATTTGTCGCATTGTTAATAGTGGTAAAATCTATACAACTCACAAATGAGGAAGACCCCGTATTTCTACTGTAAGAGAAGACAGAAAAATTAAGAATTTTTTCACGAAATATCCTAAAGCTGTTCCTAGAGAAGTTAAAACAGAACTTTCCATAGATGGCAGTCTTTCCACAATTAAAACAAGAGCCCGAGAATATGGTCTTAAAAGTTTTAGATGCACTAAAAACCCGTTGTGTCGGAAAAAATAGAAAATCTCGGCTTGAATTTGCCCGCAACCATTTAAATTGGACTCAATTGCAATGGAAAAACATACTATGGTCCGATGAGTCCAAATTTAATCTCCGGGGTTCAGATGGAAGAGCCTACATTCGACGACCAGGAGGAGAAAAGTTTAATCCCAGATACACAACCGCCACAGTGAAATACGTAGGTGGAAACATTATGGTGTGGGGGTGTTTTTAGGGAAATGGGATTGGCCCAGTTCTCCGGATTACTAATACAATGACGGCCACAATATATAGAGACCTTCTAAGCTCAGTTATGCTTCCATATGGAGAATGGGAAATGACACTTTCATGGACATTCCAGCACGATAACGAACCTAAACATACGGCAGGTGTTGAAAAAGTATGGTTGGAGGAAAATAATATTAGTGTCATGTCGTGGCCGCCACAATCTCCCGATCTCAACCCGATTGAGAACATGTGGATGATTGCAAAACGGAATATTGGTAATAAAGTATTCGGAAATCGTGATGAACTTTTTGCAGAGTTGGAAAAGCAGTGGAATGAAATTCCGGAAGATTATATTAAAAAGCTAATAGCCTCAATGCCTAAAAGATGTTCCAAAGTAATAATAAATAACGGCTATGCTACAAAATACTGAAAAATGAAATCGATTTTTGGATTTGTATAATATTTTCTTTAAGAGTTGCAAATGTTTTGAACACTTGTATTTAGACTAATTTTGTTAAACTTTATTTTTTTATTGTTGTAAATTTATGAAATTTTTTTTTTGTGTTTGTAAAATAATATGCAATAACTGAATTTTATAAAAAGAAAATAAAAAAACATATGCTGAAAGTATTTGTTAAAAAAATAAAGAATAGGCAAAATATGATTTCAGTTGCAAATGTTTTGAACACCACTGTATATAATTATTTTATATATAGTTTTATGTACTTCTTAATAGTTGTTTATAACTGGACGAATTAAATAAATATTTGTTAGAATTTCAACTGAACTAACAAGAACTTAACACCAAAAAATATTTTTGAATTAAAAATCAAAATGTTCATTCAATCTGTTACAAATAGAATGGTTAAAAAATTATTTAATTCAATTTGTAATAGATTGAATTTGAAAAAAATTTTAGCATTCATCATAGTGAATTCATTCAGAAGGAATTTATCACTCCATGGGAATTAATTCACCTAGAAATTGATTCAACAACATCAAAAACTTTATGAATTAATTATACGAATTATATCTTACAGAATGCCTTATAAGAATTGTTAATTCCTTAAAATATAGTTCAATATAGTTTCAATTAGAGAATGAATTCTTTTACAGCTTTGGCTGGTTACACAGAAAAAAAAAGTCTTAAATATAATGAATTTTGTAATAAATAGTATGAATTGAACTTGACTTTTTTTCCCCAAACCGTTTTCATTGAGGTTAGGAATTTATTCATATATAGTAGGAACTGAGCATAAATACTTTTCACTTTTTTAATTTATATGGTTACTTATTTTTTTTTGAGTTTTTAAAATTTAGAGGTTATATTTTTTTTGTTTTTTCTTTTCTTTCTGTTATTTTTTTTTTTTTTTTGTTTTTTTCTGTTATTTTTTTTCTTTTAACGGAAAGAAAAGAAAAAACAAAAAAAATATAACCTCTAAATTTTAAAAACTCAAAAAAAAATAAGTATTTTTTTTTCAGTTTTTAAAATTTAGAGGTTATATTTTTTTGTTTTTTTCTTTTCTTTCCGTTAAAAGAAAAAAAATAACAGAAAAAAACAAAAAAAAAAATAACAGAAAGAAAAGAAAAAACAAAAAAAAATATAACCTCTAAATTTTAAAAAAAATAAGTATTTTTTTTTTCAGTTTTTAAAATTTAGAGGTTATATTTTTTTGTTTTTTTCTTTTCTTTCTGTTATTTTTTTTTTCTTTTTTTTTGGTTTTTTTCCACTTTGTTTTATTTTATTTCACATTAATTTTCATAACATTTTTTTTTTCTTTCTTTTTTTTCAAATTTAAATTGCATTATACACGCGGGTTTAAGTAAGTTAATATGGTGATTAGTTTTTTTTGTAGTAGAATCTTCAGATTTTAATATGGCGACCTGTCAAATTTCTTCTTCGTTAGTCTTTCTTATCATTTTGTATAAGTTGTTACACCTTCTTACAGGTTTTTTTTTTTTTTTTGTTCCATATAATCCTAGCTGGCTTAGTCTATCACTAATTCATATATGTTTTAATTGGAGTATAATATGAAAACAAATTGCTTATTCTTACCATTTAATTGAATACTGACTACTAAGTTAATGCTTGTATGTTTTTGTCCATATTCTTATTAGATTATACTAGGAATAATACACTTGTCCTTTTTTATTTCTAGCTTATTACCATTTATGGGACTTTTTATTGTTACTTTTATTAATTTAATGGTTCATATTTTTGGCTGGGGAGCCATTTGTTTCACTTTTCTTATGATCTCATAATACATTTTTTTTTATTTAGATTTTGTATATTATTTTTAATATACCTATTTACATATTTTTTTTAAATATTTTTTATAATCTATATAAATAAAAATCAATTGTCGTTCGTTGGTAATTGCATCAGTTGAGAACGGCTAGACCGATTTGGACAATTTTTTTACTGAAATGTTCGTCATAGTCCAACTTAGGTTTTTACGGAAAGAAAAATTGACCACGCCCACTTTTACGCCCACTTTTTTCCATTTATCTAAAATCGGAAAACGGCTGCACCGATATGGCTAATCTTTTATTTAAATGATCGTAGTAATCTAATTTAAGTTTTTACTGAAAGAAAAATTTACCACGCCCACTTTTACGCCCACTTTTTTCCATTTATCTAAAATCGGAAAACGGCTGCACCGATTTGTCAAATTCTCCTTATTTTTCGGCTTATTTGTAAGTAAAGTTTTTGCTGGGATATTCTTATGTTGTAAATAACTCATTTGTTATTACTTTTGTATTGTTTCGCGATTTGTCCGAAAATACCGTTACTTTTTTATTTACATTCCAATTTATTTGTGCAAATGTTGATTGACTGCTTATTGTCAAATTGTTGATCAAATTAATCGGTGGACGAAAAATAAAATAAGTGCAATTGTTAATTGTGAATTAAAAAAAGTTTAAAGTGTTTCTAAAAAAGTTAACTAACGGTGATAAGTTTTTTTTTGAATTAAGATTCCATTGTAAGTACATTGCAATCAATTCATTAATTGAAATAAGTTAAATCGTGTTACCTCAAACAAATTTATAGATTAACCTACTATAGACTGTGGGTTTTGAAGTTATAAACGGTTAAAAGGTAAGAGCAAAGTCAATAAATTCTATCGCATTGTAATGCCGCCAATAAGAAGGAGCAATTTAGGTCGCAGAACTCGCAATGCTTCAAATCAAGCGTATTTTCGATCTAATCAAACTGCGGAACAACTCGAAGAGCGAAATGAAATTGAACGAAATCGATTATCACAAACACGTTCTGCACGTACACAAGAAGAAAGAGAATATGCAAACGAAGTAGATATGCATCGAATGAGACACAATCGTTCTATAGAATCCAACCGAGTGATAATTAATTCAAATGTACGTGCAAGAAGAGAAACAAATGTTGCGTTAAATACTCATCGAGCTGCATTTCATTACAACAGGACAGTCGATTACAGTGCAGACCATTCCGTTGCTATTGGTTCGATGAGCGTTGTGTGCCCACATTGTAAGGCATTGAAATATAAAAATGAAACTCCTGGATTGTGTTGCGCAAGTGGCAAAGTGAAATTGACACCGTTGATTCCACCACCAGAGCCATTGCTCTCATTGGTTTCTGGAACAGGAGCTCATTCCAAGCATTTCCTAACACAAATCCAGAACTACAACAATTGTTTCCAAATGACTTCATTTGGCGCAACAAATGTGATTCGGGATAATTTCATGCCTACTTTCAAGGTAATTTCACCACTTACAGCATTTTATTTTGTTTTCTTATGTAAATTAAACATTACAGATTCAAGGTCAAATATATCATCGAGCAGGTTCGCTTTTGCCAGTTCCGGGTGCTGACTATAAATTTCTGCAGATTTACTTCATGGGCAATGCTCCACAAGAAGTAGAACAGCGTTGTGCATACAACAGTTCGGTAAAAAGACCAATTGTTGAGCAACTGCAAACTTTTTTCCATCAACACAATCAATTGATTGCATTGTTCAAAACCGCACTAGACCGCATGCCCTCTGATAATCACAAAATTGTTATCAGAGCCGATAAGACTCCTACGGGAGAACACGCAAGACGTTTCAATGCACCAACAATTGATGATGTCGCCATTGTCGTCGTTGGTGAAAATTTGGAATCACGTGATATCGTTCTACATCGACGAAATAATCAGCAGCAGCGTGTGTACGAAACTCACCGATCATATGATGCGTTACAATATCCAATCATATTTTGGCAAGGTGAAGACGGTTATCATTTCTCGATCAAAATGATAAATCCGCTTACAGGTGAATATCAAATCTATATTTTTTCTATTATAAGATCAATTAATTTTATTGACGCGAAAATTAATGTACAGGCGCTGAAATAAACAAAAAAGTAAGTTCAATGAACTATTATGCATTTCGACTGATGGTTCGTGAAAATGAGGACAATCACATATTGAAATGTCGTCGTCTTTTCCACCAATATGCTGTCGATATGTATGTAAAAATAGAAACAGAAAGATTGACATTCATTAGATTGAACCAGAAAAAACTGCGTTCCGAAGAGTACATACACCTTCGAGATGCCATAAATGTGGACGGGAACGCACACAATATCGGCCGGATGACGATTCTCCCAGCAACGTACGTCGGAAGTCCTCGCCATATGCATGAATATGCTCAGGATGCTATAACCTACGTTCGACACTACGGTACAGCAGATTTATTCATAACTTTCACTTGCAATCCACAGTGGATAGAAATTCGGCAAGAATTATTCCCTGGCCAATCACCCATCGATCGCCATGACGTCACCGCGAGAGTCTTCAAACAAAAATTAAAATCACTGATGGATTTCATTGTGAAGTATCGCGTGTTCGGCGAGACGCGCTGCTGGATGTATTCAGTAGAGTGGCAAAAACGCGGACTACCACACGCGCATATCCTCATTTGGTTGATTGAGAAGATAAGACCGAATGAAATCGATGATGTGATATCAGCTGAAATTCCTGATGAAGTAGAAGATCCAGGCTTGCACGAGGTTGTTACTAAAAACATGATTCATGGTCCCTGTGGATCATTAAATATCCTTTCTCCGTGTATGGTCGACGGCAAATGTTCGAAGCGTTATCCAAGGCCATTAGTAGCTGAAACAATTACCGGAAATGATGGTTACCCACTGTATCGTCGCCGTTCAATTGCTGACAATGGAAGATCAACAATGGTGAAAGTGAATCAGCAGGACATTCAAATTGATAACCGTTGGATTGTTCCGTATTCGCCACTACTCTCCAAAACATTCAAAGCACATATCAACGTCGAATCTTGCCATTCCGTGAAATCCATCAAATACATCTGCAAATATGTGACCAAAGGTAGTGACATGGCTGTGATTGGAGTTAGTGCGGAGAATTCCATCGATGAAGTCACTCAATTTCAAATGGGCCGCTATGTTAGTAGTAACGAAGCAATTTGGCGCATTTTTTCATTTAGCATTCATGAAAGACATCCTTCTGTTATTCATTTAGCCGTACATTTGGAAAATGGTCAAAGAGTGTACTTTACTGAGGAGAATGTATTACAACGAGTTGATCGACCGCCACCTACAACATTGACCAGATTTTTTGAAATGTGCAGGAACGATGAATTTGCCCGAACGTTACTATACTCCGAAATGCCAAGATATTATACTTGGAATCAATCGACAAAGAAATTTCAACGACGGAAACAAGGAAATCCTGTTCCAGGTTTCCCCAATTTATTTTCCACCAACGCATTAGGTCGTATTTACACAGTTCATCCAAGAAACGATGAGTGTTTCTATTTGCGTTTGCTATTAGTCAACGTTCGTGGCCCAACATCATTCCAAGATTTGAGAACTATAAATGGTGAATTGTGTGACACGTATAGAGAAGCATGTCAACGCTTGCGATTGTTGGAGAATGACGCTTATTGGGAATGCACCCTCGAAGATGCTGTGCTTTCATCAAATGCTCATCAAATACGAACACTGTTTTCGATAATTGTTTCAACATGCTGCCCATCCAAACCGACTGATTTATGGAGCAAATACAAAGATGCCATGTGTGATGATATTTTGCATCAGGTGCGTATTAGAACATCAAATCCAAATTTGCAACTGAATGAAGAAATTTACAACGAGGCTTTGATTTTAATTGAGGACATGTGCTTGATGATGGCGAACAAGGTATTGTCTGAGTTAGGCATGGCAGCTACCAATCGACCGATGCACGACGTATTTAATCAAGAGTTGCGACGCGAAATACAATATGATTGCGATGCCTTGAAGGAATTAGTACGAACAAACGTTCCACTGTTGAATCGACAACAAAAATATGCATACGACACTCTTATGAAAGTTGTGAAAGATGGAACTGGAGGAATTTTTTTTTTTGATGCTCCCGGTGGAACTGGAAAAACTTTTTTGATTGCGTTGATTTTGGCCACGATACGCTCGCAGAATGATATTGCACTTGCACTTGCTTCATCAGGAATTGCAGCTACGTTCTTGGAAGGCGGTCGTACTGCCCATTCAGCACTCAAGTTGCCATTGAAGTTGCACATCAATGAAAATCCAACATGCAACATTTCCAAGAACAGTGCAATGGCCAAAGTTTTGCAGCAAAGCAAACTAATCGTTTGGGATGAGTGTACAATGGCGCATAAAAAGTCTTTGGAGGCATTAGATAAAACTTTGCAAGATTTACGAAACAATCAAAGCCGTTTTGGTGGTGCAATGATTCTGTTGGCAGGGGATTTTCGGCAAACATTGCCAGTGATTCCACGGTCAACGCCAGCCGATGAACTTAATGCATGTTTGAAGTCGTCCGTTTTGTGGAAACACTTCAATAAACTCAAATTGACTGTGAACATGCGTGTCGAGCTGCAGAACGATCAATCTGGAGAAGCATTTTCCAAACAATTGCTGGACATTGGCAACGGCAAAATCCCGGTTGACATTTCGACCGGTTGCATTCAATTTCCCCCCGGTTTCTGTCAGTTCACCGAATCAAAATCCGAGCTAATCCGAAAGGTATTTCCAAACATTGCACAAAATTACAAAAATCATGATTGGTTGAGCGAACGTGCTATATTGGCTGCGAAAAACATTGATGTCGACGAATTGAATTTTAAGATTCAAGGTGAAATTGCTGTCGAATTGATGACGTACAAATCGGTGGATTCCGTTACTTCCCAAAATGGTACGGCTTGCATTCGCTATGACAATTAATAAATCTCAAGGGCAGTCATTGCGTGTTTGCGGCATTAACCTTGAAAATCCATGCTTCTCGCATGGTCAATTGTATGTCGCCTGTTCCCGTGTCGGAACACCATCAGCATTATTTATTTACGCGCCAGGCAACAAAACTAAAAATGTCGTGTATCATAAAGCATTGCAATGAAGGAAACTACGATATCACTGCAAAGCAACAGAAAAAAGTATTTCTTTATTTTAATTGGTTCCTGAACATCGATCTTTCAATCAAAATGTAAATATAACACCATATATTGTACATATTTTCAAATCAAATGTAATTTAAACACACCTCAAACCTACATAAATAAAAATTATCATTTAAAAGTACGTTGTTTGTCTCTTTTTACTATTTTTTCATAATTCAAACAGCTTCTCACAAATTCACAAATCGAACACAAACATTTTTTCTAATATATGGACAGGACAACGTCTGTCGGGTCAGCTAGTAATTAAATAAAAAGATTTCTCGAGCTCGAGGTCAAAGGTCGAATAAAACTATTGGATAAAATTTTTTATAATATTTTTAATTTATCTATGAATATAGTTTTAAATATTTTTTACATATACATACAGTGCACTCGCGGTAACGTGAACACCGTCTAACGTGAACACCGCTTAACGTGAACAAGCTTTTGCTTACATTGACTACTCTGCAACGTGAACAAACTCAGAAAGCTCTATAACGTAAACAATTTTTTTTCACTGCATTTATTTTCTAATTATGTAGACAACACTTCAATACATACATTAAATTAAATTTTTAAAGTTTTGAGAATCCCCTTGTTAAAAAAATGTGTTTTATCCTCTAAATTAATTTTTTTTTAGTGGCAACGAATGAGTAATTTTATTTGCTATGTAATTTTGTTTCAATTTATAGTTTCTCGTGATCTCGTTTTGTTTTGTAATGTATTTTAATCAATAATTTTGTTTTATTTCACGATCAAGCGTGTAAAACACAGGTTTATATTATAACATTTTATATTTTTTCCATGAAATTCGACAATCGCTAACGTGAACAATTTCACTAACATGAACTCCCTTGGTTTTAATTAGTTCACGTTACCGCGAGTGCACTGTATATGCTATTCAGGATTTGCCTATGTAATATAGTTTAATTGGCCTATTTAGGCTTTTATATTACTTTGTTGAATAAATAAATAAATAAATAAATAAATAAATACAATTTTTAAATATTTGTTCATAAAATAAATTAACTTTGTTCTTACATTGAATGAACACAAATTAAAAATTTTTGTATAAATTATATGAACCTTTTTCATAAAATTACGAATTTTTTTCATAAAATGAAGGAATTATTATTAATTAATTTTTATGTAAATAATGAAAAGAAAGTTGATTTGTTTTATAATAATGCGTTTTTATTATTTATATATTGTAACAAGCAAACAAATTTTACAAATCAGATATTAAAATTAATTAAAATTAATATTAAGAACATTTAAAAACAAACAAAAATTAACATTTAAAACAATATATATTACATACTAGCTGACCCGACAGACGTTGTCCTGTCCATATATTAGAAAAAATGTTTGTGTTCGATTTGTGAATTTGTGAGAAGCTGTTTGAATTATGAAAAAATAGTAAAAAGAGACAAACAACGTACTTTTAAATGATAATTTTTATTTATGTAGGTTTGAGGTGTGTTTAAATTACATTTGATTTGAAAATATGTACAATATATGGTGTTATATTTACATTTTGATTGAAAGATCGATGTTCAGGAACCAATTAAAATAAAGAAATACTTTTTTCTGTTGCTTTGCAGTGATATCGTAGTTTCCTTCATTGCAATGCTTTATGATACACGACATTTTTAGTTTTGTTGCCTGGCGCGTAAATAAATAATGCTGATGGTGTTCCGACACGGGAACAGGCGACATACAATTGACCATGCGAGAAGCATGGATTTTCAAGGTTAATGCCGCAAACACGCAATGACTGCCCTTGAGATTTATTAATTGTCATAGCGAATGCAAGCCGTACCATTTTGGGAAGTAACGGAATCCACCGATTTGTACGTCATCAATTCGACAGCAATTTCACCTTGAATCTTAAAATTCAATTCGTCGACATCAATGTTTTTCGCAGCCAATATAGCACGTTCGCTCAACCAATCATGATTTTTGTAATTTTGTGCAATGTTTGGAAATACCTTTCGGATTAGCTCGGATTTTGATTCGGTGAACTGACAGAAACCGGGGGGAAATTGAATGCAACCGGTCGAAATGTCAACCGGGATTTTGCCGTTGCCAATGTCCAGCAATTGTTTGGAAAATGCTTCTCCAGATTGATCGTTCTGCAGCTCGACACGCATGTTCACAGTCAATTTGAGTTTATTGAAGTGTTTCCACAAAACGGACGACTTCAAACATGCATTAAGTTCATCGGCTGGCGTTGACCGTGGAATCACTGGCAATGTTTGCCGAAAATCCCCTGCCAACAGAATCATTGCACCACCAAAACGGCTTTGATTGTTTCGTAAATCTTGCAAAGTTTTATCTAATGCCTCCAAAGACTTTTTATGCGCCATTGTACACTCATCCCAAACGATTAGTTTGCTTTGCTGCAAAACTTTGGCCATTGCACTGTTCTTGGAAATGTTGCATGTTGGATTTTCATTGATGTGCAACTTCAATGGCAACTTGAGTGCTGAATGGGCAGTACGACCGCCTTCCAAGAACGTAGCTGCAATTCCTGATGAAGCAAGTGCAAGTGCAATATCATTCTGCGAGCGTATCGTGGCCAAAATCAACGCAATCAAAAAAGTTTTTCCAGTTCCACCGGGAGCATCAAAAAAAAAAATTCCTCCAGTTCCATCTTTCACAACTTTCATAAGAGTGTCGTATGCATATTTTTGTTGTCGATTCAACAGTGGAACGTTTGTTCGTACTAATTCCTTCAAGGCATCGCAATCATATTGTATTTCGCGTCGCAACTCTTGATTAAATACGTCGTGCATCGGTCGATTGGTAGCTGCCATGCCTAACTCAGACAATACCTTGTTCGCCATCATCAAGCACATGTCCTCAATTAAAATCAAAGCCTCGTTGTAAATTTCTTCATTCAGTTGCAAATTTGGATTTGATGTTCTAATACGCACCTGATGCAAAATATCATCACACATGGCATCTTTGTATTTGCTCCATAAATCAGTCGGTTTGGATGGGCAGCATGTTGAAACAATTATCGAAAACAGTGTTCGTATTTGATGAGCATTTGATGAAAGCACAGCATCTTCGAGGGTGCATTCCCAATAAGCGTCATTCTCCAACAATCGCAAGCGTTGACATGCTTCTCTATACGTGTCACACAATTCACCATTTATAGTTCTCAAATCTTGGAATGATGTTGGGCCACGAACGTTGACTAATAGCAAACGCAAATAGAAACACTCATCGTTTCTTGGATGAACTGTGTAAATACGACCTAATGCGTTGGTGGAAAATAAATTGGGGAAACCTGGAACAGGATTTCCTTGTTTCCGTCGTTGAAATTTCTTTGTCGATTGATTCCAAGTATAATATCTTGGCATTTCGGAGTATAGTAACGTTCGGGCAAATTCATCGTTCCTGCACATTTCAAAAAATCTGGTCAATGTTGTAGGTGGCGGTCGATCAACTCGTTGTAATACATTCTCCTCAGTAAAGTACACTCTTTGACCATTTTCCAAATGTACGGCTAAATGAATAACAGAAGGATGTCTTTCATGAATGCTAAATGAAAAAATGCGCCAAATTGCTTCGTTACTACTAACATAGCGGCCCATTTGAAATTGAGTGACTTCATCGATGGAATTCTCCGCACTAACTCCAATCACAGCCATGTCACTACCTTTGGTCACATATTTGCAGATGTATTTGATGGATTTCACGGAATGGCAAGATTCGACGTTGATATGTGCTTTGAATGTTTTGGAGAGTAGTGGCGAATACGGAACAATCCAACGGTTATCAATTTGAATGTCCTGCTGATTCACTTTCACCATTGTTGATCTTCCATTGTCAGCAATTGAACGGCGACGATACAGTGGGTAACCATCATTTCCGGTAATTGTTTCAGCTACTAATGGCCTTGGATAACGCTTCGAACATTTGCCGTCGACCATACACGGAGAAAGGATATTTAATGATCCACAGGGACCATGAATCATGTTTTTAGTAACAACCTCGTGCAAGCCTGGATCTTCTACTTCATCAGGAATTTCAGCTGATATCACATCATCGATTTCATTCGGTCTTATCTTCTCAATCAACCAAATGAGGATATGCGCGTGTGGTAGTCCGCGTTTTTGCCACTCTACTGAATACATCCAGCAGCGCGTCTCGCCGAACACGCGATACTTCACAATGAAATCCATCAGTGATTTTAATTTTTGTTTGAAGACTCTCGCGGTGACGTCATGGCGATCGATGGGTGATTGGCCAGGGAATAATTCTTGCCGAATTTCTATCCACTGTGGATTGCAAGTGAAAGTTATGAATAAATCTGCTGTACCGTAGTGTCGAACGTAGGTTATAGCATCCTGAGCATATTCATGCATATGGCGAGGACTTCCGACGTACGTTGCTGGGAGAATCGTCATCCGGCCGATATTGTGTGCGTTCCCGTCCACATTTATGGCATCTCGAAGGTGTATGTACTCTTCGGAACGCAGTTTTTTCTGGTTCAATCTAATGAATGTCAATCTTTCTGTTTCTATTTTTACATACATATCGACAGCATATTGGTGGAAAAGACGACGACATTTCAATATGTGATTGTCCTCATTTTCACGAACCATCAGTCGAAATGCATAATAGTTCATTGAACTTACTTTTTTGTTTATTTCAGCGCCTGTACATTAATTTTCGCGTCAATAAAATTAATTGATCTTATAATAGAAAAAATATAGATTTGATATTCACCTGTAAGCGGATTTATCATTTTGATCGAGAAATGATAACCGTCTTCACCTTGCCAAAATATGATTGGATATTGTAACGCATCATATGATCGGTGAGTTTCGTACACACGCTGCTGCTGATTATTTCGTCGATGTAGAACGATATCACGTGATTCCAAATTTTCACCAACGACGACAATGGCGACATCATCAATTGTTGGTGCATTGAAACGTCTTGCGTGTTCTCCCGTAGGAGTCTTATCGGCTCTGATAACAATTTTGTGATTATCAGAGGGCATGCGGTCTAGTGCGGTTTTGAACAATGCAATCAATTGATTGTGTTGATGGAAAAAAGTTTGCAGTTGCTCAACAATTGGTCTTTTTACCGAACTGTTGTATGCACAACGCTGTTCTACTTCTTGTGGAGCATTGCCCATGAAGTAAATCTGCAGAAATTTATAGTCAGCACCCGGAACTGGCAAAAGCGAACCTGCTCGATGATATATTTGACCTTGAATCTGTAATGTTTAATTTACATAAGAAAACAAAATAAAATGCTGTAAGTGGTGAAATTACCTTGAAAGTAGGCATGAAATTATCCCGAATCACATTTGTTGCGCCAAATGAAGTCATTTGGAAACAATTGTTGTAGTTCTGGATTTGTGTTAGGAAATGCTTGGAATGAGCTCCTGTTCCAGAAACCAATGAGAGCAATGGCTCTGGTGGTGGAATCAACGGTGTCAATTTCACTTTGCCACTTGCGCAACACAATCCAGGAGTTTCATTTTTATATTTCAATGCCTTACAATGTGGGCACACAACGCTCATCGAACCAATAGCAACGGAATGGTCTGCACTGTAATCGACTGTCCTGTTGTAATGAAATGCAGCTCGATGAGTATTTAACGCAACATTTGTTTCTCTTCTTGCACGTACATTTGAATTAATTATCACTCGGTTGGATTCTATAGAACGATTGTGTCTCATTCGATGCATATCTACTTCGTTTGCATATTCTCTTTCTTCTTGTGTACGTGCAGAACGTGTTTGTGATAATCGATTTCGTTCAATTTCATTTCGCTCTTCGAGTTGTTCCGCAGTTTGATTAGATCGAAAATACGCTTGATTTGAAGCATTGCGAGTTCTGCGACCTAAATTGCTCCTTCTTATTGGCGGCATTACAATGCGATAGAATTTATTGACTTTGCTCTTACCTTTTAACCGTTTATAACTTCAAAACCCACAGTCTATAGTAGGTTAATCTATAAATTTGTTTGAGGTAACACGATTTAACTTATTTCAATTAATGAATTGATTGCAATGTACTTACAATGGAATCTTAATTCAAAAAAAAACTTATCACCGTTAGTTAACTTTTTTAGAAACACTTTAAACTTTTTTTAATTCACAATTAACAATTGCACTTATTTTATTTTTCGTCCACCGATTAATTTGATCAACAATTTGACAATAAGCAGTCAATCAACATTTGCACAAATAAATTGGAATGTAAATAAAAAAGTAACGGTATTTTCGGACAAATCGCGAAACAATACAAAAGTAATAACAAATGAGTTATTTACAACATAAGAATATCCCAGCAAAAACTTTACTTACAAATAAGCCGAAAAATAAGGAGAATTTGACAAATCGGTGCAGCCGTTTTCCGATTTTAGATAAATGGAAAAAAGTGGGCGTAAAAGTGGGCGTGGTAAATTTTTCTTTCAGTAAAAACTTAAATTAGATTACTACGATCATTTAAATAAAAGATTAGCCATATCGGTGCAGCCGTTTTCCGATTTTAGATAAATGGAAAAAAGTGGGCGTAAAAGTGGGCGTGGTCAATTTTTCTTTCCGTAAAAACCTAAGTTGGACTATGACGAACATTTCAGTAAAAAAATTGTCCAAATCGGTCTAGCCGTTCTCAACTGATGCAATTACCAACGAACGACAATTGATTTTTATTTATATAGATTTTCTATCTCATTAAAAATAATGGCTATTTTAGGGTTAATTTTTGAACGCTTTAGTTCATAAAAAAATGTTTCAATAAAACTCCAAAACGACTCAGACTCTTGTGGATATTTTAAATCAAATGTAAAAAAAATTTAAAACAGATATCTAATGCCCTTAAAACACTTGAAAATGGGTATCTTATTTTATAAAAAAATACAAAAATTTCCTTAATGTTGTACATATTTCCAATTATTAAAAGACAGGGCAAATTTAATGATTTTGTTTTAAAAAAATTAATTTTGTCTTCTACAGCTTCATGAGTTTCACCAATTATTGCAAATGAATTTTGTGAATCGTTCAATGTAAAATGTTGACGAAATTTTTTGCCATTTTCCAAGGTTACTTGAGTTGATCCAGGTTTCAATATATTATGTAAACACCATAAAATTCCCTCCGATTTGATAGTTGATATTTGTATTTCATTGTCCATCAAAGCTTCATCGTCAAGTTTACAAATTGTTAATTTACCAGCAAGATTTTTTTCGTTTAGATGATTCATTAGCTTATATTCGGAATCAAAAATATCAAATAAAATTCCAATTCGATTGATTTCACACAATGTTTCTTCTTTGTTTTTAATTTTCCCATCGATACAATCATTTACTATCTTTTGGACTATTTCATTAATTGGTGTCAGCAACAGTCTTTTGATTATATCTTGTATTTCATAAACATTTTTTCTTGTAAGATTGTTTTTCTCATGAAGTTCTATGGACAGTTTTAGAGAATTTTGTTGCAATTTATTAATGGTTTCTCTTAATAAATGTACTGCATTAGTTGGCTTTATCATCAGGTTTCATAATATTCTGCTCAATCTCAGGTTCAATTGTTACCTCCATTGCATCCAATTGATTACTTAGGTGTATTTGTAAATGCCTCTCGATTCGAGGGTTCCATACATGAACATTTAAATGTTTTTTGTATCGATGCATATTCCCAAAAACTTGACCACAACTAAGGCAAAAAAACTCACCAATTGTTTTAAAATTATGCTCCCGTTTTAAATGTAAAATCAATCAATTTATATTCGCACTGATTTGTTTGCACACAAAACACTTCATCATTATTTTTTTATATTTTTGCAAAACTTAATTACCTTTTATCTTTTGGAACACAATGAAAATTCCCGTTTAAAAAAATTTATATAATTTCATTTAAAGAGAAAAATTGTTATTGAAAATTTTTTTTACAATTTTCTTCAAGCAACTTAGATTTTTTTGATACAATAATTAAAAAATAAAAACACAGTATGTATGAAAAAAAAAAACATATACTGTTAAAATAAATCAATGAAATCAGTTCATACTATTTAAGTACAAACTTTTTTTCTGTGTATGAATTGAAATCAAATCATAATACATATTTATGTTGAAACTTTCTTCTGTGTATTCAGTAGTAAGGTACAAAAAGTGATGTTATTATTGCAACAAGTTTCCACTTACCATATCGTTATCAATGGACGTTATCCAATGACGTTACCGTCAGTGCCGTCCAAGAACTTTAATTGGTCAAATTGTACAATTTTGGTTTATAAATTTCTTCTTTTGAAGACCCAGACCTCATACTGTTATTCACTTTCCGAACTTCTCTCTTGTATGAGGATCTAAATATATTTATTTTGTTTAATACCATTACCCGGTTTGCCTCAAGATTCATCTCTTTAATTTTTTCAAAGAGCATTCTGAGCCCTTTTTCCTTGGAGTTGTCACATTACCGGAAGCATTATCCGTTATTGTTGCTACGCTTACATTACTGTATAAAATGTCCTGAATTTGTTTATCAAACCTTGGGCGCTGCAAAATCTAAGTATATTTTCTGTGCCAGTTCACGTTACACTCCAAATGGAATTTTTCAGATACCACCATTTAAACATATGATTATATTCTTCTTGCTGAGAATTTCCCCGACTTCTTTTTTCAACAATTTAGAGGTCCCATGACCTCTTTTTTATCTTGGTGTCTTAACAAATGTCTGGAATGAAACGAATAAACTTTGTGTGTAGTGAGGTACAAAAAGTGATGTTATTGCAACAAGTTTCCACTTACCATATCGTTAACTATGGACGTTATTCCAATGACGTTATCGTCAGTCTCGTCTAAGAACTTCAATTGGTCAAAGTACCACAATTTCGGTTTATAAATGTCATATTTTGATGACCTGACCTCAAACTGTTCTTCACTTTTTGGACTTCTCTCTTCTATGAGAAACTAAATATGTTTATTTTTTAATAACATTACTCGGTTTGCCCAGTATTCACCTCTTTAATTTTTTCAATGAGCATGCGGATCCCTTTTTCCTTGGAGTCGTCACATTACCGGAAGCATTATCCGTTATTGTTGCTACGCTTACATTACTGTATAAAATGTCCTGAATTTGTTTTACTTGGAATATATATATCAAACGTTGGGCGCTGCAAAATGCAAAATCTAAGTATATTTTCTGTGCCAGTTCACGTTGCACTCTAAATGGAATTTTTTGGAACTTCAGATGCCACCATTTAAACATTTGATCATATTCTTCTTGCTGAGAGTTTTCCTCACTTTCTTCATTCTTCAACAATTTAGAGGTCGCAGCTAAAATTTTACCCTGTAGCAAATTTCCACCACCATGACCTCTTTTTTTTCTTGGTGTCTTAACAAATGTCTGGAATGATAAGAATAAAATTGTGTGTAGTGAGGAACAAAAAGTGATGTTATTGCAACAAGTTTCCACTTACCATATCGACATTATTCCAATGACGTTACCGTCAGTGCCGTCCAAGAACTTTAATTGGTCAAAGTACTAAAATTTTGGTTTATAAATTTCTTCTTTTGAAGACCCAGACCTCATACTGTTATTCACTTTCCGAACTTCTCTCTTGTATGAGGATCTTTTTTCAATACCATTTTCCTGGCTGCCTCTGGATACACCTCTTTCATTTTCCATGCTTTTTTTCCTTTGACCCGTCAGGATAATCCACTTTGGAACTTTGCCACAAAGCGGGGTGTGACTCCAGAATGCATTGTCGTTTGCCATTTCTTCTTTTTTTCCAAAATTGGTCTGTAACTACTACTTCAAATGTTCTTTTATTGTTAATATTACGTTTTAAATTCTAAAAATTAACACAGAAACATATAAAAAATGTAATTTCTTTTCAAAATGAAGTTGTTGTTACAAAAAAAGCATTCCGTCGCCACATTTTAGAA
Organism: Calliphora vomitoria; assembly: GCA_942486065.2. Taxonomy (NCBI): domain Eukaryota; kingdom Metazoa; phylum Arthropoda; class Insecta; order Diptera; family Calliphoridae; genus Calliphora; species Calliphora vomitoria. Next base: position 12,346,989 of record OW818031.2, on the reverse strand, counting down.
ATCTGGCAGCATTTAACATTATCTCCGGCTCACGCTCACATCAAACACAGTAAATACACACACACAATGCATTTCTTATGGGACTTTTTTGTTTGAAGACCCCCCATTTTTCGTTACGAAAAACTTCATATAAAAAAAATTATTTTGCTCATGTCAGCCGCTCATGCTAGGGTGTTGCCACACTTTTTGGTTTTAATAGAATTTTACTGGTTTGTACTGAGTACCCAAATACTCAATACTTTCACAGCACTACGTGCATTGTTTTCTGTTTTCATAAATAAAATTGTGGTGTTTTTGCAGAATGGACTAAATTCAATAATAATGTATTTAACAAATAATTCAAATTCTATACTAAATCATTTATAAACTAGTTAAAGATTGTGAGAAAATCGTTGAAAGTTTCCAAATTATGAATGTATTTTCATTTCGGCTGCATGGCAATTTATAAAATAAACGGGGTCAACAAATAACCTTTCATCAATTTAAGAATTAATCTGTTGTAAGTTCTTTTAAATATAACTTCAAATGTGATTAAATCATAGCTAAAATGAGAGAATGTCTGAAAGTGCACAAGTTGTAAATTGCTTGGAAAGTATACATATATATCGGAGTATTTTTTGGTTTTATTATATTTATCGTATGTATAAATGATCTATATACGTATTTTCATACATGTACATATGTATGTAAATAGCTAAGTATTATATACTATGTACATATAGATTAAGTTTATCTCACGTACTTTATCTTTAGGGATAAACTATTTTCATATAAATATGTAGTCTGCACAAATGTGATGAAGACTTTCCCTTAATATAAATAAGTATGTTTTCCTTGGTACATTCTTCGACAATTAATCATACAGACATACCTATATCATGATCTTTATATGATCCATTTTATTGGCAAACATATAAAACCACCTAACTAATTTAACTTTTTAAAATTTCAGAGAAAAAGCTCGTTCATACACAAGATTTATTTTCAATGTCAAGACGATCCTCAAATTCTGGTTCAGTAGGTGTAGCCATGCAAGCTTCTGTTAGTGGTGATGGTCCTAGGCCACCACCTCGCCGTCGCTCTGCTTCAGTTGCTGGTCAGCAAAGTCGTGCCCCATCAATCACTTCAGAATATCGTAACAATAGTGTGCAAACTTCTCGCCGATCATTATCAACTTTGGTAAGTTAATTTTAGATACAAATTTTCAATCAATTTCAAAGTTTTTTTTTTTTAAATAAAAATCGGGTTTCTCACGAATGTTTTAAAAATAGTTTTTCAAAAGGTTAGATGGTGAAGTTAATTTGGGTCGTTTCAGTAAAGGGATTTTAGTGATTACTAGAGTTAGACCGAAACGGAACCTAATATTCAGGCAAAATATCATTCTACACAGAAAAAAGAAATTCATAATTGGAATGAATTTTGTAATAAATATTATTAATCGAACATGACTTTTTTTCCCAAACTTTTTTCATTCAGAATAAGAACATGTTCATAAACATAGAGAAACATAGAGCCGAAACTAGAAAAAAACTCAAACAAAAAAATTACTCAAAAATGTTACACATACGAGTGTTGTTTTTTTTTCACATAGTTTTTTTTACTAATACATTCTCACCACTTAGGTTTTTGACAACTGAGTTAGGTCTTTGACAGGAGAGTTTCCGATCTATGTGTATTTATCTATGTTCATAAATATTATAAAAGTGTACATGACGAAATTGTTTGCTTTTTTTGCATAAATTTCTAGATATTTTATAATAAATTGCATTACAATTGCATTACCTAATGGCTTAGTTCAAATATGTTTGTAAAATAGCCCTATATTACCAATTATTCAAGATGAATCAAAAAGGTCTGAAATGTAAAAAAATATCATTAAACATCATTTAGCTTCCATTAATATTAAAGCATTTCATCTGCTTCATAAAATGCAGTCAATATCACGCATATTTGTTCATTTTGTAGCTGAAAATCATAAAAAACATAAAAATTTTCCAAGGAAAATTTCAAACATTTTCATACAACATAAAAATATAAATGAAAATTGAAATACTTTTTTCAAGCCTCCTTTAAAAACAAAAAATATGAACAAAATCGTACTATTTAAGAAATTATTTATAATTTTATGAATTGAAATCAATGAAATCAAATCATACTATTTATGTTGAAACTTTTTTCTGTGTAAAAATTATCTGAATTCAGAATAAAAATATTTATAGATATTTAGACATGGTATTAAAAACATTGCGTTTAAATACAAATTTTAAGTTGTGAAACCGCTTATCGCTTTTTAATCATAACACTCTTGGCCCACCGTTTCGAAAATCAGGCATTTGTGTTCCCTACGGTGGTCAAAAGTGACGACTAGTGTTGCAGTTATTCGCTGACCATTACGAGAACAAAATTTAAATTATTAAAATCCTACAAAAGTTTCACCAATAACAATATAACATCCTTTATTAAAGGTAAAATTTCAAAAGTCGCATTACCATTCTTCAGCATTCAAGTACCAAAATCCTTTTTGGTCAAATAATTAATTAAACAATTTGATATCAGTCTTCTATATAATGTCCTCTGATTTCCAATATCAACCAAAATGTAAGATAAGATGAATAAAACTCACAGATTTTAAAATTATAGTTTGATCGTGGTTTTCCTACTATAACATTCGAAAAATGTATTAAATATTTGGAATAAATAATTCAATATTATCTGATCAAATGCTTGTGGTCTGTCTCTTTTTCGCCAAAAATAGGAAAACAAAAGACAGCATATTTTACTTTTAATAATAATGTGGTAAGAACGTTACAAACCATTGTTACTAAATTCAATTTTGTCCTGGTTAATTTTTGTTTATTTTAATCGACTTCTACCTTGGTACTATTTGTATTCCCTTCACCTTCGTGAGAAGGGTATATATAATTTTGTCATTCCGTTTGTAATTTCCACAATATAATTTTCCGACCCTATAAAGTATATATATTCTGAATCCTTATAGATAGCGGAGTCGATTTAGCCATGTCCGTCTGTCTGTTGAAATCAATTTTCTGAAGACCCCAGATATCTTTGGGATCCAAATCTTCAATAATTCTGTCAGACATGCTTTCGGAAAGTTTCCTATTTAAAATCAGCAAATCAAATAAATAACGGAGATATGAGCAAAAATCCGAGATAACCTCTATTTTTGGCCTATTTTTGATCTATATCTCGATTACTAAGTCATAAATATAGACAATATGGATATCTAATGATAGATATTTCAAAGTCCATTGCAACGATGTATATAAGGCTATACAAAGTTGGACCTACAATGGGTCAAAATCGGGAAAAATATTTTTTAATCCGATTTTTTTTTTTTTCACAAAAACTTTCTTTTGTCATAAATGTTTTTCACTAATAAATTAAAAAAATTTTTTTTTTAAAATTTGAAAAAACTTAAAAAAAAAATGTTTTAAATTTTATTTTAAAGTATAATTTGGGGAAGGGTATATAAGATTCGGCACAGCCCAATATAGCTCTCTTACTTGTTTTGACTGATGAATTTCTTTTGTATTCATATATTATGTAGTTTTTCTTTAAAATTTGCATCTAATTTTCAAAATTATTTTTAATGTTTGAAAGTTTATTGAATTAAATATAAATTGATACAAAAACAACAAAAATCAATTTAACAGTTTTTAGGTAATATTATATATAAATATGAATGTCGTGTTGATATTGTTTTGACCGCAGCTGTATAGTCAAAACATGTTTCTACTTAAATATTAAATAATCTTTGTTTTCGTTATTCGGCCAAATGTTGGCCGAATACCAAATGTTGGTATTATGCCGATTTTTAGCATAATCCGAAACCGAATATTCGTTCGGATTCTAGTTACTACGATATTTTGAAACATTTCTGTATCGGTAATAGTTTAAATTAGAGTTTCCAATTCGGTTTTAACTGAAACCGCGGTTTATCAAGGCCTAAAACCGAAACCGACAATTATTCTTCGGTTTTTACATTTAATCTATTTTCAATAGAAAAATTCGAAATTATTCATCCAATATCTCTAAAAACAGATCGGTAAAAATATCTTAAGATTTGTTAATATTTTTAAATTGTATTACAATAATTGCCTTTCGCAGGCTAGGCAAGGAAGCCTGTTAATAAAGCATGACACAACATATTAATCTACGAGTATTTCCTGACAATTAAACTTTAAATGACTGTTTATTCATTTAATTTCAAAAAAATATAAAATTCTAACAAAATCTTAGTTATTTTCAAATATCCGATAAAAGTATGGAGTACTAGCTGAACCGGTGCGCTTCGCCACCCCAATAGGAAGAAAGAAATAGTACTATTAAGTCTCCCTTTGTGAATTAATAATAATTGAGGAAAACATGTCTCTAATTTCATGTTTATTGATTCATTATAATGTGGATTCTAGAAAGGTACCACTATAATCACCCTTTGTGAATTCTAACTCATTCAGAATCATTTGTGCCTAATTTTCGATTTTTTATTTTTTATTTATTATTATAAAATATTTAAAAAGTACATTTACAATAAAGAAATAGTAACATTTATTAACCCCTTTGAATTCGCATTCACTAAACCATGAATGCTAAATTTCATGTTTCAAGGTCCATCGTTATAAAATATTCAAGTCCCTTTTTAAATTCTAACTCTGTCAGGATCATGTGTGTTTAATTTCCTGTTTATAGGACCATTATTTTAGAAATTTCAATAATAGTTTTTGTTACCTCAATATCATAATGTCCTCTATCATTGATTCTTTCTTTACTCAGAAGCATATCAGTCAACTATTATGTATACTTATAAGTAAAATAATTTAATATAGTAAAAAGTACCATTATAAGAATAACCGAACCGAAACCAATTGGTTTTCAATTTTTTAAAACCGAAACCGCGGTTTTGAAATTCTTCGGTTTTTTGGAAACTCTAGTTTATATATGTACTAATAGTTTTATATACACTATTATATGTATGTAGTTTAAAATATACATTTATTTAAGCTTACGGACTTAACCAGGGGGCTTACTCTCTAATTCAATTCGAAAGGAAATCTTTTCTTTCTTTTGATTTAAAATAATAGAGGCAAATTTGGAAATTGGGAAAAGGGCTCCAATGTGACACTATATGGAAACTATTTACATATACATAGTGTGACAACCGAGCCTTTTTCCTAATTTCCATAACGGCCAAAAATTCTCTCCAGATTTATTTTTTTAAAAAACTAAAATTTTTTGAAATCGTGATCTTATGATCTGTTCAAAATCCCTCTTTTATTTCAATTCAAAATTTTGTTCTTATTCTGAAATTATTTCAGATATTCAAGATATAAATTTGTTTTTTACAATTCAATTATTATGACTATTAAGTCGTTAACAGGGCTCTGTTAACTGCAAAATGGGCTGTGATAAAAAAATGTAGTTTTTATTTGTGCTAGTTAAAATTTAAATAATCTTTAAACACATAATAAAATGTACTAAATTACGATATATTTTACTCGATATCGAATGCGGTGATTCGGAAAGTAAACACTTTCAAATTACATATTTCCTTTTTCGAATCGAGTTACGGTGTATCGCACCAGAACTTTTTTTATTTGTTTAAAATAAATATGAATTAGTAATTTTTTGACTTAAATATTATAGATTACATTTAGTTATATCTTCGGTTATTTTGTTTTATTTGCTAGTTTAAGCGAATTTTTGAAATTAATTTTTTCAACACATACAGCCTGCTACAATTGTTCATAAATTATTCACTGATTTGATAAACGTGACATTTTCCAACGTTGTGTTTGGCAGTACAGTAGACGCTCACAAATTAGAGCTTCCAGTAATTCGAATGTCCAGAAATTACAATCAGTGTTTGCAATACATTAAACGCTCTGAAATTCGAATTTAAAATTCTAATTTCCGAGCGTTTTTTTTTTTTTTTTTTGTTATTTGAACACAAGAAATCCCCAATTTATTTTTATTCTGTTTGAACCATAGAGAAAATATACATAGAGCGGAAACTAAAAAAAATCTCAAACAAAAAAGTTACTCAAAAATGTTACACATAAGAGTGTTGTTTTTGTTTTCACATAGTTTTTTTTTACTAATACATTCTCACCACTTAGGTTTTTGACAACTGAGTTAGGTCTTTGACAGGAGAGTTTCCTATCTATGTGTATTTATCTATGGTTTGAACATAGTAAAACTAAAAAGGGGAATCAACAAATTATATATCGCTCATTCGCTGCAACAACGTCATAATTAAGAAAAAGTCGTTTCGAGAAAAACGGATTTGAATGTTTTATGACAATTTGCTATTTCTTAATTTTAATGTGACAACATCTTCAATCAGCTACATAAAATCACATAGAACAGCAATATTAAATGCTGTTTCCAACACATATCAGGAACCTAGCAATAAATTTTTGTATGAGTGGTTTTTAAATCAATGAGAAAAAAATGTACTCTGACTGGGCCCATACTTAAAGTGAGAGCCAAACAAATATTTAGAGAGGAATATCCCGATATTTAAGTTGAAAATGCATTCCGTGCAAGTCATCCATCACTTGCACGGAATGCATTTTCATTTTTACCAAATTTAAGAAACGACACGGTATCCGTTTTTTAAAAATGTGTGGCGAGATTATTTCCAGTGAGTTTGTTACGTTTTGTTTTCATCAAACATAATTGAATTAAAAAAAAAAAATGTAAAAGAGTTTTATTTTAGCTTTTGGAAGTAAATTTTCTTAATTTTTTATTCAAAAAAAAAAAAAACTTCAAAAAATTTTAATAATTCAGAAATTAGAATTATCTCAAAAACAAAGCGGTTCTAATTTGCGAGCGTCTACTGTACTACGAAGTTTAAATTAGAATCCAAAAACATCAAAGTGGATTTATGTGCTGTTTTTATATAGCAAACGAGTGCTTTGAGTGGAAATTTTACATGTATTTTGTTTTTGTAACAATAACAAAACACATGTTAAATTTCCACTCAAAGTACTCGTTTGGATTAGAAAAACAGCACAAAAGTTTAGGTGTAAACTGCTTATTAATTGGCATATAATCTTCAACTTTTTTTAATGGCTTAATATCTATTTTTTCTTCTATTTTCTTGTAATTAATATCATAATAATTTAAATAATTAATATTTGGTATGACATTGTAAATTTATGCATTACTGTTGAGGTAAAAAGTAATATTTATAAAAAAAATTTAAATAGGTCGTTCCCCAGTAGGAACCTGTCAGTTGTCAAACTGACTATAAAATAACAAATCTGGCAACTGTGCGAGATACAGGGCACATTCACATAGGTTGTGTTATGATACCAGTTGATTTCTTATTTTCCCTTTGTTGTGAAATAAAACTGTCAAATACACTTGCTTATTTGTTACAACAGAAGACAGACACAACAAAAACAACAAGTTCAATTTGACAGCTAAATAGCACATACCAAAAAGAAAATGCCTGTTGTTGCATTTGTGTTGTGAGATGTCAACACCTTATTGAGTGGCCCAAGGTACATATTTAGATTAAACATCTACATCGTATATATCTGGATTGTGTGTGTATGCGCGGACATAAGTTAGGGTGTCGTAGTTAAATTATAAAATGGAATTTCAATTATTATAACTATGCTAGATTTAGCACTTGTTAAAAAATCCAAGTACGATTCAAATTTAACCATAAAAACAACGAAAAAAGTACGACGCCAAAGGATCTTTTCTAAAAAGTGAAGTGGTATTGAAAAAGGTGTTGTTACCTTGGAAAAACCTAGTAGTAGTATGTAATACTACAACAACAAGAAGTAAAAAAAAAAAACAGAAAAGTACTTACATATGCCAAACTTAAAAATTAACAACAACAAAAACAATAGAGTATCTTATCATTAAAGTGCAAGTTGTTGGCTCTGTGTGAAAGTAATTATTTTATAATGTACCCACCACATACCTAGTACAATTGGATTTTTGACAATTAGTCATGCTAAAAATTCTATTTCCCAAGAATAAAAATAATGTAAAGTGTCGTCATCGTTTCTTCATGTAGTGAAAAAAATATTAATTAAATTATGAAATAATTAAGCCGAGAAAAAAGTGCGCAAACAAACAACGAAAAGTGAAAATTAAAATTTCTTATTATTTGCTGCAAGTACATTTGTTTAAAAGCTTAACAAAACAAAAGCCAACATCCAGAAAATAAAATAAAAAGTGAAACAATATAATATACGAAAAAATAAAAATAAAAATTACTACCTATGGGCTTATCTTAATCTTAAAGTTATCATACATACTTGCGGCGGACTGTGTTAATTTGTGTGTGCGTATGTGTGAGAGTGTTATTTTTTGCAACATGTTTCAACTTTATTGTACATTGAGATTGAGATAATAATAAATAAAAAAGAAAGACAAATAAATAAAAACACCTTATTATAATTACAATTACATTGAATGGTATTTTCGGAATTTTTCTACTTAATATTTAATGAAATTTCAACATAATGGCTGAAGCTCTGGTTGAAGGACAAGTACATGGTTATAGTGATGTAAGTTGAACTTGCGTTTTAAATGTTATTTGCTGTTGTTTTAATATAAATAGGCTTTTCTACATATTTTCGAACGTACGTCTTTCTACAGTTGTCATATTAGAGAGATTAAATGTATCTTCCGGAACCATATTGTTATTATACAATTACATTTCCGTCTAGTTTATGTGCATGTAAACTAATTACACATATTCTTTGGTTAAATGTGGCATACATTTTTAATGAAGGTTTAACTGAGCTGCAAGTTAAAACTATCAAAATAAACAAAATAAATTTGAACATCCAAAGCTTCAAATTAGTTAATTCAAATAGTTAAGCTTTTAATCATTTAAAAAATTAATTTAAAAAATATGACTCAAGACTTTGTAATAGATTTGAACGAAGAAAAATTTAATCATTCAATACATTTTTAAAACTATGAATGTTCATCTAATCTATTCCTTTTTTATTGTTTCGGAAATAGTAATCTATAGACGGTTTTGACTCTAAGATTAAATGCCAATTAATAATCAGATTAGTTATTTTAAAAATTAAGAGCTTATTATTTAAACTTTGTTTAGCCGCGATTAAACACCAGTTCTAAATTTAAATAATAGGTATAGAGTGGTTGACATTTCAATGGAAACGGATTCGTAATTCAGCTCTGGGTGGAGGAAGAACTCGCGCGTCATTGTCATTATCGCTTAAGGGCAATTAGGCCGTCCATTTTTCGCTGCCTTCGAGGGGTTACGTTTCACTCGCATTGGTTAATGTGAGGCGTCGTATAACTGTACCGCGTTACGGTTCTTCGAAGTTTGCATTGACTACATGCAATCGAATTTGGATTTATAACCAAGAATTTATTTTGAAAACGTGGTGGAGGTCCAAACAGAACTCAATTGATTTTGGTGCAGACCATAAAACTCAGGAGCTGAGTTCGAGAATTCCGGCTTTTCTATACGAAGGTATAGGTCGATTGGATGTTCCTGGACGAGGTTCCTTTTTAGGCGTATGCCGTAATTGGAGATGGCGTTTTATATGGGCCAAATAATTCTTAGCTGCTAATGCAGCTAAGTAACTTAAAATTAAACAAACAAACAATGGAAACTTAGGTTACATTTTTACAAAAATTGTCTGGCCCTTTTAGTGACTCACTATTTTGTTGGATATCCCTTGTTTTTTCTACAGATTTTCAGCAAAGATTCATTGAACCAATTAAAGGTGTATTTTGCCATTCTCTTATAACCGCTATACAGCTTTCTTCCGTATTTTACGATCTACATCTATTGGACAGACCACTTCAAAACACACACCTCATGGGATTGTAAACACTCGCTTAGAACCCGAGAGGTGTGTTTGGGGTTATTGTCGTGCTGGAATTTATAAACGAGGGTTATTCCGCAGCTTACGGTTACATAACATCGTTTGAAATTTTTCTAATTTTATTCATAATATCTTAATTGATATGAATTGTATGAAGTTTTGCAATAACTCTTTCATTTAACTTTTACCTTTTTAGGTTCGGGAACCAGTAAGATTAAATGTTGTGTAAACTAATTATTCTTTGAATTGTTATTTATTACTCAGGAGTATATCTTTGTAATATAAGTTTATTGGCCTCAAGTGGCTTTTTGTATTACTGTTTGAAATAAATAAATAAATTGCCATGTTTAACAGCCCCATACCATAATATTGCCACAGTCAAATTTGACTGTCTTATTTGTGTATTTGGAAAGATTCAGTCTCTTTTGCTGCCTCTTAAATTATATTTCGATTTATCCTAGAAGTGAACCTTATTAAAATTCTGTTTCGATCAGTTTAAATGTTCTTCGGCAAATTGTATACGGTCAGAGGGGTTTTCGCTGAGCGATAGGAACCAATAACAGCTTCATTTGCCTGCGGTTAACAGTTCGTGAACTAATTTCCAATATTTGATTATAACGTCCAGGGTAGAAATTTTTGCTATTAACCCTTTGACGACCACAGGGTCACCAGTGTCCCAACACTAAAATATTGAATATCTAAATAACGAAAAATATAATGGGTGCCACTTTAATTTTAATTAGTTCGTAAACGAGTCTCTTATTAATGTGTTTAGATTAAAACAAGTTCGGTTATAATATTTATTTTTTATTGTCTTTGAAAATTGACAGTTTTATTTTGATACTGTGTTCAAGAATTGTGCCGATGTCGTTTTAAGTGTAAATCTGATTTTTTTAATTATATATTGGGATATATATTAGGCTTGGTAAGTGCATTTTTGTTATATAAAGTTATAAAATCATTATTCATGTTCCGTTCATTGATACGTAGTCCATAAACATGAGTATATGGAAGGAACATTTGCACTTTACGAATAAAATTTTCTTTAAATCCGTTAAACAATTTTTTGTTTTAATTTCAAAATATGTTTTCTTGGCGCTAACTGATTCCCATTAAATAGACAAAATGATTACTTTTATCCAAATAGTCTTATGGTCGTGAAAGGGTTAAATTATATTGCATAGAGAAATATACATAGAGACGAGACACTCCGTATTGTCAAACAAAAGTACAACAAATCATATGTCTGATACAACAACAAAATACATTGACTAACATGTATTTTGTTGTTGCAAGAGATAGGTTTTTGACAACAGACTTAGGTTTCTGACAATTCCGTCTCGTCTCTATGTTACCCTATGTTTCCCTATGTTATATTGTCTTTAGTAGTTTTACGAGGCCTTCCCAAATGTTGAGTTTTTACTGTCTTACACAAATTTTTCATTATTTTTGAAATTGCTATAATTGATAGCTATTTTTACAAGCTATTTAAAAACAACTAACTGTGCGAAAAAATAACAAAAAGAAAGGATCAAATTAATATAGAAATAATGATTTTTACATCGATTTCTTACATATTCTTTTTTTTTTTTTGTCTTCTTTTTTGCTGAAGTTTAAAAGTTTCCATTGTTTTGCCAATGCCATACTGATTTATTAATGTAATAATAATAACAACTAAATACTTTATTATACCCTATAATTACTACTACATATTTTATGAAATTAATTTGATAAATTATTTTTTATTTTATACTTTAGAATGACACATCAGATACAAGCCACTTGCGAATTGTTGTATTGAATGGGAAAACCTTAGCAAAAAAGGATATTTTTGGAGCCAGGTATATAATTTGTATTTATTAAATTATACCATTAATTTATTAATAATTTTCTAAATTATTTTAACTCCTTAGTGATCCATATGTAAGAATAGATCTTAATACAATAAATGGTGATATAAATATTGACTCTGTCTTGACAAAAACCAAGAAAAAGGCAAGTTATATATATATTTAAATAAAAAATTTTCTTTAACAATTTAATATAATTTGTTTTTAAAAATATCTCTAGACTCTAAATCCAACATGGAATGAAGAATTTGTATTTAGAGTAAGTATACTACATAGTAATACATAGTTTTGTTAACGGCTAAGTTTATAAATAATTTTATTTTCCACAGGTCAAGCCAGCTGAGCACAAATTGGTATTTCAAGTATTTGATGAAAATAGACTAACAAGAGATGATTTCTTGGGCATGGTAGAACTTACATTGGCGAATTTGCCAACCGAACAAGAAGGCCAAATTGTTGAACCGCAAAGTTATCCTTTAAGGCCTAGAAGGTCAGTAGGGTATGTTTGTTTTGAATACTTATTATTTAATTTTAGTTTTGTTTTGAAAATTGAGAGAGAGAGAGAGTAAAGAGAAAACCAACCATTTTAGAGTGAGTGGCAGAGTTCATAAAGTTACGGAATATGTAACATTTGTTTGTCCTATGAATTAAGTGTCTCATCCAAACACGTCATTATGGTTGCACAAAAGTGTGTGTTCAAATATGCTTTAATGTTATTTATAATCATGTGGGTAGTAGTTAATCGGTGTTTTAATTGTGTCTTATTAATGCGTATTTTCCATTAATTTTCATTTTGTGTGCTGCAACGCCTTATTTTGTATGTACTGCCTGTTAGCGAGTTATGTTAATGCAAATTGAAATTTATTTTTACAACTGTAGTGCTAAATCGCGCATTAAAGGAACTCTAGAAATCTATCATGCATTTATACATGAACAACGAGATGCGGTGGAGTCGACCTCCAACTCGAGCGATTGGGAGCATGTTGAAAATGTGTCACTAACGGGAGCAGCTCCTCAGGTACTGTATTATCGATTTTCTTGTAAGTTTCACTTCAAGTATATTCGGCAAAAATACTTTTGTACTCTGTGGTGTAAAATATTTATTTTAATTTTTGAATTATTTGAAAATCTCTAACATTTAAAGGTTTTCCAAAACAATAATTAAATTTTAAAGAATTTATTTAAAAAAAATAATTTTATTTAATTTTTACTAAGTAGTATAAATGGAAATACATATGTATAATAAAAGAAATTTTCAAGTAAATGTTTGTTAAAGTCGACTTAATTTAAACATAGTTTTGTTTTAGTACTGGAATAATTTTAATAAAATGTATGTATTTTGAATGCCGAATATGTTGAAATCCTTTGTATAAATAAAAAATGTTCACAATTATTTTATAAAACTATATTTTTAATTAAATAATAAATTAGAATGCTTTTAATATTAACGGTGGAAATGAGGTATTACCACCTGGTTGGGAAGAACGTCAAGACGCCAATGGCCGAACCTATTATGTTAATCACACCGCTCGAACTACACAGTGGGAAAGACCAACTATGTAAGTGACTTATTTCAAAAATATAACACATATTGTGTACATACTCATTTGAATCTTGAACATTTAATCTAGATTAAATACGAATCATGCAAATGATAATACGGAAGCTGCCGCATCAGATTTCCAAAGACGATTTCACATTAGTGTGGATGATTCTGAAACGAATAGAGCAGCATCGGTAAGTTATCTTTACCTATTTTTTTTTTTTTAATGTAAATGTTTGATCAAATTAAATTTAATCAAACTTACAAATTTGATCAAATTTAATTTGAGGAGGCAAATTACGGCAATCGATGAGGATGTTAAGTTCTATTGAAATTTTGATCGATGTCGTATGTTATGGGTATGAGTTCAAATTTTCAAATAAATGTACAAATAAAATTTAATGCAATCATTTAGGTAATAGTATTTTACCATTGAAAGTCAGCAAAAATCGGTCCATAAATGTCTGAAATATGAGTGTTTATAAAACGTTTAACCGAAAACCCGTTTTTTCGGAATATTTTTTTTTTTTTTTTTGTGTACACACGGTTGAAAGGTTTTATAATGTGGCACTAAAATCAATAAATTTCATGTTTTGGTGGATATATATATTCATTGTTTAACACATATCAATAATTTTGGTCAAATCTAAACTGTTGAAATAAAAAGCGCTTTCGATACAAATTTTAAGCATTTCAATAATTCTAAATAGTATTTATTTTACTTACAAACATTTCTAGAATCAGTTACACATAATGAAAATTTCAAAAATAATTCAGGCTCTGATTCTGATGAATTTATATTCCGTATAATTCAAGAAGTTTAGGCTACATCTCACTAATGATTCACTCAAATCATACTGGTGATTTTACTAAACATTAAATTGAATTTGATGTACATATAAATAATTTATATACCCTTCACCATGAGTGGTAAGGGTAATTAAGGAAATTTTCAAAAAAAAAAAAAAAATAATAAACAACATTCACCAATATTTGTTATCATCAACAATTTTTTTGCAATATTTATATTAATACTTTGGTGAAAGTTATATAAGATTCGGCACAGCCGAATGTATCACTCTTACTTGTTTGAAATCACTCTATTTACAGTATTTCGTAAACAGAGTACATACACATGTGGACAATAAAATAGGTGTGTGTATTACATTTAAAAAAAAGCTATATAAATTGTAAAAATTTACTTCAATAAGGAATATTTCGCATTTTTTTTTTATTAATTTTAAACTTTTCTAAAATGAAAATCAAGCATTTCCACTAGCGGAAATCCACCCTGTGAAAAATTCTAGATTTTTTTTTTATTTAAATTCCATTCAGACTTGGACAATAAAATAAGTGTTTTTTTATATAATTTTTTGTAGAAAAAGTATGATTTTCATTAAAATCATATTAATTACGATTAAATTTCACATTAAAATGTATTAAAAACTTTTTTGGAGGAGACGTGGTCATCTTTTTAGTGGCAAGGATCGGCAACTAGTTCTTCAGCACTCGGAACAAGAAAAAACCTAAAATATTATTACCAAATCCTTTGAATGGTAAAAAAACTTCGTTACAAAGGCATTTTAACTAGAACAGAACTTTAGGAGATGAGGAGAAAATAAAAACACCTCTCCAGCTGCTGATAATCGTATAGTCCTTTAACTAAATGAGGGCATAGCAAGTACTCCAAAAGGATTTTAAGTGTAACTAGGAAGGTAATATCATTCCAAATGGCCCAAAAAAAAATTCCTCGAAGTAAAATTATCGATTGGAATAGCTAAAACCATTATCCTGCTTGTTCACGCAAATTTTAATATGAGGTAATAGTTTGGCTTGGCGATTGAAGCATAGTGTAGACAAAATATCCATTTGAAGGACGAAACTAAAAAAAAATTATTTGGTAATGATGCAGAAAAGAACCGAAAAGCACCGAAAGAATACGAGTTCATTCTGCAATTTTCCAAAAAAAAATCTCATGGTTTACTTTGAATAGAATAGGTCCAAAATCCATTATTAAAAATACAATGGATGTTTATGTGTGCAAGGATTTATTGAAAACAGTTATGCTACCACATTGTGAGAAAAAATATGCCTCCATAATGTAGACTTCAGCAAAATAATGACTCTAAGGACTCATCGAATTTTGGGAGTGCGTTGTATTGGATATGAAGAACTTCATAATTTGTTAGTAGCCAAGTCAATCCCCTGACCTAAATTCAATAGAAAACCTATGGGACAAATTAAATAAACACATTTCTAAGCCTTTCTGTAGTAATGACGAGGAATTTTTAAAAATTTTCCGAAATTTGGTATTTTTATCAGGTAAAAGGATAACAACAGTTATTGACAAAAGTAATGGAGGATATTATCAGTCCGAATTATTATTTATTCAAAACAATAACCGACTTCGACAAATCCTTGTTTCAATTTTAAGTTTTCCCAATACACCTATTTTATTGTCTAAGACTGAAAGAAATTTAAATTAAAAAAATTTTAAAATTTTTCACATGACATATTTCCGCTAGTAAAAATCCTTGATTTTCATTTGGGAAAAGTTTTCCTTAATATAAAATGCGAAATATTCCTTATTGAAGTAAATTCTTACAATTTATATTGCTTTTTTTAAAAAAGTAATGCAAAATATATTTCAAGTTGTAGTCTCAACTATTGCAATGGGAAATGAAAGTAGACCATTAAGTACACAGAACTGCAAAATGGTTTTGAAAACTTAGCTCGAATTTCATTTTTATGTCCTCTTGAAGTTGGGTAATTTTTTACCAAATTTGTTGCACAGTGTTATTGGTAAATGAAGATCAACTTTTATACACGTAGTGTAGGCGTCCAAGACAACAACGTAGTATTTAACAAGTAAATTTGGTGGCAAATAATATTTAAGACACCGTTAACGGTTTACTTGGTAGAACCTATGTAAGTTATTTCCAACAATGTTGCACAAAAAGGGAAGCAATATTAGACTCTAACGTTGTTAAAAATACTATAATTAATATAATGACATTTCTTCTTAATATTTCCAATCAGTGTAATTTAAGATGCTCTGCATATCGTAATCGTGGTATCAATGGTTCCATTAACATGTTAACCAAAAGTAACTTCAAATATACCACCATCCCTGAGCAGGAGACAAATGGTGGTGATCTTAGCAGATCTTTTAGTACAGATAGCTCCTGTAGATCGTGTTCCAGTAGCGATAATGAAAGTACATCTTTAAATGAACCTGCTATTACAGGTCATTGTTGCAAGTGTGGTTCAGTTCAAAGCAAGTTGGACGATGAAATAAATGATTTAATTCGTTTGGGTAAAATTGATAAACAAGAAACTATTGATGAGGATATTTTAAATCATATTGTCGAACATCAACAATGTCGATCAAATAACAACATCAATCAGGAAAGCATGCACTTGCAGCGATTATTTGTAATTAATTTTTTATAGAAAGTTAGTTTTTAGAGAGTAGGCTAATATAGGAAACGGGCTTATTTGTTTTTATATAAAATGTCAAATATTGCTCCTAGGAGAGATATTTGCTTGCAAACTATTTTTTGTTGTAAACTCTATTGCTCTTACAAATGTGTATATTTTACTATTCTATGTAGGTAGTTAGCATAAGTGTAAATGCCTAAAAAAATATATAGAAGTTGATAATTTTCATATAAACATTTAAATTTAGTAGTACATATATTCTGAACGCTTGAAAAGCACATAATCATAATACAAGGTAGAGCAATTTTTCGAACAATATTTAAAACATATTTTCGATACTTGGAAGCAATCTTGGTGGGTTACTACGGAATCTTATTCGAATATGAAATGTTGGAATTTGCAAGTTAAATACGTTGTTATTCCTTTCGAATACAATTACAGAGTAACCACCCTGGTATTCCTAAGAACATCAAATGAAATGTGTGTCACTGTATAGTACTTAATTAGTTTGTATTTACTTTATAAGAATTTTCACTTTACGAAAATACTTTAATAATGCTATGTAATTTATATACTTTGGCAGAACGAAGATGGCGACCAGATTGACAGTGGAAACCGCTCTCAAACATCCGGTTCATCGACCAGGCGGAATTCCATAGAAGATAATAATACAGCTGTTGCAGAACAGGTAATTAAATTTAGCTTTTTTATGACTGTAAATCGAATATAATTGAAAATTAAATAAATATAAATAAATACAGATTAATTGAAGTTTTGAAGATTAAAACAAGTTTTATCCAATTAAAATTGATTTACAGAAAAAACCCAAACAAATTAAATTGTATTCTAAATATGTTTACCTATTTAACAAAAATACAGCCTCCACCCACAGCCGAGGACGAAGAGCCCTTGCCTCCCAGATGGTCAATGCAAGTGGCACCTAATGGGCGCACTTTCTTCATTGATCATGCTGCTAGACGTACTACTTGGATAGATCCACGCAATGGACGCGCTAGCCCTATGCCTAATCAAACACGACGTGTTGAGGATGATTTAGGCCCACTGCCCGAGGGTTGGGAAGAGCGTGTACATACAGATGGTCGCGTTTTTTATATAGATCACAGTAAGCTTTATTCTTAAGTACATAGTGTTGAGAATACACCATTTCGAATTGAATTTCAGAAATTGTGGAATTATATTTCGCAAGTATTTCACAAATTTCTAATAGAAATGAAAATTTCTGAAATACAAATTCAAAGTTCTTAAATACAATTGGAATTTTCTAAAAATTAATTAGAAATTATTGGAATTTTCTGAAATACAATTGGAAGTGGTGTAGAGCAATTTTTAAATATTTGTTTGTTTTCAGATACAAGGACAACACAATGGGAAGATCCAAGACTTTCAAATCCTAATATTGCTGGACAAGCTGTACCATATTCTAGAGATTATAAACAAAAGTATGAATACTTTAAGAGCCACCTCAGAAAACCAGTAAGTTATAATTTACACATATGTAGGTGTTAATCAAATTAAAACTGTATATATATTTTAATTTAGACAAATGTACCGAATAAATTTGAAATTCGGGTACGAAGAACATCTATACTGGAGGATTCTTATAGAATAATCAGCCAAGTAACTAAAACTGATCTATTAAAGACCAAATTGTGGGTAGAATTTGAAGGAGAAACAGGTTTAGGTAAATATCTCTTTTTTTTATTCAAGTTGTAATGAATTTATCTTAACAATTGCACATTCTAAATTTTAATTTAGATTATGGTGGTCTTGCTAGAGAGTGGTTTTATTTGTTGTCTAAAGAAATGTTTAATCCCTATTATGGACTTTTTGAATATTCAGCCATGGACAATTACACTTTACAAATTAATAATGGCAGTGGTTTGTGTAACGAAGATCACTTGCACTATTTTAAGTAAGTTTAAAGTGTAACTTGAAAATTTAGTATGAAAACTAATAAATTCTATATAGATTTATTGGCCGTATTGCTGGTATGGCAGTTTATCATGGCAAATTGCTTGATGCATTTTTCATACGTCCTTTCTACAAAATGATGTTACAAAAGCCCATTGATTTAAAGGATATGGAATCGGTAGATACGGAATATTACAATTCTCTAATGTGGATCAAAGAGAATGACCCCAGACAATTGGAGCTCACTTTTTGCGTGGATGAGGACATATTTGGCCAAAAGAGCCAGCATGAACTGAAGGGAGAAGGAGCTAATATCGATGTAACTAATGAGAACAAGGATGAGTACATAAAGTAAGTTTTTTTTTTCTTTTTACTAATTATTGAAGTTTTTTTTTATTATATTAATACTATTTCAATATTTCTTTCAATAGGCTGGTTATTGAATGGCGTTTTGTGGCACGCGTTAAAGAACAAATGACTGCATTTTTGGATGGTTTCGGTTCAGTGATTCCTTTAAATCTAATTAAAATTTTCGACGAACATGAGTTAGAGCTGTTGATGTGCGGTATTCAAAATATCGATGTTAAAGATTGGCGTGAGAATACTTTGTACAAAGGAGATTATCATCAAAATCATATAATTATTCAATGGTTTTGGCGAGCAGTGCTTTCGTTCTCGAACGAAATGCGTTCCCGTTTGCTGCAGTTTGTGACTGGCACCTCGCGTGTACCAATGAATGGCTTTAAGGAGTTGTATGGTTCGAATGGACCACAAATGTTTACTATCGAAAAGTGGGGTACACCCAATAATTTCCCTAGGGCTCACACATGGTAAGAACAAGTTATATTTGTGCACATATATTTTGATTTCTTATTGTTAGGGAAGGAAGTTGATTTAATTACAAATAAAATCATGAAAACCTCGATAATCCGGATAATTGATTGCAGACCCTAATCCGGATTATCAAATTGTCCGGACAATTTTTTAAACATTGTTCTTGTATTAAAAATGCTTTTAAAACATATCTAATGATATATTATATTTATGTATCATGTATAAAAGAACATTTATAGTATGTATGTACATTTTATAAAAAAGTATTAACATATTTCAATTCTACAATTATTTTGCTTGATAAATTACTAATTCAATTTTGTTTGTCGAGAACTGTTCAAACTTTTTTCCAAAGTTCCGGATTATAGAGTACACAATGTAATGAAAACTGATGTCCGGATTAACGCCGTCCGAATTATCAAGGTTTTACTGTAATTTCAGTTGAAAATGAGCCAAATCATTTTAAAATCTACTGAATACGTTTTTTGTTTGTGAAAAACTTATTATTTTTTTGGTGAGAAATCGGTTTTTTTTACTGAATTTTTATTTTTTATGAAAAATTTAGAAATTTGCTGAAAATTAAATTTTTAATAAAAATTCGGTTTTTGGTCAAAACTGATTTGTAAAAACTGATCTTTTAGCTCGACTACCCTAAGCGCAAAAAAAACGTTACCGACGTAGTCGTAAATACCGTTATCGCTAATTTATCTTTTAATTCAGACTGATATTTCCGTAATCATTTAAATACCGTTACCGAGATAACTGTAAATACCAAATTAGCGTTAACCGCTTCGAATTCGAAAAACTTATTTTTGATAAAATACAGAGTTTTTTAATGAAAAATACGACATTGAAACGCCTTTCAGAGACCTTTTACATGATACCAATATTTCATATGTTTTCATAAAAACTATAAAAAGGGACCTTTTTATCCTTTGATCCAGCTCACCAAATACTAACGCCAAGAAAAATATTTTGTAAAATGGTCTATTCAAACAAGTTAAACTTTCATTTTAGTAATGAACATCGACACCTTCTTTTTCCTACATACAATTTCATACATACATAAAGTATATACATCTATATTCTGGATCGTTATATGTATATAGCGAAGTCTATATAGCTATGTACGTCTGTATGTTGAAGTTTTCTGAAGCCCCACATAACTTAAATACATCATTGATATATCAATATAAATTTCGCACAGGTGCTGTATTGGGTTAAGGTCTGAAGACTGTGGAGGTGAATTTAACTGCTAAGGCACGTTATACAATAGCCACTCCTTAACAATTCTGGCGGTGTGCTTTGGGTCAATGTCTTGCTGATAGACCTGGAGTTACATGACCTAAATTTTCTGTACTTACTTTCGAATTGTCCTTTAAAATGTTTACCTAGTCTTGGCTGTTCACTTTCAATAAATACAAGATTGTTAGGACCTGCAGCTGACATACAGCCCCACACCATCATACAACCCCACACCGCCATGTTTTACAATACACTAAGGTTCTGTAAACGTAAAGTCGTTGCTGAATCTTACTTAAATTCTCCACAATATTTGTGGAATAATGTAATTTAGTGATGAGAGTAAATTTAAGATTTTTGGGTCAAAATCGAGAGATAAAGTCTAGAGAAAAACAAATAGTGATCTGCTTTCACAAAACCTTAGTCCTACCGTGAAAAATAGCGGTGGGTCTTTGATAGTGTGGGGGCTGTATGTCAGCTGCAGCGTCTGGCAATCTTTTATTTATTGAAAGTACAATGAACAGCCGAGACTACTAAAACATTTTAAAGGACAAATTGAAAGTAAGTGCAGGGAATTTAGGTCATGTAACTCCATGGGTCTTTCAGCAAGACAATGACCCAAAGCACACCGCCAGAATTGTTAAGGAGTGGCTATTGTATAACGTGCACTTAAATTCACCTCCGCAGTCTTCAGACCTTAACCCAATACAGCACCTGTGCAAAATTTTAGAGCGGAATATTGGAAAACGAAGCATTTTCTCTAAGGACGAACTCCGAAACTTCTTTAAAGGAAGAGGGAAATTACTAAAGATATAAATGAAAATCTTGTAAAATCCATGATTTTGTAATATAAACTGTATACAAATTTTTGACAGTTGTTTTAAGGTACAAAGTTTTTTTTTAAATAATAAATATTAATTTTAAAGTTTATTCTAACTTATATATTTCTTTCCTAATTAAAATATTTAGCTTCATAGATGAAAATGCGTGTTGTATACGAAATTTTGACTCTGACTGTTTATATATACATATATATAAGAAATTACAATCTTCTCTCATGGCGTAGGATATAAAAACTAAATTCCTCGACAAGTATTTGCTAACTTTTTTATACCCTTCAACTTCGTGAGAAGGGTATATATAATTGTCATTCCGTTTGTAATTTCCACAATCTAATTTTCCGACCCTATAAAGTATATATATTCTGGATCCTTATAGATAGCAGAATCGATTAACCCATGTCTGTCTGTCTGTCTGCCCGTCTGTGTGTTGAAATCAATTTTCTGAAGATATATCTTCGGGATCCAAATCTTCAATAATTCTGTCAGACATGCTTTCGAGAAGTTTCCTATTTAAAATCAGCAAAATCCGTCCATAAATAAAGGAGATATGAGCAAAAATCCGAGACAACTTCTATTTTTGGCCTATTTTTGATCTATATCTATCTTATGATAGATATTTCAAAGTCCATTGCAACGATGTATATAAGGCTGTAGTAAGTTCGACCTACAATGGGTCAAAATCGGGAAAAATATTTTTTAACCGAATTTTTTTTCACAAAAAAAATTTTTTTCCTATAATTTTTTTCACTTATTAAAAAAAATTTTAATTAAAAAAAAAAAATTTTAAAAAATTGGAAAAAAAAATTGTTTAAAAAAAATTTAAATTTTTTAATTTTTATTTTAAGTATTATTTGGTGAAGGTATATAAGATTCGGCATAGCCGAATATAGCTCTCTTACTTGTTTATTTTCAAAACTAATTTCCCCTACTACTTCTTCATTTCAGTTTCAATCGTTTGGATTTGCCACCTTATGAAGGTTATTTACAACTGAAAGATAAACTAATCAAGGCTATCGAAGGTAGTCAAGGATTTGCTGGTGTTGACTAATATTTTGTTCAACAAATGTCTGGACATGCATCACAAAATTTACGTTTAAAAAAACGTTGTCTACTACCACTTTATTGTATGTTGATTTTAATAAAATCTCATTTTGATAATGCTGTCAGTGAATATATTGAACTAAGTGTACAACGAATACTAAATAATAATAGACAACAAATGCGTAATTACTACGTGGCCTTTTCCATAACTATTGTACTTAAAAAACTGTATTTGTTTTTTTAAAACTGTTTTTTAAAAATCTAAACCTATGTAAGTAAGTATCTTGTATATAAATATGTATTGGGTGGTTGTATGGAATGAATGTTGACGCTTTTATTATTCTAGATAGAAATCATAATTACACAATGTCAACAAAAATATAGATGTATCTATTAAAGCTCAATATAGCTCATGTGCGAGAAGACCGTCATAACTTAAACAAAAAACCAATTTCAAATTTATTCATAAGCCTATTATTTTTTAAATTGATTTTGGACAAATAAAATTTGATATTTATATTCAGGATTTTTAGCCATGCAAGCCTTAACATAACCTTTAAACATACATTCATTTTACAAAACACTTTCAACTTTTAAAATAACGAAATATTGTCTGTAGTACTTTAAATTTTAATTTATAACGGTCTTCACGCAAATGAGCAATATACATACATAAACTCACACATATTTGTGTATATCATGATTATGTATAACGGACGATAAGACATTGAATGATATTTTGAAATATTTAATAGAAATTTGAAATTTTTGTCCATCAACTTATTTTATTTGTGTTCTGTTTCGTTATGTATAAATTGGTCCTACATTTACATTATGTTCTTATTCTTGTATTCTTATTATTATTATTTTTTTTGTAGTTAAAATTGTGAATCAAAATATTATGATTACTATAGTAATATAGTTAAATAAATTTTTATTTTATATACGAATGTTAACTGTGAACGCGTGTTTTAAAACTAAATTCTATAATAAAGTATAAACAAATATATGTATTTCACTACACCTATAACATTAAAAACTAAACTATACCTATATTTACATACCTATGAATCAAAAAGAATTTAAATTAACAAAAAAAATATGTATTTCCTATTTCCAATAAAAAAAAAACTACTAATATGTATGCAGTTACATTTAAAATTTGAATGAGAATATTGATTATCATCAAAATTAGCAATACTGAATAAAAATATGAATACGGTACGAGCACGATTTCCGACAAACGTTTAGAAAAACTAGGTTTTACCAAATAACCGCTTAATGCATAATTTCTCAAATGAAAACAATATTCCATATTTCAATATGATTTACATCGGTATTCTGAACTTTATGACATTGACAAAATTGTAACAAAAATGTTTTTTATAACAATTTCAGTTTTGTTATAATTTTGTCACTGTCGTAAAGTTCAGAATACGGGGGTTAAAGTTAATACATAGTTCTTTATTAAATTTTAACTGATATTGAATTTATATTATTTTAAAGCTCTAAAACCATAGTTTTAATTTAAGCTCATAATTTATTATGTTTTTAGGTTTTGTAATGAATAAATTAATAAATATTCATCATGTTGAGCTAAATGCATTGTAAACTAAATCAATTTCACTGTGTGTGAAAATCGTGCTGGTACTGTATTGCATCAAATACATTATTATGTAAATACACATTCCTAAATATGCTGCATATATAAAGATTGATTCATTATTGCATTGGATAAAGTCATGTTTATGAAAAAAAAAATAAAACGTATTTTTATAATAATTATAAGTTATTTAATAAACAATTCTTATACATATTTAATCTTTAATAAACTTCGTTACGTTTCTTATAGCTAGTTATACAAACAAACAATTTTTGAATTACAATTATGCGGCAGCTAAAAAAATGCAATTAAATGGGGGCACTAACAGAAAAATAAGCTTCACACAATAATTAAATCTTCCAAAAAATTGTCAATTCAGTGATGATTATAATATCAAAGTTATGTTTTGCCTATAAAGTTGTAACCGATTTAAAAAGTTCTTCTAACTACCATTAACACGAAGTCTGGTTATGTGTTAACTAATAGTTTTAATGTCGGTAAAAATTATTTTTCTATGAAAACTGTCTGTTTAACTATTAGTTAATACATAACCAGACTTCGTGTTAATGGGGATAACAGTTTTGAAACTTAATATAATAAACTGCATTAATTTGTTTCATTTGAATTAATTAATTTACTTAGTTTGCATTTACATATATTTCTATTTATCTTCTAAATCTAGGTGAGGCTTTTAAATGGCATTTCGGTAGTAATAACATTCTATGGAGGCCTAAAAATTAATTTTCTAAAAAAATCTATTTTTACACAGCTTAAATGCAAAATGCAATTTTATTTACAAAAACATTAATAAATTTGTGAATTTTTGTCAAAAACAATTAAAATTTATAGTTTAAAATCTGAATTTTCAGGTATGTATGTGATGGAAATAGAGCTTCGAATTAATTCATTTAATTTAATGGCATGCTGTTCGAATTACAATGCAGAATCGTTTTTTATACCCTTCACCAAGAGTAGCAGAGTTGATTCCATGTCCATCTGTATATTGAAATCAGCTTTCCGTATCCCCCAAATAACTTACATGATTTATACATAAATATATCTGCTATAGACCCGGTTCGGTTGCTATTTAAAATCGAGAAAATCGGCCCACAAATGGCTGCAATATAAAGGAAAAAAAAAAACAGGAAAACCTCTATTTTTTGGCCTATTTTTAATCTATATCTGGATTACTAAGTCGTTAATATAGACAAAATGGATATATAATGATAGATATTTCAAAGTCCTTTGCAACGACGGTTATGACGTTATAGTAAGTCGGACTTACAATGGGTCAAAATCGGGAGAAATATGTTTTAAGCCGCATTTTTTTAAATATTAATTTTGTTCACAAAAATTTTTTTTAAATTTTGAAAAAAAAAATTTAATTTTGTTTACCTTAAAATTTTTATTTTAAAGTATAATTTGGTGAAGGGTATATAAGATTTGGCATAGCCTAATATAGTTCTCTTACTTGTTTACTGTAACATTTTCATAATTTTGTAATACGTTATATATTATTGTCTTCGTTCTGTTTGTTATACGAGTATAATTATTTACTACTTGTTGAAGTCCATTATCATTTACAATATTTTCGATTTTCTGCTTATAATAATGGCACACCGGATTTCTGTATGGTGTGTGGGATGTAGAGGAGCTAGAGACAGTAGAGCATATCATGTACAACTGCCATAGGTTACAGGGTCATAGATTTAAATGGCTAGGAAACAGATTTCTGGATGAACTCGGTAATGTTGTTGGCTGTAAACTGAGTAACATACTAGGTTTTATTAAAGGAATAGGGTGGCTATGTAAAGGACGTTCTACAGCTATTCCAAACCCGTAACAAAAAATCTTTCTTTTTCTTTTACTAGGCGGTTTTGGCCTATTTTTCTTTGCAACCTCTCCTCACTGTTTATATATCTACTGAAGCGAATCGCAATGAACCTCACGGTCTCCGAGTGGAAGTGCACATAGTATACACCCCTTCCAAACTAAACTAATATCACAGTTAATGTCACAGATATCTTCTAATATTGTTTCAAAAACAGCACAAAATTCAGTCTCTCTCACTACAGCTAGGGGATCTGTATACAGCACCAATTACAATGTGTATGTATTTGTATTCTGCTTTGCAAATTATTATCCAATATTTTAAATCTTAAATTTTTTTCTCATTATTTTAGTAATTCTCCATATTTTTTATTGTAAACAATCACACCTCCAGTTCTTCGAGAATTTGTTGAGATTTGATAATAATTATCCAATATTATTTCACTTATTCAATTTTCAAAAGTTTGTACAATCAATGGTTTACCTGCCAGGTGGGAACAACTAAATGAGTACCTTAAGGCTTTAGAGATTGAAACATAGTCGGGTTTTAGTTAGTATAATTTGTACATTTTTATTGAAAACAACTTTTGTAATTGTTCATCACTCAAAGCCATTTCTTAAAATTTTATGTAAAAAATTGCAAATTAAAGCAAAGAAACCCAAACAACATTTTGCTATATGAGGGAAAAACTGAGGCAGCAAAACAAGTCTGCAATGCCCAAGAGTGCCTGAGGGCACTCATCAATAAATCACGTCTCTAAGAGTAGGAAACTTTAAAACATTTTAATCAACGTTTGATAAAACAACATGGACTTCCCATATTTTTTTGTTGTTAATGCACTTAGTTTGTAAAAAGTGCAGTATATAAGAAAGAAGAAGAGAGCTTTCAAGGCTTATTCAAATATTTAAGTACCTTTTTAAGAAACTTTTACTATAGTTTTTAAAATGAAAAATCTGTAATATTTGCATTTATTTGCGATGAGTGCCTTGTGGCATGCTTAAGCATTATAGGGTTAAAGTTATTTATTAATCCTTGGACGTTTGTGTATACTCCTCGTATGCTCTTTAATTGTTACATATACAGCCTAAATTCCTTTTTTTAATTTTCAACTTGTTCTGGTATACTGGATAATCTTTATTATTTGTTAGATGATTTTCATCAAGTTCGCTTAGAACTTCGCTTATGATGTAAATTAAATTGTAATGCCACCTACTGATATTGTGACTTGCATTATAAGCGAAGCAAACCGATTATGCAGGGGGGGTTACTCCTTAATTCGATTCGAAAGGAAATCTTTTCGAATTACAATGTATTTAGCACACATTTACGAACATTTTCGTTTTCATATTGAGTTACGCAGTAACCGCCTAGCTTATGACACTTTTATGTTAAATGTAAGAGAGAAAATAAGCGAAAGAATCACCAATGGCTGCTACGAAATACTGCTTAAATAAGCGATTAGGTAATGTGTATTTTTACCGCTTTTTTTAAATTTAAAAAACAAAATTTTTTTTCAAAATTGTTTCCTTTTAAATTTTTTTCCAAATTTAGTTTTTTAATTTTTTTCCATAATTTTTTTTTAATTTTAAAAATTTATTAGTGAAAAAAATTGATGACAAAAAATTTTTTTGGTAAAAAAAATTCGGGTTAAAAAATATTTTTCCCGATTTTGACCCATTTTAGATCCAAATTACTATAGCCTTATATACATCGTTGCAATTGACTTTGAAATATCTATCATTAGATATCCATGTTGTCTATATTAATGACTTAGTAATTTAATTTTATTTATTTCATTTATTTGTAATACAAAGCCTAAGTAATCCAGATATAAATCAAAAATAGGCCAAAAATTGAGGTTGTCCCAGTTTTTCTTTATATCTCAGCCATTTGTAGGCCGATTCTCGATATATTTGTGAATCAATTATGTTTGTAAGTTATTTGGGGGCTACGGAAAGTTGATTTCAACATACAAACGGACAGACGGACATGGCTATATCGACTTCACTATCTATAACGATCCAGAATATATATACTTTGTGGGGTCGCAAATGAAAAATGTAGAAATTACAAACGGAATGAGAAACTTACATATACCCTTGTCACTCATGGTGAAGGGTATAAATATAGTATGGCTGACACAAAATATATCAATATACGTTGATTTATATGTATTTTGTTGTTCCAAATCTTAAGTTAGGGTCAAACCAGGCATATGTTTACTCAAAAAAGCGTAACCACTTCTTTTTTTTGCAGAAATTTGTTTGATGTTGTTTATTCAAAAAAGTGTTTTGTAAGATCAACTAGCATCAAATAAAACTAAATATTTGTTTGAATCATCCTAAGTAAAATATGTTTTTGAAATAAATAAAAGAATTCAAATATATTTTATTCAGCGGTTACTTGTTTTTCGTCAAACATTTGCCAGGTGTGACCCTTAGGTTTTTGAGAACAAACTTAGTTTTTTTGTCTCTCAGTAACGGTTCTTCGTATATTTTATTCTATGAATACTACGATATATGAGGAGCCACAGAACAAAGGATATTTTCGTATTTTTTGACAAATTGGTTTTTTGGTATATAAGGGTTGAAATCTTCTAGAAAAAACCAAGTTAGCAAAAATTGTTTAATTTTTTTACTTAGGAAATGGGTTCTAACAAAACATACAACACTAGTATAAAACGATAAAAATAATATAATTAATTTCAATGTGTAATTTGTTTATTATATTATATTGATTAAAACCATTCATTCAAAATATCGTTAATTTTGTTTTTAACAAAACGTACTTTTTTACTTTATTTTTTAACAAAGGTTCTTTTTCCGATATAAAAATGGTTTTATATCAAACATCCTTAACATTTTTTGTGGTGATTTATGGCAGTTAGATGTATCTATTGTTAAGTAAGAAACTTATTACCATTTTCAGGTTCATGCAGTTTTTTAAGAGGGCGAAATAAATAATAAAACTCAATTTCCAAAAAAAAATTTAAATGAGCAATAAAGTACCTTTTGTTCTGTGGCTCCTCCTTTTACGTACTTACCCTTATTCTGCAATTTGAATCGATAACTAAATTACTTTGAATGCTTTACCATGACTGCTTTATGGTAGATTAATTCTCAGTAATAACTATTTATCCGCTTCATACCCAATTCTTTCAAATAAATCCTCGAAATGTATTTAATTGTTTATGCACTGTGACAATTCACCAGAATTAACATTTTTTCCAGCTCGTCTTGCGTTCCTATCAAAATTCTTGTCAAATCGCATCATTAGCGATGTATTTCGAAATCTTTACAAAATCATTGTCGATTTAAATTATGGCCGGCCTTTACTCCAAAGCATCAAAATGCGAACGATATCCACCAACCAATAAAATTAGTTGAAAATATGATTCAATGGTAATATTGTCTGTCTGATCTACCAGAACATTATAAAGAATTATTCATAATGTTCTGTCTAGCATACCTTCCCAACTCGTTTATTGCTAATGATTCTATTTCTAATGATTTCTATTCATCTAAAATTTCGCAATCATATTCGCTTGAACTTGATGATTTATTGGAATTTAAAATATATCCAAATGTGATTTTTATATGCACAGATTTATGGAAAAGAACTAGAAGCTTTAAATTTTATATTTAAAAACTATTTGCTGATCATAATTTTCAAGAAATTATAGAGAAATATACATAGAGGTGAAACTCTCCTGTCAAAGACCTAACTCAATTGTCAAAAACGTAAGTGGTGAGAATGTATAGTAGTAAACCA
The DNA here is from genome assembly GCA_942486065.2 of Calliphora vomitoria. Classification (NCBI taxonomy): domain Eukaryota; kingdom Metazoa; phylum Arthropoda; class Insecta; order Diptera; family Calliphoridae; genus Calliphora; species Calliphora vomitoria. The sequence continues at coordinate 12,317,205 of OW818031.2, read as the reverse complement.
CACAACACTATGTGAAAACAAAAACAACACTCGTACATGTGATTATTTTGAGTAATGTTTTGTTTGAGTTTTTTCTAACCGCTCTATGTTTTTCTATGCAAGATAGCTCGGCCACAGGTTATTCAAAAAATAATATTGTGTGGCTTTGAAAATATTAAGTATTAAAAACAGTTTGTGAAATTTTTACCCATACAGAAAAATAATTTTGAAGTCCAAAATTACTTTAAAGGCGGAAATCCATAGGATTGGTATCTAATAAATAAAATTAGTACCACAAATTTACCTTTGTAGAAGAATATACAAACTTTACTGAAATAATTTACTCAAGGGTTTCCATCTCATAGTTGCATTTACTTAACCCCAGGATCTAGGAAAGCGTAAAGTATGACTTCATGGACAATGGTGAGTCTTCCAGATCATAACGTTATAATAATGTTATTGCTATCAATTGTTGGATCCTTTACGTTTGCAATTATTTTGAACAAAAACACAAATTGTTTTTTTTTTATTTATGTTATTTATTTATTTTATTTATAGACTTTGCTTAAATTACTGATTACAACATGTTTTTTCTTAAAATAATATTAAATATAAATCCAATTAAACGCTGATTCTAATATTTCCATAGTAATGACAATTTTTGGTAAATTTTCCCTTTATATACCCAATATAATTTTTAAAAAAATTGCAACACATCGTTTTAGTTATTACATTCTCATAACCTGTATACATATGTATATATCTAATAGAGTTCAGTTAAAATTGCAAGACTTTTTGAAAAATTTGGAAAAAAAAATAATTAATTCAAACCAAAAAGTCTTTGTTACCAACTCAACAACACTATGACTTTAACTATCATAAATATTATTACATACTCGTCGCGTTAATATGGCCTGTAACCTTCACCTTGGATCTCTAACAATAAATAAGTAAATTTGAATAAATCTGCTTAATTCGTGATCGGACTGTTAAGACACAAAAATAAAAAACAAAGTTTTTTCGACTTATGCCAAGTGAATTGCAATTTTAAGTGGACATTTTTCCTTATATAAGTATACTATAGGAATTAATCGATTTCTCAAAAAAAAAAAAAAAATACGCTGAGTTACAATAATTAAACATATAATTTAATAAAAACTAAAAAAAAAAATCAATTAAAAGAAAACCTTGCAAGTATTATAAAATGTTTATGCACTTATTTATGCTGTTCCCTTTTATTTATGGAATATATATATAAAAAAATGGAAACTATTATTTACGGTTATGTTTGAATGAATAAATTTCATATACATCATATGATGAAATAGTATTTGATAGCGTATTTTATAACGAGTTGGTTCAATTGAACAGTACACTCTATTATGCACAGTGAATAGCTCATTTTAACTCAATATATCTCTCAATAATAGGTAAATATTAAAATATAGAAGAAAAAATACTTGAAATTCTATATATAATATAAAACGTCTAAAATCTTTAATTCAAAATTATTTCACTTCTCCGAACAATATAGAATAAAAAAAACATACATATTTTATAATATTTCATAAAATATAAATTTTTGTTTGATTCTTTCAAACCAAGTATGAAATATCATAAAAAATATCGTTAAAACTATTGCTTTCTAAATTGAAGATTTATTATGAACAGAGTAGTTTGTTTTTTCTTCAAATGTTAAGTTAAATATATTGAAAAGAAAGCTTAATTGGTAAAGTTGGTTTAATGTTGAAAATAAAAAGTACATATTTGTTTAACTACAACTGTATGAATAGAAATAGAATAAATAAATTACAGTGAACAATTTCCTGGCAATTATGTTAATGCATATCATTCATACATTTTACATTTAAGATAGTAGTACTCACGTAAAAAGCAATTGTTACGAATTGAAAAGAATCTGCTATCTGCTAAGATGGAAATCATAAATACGTACCATAAAAAGGGATGAAGTCAAAAGCAATCTTGAGAATCGTGGACTTACAAACTAATTTCCATAATATTCGATATATAACATACATACATACATTCATACAAATATGTATCGTCCCTGCTTTCCCAACCTTCTCAATTCAAGGTGCACTCACTTTATTTACCACTTTTTAGTACTACTAATTTGTAATGTCAACCGGATGAGTTACAGTATTTCTAAAAATTTTGTAGCACATTCAGAGGTTTAATAAAATACATCATCATCATCATCTTTGTTATATATGTAGTAATAGAATACATACCCAACTGTGATAGTATAGTCGCCATCTATTTGAATATTAAGCAAAAAATCTGTACTCACATGTTGGTTTATTCTTGAAGATGAAAAACGAATGTGTAAAAAAGTTGTATGTACATACGTACCAATAATGGGCGAAGGGTGAACGAACAACCTAATCATGTCAACACAAGTGTGCATTTCAGCTCAAAATGCTGTAAAATACATCGTAGGGTTAAAGTAGAAATTGATTGGTAGGTGGTACCTTTTGTTGTGGCAAATAAATTTAATAAATCTAACAACTATGTTTGAATATATGTATGTAAAGCTTATTGCTCACCATATTGCAAAGATCAAAGATACACATCACTCACTGCCATGTTATTTATATACGTACCCAAAACTAAACTATCAACGTAGTATGTTGGCTGAAATGACAAAGTTTGTTTACGTTTGTTTTTTGTTTCTTAGTTCCTTACCAAAAATCAGCACTAAATTCGATTGATGGTTTATCTAATAACCAACTCGCTGTTGGGCTAGCTTGGCCGTGGATAGATGGCTTATTTTAATATGAAAGAATAAATGGTAGTTAATTAAAATGATTAAGTTCCCAAAAATACATAGTTTATGTTCTACAGTTGTTCCCGTAAAATAAAATCAAACTGTACATACCCAATGTTGGATTAAGAATTTATGTTTTAAATACGTACAGTTTGCTATTTGTCTATGAAATTTATATGCATCAAATGTTTTTTTTTCATTTCCTTCCATTATCTAAAGAAACGTTATTTTGCTTTATTACAACATAATTCATGAAATCAAATTGTCCAATTGTGTAGAAAGTATAGAAGTGAAGTGAATACATTTAAATCTAAGAGAAAAATTAAGTTCTGTTTGTTTGCTTAGAAAATTAAAAAATATAATAATTATTAAACAACGTTAAGTTTGTGAATTTAAAAGCAATTCGAAATTTACATACGTGCTATATAAATGACGCCAAGGGTAAAAAATGTTGCGCCAGTGTCGAAACTGCATCTGCTACTGGATGTCTCTCCTTTTACCAAATGAATTTTCTGTTGATTATAAACAAAAGGGTTTGAATTATCCAAAATATAGTTATACTTTTGATGTTACATACCTGTACGACATTTCCAGCAATCTGTTGTAAGTGTAATTATGTTTGAACTAACGTCGTTGGCGATCGCGAGAATGAGATCTTCGCCGAGAATTAAAGTTACGTCCTCGGGAGCGCGATCGCGTTCTTCTACGATCAGGCGCTCCGCGGCCACTGTTCCTATTGCGATCAGAGTCATTATCACGTTGTTCCCGTTCCCTACGATCAGGACGATCAGAACGACTAGTCGTGCTTGGACCTTCGCCACGACGACGTTCGCGAGATCGTGATCGATGAACACGTGAACGGCGATCTAATTCACGGCCACCGACAAAGAAACGTGAACGGGATCGATCATCATCGCGTTCATGGATCTTGCCAGTACGCTTCAGTTCAGCCTTGCGGGGACCGGCTGTCTTCTCCAGTTCGGCTAATTTTTCTCTTATGGTTAAAAATCCCAAATGCAACTTACCGCCAAAATGATCTGCTAGTCTGATATCGTTATCATGGATACCCAGGTAGGCCGAGCACACTTCACAAACACGTAACTTTTGCTGTTGGTATGTTGATGCTGGCATTGATGTGCGGTACTCGTGTTCTGCTTTAATTTTCTTTGCTCGCAGCTCATCGATTTCTTTCATGAGTGACATACTCTCTTCTACTTCACCCGCTTCTCCTAACGCCTCTGCTTTGGCTAGCTTTTTGCCAATCTCCTCGGCCAAAGCATGTACAGCATTTGCTTTTTCTGCAACTTCTGCGGTCAGTTCTTCTTGTGTTTCTTTAAGGCGCTGTTTGGCTGCTTCCGTTCGTCTATCACAGTCCGCGATAAATGCTTGCAAATGCTCCATAGCCTCAATATCATAATAGTAGTCTCGAGATTTTGCTGCGCTTTGGTAATCTGCTCGAAATGCTAAATCATGTACCTTTGGGCATTCTCCCAAATCCATTCGAGTGGATGCCAGAATATCGTGCGGACAGCAATCCAATAGAAAACTTTTACACACACGGGGGTCCGAAAATTTAAGTCCTCGACCATCTTCCCCATTTCGTGTAGTGCCCATCAACTGGTCGAGCATAGCTCTCATTTGATCTGTTGCTGACATTTTATATTGTTTCTATTACAATAAATTATTTATTTTGCTCAAGTTTTAATTATTCAACGTTTGCATTAAAAATTAGCTGTCTATAATAAAGTCGCTGTCAAATGCAATGTCACAAAAAAAAATGAAAATCAAGGCGTATTCATTATAAGGTGGTGTCAATAGCACATCTGATTATTTTTTTCTACACTCATGACACCTCATGCTGTCAAATCCACTGGTCTTTGTTGTTGCGTATATTACTACAAACATAAAAGCAACAAAGACAACAGGCAGATTTTGACAGCTCCGGTCAACATAAACAAAAAACATGGCATGTGGTTTTTGTAAATGTTGTACTTTTTGTAGGATCGCTCTCGCCTTATTATGAATTTGTCTTGATGAAAATGATGGTATTAGCGTTGCCAACTACTCGTTGCATTTTTATTGACAGCTACGCTAATTAATACACTTAAAGAAAACAGAAGGAATTTGAAACACGTGAAAATATTTTTTTAAAACAAGAAAAATCTCCCAATGTAATTATTTGCAATCGCTTGCAATTATTATATTGGAAAAATGTGGCAGTTAGTAGCTGTCAACATGTTACCATCGATATATATTTTACACAATCATAGTTTTAAAAGAATTACAGGGTGTCTTGACGCGAAACACTTTGTGTCCGTAATTATGTTCTTGTGCCAAGGCGTGAGATGATAAACATTAAAACATATTTGTTATAACAAAATTGTTAGATCTTGAGGAATGATAATTTAATATTTTATTAAAAGTAATATTAATTGTTATTGTATCGTTTTATATGGTATGTTATAGCACACATGTTGCCCTAAAAGTAGATTTAAAGAAAAATTTGCTGATACTCTGTAGACATGACATAATGTGTTGTGATAAATATTGGAGAAGTTTAGCCATCCTTCACAATATCTCGCTTATTAATTCCCATACGATTTTGCAGTAGAAATAAAATCCGCTTATCTCAAAAACACTTCAAAATAAACTGTTTTGTATCACCCTGTTGATTCCGTTTCTGAATTCCCGCATAAAACTACACACAAGGCGAATCTATTAGGGTGATAGCGCCAAGGCAACAAATACAACATGCTTTTTGTTTTTGGGAAAAATTCGGCAAAATGTCAAAATCAGCTGATAATAAATAAAAATTGTAAGCAAGTATTTGCAATTGATACCGATATGATAAAGATATTGATAACGCTATTTTACCGAAATAATTATTTCGGTATCGATACCGATACTTAATTTTAAACGGTATTTAATCGGTATCGGCAAGATGTATTAACCAGGTGGCAGCGTAACTACAACAATTACAAAAATACAAGAACAACAGTCGTTTTTGTTTATGTTATTCACAAAAACACACTTTTTAAAATGAAATAGCTTTTTTTAGCACTTTCAAATATTGTACGCACATAAAGGGGTGACAAAAACTCACTTCCAGAGGTCGGCGGCGGTGGCTGAAAGAAAAATTTAATCGGCGGCGGCTTAAAGTCGGCTGATGCCGATACAAATTAAAAATTTTTTTTTTTTTAATTTTTTAAAAATTTTTTTTTTAATTTTTTAAACAAATTTTTTCGAATTTTTTTAATTTATTAGTGAAAAAAATTTATGACAAAAGAATGTTTTTTGTGAAAAAAATTCGGGTTAAAAAATATTTTCCCGATTTAGACCCATTGCAGGTCCAACTTTGTATAGCCTTATATACATCGTTGCAATGGACTTTCAAATATCTATCATTAGATATCCATATTGTCTATATTTATAATTTAGTAATCGAGATATAGATAAAAAATAGGCCAAAAATAGAGGTTGTCTCGGATTTTTGCTTATTTATGGACGGATTTTGCTGATTTTAAATAGGAAACTTCTCGAAAGCATGTCTGACAGAATTATTGAGGATTTGGATCCCGAAGACATCTGGGGTCTTCAGAAAATTGATTTCAACAGACAGACAGACGGACATGGCTAAATTGACTCCGCTATCTATAAGGATTCAGAATATATATACTTTATACTATAAAGTACTATATAAAGTTTATAGGATCGGAAAATTATTTTGTGGAAATTACAAACGGAATGACAAACTTATTTATACCATTCTTACGAAGATGAAGGGTATAAAAAACCGGTAAAACATTGTTTTGGAAAATATTTCATGTTCAAACACGAAACTTCAAATCTTCTGTCCATAGTACAAAATATATCCGTGTTTTTAGAACTAAGTAATACAAAATATGCGCCGTTCTATAGTCTTTCATATATTTTTAGCAGTTTTCAAAAAAGTAACTCATTTTTTGTGTGAGAGTGTTTTTTTGTTGTAAACATAGAGAAACATAGAGCGGAAACTAGAAAAAAACTCAAACAAAAAAATTACTCAAAAATGTTACACACACGAGTGTTGTTTTTGTTTTCACATAGCTTTTCTTACTAATACATTCTCACCACTTAGGTTTTTGACAACTGAGTTAGGTCTTTGACAGGAGAGTTTCCGATCTATGTGTATTTATCTATGGTTGTAAACATAGAATAATATATCCATAGAACCCTACAAGAAATAGATGACCGAAACTAATACACACAAAAGATGTTTACTAACACATTTGCACACATTTTATATTTGACCGAACATATGACTGTCATTATTGATGGAAATATCCATCATCGTTGACTAATGTATGTTGCAGAGTTGCATTTTTTACATTTTTGACGCTAAAAAGTAAATCCCCAATAAGTTTTCATTTATTTTTATTTATTTGTGTGAAGAGTGTGAAGTTAAAGATTAGTTATTGTAAATACAAAAAAAAGTGCAAAAAATTAATATTTTCGAAAGAAGTGGAATTGGGTAAGTGAACCAAATAGTTTACAACAATAGACACACAAATATAACTTTATTTTTTTTATTAATTATAGCACATTTGATGATAAAGCCGATCAAGAATTGTTTCAAGTCGATGTACGGCCTCAGAAGCCAATGAAAAGAAACTTTTAACAGAAAAGCCCATGAAATGTTTCTTCTCAAAAGCAGTTTTAATAAATAGTTTTTTTTATTTAATATTATTAGTTTTATTTAATATAAAGAAATTAAATAAATCGTGAAATAAATCGTGTTTTATTTCAACTATATGTCCGTCAACAGTGACGAATATATCCATCAAGTTTGATCAGTCAACTGTGATCGGTATATTTATCAACTTTTACTGGTCAACTGTGACTACTATTTATATCATCATTGACTAGTAAATAACATTAGAGTAAGCAGCTCAGATATATGTTTAGTGGAAGACAAAATGCATAAATTAGAGAAGGATGCAAAATCACACGTACACAAAAGTTTACATCACTTTTTTCATATTGGCTTTAAGAAAATGATAGAAACTTTGTTCTACGCGATGATGGATATTTCTATCAACAATGCCAGTCATATGACCAGTAAAATGACCGTCACTGTTCTTGTAGGGAAGCGTTACTGAGAGGGAGAAAACCTATGTCTGTTGTCAAAAACCTAAGTCGTGAGAATGTATTAGTACATAGTTTTAAGGTTGTATTGGTACTTTTTTAATTTTCACCAGACACACAGAGTTCTATAAAAATGTTTAAATTTTAATTTATTAAAATTTTCTTCTATTTTCAATACCAAAAATTGAAACTCTGTTCTGTAAAAAAAATTCCACCACAGATAAAATTAGTGTCAAAAATTAATAAAAAATATTTTTTTTCATTTGAGCCAAATTAACGTGTTTTAGAAACAAGAATGCGCTGCGAAGTGTTCAAAAAAATCATCAAATATTGCGTGAAAGTATAATAAAGTGGTTCGGTCTGTATTAAGTCGGAAAATTGAAGCTAAAATTTCAATGATTTTGATGTGTTTAATTCTCTCACAGGTATGTTGAATTCACATATCACAAGTACATGTGAAGAGAGTAATTATTGTTACTCTCAGCTTACTCTCAGTTGCGCCTCTAGTTGTACCCAAGATGTATTAACCAGGTGGCAGCGTAACTACAACAATTACAACAATACAAGAACAACAGTGTGTAAAACCTTATAAACTGCCAAAAAATAAATTCACAAAAACGCACTTTTTAAAACGAAATAGTTTGTTTTAGCACTTTCAAATATTTTACGCACATAAAGCGGTAACTAAAACTCACTTTTATAAATATAAAATAATCTTTTTACTCTTATAACAAATTTAAAAATGTTTGTAAACACGTTTTTGACATTTCATAAGGCACAATATAAGTATAGCAAAAAATAGTCAGCTGGCGTTACGCTGCCACCTGGTTAAATATGCCTTGGTTGTACCCTATGGTTGTAAACATCAAAATAAAAATGTATGTTTTCTCGTATATTTGACAAATAAAAATTTGGGTTATATACAGATTAGATAGATATTAACATCTACTATTTAAATCAGGTTTTATCAGTAAAATGTCATAAAACATTCAAAGCCGTTTTTCTCGAAACGACTTTTTTTGAATTATGACGTTGTTGCAGCAAAGCGATATGTATATCTTTAAAAACCAAAACTAAGGAATGGAATATAACTTAATTTCTCTTTTATTAAACACATTCAAATTCGCGTTCGCAAATAACAAACTAATGCAAATCGTTTAAAAAAATGTAGTATATATTGGAATATTTAACAAAAGGACATTCTTTAAGTTTGAACTTTCTGTACAATAAATTTAGAAGAGGCCATTTTTTACGACAGCTCCCACAGTGTAATAATTTAGTTCATAACAAACTACGTGCCTGATAGATTTGGTCAAGTTATTTGTTCAGAAAAACTATATATCTGTATTATTTGAAGTGGGGGTTTACGTCTCGACACTTATTTATCTGTAGTGACAAGTATAAAACTAGTTATCTTTCAAGTATGTATATACCGCAATAATAAGTATAAGGTTTAATTTAAGACTACTGTTTTATTCACACACATTTTTTTTTCATAGTAAAATACACCTATTCGTTCGCGTGTGTGTTTATCTGTAAACAATGTGAATACGTAAGTTCTATATCAGATGGCCTTTTATCAGATGGCATTTATAATTCGGAAAAAATCCATTCTACCATTGCCATTTTCATTAGCTTACTGCACAGTGGGTTAGACAAGAAAAAATAATATTTGTATGTTAAAATTTATGTCCCGGATAAACTTATTAAACCATCTCAACTGTCTTCAAAATTATTTTTTTTTATTTTAACCCTTTGTCGACCGACGGTACTTACAAGTACCATAACAATAATAAGCTTACAAACTGGAAACAAAACATATTTTGACCATTTTTGCCCAAAAGTACTTTGAAGTACACTATCATCTTTGGAATAATATATTTTTTTGCCTATTGGCAACCTCGCTTAAGCTACGTACACACGATTGTCATATTCTTACAATGTTGTCAGAAAATGTTCAATAAATGGTTAACAACCATATGTTTCAACATAAGTTCTCATGGTTGTGTTAACCATTTCCTGAGCATGTTTCTAACAATCTGACAACCGTGTGTACGTATCTTTACCCAGAATAACGGTGAAGTATCTATCTCATGTTCTCAATGTGGTGTTTATTAATGTTGTAATGATAAAAAATACTGTTTCGTAAAATACCATGAAATAGACATGAAATAGAAAATGTTATAAAAGTTACAAAACTAATCAATATATTAATAAAATTTAAACAAAATTTGATGAGTTTTTTTATGTGTTGGATGATGCTGAACCAACGGTACTTAAAAGTACCAGGACCCTTTCGATTCCTTGCAGGTCCCCCACAAAGTTAAAATTTTATAAATAACTTCCTGAAGTCCTTATTTTCAATATTTAATAAAAAAAATATAACTTTTTCAACGATTTAAAGCATTGGTCCACAAGGGGTTAACGCAAAAGTAAGAAAATATTAAATAAAAATCTTTTAAAAGAAAATGGGGTTTTATGCTGTACCCATACGAGTACAATGGGACAATATGGGTATTTTATTAATTTTATAACTATGTATGTTTAACTAATTAATATTTCCTATGAAATTTAGTATAGAATTGCTCTTTTTCTCTACTTTATTGATGATCGTGCTAACATAGATTTTTTTGTGATATCTTCCACACTGTCACTACTGTATAGCTATTGTAATTCGCCTAGAAAATCGTTTGGTTTGTTGTCAGATAATAAATTCAATTCAATAGGCAGTATTTGGAGTAATAACTGTCAAATCAAAATTTTAATGTTTTTAATTGGTAACATAATCACTGGCAATAGCTTCAAATAGTACATACATTATCATATTGTTCCAATATCTAAGCTAAAGACATTTTTTGTAATTTTTTAAATATTTGTTTTAATAAAATCTTAACAAGTTGATCTGATTTTACTTTAGTTTTCACGTGCATAAAACTCCATTTTATTTACAATAAAATAAAAGAGATTGTACAATGGGAACGAATGAGTTAGCTACATATGCTTTATGTATGAATATAATTCTGAGTAATAAAATAATTTAATTCACATAGTACTATTTCATATAATGTCGTTTTAGTATTTTTCGTTATAGTATTTTACAACCATGAAAGAGCACTTTCCATAATCGAGATAATGAACTTTGACATTAGATGCTGATGCAACTTCCATAAACCTTATACTTTCATTACTTATACATTCACCCTTTTTCTATTTGGCGTCGTCGACATCGTCGTCAATATTGAGTCAAAAAATAGTATATGGGCAATTCCATGTCATCGTACGTGACATGTGTACGCCTATAGAGTGGAATAGATTTTGCAAAAATAAGAGTATCTGAAAAATAATTTGGTATTTATGTTCCAATCAGAGGGTACTATATTTTAAAAAAATAATAAGTTCTATCGAAACATTGTTGTCCAAAATATCGAGCGAAATAAGGGTATATCGTACGTGACATAAAACGGAAGTCATTTTGAGGTACATGTAGAAATATGCGAAAATTTGCGAATTGTGAGAGGCGTTATGTTTTATTTTAATTTCTTACACTATACGAAATATTTTTCCTTTACAATCCATCATATTTAAATAAAATCAATCATTGGATGATTTTATAATAAATAAAATTTAATATCGTACGTGACATACCGTACGTAACAGATTTTTCTCTTATAATAAAACAATATATATTCTGTAAATATATGGATACAAAAACTAAAAAAATTAATAGAAAATATACATTCGGTTTCAATAAACAATTTTATAACAGCAAGTAAACAATCAGAGTCAAATTCATTTCACACTACATGCTAATTGGGAGCTTAGTTTTAACCTAAACAATTTTAGCCTAAAACACGACAATTAAATTAAAAAATTAAATATAGTCAGTTTAAACTATTTTTTTTTGCCAATAAAATGTTGTAATAAGCTTTAAATACTGACACATAGTAATATGTTAGTGTTTTCTCCTATTCAAATCATTTTGAAAAAAAGTTTCAAGGGTTATTGGGTTTTCAGTCGTGGTAGTCATTCTCGTGGAATTGCCCATATGTTTCATCGATATCGATAGCTAATGGTTACTACTGACAGAATCGGCGAAACATATACCAGTTTTTGACTCAATATTGACGACGATGTCGACGACGCCAAATAGAATAAGGGTGATTATCTTTTTACAATAATTTGTCCAATTTTATAACATTTAGTTGGATTGTCGTCCTATTTTGTTAACAGTTTCTATATCTCAAACGAGTACTTTGAGTGAAAAAGTAACATGTGCTTTGTTATGTATCAAAAACAAAATACTTGTAAAATGTTCATTCAAAGTACTTGCTTGGGATATAGAAACTGCTGGTAAACTTTGTTTTGCTTTGAGATGATAAAATAATTAAATCTGTAATGGAGTTGAAACTACAACCGAAATTTGGCACTCCATAATGAATTTAAGGCGAACTGCTAAAATTATTTGACCGATATTTGATAATCACAAGATACCAATACCATACTTTAGTATTCCGCCCTCTTTGTCAACTAGATGCATCCACATTAATATTTTATCCTACGATGATACTTTTCTAGACTTATTTTCATTTCGCGTATTGGAATTGCTAAATTTACAGCAGAAATTTGAATTCTCAAACACATATAAATTTTTAACTGTGCCGCGAATAATATGAAACCATTCATAAATTTAGTTAATACTGCTACACTATTAAAGCATTAATATCAATACATATTAAGTTTTTAAAAATTATAAATTTTAATTTTCCGCTTTATTCTTGACTAGACGTTGTCGTCATATTGAGACGGATAAGATAGTGGTTCTAAATGAAATTTTGTTAGCGAAATTTTGTGTATATAAAGGGAGATACTGCTTTCAAAAAGACAGTAGTCAATTCGATACGGTTTGACAATGAAAACGTTTATTGCTCTAAGTTTACTTGTAGCTGTTGTATCAGCAGGCGTTATGCCTGCTGTCGAACAACGTCTGCCATTGGTACCTGTAATGCCATTGGAAGAATTGGAAGGACGTATTACCAACGGTGAACTTGCCAAGCCTGGCCAATTTCCTTATCAAGTTGGTCTAAGTTTGGTCTTCGGAAACTCTGGTGCTTGGTGCGGTGGTACTTTGATATCTAACCGTTGGGTATTAACTGCTGCTCATTGTACCGATGGTGCTGATGGTGTAACTGTATACTTGGGCGCCACTGATATCAAGAACGATAACGAAAAGGGTCAACAAAGAATATACTCCTCCAAAGCCAATATTGTCGTACATGCCAATTGGGAACCCAGCACCTTGACTAACGATATTTCTTTGATCAAATTGCCCGTCCCTGTTGAATTCAACGATCTTATTCAGCCTGCCACTTTACCCAAGATGGATGGTAAATACTCTACCTATGAAGGTGATTTAGTTTGGGCCTCTGGTTGGGGTAGGGATAGTGATGCCGCCACCTCTGTTTCTCAATTCCTTCGTTACATTGAAGTTCCCGTTTTGAAACAATCCACCTGCAAAACTTACTACTTGGGCTCCGTTACCGATAAGATGATTTGCATCAAATCTGTGGATAAGAAATCCACTTGCAATGGCGACTCTGGCGGTCCTTTGGTATATAAGGAAGGTGGTGTCAACTATGTCATTGGTGCTACCTCATTTGGCATTGCTTTGGGTTGCGAAAAGGGCTGGCCTGGTGTATTCACCAGAGTTACTTCCTACTTGGATTGGATCGAACAAATCTCTGGTGTTGTCAACAAGTAATTTATTTGAATTGAGTATAAATAATAAAACAATGAACTGAAATCGATTTGTTTCTATTTTATGTTAAATATTTACATATTATTACTTATTAAACTCCCTACTCTAAAAAGTAGGAGAATATATACTACTTATGTACATCTCATTTATGATTAATTTAATGAATTGTGCAACTAATTCGGAATTCCTACTTCGCAATGTCGAATTAAATGTTCCAAATCGGACAACAATTACATTCCTCTTAAGCTTCAATATTTCCGTCCGAATTATTATGGGTGGATCCCTGCGAAGTATTATGATTTAAAATCCCCAGAAAGCAGATAAGTAAATAATTTCGGTCGACGATGCTCAACTCCATGCTAAGTTTATCGTAGCCTGCAACTCGGCTACATATATTGGTGCGTAACAGAATAAACTCTTTAAGGATTTGCAATTACTGAAAAGATGCCGTGTGCTATACTTAGAATTAGGCAAATAATTACTTATAAATTATTTGTTATATAAAAGCTTCAGTGAGTTCTTACGATTAATGAGTTATTAAAACCTTTAGTTGTAACTAAATGCTTAATTATTTAATTGCCAAAATTTTGCATTTTAACTCATTACTTGGTAATGAATAAGATTTTTCAAATAATTCTCTCTGAGATTGCTCGCTAGCTAATAAGAGTATTGCTCATTTTTCTGATTAGTGATATTCCAATAACATGTTGTTATCGCCAGTGTTACGGAATAGATTATTCTATCACCTTGTGAGTTTCCATAATCACCACTACCATCTCATTTGGCTGATTCGTATTACCTAAATTTTACCACTTGAAAAAGTAAGTTACATTCCATTTAAATCGTATCCAGGGATTGCGGGGTTCGTCATCAGCGTATCGGATTATCTATTTTGAATTCCTGCTACAGCAGTAATTTTCTGTTGTAACATATGATTGTCCTATTGGAGACTGTTTTGGTGATAGGGGTGCTATGTTGTAAGCGTTATTTCATTAGTTTAATAGGCGCACAAACGTGCCTCATGCAGAGGATTTAATTAAGAAGGAAAAGGTTTACTGACTCCTCATCTAACTTTTGCAAAATTCTATAGATTGTTGTCATTAAGGTACGGGAATGGTGCTATTGTTGTTTAGTGGGGCCGTTATATTTTTCAAATAAAATTTTTAATGATTATTGTGGGTTTTAGCTGTAATTAAACTCCAAATTAACTTTTAAAATTCACAATTCAACGCCTTTAATTGCAATTGAATTTAAATGGTGGGAATAGTTATGATAATTTCCACAACAATCAAAGCAACACCAGAAACTTAATCAACACAAAAGCACACGATAGTAAAATGGTTATGTATCTTTCTTTCTGTACATAAATATGTACATGCTTCTATGTACATATAATACATAAATAAATATGTATAAATGTATGAATGTATATATATGTATGGATAAGAAATATGTAAGTACCTGTTGCAGTAGTTACAGTTACAATTACACTTAGATGAAACATTTACTGCTTTTGTTTTGATGATGCAACATGTCGAATATTTGATACGGCAAATGGAATGGAAAAGCCGCATAGTTAATTAGCCCCAGTAACAAACAGAAACTGGTTTAACATGTTAAAGAAAGCCTTATTGAGTGATTATTCAGTGGTCTGTCTGTAACTATTCAAATGATAGCTGGCTAGTTAGATAGTCTGTCTGTATTTGAAATACTTAGTCTAGTGAATTTTATAAAAGGTAATAACACAGAGTGGAGGCGATTTAGTTTGGCGAAAAGCGCGCGTGCTCAACTATTATTAAGTTTTCCGCAAATAATATATGTTTACACTTACATACATATATGTATAAATAAGATACAAACCAAAAAAATAAATAAAATACTTTACAATAAAGAGGAAAAAGAAAGTGCAACACCTCAAAATGAACATGTTTTAGTTATAAAGTAATACAAGAAATACAATTATTGAATGAATCAAATTACAAGCACGTTGATATAATAGTTTTATTTGAAAATTGTTTTTCTTTGTCATGCCGAAAAGTGCTTCGTTTATAACATCATTCAGCATTTATTTGATTATTTGCATTATTGAATTTGCACTGGCCATAGAATGGAATAAGGTTAAGCCAATGTATCTGGTATCCATGTATCCAGCGCCGCCATCTATGCAGCAGGACGATAAGAATTTTGGTAACAACAATCCAGTTGTGCTTAACCTAGAAAAGGAAACAATGTCTGACGAAATGATAACGAAAGAAGCAATGAACCGTATATTCGGCGGCAATGAAGCCCATCAGAACAGTTTCACATACCAGGTCGGCTTCTTGTTGCAACGGCCCAAGGGTCTGTATTGGTGTGGTGGATCGTTAATATCACCTGAGTATGTGCTAACTGCGGCACACTGTGTGGATATGTGGGTTTGGCGTTTAATTAAGAGTAGTCATTCGACTCATATCGTTCTAATTGATTTTTTGTGTCTTAAGGGCTTCGCGGGCGTTGGTGTTTCTGGGCGCTCATGACATAAAAAATGCTCATGAGCCTGGCCAAATACGAATGATGGTTTACCATCGGGACTTTCTCATATATCCTACTTGGAATCCACGCCGTCTTAAAGATGACATTGCATTAGTGCATTTACCAAAATCTGTTAAATATAATGGTACGTTTCTTTTTAATATACTACATTTATTTGTTACGAACAAGGTTCAAGAATGTAAATTTCTAATAATAATTTTTATTGTGAAAGTTCAGTCTTTAAACCAATAATGAGAATTCTTAAATTTTGTTCGGTTTATTTTTTAAATCCACATAAAATTGGCAAAATAAACTGATATAAAAATGAAAAATATATGGAATATGGGAAAATATGCTGAATAAAATATTCATAAGACAAAAAAACTATGCTTCTTGGAATAAATATGAAGTTTAATAGTATAAAATATGCTTTAAAATAAGGAAAATATTCTCTTTAGAACTTGTTTTTATGCCGAAAAACAATGATTTCATGAATACAATATCTGAGGTAAATATCGCTGACTTCAGAGATAGCAAATGGTTGGATATTAAATTACTAGCAGGGCGGTTACTGCGTAACTAAATCCGAAAACGAATATATTCGAAAATGTGTGCTAAATACATTGTAATTCGAAAAGATTTTCTTTCGAATCGAATTAGGCAGTAACCCCCCTGAGTACAATTACTATACAGATGTCTGATTGCTGGAATTTTTTGTGAATGATGCTGCAGTGGTAAAATGCGAAATATCGAGCCTCTGTATTGTTGGTTATAGATAGGTCAAAATGTGACCTATTAAATAATAGTTAGTTTAACAGATGTTATTAAAAATCTAAGAAAATTTAAACCAGGTCACAAATTCTGCTAATAACCTCTTCTAAACGACAATTAATCATCTGTGAACTCTTTATTAAACCCTTATGTTGACATACGTTTCGGGAATATTTTTTTTTGAAGTTCTCGGGAAATTTCGCAAATTTCTTTATACATTTTACTCTTAAAGTTACAATATTATTGCTGCACAGATGAAACATATTTGTTGTTGCCAATCCAATGAATGATTCCATTATATCCATAGATTAAATTACCGAATTTTTGTCAAGCCAACTAAAATTTTTCAGCAACCACAGAAAAATTAGTCGGTTTGTTGTAATCACTGGTCTTGTGTGATCTATGCCCCCCACATAAAGAAAATGGAATTCATTCCGTATTATGCTTCTTTAAAAAAAGTAAAACAAACATTTTTTTGAAGGAAATCACCACATATTATACAGATATGAAAACAAATAAAAGAAAATATCAGAATGATTGTGGTTTGGAAAGAGAGATAAATATATCACACTTGTTGCCTATTGAAATTTGTATTTTTTCTCTCGCTCTGCAAACTACAAATTGAAAAGTGTTTGTAGAACGTCAAAATAGCTATACGGTTCCTGTGGAAACCACTTTCAGTTTTCTAAGTGGAATTGATATTAGTTTGTAATAATTTGTAAACTTGACTTTTGTTCTAATATACAAAACCATAGAGAATTATACATAGAGACGAGACATTCCGTATTGTCAAACAAAAATACAACAAATCATATGTCTGATACAACAACAAAATACATTGACTAACATGTATTTTGTTGTTGCAAGAGATAGGCTTTTGACAACAGGGGGGTTACCGCGTAACTCAATCCGAAAACGGAAATGTTCGAAAATGTGTGCTAAATACATTGCAATTCGAAACAATTTCCTTTCGAATCGAATTAGGGAGTAACCCCCCAGACTTATGTTTTTGACAATTCCGTCTCATCTCTATGTTACCCTATGTACAAAACTTTACCAAATTAAATTTTGAAATTCAGAAACTCTTCTGTTGAATTCCATACATCCTGCCGCATGATGTTGTTGATGTACTGAACTGCTTCTGTGATATTTACCATTGTTTTTGACGATATTGATATTTGAGTATATTTCGTATGTTTGTTGGTTTTTCACAATTTGTGTGTTTATTGTGCCTCAACTCAGAAGAAAGATACATATATCACATTTTATGTATGTATATTAGGGTGACAGCCGAATTTATTTTTTTTAGTTTTACATTTAACTTAAAATTCGTAACAGTAAGGAAATTGCTCTCATTCGCCAAATTATGGTAAAAAAAAATATTTTTTCCCGAAAATCGCAAAATTTAAATCGTAGGTACGAAAAAACTGTAAGAGGTATTGACGTAATTTTTCCATGTTTTTATTCTCTATTATGATCTCAATAAGTCCCAATGTGATGATTCTGAAATTTGTTTAACAAAATTTTTAAAAATTTGAAAATGGAGATTTCAAACTGCCTTAATAAAAATTAATTTTTTTGGCCATCCCTGCGAATGGGCTAACGGTATTCTACAAAGACAAAAACTCATACAAATGTAAATACGGATATATTTTAAGTAAAGATTAGATTTTATATTTCTTAAAATTTGTTAATTTTGTTCCTACATTTCTTGTTCAAGTGGCCTGAGACATGTTAATGGTCTGGGAAATTTTTAATCATTTTAAAATTTTTCAACCAATTTTTGTCTTTTATATCTCATTAGAATGACAGTTACGTACACATTTCGATTCTTATGCATTCGATTACAAAAATAATTATTTAGTAGTAAAATTTTTACAAAAACTGAAAAATTTGCATTTTTTCCGAATTTTAGCGATAATACAGTTTGTGGGTCAATTTGACACAAAGGAGATATAGGTTTAATCTCAAAAATATTTTTTTGACTGTAATTTTCATTAATATAAATAAATCTACATATTTATGTAACATAATGCAGAAAGTTAAGGAGGTTTACAAATTTAATTCATATAAATTGTAAAATTGTGTATATATCTGACCTTTCACCTCGATGCGCGTCCCGAAATCGTTGTCCGATTTGGCTCAAATTTTCAGTACTTATCTTTTAGACCTAGTGTCACAATATTCCACCCGGCACCCTTCAAAAATCGAACTCAAATTTTTTTCCATACAACTGATTGTCACTCTAATGTATATGTTTTACCATGCAAAAGTCTATATACTGGCATCATTCACTAATCGTCATTATGGACAGATCATAAATGTTCCACACTAATCTTAAACACACATAATTGTATATATTTTGAATTAATTTTAATCATGTATATTGTAATTGACATATATCGATTAAAAAACTAACGTACAAATATATATTTGTAGTATAGTATTACATGGTAACTCTAAAAATAAACAAAAACAACAGCGTAAAAACTTGTCACCGGAAATCAGCGATGCCAACTATTCAAGATAAAAAAGAAGTTGAATTTATAAAGAGTAATTACCAAGGCTACGATTTTGATTTAAATTAATGTTTATAGTCAGAAATTCCAAATAATTTATATCATAATTATTTAATTTATTTGATATTTATATTTTTTAATGTAAACCTTTTTTAAGTAGAAATTTGTAACCGGTTATGGCTAATAGGCTAGGTTGTTGAAAATAAATAAATAAAAAATAATAAAATAAAATGGATTAAAACAAAAAAAAAATATCCGTAATGAATATTCAATTAATAAATCAGCAGTTTACAAAACTATAACAAAATTTCTGTAAAAACTTAACATTTGGTAGAAACACCTCGTGAAACTACTCCAAGACTACAACATAATTTAATAGTAAGAGAGTTTAAGAAAGTCCCAAAAATTACTCCCCGGGAGGTTATAATAATAATCTAAATGCAATGTATTGTCAACCACTGTATATCAAATAAAAAACTATTTCTCAGTGGATAAATTTATAAATAAGATAGTTTAAACAAGTTAGAGAGCTATATTCGGCTGTGCCGGATCTTATATACCCTTCACCAAATTATACTTTAAAATAAAACTAAAAAAATTTAAATTTTTTTCCATTTTTTTAAATTTTTTTTTTTTTTAATTGTTTTTTAAAAGTTTTTTCCAATTTTTTAAAAAAAAAAATTTTAATTTAAAAATTTTTTTGTGAAAAAAAATTCGGGTTAAAAAATAAGTTTCCCGATTTTGACCCATTGTAGGTCCAACTTACTATAGCCTAATATACATCGTTGCAATGAACTATCATTAGATATCCATATTGTCTATATTTATGACTTAGTAATCGAGATATAGATCAAAAATAGGCTAAAAAATAGAGGTTGTCTCGGATTTTTGCTCATATCTCCGTTATTTATGGACGGATTTTGTTAATTTTAAATAGGAAACTCCCGAAAGCATGCCTGACAGAATTATTGAAGATTTGGATCCCGAAGATATCTGGGGTCTTCAGAAAATTGATTTCAACAGACAGACGGACATGGCGTAACCGACTCCGCTATCTATAAGGATCCAGAATATATATACTTTATAGGGTCGGAAAATTATATTGTGGAAATTACAAACGGAATAACAAACTTATATATACTCTTATCACGAAGGTGAAGGGTATAAAAATATTTTTTTAATTTCAGTGTCTGGTTCTCTATAATTGTAATTTTTGTGAATATTTTTAATTTTATAGAGCATTTTTTAGTTTTTAGAGTTTTTTTGTATTTAACATGGACTTAAGTTCCATGATGATTTTGTTTGAACTATGGCTGTAATTTGAATCTATCCTATACTAAATAAATTACATACATACGAAAATAATAAAAAATATTATCAATTTAAAACATATTTGTAATAATAGAAAATTTCACTTGTTTCAGAAAGAATACAACCAATTCAACTTCCTAAAAGGGATTATGAGTACAGAAGCTTTGACGATAAATTGGGCATAGCTTCCGGTTGGGGGCGATATGCCACCGGTGTCCATGCTATTAGCAACATTTTACGTTATGTACAGCTACGCATCGTTAATGGCCAAACGTGCAAGAACAACTTTCCGTTGTCGTACAGAACTACAAATATTTGTACAAGTGGGCGTTTTCAGAAATCAACATGCAACGGAGATTCTGGGGGACCGCTTGTTTTGCAAAGACGTACATCGAAGAAGCGGGTACTTATTGGTATAACATCGTTTGGTAGTATCTTCGGGTGTGATCATGGTTACCCAGCTGCATTTACGAAAGTAGCATCGTATTTAGATTGGATTTGGGACGAGACTGGCATTGACCCAAATTTAGACGTTACAAAAAGATTTCCATTTAGTAAAGCAATAAAAGGAAATTTTAGGGAGAAGAAAAAGAAAAAGTTTGCTAATTTAGCAAATAAAAATAGGGATAAGACTGAAAGTATTGGTGTTATTGATACAAGACTTCGGAAATATCCAGATGCAGAAGTATTTTAACTGTTCAAAATTATCAAAATTAAACGAATAGTCAAACTGGAATTTCTGTACAGCCTGATTTTATACAACAAATTAAATAATTTTAAACTTTACAAGATGAATTTATAATTTTATTTTAACATGTCCCACTTTTGGAAATTAAAATGTTTGTAAAGCTTTATCTATTTCATAAAAACAGGCTGTTAATTGTGTTGTTTTAATTTATAAAAGTTAATAAGTTATTAAAAATATAAAATTGATCTGAAATAAATGGAATCATCTCTCTTAATCTAAAATATTAAATAATATGTGCTTATTACTCTACTGCTTCGAAAACAATAACACATGTACTTTAAAAAACAAAATAATTTTTTTGCTTTTTTTTACATTTATTTATTTAAATTATGTATATAAAATTATAAAAAAAAAAAAATACTTCAAATAATTAACAGTTATATGATGTGAATAGAGCAATGTCGAAAGTAAATTATGTTCATATACCTATTTGTGTATTTTTATTTAATTACAAACCCGATTTGTAGGGGATCGAATCGAAATTGAAAACAAATTTATTTTACTACCTTTATGCAGATTCATCAAAACCATAAATTTACTAGTTTTTATGTGTAAAAGCAGGTAAAATACCGCTTCCTTATTGAAAGTTAATAGCGTGTTTCTGATTAACTACACGAAACAATAAGCAAAAAGCTTTTTTTTAAATCTCAAATAGGTGTGGCACCTCCTAAACAAAATAAATAGTTACCATCGAATATCTGGTATTTCTGATTAACTGAAACTATCAGCCCAATTATGAAAAAGTTACCTGGGAGTTTTTTTCCTTTTCCCATTGTTCCTATTCAAATTCAATATTAAAAATAAAAAAGGGAAAAAGACTCCCGGAGAATTTTTTTAATAATTGGCCAGTATATGTAAATCTTTGAACTTCAATCCCCATATATTTTAGTCATTTTCGATTATCTGGAAAACGATAATAGTAAAAGTTTTTAAACTTAGTGTTTATAAGTGGACGCAATTGGTACATTGGGCGTGGCCCCTCACATACAAAATATTTAATTTTGAATATTTGGAGAACTATTAAACTAAGTATGCATTTTTTTTTATATGATTGTACGTAGTTGACGGAAATCATGAGGGATCGTGGTCCCTACCATATAAAGCAATGAACAATTGCATGAAGATGGAATAAAAATGGGTGGGATTAGAATAATGGGCGTATCATTATTAGATAGTATGCAGTAACTGAATTATTGAGCCAGGAGTCTATTATGGATGACAACCGAACTAATGTTCATTTCATTTTCTGTTGCCAAATTGGCAACCAAAAATTTGGTGTTGCTCTCTGACAACGCAACTAAAGTTCGGTTGTTTGAAACATTCATGTTTCAATTTAAGTTTGTTGAAATTATACTATCCAACTATTTATGAAAGTCGTAGTGGAAAATATTTTAGTATTATATTTAATTAGTTCAATAAAATTGGTCAAAAAATATTGTAAAATTATTTTATAAAAATGCAAAAAAAAGTTATACTGAGGTTGAATTTAACAACATTGATTTTAATTACACAAAAATTTTATTCAAAATTTAGATAGGATAACAAAATTGCCAACACTTGAAATGAAACTAAAAACTTATTCGGGTATGTGATGGGAATCGTTTTCGAAAAAAGGTGTAATGTATTTATTTTTTTCGATATATAAATTGTTTAAACTTTAATTTTTATACTTTTAAATTAATTTGTGGAACATTTCATGTCTAAATTATTTTGTCATTTGGGATTTCTTTTATTATAAAAAAAGCAATTTTTAAAAAAATTATTCTTGAAATAAATCGAAATGCATTACAACTTTTCTAATTGAATTCGATAGATTTTTATCACATACATAATTTTTTCATATCAAGAAAATATTGGCAAAATGTTGTGTATACATAATTTTTAATTGCAGGTGTTTGTCAGCTAGTTATAGTACTACTGCATTGTTTGCATTAGAAAAACCCTCACTTCAGTCTTGTAAATATAAAAAATAGTGATTTTCTCTACTATAGAGACATATTCGTTGTAAATTCTGTCGACACCTCGGTTGTTGGAATGTTTTTTGGCAGCATTGCGTCGTCATTTATGTTCCCAGAAATATTTGATACAAACATTTCTGAACAAGGAAATTGTGAGACAGTTTCACTGAAATTGCTTTTATTCTCATTCGGCTGCTCCTGACTGTGATTTGAAACATTATCATTCTTTTCTATGCTGTCGTTTAGTTTTGTTATAAACTCTTCCAAAGATATTTTCTTCAAAGCGAATCGTTTGCCGAAAGTTTTCTTTATTTTGGCTCGCCGTTTATTCACCAAGGTCTTACTGTATCTGAAACCATCTGTACATGAGAGTGACCGCTTTATCTTACGACCACCCATTAAACGAAGATAATCTGGTTCATTATTTTGAACTGTTGGCGTCTCTTCGAAAATTGTCTCCAAACTTGAAGGCTTAAAATTAGTCAGTTTTTTATTAAGATAAATCTTCTTTATATCGGCAGGTTTTAAGTTTTGAAAGTCTTCAGTGTTCCTTACACGTTTACTAGGCTTCATAATTGTTCGTCTTTTTATTCCTAACAAAGAAGATTCTTTAGATGCTCGTGTCGGCATTTGTCGCCTCTCTGCTAAGGTGTAGCCTTTTCTATTCCGTGTACTTTTTTCTTCATCTTCTTCAATTTCCTCCCAACCACTATCACCAATAGTCTCTGTCTCACTTAAACTAATTGAAGTACCACTGGCGACATCTTGGTCGCAGACAATTGGTAGGTCCTCTGTATTGGACAAATAATTTTCGGAAACTGTCATGCTTGTAGAGGACTCCATAGCAAAATTGGGTGCGCTGCAATGTTTTCTATTTGGTATAAAATATACTGTATTTATATTAATAATATTCTTACCTATTTTCGTCCGCTATTCCACTTAAATGTTGGTGAAAATTTATTTGTGCAATACCGACAACAATTCCTTCCATAATTTAATGCAAGAGCTTGTAAACAACAGCAGGCATGGACAATTGAGGTTTTAAAATTGTACTGAACGTAAGCAAAAATAGTACTTTTTTAAGATTGATAGTACTAAACATATGGTAACATACAGACTAGAAGGAATTGTCAAAAACTAACTCTTGCAACAACAAAATACATGTTAGTCAATGTATTTTGTTGTTGTATCAGACATATGATTTGTTGTATTTTTATTTGACAATACGGAATGTCTCGTCTCTATGTATAATTCTCTATGTATTATTCTTAAGGGCACAGAACTACAACAAATACAACATGTACAAAAAGAACAGGTACTTGGTTAAAACCAGGTGGTGTCGGTGGCAAATTCAGGAAAATTCGAGCGAACTCATTAATTTTTTATATATGGAGTTTGACATTCGAAACAACTCTCTCATTGTTTCGAATGTCAAAACTAATAATTGGAGACTATACCTGATAATTTTTTCTCTTGACAACCATTTTAAATTTATCATGAAACAAATTTATCAAATTTGAACAATTGGTATAAATTTGAATTACAGTCGTTTATTATTACAATAAAAGTACTTCATCCAATCAACCAATTATATAAAAATATTCGAAGATTAAAGAATTTGAACAGATAAAAAATTAGAGATAAATCTAATTTATGTCTTGAATGTTCATTAAATTACGTGTGAATAACATTTTAAAAATAGTACAAAAATAGTGAATTTACCAACCCTGATGATGAAGTTACCATATCATTTTCTGGTTAGATTTGTGTATGATACCATATTATTTGTATTTTGCTGTGACTTTTCCCGTTAGAAAACGAAGCAAAGACACAAACCAGAAACAGTAAATTTTTAAGTTCGATTATTAACCCTCCGTGATACACATGTTTTATTTTTCACATTAGTCACACATGAGGCCTGCCCAGACCCCATAATAATATCAGTAAAATTACATAAAAATATCGTTTTTTCAAACAAATAATTATAAAAACAATTTAAATAATCTCAAACCTAAAAGCTATAAAAAAATATAAACAAAATTTTACTTAATTTGTCAACTTTTGTTGGGGTTGTTTTCACTGTAAAATACTTAGGTAATATTAAGTAATATTTTTATTTTCAATTGAGTTAGCTTTTGTTTTGGAAAATTATATTTTAGGTAAATTGTTTTAATTTTTAAAATTTCATGTCGAACTTGTTTAATATTTTAATATTTTATTGAGTTGCCTTTGCTTTTGGGAAAATAATATAAGTCAATTTTTTTTAGGTAACATGTTCTTTTTATTTTTCAGATATGAAAATTATTAGGTATACTTGCTGTAGAAAATATTTTTTGATCATGTAGGCAAATTTTGTTGGAAATAAATTTTGATATTTTGTTTGGAATTTTTGTGAGAAGATTGATTGTTGTTTGAAAATTTAAAATGTGCGGTTGATAAAAAATATATAAAAAAAAAGAAAATTGTTATTAAATAAACGAATATTTTAAAATAAATTGTGTAACATCAAAAAAGATATATAGAAAAAATATAAAAGGATATTCCAAATAAAATATAAAAAGGATATTCCAATAAACTATAAAAAAGTATATTCAAATAAAATATAGACAAAGATATTATAAAAAAAAGAGGATATTGCACGAAATTATCAAGTGAAAGTTGGAGAAAATAAAATAAAACAAAGGATAGTCAATGAAATTAAATAAAAAGTGCTAAAATATTGTATCTAAATAAATATGAAATTTTTCTTTTAATGAAGAAAATAAGACAAAACAAAAGCATAAACATATAAAATAAACAAATCCAATATTAAAGAAATTAAAAATATAAAAACTTGAAAACGTGAATTGTGAATTATATAAGAAAATTAAATAAAATTTGAAATTTTGAACATTTCTTCTTTTTAAATAAAAATTACATAAACATTTTGAATGTGTAAATAATAAATAAAAGAAAGATGAATGACAAACGAAATTAAACTAAATTTTTCAAAATTTTATAATTGAAAATTATAAAAATAAAAACATAAATAGAAAATGAATTTATTTAAAACAAGTGAATGTTAAAATAAATAGACATACTGAAATTTATAAACTTTAAATAAAAAAATACAAATCAACACGATTAAAGTTAGCAAGTTTTCTTTGGGTCAATTAAACTGGCAGAATGAATAATATAATATTTAAGTGTAGTTTTAATTAGTTTTTTTTTTTTTGTTTTATTAATTTTGAGTTATATTATTTTTAATTAATTGCTTGTGTAAAATTTTTAAAGAATAATTTTTGTGAACATGATGCTGATATGTACATATCATCGTTGGAACTCGTATATGTAAGTTATTTTCTTTTATTGGTTTTTATAAAATTTAAATTTTTATTTGTTTCATTGTTATTATAAATTTAATGCATGGAAATAACTTTGAACAATTAATTATTTTAAATATTGTATTATTTAATTTTATTTTGATTTAATAAATGATTCCATTGTATTAATTTAAAAGAAAAGAAATTAAAATGGTGTATTAAATTTTTATATTGAGTTGTGGATGTAAAAGTAGATAGATGGAATAAAATTATAGCAGGTTAACAAATATTATTTAGGGATTATATTTAAAATTTGCCCAGAATATAATCATGGTGTATCTTAATACAAAGGGGTTGGGATATGGCATAAAGCTTTAACATCAAGCTTGACCAAATATTCAGTTTACAAATTGTACATCACTGATTAGAACCCAATATGAAAAATGTGTAGTCTACGAATCAGTGACGTAACACTTTTTAGCAAAAAAACTCTCGTAAACACTTTCAAAGTTTGTAACAAACTAAAAAAGAACACACGAAGACTATTTCAACGAAAAAATATAACGGCAAAAACGTGATGAGAACATAGCTTTTATTTTACCGTAAAGAACTAACACTAAATCTGCCATATTTATTTCCGATACTATAAACTACATACAGTGGCTGAAAATAAATCCTTAAAATCACAGTATTTACAAAGTTATTAACGATTAAAGATATTTGAGTTTTTTATACTAAAAATCGATGTTTGGTATAAAACATAGGTGATTACAACTTGAGCTTGTTTTCCATAAAATCGCAGTATTTTCGAAGTTATTAATAATTAAAATATTTGAGTTTTTAAACCAATTTTTTATGTTAAAAATAGATTTTTGGTATAAAATATAAGTGAGCTTATTTTCCTTAAAATCAAAGTATTTACGAAATTGCTAACGTTGTAAGATATTTGAGTTTTTTTATACTGAAAATCGATTTTTAGTATAAAATTTTACTTTTTTTTTACTACAAGTTAATTTTTGATATAAAATATGAGTGATCACAAATTGAACTTGTTTTTCCTAAAATCGCTGTATTTAAGAAGTTATGAACGATTTAAGACATTTGAGTTATTTGTACTAAAAATCGATTTTTGGTATGAGTGAATATAAGTATAGCTTATTTTCCTTAAAATCACAGATTTAAGATAATTGAGGTTTTTATACTAAAAATCGATTTTTGGTATAAAATATGAGTGATCACCAAAAATATAAAGATAATTAATATTTAAATACGAAGAAAAAAATTGGAGCTTAGGCCAATTATCATTGGACCTTAACAAAACAATAAAATTATATTAAGAAAACAAAATAATGAAAAAAGGAAAATATGCCGTTATAAGTTAAATATGCTATAAAGAGCAAAATATGTTAAACTAATCTGTAAAGAGCAAAATGTGCACTAACAAATCGATAACAAAATTCTTAAAATTTTCTGAAACGGATAAATAACTAACTCATATATACGTTTATACGACGCATATCAAAAAATATGATATTGCATATTTTTGGTTGCCATGATTATAATCGGTCAGACATTTTTACGTATTTGCTTTTAATATTAATTTACTTACGTTTGTTTGCTATTATTAATTTTGATAATATTTGTTATTACGATTATACACTTATGTATACAATAGATATCTTCTTTTGTATATGTAATTCTTCTGTACGTGTGTTAGTGACTGAACTCCTCCTTAACGGCTGGGCCGATTTCGATGAAATTTTTGTGTGTGAGTGAGTGAGTAGGTACATTGGTCGTGCCACCTCCCATACGAAGTAAAAATGTATTAATAGCTACCGAGCGAACCCGGGACGGTCAGCTAGTTACGTATATTTTTTTAATTTTAATATAAATATTATATTTTCAAATGATTTACATATATTTCTTGAATCTGGAATAACTATCTATTGGTTGAAATGTGGCTAACATAAAAGAAAAGTGGTAAATTATTCGTATTAGGGACATAACTTGAAATCACATCCATAGGCGACAGGTAATGTCATGAATGATTAAAATATGTCATGCGGAGAGGGCTGCCCAGGACAAGTCCTAGTGAAATGATCCTAGGCATTCTGAGGACTGGGACTCGCAGTTATACAAATTTTGAAAATTATGAAATGCTGGGTATACACGATACTAATTTTCGTACTTATCGTAGTATGAGTTGAAGTACGGTTTTCTGATAGACGTTACTACAAATCGTACTATTTCATTTGAAAAATATAAAAAGTAAAAAGAATATCACAAAATAACTGACATATATTAATAATTTCGTAGTACGACAGCATGAGATACGATACTAATTATCGTACTTATCGAAGCTCCACCCACGGTTTTAGGTTCTCGCACAACCACGATATGAGATTTTTAACCATCATCGGGTGAAGTTAACTTAATCTTCTCCATTTGCAAAGATTCATCTTTTTGCCTTTCTTACCTTTCGAACAATCCCAAACATAGTCAAGTTTCCTAAAAAGCTCAATAAAATTTTATCATATTTAAAAAAATATATAAAATACGAAACGCAAAATTTTCGCGTTTAAAATGGGAAGCTCGATTTTTATTTTAGACTAAAGGCTTCTTCGGCAATCCTTCTTAGAATTCATCGTAGATTACGATTTTGATAACTGCTTGGTCGAGAAAAAAAATTGAGCCACTCTAATGTACATTTTTCGAAAAAAATTCAGGAAAAAATTACTTTTTAATTTTTTTTAATATAAATGCACATAATTTTTGACCTAATATTGATGTTAAAATAAAATAGATATGTAGGTAAGACATGAAATTTTAATATTCAAATGTGAATATCTTCGACTATGCCGAATTATAATTATCTAAATATTACCTCTGCATAAATAACTGATTTTATCATTGTACCACATGGGAAAATAATCGTGTAAGTCTTTGTAGAGAAAAATATTTTAAAACAATCAGAATACTTCAAATATATGTATTTTTTTTACCTCAAACTAACAAATTAAATATTAAAACAACATTAGACAAATCTGGCGAAATGCTTGACGATTAAGGGCCTCAAAGGTCGTATGTCGTATGACCATCGTACAAAAATCAAAGAAAAAAAATGTAGTTTACTTGTTTGCTCACATATCGTGCAATCTGAAGTGTGGTCGTACGAATGCAAAGCCATAATATATTTTTCTAAACATTATTTTTACACGGAGCGGTATAAATTAAGGAAATAAAAAGTAATCTAAACCACACCGCAAATCGCCAAACATGTCTAAATGTGTAGTTTGTAGAAAGTTTTAGTTGTCTACAATATCGTCTATTGGCACCTTTACAGTAATCTTATCAACCGGACACTCTTGGCATTGCTTTTTCTTAACATAAACGTATTATTTATACACGTTTATGTTGAAGTGGTGGGAAACTAGATACAATCTCGTGAATTTGAAAAACGGCGTTTGCAGTGAAATAATTCACTGTTCCTTTAGTCATATATAGTCCTTGACGAGTCATATATTTGTTCACACAACGAACAACTTCTTGATGTGGTTACTTGGGGATTACACGATCAACTTTTTCCTTTCAAATTTTTAATTATAAATACAATAGCGGTATTCAAAATGTAGAGTTCTTGGCCTACTAAAAAAGCAGAAAAGCTATTTATTGACAAACATTTCAATTTCTAATGTATTTTGTTTTTAGTTATTTGATATTGTGCTCTTTTACTAGGGTATTCAATCGAGTAACCGCCAATCGGTTAACCGATTAATTTTGGTCGATTAACTGTTCGAATAATTTAAAATTGGCGATTTTCAAATAACAAATAAACCGATTAATTTGTGTCGATTAACCGATTAACCGAAATTTCTTTTTTTTTTGCACTTTATATAGAAATATAGTTTTAAGCACACTAATTTTATGTATTAACTCATGAACATTAACTTCTAGCAATAGTTTTTTAGAAGTATAGCACAAAAATTTAAACTAAACAATTTGGAATGTACTATGATTATCTTTGTCCAAATGAGTCGGAGGACGACTTGATAATAGATGAATCTAAAGACATAACTGAAACGAGTCTTTTTATCAGAAACTATTAAAAGTATTCATAATCTAAAAAATACAAAAAGGACTCCAAATATATATATATGAGGATTTTATGTGAGAAATTGGATATTCTTTATCATGCCTTACTTTTGATTTCTCCAACATCTAATCAGTGAGAGAGTTCTTTCCAAGTCAAGTTTTATTAAGACTAATGAAAAAAAATCGTTTAAAAGGAAAACATTTCAATTATATTCTTTTTTAAAAAGCTTATTTCGGAAGATCTCCCTAAAATCCTAAAAAAACTCACATGTACATAAAAAAGGTCTCAGATACCATATTTTTGTTTTGCTATTACTTATTTGGTTTTGTTGAATTGTTATGTTTTATTTGTTTTTTATGTTTTTGTTCTTTTTATTAATACAATTCTTAAATAGGTACACAAAATTCGTTGTTTTATTCAAAATTAACCGATTAATAACCGATTAAATCTGAACCCCGATTAATTATTTGCTCGATTAACCGATTAAATCAGAAACCCGATTAATTAAATACCCTATCTTTTACTACATTACCAAGCCAATTACTCTACATTGTGAATACCGCTAATGTTTTAAAAACTAATTTAATATTTTTTGTTTGTATGTTTAAAATTTTCATATACTTTTTCATATGACAAATATTTTGAAATAAAAAAAAAAACAAATATTTTCCTGAAGATGATACACATTGATGTAGCGAAATATTTTTATAAAAATACCATTAGCTTAAATAATTATTATAATAAAGTTAAAATAAAAGGTCAAATAAAGTTTAATAACTATAAAAGACTGTCTAAAAACATCGCCAAATTCCGAAAATAATGAAAGAATTAAAAAAATATGTTTGCAGAAGAAATACACACAGATACCATTCGAAAGGCCGAATGTACTCATAGAGAAAAACACATTAATATTTTTTTCCCGAACTAGTGATTTTACCTATTATTTAGGTTCACCAATAGTTACATAATTAAATACATGACTAGTTATTGAACCTACATATGTTACACTGTCTGTCTGTTAGCTGGTTTAAAGTAGTCAACGCATGGAATTCACATACCGGTTACATAAATTCAGAACTCACGTATTAGTCACAAAGAGACAGTCCAATAACCGGTTTCTTGTAAATAAACCAACCCCCCATTTTCTTTGTATTCACTACAATTGGACAGGTTATTATTTGAGTCAATACAAAATATTATTCTAATAATTTAATAATATATACACTAAAGTTTATTATTTTTAATTTTTTTATGGTATTGTGTAAATAAAAATAATGGCCGTCTTTTTTTTTTTTGCGAAAATTTTCACTCCTTAAGGTGGTTCAACACTCCTAAAGACGCGGATATTGAGCTCATTTTTCTAGGGAGAGCAAAAACGGTTAAGTTTATTGCAAATCTGATTTTACCAGTTGATTCTTCAGCAAACATTAATACAATGGACGTTTTTTGAACCATTGAAAAATAGGGGGTCGCATCAATTAAAATATAGTTTGAGAAATTGAACTGTGTTCGAAATTTATGCGAAATTTACCTAAAAATGTTATTGGTTATAACTCCAGATTTGAAGCCTACATACATATTTACGAAAATCCAAACATAGTATACAACTTGAACCAAATTAATTGATGAGTTTATTAATTTATTTTATATTGTAGCACAGTGTAATAAGAAATTTATAAGAAAAAAAAAATAATAAAAGGTATTTCCCATTATTATTAACGTTATCTGTTTTCATATACAGTAGCATTCAAATCGATTTTTGAAAATTTCAAGAGGCATATTAAATATATTATCAGAAACTATATGATAAGAATTCAATTTAGATTTTCAAAATTCTTGTGTGAACATTAATACTTGGTGAAAGAAAGCAATGTTACAGAATATACCAATAGCAATGATATAAAAACAAAACGACTTTTATATTAATGGTCAGTTAAGAATTATACGCCCGATAACCATGAAAGTCTTTGTAGTGCTTGCATTAGCGTTCGCTTGCGTTTCGGCAGCTTATATACCCGATATACCTGCTTTTATTGAAGACGTAACAGAAGCTAATGTTATTGAAGGCCGTATCACTAATGGAAATGCCGCTAGTACCGGACAATTTCCTTACCAGGCTGGCTTATCGCTAAAAAGACAAACTGGTTCATTTTGGTGCGGTGGTTCTTTAATCGGCAGTGGATGGGTGTTGACTGCTGCTCATTGCACTGATGGAGTCAACACTGTAACTGTTTATTTGGGAAGCACTCGTCGCACTGTTGCCAAAGTCACTCATACAGTTAGCTCTAACTCCATTTATCAACATTCAGGCTACAACGCCAACACTTTGGCTAATGACATCTCCTTAATCAAGATTCCTACAGTCAGCTTTACCTCTGATATTAAACCTATTAGGTTACCAGCTATTTCTTCCTCATATTCAACCTATGCTGGTAGTTATGCCATCGCATCCGGTTGGGGACGTACCAATGATGGTAAGTATTATTTTTTTATGTGATTTTTCTTATTTTTATTCTTATATATAAAAAATATACATACATTTGTCTGATTTACTTTTGCAGCCGGTTCAGTTGTATCATCATTGAATTATGCTCGTCTGCAAATTATTACTAACACCGTGTGTGCTGCAACTTATGGCAATTCGGTTGTTACTGGCAATACTATATGTGTTTCGACTCCTAGCGGCACTTCCACTTGCCAAGGTGATTCTGGCGGTCCATTAGCTTTGGAATCATCCCAAGTTCTTGTTGGTGTTACATCTTTCGTTTCCGCAACAGGTTGTCAATCTGGAAAACCATCTGGATTTGTCCGTGTAACCAGTTACTTAGACTGGATCAAGGCCAACACCGGCATATCCTACTAGTTTCTATAGGAGAAAATTCAATTATACTTGAAAGCTAACAATTTGTGAAATTATGGTTGTACATATGTTATTAAAGTTTAAAATAACGAAAATAAGATTTTTTAAATAATGAAAATAAGAACAACAAGTAAGAGAGCTATATTCGGCTGTGCCGAACCTTATATAATCTTCACCAAATTATACTTTAAAATAAAATTGTTTTTTAAAAGTTTTTTCCAATTTAAAAAAAAATTGTTTTAATTTAGATTTTTTTTTAATTTATTAGTGAAAAAAATTTCTGACAAAAAAAGTTTTTTGTAAAAAAAAATTCGGATTAAAAAATATTTTTCCCGATTTTGACCCATTGTAGGTCCAACTTACTATAGCCTTATATACATCGTTGCAATGGACTTTGAAATATAGGCCAAAAATAGAGGTTGTCTCGGATTTTTGCTCATATCTCCGTTATTTATGGACGGATTTTGCTGATTTTAAATAGGAAACTTCTCGAAAGCATGAAAGACAGACATGGCTAAATCCACTCCGCTATCTATAAGGATCCAGAATATATATACTTTATAGGGTCGGAAAACTATATTGTGGAAATTACAAACGGAATGACAAACTTATATATACCCTTCTCACGAAGGTGAAGGATATAAAAACACAGTGTGTTTTCTTTCGCATGTTTCATGCCTTACACCACCAAAATAGGAGTGGTGGAGGTTACCAATCTACTCAGAATCTATTCCTGAGTTGATTAGCAATATCCGTCTATACATTAATGTTAACATTTTGGTCAAAGTACATATACATAGGTTAAATATATACCGATTTATAAGGACAAATAAGTTCCACTTTATGTCGCTTATGTCTGGAGCAGCATTCACAATCTATGACTGTATAGCGATCGACTCAGAATCACTTTCTGATTCGAATAAACGATGTCCGTAAATGTATAACTTGTGCGCAAAGTACAGTGCGCAAATTTGAAGATATACCAATAATATTTGGTATATACAGTATTCGCGACTACCTATTATCGAGACGGCTTAATTTTTAAAATAGCAGGTTCTATAATCGCGACAGTTTCTATTTTCGCGACTTTTACCTGGGGGGTTACTCCCTATTTCGATTCGAAAGAAAATCTTTTCGAATTACAATGTATTTAGCACACATTTTCGAACATTTTCGTTTTCGGATTGAGTTACGCAGTAACCCCCCTGTTTTCTTTTTTATCTTCAATTTTGTCGGTTTACCGCATTATAAAGCAAGAAAATTAATTAAAAAAGTTCGTACGTACAACAGAAAGTGGCCCTGGGAAACGTTGCACCTTAAAGAAAGCTGAGTACCACTTTATAAGTGGTTTATAAAACAAAGGGAAACAAATTTTCCAATATCAGACGATCAAAAGCCAGTCATTTGTGTTCCAAAATTTATCAAAATTCACGTTTCAATGTCAGTTAAGGATGGTTAAAGAAATTTATGCGTCGACATGGAATTCGATTTTTAAAAATTACAGGCGAAAAATTGTCTTCGAAGCCTTTTGAAACTGGCTGAAATCGGACCATTATTTCAACCAGCCCCCATACAAATGCCCTCCCGAAATTCGACTTTATTGGTCATAACTGTTTAATTTATATAGGTATCTACACAAATTTAGCTCCAAATAAGTTTTGTGTATACGGAAGTCATGTCATGTAATTTAATTATCATGTGTACATAATTAGTCATAGCTCTCATATAAGGTCGGCTACCGAAAATCATTCACGAAAATAAATTATGTATTGAAATAAAAAAAAAAATGTTTTTACTCATTTACACAGTGTAGGGTATTTGATCGGGCTTGACCGACCAAACTTTCTTATTTGTTTTATATTGGATTTGAATGCTCATAAAAACATGACCGTTTAAGGCATAGATAAATACACATAGATCGGAAACTCTCCTGTCAGAGACCTAACTCAGTTGTCAAAAACCTAAGTGTTGAGAATGTATTAGTAAAACAAACTATGTGAAAACAAAAACAACACTCGTATGTGTAACTTTTTTGAGTAATTTTTTTTACCCTTCACCTTCGTGAGAAGGGTATATATAAAATCTAAGACAACTTCTATTTTTAACCTATTTTTAATCTATATCTCGATTACTAAGTCATAAATATAGACAATATGGATATCTAATGATATATATATCAAAGTCCATTGCAACGATGTATATAAGGCTACAAAGTTGGACCTACAATGGGTCAAAATCGGGAAAAATATTTTTTAACCCGAATTTTTTTTCCCAAAAAACTTTCTTTTGTATTAATTTGTTTCACTAATAAATTAAAAAAAAAAAATTTAAAAAAATCAGAAAAAACTATTTTGAAAAAAATTTTTTTTTTAATTTTATTTTAAGGTATAATTTGGTGAAGGGTATATAAGATTCGGCACAGCCGAATATAGCTCTCTTACTTGTTTTGTTTGAGTTTTTTTCTAGTTTCCGCTCTTTGTATATTTTGTCTATGGTTTAAGGCATAGAGAAACATAGAGCGGAAACTAGAAAAAAACTCAGACAAAAAAATTACTCAAAAATGTTACACATACGAGTGTTGTTTTTGTTTTCACATAGTTTTTTTTACTA
This sequence comes from Calliphora vomitoria, assembly GCA_942486065.2. Lineage (NCBI taxonomy): Eukaryota > Metazoa > Arthropoda > Insecta > Diptera > Calliphoridae > Calliphora > Calliphora vomitoria. The sequence goes on along the minus strand of OW818031.2, from coordinate 12,280,876 downwards.
ATACATTCTCACCACTTAGGTTTTTGACAACTGACTTAGGTCATTGACAGGAGAGTTTCGGATCTATCTGTATTTATCTATGGTTTAAGGTATCGTAATAATTTTATAAATTTAAAAATATTGTTATGTTTTTAATGAATCATAGAAATATTAATTTTTTGTATAATTTTTAAGCAATTGAATAAAATGCTATTGAAAAATATACTATTTTTAAAAAATCTGCAATGTGACATATTTTATTTTAAATAAAACAAGTAAGAGAGATATATTCGGCTGGGCCGAATCTTATATACCCTTCACCAAACTATACTTCAAAATAAAAATTTTAAACATTTTTAGGTAAACAAAATTAATTTTTATTTCAGTTGTTTTTTTTAAATTTTTTGAAAAAATTTTTTTTTCGATTTTTTTAAAATTTATTTTATTTTTTTAAATTTAAAAAACTTTTTTTTTAAATTTAAAAATTTTTTTTTAAATTCAAAATTTTTTTTTAATAATAGGTAAAAAATCGAGGTTGATCTGGTTTTTTCATTATATCTCAGCCATTTGTGGACCGATTTTGCTGATTTTAAATAACTTCTCGAAAGCATGTCTGACAGAATTATTCAAGATTTGGATCTGGGGTCTTCAGAAAATTGATTTCAACAGACGGACGGACAGACAGACAGACAGACAGACAGACAGACAGACAGACAGACGGACATCGCTAAATCGACTCCGCTATATATAAGGATCCAGAATATATATACTTTATAGGGTCGGAAAATTATATTGTGGAAATTACAAACGGAATGACAAATTTATATATACCCTTCTCACGAAGGTGAAGGGTATAATTAAAAATCTACATATATTCGATTCAGTAATTTTGGTAAGATTAAGGCCATAGAATAAAAGCATAGAACGGAAAGAGAGAGCAATAAAATATAATAAATTACTCTCTTTTCATACATACGGGTGATACATAACAAAATACATTCTCATGAATTAGGTTTTTGACAACAGACATAGGTTTTTGGCTCTCAGTTACCTATCTAGTTGTCATCTATGATTAAGGACCTTATTTTGTAAATCACGTCACCAAAGTGATAATTATGTGGAAAGCAAAAACAAAATTTTAAAAATTTGTTGTTTTTTCACAAAAGGATATAAGGACAAACCAGGACAACCTCGATTTTTGACCTATTTTTGATCTATATCTGGATATTTATTTCAAAGACTTTTGCAACGGCGTATATAAGGCCAAAGTAAATCGGACCTACAATTGGTCAAAATCGGGAAAAATATTTTTTACATTTTTTTTTAATTTAAAAAATAAATTTAAAAATAATGTTTGCCCTAAAATTTTTTGGCTAACAAATTTAAAAAAAAATTTTAAATATTGAAAAAAAAAATTTATTTTAAGTATAATTTGGTGAAGGATTTATAAGATTCGGCACAGCTGAATATAGCTCTGTTACTTGTTAGATTAGGGTTTATTATCTGGTTTTAAACATTTCATTATTGTTATTTGTTAGTAAATAAATAATAAAGGCCAAATAATATGCGTTTAAAGTAATACCAGGTGACGTCAAATTTGCAATTAATTTGAAAAACATTTCAACTAATAAGTGAGCCATTATCAAAATGAAATAAATAGTGATAAATTTCCAAAAATTACCCACTATATATAACACTTGAGCACACATCAAAATAGATCATATTTATAATCTATGGAAAAGTAGGGGTGTTTGTAGTTATTATTAATACAGTCCGATAACAAATAAAGAAAATAAAGTATAAAATGGCCAAATCGCAGTCAACGAATATCAGTGATTGCAGTTCAATTAAACAGAATGCAAATTTTCTATATTCTCGCAGTAACTATTGCAGTAGTTTCTGCAGGTACTATCCTGCCAGAAAACTCAATTATCCAGCCACGACAATTGCCAGTTGCTCTTAATGTTGAAGGACGTATTACTAATGGCAAGGACGCTGCTGAAGGACAATTCCCATACCAAGTGGGCTTAAGTTTCTCCAGTTCAAATGGAGGTTGGTGGTGTGGCGGTTCATTAATCGCCAACACTTGGGTACTGACTGCAGCTCACTGCACTAGTGGGTAAGATAATGCAATGACATAATAACTATGACATTGTGACATAACATATGTGTATTTTAAAATAGCGCATCTTCGGCAACTGTTTACCTAGGAGCAACCGTTCGTACTAGTCCCAAGGTGACATACACTGTTGCCAGCAGCAGCTTTGTTCAACACAAAAGCTACAATTCATTGTTGTTGAGCAATGATATATCATTGATTCGTATTCCTGCAGTTAGCTTCACAACCTATATAAACAAAGTTGCTTTGCCCGCTGTTTCCTCTTCTTACTCGACCTATGCTGGTCAAAACGTTATCGCTTCCGGTTGGGGATTAACTTCGGATTCTGCTACTGCCGTTGCTTCCAAATTGCAATATGCCACTTTGCAAGTTATTGATAACTCGGTTTGTGCACAGACCTATGGCTCTCTCATCATCAAATCGAAGACAATTTGCACTGCCACTCCTAATGGCACCTCAACCTGTAGCGGAGACTCTGGCGGTCCCTTGGTTTTGGCCTCCTCGAATACTCTTGTTGGTGTTACCTCCTTTGTTTCTTCAGCTGGCTGCCAATCTGGAGCCCCAGCTGGTTATGTGCGCGTCACCAGTTATCTGGATTGGATTCAAGAGAATACTGGTATATCTTATTGAAAAAAAATATTTTTGAAAAATAAATACAAATGCATAATGGTTTAAATAAGACACTGTGGTAATTGTAATTTTGTCCTGATACTTGAGGTAGTATGTCCTGTTAAAATTTAGAGAAATTCTTGGGAAAAAATTATTTCAAAGTGGGTCGATTTTCAGTACTACCTTAAACATTTAGAAAGTTCAATTTATTTACTTATACAATTCCAATGGATCTTTTAGGACGAAAATCAAACATATTATTTGGTTATACCTACTTATGTATGTGACTTAGACTTCAAATGTTGTTTTTATAGACTTCACTTTAGTAAAGGCTCTTAAGGTACATGTATATTGTTCCTTCTAGTTAATCAGAAAGACGCTGAGATAATATGAAAATAGATACAACAGAACAAAGACAGATTCGTTAAAAGCGTTAAAAAGTTATGATCAGTCAAAGTTGAAATTTCAAAAAAAAAAAAATCGGTTGTGACGAACTAAAAACTTGACAAATTTGAATTTTTGGGCAGGAAATTGCGGTGCTATCGTATACATGAATAAAAATGATATGTATATAAATAATCATAAATGAGGTAAATACGCGTCATAACGTGAAAGTTTTAAAAATAATAATTTTTAGCGGGCACATTCATACAATTGTAGTTAGAGATCTAGAACATCGTGTGATCGTAATATTTTTACATCTTCCACAATAAAATCGCTGACACGTGTTATAATTCTCAAATGCAAACATTTTCAGAAAAATCGCAAAATCTTCATGTTTGAATTTTTTTAATATTTTGAGATATGTTTAGTGACTAATGTTACGATTTCAATCTAATATGTTGGTTCTTTAGTTACTCTTATCCTAATTTATTTACTGAATCTTTAACTTCCAGGCACACCTAAAACGGAAATGTATGCGAAAATCGTTGGTTTTTAAGTGTTTCTATATAGAAAGTGGATACACGCCAAACTTTTAATATTTTCAAGATTCTTAATATCATCATTATATATTATTGGCAGTTGTTAACAAAATTAAATACCATCCATATAATTTTCGTTTTCGCGTAAATCGCGATTATGTAAACCAGAAAGGCAGCATAGTTATTTGTTCTTTAAGTTATAATTGTATAACTTCTGCATTTTTTTTTTTTTTAAATTTAGGATTCAATCGTGTTTGTATAAATCACCAAAACGTTCCAAAGGACATTGAAATATTCATTTTAGATAAGAAACCAAACAAATATCTATACAGTTTTGTAGGCCTGTTAAAGTACTACTAATTTCGGAGACATTTTTTCAATACTAGTACGAAATGCATTGAAAAAAAATATACATTTTTTCATACCCAAAATATTAAAGAATTTCATTTGATCGGGACGAAAATTTGCACCAAGGTTAGTTCTATTAGATTTCTTCAATCCTTCGGGAAAAAAACAAGTAAGAGAGCTATATTCAGCTGCGCCGAATCTTATATACCCTTCACCAAATTATACTTTAAAATAAAAATTTTAAATATTGTTAGATAAACAAAATTAAATTTTTTTTTTTTCAAAATTTAAAAAAAAAAAAAAATTTTCACAAAATTTTTTTTTTTTTTAATTTTTTACAATTTTTTTTTTTAATTTTGTTCAAATTTTTTCTTTAATTAAAATTTTTTTTAATTTATTAATAAAAAATTTGGTTTAAAAAATATTTTGACCCATTGTAGGTCCAAATTACTATAGCCTTATATACACCGTTGCAATGGACTTTGAAATATCTGTCATTAGATACCCATATTGTCTATATTAATGACTTAGCAATCCAGATATAGATCAAAAATAGGCCAAAAATCGAGGTTGTCCCGGTTTTTTTCTTATATCTCAGCCATTTGTGGGCCGATTCTCGATATATTGATGAATCAATTATTTTTGAAAGTTATTTTTGGGGCTACGGAAAGTTGATTTCAACATACAGACGCACATGGCTATATCGACTTTGCTATCTATAACGATCCACAATATATGTATATACTTTGTAGAGTCGCAAATGAAAAATGTAGAAATTACAAATGGAATGACAGACATATATATACCCTTGCCACCTTTGTATCTTACAATATACAATTTTTAATTTTTTTGGCAAACTAACTAATTAGCATTGAGAATACAGAAAACCCAAAAACCCTTGAAACTTTTTTTCAAGATGATTTGAATAGGAGAAAACACTAAAATATTACTATGTGTAAGTATTTAGAGCTTATTACAACATTTTATTGGGAAAAATAATAGTTAAAACTGACTATATATTTAATTTTTTAATTTAATTGGCGTGTTTTAGGCTAAAATTGCGGTTAAAACTAAGCTCCCAATTAGCATATAGTGTGAAATGAATTTGACTCTGTTTATTTGCTATTATAAAATTGTTTATTGAAACCGAATGTATATTTTCTATTAATTTTTTTAGTATTTGTATACATATATTTACAGAATATATATTGTATAATTATAAGAGAAAAATCTGTCACGTACGATATTACATTTTATTTATTATAAAACCATCCAAATATGGCGGATTGTAAAGGAAAAATATTTCGTTTTTATATTCTCACGATTCGAAAATTTTCGCATATTTTTACATATACCTCAATATGACTTCCGTTTTATGTTACGTACGATATACCCTTATTTTGGTCGATATTTTAGACAACAATGTTTCGAAAGAACTTATTATTTTTTTAAAATAGAGCACCCTTTGAATGGAACATAAAGACCAAATTATTTTTCATATACTCTTATTTTTGCAAAATCTATTCCACTCTATAAGCGACAAATGTCACGTACGATGACATGGAATTGCCCATATGTAAGAAAAGCATAATTTCTTTTTGTAATTTATATCTCACAATAAAGTTTTTAAATTGCTTGTAAAAATGCATAAAATAAAAGGTTTTAATGTTGGATTGAAGCAAAATTCTATCTGAGGTGTTAAGAAACAAAGGGATATCCAACTAAACACTAGACTGTCCACAAAAAATCGATTTTGGAATCTTGTTGGTCTTAACCCCACAAAACGATTCCCCTTTCCAGATATTGAGAAAGCCGAAATTTGAGCTCGATTAAACGACGTTAACCCGTGCCGCTCGTCGCTCAAAGTTTGAAAAAATCAACATTTTTGGCCAAAAAGCTAACATAAGAAGCTATAACTCCAGAACGGTAAATAATAGAAACATGATTAGTATCTCAAAACAAAGCTAATATTATTCTTCAAAATTTATTTTATATACATTATTCTTGTTACTTTAAGCCAAACAGAGTTACAACAGCTTTTGTCTCCAAAAACGTGACCTAGTCGCGGTAGGAGCATACTTCGTATATTTTGATATTATGTGAAAAATGTTGCCATAAAATCCTGTAATTTTAGTAAATATGGTCGACAAATAAAGATTATTTCCATATGTTTCAATGTGAATTTCCAAATATTGCGAAATTTGACCTTTTACCTCCAAAGTTTACGCTTTAGGATTTCCCGATTTATATATAACTTCAGGGACATATTTTTTAATATCTGAGAAATAATATTCTGTAAATATTTTGGTTAAAATGTATAACAATAAAAAATTATGACATATTTTCTAAAATATTCCAAAAAAATGAGTTTTTCGCGAAATCCGCAGAATTCAAACCGCAGGTACACCTGAACTATAAGAGGTATTGACCTAATTTTTTAACTGTTTTGTTCCCTAATCTATTGACCATAAACCCACCGGTGATATTTACAAAATTTAAAAATTTGTTTAACAAAGTTTAAAAAAACTGAAAATGGTGTTTTGAAACTGTTGTCTAAAAAAAAATTTTTTTTTGACCATAGCTGAGAACAGATTCACGTTATATTTTAAGGAAAAAAACTTATATTTGAGCAAACATAGATATATTTTATGTAATAAAATAGTTTTATTCGTATAGTTTTCCGAGACACGTTAATGGCCTGGGGAATTTTTAATAACTTTTACATTTTTCAACCAATTTTTGTGTTTTATATCTTTTTGAAATACTAAATCTATGTACATTATGATTCAATAACAATAAAATGTAAAAATATGTACTTACTAGCAACATTTTTCACATATCAAAATATACGAAGTATGCTCCTACCGCGACTAGGTCACGTTTTTGGAGACATAAGCTGTTGTAACTCTGTTTGGCTTAAAGTAACAAGAATAATGTATATAAAATAAATTTTGAAGAATAATATTAGCTTTGTTTTGAGATACTAATCGTGTTTCTATTATTTACCGTTCTGGAGTTATAGCTTCTTATGTTAGCTTTTTGGCCAAAAATGAAGATTTTTCAAACTTTGAGCGACGAGCGGCACGGGTTAACGTCGTTTAATCGAGCTCAAATTTCGGCTATCTCAATATCTGGAAAGGGGAATCATTTTGTGGGGTTAAGACCAACAAGATTCCGACATTTTTTTTCCCCCATACAAATAGTGGACAGTCTACTAAACACAGATTCACTAAAAAGGTCAGACAATTTTTGTAAAAATTAAGCCTAAGTTTCCATTGTTTTCTCAATACCATAATCAGTTTGTTATTTTAAGAATTTATTTATTTTCCTATTTTTTTATATGTATTTACATAATAAATAAAAGTATACACCTATTAAAAAATACCAATTTCTGTTTTTTGATTTTAACCTACATATTAATTAAAAATTTCGAAAATTGTCCATTGTATTGTTAACCACTGCATACAGGGACAGAATTACCGCATTCGTGATCGAATGTGCTATCGTGTCGAAACATGATTTCGATATCGAAATTATAATTTCCTACTCGATATCGAATGCCATAATCTCAAATAAGAAAATTGCGATCAGTTTCACTCGATATCGAATGCGGTAATTCAGCTCCAGATTTTCAAAAACTCTATCACTATTTTGAAAATTTACTCAATGATATCTGATTTATCATAACCATGCAATAACACTGATACTGGAGACTATACCGAAAATTTTTAGACAACCATTTTGAAGTTCATCATGACAAAAATGTATCAAGTATAGACATAGGGTAAATAAATTAATCAATTATATTTATAATATTTAACTTTCAAAGTAAACATTTTTTAAAGGATTAATTTCAGGAAAAAGAACCATAAATACAATTGTTACTTTCGGAGTGAATTTATATTTTTGCAAATGTAATGGACTATACCAAAAAAATGGACTAATAAAACAAATATTTTTTGTTTACCTAATTTGTTTATGAATTTAGTACATCACAATAGAAGCGTCTGGTACAGGCGCGGATCCGCAAAACAGAAAAGTTTTCATAAAAAAGGGAAAAAAAGAAAAATGTAAAACAAATTTTAATTAAAAATGGATGTACTTTCATTACAATTTATTTTTCCAAACTATTTTATTTCAATACAAAACGGCTGTTTTGTTTTTGTTTGTCACTAATCAAATCAGACGATGTGTACAACTTTTACAGATGGAAAATTTGACAATACATATGTAAACTACATGTACCCCCATTTTCTCAAACTCTGATTATCTTTTGTATCCATATGTAATTCCGTATGCATGTCAAAATTTACATATGATTCATAATTTTTGCTATCACACCTGCCTATGTTTTTCTGTACGACATAACCTATAAATGTAAACAACAGCTAAATTTTTAATGTGTATAATGTTAAAATTGTAAATCTGCTGAAATTATAAAGTTGTTAAAAGTAAAATGGATGTAACAACCGTCAACTTTTCATGTTTATTATTCATTTTTTTATTTTTCAAAACAAAACAGCAGTTCTGTTTATGTTTGTCACAGGAAAATAGAGCATGCTGTAATCGGAAATATTTCATATGTATTTCTACATATATTTTACACATGCAATGTTTCATATGTATCAGACGATGTGTACAACTTTTACAGATGGAAAATTTTACAGTATATATGTAAAATACATGTACCCCCATTTTCTCAAACTCTGGTTATCTTTTGTATCCATATGTAATTTCGTATGCATGTCAAAATTTATATATGATTCATAATTTTTGCTATCACACCTGCCTATGTTTTTCTGTACGACATAACCTAAAAATGTAAACAACAGCTGAATTTGTTGTTAAAATTGTAAATCTGCTGAAATTATAAAGTTGTTAAAAGTAAAATAGATATAACAACCGTAATTTTTCATGTTTATTATTCATTTTTTTTAATTTTTCAAAACAAAACAGCAGTACTTTTTATGTTTGTCACAGGAAAATAGAGCATGCTATAATCGAAAATATTTCATATGTATTTTACACATGCAATGTTTCATATGTATCTGACGATGTGTACAACTTTTACAGATGGAAAATTTTACGGTATATATGTAAAATACATGTCGTGAGATAGCACCTTTAGTCTGGTAGCACCTTAACAACGCGAATTTATAGAATGTGACGACAGAACTACAACAAATACAACAAGGCGAATTTATATACTAGGTGGTGTTGATAGCACAGCTGATTAAAAACAACAGGCAAACTTTGACAGCTTAAACCAAGGCGTATTAACAAGGTGAGTGCATAAGATCAGCTGTTTCTTAATTCGCCGTGGTTTAATGTAAGTCTTCTGTCAAACTATGTTTATGTTTACATTTGTTATTGTAAATAACATAGTAATATTTTAATTCGCCTTGATTTTGACATTTGTTTTACATTTTAACAAAAACAAAATGCCTGTTGTTTTTGGATTGTTGTATTTGTTGCCGGGACGCACTCACCTTGTTAATTCGCCTTGGCTTAAACCACATAAACAAAATACAAGTGGTTTTTGTAAATATTGTACTTGTTGTAGAATCGACACCACCTGGTATATAAATTCGCCTTGAAATACAACACGTACAAAAACAACAGGTACTTTGTGTTTGTTAAAAGATATATAACTGCCAAAAGTGCCTGTTGTTGCGTGGTTTGTTGTATTTTTCGCCACAACAAACACAAGTGAATTGACACAAGGCGAGTTCATACAAGGTGGTGGCAGTTCTACAAAAACAACAACTGGTCTTAACAAATGTCAAAAAACAAAAATTAAAAATTAAAGAAATATGTATTAAAACTTAATATAGTGTAGGGCTTTAATTGTTTATGTAAAAAATTAATATTTTGTTAATAAGCTTAGAATATGTAGATATTTAAATAGAAAAGCAAGCTTTGACATCTGTTAGAACCAAAAAGAGAAAAAAAAAATTAATCAGCTGTTCTTCTAAGGTCACCTTCTATAAATTCGCCTCAACTCTTTAGCTGAGCAAATCTTATATCGAGGCGTATTCCAAGGGGAATTTATAGAAGGTGAGGATAGAACTACAACAGGTACTTTGTTTTGGTTAAAAGATAAGTGAACTGTCAAAGTTGCCTGTTGTTGTTTTTGCTTTTGGGTTTGTTGTATTTTTCGCCGCAACAAACACAAGTGAATTGACAGTTCAATTATCAAAACAACTGAAGAAAAAAATTAATCAGCTGTTCTTCTGAGGTCACCTTCTATAAATTCGCCTTGACCTTAAGAAATATAAAATAATCTTTTTACTTTTTATAACATATTTAAAAATTTGTGTAAACAAATACACCAAGGCGAATTTATATAAATTCGTCTTGTAGAATTGCCCTTATGATGAATACTTATATTAATTCGCAATGCATAAGGGCAATTCCAAGGCGAATTAACAAGGTGAGTGCGTCCCGGCAACAAATACAACAATGCAAAAACAACAGGCATTTTGTTTTTGTTAAAACGTGAGTATGTCAACCACGACTTTTTTACTTTAAAATAAAAATTTTAAATATTTTTAGGTAAACAAAAAATTTTTTTTTCAAAATTTAAAAAAAATAAAAAATTCTTTTCTCAAAATATAAAAAAAAAAAAATTTTTTTTTCAAAATAGTTTTTTAAATTTTTTTAATTTACTAGCGAAAAAAAATTTTGTTGGTAAAAAAAAAATTCAAGTTAAAAAATTTTTTTCCCGATTTTGACCCATTTTTGGTCCAAATTACTATAGCCTTATATAGATCTTTGAAATATCTATCATTTATTTATACGCATAATTTATATATTTCTTAAATAAATTTTTGTTTTTTTTCCATTTTTAAAATTAATTTTTTTTTTTTTAAATATTATTAAGTAGAAATTTATGACCGATTATGGCCAATAAAATAAAAAAAATATCCATTTTGTCTATATTAATGAATAGTATTCCAAAAAATCGGGGTTGGCCCTGTTTTTTCCTTATATTTGGCTCGATTTTAAATAGCAACCGATCCGGAAGAATTCCCGATATATTGATGTATGAATCAAGTTTGTAAGTTATTTCGGGTCTTCAGAAAATTGATTTCAACAGACGGACATGGCTTATGCCCGTAATTTCAACAAATAGATATCTATCAGTGTTTAGTTACCTATGGAGTAAAAATATTTGGTAATTTCTACCCATAGATATTGATTTGAAATTAATGTAAAGTTACCTTTTAGGTAAATTTATCTGCTTGGTATTTTACACCGTAGATATCTATTTGTTGAAATTACGAGTATTAATCGACTCCGCTATCATAAGGATCCAGAATATATATACTTTATAGGGTCGGAAAATTATATTGTGGAAATTACAAACGGAATGACAAACTTATATATACCTTTTTCACGAAGGTGAAGGGAAATAAAAAAAAAATACTACAATTTCACTATGTGAAGGTATTTAGAGCTTATTACAACTAGATTTAATTTTAAATTTAATTAGTAGGATAAAATGGCGGCGAAAACTAAGCGACCAATTATTATTAGGATTCCATAAGTCTAAAAGTTGAAATCAACTTTTTGTTCGTATTGTTATCTCAAAAAGTTAAATTTTTATTGCTAAAAATTACAAAAAGTGCATCAATAAATGTAGAAATCATGTATTTTTACAAGATATGGTAAAAAGTCGAAAATTTTAATTTTCATAAATTAGCAAAAGTCGAAAGTTCGAAACGTCGACATTTTGTTTCAACTATAGAACCTTAATTAGTATGTAATAGGAAATTAGTATGACTCTCATTCTTCTTTTATCTATTATCACCTTGTTGTCCGAAACCAAAAATATTTTTATTTGATCAATTCACATGTCATATTGTCCCAATATTTCAAGAATCGGCGGCGATTACTGAAACTACATATAAGTAAAACCATTTTTTATTTTAAACTTTGCGTTTAAAAATGGACGCAATTAGTACATTGGGTGTGGCCCCTCTCATACAAAATATTTATTTTTTAATATTTGAGAACTATTATACTTAGTATGCATCCTTTTTTACATCATTGTACGTTTTATTACTATTGATGCAATAAAAATGGGTGGGATCAGAATAGTGGGCGTAGCATTTCCCATATTATTAGGTAGTTTCCAACACTTGAAATGAAACTAAAAACATATTCGTGTATGTGATGGAAATCGTTTTTGAAGAAAGATGTGATGTATTTATTTTTTTTTGGTTTATAAATTGTTTAAACTTTAATTTAGATACTTTTAAATTTATTTGTAGGACATTTCATGTTTAAATTCTTTTAAATTATTCGCTATTTTTCATTTGGGATTGCTTTTGTTACGAATAAATAAGCAATTGTTTAAAAAATTATTCTAGAAATCAATCGAAATGCATTACAACTTTTCAAATCGAATTCGATAGATTTTCATCACATACCTAATTTTTTCATATTAAGTAGTTTCCAAAAAACCGAAAAATTTCAAAACCGCAGTTTCGGTTTTAAAAATTGAAATCCGATCGGTTTCTGTTCGGGTTTTCTTCTAATGGTACTTTTTAGTATATTAAATTATTTTACTTATATGTATACATAATAGTTGGCTGATGTGCTTCTGAGTAAAGAAAGAATCAAGGATAGAGGGCATAATGATATTGAGGTAACAAAAACTATTATTGAAATTTCTACAATAATGAACCTATAAGCAGGAAATTAATCACACATGATCCTGACTGAGTTAGAATATAAAAAAGGGACTTGAATATTTTATAACGATGGACCTTGAAACACGAAATTAAGCATTCATTCAATGTTACTACTTATTTCTTTATTATGAAGGTACTTTTTGAATATTTTATAATAATAAGGCTTAAAATTGAAAATTGGGCACAAATGATTCTGAATGAGTTTGAATTCACAAAAGGTGATTATAGTGGTACCTTTTTTTTGTATGTTCTATAATAATGGACACAGAAATATGAAATTAGACATTCATGATGCTGAGTAGGAATACAAAGTGTGGGTCTTTATGGTACTGTTTTTATTCTATACTTTTTGGCAAAATGTTGTGTATACATATTTTTAATAGCAGGTGTTTTTACATTGTTTGCATTAGAAAAACCTTCGCTTCAGGGACATTATTACAACTTGCCTTTAAGTTCGTAATAGTAAAAGGTAACTTTAAGTAATAGAACAAGGTTGCTTTAAAGTTAACTTTTACTATTGGGAACATAAAGGCAAGTTGTAATAATGGCCCTCAGTCATGTAAATATAAAAAATAGTGATTTTTCTACTATAGAGACATATTCGTTGTAATTTCTCTCGACAAGTCGGTGGTTGCAATGTTTTTTTGGAATCATTGCGTCGTCATTTATGTTCCCAGAAATATTTGATACAAACATTTCTGAACAAGGAAATTGTGAGACAGTTTCACTGAAATTGATTTGAAACATTATCATTCTTTTCTATGCTGTCGTTTAGTTTTGTTATAAACTCTTCCAAAGATATTTTCTTCAAAGCGAATCGGTTGCCAAAAGTTTTCTTTATTTTAGCTCGCCGATAATTCACCAATTATTCACTTACTGTATCTGAAACCATCTGTATATGAAAGTGACCGCTTTATCTTACGACCACCCATTAAACGAAGATAATCTGGTTCATTATTTTGAACTGCGTCTCTACGAAAATTGTCTCCAAACTTGAGGGCTTAAAATTAGTCAGTTTTTTATTAAGATAAATCTTCTTTATATCGGCAGGTTTTATGTTTTAAAAGTCTTCAGTGTTCCTTACACGTTTCGTAGGCTTCATAAATATTCGTCTTTTTATTCCTAACAAAGAAGATTCTTTAGATGCTCGTGTTGGTATTTGTCGCCTCTCTGCTAAGGTAGCCTTTTCTATTCCGTATACTTTTTTCTTCATCTTCTTCAATTTCCTCCCAACCACTGTCACCAATAGTCTCTGTCTAACTGAAACTTATTGAAGTACCACTGGCGACATCTTGGTCGCAGAAAATTGGTAGGCCCTCTGTATTGGACAAATAATTTTCGGAAACTGTCATGCTTGTAGAGGACTCCATATCAAAGTTGGGTGCGCTGCTATCTTTTCTATTTTGTATGAAATATACTGTATTTACATTAATAATATTCTTACCTATTTTCGTCCGCTTTACCACTCAAATGTTGGTGAAAATTTATTTTCATAATATCGACAACAATTCCTTTCATAATTTAATACAAGAGCTTGTAAACAACATCAGGCATGGACAATTGAGGTTTTATAATTGTACTGAACGTAAGAAAAAAGAGTAATTTTTATTTTGTAGCTTTTCATTGCTTATTTTGAAAGCTTATAAAAATGTATACCAATGTGTGTATAAAGAAAATTTAGTTCTTTATAAAAAATGGTTTTCATTTTTCAAATCGGATGAAAATTGTGAAAGCTTTTCATTAACACATTTTTAGTATTTTCTCCCCCAGCGCATTTGAATAAACAACAAGTAAGAGAGCTACATATGTGTAGCTGTGCCGAATCTTATATACCCTTCATCAAATTATACTTCAAAATAAAAATTTTCAATATTTTTTGGTAATCAAAAAGCATTTTTTTAAATTTATAAGTGAAAAAAATTTTATGTAACAAATTTGTTTTCTTCAAAATTGAATTTATTTTTTTGAAATATCTATCATCAGATGTCCATATTGTCTATATTAATGAGCTAGTAATCCAGATATAGATCAAAAATAGGTCAGGAATCGAGGTAGTTTTTTTTCCTTATATCCGATTTTCTCGATAAATAGCAACCGAACCGGGTTTATAGTGGATATATTGATATGTGAATCATGTATGTAAGTTAAGTGGTGGCTACAGAAAGTTGATTTCAACATACAAACGGACAGACGGACATGGCTATATCGATTCCGATATTTATATCAATCCAGAATATATATATACTTTGTGTGGTCGCAAATGAAAAATGTAGAAATTACAAACGGAATGGCAAACTTATTGCCACTCGCGGTGATGGGTATTACTACGTTTATACGCACGGCTTATTCGCAAATAAAAATATTGCAATTAGAAAAATTTGCCGCATAAACACTGAATTAACTTTTTATTTGCGAATAGCTAACTCACGAAAACAATTCCTGATTAACGACACTATTTGCAAATAAGATTTTAAATATTGCCATATGTTTTAACGTTTTTAGTTTATTAAGACGTTTTTTAAATATTTCATTGTGTTTTTGCATTAGTTGGATTGCAAGACAAACAAGAATTTTAGATTCTTTCATTTTTGCATTTAAAAATATAAAAAATTTATCATATCTTTTCCAATAACATTGCTACCAAATTATTTAAGTTTACCATCCGGCATCACATAAAACAAGAATATTCCGTAACCAAAGGGACACTTATAAACAGTGAGTTAATTAATGGCAAATAATTTTTATTTGCGAATAGGCTACGTATAAACGTAATATATAACAAGTAACAGAGCTTTATACGTCTGTGCCGAATCTTATAAACAAAATTTCAAATATTTTTAGGTAAACAATATTTAAATTTTTTTTTTTTTAATTTATTAGCGAAATTATTATTTTTTTTAAATATTTTTATGTAAAAAAAATGGACAACGTAGAAATCACAAACGGAATGACAAACTTATATATACCCTTGTTACTCATGAAGGTGTAAAAACTAGTGCAGGGCACAATTAGAAAGGTGACTGCATCACTACAACAATACAAAAACAACATATATTTGTTAAAAGATATGTGAACTGTCAAAGTTGCCTGTTGTTGTTTTTGCTTTTGAGTTTCTTGTTTTTTTCGCCACAACAAATTCAAGTGAATTGACAGTTCACTTGCTAAAACACTGAATATAAAAAATAATCAGCTGTGTCATCGCAGTCACTATTCTCTAAGTGTGCCCTAAACTAGTGTTTATAAACTGGTTAACCGAATACCGTTTTTTCGAAATTTCGGTTTTTTTCGATCCGGTTAATTTAAAATGTTTTTGAGTTTACAGGTTTTTAAAATTTGTGACTAAAATCAATAAATCTCATGTTTATATAAAAAATTTGGCTAATTTCCTTTTCATAAATATTACAGGAGAAACAAAAACCGTTCTAATATTTTTGTTAATGTAGTTTTATTACTTATTTGGTATGATTTATAATGACAAATAATCACAGTTAAGAACAAGAGCATTTACATCTATAGGTCCTTTTTTGGGACTTTGATCATTTTCTGTTTCATATCAGAAAGTCGAGGTGATAATAAATTTCAAAATTAAATTTAATGAATAAACCAATAATTAAAACAAGTACTATATATGAATATTTAGTAACATATTTATACTCAATTCTATTTAACTCCCTTATTCATAATCAATTTTTAATTTTATGAAAGGTTTATAAAACTGAATTTCCATACAAAATTCGTTTTATAAACCTGTACCGCAATTCTGTGACTTTTTAACGACAAAATTTTGTCGTTAAGTAATGAAAATTCGTTAGTTAACAATATTTGTCGTTAAGAGATATTCCGAATTAAATTTTACCGATTATTTTCGTTAAAAATAGTCGGTAGATAACGAAATTTGTCGGTAGGTTAACGACAAATAAAATGTTCTAGTTAAGCCATAACGAGAAATCGTTAACTTCAAACAGTGAATATTAAATTCGTTAAAGCAACCGATATTTTTCGTTACTTAACGACATCGGTAGGAAAGTATAAAAAGTTACAGAATTGCGGTACTGTAATAAATTTTAAAATTGATTATGAATAAGGCCTTAAGATAATAATTTAGAAATTTTTACAAAATAAAATGGTCTTAGCACTTTTGAATATTTATAGTTATTAAAATTTAGAGTTATAATTATTCCTGAATTCTAAAAACTAAAAATTTTAAAGCCATAGAGAAAGTATACATAGAGCGGAAACTAGAAAAAAACTCAAACAAAAAAATGACTCAAAAATTTTACATATACGAGTGTTGTTTTTGTTTTCCCATAGTTTTTTTTATTAATACATTCTCACCATTTAGGTTTTTGACAACTGAGTTAGGTCTTTGACAGGAGAGTTTCCGATCTATGTGTATTTATCTATGTTTAAAGCTATGTATTAGGGTATTCAATTAATCGGGTTTCTGATTTAATCGGTTAATCGAGCAAATAATTAATCGGGGTTTAGATTTAATCGGATTATTAATCGGTTAATTTTGAATTATTCGATTAACCGAGTAATTTCTATTTTAATTTTAAATTAAGAATAAAACAACAAATAAGTAATAGCAAAACAAAAATATGGTATCTGAGACCTTTTTTATGCAGATGTGAGTTTTTTTAGGAGTATAATTGAAATGTTTTCCTTTTAAACGATTTTTTTTCATTAGTTTTAATAAAACTTGATTTGGAAAGAACTCTCTCACTGATTAGATGTTGGAGAAATCAAAAGTAAGGCATGATAAAGAATATCCCATTTCTCATATAAAATCCTCATATATATATTTGGAGTCCTTTTTGTATTTTTTTAGATTATGAATACTTTTAATAGTTTCTGATAAAAGACTCGTTTCGGTTATGTCTTTAGATTCATCTATTATCAAGTCGTCCTCCGACTCATTAGGACAAAGATAATCATTGTACATTCCAAATTCTTTAGTTTAAATTTTTGTGCTATACTTCTAAAAAACTATTGCTAGAAGTTAATGTTCATGAGTTAATACATAAAATTCGTGTGCTTAACCCTTAAATGCATGATTTTTACTTTAATTTTTCTATAAAGTATCAAATATTTATTTAATTTTTATTCATAATATTTCCTATAGCTTTAGTTTGATTTAGAATTTCTTTAGCTGGAACTTATCGTATTCCATTTGATTTTGCTGAAGGAGATTCTGAATTAGTATCAAGCTTATATTCGTCTAAAATTAAGTAGAACTGGAATGTAGACAATTGGCAACAATATGCATTTAAGGGTTAAAACTATATTTCTATATAAAGTGCAAAAAAAATAAATTTCGGTTAATCGATACAAATTTTAAATTATTCGAACAGTTAACCGACCAAAATTAATCGGTTAACCGATTGGCGGTTAATCGATTGAATACCCTACCAAAGTATACCAAGTAGTCCGACTCTCATTTTTTTTAAATTACTCTCTCACATGTACGGGTACCGTGTAGGGATGCCAAACGGGACTGGGTTTTACAAATCCCGGGATTCGGGATTTTAGAAATGTAAATCCTGGGATTTTTCGGGACCCCGGGATTTTTCGGGACTTTGGGATTTTAGTTAAACGTCAAAAAATATAAAATTCAACAATAAAAACAATTTTTTTTCGTTAATATTTATGTAAAAATATATCAAAGAAAAAACTAATGCATTGAATTAAAATAAATTTGACACAAACGATATTTCATATTTATACCCGTATTCTGAACTTTATAACAGTGAGAAACACAAAACTGTATTGAGTACATATGGTAGTTCATAGTAAGAGCATTTTTAGGAAAGCGAACATTACTATGAGACTAACAGTGTAAAAATTGGTAAGGCAGTTTAAAAGTTCTTTGCAATTAAAACCGCACAATTTTGTCAAAAATGTTTGTTCCTCCCTATATAAATATTGAAAATAAAATATTGAAGTATTGTTTTATTTTATAATAAAAAATTTCCGTATGTCTAAAACTCGTTAGGGCTGACTAAAATTATCCACAAATACTCTGTTGATAAGGTTTATTTGGAATTTAAAATGGTCCATGATTTCCCCTAGTTCCATACAATTTGTCCCCCGGAATACTGTTTGAGCAGTCATAAGTATGTTCATTATGCGACAATCCTTATAAAATTTTGCACTAAATAAGATCTAAGTACTTTGAAATTATACTGTAAAATATTGCGAAAATCGGAAAAAATATGGAAGAAGTCAAAAATCTAAAATCCCTAATAACTTTGTAAATAAGCGATTAATCGAAAAAAGAGATCGATCTGTGATCGTTCATATTTTGTACCAAAAATCGTTTTTTTTTATCTGAAAACCTCAAAAATCTAAAATCCTTAATAACTTTGTTTAATTTTCTGACAAAAAAAAAAAAAAAAAATCAAAATTTGACAAATATTTCTGACAAAAAAAAAATAAAAATCAAAAAATAACAATTATTTTTGACAAAAAAAAAAAAAATAAAAATCAAGATATTAAAAATCATGTTAATTTATGAAATTATAGTTGAAAACGATCAAAATGGTATGTTTGACTTGACTCTCCGATATTTTCTTGTGATGGCTTTTTTTCTTTAAAATTTCAAGAATAATTATTATTTTCGGTCCCTGGTTTTCATAGACAAAAATTTAAATAACTATTGTTGAATTTGAAAAATTACGAAAAAACAGAAACTTTTTATAAAAACTTACACAATTTCTTGGAATATACATTTTATAAATGCGGAAGGCGTTTTTTACTTGTCAAAAATTCTCATGCCCATACAATTTGTATGCAGCATACCGAAATAACGCGGCGGCAACGCTTTGCAATTGGAAAATCCGATTTTGACAGCGCGTTTAATAGTGAAGTTAGTTGCAAAACACAATAAATGTAAACACATACATACAAAAGTAGAAACAAATATGCAAGAAACTCATTTTTTAAACTTTAATATTTAGTTTTTTTGATAAAATTTTAGTTTACAAATCACGAAACTGAAATCAGAAACGCCAAAGGTTTTTTTGATAACCTTGTTTTTATTGTTTGGCGTAGCGTTGCCGCTTTTATTTAGGTATGACATTTCATCGTTAAGGCTAAGCGGAAAAAAACGTTCCGCCTTACGTTTTTATTTATTTATAAATGTTATGAATTGAAATCAATGAAATCAAATTATAATATTTAATTAAAACTTTTTTTCTGTGTATGCAGTAAGGTACAAAAAGTGATGTTATTGTAACAAGTTTCCACTTACCATATCGTTATCTGTGGACGTTATTCCAATGACGTTATCGTCAGTCTCGTCCAAGAACTTCAATTGGTCAAAGTACCACAATTTCGGTTTATAAATGTCATATTTTGATGACCTGACCTCAAACTGTTCTTCACTTTTTGGACTTCTCTCTTGTATGAGAAACTAAATATGTTTATTTTTTAATAACATTACTCGGTTTGCCCAGTATTCACCTATTTAATTTTTTCAATGAGCATGCGGATCCATTTTTCCTTGGAGTCGTCACATTACCGGAAGCATTATCCGTTATTGTTGCTACGCTTACATTACTGGAATATATATAACAAACCTTGGCCGCTGCAAAATGCAAAATCTAAGTATATTTTCTGTGCCAGTTGCACTCCAAATGGAATTTTTTGGAATTTCAGATACCACCATTTAAACATATGATTATATTCTTCTTGCTGATAGTTTCCCTCACTTTCTTCTTTCTTCAACAATTTAGAGGTCGCAGCTTAAATTTGACCCTCTAGCTAATTTCTACCACCATGACCTCTTTTTCATCTTGGTGTCTTAACAAATGTCTGGAATGAAACGAATAAACTTTGTGTGTAGTGAGGAACAAAAAGTGATGTTATTGCAACAAGTTTCCACTTACCATATCGTTATAAATGGACGTTACCGTCAGTGCCGTCCAAGAACTTTAATTGGTCAAAGTACCACAATTTTGGTTTATAAATTTCTTCTTTTGAAGACCCAGACCTCATACTGTTATTCACTTTCCGAACATTTCTCTTGTATGAGGATCTAAATATATGTATTTTTTTTTCAATACCATTTCCCTGCCTCTGGATACACCTCTTTCATTTTCTCAATAAGCATTCTCATGCCTTTTTCCTTTGAATCGGCAGGATAATCCACTTTGGAACTTTGCCACAAAGCGGGAATGCACTGTCGTTTGCCATTTCTCCTTTTTTTCAAAAATTGGTCTGTTACTACTTGTTTTAAAAATTTCTTCTTTTGAGGACCCAGACCTCATACTGTTATTCACTTTCCGAACATTTCTCTTGTATGAGGATCTAAATATATTTATTTTTTTTTCAATACCATTTCCCTGCCTCTGGATACACCTCTTTCATTTTCTCAATAAGCATTCTCATGCATTTTTCCTTTGACTCCTCGGCAGGATAATCCACTTTGGAACTTTGCCACAAAGCGGGATGTGACTCCAGAATGCATGGTCGTTTGCCATTTCTTCTTTTTTCCAAAATTGGTCTGTAACTACTTGTTCAAATGTTATTTTATTGTTAATGTTACGTTTTAACTTCTAAAAATTAACACAGAAACAGAA
Organism: Calliphora vomitoria; assembly: GCA_942486065.2. Lineage (NCBI taxonomy): Eukaryota > Metazoa > Arthropoda > Insecta > Diptera > Calliphoridae > Calliphora > Calliphora vomitoria. The sequence goes on along the minus strand of OW818031.2, from coordinate 12,259,617 downwards.
ATAAAATGTATTTTCTTTTCAAAATGGAGTAGTTGTTACAAAAAAAAACATTCCGTCGCCAAATTTTAGCAATCTGGCAGCATTCAACCTGCTCACGCTCACGTCAAACACAGTAAATACACACACACAATGCATTTCTTATGGGACTTTTTTGTTTGAAGACCCCCCATTTTTCGTAACGAAAAACTTCATATAAAAAAAATTATTTTGCTCACATCAGCCGTAGGGTTCTATAAGTCGATTGTTCGATTGTTCGAACAATCGACTTTTTGCTGAAAAAAGTCGAAAAGTCTAAGTCGACTTTTTGGTCACAAAAAAGTCGAACATTCGATTAGTTATCACAAAAGTCGATAAAAGTCGAATAGTCGATAAAAGTCGAAAAAAGTCGAATAGTCGATAAAAGTCGAAAAATGTCGACTCTTAAGATTGTTAAAAATTGCAACATTATACTAAAACAAAATATGCACAGAATAACATAATAATTTTATGTTATTGCAATTTGGTACACTTACATTTTTTCTAGTGTACGCAAAAATAAATAATAAGTAATTTTTCATAAAAAATGCTCTTTCTACATATTATATATTATCGCCTTAATACATTTAATTTTTATTGCTAAAATTAACACAAGGCGCATCAATAAATGCAGAAACCATGTATTTTTTACAAAAAATGGTAAAAAGTGGAAAAAAGTCGAAAATAGTCGGAAAGTCGAAAATAGTCGAAAAAAGTCGAAAAGTCGAAAAAAGTCGATTTAACTAAAAAGTCGAAAGTTCGAAAAGTCGACTTTTCATAAATTACCAAAAGTCGAAAGTTCGAAAAGTCGACTTTTTAAAAATCGAAAAAAGTCGAAAGTTCGAAAAGTCGACTTTTTGTTTCAACTATAGAACCCTAATCAGCCGCTCATGCTAGAGTGTTGCCATACTGGGAAGTTGGAGTATTCACAATGACCGTCATTGTTACTAGAGTATTCACAATGACACTAATTCACAATATCAAATTCATTACACAACTCTGTTTTTGGATCTGGGCGAAATAACATTGCGGCGAAATCAAAATGGAGTCAAAAATTAATAATGGCGACGACTGCAAAGACGTCTTGTAAATATTAAACAAGAAAAAGTGTATTTAAGTGAAAATTAATAACTTTTTCGTGAAAAAAGCTAAAAAACGGAATATTTAACAGTGTTAGAAATCAAGAATCGTTAAAAAATCGTACCAATTAACTAAAATACAGAAATATTACGGCGGCAAAATTTTCATTCTTTCGTGGTAAAATTTTCGGTAGGAAAAAAAGAAACGTCGAATAAAACTGAAAAGAAACCACATAATAAAAAAGTTTGCAATAAACTGAAAAACGTGTAATAATAATTATGATAATATTAATAACATAGTAGAAGGATAATAAGTGCGTTTTTTAATTACAAATTATTTGTATATAATACAAATCTTATGTGAAAAAAGCAAAAGAAAAAAAGAAATATATAAAGTGGAGAGGGAATGAGTGTGTGTTATCAACTATCGTTTCTTCGTTGTTCGTCTTGAGTGTATTGTATGTAAGAAAAATGAATGAAAAATTGATGGTTCGCAGTTGCGACGTGAATGACTGAAATGAAATTGGACAAAATATCCCCAACAAAATTGTAAATGTATATATTACATTTACTAATCCTAAATGTAATAATAAATCTGTGCTACAATAGTTCAATAAACATAATATGTCGGCATAAATTATGTTAATCTATTCAATTGATTTAAAATATAAATTATTAGAGAATTTAGCAAAGCTAAAGACTTTGTTTACATGAAATTAATATACAACGTTTGGCGAAGTGAGAAAATAAAAGAGGGAAAATAATTTTTTTTATGGTTTTAAATTTTGAGTTGTTTTCATATCTTTTATTTTGCATTTAAAACAATTTCAAAGTTGCAGAATATACTACCTAGATTTAGATTTTTTTGTAAATGGGTTAATATAATAAACAAGTAAATAATCCAATGGTTTGAGACTTGACTTTCATAAGAGACATCTATCAGCAACAATGACAATTAGACAAATGTGCGGCGAAGAAAAATTAAAAGAAACTAATAAAAAAAATGTACTTAATATAACTATAGCAGTTTAAATAGTATTTGCAATAACTATTGAAAAAATAAGTAATTACAATAATGCAAAAGTAAAGAATTAGCAATTTAGTAGACCAAGTAAAAAATAATTGCTAAAATCGTATGTATTCTACTAATTTCTTCTTCTTCTTTCTTTACAAGTAATGTGAATTGTGGCGAAAAAATGTAGAAGAAGAATGATGAAAACGAAATAACTCAGATTTTTAATACATCACTAAAGTGTTTTTTTTTTGTCTTAATATTTATCAAAAATTTTTACATTTACAGATTCTAAGGATACAATTGTAATTAAAATAAATTCACATTAAATAAAAGTCAGTGTGAATAATATGAAAAGTTTATATTATGGTGCGTTCAATTAATTAAAATCGTCATATAAAATACACACAAAATAATTTGTGGGACTGAACGAATTTAAGTGCAAAACAAGAAGGCGGAAATTGCAAAGCAAAGAATCGAAGAAGTGAAACACAGTAAAACTGCAAAAACAATAGAATAGAAAGTGTTCAAACAATGTTTGAAATTAAAACATATAAGATAATTGTGCATAAAGGAAGAATCATTAAGTATAGTAATAATAAAACTTATAAATTAAGTGATAACATAATGAACGGCAATATTTTCAACTAAAAAACTGAAAGAAAAAAAAAACTATTGTATTAAAAAGTATCAAAACTATAAAATAATAACTCAAGAAGCACACGCCTTTGCGCACAAGTGTGTTTACTGCACACCAATGGAAACAACCACCTTTTAGTTACTTACACTACTACTGCAACTGATTATCAAGAATAACGTCCAGAAAACAAAAACCAAGGAAAAGAGTCATTAACAAATCAAAGATCTATAAATATTTGGAAAAAAGTTATATTGACGATCACAGAAATTCCCGCTGCATATTAATCATATAAAAATGTCTAAAGCAGAAACAAACAAGAGAAACATAACAACAACAACAATATTCACTTCAATACCGAACTATTTGATGGACTTTTGAAAATAGAATACTCATTATATAGTAACTCCGGTTACAGTTACAACAAACAACAAGTAGAAAGATTAATATACAATAAAGACACAAATATTACACATACACAACAAGACAGACGGACAGACACAATTTAAAAGAACACCATAAACATACATTTGTATGTAACTTAGTGTCTATAAATTTAACAACGAAATAAATACATGTGTTTGCTTCCGTTTATCCTGCACAAACAATGTCACAAAGAGGTAAACGCGGTAATCATTTACACCACCCACGACTTGATGTTGAGCCGCAACCTCCTCCCACAAAACGACGTAAAGGTCGACCTCCCAATGGTGGCGGCGGAGGTTTGGGCGGCGGTCTCGGCGGAGGCGGAGGAAGTGGCGGTGGGCCCGGCAATAATATAAATTTTCCCGGCAATCCAGTAAATGTCAATTGTGTTAGACCCATAATAACAAGCAGTGTGACATCGGTAGACCTTGAACCCAATCAGCAGGCCGCCGTCGGTGGCGAAGACATTATCAGTTCTACTAGTGCAAAAGCTGCGGGTAGTCAAGGATCATCATCATCTGTAGCAACGTGGCAGGCAAGATCTGTTTCAGACATAAAAATGTCTAGCATTTACAATCGAAGCTCAACGGAAGCTCCAGCTGAACTCTATCGGTAAGATTATATGCTTGTTGCTAAGAATTCCCTTTATTTCTATTTCTATTTGCATCCATTTCCTCGTTAATATAGTAAGGATCTCATAAGCGCGATGAAATTGCCAGATTCTGAACAATTAGCTAACTATGAATACCTCGTTGTAAACGATCAATGGAAACAAGAATGGGAACGAGGCGTTCAAGTGCCAGTAAATCCGGATTCACTTCCCGAGCCATATGTTGAAGTGCTGACAGAACCCATAGTGCCACCTGCTCATGATTTTAAACTGTAGGTTACACTATTTATATTTTAATCGAAATCTTTAATACATTATACATTATTTCCCCAGTCCAAAAAATCGCTTCCTGCGCATAACTAAAGATGAGAACTATTCACCCGAATTGCATTGTCTTACAAATGTTGTTGCTCTAGCCGAAAACTCCTGCGCTTACGACATCGACCGGGTTGATTCTTCATGGTTGCATCTTTACAATACTGATCGCAAACAGTATGGGGCATTTTCCATCAGTGAAACACAGTTTGAGCGTGTGATAGAAGAATTAGAAGTATGTTTATCCAACGCAATTAACGTTGATTCGATTTAAACGTAACCTATGCATTCACTTTCAGATACGTTGCTGGGAGCAAATTCAGGTTATTTTGAAGAATGAAGAGGGCCTCGGTATCGAATATGACGAAAATGTCATATGTGACGTATGTCGTTCGCCTGATTCGGAGGAAGCTAACGAAATGGTTTTCTGTGATAATTGCAATATATGTGTACATCAGGCGTGTTATGGTATTACTGCTATCCCATCAGGTATATTTAATTTAATTTTTATATTTCAACTTTATTAAATGCATAAGTAATAAAAATATGTATTGCAAAATAGCATAATTAGCCGAATGTGAGAGTTTTTGAATGATCAAAGTTTCAATTCTTTTCACAATAATATAATACAGATGAAGGTGAAACATTTCAAAATGAAAAGTTTTTCAAACAGAATTGATCGGTCTACTACTGTTGGTTGGGTGAGATGCTATAGCAGTAAATATCATTTTAGCACAAAATGTGCAGATTATGGACTCAAGTGTGACGGCTGGCACCAGCTGCAGTCTTAAATCTTACCTAAAAGCTTTTTTGCCAAAACGAGGCATTATTGTTTAATTTTATAATATTTTTATTAACAAACTTCTTGGTAGTATATCTGACATCAAGTGATTATTATCTGCCATAAAACAACTTGATGCCTCTATGACTTACAAACACTGCTACCTTATAATCTGGAATTGCGTGTGGCGTTACAGTTTTGCGCACTGGCAGATAATAACTCCTGAGTAGTGTCGTCATATCTACTACTTATTGCTCTAATTGGACAATGATCTGTATCCATATGTTTACCCTAATACAGTTGTTCACTCTGCATTCCGGGGTTAGTTAGTCCTAAGCAGGATTTTCTCCAAGATTACCTTATAGTAGTGGTGGTTTGAACTAGAGTTTCGATGAAACAGCGGTTTTTCATAGCTTAATACCGACAATCATTGTTCGTTTTTCAGTTTTTTTTTATAATTATTTTCAGCAGAAAAATGCATATTTAAGAACTGAAAAATCATCTTTTTATTGTATTATAAGGTAATTTTCTTTTTATATACTTTTCTGAAGACATTTTTAAAACAAGTAAAAGTAGCTAAAACACAGATCAGAAAATTAAAGAGTTGCATGAAAAATATTCATAATTCAATAAGCTTAATTTCCTTAAAGTGAAATTGACGTAAAGTAAACATTTCATTGGACGGATATAATAACACTGGTATAAAATTAATGCATATTTGAAACATTCCAATTAGGTACATTATTTTCAAAATATTGATCACATCTAAATTGAGCTTCATATATATGAATCTGTTGCTGAGTGGACCAATTGTAATGTTATTATTCCCAATATTTTAAACTTTGCTATGGCAGGGGAGCCAAATAATCTGAAATATTTTAATTTAGTCTAAATAATATATGTAAATATTTGAATGATTTTATTTTTGTATATATACATTTATGTATTTATATAGATTTTTGTTGTATGATCACAGGCAATTATATTAACATTTGTAGGCTTTGCATTGCAAATTAAAATTAAATTGAGTTATGAAAGCCATAAAATCTGTCATTTATGGTTTATCAACATATTAGCAACGCTTTTTTTTAGCATCTTTGTATATTAACAGAAATTTCTTGTTTATATAATATAATATTTAATAAATTAGTCCAAACCCGAAAGGGTGTTTTTTTTAGCTCCTTGAAAGCTCCTCCGCAATCTCGTTGACATCAATAGTTCAGTATCCTGGTACCCAACACACTTACTATTTCATAGTGTTCCATCAGCCCCTTTAGTGTTCTCTTATAGTTACTAATCATAACTTTAAACAGTTCTCAACTTATCAAAAGCTTTTAATACCCCCAAAATTGGTAATTCCTTCGGACATTCTAAAATACATCCTAATGTCCAGTAAATACATCATAAACTTCATGTAATCTAACGGAATTCCTCCAGACTCTCTATTGAATGTTGTCTTACCGAAGTAGATTTCCGTGATTATGTAGTCTGATGTAACCTAATAACAAGAATACGTGAATCCATATGCGGAAACCTTATTCGTATAAGATCCTAGTATGGCCCGCTTTACTTGATCTTAGCATAGTACATACTCTTCATAGGTATAGCAATATAATTCAATAAAATTAAAAGGAATTTAGGGTTGTCCTTTAATTTTATGCAGTTATTGTCATAAAATAATATGCAAAAATATTAAAATTGTAAATCTTTTAAAAAGGACAAAAGTTATAGATTTAAATAATTGATTACGAATTTTTACTACATTCCACCTCCAGTTTCATGTGTATTTAAGTGCAAGAAAAAAATTAAACTTATACCTATTGATACAACATGTTAAAGACAATTCCATTATTTAGCAAGCTATATACTCAATCATTTTTAAGAGGTGTGTACTGTAAGATACTCTTGCACTCGGAAATCCATTAGGTCCATTGTGATACTGTTCAAGAATAGAATTAGATATCTAGAAAAAGGAAAAATTAAGGTTTAAAGACGAAACGAAATTGCTGTATGAAGGAAAGAAAATAATAAATACGTATATGTATATAGGAATTATTGAAAGACTGTCATCTAAAAAACCGACCCCTTCCCCTGGAATCATCCATCTAGTCATTTTTGTCTAAAACTATGTAATCTAGGGCAGTTGCAGATAATAATATGCTCTGCTGTCTCTAGATCATCCCCATCCTACAATAATACTGTGTGTTACTGTTCCATTTACCGATGAAGACTCCAATTGAGCAAACGCCGGTTATCAATCCATTAAAGTACTGAGACTTTTTCTATCCAACCCAATTAGTAATCTGGATGCTTTTGCATCCAGCATTAACCAAAAGGCTTCGGATACCCAGCAATCCGTCCTACTGTTCCAGAATTGGTTCAAAAATAAACCTATAAATGTGACAAATAGGAGGTTTTACTACCGGTCCATAGTTTCACAAATTCGTTTAAAAAAAAATCAAAAATTTTTTTCTGAATTTTTACAGATAATTTTGAACATAAATACCAAATAAATTTATATGTTTGTAAGTTCCCAAAATCTGAAAAGTATTGGATTTTTTAATACTACAAATATACACTTAAATAATTTAAAGCATTTTCGTTTACAAGGTTTAATTGATAGGTTTTATTCCAGACGAATAATATGTTTGTTATATGTATATAGAGTTTGACATTCCCACGAGTGGACCACCTTGCACAAACTCACATTAGCTTTATTATAAAAGTGTTCTTTTGATAGGAAGTTTTTGTATTCATAATCTTTTCAGTAGGATCATATTGCATATGGCTTCACATAGCTACTTCTGCTAACTTCTAAACCAGTATGTCCAATAAAGGTTTATAATAATGAGGCAGCGACAATTAGACGAAACCAAATATTCTCCTAAACAAATATTCTTAGGTTAAAGCCTTAAAACAGTACGATACCTACCAAAAAAAATGAAAGAGCTGCACAAGATATGGACTCCTGTTCGGAGTTATTTTCATCATACGTAAATTGTAAAGGAGTTCCTTTGGAGTAATAGTCCATGTTGCAACGTTTTATGCCAGATTTTGAATTTCAAACAAATACTATTTAAGGATTTTTGAGTCTGACATTACCCAGGCCAAAATTACGATTCTTTCGAAGTATTGTATGCAAGTACAAAATTTCTACTCTTGCAGAAATAATGCACCACCACACAACATTGGAAAAGAATACAACTCTAATATAAAAATGCGAAGTTTTCAAATAACGTGTCCAAGAAATTTGTCATTTATAAAAATTGATTTAATAAAACGACAAATTTGTATTCTGAACTTTATGAGTAAATTACATATACAGTGCACTTGCGGTAACGTAAACACCGTCTAACGTGAACACCGCCTAACGTGAACACCGCCTAACGTGAACAAGCTTTTGTTTACATTGACTACTCTGTAACGTGAACAAACTCAGAAAGCCCTATAACGTGAACACTGAAATGCATATATCAAATTCGATTTTTAAAGTTTAGGGAGGTCCCTTATATAAAAAATGTGTTTATATCCTCTAAATTAATTTTTTTTAATGGCAACGTATGAGTAATTTTTTTTTGCTATGTAATTTTATTTCAATGTATATTTTCTCGTGATCTCGTTTTGTTTTGTAATGCATTTTAATCAATAATTTTTGTTTTTTATTTTAATAATGAAAATAATAATAAAAGAATTTCACGTTCAAGCGTGTAAAACACAGGTTTATATTATAAAATTTTATATTTTTATCCATGAAATTCGACAATCGCTAACGTGAACAATTTCACTAACGTGAACTCTCTTGGTTTTAATTAGTTCACGTTACCGCGAGTGTACTTTTATAATATTGTTAAATTTTATTTACGGTATTGATACAACATTGTAAAACATTAGGCATTATATATTGGAACTACATCCCAAACTTTATTTATAATATGCCAGGAATACTTTCTGAATGGTCTATGTTCAAATAATCAGCCAAATCGGTACATAAATAATCGATATATAATCAAAACCAGTTTTTTCTGTTATCCTATTAAATTGTTTACATGTAATAAAGTCTTGTTAGTATAAAAAGTGCGCATTATTTTAAACAGATTTTATCTAATTTTTAACAAAAACAGTACAGTAACATAAAATCGAGATAAAAAAAAAAACGGTGGAAAAAGTACCACTGCATTACGTTAGATGAAATTATTTGCTCAACGAAGTGATGCAAAAATTGTTTAGATTGGTAGAAAAATATGCCTCAAATAATTTATGAATACCAACGTTTTTCAATGTTGTCTATAAAATCCAATATTCGTACATTTTTATTTTAATACTGATCACTGAATATTATAGGTCAATGGCTCTGTCGAACATGTTCAATGGGAATCAAACCGGACTGTGTTTTGTGTCCGAACAAAGGTGGTGCAATGAAGTCAACCAAATCGGGCAAACATTGGGCGCACGTTTCGTGTGCGCTGTGGATACCAGAAGTCAGTATTGGATGTGTTGACCGCATGGAACCAATTACAAAAATTTCAAGCATTCCAACAAGTCGGTGGGCTTTGTTATGTGTTCTGTGTCGCGGCCGAGATGGTGCTTGCATACAGTGTTCGGTAAAAACATGCAAAACAGCATATCACGTGACGTGCGCCTTCCAACATGGACTGGAAATGCGTGCAATCATTGAGGAGGGTAACGCCGAAGATGGCGTTAAACTTCGATCGTACTGTCATAAGCACAGCGTAAGCAAGGGCAAAAAGGAGGCAATTAATAAAGGCGTAAGCAGTACTAGTTGTAAGAATAGACTGGCAGCGGGAATTGGCTCTGGCACAGAAGATGATGATTGTCGGAGGCGTAAGAGTCGAAAATCTGATATGACATCTGAGGAACGTAATCAAGTTCGGGCACGTCGTCTACAGGTAAGTTTAAACTCATTTCAACACAAATAGATTCTCTGCTAATAGTGTGTATACACTTTATATTCGATTTTCGCCAAAAAAAAAAAAAAAATTACTAATAAATATAGGAAGTTGAGTCTGAATTTGATAAGCATGTTAACATTAAAGACATTAGTTGTCACCTTTTTGATGTGGATGACGATGCCGTTGAGGCCATTTACAACTACTGGAAGCTTAAACGAAAATCGAGAAACAATCGTGCACTTATCCCTCCCAAATCGGAGGATGTTGAAATGATAGCTCGCAAACAAGAGCAGCAAGATCTCGAAAATCACAAGTTAGTAGTTCATCTAAGGCAGGACTTGGAAAGGGTTAGAAACCTTTGTTACATGGTCAGCAGAAGAGAAAAACTCTCACGTTCTCTTTTCAAACTACGAGAACAGGTATTTTACAAACAAATATCCGTACTCACCGATGCAAATACGCAACCAAGTGATGCGAATGAAAAAAGCGACGAACAATTTAAAAATGCAGTCATTTATGCCAACGATGGTCCGACATTATACGACCGGTTTTATTCGTCGTGTGACAAAAATACACCCTCACAGTACCAAAGTTTAGAGTTTATTTTGGAGAAACTCCTGGGTAGTGCCAAAAGCGGACCAAAATCTGGCACAAAGGCTTCAAGAGCCTCCACATCAACAACAAAACGTGCTACTACTAAGACATCCACGAACTCTGCATCTACTTCAGCAAATAGTACGAGTTGTTCGGCTGGTAAAGCATCAACATCCGCAAATAAAAAGGTTAATAATGGCGGTGTCATATCTAGTAAGACATCTGCCCTGATTTCTCCTTCAAGCGAGAATGCGGAAAAGCAAATGGCAAAGAAAATCACTAATAGACGTTCTGCTCCAACTGCTACATCATCCACACTTACAACGCCGACGTCAGGACAGCGCACGAGTACAGGTCGCACCCCGTCATTAAAGACGACGACGGCATCGGCGAAAACAAAGAATGCACCAAACAGTTCAGATGATAGTTCATCGTCCTCCGGCAGTTCGTCATCAGACGATGAAGATTCTTCATCGGACAATGGCTCCAGTTCGGGAAGCGGTTCCAGCTCTGAGACTGAAAGTGCATCTAGTTCATCGGACTCTGATTCGTCGTCTTTGAGTGGCAACAAAGTTACTTCGTCCAGAGCAAATAAATCTCTCAAAAAACTAAGTCCTTCAAAGAAAAAAGCTAATTCACGGTCCCTCGAAGTGGGTGCAAAACAAAGAAGGAAGAGTATCACTCAGTCCAAAGCGGAGACAGAAATCAACAAAACATCAACAACAAAGTCCACTAAAGACTTTCCCAAAGTTGATATTACTACTGTGCTTTCTAGTTCCAGCGAGATTGAAGCAGAGGCCAATAAGAATAAGAAACAAAAAGTGTCGGTACCTGTCAAGCAATCCAGTAATAATACGTCTGAGACTGAAGCTGGTGTTAACAAAGCAACAATATCGCAGAGCACATCCAATTTACTTTCATCTCAATCGGAGACTAACAAAACTTCACTAACGAAAGAAAACTCAAGTTCATCCAGTGATGAAAGTATCGAAGTAACACCAAAGAAATGTAGGAAACAGTTAACTAAGTCAATGGATTCAGGAAACAAGGATTATGTAACAAGGAAGAAAGTAACAGAATCCTCAGTAAATCGAAAATTAATTGAACAAATTTACTCTGATTCGGATAGTTCTTCGGAGTTGGACAACAAAGAAAAAGAAGAACGTGCGGCCGAGAGCAATGTCAGCGATTCACAGAATCAACAAACCATACGAACGAAAGCAGCAATGAAAGAGTTCACTCTGCAACAGCAAACATGCAGTAAAACACAAAAAGATTTATCTACTACCGGAAATTTGGAAAAGCTAAAGGAGATCCAATCCAACTCGCATAAAATCTCAAATGACATCGTTCAGCAGAAACCGCAAAAGTTAAGTTCTGATTTGCTAGTAGTCCCTCAACGACAAGCAGCTAAAAAGGCATCAGAAAATATGAGATCAACCAACTCAAACATATTAACGGGAATGGGATCGTCATCGTCGTTTACCAACACTTCGAATACTGGAACATTGCAACGTGATGTAGAGGTGAAACATCGAGAAGCGACTAAACAGAAGGAAAGTGTCAGTGTTAAATCAGATGACAAAGTGGAAAAGAAGAGTAGTACAATTAAATCTAACGACCAACAGGTTGAGAAGCCAACGATAAACAAACGTGGACGTCCCCCAAAGATTATAAAAGAAGCTGCCGAGCCTAGTCAAACATCCTCAGCCACGACTTCAGAACAAACTGCTGGCCCAAGTCGTGCTAAAGAACCTCAAACTTCAGTGGACCAAGAAACTAAAAAGGCAGCCTCCACTACTGCACAAACAAGTGATGATAAGCTAGCACAAAGTAGGTCATCGACTACTACGGAGTCATCAAAATCAAATGAAAATGCTAAAAACAACATACTCGTGGCATATGTTGTGCCACAAAGGCAAGCGGCCAAGAAAGCGGCCGAACAACTGAAAAATAACAATAAAACTCCACAAGCCAATCCAGAGGCGGCAGTAACAGCAACAAATGTTGCAGATGACAAAGAACGCATCAACAGCATTGAAAAGGAGACAAAACTGAAAACTCCAGAAGATCGCAGCGCAAAAGCTGCACCGACACGTCGTATGTCTACCCGGGAGGCTACTTCAAACTTATCCAGCAAGCAGGATGTGCCAGTAGCAACTATGACTGCCAAGAAAACGCCAACAAGTAGCAGGCAACGAGCAAAAGACGAACCACCTATTCAGACTACAATTAACACGACGCCTAAACGTCCTACACAGTCGTTGGATAAGAAACGTAAAGTATCTATAACATCCAGTTCGGAAAGTGATTCCAGCTCCTCATCGTCTTCCTCGGACGGTAGTGATGAAAGTTCCAGCAATAGCGGCAGTAGCTACTCATCTTCCTCATCCGACGACGAGGATGCCAGTGACGTTGAAGAAAAGCGGCTTGAGGACCGTTCTGTTTCCGATGCAACGAAGCAAAATGTCCGCAAATCGCTTGACTCTAGAACTATGGTTTCTCAACAAATATCCAGCAGTGATAGCAAGATATCTTCTAAGTTGCCTTCTCAAAAACAATTAAAGCGAAATGTTAGTAACTCTTCCTCCAACATTGACGAGCAAAGTCCAAATAAATCCAGCATTCAAACTCGTAGAAAATCGTCGCAAGTTGAAGAGCCAGTGCAGAAAACTCCTGAAGTTAAAACTACTTCGGATTCACAAGCTGAAGATAATTCAACATCCATGCCACAGCCTTCATCTCCATCACCAGTAGCCACGCCTATTACACAGAATAAGAAATCAGATGAGGAAGATGAAGAACCAAAGAATGAAATTAAAGAAATTGATTTTAATGATACAAATAAGATTCAAGATTCCCAGGTTGGATCCGAAAAAGAAGCGGTATGTGAGAAAACAACTTCTTCTATTCATATTACTGCAGAAATAAGCACTGCACCTGAAGACGAGAGTTTTGAAATCAAAAATCCTGTGACTACAAGTGATTTGGAAGAAATTATCAAGGATAATATCAACTCAAATGAGGAGAGACGGATGAATAATGATGACAATATTGTAGAACGTATTGAAAATAAAGAAACATTGGAGGCAAATAGTAATAATGAAGCTACGCTTATTGAGGACAAACCAACTTCTTTAGTAAGTGTAGATTTATGTTCTGAGGTTCCCATGGATATTGATGAGGAACTCACAACTGCACCAACACATACTAGCTTACCGTCAGGTGATCACAATAGTTCTTTATTAAAAACTGACGATCTTTTAGTCAATCTTGATCCACCGCCTGCACCAGTGCCAGCTTCACCAATTCCCTCATCAAGTTCGAGTTGCGAAGAAAATGACGATCAATCGAATGTCAGTAATGACGATCAAGAGAATCTAGATTCAACTCACACTACCAAATCTCGAAGGACCATCCCTGGCAGTCCTCCCATTTCGGCCGAAGAAGAACACACACATCACACTCAACATCTGCTCAATGAAATGGAACTTGTGCGAGCGTTAGAAGAAGAACGTAAGAAGGACTTGGCAGCTGCCAATGCTGAAGAAATTAAGTTTGGCGAATCAAAATCTCCCGGAGTAGCAGTCATTGCCCCAGAACCATTGGAAATAATAGATCTAGATTCAAACTCCAATTCGGAGCATATGGCTTCTCCACAAAAACAACCGTTAGATGTTCCTACCACACTGGAACTGAATACAACGCCATTAGAAATCTCTCCATTGTCTTTCGGCAAGTCTTCTCAAATGGAATCAAATAAAAATCAACAAAATATCGATTCGTTAGAGCAAGAAACTAAACTACAATCTTCGTTAAGCCTTTCAAGAACTTCTCCCTCTACTACTAAGGTCTCCTGTGATCCCTTACCTATCAGCACACACACTTCAACGCTTGAAAGTGCTCATCATCCTATAGTAGATACAATACTTGATCTTGAAGATAATGCAAAGAAGAAACGAGAAGAAAATCAACAGCAACAAATGCACAGTTTCCCAAATGTCCTTTTGAATACATCTCCGTTTGGCAGTCATTCAGTTGGACACGTTTTAGATCCACATTCTGAGAATTTAAACAATCTTCTGACGAATGACAGCAATATTAGAAAGGATATTTCCGAGGAAGACAGTTTCCAAGCAACGAGAAATCTCTTGGAAAAACTCAGAAAAAAACGTAATCGCGCAGACGAACCTAAAGAGCCAGATCTTATGTTGCCTCCACCAACGCCAGCCATACCATCCGTATTTCCCTTTCACAACGCAGCCGATCCGGAAGATATTATTCATGCTCAGAAGGAAAACGCTATGTCATCACTCGAAGCAAATAGTGCTGGTCATTATAACATAGAATCTACACAACCAACTCAAACAACAACTCCACAAACACACAATAGCCACAATTTATTAGTCAGTTCATCGCCAAATACAGCAGCCGTACCGAACAAAGATAATAACCTGGATATTTATGGCAATATGTCTCACACCAGCTCGGCCGATTCAGCAAGGACATCGGCTGATGCGGACAACATCTGTAGCATGAGTAATACCTTGTCGCTGTCTACTTACATAGAGGGAAATGGTCAATCCATGCAAACGCAACCACAACTACCAATTTCACCTATGCAACAACATTCTGCACAACATACTCCAACACCCCATCATCCTCATCAGGGCACAACACCTAATTCCAATTACACACAACAACAACAACCACACACACCAGCCCAGCAAACAAATGTGGCTGATCTGACGTCGCTAATACAAAACGAGCTGGCAAGCCAAGCAGCAACTTCTTCGTTGAGTAAAACTCCAACAATAGATGCATTTGGTTCTAAACAAAACAACAATACCATGTCTTCCAATGATGTTTCGGCCGATCGTGTCTCAGGCACAACGCCTGATTTTGTGGACTTGCATGCAGCGGCAGCAGCCTCCTCAGCTTCGATTGGTAGCAATAAATTAGTGGTCGATTGTGACTTTGACGAAAACACACGCATGCAATCTCCTTACACGATGCAGGCAAATCGTATCTGGAATGAGAATGATTTAATAGCAGCCAGGAGATCCACGTCACCAAGCTCAGTGTCTGAATCGAATGATCAATCGCCTTCGATTGATTTGCAACCGCAACAACAGCAGCAGCAGCAAACACCAGTTCAACATCAAATTCCCCTCCAAAATACCCATGTTCAGTCGCAACATACAATTGCACCAAATGTGCTCAACAACAGTAGCAGCGCCAGCAATAGCAATACCATTAACAAGAACTCCTTCTTCAGTTCTATAAACAACTTCGCATTAACCTCCTCCTTCCAACAGCATCCACTGCAAACGCAAAATCAACTGAACCAGCAAACGCAACAGCAATCTTCGTTGCCAAATGGTATAGACTCGATGATATACAATCAAAGCTATAACAGTTCAACAGCCACGACTCCAACTTCGCAAGGAACACCTCAGCAACAACAATCAAATGTACAGCAACAGTCTAGAACCCAACAGTACAACGGTTCGGTTGGTTTGTTTCATGATGCGGCCTCAAATTTGCCTAACATTAATCAAATACCATTTGTATCAAATGATGGCAGTTCCGGAACTGGAGCAAGTGTAATGTATCCCGCTGGACCGGGTATAGGAAATAATGTGAATGCCGGATCTAATAGTGGCAACCAGCAGCAGTACAACTCAAATTCAGCTATTGGCAGTACTAACACGTCGGGGGTTCAGTACAGTGGTGCAGCATTTACATCTTCGACGCACAACATTGCATTGACGGCGGCAATTGTTGGAGTTTCTGCGTCTGGCAGTCTCATCGACCACAATTCCCCGCGTCACCATCAATTGCGATTCAATCTAACATCACCGAATAATGCCAACACAGCAACATCATTCAATAGCATGCATTTGGGAAGTTGTGCAGAGAGCATGATGGCCAACACTCAACCAACCTCCCATCACACAACTCCAACAAAAGATTCACCCTCAAAGGCAAATCGTTCGTCGTCTCGTTATAGTCAGCAAACACAACAGCAGCAACAGCTGCGAAGTTCACATAAATCTCCCCAAGTGACTCAACACAAATCTCCTGGTAAATCTCCTAGACAAATGGAATTGCTTAGCAAACAACTTCAGCAGCAGCAACAGCAGGCGCACACATCTCTGACAGAATTTACAAATTTGGGTACTAAACCTACCAAATACGATCCCTTAACACATACATTAGCCGGTAAACCGCGCCAAAGAGCGCCGCGAGGTACAGGAAGCGGTTCTCGTGGCCGTGGCAGAGGACGAGGACGTAATCGAGGTGGAAGTGTACCGAATGCATTGATACCTCTACCAATTCCCATGTCTGAATATGTAAGTGCAGATAACCTGGTCGGTACACCCTTCGAGTTCAGTTACGAAGAAGAAATGGCAGCACCTGGCATGGAAAATTTACAGTCGCTACGCGATCGTAGACGTTCTTTCGATTGCAGAAATGCCCAAAATTCAGAAGGTCTAAAATATCGTAGTCCCAGCTACAATGCAGGAGCTTGTAAAGTTCGACACAATGCAGCAGGTTCAACGTCGGTAACAGTACCAGCATCCGCATCGAGCACAGAGTCAATAGTCAACTGCAACAACAACATTAAAGGCAGTACGACCACCAATCTTCATTCAATTGTTCAACCCATGTTACCAGGACCTGTGGACATGCGTACCTACAACCTGGGCTTTGAACCCCAACATTCCAGTGCGTCTCAAGAAGCCTACAACAATAATTTACTTGGCGCCTTCGATTCGGGTACAGCTGATCAAACCCTCTCGGAGTTTGATGAGGAGGACGAGCGGGAATTCCAATCAGCTTTAAGAGCAACGGGCACGACAAGTTCAATAACTACTTCAAAGCAATTGCAAATTTCTTTGTCCTCCTCAATAAATACCTCGTCAATGGGAACAGCGAATGCAGTTGATTCGGTTGCCAGTGGCAACAACTCCCTTATACAAACATATTCAGAAACGATGGCTCCTACAACGGTTGCCGGCATATCAAATGCTCAAGGTTCGGCAACGAGCATGAGTGTAGCTGCAACAACCAAAACCTGCCCGTCAACTAACATCACGACAGCAATGAGTTCGGCCGAATTGGTAACAGATTTGCAAACGTCCATGGAAACCACATCTGAGGATGTTTCAATTGATTCCGACACTACTTTAACTACCAAAGCCTCACTGTCGGACTCTCGAAACCAATTGAAACTCAAGATTAAGGGACCCTTAGCCTATCCCGACAGTTACCACAATTCGAATGTAATTACCCACGCTTCTACATCCGTGCAATCAAATATCAGCAATGTCCAATCTATGGCTTCCACTAACGCCACTATAAGTGCTTCAGTGAGTGGAAGTGGCACCAATTCTAGACGCATGCGTAAGAAGGAGCTACTTAGTTTGTATGTGGTGCAGAAAGACAATCATGGAGATGATTCGTCGTGTGGTTTGCCTCCTGCCGATTCAAATCTTCTCTCAAATGTCATGTCGGAAACCATCAGAAAAACTGAAAGTGTTTGCAGTGAAGTGGACGAGTATGGGTCAGAATTTACAGCTGGCTCAACGAGCAGCAAACGCTTCAAAAAGAACTCTAGTCGAGAACTACGTTCTTTAGATATTATGGTGGCAGATATGAACGATATGACGGCGGTAAATCTAGGTGCTGATGGTCGCAGACGTAGCGGTTGTTCGTCTGGAAGTGCGGAAAATAGTGTTGCAAAAATAGGCGCGGCTAGCAGTGCAGGAAAAAGACGTGGCAGAAGTAAGACTCTCGAGGGCGCCGAAGATGAGCCTGCTCCAAAACTAAAAATCAAAATTCGAGGTCTTGCCGAGGGCAATGCCAGTGCCACTGCCACAGTCGGTAGCTGTGAAAGTAGCTTTAATAATTACGAAGTCGCCCGCAGATCTGTTGCCTGTCCACCAAAGAAACGCTTGACCTCGAACTATACTCCCACATTGGAAGATTTAATGCGAGACTCGATGAATTACCGCGACCAAGTTATGCAAGAGTTTGGTGGAGACGACGATGAACGTACAAAACGCACATCATCTACCTTTAACACAACTGCATCAAAAGCACTCGCTGATCCGCCAACACATCAGAAGAAAATGAAATCTTCAAAGTCTAAAAAAGAGAAAAAGGATAAAAAACGTCACAAAAATAAAGATTTCGATGATAATATGAGCTGCATTAGCGGAGCGAATAACAGCATGATTACCACATTGATCGAACAGCCAACAAGTGCATCTCCCGGAGAACCACCCAAATTGATATTAAGGATTAATAAACGCAAAGCAGAGTCAACGGCCACAGACACAAGTAGATCATCACCGGCCACTGCCAACACAGCATTGTCACCCGAAGGTCCATCTGCACCCATTCGGCTCAAATTGGCACGTGTAGCAGAAGGTGGTGGCTACGTAATAGGTGACAAAAAGCGTAAAAAAGGCAAAAAGTCAAATTCAATAGCAAACACCGAAGATTTGGCAAATGCAAATTCCAACACAAGCTGCAGCAATGCAGTGACCACACCTGTTTCTATAAACGAGCTTGAAAAGTTTACCGAAGACGCTAATGCTCGGTTGGGCATGGCAACATCACCAGCAGCAACATTTACAAATTACACAGGAGGTGATGTTGGTGTCGGCGGGCCACCTTCAATGGCAGAAACTGATGCCGATGCAGCCAAAGATTCAAGCACACCCTCGCCTTGTCTGGTAATTGACTCTAGCAAGAGCAACGATATACACGATTCTTCGAACACAGCCAGCTCTTTAAATGATATATCGGCGCCTTGTATCTCCGAATCAATTCATTCTTTGGCAGTTACACCAACCGCCGTCACAATGGTATCGCGCAATTGCAATGACAACAGCAATAGTCAATCCTCTGCATTGAGTAGTAGTCACAGTCGTCTTAGTAATTCAAATTCAAACTCTTTGATGAGCGCCACCCATCAGAGTCAAGCTAGCACTGGGAATAGCAGCACCACAACTAATCAAAACAACCTTACCAACACAAACACAAACAACAGCAGCAGTAACAGCAACAGTGGTACCGGCAGCAGTAGCATACTGGGCTTGCAAAAGAATTGTGAAGTTAGATGATGATAAGTGATGGATGGATTGTACAGTAAAAAATGTTAAAAGTTTTCCTTAGGATATAGATATTTGCTCATCTTGATGTTTGGGTTATGGCTAAAGTACCAAGCAACCAACCTGTACATAGTGTTTTTGTTAAATTTGCCCCTGCAATTCATGCATTAGCTACTGACCATATTAAGTTTCTTCAATTTATGTTAAATTGCTCCTCATTTTAAACTGTTCGCCTACTTAAAAAAGCCTTTATGATCGTTATTGTCGATCGATTGTGAATTGACTCCTCCCTCCCATTACATACGCTTAAATGAAGTTTGTTGTTACATTTAAATCGGTTTAGTACTGCAAATAACCTACTACAAATTTAGATAAGCAAATATCTTTCAATATCGAGGCAACGAGGATGACATGTTGTTTCCATATTTACACCATTAACACATAAATAGTTAAATTTAGAGATGATATCATCGACGATTACAATTGCAATATCAAATATTGCAATCTTGTTCTGCAATATTTTCAAACCACTTCAACATATTGGTTGTTGGTATATCTATCATCTGTTGAATCTGAACAGTTAAAAATTATAAACTACCTACCAACCAACCAACCAACTACTATACTATGTTTTATCGAATAGAGCAGCAAGTCTGTTACGTATGTATTTTATGTTTTCGTAGCTTAAAACTAGGCAAGGATAATAGTAAACATCCTCTTATGTAAAAAGTCCTCTATAAAGTTGCAGCAAAATAATAAAGTTATAATACAAATTAATTTTAGTAAAAAAAACATTATAGTAAAATTTTAAGAAACTAAAAAAAAGATATTTTATCGCTATAAGTAAAAAAAAAGTTTTAAAAATGTATCGAAATGTAAATATATGTAACTGTAATAGTAATAATAATAATTTTAAAAGTTTATAAAATAAATAAAATAAAAGAAATAAATTCCAAATCTGATTATATACTACTCTTAATATAAATTAATGTATGAATGATTGAATGCAGAAATAACACATGCATACCTTCTTTATACATACAAATTTATTTATATATAAATAATATTGTAGAAATCACATTTAGTTAGTTGTATACATTGTATATGTGTAAATATTTATGTAATATTACAATTATTATGTATAATTAAAATTATTGTTCGTTAAATACAAAAACGAAATATTGTCAAAGCAAATAAGCATTATCCGCAAAATATTTTATTAAAACAAAATTATGATTAAGATTAATTTTAGTATAAATTAAAATTTAAACAACAAAAACTTGAAAATAAAACAAAAAGCCTTATTAACAAAAAATAATAAAAAAAAACAAACGGAATTTTTATTTTCATCATTATTACACCCTGGAGAAGGACTCTCACCATGAGATGTAATTGGGAAAACCAATCTGTTAAAGTTAAAAATATGATTTTCCCGATGTGTATCCATTGGCGGTCCAAATTTCTATGTCGTTATAAATACATTTCATTTGATATCCATATTGTCTATGTACATGACTTGTAATCGAGACATAACTTAAAAATAAGTCGATAAGTTGACTTGATAAGTATAGACTGCGTTTATAAGAGTCCTCTTACCTAAAATAGCCGCCAGCCTATTTCCCTGATAAGCCTAAAAGTTTACCTACATCATATCTAGCTATATCCCCCAGTTCATCATGGAATCTTTCGCCTAGCCATTTTTTCCTGAGACCCTGCAATCTCGACAGTTACCTCTAGTTCCTCAATATCCTCGCACATCCTCAATATCCTCGCACATCCCAATTTATATTCTGGTTGCCTTTACACCCTGGACAACCTGCAATCCTATAGTAGTGGCATATAGGAGGTTAAACCTCCCAGTCCCATTAATATAGTCCAGATCCGAACCCGGTATGTTCAGTGCCCTGATTGTGTATAGGTCCAATAACGCTCCCAGAGCTCTCATACAGTCCAACACTATGCTCGAGTGTACCATATTACATTTCAAAGCCCTGACTACATAAATTGTCACAACTGTACCGCAATTCTGTAATTTTTTAACGACAAAATTTTGTCGGTAAGTAGGCAAAAATCGTTTGTTAACGATAATTGTCGTTAAAAGCTATTCTGTTGCAAAAACTTTACCGGTTTTTTCGTTCAAAATTGTCGGTAGTTAACGATAAACTTCGATAAGCTAACGACTAGAAAAAAAGGTCTCGTTACATCATAACGATACCGATCCCTCTTTGACGTTTGCCCTTACTAAATCTGTGGATTTCCAGTTAGCTACGATATCTGCCTGAAAGAAGGGAGTCTGTATGACACTTTGATGTCCTTATCTACTATACCCATCAGTGAAAACTGCACCCCCCTTAAAACAGCTTTTCAGATCCAACACACTCGTCCCTACTTGGAAACACAATTGGGGGTCCGAAATCCCTGTAGGGGTATTAGTCTGACCAATTAGACCTACCTCGTACAAAATTTTAGTGTGACCTAACCGCTTTGGTCTTACCAGAGAAGGGAAAGAGTCAAACTTGTTCTCAATTGGCAGTAGGTTAAGGATTATATTAAATGCTGCCTGAGGTGTGCTACCGATGGTACCCGTTATGCTAATGGAAGCACATCTCTAAACTTTACTGAGTATCTTCCTATAACTACTTTTTATCATTGCCTCAAACCAAACCGTACAACCATAAGTAATAATGGGCCTTAAAACCGATGTGTAAATCCAGTTTACCATGCCTGGTCGTAGTCCACAATTCATACCAATAGAATTCTCTTCCATGATAATTTGTTATCCAGGAGGGTCCGTAAATACTTGGCTCGCTCTGATAAAGTCAGCTCAACGCCGTCTATTTTCGGCAAATTAAAACTCTGTTTCGTTGCGTTTACATCCAGCCCATTTGCCTTGGCACAGGTTGAGAGTTCGCCTGAAGAAACTTTCCCTACATCAGAATCACAACGTCGTCCGCCCACAACCTCATGCAGCGCACTCTCCACAGACTTACCCTTGAGGTAGGCGTGCTGAGCGTTACTAATGACGCTAGTATCTATATTGCTCTTAAGGTAAAGATATATCAGTCGCTCAAGATTCTTCAACAGAAAAGATAATAGGCTAATAGGTCTAAAATCCTTTGGCTTCGAGTGGAAAGCCTTACCTGTTTTAGGTATAAAGATTACCTTTACCTCTCTCCACCCTCTCGGCAGATACCCCCTACTGAGACATCTCCACAAAATATCAGCCAATAGAAGTAATGCGTCCTGTGGAATATTGCATAACCCACCCACAAAAGTATTTACAGCCCATGCTAATTTTTCCCCTGAGACTATTTCCTCAATACAACTAGAAATGTGACTGAGACCCAATTTCAGTTTCTATACAACCAGGAAAGTGTGTTTCCATAAGAAGGGATAGTGTGTCTGAGCTAGACTCCCTCCATGAGTTGTCCTCCCTTTGAATATACTCTACGAATTTTGGTTCTTTGAATAAAATTGGCCGGATCATGGACAACTCATTGACGTTGTCAACGGACTCACAGTATGTTACCCATGGGTCAGCATGCGCTCACCCTTGCCTTCTCTGTTTACAATGGCGAGATCACCGCTCCTGAAAGAATTTGAGATTAAAAATTTGAGTTCATTGTTTGCCAAAATACTCGTTCTAACCCAGATATATGTAGCTCTCTTAACGGGCTCCTTTTGGGAGCCGGTTCAGCAGTTGGAACACCACCGTCCTTTTTGTCACCAAAGCGACCTGCTGATGAGGTCGCCGATCCTATACCCTTACGAGTGCTTGCCTGGTCGACGTCATGCTGATGACGCTCTTCAGAAGAGGACCAATCCAAAACTGCATTTCTTTCAAATTTAATGACGTCCTGCCGACTCTTTTTTAAAAGATACTTCTCCTTTGAGGTAAATGAAGTCGGATCTCTCTTCTCCATCTTCCTTCGTTAGGCCGGCATTACACTCCTCCACGGCGACCTGCCGAACAAGCTTTGGCTTTCGTCCCTGTACCCAATTAAACTTTTATTATCAATTTTATTCCCACGAGTATGCTCGTATTGACGGACCATCTCACACAGTGACGGCATGCGTGGACTAGGTAACTAACATACAACAGGGCTTTGACCTGACGCTGAGGGGAGCTGTTAGCGGCTAGTTTCTTTAAGCACTAACTACCATGCAGGCCTTCGGCACTGCTACTAACCACGTTGGCCTTAAAAGTGCATATATAACGTTCCACCCATCGGTAAAGCCCCAACGAAACAAGTCTACTGGATGACCCGTAAAGAATATTGTTACGTTTTTATAGCCTTCACCTTCGTGAGAAGGGTATATATGTTTGTCATTCCGTTTGTAATTTCCACAATATAATTTTCTGACCCTATAAAGTATATATATTCTGGATCCTTATAGATAGCGGAGTCGATTAACCCATGTCCGTCTGTCTGTTGAAATCAACTTTCTGAAGACCCCTGACATGTTCGGGATCCAAATCTTCAATAATTCTGTCAGACATGATTTCGAGAAGTTTCGTATTTAAAATCAGCAAAATCCGTCTATAAATAACGGAGATATGAGCAAAAATCCGAGACAACCTCTATTTTTGATCTATATCTCGATTACAAAATCATAAATATACACAATATGGATATCTAATGATATATATTTCAAAGGCAATGATGTATATAAGGCTATAGTAAGTTGGACCTACAATGGGTCAAAATCGGGAAAAATTTTTTTTCACAAAAAATATTTTGTAACCCAAATTTTTTTTCACACAAAACATTTTTATTCACTAATAAATTAAAAAAAAAGTTAAAACTTTTTAAAAACAATTTCGAAAAAAAAAAATTTTTTTTTTTAAATTTTATTTTAAAGTATAATATAGCTCTCTTACTTATTTTGATCTATATCTGGATTACTAAGTCATTAATATAGACAATATGAATATCTAATGATAAATATTTCAAAGAAAGAACATAGTATGTCAAATCTGCAATGGGTCAAAACCCGATTTTTTTTAAATTAAAAAAAATATATATATATAAAAAAATTGTTTTTGCCATAAAAAATTTTAATACATAATAAATTAAAAAAATTAATTTCAAACAATTTGGAAACGGAAACAGAAATTAAATATTGTTTGATTTTTTGGTTGTATAAAATCAAATTTTAATTTTTTTGTAAAACGTTTTCTTTTAATGTTTTATTTAATCCTTGATTTTTTTGAGATAAATTTGTAAAATTACAAAAATTATTAAATATAGAAAAATTAAAAAAAAAAAATTATATGTTGCCTTTTTATATATATTTTTTTGATTTATTATGCCGCCGGTCCATATTTCCCGAGATATGGGCCTCCAAAGTTCGAATATTGGATGTATATTTTTTAAAAATATGTACATTTGGTAAACATTTGATAACGATCTGGAGTGGCACCCATATACTAGAACCTTGAAATCTATATAAGTAAAAATTAAACGACTTTGTCAACAATTTAAGCAAGGCTGAAATTACCTTTAAAATAACGTTACCTAAACAACAGCAAACACTATTACCGCTAAACTATCGGCACCAAAAAAACTCAAAATACCGATACCGGAAATAATCCAAATTTGCTTTGCCGTTACCTCTTAACCGTTTCGAAACGGTTGTCAGGTTGGCAATGAAACGAATAAAATAGTACACAGAAAAAATTAATTCATTATTGGAATGAAGAAGTTTGTAATAAATATTATTAATCGAACAAGACTTTTTTCCCAAACTTTTTTCATTCTGAATAAGAACATGTTCATAAATATTACAAGTTTCTCCAAAAATTTATTTTATTAAGAAAAATGAAAAGTGAAAAGAAGGCAATATATTAAAAATTTCGATTTCCGATTTTTTAAAATTATTTTTCTTTTTTCCTGAAAATTTTAAATCGAATAAAAAAATATCATCCAAATCGCTCCAGTCATTCTCACGTGATGACATTACATACATGGACCATTTCATTATACCCTTCACCATGAGTGGCAAGGGTATATATAAGTTTGTCATTCCGTTTGTAATTTCTAAATTTTTCATTTGCCACCCGCAAAGTATATACAGTATCGGCCATAACTAAAGCACCCCCTCCGAGAATCTTTTTCATACTATATTTTTTTTATAAAAACAAAGTTTTAAATTTCTGTTATGTATTATTTTCAATTGTTAATATATTTACTACTAGCTACTATTATTTCGCTACCCCTGTCGTAGTCTATGTTGGAAATTTCAATAAAATCGTTTCGGCCGTTTAGTATTTATTGAACTAAAGGTACCAATTTTACCGGTTTTCCCCCTGTTTACCCCTTTCTGGTCCAAGTATTGAAAAAAGTTATAGCCTATTGACGCTTCCAAGTAAGGATCTATCTACGTTCCAAATTTCAATAAATCGATTCAGCCGTTTAGGCGTGATGCTCAAACAAACAAACAAACAAATAAACAAACAAACTTACAAAGACATTTATATATTTATATAGATTGATAAACAAATACTTTTAAAGTTAATCTTTCTATAATAGGTAATTTTAAATCAAAAAATATTAAAAGCTAGAAAATAAAACGGACAAAACTAAAGCACCCCTTCATGGACATAATATAAAACTTTTTTTAATTTATATTTTGTTGCAAATCCTTTGTTTGGATGACACAAGCACATCTCTTAGTTTTTTATGGTGTCTTGCGATATTCCTTCCCAGGCTATAATAACGGTTTGAAATAAATCGTGAAAACTGCTGATCCTTATTTCGGCAATTTTCACGATTTATTTTCATATTAACAATCTCCCACAAGTTCGCAATAGGATTGAAATCGGTAGATTGAGCAGGCCAATGAAGAACTTGAATCTTATTGCTCTGTAGCCAAGTCTTACAATCTTTGGAGGTGTGCTTAGAATCCATATCCTGTTGGAGCCTCCCTATAAGTGACAACTCTTCACTGGCATAAGACAACATTAAAACTTTCAATATATCACGGTACATGAACCGATCCAAAATCCCATACTTTATGAATTGGCCCAATTCCTTGCCTAGAAAAGAACCCCAGGCCATTACATTGCCCCCTCCATGTTTAATTGTTCTTTTGCAATACTTAGGATTAAGTCTTTCTCCTTTTCGTCTGCGTACACGACTTATTCCATCGGAACTTTTTAATTTGTATTTGGATTCGTCGGAGAACAGTACTGTCTTCCATTTTTGAACACTGCAGTTAATGTGGGCTTTGGCAAAGCTTTCTTGTTCTTAGCTAATATAAACATTTTTTTGCTGGTCGTCGGCTGAATAAACCTACTTCTACTGCTCTTCTACGGATTGTTCTTTCGCTAACGCATAATCTCAAACTAGTTCTTACTTAACTAGGATCTTTTTGTATAGCTCCTTTAATCATCATATCGTGTGGTTTTACGCGGGCGTCCTCCATAATGTTCCGGTGAAATAAGACCATTCTGTCAAAGCTTTGGAATCAGCTTGGAAATAACTGATCTGTTAATAGAGTATTTTTTGCTCAATTCATGCCGTGATAACCCCGCCTTCCAGTCTTCAACAACTTTAATTTTAAAATCACTGGAGTACTTGTTTCTTGCCACCCATAGTTTTTTCACAATAAACTGTATAAAACATAAATTATGCAGACTACGCCTTCCTTTATTTTTATCTTCAGGAATTTTTAAATGCATCCGTTGTGAAACCCGTTAACTGACATTGCAAATATGCAAAAAAATAGTAAAATTTTTAAACATCTTATAAGGGGGTGCTTTTGTTTTGCCCGTCGCGTTTTGTATTTTTATATATTTTATCATTTTAAATCAATTGTTCATAAAATGATCCTGTACTAAAATAACATTATACGAACATTAACAATATAAGTTAATAAAATGTATACAAAATGCATCCCAAGAAACATTTTTATACCCTTCACCTTCGTGAGAAGGGTATATATAAATTTGTCATTCCGTTTGTAATTTCCACAATATAATTTTCCGATCCTATAAAGTATATATATTCTGGATCCTTATAGATAGCGGAGTCGATTAAGCCATGTCCGTCTGTCTGTCCGTCTGTCTGTCTGTTGAAATCAATTTTCTGAAGACCCCAGATATCTTCGGGATCCAAATCTTCAATAATTCTGTCAGACATGCTTTCGAGAAGTTTGCTATTTAAAATCAGCAAAATCGGTCCACAAATGGCTGAGATATAAGGAAAAAACCAGGACAACCTCGATTTTTTACCTATTTTTTGACCTATATCTGGATTACTAAGTCATTAATATAGACAATATGGATATCTAATGATAGTGTGACGGACACGTTAAAAAAATACTTCTTTTCTTAAAAGCTGTTGTTATTTTTCTTATATCTTTTTTTTATAATTCTGTGTTTTGTTTACTTTCTGTTTGAACTGCTCAATTTTCTTTAATCTACTTATTTAAAATAAAACCGTTATATGATGTTACCATCCCCGATGACATGGCAGTAACATCATGAATACCATACACGGTAATGTAGGGTTGTATCCAAATGGTGTCAATAAATACAACCACTACATTGCACGTGAAATCAACCATGCGAAAATGCCAGAAAATGCACGTTTATAATTGCACTTGCACGTGCAAATTCTCATGCATTCATCATATAGTGACATATCAAAGAGGTGCTCACACCATTGCGTTTACGGCAAAAACAATTTAAGTTTAAAAAAAGCACATATATATTGAGGTAAGAAAATTGAGCCGGTTTAAATTTTAAGTTTATGAAATATTAATTATGTTAAAGAAATAAGATTATTAGCTATACTTTAATAATATAATTGATAAAAAAAAAAAAATTTATTCTAATAATAAATAAAAAAAGTAATCTTTGAGGATTTTGAAATGTATTTCAAATTTTTTTTATCAAAGATATTGTTAAAGTCACTAAAACATCGCTAATTATCTCTAAATAAATTCAATTTATAATCAAATTTAAATTTCGGAAAGCAAAGTAATACAATTGCACAAAAGAAAATGTATATCCAAATTCAATTAGTCATTTAAGAGCTAAAAACGTTTTTTTAATTAAATTTTAATCTACTTACCACCATTAACACGAAGTCTAGTTATTTTTTAACTTATTTATTTATTCTGTCAACATAATTTTTGTATGAAAACTGTCATTATAACGCTGGGTTAAAACATAACTATGCATTGTAATAATGGGGGTTATGACTCAGAAAGAAAACTAATGTTGTTGAAATTTAGTTAAATAAATGTTTTCTGATTGTTTGAAATATTGAAAGGATATTTTTTTTGTGTGTATTACAAAACTTTAAAACAAAATTAAATTTGAATATGATTTGAATCTTACTAAAACAATAAAGAAAGAAGTATTAATAATTTTGTGTCACACTATAGGAGACCCAAAAGCCACCTCTTGGTGAGAAGAAGAAGAGGAACATTAAAGTTAAAGCTGTACTCAATAAAATATTAAAGTCAACAACTCTATATGGTAAAACTGTTGTGGGAAGAGTAGGCATATTACAGGACAGAAAACGTGAAAACTAAAACATCTAAACGTGAAGCCGAAAACTCAGGTAACAGACCCATACAATTTATGACCCTCTTGTACCTCGTGAAGAAAAAACAGGTTATAATATAAGGAATTACATAACCTCAAAAAAACATCAATTAATAATATAAAAATTTATTAGCAACTTTTTTGGAGGAAATTACTTCGAAATAAGTTAAACTTAAATTCCAAATAAATAATTAAGAATAGATTAAAATCAAAAATAAAAGTTTAATTAATTCAGATTTATATTGATTTTTAATCTTGAATAAAGTCAAATTAAATTCATATTATAATTTAGTAATTAGACACAAAAGCAAATTTTAAAATTTAAAAAAAAGGGTAATTAAATCATTTTAAATTATAAATATTGAATTGAAATGTTCTTAAAAACAAATGCAATTCTATAAAATTTATAAACATATCATACAGTTTACTACTTTATTTTGTCATATATTTAAAAATTAACCAATACTAACTAACATCTGATCATACAAAAAAAAAAAAAAAAATACAAATTAAAAAAAATATATTTCATTTCATTCATTAATTCAAGCTAATAATTAAAAATCAGTATTAATTTTATGTTTAAATTAAATAAAATTTAATCGAACATAAAGAAAATAATGCTGAGTAAATTGCCAAAACAAGTTAAACCAATTTTAAAATAAATTTAAAAAAAAAATAAATTCGAATTAATTTGTAAATTGACATAAAATAAAAATAACTAAATATCAGTCAGTATTGAATTAAATAATAAATAAATATTATTATTAATAAAAAAAAAAAATATTGAATAATTGAATAATAATTAAAACTAAATTTCGAAATTTCCTGATCTAAATACATACGAACCAAAAATATTTTCAAAAATCAATTTGAGAACAAATCTCAAAACTAATTTTTGAAAATATATTTCAAAATTATAATAAAGAAAGTTAAAAAGAATTTTGTAAATTTCTAAATTCCAATAAAATAACAAAATAATAATAAATAAAATTTCAATAAATTTTGAAATTTTATGTATGATGAATATTATTTTTTTTTTTGTAAATTTAAAATGTTGAGGTTTATTATAGAACTTAAATAAAGTAATTTTCATTTGGATAATAAACATAGTTGTATGTATATAATATAATTAAAATATAAAACAATAAAATAAAATATACTAAAATATATAATAAAAAAATATATAATAAATAATACAATAAACTAAAATATATAATAAAATAATACAATAAACTAAAATATATAATAAAATAATACAATAAACTAAAATATATACTAAAATAATACAATAAACTTAAATATATAATAAAATAATACAATAAAGTAAAATAATATAATATAAAGTAAAACAAAAAAAAAAAAATATAAAATAATAAAAATATGATATAAATAAAAATATAAATATATAATAACACGAAATAGAATACAATAAATTAATATAAAAATAAAATAACATCGATTTCAATATACAACAAAAGCTATCAAACTAATAAATAATTTTGTGTTGGAACTTCAAAACAATGAAAATATAAACCTATTTTTATTAAATTTCAATTAAAAAAAAATATATATATTATATATAGTTTTGTTTTATGAATATCCTTTAAAAATTTGTAAGAATTTTCTTTTCTTTATATATTTCTAATATATACTAATTTACCTATATTTGCTTGCTATTGTAAGTTTTGATATTTGTTATTGTGATTTGGATTATATATGTATATTTGATTTTAAAATAAACATTATGTTTTGAAATGAATTATATATCGCTAATCATGGAATAACTTTTTATTTTATTGGTTGAAATGTGGCTAATGTAAAAGAAAAGTGGTAAAGTATTTATGTTAGGGACATAACTTAAAATCATTTTAAACCCACAGGTGATAGGTTATGTCATGGATGACTGAAATATGTCATACGGGGTGGGCTGCCTGTCCAGGACAACAACACCTAGTCCTGATGAAAAGATCCTAAACATGTCCAAGATGTGAAGTTTGCTGATGTCAAATGTCCGTCGTCTGTCAAGGGAATCTCTAGCGTTTTGTTTTGTTCACTGTTCTTTGTGTAATTTGCTTTTGACATCCACCAAATATAATGGCACGTTTTCTAATTGTGATGGCCTTAGGTGGACAAGAACCACTCCCATTCCGGCGAGCTACAGCCATAAGACCAGCGTGCCATCGTCCACCGCTAAGCAAAAAGGTTGTTCATCACAATTTGGCGCCCAACGTTAAGCTTTTTTTTTGAAATTGCTTAAGACCAGTAGACAGCTTCTATAGAAAATGACGTAAGTCCTGGAAGGTAATACAGTTACCATACCTGAGTTGCTACGTCATCCGATACAGAAATTGTATACTGGGGAGCTAAGTGTCGTCGATCCGAAACAAAAAGCATAATCCAAAGGCTATAAAGCTATGAGTTTATTTGTTTTTGTTTTAGTGGAGAGATGGCACGAAGCTCAACTTTTTGTTGTGTTTGTTTCGTGTTCTGTCCAAAGTTAATTTGATGATAACAAATAATAATTCCACAATTTCACAAACATTTTTTTTATGTAAATATTTGGTAGACATGAGTTAGATCTACTTGTTTTTTGGTATTATTGGAAACATGAAAGGAATCTACATTTCACAATTATCTATACAAAGCTCAATTTTCTAAATAACTTTAGAAAATTACATGAGTGTGACGTATTGCAATAGAATTGAGAAAAGGATCATACTGTTTATTTTATCAAACCACAATAAATTTTCTTTTATGTAATGCCACACATATTTCAACCGTTATTAATTACACTAATAACTAATATTTCCAAATAAGTAATTGCATGATATATTATTATTCTAAATATTTACTAATTATCTTAATATACAAGTTTTTCGTTTAGTTTTTGTTTTTTCGAAAAAGAAAGTGCATAAATACTGTTTACAATATATTTATAATTTTTTTTTAGAATTCCATAATTTTTGAAATATAGAGTTATTTCAGTTTAATATACATATAAAATAAAAATAGGAATACTAGCTTTTTAGACATCCTCGCATTTAGTAACGGTAGTAATACTAGTTGAGTTTCAGGATCTTTATATTATTGTGTGATTTTGTTTCGATTATGAGTCAAAGGCAACTTAGGTCAGGTAGATATCCGGTAAATAGAAATATTAACATTTGGGAAACTACGACAACACCGACAACTCAAAACACAGTACCAGTGCAGGTTTCAACGAACAGTATTTCTCCTTTATTAGGTTTTTCGCAAGGAACTGGACCGCGAACTCATTCATCACCGGAGAGTGAGAGTACCATTACGACCCCTACATATAGTAGCTTAACAGCCAGGGAAATAAGTGGTCAAGGCCGTAGTACAGTAAGACGTAACTCAGATAATATGAATCAAGCAAATCAGAATTTACCCACAGTTAATGAGGAAGTTAACCCAAACGTTAACGAAGAGGTTAGGCAATATGTGAGTGCCTCAATAGAGTCTGCTCAAGCATCTATCATGCGGGAGATGCAAAATATGCAGTTGATGTTACCTCGGCTAATTATGGAGTCATTACGTTCTGAACGTGGTAATTCTTTCGATAACCAAAATAACGGACAAAATAGGTCTTATTTTCCAAACAACTCCCAACAGACTCCATTTAATTTTAATAATAGAGGGCAACAACAACCTCAATATCCTCAGGTGGCACAACAACAGCCACGTTTTGTTCCGCAACAACTATTTAATAACGATTCACAGAACTTGTCCAACCCAGAATTTGACCATCAACCTCAACAGTACCATTATAAACCCATAACCCCAAATCAGTTGGAAAAATGGGGCATAAAGTTTGACGGTACAAGCAAATCGTTGACTGTTGAAGACTTTGTCTTTAGAATAGAAGCACTCCGGAACGATTACAATTGTCCATGGGACATTTTGATGAAAGGTTTTCACCATTTATTGACCGGTACAGCCAGCACGTGGTTCTGGTCGTTTCGTATGAAACATCCCACGTGTGACTGGCACACATTTAAATACCACATCATCAAAAAGTTCCGCAATTTTGAGAGTGACTTCGAAATTCAGAGAAAGATTATGGAGCGTAGGCAAGCTCCAAACGAATCAGCAGATTCGTTCATATCGGATATAGTAAGACTCAAAAACCAAATGCGTGTCCATATGGATGAAAGTGAGTTGGTCAAGATAGTCAAAGACAACTTAAAAGAAGGCCTGTCCCAACTACTTTTCCCAATCAGGATAGAAAATTTAGATAACTTGTTAGAAGAATGCAAGAGGGCTGAGAGAAATATTGCCAAGAGATCCTCTCACCGAATGCCCCTGCCAAACCATAGAAAGATCTATGAGCTAGAGGCAGATGAAGAGAATGAGCAATCTAATCAGGTAGAAGCACTACAAAAAGAAAAATTCTCTACCAATCAGCTCATTTGTTGGAACTGCAGGGCTCCTGGTCATTCATTTATCGAATGTCCAGTGGTTCAACGCAGCATATTTTGTTATAGGTGTGGGTTCGAGGACGTCACTACCCCCACATGTCCTAGGTGCCAGGGAAACAACCGTCAGAACATGCGGAAAACTGGGGCAGCATGTTCGGGCCAGAACCTCACCCAGTAAAACGCCATTTCTTCAAATCTAATTTAAACAAAGACAATTTCGAAAATGATAAAATAAATATAAGAGAGACAATTCACAATAACAACAACAAGGTAACTGTCATAGTGGATGATAAACTTGATAAAGACAAGAATTTATTAGAAAACGAGAGCCCAGAGGTAGATCTTAAAAACCATTATAAGGTAGGAATTAATCCGAATCTTTCATACGAACAGCGTTTAGAAAACTACAGCAAAAAGCGAGCAGAAATCTTTGCAGATTATAAACCCAGTGTAAGCAAGAAAATAGTTAAAACGAGGGAAAGATACGCTGCAAGAAAGTCCGAAAGAAAAGATATCGCGTCAACCAGGCTAGATAGTGAAGACGACATTAGACCCTATATGTTGGTTGAAATTGAAGGTTCCAAGTACCAAGGTCTCTTAGACAGTGGAGCCACAGTAAGCTGTCTCGGAAAGAATTGCTTAGAGAATGTGAGGAAGATGAACGTACAAATTTTAGATTTTAAATCCTCTGTAAGAACTGCTGATGGGCGACAACATTTAATCGTAGGAAAAATTCGAACGGAAATTAATTATGGAAACAAATCAGTAGGAACAATTTTATATCTGGTTCCAAATTTAAATCAAGAGTTAATTTTAGGATATGATTTCTGGAGGAAAATAGGGCTTAGAGTGTGTTTTGACGATAAAATAATAAATGAAATTTCAACCTCAGAATCGGAAGAGTTGAAAATGCACAACCTCAGTTCTTACCAGCGCCGAATCCTAGATAACGTGAAAAAATCGTTTCAATGTTACACGCAATATGGCCTAGGTAAAACTAAATTGGAAACTCACACAATTGACACGGGTAATGCGCCGGCCAAGAAAATGAGGCACTATCCCGTGAGCCCAGCAGTTCAAAAATTAATATACACCGAACTTGACAGGATGTTAGAGCTAAAGGTGATAGAAGTTACTACCGGTGCTGAGTGGAACAACCGCACAACTCTGGTCATAAAACCCAACAAAAACAGGCTATGTCTCGACGCTAGGGAGCTGAATAAGGTCACCAAAAAGGATACATATCCTCTCCCTAACATCGATGGCTTATTAGCTAGGCTAGGTGACACTCACTTTATATCAGCAATCGACCTGAAAGATGCCTTTTGGCAGATCCCCCTGGATGAGGCCAGCAGACCAAAGACAGCGTTCACAGTCCCAGGAAGGCCACAGTATCAATTTAAAGTGATGCCTTTCGGGCTGTGTAACGCTGCCCAGAGACTGTGTCGATTGATGGATAAAGTGGTGCCATCGGAGCTGAAGGACCGGGTATTTATATACCTAGATGACCTGTTGGTAGTATCTTCTAACTTCGACGACCACATGCAGATGCTCAGAATTGTAGGCCAAAAGTTGACTAGTGCAGGCTTGACAATCAATATGCATAAGTCCAAATTCTGCTACAGAGAGCTCAAATATCTAGGTTATATTGTCGGTGGAGGTAAGATTAAGCCAGATGAGGGAAAAGTAACAGCGATATTGGATATAAAACCTCCGAAAAACCCAAAGGATGTTCGCAAATTTTTGGGAACAGTAGGGTGGTATCGCCGTTTCATACACGACTTTTCCACTCTGACAGCACCTCTCACCGACACACTCAAGAAATCGCCTAAGTTCCATCTTACCTCTGAGGCATTAAGCTCGTTTGAAGAACTTAAACGCAGATTAGTATCTAGTCCTATCTTGTCTAGCCCAGATTTTGAAAGGCCATTTTTCGTCCAATGTGACGCCTCAAATGTTGGAATAGGTGCAGTCCTATTCCAAAAAGACGATGAAGATGGTGAACATCCCATTGAATACTTCTCTAAGAAACTCAATAGTGCGCAAAAAAACTACTCGACAACAGAGAAAGAATGTCTCGCTGTAGTATTAGCCATTGAAAAGTTCCGACAGTACATAGAATTAATGGACTTTACAGTCATAACGGACCATTCTAGTCTAAAATGGCTAATGCGACAGCAGGACTTGAACGGAAGACTGGCTCGATGGAGTTTAAAACTTCAAGGTTACAAATTCAGTATCGAGCACAGGAAAGGTACCAAAAATGTTGTCCCCGACATGCTGTCGAGATTAGACATGGAGGAAATAACTGTTAGTACTAATTCCATAATTGATTTTAACTCTGAATCTTTCAAAAACAGTGAATATCTTTCTATAATTGACACGGTAGAAGAAAATAAAGATAGGCTCCCAGATGTAAAGGTTGTCGAGGGTATATTATACAAAAAGGTCAAATTTAATAGAAATGATGTAGACAATGAAGATGAGTGCTGGAAGATATGGGTACCATCAGATCTGACCGAGGGTATAATAAAACGGTCTCATACTGATAATACTTCGCATGGGGGAATTGCAAAGACTATATTTAATATTCGTGAATACTTTTATTGGCCCTCCATGGTGAAGCAGATTAGAAACTTTATTAGAGGATGTGAAACATGTAAGGAAAGTAAACACCCAAAACAAATATTAAGACCACCGATGGGTAAAGAAGTACAAACGCAAAGACCTTTTCAAAAAATATATATAGATTTTTTAGGACCGTACCCAAGATCTAAGAATGGCAACACATCTATTTTGATAGTTTTGGACCACAAAACTAAATTTGTTTTGCTAAAAGCGTTAGGTAAAACAAACACAAAATCAACTATAAAATTTTTGAGAGATGAAGTTTTTTATAAATTTGGAGTTCCAGAGTTTGTGCATTCAGATAATGGCAAACAGTTTACTGCTGAAGCGTTTAAGGAATTTTTAGATTCGTTTGGAGTAAAACATCTCCGCACTCCTATTTACTCACCACAGTCCAACGCCAGTGAGAGAGTAAACCAAAGTATTCTCAGTTCAATTAGAAGTTTTCTGGATAACGACCAAACAAAATGGGATGAAAACTTATCCAAGATTGAATGTTCGTTAAGGTCTACCATTCATGCATCGACCGGTGTAACGCCATTTTTCGCACTAACAGGCTATAACATGATCACACATGCGGATGCCTATGAAATATTAAGGAAATTAAGATCAAGCGAGGAAGGTGATATATTAGTTCTACCTAAATCTGCACACATGCAACTTATACACCAAAAAGTAGGCGAAAAACTGCATAACGCATATTTAAATAATGAGAAGCATTATAATCTTAAAAGTAGAACTATTAGATACAAGCCAGGTCAAGAAATATTCAGAAGGAACTTTATACAAAGCAACTTTGCAAAATGCATAAATGCTAAGCTTTGTAGACCATGGCTTAAGTGTAGAGTTCGAAAAGCGGTAGGAAATAATAGCTATGAGATCGAGGACCTTTCGGGAAAATTAATAGGAGTTATACACGCTCAACATCTCAAACAATAAAGCATGTATTTATTGGTTTTAGTAAGTTTCCGGTTGTCATTGTATAGTATTATAGATCAGAAGGTGTTTTGTTTTTTTTTCCCTAATCTTTTAACTCCACAGGCTGCGTGAAAAGATCAGGCTTTGTGACGGACACGTTAAAAAAATACTTCTTTTCTTAAAAGCTGTTGTTATTTTTCTTATATCTTTTTTTTATAATTCTGTGTTTTGTTTACTTTCTGTTTGAACTGCTCAATTTTCTTTAATCTACTTATTTAAAATAAAACCGTTATATGATGTTACCATCCCCGATGACATGGCAGTAACATCATGAATACCATACACGGTAATGTAGGGTTGTATCCAAATGGTGTCAATAAATACAACCACTACATTGCACGTGAAATCAACCATGCGAAAATGCCAGAAAATGCACGTTTATAATTGCACTTGCACGTGCAAATTCTCATGCATTCATCATATAGTGACATATCAAAGAGGTGCTCACACCATTGCGTTTACGGCAAAAACAATTTAAGTTTAAAAAAAGCACATATATATTGAGGTAAGAAAATTGAGCCGGTTTAAATTTTAAGTTTATGAAATATTAATTATGTTAAAGAAATAAGATTATTAGCTATACTTTAATAATATAATTGATAAAAAAAAAAAATTTATTCTAATAATAAATAAAAAAAGTAATCTTTGAGGATTTTGAAATGTATTTCAAATTTTTTTTATCAAAGATATTGTTAAAGTCACTAAAACATCGCTAATTATCTCTAAATAAATTCAATTTATAATCAAATTTAAATTTCGGAAAGCAAAGTAATACAATTGCACAAAAGAAAATGTATATCCAAATTCAATTAGTCATTTAAGAGCTAAAAACGTTTTTTTAATTAAATTTTAATCTACTTACCACCATTAACACGAAGTCTAGTTATTTTTTAACTTATTTATTTATTCTGTCAACATAATTTTTGTATGAAAACTGTCATTATAACGCTGGGTTAA
Organism: Calliphora vomitoria; assembly: GCA_942486065.2. NCBI lineage: Eukaryota > Metazoa > Arthropoda > Insecta > Diptera > Calliphoridae > Calliphora > Calliphora vomitoria. Next base: position 12,221,552 of record OW818031.2, on the reverse strand, counting down.
AACATAACTATGCATTGTAATAATGGGGGTTATGACTCAGAAAGAAAACTAATGTTGTTGAAATTTAGTTAAATAAATGTTTTCTGATTGTTTGAAATATTGAAAGGATATTTTTTTTGTGTGTATTACAAAACTTTAAAACAAAATTAAATTTGAATATGATTTGAATCTTACTAAAACAATAAAGAAAGAAGTATTAATAATTTTGTGTCACACTATAGGAGACCCAAAAGCCACCTCTTGGTGAGAAGAAGAAGAGGAACATTAAAGTTAAAGCTGTACTCAATAAAATATTAAAGTCAACAACTCTATATGGTAAAACTGTTGTGGGAAGAGTAGGCATATTACAGGACAGAAAACGTGAAAACTAAAACATCTAAACGTGAAGCCGAAAACTCAGGTAACAGACCCATACAATTTATGACCCTCTTGTACCTCGTGAAGAAAAAACAGGTTATAATATAAGGAATTACATAACCTCAAAAAAACATCAATTAATAATATAAAAATTTATTAGCAACTTTTTTGGAGGAAATTACTTCGAAATAAGTTAAACTTAAATTCCAAATAAATAATTAAGAATAGATTAAAATCAAAAATAAAAGTTTAATTAATTCAGATTTATATTGATTTTTAATCTTGAATAAAGTCAAATTAAATTCATATTATAATTTAGTAATTAGACACAAAAGCAAATTTTAAAATTTAAAAAAAAGGGTAATTAAATCATTTTAAATTATAAATATTGAATTGAAATGTTCTTAAAAACAAATGCAATTCTATAAAATTTATAAACATATCATACAGTTTACTACTTTATTTTGTCATATATTTAAAAATTAACCAATACTAACTAACATCTGATCATACAAAAAAAAAAAAAAAAAATACAAATTAAAAAAAAATATATTTCATTTCATTCATTAATTCAAGCTAATAATTAAAAATCAGTATTAATTTTATGTTTAAATTAAATAAAATTTAATCGAACATAAAGAAAATAATGCTGAGTAAATTGCCAAAACAAGTTAAACCAATTTTAAAATAAATTTAAAAAAAAAATAAATTCGAATTAATTTGTAAATTGACATAAAATAAAAATAACTAAATATCAGTCAGTATTGAATTAAATAATAAATAAATATTATTATTAATAAAAAAAAAAAATATTGAATAATTGAATAATAATTAAAACTAAATTTCGAAATTTCCTGATCTAAATACATACGAACCAAAAATATTTTCAAAAATCAATTTGAGAACAAATCTCAAAACTAATTTTTGAAAATATATTTCAAAATTATAATAAAGAAAGTTAAAAAGAATTTTGTAAATTTCTAAATTCCAATAAAATAACAAAATAATAATAAATAAAATTTCAATAAATTTTGAAATTTTATGTATGATGAATATTATTTTTTTTTTTGTAAATTTAAAATGTTGAGGTTTATTATAGAACTTAAATAAAGTAATTTTCATTTGGATAATAAACATAGTTGTATGTATATAATATAATTAAAATATAAAACAATAAAATAAAATATACTAAAATATATAATAAAAAAATATATAATAAATAATACAATAAACTAAAATATATAATAAAATAATACAATAAACTAAAATATATAATAAAATAATACAATAAACTAAAATATATACTAAAATAATACAATAAACTTAAATATATAATAAAATAATACAATAAAGTAAAATAATATAATATAAAGTAAAACAAAAAAAAAAAAATATAAAATAATAAAAATATGATATAAATAAAAATATAAATATATAATAACACGAAATAGAATACAATAAATTAATATAAAAATAAAATAACATCGATTTCAATATACAACAAAAGCTATCAAACTAATAAATAATTTTGTGTTGGAACTTCAAAACAATGAAAATATAAACCTATTTTTATTAAATTTCAATTAAAAAAAAATATATATATTATATATAGTTTTGTTTTATGAATATCCTTTAAAAATTTGTAAGAATTTTCTTTTCTTTATATATTTCTAATATATACTAATTTACCTATATTTGCTTGCTATTGTAAGTTTTGATATTTGTTATTGTGATTTGGATTATATATGTATATTTGATTTTAAAATAAACATTATGTTTTGAAATGAATTATATATCGCTAATCATGGAATAACTTTTTATTTTATTGGTTGAAATGTGGCTAATGTAAAAGAAAAGTGGTAAAGTATTTATGTTAGGGACATAACTTAAAATCATTTTAAACCCACAGGTGATAGGTTATGTCATGGATGACTGAAATATGTCATACGGGGTGGGCTGCCTGTCCAGGACAACAACACCTAGTCCTGATGAAAAGATCCTAAACATGTCCAAGATGTGAAGTTTGCTGATGTCAAATGTCCGTCGTCTGTCAAGGGAATCTCTAGCGTTTTGTTTTGTTCACTGTTCTTTGTGTAATTTGCTTTTGACATCCACCAAATATAATGGCACGTTTTCTAATTGTGATGGCCTTAGGTGGACAAGAACCACTCCCATTCCGGCGAGCTACAGCCATAAGACCAGCGTGCCATCGTCCACCGCTAAGCAAAAAGGTTGTTCATCACAATAGATATTTCAAAGACCTTTGCAACGACGTATATAAGACCATAGTAAGTTGGACCTACAATGGGTCAAAATCGGGAAAAATTTTCAACCAGATTTTTTTTTTCACCAAAAGTTTTTTTCGCTAAATATTAAAAAAAAAAAAATTAAATTTAAAAAAAAAAAAAAAATTTACATAAAAACTTAAAAAAAAAATTCGAAAAATATTTTTTTCCAAAAAATGAAAAAAAAACAACTGGAAAAAAAATAAATTTTGTTTACCTAAAATTACTTAAAAATGTTTATTCTGAAGTATAGTTTGGTGAAGGGTATATAAGATTCGGCCCAGCCGAATATATCTCTCTTACTTGTTTTTATCAAAAAAATTATGATATGAAAAAATGCATTGCTTTAGTTACGGCCGATACTGTATATTATGGATCGTTATATATTGCGAAGTCGATATAGCCATGTCCGTCTGTATGTTGAAATCAACTTTCCGCAGCCCCCAAATAACTTACAAACATAATTGAATTAAGCAGTTGTTCTTAGGATATAAATATGCCACAATATTAAACTAAAAACTTTAATTAACGATGCTGTATGTGGAGGAATTGTTGACACACTGTAATATTCTCATTTTTTAGTTAGAATTGGTATCACAAATTTGTGCCCAAATGGACTTTTGTACTTAATACCAGCATCACGATAATATTTATCGGGAATTCCTAAGTTACACAAATACAGTTTGCCACAATTGTTCGATATGCCATTCAGTGGTAGTATGGCTAAATTGCATATTTAATAGAGACGTCAGGAATGCCACTTAGTGGCGGATCAATGGCCAGAATAGATGCTGTTATAAAAACAAACATTGTTTAGATTTATATTTAGAACTATTTGCTACTGTCGCTAATGATAAAATTGGTTTTCTGCTGAATGTAAACATTGACTGACGATAAAATTGTAGGTCAAATCGTATATATTTCGATTTTTTTACAATTTTAAAAGTTTAAATAAATGTCGCTTATGATAATTTGGCGTTAAGGGCTCGATATTTAAACCACCATATACTGTTATGAAAACCATGATTCCCACTGTATTCTACTGTTAGATCCTATATAATTAAAATCAACTCTAAATACTAGCACCTAACCCATTAAAAATATTAATGCCATCTCTTAAAGTGTTTTATAAAAATTTAATAAAACACTATATAATATATGTTGTTTTTAAATAAATAAACAATACATTTTGGTTGTTGAGTCATTTATATATTTACAAAAATGTTTTTTGTATGTATATACTATTGGACAATTCACAAGGTCTCTTATCATGTCATAATGTCCTAATATTTCACAATGGGTTTTATTGCATTTTAAGCAAAAAATGTCCTAAAATAATACTACTTTCTATGCTATGTTTATTGAGTTATCGTAACGAACCAGCAGAGGCCAACGCTGAATGCTTAAGAGTCGGTTAAGCCGAGTCGCCGAGTCGTGATGTATTAGGACACTATGACAATATGTCTGATAAGAGACCTTGTAAATTGACCATATATGTATGTATGTAATATTTATTTAAGCCTCCATAATACACCTGTCCCAAATGTTTCTTTGTCCTATTATTCTGCAACTCCGCTCGATCGCTGCCAGAATTCATGTTCCACAAAAGTTCCGGAATTTATTTTTCAGTAGGACCACAACAAAAAGGTCGCCACAACTGTTGTAAATACTTCAATACTTATAATTTTGGAATCTACAATGACATTTAACATGTTGTTTATGGATTCGCTGCGCAATTCACTATTACAAAGTTGTCAGCTGATTTATTCACAAATTGTGCTCTATAGCGTCCGGAATTAAGCATCAGAGCTTGATAACCGGTAGTTGGGATAAAACCGCACGAATTTGGTCTATAGATGAAAATGGTAGCATTAAGTTTATTGAGTTAAAAGGCCACGAAGGTAGCATTAAGTTTATTGAGTTAAAGGGCAACGAAGCAGCAGTTTGGGCTGTTACTTCTTTGAGCGATAGTGAACGGGTTGTTACCCCGTTGGCCGACAAGAATGTAATCCACTGGAATGTAAAAGGTGAAAAGTTACGCATGCTGAAAGGACACACGGATGCCTTTATGCAATAGTGGCCTGATATCATGTGGCAATGATGCCATTATCCGTGTGTGGAATGAAGATGGTGAATGTGAAAAGCAATTCAGTGGTCATACCAATTATATCTATGCTGTGGCTCAAAAACTTACATTTACCAACGATTGTATAGTATCCTGTGGCGAAGATAGTTCCTTACGCATGTGGAATATAACAACAGGACATGAAGTAGGAGCCCCTCTAGTGCACCCAGCTCAATCGGTGTGGTCGGTGGCTTGTCTCATGAATGGGGATATAGTTACGGGCAGCAGTGATGGTGTGGTTAGAGTCTTTACCAAAGATCCCAAACGTATGGCCAGCATATAAATAAGATTTTAAGGGAACTTGAAATTAGTTTTTACTAAACTCAACAATTTTTTACATTATTTAGTCTTCCGCTCCATGTAGCTCCAATACCATTTTGTTTTATTTTAAGCTACGAGCTAGAAATGGGAGTCTTCAAACCAATCAGTTCCATAAGAAATGCACGGTGTGTGTGTTTACTCATGTTGGATGTAAGCCAGATGAGTATAAAGTTGCCAGATTGGTAGCATTTTATTATTTCTAGTTTTTTTGTAACGGTTGTAACTACTCCATTTAAGAAAAACTTAATTTTGGAAGTAGCTACTAGCAAAAACCTACAAATTTTTAATTATTTTAAGGGCCATTATTACAACTTGACTTTATGTTCGTAATAGTAAAAGGTAACTTTGACTTTTACTATTACGAACATAAAGGCAAGTTGTAATAATGGCCCTAAATCTATAATTCTAACCCGTTCTAACCGTTTTTTAAATAGTCCAAAATGGACAAACATATTATTAATTTTGAAATATAAGCTTATATAGAACAATCCCTATCGAAATAAAAACAAAAGTTGTCATCGTTTTAATATCAAATCTTTTTATTATGTGTTTTTTTAAGAACTCTTGTAAAATAATACAATGGCAGGAAAATTTTTGTGAAATAACGTAACTCAATTTCCTGTTTTTTAAGGAGACTTAATAACGAAAGAAAATTTCTCAAAAATTCTGAACATTTTTATTTTTGGTTGTGGCATTTCATAAAAATTAAGTTTCCTTTGAGTTAACAATGTTGTTTTGCTTTGTTGGGTACCATGTAAAAAATTATATTATGTTAAATCATAATCAGTACATTTGGGAAAAATAAATAATAAAAAAAAAAATGACATACATATTTGAATTAAGCAGTTGTTCTTAGGATATAAATATGCCACAATATTAAACTAAAAACTTTAATTAACGATGCTGTATGAGGAGGAGTTGTTGACACACTGTAATATTTTCATTTTTTAGTTCTTCGAGTGAATTGGTATCACAAATTTGTGCCCAAATGGACTTTTGTACTTAATACCAGCATCACGATAATATTTATCGGGAATTCCTAAGTTACACAAATACAGTTTGCCACAATTGTTCGATATGCCATTCAGTGGTAGTATGGGTAAAATTGAATATTTAATAGAGACGTCAGGAATGCCACTTGGTGGCGGATCAATGGCCAGAATAGATGCTCTAATCAAAACAAACATTGTTTAAATTTATATTTAGAACTATTTGCTATACTATGTTAAATAGTTACCTGTTTTCACTCAGCCATTTTTTCACATCAATTGACAAATTAGATGTATTTGTCGCTATTATCACAAGATCAGGAGTAGGTAAAGCTAAAACAACAACACTATTAATAATAACTAGAAAAACAACCAAGTTAAACTTTATTTACCATTTGCAGAGTAAACTACGGTGTTGCCAGTGGCTTTGAAGAGAGAAATCTCTATACTTTTTTGCTCAATGTTGGAATCTTCCTCCAAGTATAATAAAACTTTTAAACCGTGAGAAGCCAATTGGCGGCCAGTTGATGCCCCCACATTACTTGATCTGTTAACATAATATACAATTTATTAAAGTCTTAACAATAAAATTAATATATTTTATATTGCCTAAATTGATCCGACTTTTCACAAATAATTGCAATTGTTGGCCACTGATGACGATTGTTGGGGGTTAAGCGGCGTGCGCCGCCTAATAAGAGTATTGCTAAATCAGATGCTCCTCGCGCCAACATGTCTAGTTGACGCTGCAACGATAGACCGCATTTTTGGGCACATGTTTCAATTTTCGAACGAACAAATGACGGTACAGTTGGTATGATAAGACCCTCGTCCGTTACAAAATCATCCGAACCCTCAAATAAAGATTCTATTTGCCTCATTTCAGCCGGCTCGCTGACTATGACATTCTCATCATGACGGTACTTTTTCTGCTGCTGTGCTGAAACAGCATGTTGCACAACATCAGGCTTTTTTCCTGCCTCTAAAGAATCCCAAATGGCTTGCTTATCAAAAAGCGCCAAATTACCCTCAAAATCAAAATCTTCGTGAAGTAGTGGATCATCCACTGAAGTGCCAAATGTCTGATTATGCTTAACACTGTTTTCTCTACGTAGTTGTTTGTTACGTTGCTTGCTACGACCAACGTTTCCATTGGTAACACCATTGCCATTATTTGCATAACCTGCAGCAGTCCGTTGTGTTCTACTATATACTTGGCCTCCGCCATTCCCGCTTGAGTACGATGCACCGTTGTTTTGATTGGTGTAGAATGTTTCTTTATTCTGAACAATGTCAATGGGTTTACTGGCTGCACCACTACTGCTGCAGCTTTCGGCATTGCAACAATTAGACGTGGAACATAATGATGCTGAGCAACAAGCTCCCGCTATTCCAGATGAGCCGAGACGTACTTCTACTTTGTGCGGAATCAAATTTCCAAAGAATTTTGCAACACTACTGGAAGTCAATGTTGACGTTTGTGGTGGTGACGAAGATTTCGTGTTGCCGTAAAAAACCTGTTGCGCACTTGATGCTCTTGATATATTTTGTGTGGCGCTGTAAAAGAAAACGACATTTGGAATACAAACATTACAAAGTTAACAACAAAAAGTATTCACCAAATTACCTAGTGTCATGGTTAGTATTTGGGTTCACATTCATTTTTGTCAATTTATTACTGAGTGCCGAATTTATATCAAAGCACTCGATTTGTTGATCAGGAGCTCTAGATGACGTATTACTTTGTACTAATGTTAATGAACCAGCACTGGCAAAATTAGGCTGTTTAACGGGTGTAGGTTTGTTGATAACCGTAGGTGTCATAGAACTCTGTCCATTATACGAAGGAATCAAACTAATCTTTAATATATCCGATGACCGCAAAGTCACCTCAGCGTCTTGTTTTCGTAGAGGTACGCCATTCCTAAACGCCCGTACAATTGTTATTTCTGACGGTGTGCACTGTGATATGATACCTTGAAAAACTCCCAGCTTCACGTCACATTCAATGGAAACCGCTTTTCCCGTCCAATCTTCATCCATTTTTGCGTTCTACTGCAATTACCGAATGGTTTCTTCCGTTAATATGGAAAACACTATAACTAGCTGTTCTGATCTTATTGTTTTTGCAAATGATTATTAATAATTCTTCACTTTTTACTTAATCATTCACAAATCTATGCAAAAAGAATATAAAATCACAACAAATGGTATTTCTTTTATAAAGAATTAATCGAGTTCTGTAAAATTGTTGGGAATAATAATTGATAATTTAATATAAATGATATTTTTGCAATTGTTTAAAATAATCGCACGTTTTCATTAATTTTTTCATACAAATGTCTTTATTTTAATTCTTTCTAAAATTTTCACGATTTCTCCAATAAGCATTCGCTACAATCTCAACATGCATAGTTGTAAAAAAATGTAAGATTTTTGACAATTTCAAGTGTTTGGAAAATACAAATGGTTGTAAAATGTTTTCTTCGGCAAATAATGAATATAATTTCGATCACTCAACAGATTAAATTTTTTTACATCTCATTTTAATAAGCATTTGAAGTGGTTTTAATTACTAAGAGTTCTATATATTGAGTTTTGATTATATGGAGAAATATCTATTTTATATTCTGGAGGAGTTGGTTACAATATTTCTAGATAAATTAAATACTATAAAGAACCTCAAGTTTTAGAATTGGAGACCTAATATCTACAAAAAATGCTCTTGTGCGTGGGTTATATATTTTAGTTCAAGAGATATTTATGTTGAATTTTTTGTTTTAATTTTTGTCCAATTTTTTTTTTTGTGACTGATCTACCATGGGTCAGAAAAGTTTTTTAAATTATCAGTTATATACCTGATAAAGTTTTAAATAAAGTAGACAAAAGTTCATTATATTTATCTGGGCCCTAGAAAAGGTTACGCACATCCAAATACGGAAAATCTAAAATAGGGCATACTTTTTATCAATTCTTTTTATTAAAGCAATTTACCTATTTGAATCTAATTATGTCCACCTATTTTAGTCCATCGCTGAGAGTTTAATTCAACCAACTTATGGAAAGTCAACAAATATATTTATTTTTAATTCCAAATTAATATTGGAATTCAAAACTAATATTTAGTACTATTTGGTTAGCATACCTAAATATGCATCACTGTAACATTTGGTCTGTGAAAACAACTGCGTGCCATCGCGCTTTTGCCGGTGGTTTTTTATGTACGTTTATCGTTTGTATTCATTTTATTTGGGTTTATTAAACAAATTAGAAATTTTTGGCAAAATCATAGATTTTATTAGTTTTAATCAAACGCGTATTTTTGGATTTTGTTTAGTTTTTTTTTTATTATTTTTGTTTGGTCACAAGTAGAAAATGTCCGATGACGATGTACAATATGTTAAGCGGCAAAGAACTCTTTATTATGGTTCACTAGAGGACGCCGAGCGTAAACGTATGCTGTCAGGGGCAACGGCGAATATTACTGCTGCAACGACATCGTCCCAACTGGAGGACATCGAGTCAGATGAAGATTATGATGAACAGAAAAAACAAGGAACTACAATTGCACCTCCACCTACTGCCGCCGCCCTAGCAAATAAAATTGACGATGACTACTTCGATTTGGAAACAGAAATATCAAAGGATAAAGTAGCGCTACTAGAAGAATTTGAGCGCAAGAAACGAGCCCGACAAATTAACGTTTCTACTGATGATGCCGAGATCAAACGGAATTTACGACAGCTAAATGAGCCTATTTGTTATTTTGGCGAGGGACCTGCTGAGCGCAGAAGGCGTCTCAGAGAATTATTAGCATCGTTGGGGGAAAATGCTATAAAACAAAAGTTGGCTGAAGAAGAAGAAAGAAAGCAATTACAAAAAGAACAGGAGACTACATGGTACCACGAGGGGCCAGAAACTCTTAGGATAGCACGGCTATGGATTGCCGATTATTCATTACCCAGAGCGAGGGAACGTTTAGAGAAAGCTAAGGAAGCTCTTGAAGTACCGAGTGCTACCAGAGCTGGTCGTATGGTGGAATTGCAAAAACGCTTACAATCTTTGGCTCCATATTCCAGTCAGGTAGGTGATACCCGACCACTAGGAGGATGTGCTTTCAATCACGATTCATCTCTCTTGATGACATCGTCTTGGTCAGGTTTATGTAAAGTTTGGCGGGTACCCGATTGCAAGTTAGAACAGACTCTGCGTGGCCATACGAGTTATGTGGGAGGGGTGGCTTTTCGTCCCGGAGTATCGTTTGAGGACAAAAATGTGGTGGCAATGGCTTCTGGAGGCCATGATGGTGCCGTTAAGCTATGGGGATTTGATTCTGAGGAATCAATTGCAGACATAACGGGCCATATGCCTCATCGAGTATCGAAATTAAATTTTCATCCATCTGGACGTTTCCTAGCCACAGCATGTTACGATGCATCGTGGCGCTTATGGGACTTGGAGCAAAAGACTGAAGTACTTCATCAGGAAGGTCATGCAAAGGCTGTACATTGTTTAAGCTTTCAATCGGAAGGAAGTGTTATAGTTACAGGCGGCTTGGATGCTTTCGGCAGAGTTTGGGATTTACGAACAGGTTTTTATCTAAGCTTTACTTTCATTTACATATTCATTTAACCATAAATTCAAACTTTAAGGTCGCTGTATTATGTTTTTGGAAGGACATTTGGGTTCTATATTCGGTGCAGACTTTTCACCCAATGGCTATCACATTGCAACCGGTTCCCAAGACAACACTTGCAAAATATGGGATCTGCGACGTCGTCAATCAGTCTACACAATACCGGCCCATGTAAATCTTATTTCTGATGTCAAATACCAAGGTGACGGTGGCAGTTTTCTTGTTACATGTTCTTACGACTGCACTACTAAAATATGGTCAAACAAAACTTGGCAGCCGCTTAAAACTCTGCAGGGTCACGATGGCAAAGTGGTTTCATTAGATATATCACCAGACTCGCAATATATAGCTACCACATCTTTCGATCGTACATTTAAGTTATGGTCTCCCGAAAGTTAATCCGAATTCTATTCTAATTACTGATAATAGTATAGTTTTTATTTAAAGTTGTTAAATATCACTTTCAAGTAAATTTCATAACACTTTGAAGATGTATTGCAAAATTATTGCCAACATTTTTCAAAGACTATAAAATGTTATTTTTGACTGAACATAGCCCAAAACAACAAAAACTCCATATTTGTACACATGTTTCTCATTAATCGTTTGTATTTTTTGTTAAATTAAAATAAAAAACATTGTTAAACTAATCTATTAAACCCACAACAATTTATTTCATTTTAGAAAATGTGAAGTAATGCAGTTGTAAAAAAAAAAATGCAACAAAATAAATTACAACTTATAATTTTGATAGACTATTTTATATTAGAAATTTGAACAAATAAAAATTGGAGACGTTCACCCTTATTGCGGTTGGCATATGTGTTTTACGCCTACGACATTTTCGTACTAGATTAAAGATAAAATGTAGCCTCTGGAGGGTTACTCCTTAATTCGATTCGAAAGGAAATCGTTTCAAATTACAATGTATTTAGTACGCAATTTCGAGCATTTACGATTTCGAATTGGGTTACGCAGTAAGCCCCCTGTTTCTTTAATCTAGTACGAAACTGTGGTAGGCGTAAAACACATACCCCAACCGCGATAAGGGTGATTTTAACGATTCTTATACATATAATGACGATGTATGACGATGAATGAAACTGAATTCATGCAAATGCATGCATGTTTTTACCTTTATGTCCTATGGAGCCGTGCATAAAGTATTTATCTGTGGATATTTTTGCAATTTTTTTTTTTACATTAACAGATCGTTTATAATCTTTATCTTAAAATATACTTAGTTTAAGGGGTATAAGATTCGGTACAGCCGAATACAGCTTTTCTTTTTTCTTACATCTGTTGCGGGTGGGATATCTTCGCCTATCTGGCAGATGCGCCACTGGCGAATAAAAATATAAAAAAATTTTGCGTGGGGGGGTCATAAGGGAAAGTCCCTAGACACACATTTATTCAATGTCCTCAAAAGTTTATAATATTAATGGGAAAGGGCCTATTGCTATGGAGCCACCACTCCTGCCCAGTCCCAGTGGATTCTGTTCAAATAAGAGATGGGCGAATTGTTTTGGAGCCACCACTCCTGCCACATCCCAGTGGATTTCTAATTATATTAATGGGAAAGGGCCTATTTCTATGGAGCCACCACTCCTGCCCATATCCCAGTGGATTTTGTGTTGATTTACCTGTAAAGAAAAAAAGAAGAAATATATAATTAAATATATGAAATACAATACTTCTGGAACGATACCTTCTACCACCTTGAGTCCAAAGGCCAGAATAGTTGGTCCAAATCCTGTAAGAAAAAATTAAGACAAAATAATTAATGATTTTAAAAGATACTTACATGTGTGAATCAGTTTCAATTAAGAAAAATGAAGTATACAGCTGATAGCAAGTCGTATTTAACAAGGTGACCGCAGTGGCGAATTGAAATGAATACAAGCGAATTCACTTATTTTTTTATATATGGAATTTGACATAATGTCGTCCGGCGAATGTTTTTTTTTATATGTAGTTTGACATTATCGTGTGGTAGGTCTTGAATCAGCTGTGCTCCCAATGGCACCTTATTAAATGCATCTGGTAGTAAAAATATTTGTAGACGTGTTTAGTAAGTATAAAAAGTAGTACTAAAAGGTAACAGGGTTGTATTTTCATTCAAAAGAATATTGAAAATTTTAAAATTATTTAAATTATATGTTATGAATGAAATCAATCTGATGTTACTAAAATTGCTGACAGCCTGGTAGAATAAGGGGGAGTAATATGAAAAGTAGGCGGTATAATGAAGCTGGAGAGGATAGAGGCCCAAAAACAAATAATTGAGAAAGACCGCCAAAAATATATTGGATAGGTGGAGAATTTAAAATATTTAAATTTTTACATATTTAATATATATTCCCTATGTATAATGGAGAACCGCGGGAAAAACATTTGAGTTGTCCATTTTTAAAAAAAGCGGCGCGAAAATGGGCTAATAAATAGTTACTTCTGTTGGAAGAAAAAAGAAAAAAATTTATATAAGCGGCAAATAAGTTGGAAGTATATAGGAGAAATAATATAATAGGAGATATGCCTTGTGTTTAGGTTAGTATTAATTTACAAGTCTTATTGAACATATATCGAGTGTGTGGTGAAACATAAGAAAAAATATAAATGCTGGTGTTAAAAAAAAAAACTAAGTTTTAACAATTTGTTTTATATAGAAAACAAGAAAAATATAAAAACGTAAGTGTTTAAGATAATGTCAATGTGAATATTTATCTTACAATCAACACTAATATCTGTTAATGTTTTTTTTTGCGAATTTTTGTATAAGAAATTTCGTGTATAAAAACATTGATAGATATTTAATATTGATGTTAAATACATTGACACAAATCGATAGTAACAAGATTTTTTTTTGGTGACCAAATTTCTTTTGTGCGGTTGCACATACACAGCTGGCTATTCTCCCAATCACACAGAGCAATAAACAAGGACTGAGTGAAATATTGGGTCCAAGGAGCAAAGTGTTATATTTTATCAAAAAAGGAAAAGGACAGCCATAAGAGAAATAGCCAGGTAACAAATTTTAATGTAAGCCTAAATAAAGTCCTGAGACTCTCCAAAAGCAAATAGGAGAAGAGAAGTAATGCAGGAATATCTTTAGATTACCAGTATTTATAAAAAAATGAAAAGCCACTGAAAATTAAGGTATAGAGAATATTTATTGTCTTAATTGGAAAGAAAACACAAGATATATCAAAGATACAGTAAAAAAAAAAAAAAAAAAAGGGGGTATAAATAAAAGTGCCTAATATAAGAAAAGAAATAATAAAAAAATAAAAAAATATAAAAAAATATAAAAAAATATAGCTATTGTAGAATTAAGTATTTTTTAAGATAGTTTTAATATATATGAGTTGTGTAATTGTGTGAAAATATTGTGTGTTACGTGAGTGTATTGTATCTGTGTTATAAAAAAATTTAAACAAAAACAGCCTGAAAATAAACAAAAAAATTATGTATTAGTTTGTATATATGGTGAATCCCAAAAGAAAAAAAAAACATATGTATGATTCCATTAGTGCTCAAATTAGGCGCGAAATAAAACAATTAATGATAGCAATAAATATCAAGGAATTATATTTCTGTAGTGAACTTCAGGGAGCTCCTTTAAGTATCAGAAATTTGCAAACCGTAGGAATAAATGTGTATAAGAAAATTCTATAATTTGAGCTCTGAATAAGGGAAGAAATATATAGAGTCAGAGATTGTTAATCAGAAAGATCATTTTGTTTGCGTGAAGTAAAGTAAACATATATACAAATTAGAAATTATAAAAAAAAAAAAAGTAACGGCTAAAAAAATTTGAAAACAAAAGAAAGAAAAGAATATCTATATTATAATATTTATCGTTAAGTTTATCATTAGTAATATTCTGAATTTTATTGGTATATATATAAAAAAAAAAACAAACAAACAAAAAAACAAGAAAGGGAAATAAATTGTTAGTTTGATAAAATATATTTGTAAGTTGTAATAAAATATGTTGGAATTTACAATTTAAAAACAAAAAAATATGTTGGCTTAATTAATTAAGGTTAAGGCAATGGTAGACCGGTAAGTAAAGGCAAGGTCAGGTGGGATTTGGGGTTGAAAACCAAATTGTAATGGACAAATTCTTTTTGACTAGGTTGGGAGGGCAAATAATGGGAATAACAACTGTCTCATAGTATTGGTTCTTGTGTTTGTTCAGTTATGTTTTAGTATCAGTAGTTTCAGTTTTCAAGTGTTTCTTTTTTTTGTGTTCGAGTACGCGTCAGGCGAGAAGGGTTGGGACCTCCTGAGAGTCATCGAAAGAGAAGAGTTAGTCGGAAACCTCGCTTGTGCAACCGGCTCGTAACAGAATGGCGCCCAACATTAAATGAAATAACTCAGACTACTTAGTCTAAGATTTAGATCAAGTATCCTGAGCTATTAAGACAAATTATATGAGAAAACATCAATGCATATGGAAAGAAATGACATGATCCATTAATCTAATACTTCCAGTTTTTTAGACTGTAGTATTTTATTCATATAGCCGCCTAAAGAAATAATTAATTAGAGTGTTGTATATGAATAAAATTCAACAAATCTCGAATTGGATAGTACAATAAGGATAATTAAAGAATTAAATTGCCATAGCTTAGAGAAGTAATAGAGATTCCTAACTGTATGGTGATTTATTTTCCATTTACTCACGGATTTTGGTTGTATAGTAATATATTTTTTTTTAACTATAAAATCTAATGACAGTGTAGAATTGTGTATCATTTGATAACCTCTCGTGATCATATTATCAACGGGGTTAGTTGTATCGGATGTTACACATATCAATCATAGCTCACTTTGTAACCATTACATGATGAAGTCCGATTGACCACACTGTAAATGATTTTCCATTAAACTTATATTTCATTTTTTTTAAACGCAAGAACCTTATTAGAAATATTAACCGCCTTGACATCCTAATCCGTCTATCATTGCCAACACCTGTATAAAAAAAAAATAAATCTTAGCTTAATCAAAGAAAAGTCAACGAATATTTTTTTTTATCCTTATTCATATAATTCTCTTTATCTTATTTACAATTTTTGATTTATTTTATCTATATTTTTTTTTGCTTTTCCATATTTATCCTTATTAGTTTATGTAATTAGTTATATATTTTAATTATTAATTTTTTTATTATTTTTATCATTTTTATTATTATTTTTATCAATATTATTAATTTTTTTTTATTATTTTTATCATTTTTATTATTAATTTTATCATTTTTATTATTATTTTTATCGTTTTTATTATTTTTTTTTATCATTTTTATTATAATTTTTTTATCATTTTTATTATAATTTTTTTTGTCAAATCCAATTCTTTTTCATTACTTTATATTTTTTTTATTATCATATAATTTTTTTTTGCAATTTATGAATTTTTTTTTATTCTTTCCTATTGGCTGTTAATCTTTTATTTATATAACTAAAATATTAAAAAGTCCATATATAATTTCAAAAATAATATCCTGGCACAAAAATCACTTAACGGTCACAGTCCAGTATATTATGAACAATAGCCCACCTAATACGAGATCTCGTAAAAGAAACAGACAGGTACGGTTTGACCTAAATCGTTCTTCTCCTCACGTCTTATACAAAATTAGCAAACCCAATACTCCAAAAAATAAAATCACATTAGAAATGGCAGAAAAAAATCAAGATAACGAACAAATTAGGGACATTTCAAAAACTATTATTACTAGCAATCCCAATGTACCACAAGGAGTTAATGTTTTGCCAACAGATTTATTGGCACAGGGAACTAGCAGACAACCTAATCAATCTAACAATCTAGAAAAGATAGAAGAATCTATAAAGAAACTAGTTGATCAGGGTGTAAATTCTCAGGTAGCCGATATCAAGAAAACTATGGCGCAATTGACATCGACAATTAGTAGGCTCAGCATTGTGGTACAACAAACTCAACACGAAAACCGCAAATTAATGGAGGCAAACTTACCAAATGTATCCAAAACATTACATGAAGGACAACAACCAATGGATATCTCTGGCATCCAACCACAACAGTCTCATTCATCAAGAGCTTCTTCAGTATGTAGTGATGAATCTCGAAGCTATAGCAGGCCACGTATTGATAAATGGGGACTGGAATTTGATGGTGACAGTAATAGACTCGCCGTAGAAGACTTTGTCTTTCGCCTCGAACGTCTCCAGGCTCAATATGGTGTGTCTTGGAAAGAAGTACTTGACAATTTCCATCTCTTAGTTAAAGGAGCTGCTGAAAAATGGTATTGGTTGTTTATCCAAACCAATTATGTGTCGGAATGGTCCACATTGAAGTCCGCATTGTTAAAACAGTATAGATCTACGAGATCAAGTTTCGAAATGATGAGAGATATGGTCGAAAGGAAACAGTTGCCAGGGGAATCAATCGATGCTTTTTTCTTTGCAATGACACAGTACAGATCTCGCCTAACCATTTCAATGCCAGAAGCTGAAATGATTATAATGATAAAAAAGAATATAAGAGAGGCAATAGGAAGAATAGTTTACCCGATGGCTGTAGCATCTGTTGAGGAATTAAGAATGTGCTGTTTAGATGCTGAAAAAACTTTTCTGAAGAAAGAAGTTAGGCCTCAACCACCAGTAATGAATCGTTATACTAGGCACGTGAATGAAATGTATAACGAACCGCCGGAAATCCAAAAAAATATTGATGTAGATAGTGAAGAAGTAGCTGCTATAAGATTAGGAAGCACTAATAATTCAGCTTCGAAAACACCACTTATTTGTTGGAACTGCCGCAAAAACGGTCACATGTTT
Organism: Calliphora vomitoria; assembly: GCA_942486065.2. Classification (NCBI taxonomy): domain Eukaryota; kingdom Metazoa; phylum Arthropoda; class Insecta; order Diptera; family Calliphoridae; genus Calliphora; species Calliphora vomitoria. The sequence continues at coordinate 12,204,012 of OW818031.2, read as the reverse complement.
ATGGACTGCCCAGCCGATCAGAGGACGATTTTTTGCTATCGGTGTGGAAAACCGGATACTATAGCCCCAAACTGCGATAATTGCCGAAATAAAAATTTTATCAGGAACGAAGGGAAGGCGGGGGACCATCGTTCTACGAACATCCCGCAAAACAATCTATAAAGATAAATAAAATTATTAATTTACCAAAAGAAACCAAAAGATTTAATAAATTTATACCACAACAAAAACATTTATATACCCTAGAAGAAAGGCAACAAAATTATGATACAATAAAGCACCGAATTTTCAATTCCGAAATTTATAATAGGAGACCAGCATTAACAAGAAGAATAAAGAAGTTGAGACAAAAATTTGCAGAAAGAAGGCGAAATAGAAAACTTGCAATTGATGCTATAAAAACAGCGGATAATAAATCATCTGATCCGAGACCATATGCTGAGTTTACGATTGGAAATGTAACAGTGAAAGGTCTTCTTGATACAGGTGCTTCTGTAAGCATTCTAGGTAAAGGATGTAGGGAAATTATAGAGGATTTAAACATATCTATAGTACCCATATTTTCTATAATTACCACCGCTAGTGGACATGAGCAAAGATTGTTAGGTAAAATAATGACCGAAGTAAAATACAAGGATAAAACTAAAATGATAACGTTCTATTTATGTCCTGATCTTGAACAACCTGCGTATCTTGGTGTAGATTTCTGGAAAATGTTTCACCTTGCTCCAGAAATCGTAGGAATAGCGGAGATAGATTTAAAGAAAATAACAGGAGAATATAAATCTGAGAATCATAAGTTAGATCCTCACGAATTGACCGAAACCCAACAGATAGAACTTGAAGAAGTAATACAAATGTTTCCATCTTTTGAAAGACAAGGTTTAGGATGTACGTGGGTAGAAAAACACACGATAAAATTAGTAGAAGGAGCTGAACCAGTGAAAGATAGGTATTATCCTATCTCACCAGCGGTTCAGGAAATCGTTTATAAGGAGATAGATAGCATGCTAGAACTTAAGGTAATAGAAGAAAGCGAAAGTCCCTGGAGTAACAGGACTACAGTCGTGAGGAAACCAGGCAAAAATAGGTTTTGCTTAGATGCCAGAAAGTTGAATAATCTTACAATTAAGGATGCGTATCCCCTTCAAAATATCGATGGGATACTAAGCAGAATAGATGAAACTTACTACATTAGTAGTGTAGACCTGAAATTCGCTTTCTGGCAAATCGAATTAGATGAGGAAAGCAAACCTTATACCGCGTTCACTGTAGCAGGTCGTCCACTCTACCAATTTCGCGTAATGCCCTTCGGTCTCTGCAATGCGGCTCAACGACTGTGTAGGCTTATGGACAAAGTTATTCCACAAAGACTAAAAGAGAACGTATTTATATATTTAGATGACCTGCTTATTATCTCAGATAGCTTTGAAAAACACATAAATCTGTTGAAGGATGTAGCTCAGTGCCTTAAAAATGCTAATCTCACGATTGGTTTAAAAAAATCACAATTTTGTTTTAAACAACTTAAATATCTTGGCTTTATAATTGGCGGTGGAATGTTAAAAACAGACCCTGAAAAAATTAAGGCAATTAAAGAAATTAAAATACCAAAGTCCCCAAGAGAAGTCCGAAGCTTTTTGGGAACAGCCGGATGGTATCGCAGGTTTATCAAAGATTTCTCTACGATATCTGCGCCTTTAACTGACACCTTAAAGAAATCCAGCAAATTTGTGATGACCACTGAAGCTATATCTGCATTTGAAAATTTAAAAAAAGCGTTAATGTCAGCCCCAGTTTTGAAGCACGCAGACTTTTCGAGGAGATTTTATATACAATGTGATGCATGCGATTATGGTATAGGTGCAGTGTTGTATCAACTAAACAACAAAGATGAAGAACATCCAATTGCGTTTTACTCGCAAAAGCTAAATACATGCCAAAAAAATTACAGTGTTACGGAGAAGGAATGCTTAGCAGCAATAATGGCAGTTAAGAAATTCCGCCCATATGTAGAGATGATGCCGTTCACAATTGTAACAGACCACGCCAGCCTCAAATGGCTTATGTCCTTAAAGGATTTAACAGGTAGATTAGCTCGTTGGTCCTTGCAACTACAGGCTTTTGATTTCCAAATTATGCATAGAAAAGGATCGGAAAATATAGTAGCTGACATGCTATCTCGTCTACCAGAAGTAAATGTTGATGAGATAAATCTAGAAGATCTGCTTGATTTTGAAACAAACGAATTTCAAAGTGAAGAATATCTGGAGTTAATACAACAAATCCAAAATAATCAACAACAACTGCCAGACCTAAAAGTAAACAACGGACTAGTTTTCAAAAAGGTCTCGTTTGAACGAGAGGAAGATGACGAAGAATGCAAATGGAAATTGTGGATACCACCAAATATAACGCAACCAATAATAGAAAAAGCACACGCGACACTAACAACAGCACATGGAGGAATAGCTAAGACTCTCGAAAGATTGAGAAGACACTTTTACTGGCCTAAGATGGCGTTTCAAGTAAAAATGTTTATACGAAACTGCCAAACCTGTAAAGAAACCAAATCAACTAATCAAAACCTGAGGCCTGAAATTGGTAATCAAGTCGTAACAGAAAGGCCCTTTCAGAAACTCTATATTGATTTCATGGGTAAATATCCGAGATCCAAAAGCGGAAATTGTTACATTTTTGTCGTCGTAGATCACTTTACGAAATTCACATTTCTAAAAGCAATGAAAGAAGCAACGACAAATAATGTAATAGATTTCCTTGTCCAAGAAATTTTCTATAAGTTCGGCATTCCGGAGATTATACATAGTGATAATGGTGCACAGTTCATATCCAAAAACTTTGAAAATCTGCTGAAAACCTACAAGATACAACACATTAGAACAGCTGTGTACTCACCACAAAGCAACGCGAGCGAAAGGGTAAACCAGTCGGTCTTGTCGGCAATAAGAGCATATTTAAAAGAGGACCATAGAGATTGGGACCTTTATTTATCGGAAATAGAATGCGCCCTACGGACAGCAGTTCATTCAGCTACTGGTTATACCCCTTTTTTCGCCCTATTCGGATACCATATGTACTCAAGCGGAGGTGAATATAAATTAGGCAGAAAACTGCAGTCACTTACGGATCATCCAATAACAAATTTGGATCGAAAAGATAAGCTCGAGATAATTAGGCAGCAAATCAAAGAAAATATGAAAAAAGCCTACGAGAAAAGTGCCGAAAGGTATAACAAACGAGCTCGTAAAATAACTTTTGTTCCAGGCCAAGAAGTTTATCGCAGAAATACCACGTTGAGTGACTTTTCAAAAAATCGAAATGCCAAGTTTTGCAGAAAATTTCTGAAGTGTAGGGTGGTACGACCTGTAGGGAACAACATGTGTGAACTGGAAACATTACAAGGGAAATCGTTAGGGCCTTATCACGTAAAGGATATTAAAGTATGAGAATTTCAACTAGAGGATGAGGGCACAATGAAATAGGGTGCAATTTTGGACCTTAGGATACTAACTCTACCCGGAAAACACAATGGTATATATTTATATTGAAAAAAATGGCAAGATTATTTTAACATACCATAGTCCAGTGCAATATTAGTTAAGAAACCGCAATATATTAGTATACAAATCTGTGATTCAATCCTTCCTTCTTGACCAAAAAACTCCTTGTTGTGATGTCCTTTTTTTATTTTACTTTTGTTTGTAGGTATGAAGATTTTAGGGAAAGTGCAATATTAGAGTTATCTTCAATATTGTCAAATCCAGATAGTCCTTAATATTTAGACAAATCTGAAATAAAAAAATAATAAATCACAAAGGAAATATTCTTACAAGATGATTGAATTTCAGTGTATACTTCCCGTAAAATGTAACTGGCGGAATTTGGGAATGTGTCCTAATTCATCTCCCAAAACTTTCTAAAAAGTTTTTGTAGAGATGTATGATGACAATTAGACATAATTCTTATAAGAAAAATAATCAATAGAGGTGTTACCCGATAATTTAGACGTGGTTCGTAGGAACTTAGAGATATTATTATTCAAAATATTATTCTTATTGCCTCAAAACTTAGGTTTACGGGCGTTCGATTTTATCTATTTAAGCACACCAATGTGCACTACTGGTAAGAAGCCAGTAACGAGAACATTTATTAAATAAAACTGGGTTGCCTCTACTAATTTTTTTCTTACCATGGTAAAAATTTAGGAAGAGTGAAGTTGTCTAGTCATCATCAAAGAGGGCGCGTTTTTTTTATTTAGCCTTGCGAGGTTTCCTGAATACAGACGGAAAAATGTTAATTATAGAAAAACAAACAAATTAACGGACATGATACTTACGGACTATGGTATAGGCCCGGCTAATTCCTAGGTAGAGCATGTAAAAGTGATCCCAGGGTCGTGAGAGTTCCCCACGTTGGGCTTCGTAGGCAATAATAACCCACCGCACACCGTTCCTTCTGGCTGACACTACGTAGCACCGGAGTTTTGTTGCGGGTGGGATATCTTCGCCTATCTGGCAGATGCGCCACTGGCGAATAAAAATATAAAAAAATTTTGCGTGGGGGGGTCATAAGGGAAAGTCCCTAGACACACATTTATTCAATGTCCTCAAAAGTTTATTATATTAATGGGAAAGGGCCTATTGCTATGGAGCCACCACTCCTGCCCAGTCCCAGTGGATTCTGTTCAAATAAGAGATGGGCGAATTGTTTTGGAGCCACCACTCCTGCCACATCCCAGTGGATTTCTAATTATATTAATGGGAAAGGGCCTATTTCTATGGAGCCACCACTCCTGCCCATATCCCAGTGGATTTTGTGTTGATTTACCTGTAAAGAAAAAAAGAAGAAATATATAATTAAATATATGAAATACAATACTTCTGGAACGATACCTTCTACCACCTTGAGTCCAAAGGCCAGAATAGTTGGTCCAAATCCTGTAAGAAAAAATTAAGACAAAATAATTAATGATTTTAAAAGATACTTACATGTGTGAATCAGTTTCAATTAAGAAAAATGAAGTATACAGCTGATAGCAAGTCGTATTTAACAAGGTGACCGCAGTGGCGAATTGAAATGAATACAAGCGAATTCACTTATTTTTTTATATATGGAATTTGACATAATGTCGTCCGGCGAATGTTTTTTTTTATATGTAGTTTGACATTATCGTGTGGTAGGTCTTGAATCAGCTGTGCTCCCAATGGCACCTTATTAAATGCATCTGGTAGTAAAAATATTTGTAGACGTGTTTAGTAAGTATAAAAAGTAGTACTAAAAGGTAACAGGGTTGTATTTTCATTCAAAAGAATATTGAAAATTTTAAAATTATTTAAATTATATGTTATGAATGAAATCAATCTGATGTTACTAAAATTGCTGACAGCCTGGTAGAATAAGGGGGAGTAATATGAAAAGTAGGCGGTATAATGAAGCTGGAGAGGATAGAGGCCCAAAAACAAATAATTGAGAAAGACCGCCAAAAATATATTGGATAGGTGGAGAATTTAAAATATTTAAATTTTTACATATTTAATATATATTCCCTATGTATAATGGAGAACCGCGGGAAAAACATTTGAGTTGTCCATTTTTAAAAAAAGCGGCGCGAAAATGGGCTAATAAATAGTTACTTCTGTTGGAAGAAAAAAGAAAAAAATTTATATAAGCGGCAAATAAGTTGGAAGTATATAGGAGAAATAATATAATAGGAGATATGCCTTGTGTTTAGGTTAGTATTAATTTACAAGTCTTATTGAACATATATCGAGTGTGTGGTGAAACATAAGAAAAAATATAAATGCTGGTGTTAAAAAAAAAAAACTAAGTTTTAACAATTTGTTTTATATAGAAAACAAGAAAAATATAAAAACGTAAGTGTTTAAGATAATGTCAATGTGAATATTTATCTTACAATCAACACTAATATCTGTTAATGTTTTTTTTTGCGAATTTTTGTATAAGAAATTTCGTGTATAAAAACATTGATAGATATTTAATATTGATGTTAAATACATTGACACAAATCGATAGTAACAAGATTTTTTTTTGGTGACCAAATTTCTTTTGTGCGGTTGCACATACACAGCTGGCTATTCTCCCAATCACACAGAGCAATAAACAAGGACTGAGTGAAATATTGGGTCCAAGGAGCAAAGTGTTATATTTTATCAAAAAAGGAAAAGGACAGCCATAAGAGAAATAGCCAGGTAACAAATTTTAATGTAAGCCTAAATAAAGTCCTGAGACTCTCCAAAAGCAAATAGGAGAAGAGAAGTAATGCAGGAATATCTTTAGATTACCAGTATTTATAAAAAAATGAAAAGCCACTGAAAATTAAGGTATAGAGAATATTTATTGTCTTAATTGGAAAGAAAACACAAGATATATCAAAGATACAGTAAAAAAAAAAAAAAAAAAAAGGGGGTATAAATAAAAGTGCCTAATATAAGAAAAGAAATAATAAAAAAATAAAAAAATATAAAAAAATATAAAAAAATATAGCTATTGTAGAATTAAGTATTTTTTAAGATAGTTTTAATATATATGAGTTGTGTAATTGTGTGAAAATATTGTGTGTTACGTGAGTGTATTGTATCTGTGTTATAAAAAAATTTAAACAAAAACAGCCTGAAAATAAACAAAAAAATTATGTATTAGTTTGTATATATGGTGAATCCCAAAAGAAAAAAAAAACATATGTATGATTCCATTAGTGCTCAAATTAGGCGCGAAATAAAACAATTAATGATAGCAATAAATATCAAGGAATTATATTTCTGTAGTGAACTTCAGGGAGCTCCTTTAAGTATCAGAAATTTGCAAACCGTAGGAATAAATGTGTATAAGAAAATTCTATAATTTGAGCTCTGAATAAGGGAAGAAATATATAGAGTCAGAGATTGTTAATCAGAAAGATCATTTTGTTTGCGTGAAGTAAAGTAAACATATATACAAATTAGAAATTATAAAAAAAAAAAAAAGTAACGGCTAAAAAAATTTGAAAACAAAAGAAAGAAAAGAATATCTATATTATAATATTTATCGTTAAGTTTATCATTAGTAATATTCTGAATTTTATTGGTATATATATAAAAAAAAAAACAAACAAACAAAAAAACAAGAAAGGGAAATAAATTGTTAGTTTGATAAAATATATTTGTAAGTTGTAATAAAATATGTTGGAATTTACAATTTAAAAACAAAAAAATATGTTGGCTTAATTAATTAAGGTTAAGGCAATGGTAGACCGGTAAGTAAAGGCAAGGTCAGGTGGGATTTGGGGTTGAAAACCAAATTGTAATGGACAAATTCTTTTTGACTAGGTTGGGAGGGCAAATAATGGGAATAACAACTGTCTCATAGTATTGGTTCTTGTGTTTGTTCAGTTATGTTTTAGTATCAGTAGTTTCAGTTTTCAAGTGTTTCTTTTTTTTGTGTTCGAGTACGCGTCAGGCGAGAAGGGTTGGGACCTCCTGAGAGTCATCGAAAGAGAAGAGTTAGTCGGAAACCTCGCTTGTGCAACCGGCTCGTAACACATCAAGACAAAATATTAAAAAATCGACTCATTTAAAAACCGTAAATGTTTATTTCATTTAAGTGTACACAAAGTTATATGCAACAATTTTTCTTACCAAAAATATTGATGGCATAATAGGTCAATAGATGTCTTCGACATTAAGAATCTACAATGAATATAGTGTATTTAACCTATCGGTTATCGTTAAAAACGTATTATTTTGGAAATTCTTATAAAACAATCGAAGTTTAATGAACAATTATGTGACAAATGTAAGATAAATACCTGGAATATTTTTTTGTATTAACATACGTACAAAATTCAAATATTGAAGGTATTCACGTCACCATTTTTAACCAAGGCTTAATAATGATGACTTGAAAAGCTCTATTAATTAAAGGTAATACGCTATAAAGAAAACATTTTTGTTAGCGGTGTTTGAGTTTCATTCCTTTATTGAACTTGAGTTAATCAATCTATAATATATATATAGTATGTATTGTATAAAATATTCGCTAAACATAAGGACAAGTCTATTATCTTTTGACTGAGATTATTTTAGTTGTTTGTTATAATCATATTGATCGAGCAATCAATAAATGCAATATAAATGAGTTTAACTTATAGTCTAAATTCTTAAATTATATGAAATTGCACATGAACAAAAATCGCATTGCCACGTTTTTTTTTTATTTTTTAATTATTTTTTTTTTGTTGAAACTACATACAAGCAACTTAAATACGATAGTTGCAAAAATTTGACACTAATAAATAAATTCAATTTGTATTGAGTAACAATATACTATGGACTATATTTTTGCAGACATATACAAGAATTAATTTTGTCTACAAAAAAAAAAAAAAAATAAAAAAAATGTCACTTGATCTTGACCTTCGTTATTTTATTGTTGTCATAAGTGTCTAGATAAAAATGTGTGTGTTTTTACTGTAATCAGTTATTAAGTTATTTATTAAAGTTAAATTTTCACAGCTAACATAGTTGAGTTTCTTGTGTTTCTCATTAAATGCAAGAATGCTATTTTTGTTTAAAATATTTTGACAGACATTAACGTTTACAAATAGCATCCTGGGTCTTCCGAATTTACTATTAACTCGGTACACCTCTGCTTCATAGAGTAGTTTAAACATTAAAATTTTTATTTTTTTTTTTTTAAATTTGTAAAAGTTTGCCATTTTTTTTAATTTAAAGAATACAAAAAAATACACAATGTGTGTATTCTTTGGCGGAAAAATGGCTTAACTTGTGTAAATAAAAAAAAGATCATCTTACAATTAATATTATACTAAAATATTGTGATCTGTACATAAATTTTATTATGATGATACCACGTTCAGTTGCTTGACTTCTGAATTGGTAAATAAGGTAGTCTTCAGTTTAAACAGAAGTATCAGGTGAAGCCGACATTGGTTTTTGACATTCAGATTCGGGAGATTTCTTTTCGCCATTATCTTCGGGCGCAATATCAATGCGGTGCGCTTTACTCCATACCACCAAGTCCATTATGAAGGCCAGAAACATTATACCTGCAGTTATGCCTAAGAAAAACAAAATAAAAATTACATATTGTTATCAAATTTGTCCAATATGGCGGATTGTGAAACATACCTAAGAAATAGTGTCTAAATGTTTCTGCATCGTACAGAGAACAAGCTCCATGTTTGCCACAAACTGACCTCCAGATGAGACACGCTGAGTCAACTACAGCGCCGTATATAATTGGACAAGGAACATTTCCAAAAAGACCAATTGCCGATTGTATTAAACCCATGGCCATAGCTTTATCTAAACAAATTACATATATACAAATATATATTATATAAAATTCAACAACACGCAATTAACTGTTATACCTTTAGGATGTGTGCACCTCATTACCAGAAGCATACTACCCACTTCCGAAGTTGAATGCATAAAAACACAAATTGCGAATATAATTATAAAAACAATAAAGTTCTTGCAATTGCTATCACAGTAACCACTAATTGCCTCATATGGATATTTTTCGTTTTCTTCAGATACTGCAAAATAAATTATAAATTAAACAAAAAGAAAAAAACATTAAACCTCTAGGTGTTACAAGTATATACTCACAGTCCGGAATACAAGAACATTGTGAAAAAATTGTATGATTATCTTCCTTGCGTATGTCCCCAACCGAACATCCAGCATGACAGGATGAAATGTAAATCTTTCCATTGACTCCGCAAATGGGTGCAAATTGCTCTTTATCACACGTGCAATTAAGGACATCATTGCATACAGGCTCTATTACAGCTGAACTAAAAATGCAAACAAGTAAATGAAAATTTAAGCAAACCCTTTGAGAATATTTACATTGTTCCAGTATTTGTCAAATTTACAGGTTGTGGTCAGAAATAATCCGAAATTTTCTCTACAGCTATGACCTGCAAATCTGATTAGTACCGGAACAACGCTTTTGTAGTATTTACTTACGATATACTTGTTGCTGGTTTATAGCCTGCAAAGTCATACATATGACAACCCACAAACATCAGGATGACCATACCAGCGGAATAAACCAAAGCTGTTAATGCTATCCATGCCGCTACGGCTCTCGCAGTTGGCTTAAATTTAAATATAACAAGTCCTGATACAACAATACCTATACCCATGACAAGAATGCCACAAAAAGCGGCCACCATGTTGGCGTCGTACGGCGCCAAACGAAATTGTGTCTCTAGATATTTGGGCAAAAAAGTGTACAGACCGGCAATGGGTAGCAAGTGGAAGACACAAGAGGCTGTTCGAAACATTAATATGTCGTTGCTCAGCTGGCGTTTAACAGTTTTTGGAAAATCTGGAAATTAATTTGCATAAATTATTAAGTCTAGTTTTTGGCAACATTTCGATTTTAATTTGTATATGTTACACCCCCAATTTTGGTTATTTTTTAACCTAATGTTAAAATAATTTTTGAATGAAAGCTATAAGTATAACTTTAGGTTAAAAAATAATTATAAATAATGGAGGTTATTAATGGTTTTACTTAGGTCTAGTTTTCGAAATGCAATTCAACTACATTTATTGGTTAAACCTAGCTTAAACTTGAAACATTCAGGGCGGATTTTTACTTGATAAAATGACAATTTATAATCAGATTAGTTAATCTAAAAATAAATCTTATCTAACGTTAGCACTCTTTGATTTGAGGAATAAACATTAACAAATCTTTATGATTAACTTACATATCAAAAACTAGACCTTCATGTTCAATTTACCTTTTAAACGGGGCTTTTCTTCTGGCTCCGCTGGCTCCTTTAAAGCTACCGTCGACTTTTCCTTTGCCGCACCTGGTTGAGGCTTCTTACCACGCAATTGCTTTGGGAACGAAAACATAGCAATCGATGATAACAGCATTAGGCTACCAATTACCACAGGTCCCAACCACCAGGCGCCTATCCAGCGAGGATCACTCGCATCAAAACCAGGATTTGTAAAGTTTACATACCAACGCGTGCACACTGAACCCACAATGAAACCTGATGCGGGTCCCAGTATTCGAACACCAATTGTAATGGCCATATACATGGCCGACTGCTTGCTGGCAACATTGTCATCGATATAGGGTATTCCCAGAGTAGAAACCGCTGTTTGACCGATGCCTGAACTAAGTAAACTTCCAAAAAATATACATAGAACAATAACAGTGATTTTCGAGTGAGATACTTGTTCAAGCTTACGATCTTCATTACACTCTGCAAATATAAATATAAATAGAAACAACATTTTTACAAAAACACAATTAGGAAGGAATATATATGTAGTGCTTTTCATAAGTATATATCTGATTAAATAATCCCACTAGAAAAAAGTACAAAAATCAACATACAAGCAATATTATTAAGATTTAATTTCAGAGATTGGGTTTTTTTAAAAGAAGTACCAAAATATACAAAAGCTACCGATTTTAAACCTAAACAATTATTTATAGGCGAATTATTGCATTCGATACAGATCGAAATTTCCATTTAATTAAACTTTATTTCCATATAGGCTCGATTAAGTTAAGACTAAAATAAATAAATTGCGCGTTTGACGTAATCAAAGGTTCGTAAGAATTAATTCAATTTTCAAACTCAAATTAAATACATTCTCTTAACAATTCTATTAAACCGTTCAGCACGAATTAACTCGGTGTCTTAATTCCATAGTACTCCAAACGTATTGACTTCACTCCTTTAAGAACATGGTGATACGATGAAAAAAAACTTGGAAAACGACCTAGCGTGGGTTATAGGTCTTGCTGGGTACATTAGAAATTGTGTGTAAAAATTTCATAAACATCCTCAAATTCAGAAGTTATTCTGAAAAAACCGTCCGACTTTAATTTTTTTAATGGGTTTGGAAAGAAAGCTGATTACGCTTTAAAATTACGTGCATGTTTTGATACAATTGTAAGTTATATGTATTGTTTTTGTTAAGAATATCTAAAAAAACAAATTGGTGAACTTTCATTGCTTATTTTGATATGAGAGCTTATACAAATGTACACCAATGTATAAAGAAAATTTAGTTCTTAACAAAACATGGTTTTAATTTTTCAAATCGAATGAAAATTGTAAAAGTTATTCAACTTTTCATGAACACCTTTTTTAGTATTTTCTCCCCCAGCGCATATGAATATAAACAAGTAAGAGTACTATATTCGGATATAGAATCTTATATACCCTTCACCTTTGTTGTGGATGCATTAATTGCCTACTTTCCGCGTATAGCATCCTAAATATATCAAGAAAACTTTTAAAAATTTTACATTTAATTGCTGACGAACACATTATAGTATAGAAATTACAAACGAAATGACAATCTTATATATACCCTTCTCACGAAGGTGAAGGATATAAACACAACAACGCCAAATGAAACGAAACACCAAAAAAAAAAAATACGCAAAGCAATGAAACCAACACACATCCAAACATACGTTTTGTTGCTTTTTTGTCAAAGCATGCAGTAAATTGTCTTTTTTTTATGAAATTTTCAGAGGTTGTCTCGGATTTTTGTTCATATCTCCGTTATTTATGGACGGATTTGTGCTGATTTTAAATAGGAAACTTCTCGAAAGCATGTCTGACAGAATTATTGAAGATTTGGATCCCGAAGATATCTGGGGTCTTCAGAAAATTGATTTCAACAGACAGACGGACATACATACAGACAGAAAGACAGACAGACAGACAGACAGACAGACAGACAGAAAGACAGACAGACAGACAGACAGACAGACAGACAGACAGACAGACAGACAGACCGCCATGGCTTAATCGACTCCGCTATCTATAAGGATCCAGAATATATACATATAGGGTCGGAAAATTATATTGTATTATCTTATATACAGTGAGACCTCGATTAACCGTGATTCGATTAACCGGCAACATCAATTATCCGGGAAAAAAAAAGAAAATGTTTTGGATCGATTTTAATTTTTTTGCATCGATTAACCGTAATTACATCTATTATCCGGGATTATAATTTGTATCCAATTATTTTTGAACAATCAAATACAATGTGAATAAAACGAAAACGGGGTATTCCCTAAATAGATTTGGCCAACATTTTTTTTTTATTTTTTAAAGAACAAACACAACCTGCGAAGCGTTTTGCTTGTCTGCAGATACACCCAGAGTCTCTGCCGGGAATCGAACCCGCAACTCCCAGATTGATAGTCCAGCACACTATGGTGTAGTCTATCGGGGCACCCTATTGATATTGTGCCATCGATTTTTCGATAGCTTTTGGCATGAGGAGTGTTAGACATTATAAAAATCAAAGTGATTCTGTTATTGGCTTTGGAAACCGAAAAACTTTAAGAACAGCTGAAGAACCAAAAGTAGATTTCCCAGTTTATGAATATTTCTGGAAGGAACGATTTAAAGGAACTCCAATTTCTAGATTAACAGTGAAGGAAAATCTAAAATATTTAAGAACAAAATGACATGGTATTCACAATGATAGCTACAATTTTTGTGGAAAAATTAAATGAGTTCAAATCAATGAAAAAACTCACCAATGAGATTATGAAGAATGGAAAGTGTTTACTTGAGAGAAGTTTGGCTTGCTATAATGAAAAACACAAGGTCTCAAAGGAGAGACTAACCTCATTAGTTTGCGTTAATGCTGCTGGTATACACAAGTGCAAAGCATTATTGGAAAGAGCTTTAACTAAGTACCAGAAGTGACTGAGAACTTTAAGAAAATCATTCTGCCATTGGACAACATCCAGACGTGCAGGATTTCAATGCTGAAAACGTTATTGTGAAATTTTTCCCCCCAAATTGGACGACTTTGATCAAACCGATGGATCAGTGTGCAATATGGAGCTTTAAATGTCATTATCGAAAAACTGTCATCATTAAAAAACTACTAAAACTTTGTACTCAATTAACCGGGAAAATTGATTATTCAGACGGATAATAGAGGTCTCACTGTATAACCTTCTCACGAAGGTGAAGGGTATAAAAAGAGCAAAAAAAATATTTGTTTTAATTTACAAGGTGAATTTTTTCGAACTTTTTCAAAAAAGTTTAATAAATTTTGCAAATATAAACCGATTTGAACAAGTGATTTTTTGTCTATATAAAATTGTCTTTAAAACACTGTGCAAAAAGAAATAGGTTTTCATAGAAAAAAACACTAAAATAACTATTAAAATAAATTTGAAAAATTAGGAAAAAAAAAATAAAAAAATTGCGAAACTTTTTATAAAAACTTACACAATTTCTTGGAATATACTTTGTATGCATATATTTTATGATAGCTTAATTCTTTGCCTAGCCATAATTTAAAATCGGTCTAAAAATGTGTGAGTTAGAGGTATTAAAGTACTACGACCTACCCTAAAACAGTGTTATCAAAATAACTCAAAAATCTTTTAAAACGGTTTATGTATGTCCTCACCTAGGTCTACAACCTTCATTAGGTCGCTTTTCAAGTTCTGACAAAAAGTGTTATTTTGTAGCAGAGTGGAATTCATTCTTTATAGATTAAGAAGATATGTATATCCAATCGTAGGAGCTACCGAATTATTTGCAAAATAAAATGTTTCTAAACCACTGTGACACCGCTTTTTTGTACTTTTTGTTTTTTTTTTTTCTTTCCCTACAATTTTTTAGGAATCTAATAACTTTCACGAAATGAAACATTCACGTACCTGTTGTGGAATTCTGAGGATAATCGTCAACATGACAGAGATTCATTTCCATGTGTCGAGCAGTCATCAAAGAAGAGGAGTTGTGACTATGTTCACCCATATGAAACGCTACTGAAGAGGTTTCCGAGTTGTTGTTCGTATTGATTGGACTATTTTTACTCATTAAAGCTGTTGACTGTATTAGCTCATTTCCAAATATAAAATGAGGTAGAGCACAAGCAAACGCGGCAATTGAAAAAAGCACCATGCCACATGCAATCCAACGAGGTCGATGGCCGCGTCCAGCAAAATATGTCAGTAACATTGCGGTACTTATTTGTCCCATTTCACTGGCACTTAATAGAAACCCTGTAGTTTTTGACTTGATTTGAAAGAGTTTTTCAATAGTCGTAATGACCGATACGAAATATGTCATATACATGCCTTGCAGTATGTAGGCCACAAGAAAGACCACCATAAACATATGTGTGGAAGCAAAATTACGAGCCCATTTGGGCTTGCAGCCAAATAAGCCGCATCCTTCTTCCTCTATGCACTTATCGTCATCTGCATAGGTTTTGATGTCTGGTTTCTCTTTATACAAACCAGTTAGGGGATCATGTTCATCACATTTATCTATCAGTCCAGTAGTAGTACCTGTTTTTCCATTTATTACAGGTCCATTGTTATTACTACGATGCAAGGAATTATCTAAACCTTTTGTCTTTATCTTCTCCCCATTCCAATCGTTGTTATTACTAACTTCACCGGTGTAAATAGCATCACCTGATTCGTTGGTTTGGTTTAATTTTTCTAAATTCGTTTTATTCAAGGCCGAATTTTGACTGCCATTTTCCAGTAGAGGTGTCCACACTTGCGTTGAATCGCGACGTTTATCATTCACATTCACATGACCATTATCTATCTGAATATTATCAATTGCCGGTTCTATATTTTCATGACATTTGTCTGCATTGCATTCTTCAGTGTTTTGTTCATTGTTCGTCGTGTTATCGACATTTTTGGTAACAACTGAATACATAATTATTAGTCTATTAAAAAAATTCCAATTACTTTATAAAATTGTGTCCAACATCTAGGATGGCTGCATTTATTATAATTTTTGTGTTCGGTACTCGATATGTTGCTGTTGACTGAGCTACGTCAAGATGTTAATGTCCATGATAAAACCGGCCTATTTTTTCTTTGATATTTTTGGAATCCTTTTTGTTTAGTAGGTAGATATTTTTTATTAGGTGCGTTTGTTTATAGTTAGTACATACTAAGTTGTTTGAGGTAGATTTGTTAAAAATATTGGCAGTATGGCAGAATCTATTGGAAACAAAAAATAATCAAAATTAATATATGAATGTATGTATACGTTTGTATGCAGTTTTATTATTGTAATATGTAAGATGATAATCGTAAATAAATTCCAAATGGAGTTTATTATAACATTTCAAATCCATGCATGGTGAAGTACATTTAAACATTTCAAATAAACGAACAAATGCGTACATTAGGTCATGAAATCCATGTACATATGTAGTAAATGTAGGGGTACTCGTATAATTTGCTTTCACTTTTGTTATAATACTACAAATCAAATGACCTTGAAAATTTTTACTTTTATTAAGAATCTACAATAAAATTCACAACAATTTCCACAAGTATGCACGTCTAGCAGCGCTGAGTGCGAAAACTGAACTAATCTTCCACAGAGCTGCATACAAATCTTATCAGTAACCCACACATGTATGTAAGTACATATGTAGTACATAACTAAAATACACATATGTATGTATAGATGTGTATGCATGCATGAATGTTGAGTTACCGATTCCAATGCATACCCATATTTATATACATACATATATATATATGTTTTTGTATGTTTGATGTACTTTGTTAAATTTGTATTAATTTTTGGTCTCAAATCTTCATTAGAATTTTTTTTTAAAGATAACTTTAATCGCATCTTCTTTGGCATAATATGTAAGCATTACATAGTCTAACCCATTGCCATAATAACAGTGTTCATATGTTTCTTTGATTCAGAATTGTCATATAGGCTGATATTTTCATGTACATAAAACATATGCACTAAAAAATTCTCAAAAATATTCATTAATAGAGAACTATGCACTGAAACTAGAAAAAAAGAAGTTAGAAATGGTTGTTTTTATACCCTATACCACCATAACACCCACCTTAAAGTAAACCGATCGACAATGTAAGACCATTCATCCGTCTGGCTGGCTGTCATGTAAACCTTGTACGCAAAGTACAGATTGCATGACGAAGCCTTTTGAAACTGGTTGAAATCGGGCAATTATTTCACCTAGACCCCATACAAATGTCCTCCCGAAATAGAACTTCATCGATCGGAAATGTTTAATGTTTATATTGGTATCCAATTGATTAACCGTTAATCGGTTAACCGATTAGTTTTGGTATAATTTAAAATTGCCGATTTTCAAATAACAAATAAACCGATTAATTTGATTCGATTAACCGATTATTATATTATTGTAATTAATATATAAAAATATAGTATTAAACACACAAATTTTATTTCTTAACTTATGAACATTCCCTTTTAGCAATAGTTTTTTGAAGTATAGCTCTTAAACTGAAACTAAGGAATTTGGAAATGACATTTTTTCTAGAATGTTTCATGATGAACTTTGCCCTAATGAGTAGGAGGAAGACATGATAATAGACGAAACTGAAGACATTACAGAAACGAGTCTTTTATCAGAACTTAACGAAACTATAAAAAGTATTTAAAATCTAAAAAAATATCAAAAGGACTCCAATGGTATAATGAAGGATTTTATATGCTTAAAAAAACCTGAACAAAGAACTGAGGAATTGGATAGTCTTTCTCATGCGTTACTTTCGATATCTCCAACATCTACAATCAGTTAGTGAGTTTTTTTCAAGTCAAGTTCTATTAAAACTAAAGAAAAATCGTTTAAAAGGAAACCTTTTAAATTATATTCTTTTCTTAAAAGTTTACTTCAGAATATCTCACTAAAATCCTTAAAAAAAACTCGCATGTGTATATAAAAAGGATTTCAAATACCATACTTTTTCCTATTATTAATTTTTTTGATGAATTCATGGTTTTATTTTCAATTTAAAATTAAAATAAAAATTATTCGGTTAATCGAATAATTTAAAATTAACCGATTAAATCTAAACCCCGATCAATTATTTGCTCGATTTACCGATTAAACCAGAATCCCGATTAATTGAATACCCTAGTATCCACACAAATTTCACTCCATATAACTTTTATATATACGGTAGGCATGTCATCTAATTTTATGATGATCGGTCATAACTCCCATATAATGGCGCTTCCGAAAATCACTTTAACTACCATAGATATCCTAAAAATTTTGGTATTCACATATTACTCAACAGAAATAAATCACACGACCTAATTTCATAGCGATTGGGTCATAATTAGTCATAGCACTTCAGAACATCATTCACGACAATAAGTTATTGAAATTTTAAAAGAAAAAGTTCGGGATTGACCTACTATACTTTCTTACTTGTATAGGTATAATTTTTAAAAAGCAGAACATTTAAATTTTGGTACAAATTTAAGAAAGTAAAAAAAAAACAAGTAAGATAGGTATATATACCCTTCACCAAATTATACTTTAAAATAAAATGAAAAAAATTTTTTTTTATTTTAAAAAAAAAAATTTTTTTAAGTTTTTTTCCAAATTTTTAAAATTTTTTTTTTTAATTTATTAGTGAAAAAAATTTATGACAAAAGAATGTTTTTTGTGAAAAAAAATTCGGGTTAAAAAATATTTTCCCGATTTTGACCCATTGTAGGTCCAACTTTGTATAGCCTTCGTTGCAATGGACTTTGAAATATCTATCATTAGATATCCATATTGTGTATATTTATGATTTAGTAATCGAGATATAGATAAAAAAAATAGGCCAAAAATAGATTTTTGCTCATATCTCCGTTATTTATGGACGGATTTTGATGATTTTAAATAGGAAACTTTTCGAAAGCATGTCTGACAGAATTATTGAGGATTTGGATACCAAAGATATCTGGGGTCTTCAGAAAATTGATTTCAACAGACAGACAGACGGACAGACAGACGGACATGGCTAAATCGACTCCGCTATCTATAAGGATTCAGAATATATATACTTTGTAGGGTCGGAAAATTATATTGTGGAAATTACAAACGGAATGACAGATTATATATATACCCTTCTCACGAAGGTGAAGGGTATAAAAACATAATTAATAAAGGTATTCATTTCAAAATTACACCCTGATTTTTTACATTTTTACACAACAAACACAAGAAAACAAACAATAACCAAGTAAAAAAATCAGAGCTTAATTTTCCATTTGTTTTTTTAAATGAATACCCTTAATAAATTACAGATTATGAAAACAAATTGTATACAATACTCAAAAAGTTGTTATTAATATAAAAAAAATTGTAATATATGCAATAAAAATCTTTGAATATGCAAATTATATGCACATAAAAGAAAAATATGCAATTATAACAAAGTATGCAACATCAAATCGATGCCATTTTTAATGCAAATCATCTGATTCAGAAAAGTAATTGGTCAAAATAGATTTTGGGTTACTGACTATAAACATGCATTTGCATGAAAATCGCAGCCCTGGTCATCTATATTCAAGTTAGACTTTCAGTTTCTGCAAGAAACTACAAAGGAAAGGTGTTATACTAAACTTAATGGCTTATTAAGCACTTTTTCTTGTTGTAAACCGTTGATAACTTTAATAATCGTTTTTGAATATAGAATCAATTTTTACATATATATATTAAGAATTTCATCAAAAGTTGTTGTTGTTATATTCACCGAAAAAAGTTCATGTGTACAATGAGCTAAAATTTTC
Source organism: Calliphora vomitoria (assembly GCA_942486065.2). Classification (NCBI taxonomy): domain Eukaryota; kingdom Metazoa; phylum Arthropoda; class Insecta; order Diptera; family Calliphoridae; genus Calliphora; species Calliphora vomitoria. The sequence goes on along the minus strand of OW818031.2, from coordinate 12,184,373 downwards.
CTAACAGCAATTTGTATAACAATATACGTCATCTTAGTACAATGTACATTAGACCGCTACAAAAAAAAAAAAATATTTTTGCAAAATTTTAACACAGTTATTTTGATTATTACACGTTCTGCATAAAACTAGATATCGTTAACACGTGCCTAAATAAGTTTTGTGAAATTTTGTAATATTTTTATGATTTTTATACCCTCCACCAAAAAGATGACAGTAGATTGATTTTGTCATTCTATTTGCAACACATCGATATATTGGTCCACAAAAGTACGTTTATAAATTGGTCAAATCAGTTGAACCTAAATACATTTTTTGAAAATACTTCTAAACGAAGAGACCTAGAAAGCTCAAATTTGGCACAAATAATTACTGCCAACTTATGTGTCAAACAATTAACAAAATATGTTGAACTGGTATAAAGTTTTTAATTAAAATATATGAAAAACTTTGTTCGGACTTGTAACTATATATATTTAGTTCCTGATAACATTAAAATGCTTGAATATCTAGTTATGTCCTGGAATACTTTTCCCGTGTTCTTTAATTGTTTTTTTTTTTTACACAAGCCGAAGTTCTGGGCAGTTGATGGGAATACCACTCAAGTGCATTTTTTTCATAGTGGCATGATGCTAGTGGCTATGCGGTTTTAAGAAAGGTAAAAGCCATTTTTGTAGACCCTCCGTAATATATGTATATTTCTGTGTTTATCGTGCCTGATGTCACAGATGATTGGCTTTATTTGCCACAACTAGAAATGGCTTGCTAGAAACTTCTTTGAAGAATTATGTTTGTTTTTTTTTTTTGTCCAGCATTATTCTCGTCCATCAGCCACATAAAAGTTGGACAGTACATAAGTTTCATCATCCATCTCACTGCACAGTGGGGCAGAATCAAAATTTTTTGGAAATAAATCTGGAATTTCTAAACGGCTGGCCCGATCGGGATAAAATTTGACATGGGAGTAGCCAAGGAGAATACGAGTTTAAGTTATTAAAATGGACCCTACAAATGGGGGCTCATATTAGGGTACATACGACATGTAGAATTTTTAAACACGTTGCATTTTTTTGTTTCTCATCCGATTTCAAAGATTTGTATATTTTGGTCTTGAAAAAAATGCTTGCGTGTGCTATTTATCTTTTATAATTTCAGAGTTATAGCCATTTCAAAATTGAACTTTAAAAATTTTGCCATACCTTGGTCGGCTTTTTTAAAAATATAGGGCTTACTTTTGAACCGAATGGACTCGAATTTCTTTTGTTAGTTAGACAACTAAATTATCAATAACATACAAAAGATTTCAGGGCAATATCAATTATGGATCCAAAAATGAACGATTTTCAATTTAAAAATTCAAAAAATAGTAAAATTTTTGCAGTTTTTTGGACGAAAAAGTGACTCTTTTTTTATTAAAAAAAAACTATATTTAAGAACATATAACAATTTTATGTGTTTCCGTTTCGAATATGTCGGCCCTACGCTCTTCGGAATTTTACCTATTTTTTATAAAAATTTCAACTTTGGGCCACATGTTCTAAAATCCCAAAGCTGGGATCAGAATACGGAAAGCAGCTTTAGAAACTTTGATGTGATCCCTATTTATTCCCAAAGTATTTTCCCAGCCCCGAAGGAAATGTGGACCCTATGGGCAAAATTATAAAAATACCATTTTTGGGATTTTCACTCCAACTTTAAGGAATTGCGGGATGCCCTTTGACCTTTTAAAAAGTTTTTTTACACTTTGTTATTTAGAATGATAAGTTTAAAAAACGTTGAAAATTTCATTGAGTGTTGTCAATAAATAAAGATTTTACTGCATATTTCATATTTACTGAGTTTTTAAAACTAAAAATTGTATCAAAATTTTAATAGGATTGCAAATATTAGGAACAATTTGATCCACATTTATTCTGAACTAATTTTTTTTTTTTTTTTGTTTAGACAATTTCATTTTTGGTCTTACAAAAAAAATTTCAAGTCAATATCTCATTAGATTCAAAAATATCCCATTTTAAAACCCCGCTCTACAAAAATATTTCACATAAAAGAAAAACTGGACCAGGAAGAAAAAAATGTCTAACAGATATTGGTAAGGCAAAAGAAGTCGACCAACTCTTTCGAAAATCACTATCAGATAGCTCGTAAAGTTAAATTCTCTGACAATGAACCTTCACATCTTTTATTATTTTTTAAAGTCCATATTGGATTTTTATACCCTTCACCTTCGTGAGAAGGGTATATATAAGTTTGTCATTCCGTTTGTAATTTCCACAATATAATTTTCCGACCCTATAAAGTATATATATTCTGGATCCTTTTAGATAGCGGAGTCGATTAAGCCATGTCCGTCTTTCTGTCCGTCTTTCTGTTGAAATCAATTTTCTGAAGATATATCTTTGGGATCCAAATCTTCAATAATTCTGTCAGACATGCTTTCGAGATGTTTCGTATTTAAAATCAGCAAAATCCGTCCATAAATAACGGAGATATGAGCAAAAATCCGAGACAACCTCCATTTTTGGCCTATTTTTGATCTATATCTCGATTACTAAGTCATAAATATAGACAATATGGATATCTAATGATAGATATTTCAAAGTCCATTGCAACGATGTATATAAGGCTACAGTAAGTTGGACCTAGAATGGCTCAAAATCGGGAAAAATATTTTTTAAACCGAATTTTTTTTGTCATAAATTTTTTTCATTAATAAATTGAAAAAAAAAAAATTTTAAATTAAAAACATTTTTTTTAAAAAAAATGGAAAAAACTTTTAAAAAACAATTTTGAAAAAATTTTTTTTTTTTAATTAAAAAAAATGTTTAATTTTATTTTAAAGAATAATTTGGTGAAGGGTATATAAGATTCGGAACAGCCGATAATAGCTCTCTTATTTGTTAAAAGCTAACGTGATTAAAATAATAATTTGTTGGGCCAAGGATAAATTTTCTCTGGAATAGTGTGTATAAGTTTTTTCTGACTCACTCTTTATTAAACCAATATTTGGAAAAGTTTCCATTGTATTGTCCACCACTGTATATAACTTTGTAATTTATGTAATATTAATTTGCTACATTTTAAAGCATAAATATTCTAGATCCTTATACTCGTATGTAGAGAAGTCTGAAGTCTGACGTATATAAGTTTGTTGCTAATAATCCAAAGCCCAGAGATATACCACGGACCTACATGTGGTATCAATTTATCAGATGTATAAATGAGAATTTTGGTATTGATTTAAAGGTAAATTCTAAATTTGACTTGTCGGAATTGATCCTAATTTAGCAAATTTATTGCTGTGGGAGAACCCTAATGTACATAAATACATACATACATATGTACATATTCGTATATACTTCACTTCTTTTATATGCAGTTAATAAATTCATTTTTCTTTTTGGGTGTACCGTGTCGTGTACATATTTAGATACACTTTATCTTATCTACTCTGTATGTCATTTAAATCAAATCATAAGTAAATGAGTGCATTTTATATATATTTGTTTTTAATGGCTAGCGATTATTTTATACACTTTATACTTACTCTAAACTATATTTGCATTTATACGAATGATTACATATGTACATATATGTGTAAAGAATTAACCAAATTTATGTATGAATTTATTGAATGCATTACATTTATTTTAAATAATATAAAACTTTTCTTGGAATCCTGCACTTTAATAAAGCAGAGTTCTGTAGTTCAACGGACCTGCTAAGCAAAAAATAAAAATACAATAAAAATTGGACCAAGTGTCTCCTTATCTCGTTTCAATTTATTTTATTCAACTTATTAACTAAATAAATATTTAATTACACACATCATCACAATTTACTCTATATTATTGAATGTACATAGTATGTGTTTTTTTGTTAAGCCATAAAGAAATAAATAAATAAAGAAATATTGAAAGTGAAGAGTGATTACGTTAGGAAATGATAAAAAAAAAAAATAAATAAAATTGTTTCTTCAAGACTGGTTAGACCGCATTTTACTTTCAGTATGCTGCATCATGGATGTTGTGAATGTATGCTGCTGGATGTATGTGGTTGATGGTGTATGCTGAATGTTGTAGTCTGTGGTGGAACAACAGAAAGCCGCAACAAGCAGCAGCAGCAGCATAATACCATACCACCACCAAAGACAGGTGCGTTTAAAAACTTGTTTATGCATCACGTTGCATACAAGATTTTGTAACAATTTCAATTAAAAATAGTAAGTATTTATCTAATCAAATCGAATAGACGAAATAACTAGTTAGTTGTTTATTGTATATAAATTACGAGTAATATTTATTATTTAATTAATTGTAATTGTTATTGTAAATTATAAAGAGTGCTGCTGCCTGCCTGCCATAGAAGTAGGGCAAGGAACTCTAATGCTATTAATTTGTCTCCTCAACCGATTTAATAATGTCAAAAACTTTTAGCAATTTTTCATTTGGGTACTTAGTCCGTATCACAATGAACTTAGTGTGTCGGTTATAGTTCAAACTATACCTTAACTTAACCTATATCAATATGTATAGTTATTCTAAACGTCTAGAATCAATCACAATTTCTTTATTTTTATACCCTTCACCATGAATGGCAAGTGTATATACATATAAGTTTGTTATTCCGTTTGTAATTTCTACATTTTTCATTTGCCACCCCACAAATTATATGTATATATTCTGGATCGTTATAGATAGCGAATTCGATATAGCCATGTAAATCTGTCAACTTTCCGTAGCCCCCAAATAACATACAAACATGATTGATACATCAATATATCGTGAATTCTTCCGGCTCGGTCGCTATTTAAAAATGATAAATTGGGCCCACAAATGGCAGAGATATAAGGAAAAAACCGGGACAACCTAGATTTTTGGCCTATTTTTTATCTATATCTGGATTACTAAGTCATTAATATAGACAATATGGATATCCAGTAATAGATATTTCAAAGTCCACTGCAACGATGTAATTCGGACCAACAATGGGTCAGAATTGGGGAAAATATTTTTTAACCCAATTTTTTATACATTTTTTTTCACTAATAAATTTAAAAAAACTGAAACAAGCTGATTCACATCTGTATAATTTGTGGATTACATATGTATTTTCTAAAATATAAAAAATCACAATAATTTTCGAGTAAATAGGAACTAATATTGATCGCAACGCATTTGGAAATTAAAATAAGGCAAGTCTAAATCAAATATTTATTAATTTCATTAGTATGTATTCTTAACTCAGAAACATTTAAGGCTTTTAAAAGTTTAATCTTCAAACCATCGCTGCACGAAAAGTGACTGTCATCAAAATATGTAGTTTTTGAGATATGATTTCATTGTTGAAGTCAAATCCCTTTCCGCCGAGAAATAGTCAATCGGGGCTAAATCCGGAGAATAGGGCGGAAGAGGGAACATTTCGTAGCCTTATTCATGGATTTTTACAATGGAAATTGCACATGTGAGATGCCTATGCCTTCCACAATATCTCACACTTTCCATCTCCCATCGGTCAACACTATATCGTGATTTTTTCAATTGTTTTTACCATCGACATTTTTTACCATAGTACAAGGTGAAAAAAGTAAAATTCCGATGTTTTTTGGCTGTAATTAAAAAAAAAAAAAAAATGAAAAACTTTGATTCTTCTTGTGGATTATTTTTATTTGGTCTTTTAATTTTTTTTTTACATCAAGTCGAGAATATGATGTCATGTAAATGGCCGCCGCCACAGTTGATTGTCATTTGAGCCCTTTTTATGGGATTTTCCATCACTTTGGCCAAAACTTCCGGCGATAGGTCCTCACATTCTTGACGGATATTGTCTTTAAGAGCTGCAAGAGTCTGAGGCTGGTTGACATAAACCCGCGACATCAAAAAGCCCCACAAAAAGAAGTCTGGAGCGGTCAAATCAGGCGATCTTGCTGGCCAGTGCAAATCGCCAAAACGGGAGATTAGGCGCCCGGGAAATGCATCCTTCAGCATATCGGTTGTGGCACGTGCAGTGTGTGCCGTTCCCAATTCATCAAGTTGCGGCAAAAAGAATTCGTTGATCATTGCTCTGTAGCGCTCACCAGTAACCGTTTGGCCCGCGACGTCTTCGAAGAAAAAAGGTCCGATGAGTACTCCAGCGAAAACAGCACACCATAAAGTGACTTTGAGCGGGTGTAATGGCTCTTCGTGGGTTACAAGCGGATTTTCAGTGCCCCAGAAGAGTAAATTTTGCTTATTTACGTACCCGCTAAGATGAAAATGGGCCTCACCACTCATGTTTATTTTTTAAGAAAAATCATCTTCCTCTTGGTGGTGATTAAGGATGGCTTGAGCGAATGTTAGACGCGATTGGCGGTCAGCAGCTAACAGCTGATGCACCGACTGGACTTTGTACGGAAACATCTTCAAATTTTGTAGCAAAATTCGCTGTAAAGACCGTCGACTGACACCCATTTGCGTGGCACGTCGTCTGGTCGATGTCAACGGCGCTTCCATGACATCCTCGGCTACAGCAGCAATATTCTCTGTAGAACGGCTACTCCGGGGTCTGCCACGCCTGGCAGCATCTCGTGTTGTGCCAGTCTCTTCGAGGCGAACGGCTAAACGTCGCAGTGTTTCACCAGTAGGCGTTGGACGGCCAGGAAATCTGCGACGAAATTCACGTTGTGCCAAAGTCACCGACCGATTATTGGTCAAATAAATAGTCAGCAATATTCCGCGTTCTAGAGCAGTGTAGCGTAACATTGTTTATTAACGTGTATTTCGCATGTGTTTACTACACAAATGTCAAAACAGAACTGACATTAGGGGCCAATCGCAAAATTTACAGCATTTTCTAATAGGAGGATTACTTTTGCGCCATCTTGTATTTATCAAGCTTAGCCTTTATTTGAGTGAAGGTTTTTTTTTTCCAATTTCTCCTCAAGTCACGAGGTAGTCTGCTATCAATGGCTGTCAAACACGATCTGCTATTAGGTCATATTGTCATAATGTTCTAATATATTATGATAGTTCATCCGCCTGCCTGCTGAAGGCACGATAGAACCTAGAGCGAAAGTCCTAGAGGAATAAAATTTGTCCCAAATCAGAAATGTTTGGTATTAAAAAAAAATTAAAACACGATTGGTCCTAAACGAGGAGATCTAGAAAATTTGACGCAACTGGTTAGTGCTAATAGCTAACTTGATCCGGTTGTAACCGGTAAAAAATTTTGAATCAACATACGAGTGTTGTTTTCATTTCCACATAGTTTTTATTACTAATACATTCTCACTACTTAGGTTTTTGACAACTGAGTTAGGTCTTTGACAGGAGAGTTTATCTATGATTGTAACTATTTTAAATTTGAATCCCAAATAAAGCAACAGTAAATATTCTATAAATTTTAAATGTTGCACAAGCTTGTTAATTTTTTTTTATATCATGTTTATTACAGTAAATATGTTTATACTTTCTTCTACATACGTTCTAATGTACCTATGTAGGTTGAAATTCTATACAGAAACTCGTGATTTTTACATATTACATTTGCCTACATAGATGTAGAGAGTATGGTGCTCTTTGTTTTGATTCGAATTAAAGTTTCATTTCAAAATCACTGAAATGGAAATCATTTGGCCAAATGAAAGTGAAAAGTACATGATAGTATTGTTACACATTTAGTTTGTTTGATTGCAAAATACAATAACATAATATTTTTATGTATATATAGTATAATAAACGCAATAAAGTCACAATTTTTTTTAAAGAATTAAATTGAATTGCAACAAAGTAAGTTAGGGTGATGTCGTTTGTATGGAGTTAAAAATTTGGCGATGATAATCTTATAATTATTTTATACGATACCAAAATTGCATCTGGTTTATTTGGAACAAATATGAAAATAAATTAAAAATAAAATGTAAATATATTTTTGTTGATGTGTTAATAAATGCAAAAATGTGTGTCACCACTGCCAAACATTAATTTCCCTTAAAAAAACATTTGACGTAAAACAATGATGCCAACTATGTTTTTATAACCATCACCATGCATGAGTGGCATATAAGTTTGTCATTTGTAATTTCTAAGTTTTTCAATTGCGACCCTATAAAGTATATATATTCTGGATCGTTATACATAGCGGAGTCGATATAGCCATGTCCGTCTGTATGTTGAAATCAACTTTCCGCTATAGGCCCTCAAATGCCTGAGATATGACGAAAAAACCAGGAAAACTTCGATTTTTTACCTAATTTTGATCTATATCTTAATTACTAAGTCATTAATATGGACAATATAGATATTTCAAAGACCTTTGCATATATACCGTATATAACGCTATAGTAAGTCGGACCTGCAATGGGTCTAAATTGGGAAAAATATTTTTTCACCAAAAAAATTCTTTGTCAAACATTTTTTTCACTAATAATTAAAAAAAAATTTAACACAATTTTTTGCATATTTTTTAATAATAAATTAAAAAAAAAATTAATTTTTAAAAAAAAATTTGCGCTTTTTTTTAACCCTTTCCCTCCTCGCCTATACAAATGTGTAGGTAAATTTAACGTATTTTGTAGAGTCATTTATATATTAGTGTGCGGTTTTTTCTTACTGTTTTAAATGTTTCAATTTTATGTGTTATTTCTTTTTCATTTTGTAATATGTTTTGTGAGATTTACTTTAGTATTTTGTGTACGAATGCAAGAAATGTGTGTTCACTGAAATCCGCAAATTTTTAAATTGATTGGGACGGAAAGGGTTAAATGAATTATTTTGAAGTAGTTTTTTACATAACCGTTTTTTCAAAACTTTCCTTTGAATTCGACAATGATTTTAATTTTAGATCAGACAGTTTTAGCTGAGAAGAAAACATTTAACCACAAATTTGTTATAATCATTCCATAACAAATCTCTTTAAAAGTATCATCACATACTCGTAATACGATTTAAAACTAAAAATATTCTTAGTAAAATTATGTTTAAAGCAAAAAGACAAAAAAAATTGACATAAATTCATAATAGTACATAAGTGTTTTTAATTCTAAATGTGTATTTATGATAAATACCAAAGGTTCGAAAGAATTAATTCTTAATTTCAAAATCAAATTAAATTTAATAACTTAAATATTCCAGCAAAGCATTCGTTATGAATTAATTCACAGGATTAATTTGTTATTGCTTTAAGAAACAATTTCTTATTAAGTCATTAAAGTTATATTTAATGAATTCAAATCCAATACAAATTAATTGAAACATACACATTTTTGTCATACATTTTTTTCACTAGTAAATTTGAAAAAAAAAATTTAATTTAAATCAATTTTGAAAAAAAATTATTATTTTCTAAATTTTGAAAAAAAATTGTGAAAAAAAAAATTAATTTTGTGTACCTAAAAATATTTAAGATTCGAATATAGCTCTTTTACTTGTTGTCTATTAATATGTAAACGATTAAAATCGAAAGCAGATTGAAGTAACAAACAATTATTCATTAAATTTGGATATTATGAATTAATAACATTAAGGACTGAGATTGAAAAAATCTTAACATACATACATATATGTTAACCCTCTAATTATTAAGCATGCCACAAGGTACTTATCGCAAAAATGCCAATAAATGCAAGTATTGCTGATTTTTCATTTAAAAACTCTTAACAGTTTCTAAAAAACGTACTTAAATATTTTAATAAGCCTTGGAAACATTTAAAAGCTCTCTTCTTTCTTATTTACTGTACTTCTTACAAACTAAGTGCATTAACAACCAAAAAATTATGGGAAGTCCATGTTGTGTTATCAAACGTTGATTAAAGTATTTTAAAGTTTTCCGATTGGAAACATATTTTTATATGTTGGAGTCAAGATTTATGTAAAAAAATGTAAGCTACTCTTTAGAGACGTGATTTATTGATGAGTGTCTTCAGGCACTCTTGGGCATGGCAGACTAGTTCTGCTGCCTCAGTTTTTCCCTCATATAGCAAAATGTTGTTTGGTTTTCTTTGCTTTGATTTGGAATTTTTACATTTCAATAAAAATTTACAAATTATACTAACTAAAACCCCACTATGTTTCAATCTCTATAGCCCCAAGGGTGCCTTAAGGCACTTATTTAGTTTTTTCCACCTGGCAGGTAAATTATTGATTGTACAAACTTTTAAATGTTGTTTTTGAAATCAGATGACCAAATTTACCATAAAACAAGTATGAGAGCTATATTCGGCTATATGTATTAGTAAAAAAAATTTATGACAAAAAAATGTCTTTTGTGAAAAAAAATTCGGGTTAAAAAATATTTTTCCCGATTTCGACCCATTGTAGGTCCAACTTACTATAGCCTTATATACATCGTTGCAATGGACTTTGAAACATCTATCATTAGATATCCCTATTGCCTATATTTATGACTTAATAATCGAGATATAGATGAAAAATAGGCCAAAAATAGAGGTTGTCTCGGTTTTTTCCTTATATCTCAGCCATCTGTGGGCCGATTTTGCTGATTTTAAATAGCAAACTTCTCGAAAGCATGTCTGACAGAATTATTGAAGATTTGGATCCCGAAGATATCTGGGGTCTTCAGAAAATTGATTTCAACAGACAGACAGACGGACATGGTTTAATAGACTCCGCTATCTATAAGGATCCAGAATATATATACTTTATAGGGTCGGAAAATTATATTGTGGAAATTACAAACGGAATGACAAATTTATATATACCCTTCTCACGAAGGTGAAGGGTATAAAAAAATATACCTGCTGCATAATGGATGACGAAATGTACGTATGGAAAATTTTTCGCGGCTTCTGGTTCAGTTTTTTTATATTGCAGATGCTCGAGGGAATGTTGAAGAAAAGTTTTGGACCCAAAAGCAGACAAAATTGCACAAAAAAAGAATGTTTCCATTTATAAGACTTCTTAATGTGTCCACTTATTTTTGCCCTAATTTTGGCATCTGTCACTATGGTAAGAAAGATCTTGAGTGGTACAAGAACAATAATGTGATATTTGTACCAAGAGAGACAATTCCTCCAAACTGCCTGGAGCTGAGTCCAGTGGAGAGATATTGGGCTCTTGTTAAAAGAGAATTGATGACCACAAAAAAGGTGTCCAAAATTTTGGTAGATTTTAAACGGAGATGGACAACCTGTTCAAACAAAGTGACATAAAGCGCTATAGAAACCATAATGGAAGGGTTTTTGAAAAAGTTTCAAAATTTCATCATTAGTGATTAGAACTATAAAATGAAACTTGAAAACTTTTTTTTTTGCTATCTATCCACCATATATATACTTTATGAGGTCGCAAATGAAAAATGTGGAAATCACTAATGCTGAATTAAAAATCGGTATAACAATCATTTTCTATTGTACTTTGAAAGATATTTACCCACAGTAAATGTTTTTGTAGTCTTACATTTCAGAGATTTATGTGAAATGGAAAAATCCATGAATTTACTTTTTCTTCATTTATAGCTTGATAATATTTTAAATTCTAACAAATATTATACAGGGTGTCTTATGAAATCAAAAGAAAACTCAATTGTCTTTTCATGTCAGATGAGGCTCATTTCGATCTGAAAGGCAACGTTAGCAATTAAAATTGTCGCATATGCAGTGGTTCCAACCCTGAAATACTGCATGAGAGGGAATTGCATCCAATTCACAGTTTCTTCACGCTGTATTGTCAGGCTATACTTCTTTGAACAAAAACGGACAAAGCGTTACGGTTACTGGAGACCGTTACTTGAGCGTGCTAAAATAATTTTCTATCCGGAACTATGCCGAAAGAGAATTCCTTTCAACTCTGTGTGGTTTCAACAGAAAATTAAAAACTTTTTGCTAAGATGCCGCACTTGCAGCAACGTGCAGGTCAGGCATTTAAATTCAATTATCTTAAAGACAAAGTCTGCACAGGGCAAGTTTTCTTGCCGCAAGTCTGAGTTTAAAGGTATACATACAATAATTTCATAATAAACAAGTAAGATTGTTATATTCGGTTGCGCTGAGTCTTGTATACCCACCATCAATATGTAGTTTTGGCCTTCTATGGGGACTTGAATCAATTATAGTTCGAACTGTGCAGAATATTTAGCATTATATGTTATTTTTCTGATATAGGGATTATATGGGGGTTAGGGTCAATTATGGACTGATCCTCACAAAAGTTGGTAGACTGATTTAGGTTGTTGTTTATGTCACGATATTAATTATTATAAGACATTTATGAATGATCAAGTAATTTTCTTAGGGGGACATTGTATGGGGGCTAGCGATAAATGTTGTATACTGTCAGTATACTTTCAGAGAACTTAGAACTAATTTGTGCATAATTTTATCCGGATTGGCACATAACTAACATATTTATGACTACTCAGGGTCAAGGTGAAATCATGGACCAATATTGCCCATTTTCAATACCAAACAAACCTTATTAACAGATAAGACAGATGGACGGACATAGCTAGATCGATCGTCTGCGACAAATATTTTGATGTGTTAGAAACGCAATGACATAATCTTTTTTTAAGGTGGGTATAAAAATACTTTACAAAAACAAAACTGAAAAAATATATATAAAGGGTTTTCCAACAAGAGGTGTTATTTTGGTATTCAAAGAAAAATTGAATTTTTTGAGATAAATGATCGGATGTTTATTTCTTAATAAAGTGGAAGGTACGCCGTTAATAGTGAAAAACAACATCAGCCAAATGGCCACCACGACCACGCTTACATTATTTCAGTGAAACATTTGACCCTGGGCTGTTGCCTAAGAGTTTATCTTTCTCGTGCCCCTTAAAGGAAGAAGTCGCAAGGTGTTAAATCACAAGATCTCGGTGGCCAATTGTGATCACCTCTTGGAGAGATAACACGGTCCGGAAACTTTTCCCGTAATTGGCCTACCTAAATAAAAGCGTAAGGCGGAACGTTTTTTTCCGCTTATCCTTAACGCTGAAATGTCATACCTAAATAAAAGCGGTAACGCTACGTGAAACAATAAAACCAAGGTTATCAACAAAATAAATATAACAACCCGGATTATTTAAACAATAAAGTACATTGCAGTATTGGTGTTTCTGATTTTTGTTTCGTGATTTGTAAACTAAAATTTTATCAAAAAAAAAACTAAATATTAAAGTTTAAAAAATGAGTTTCTTGCATATTTGTTTCTACTTTTGTATGTATGTGTTTACATTTATTGTGTTTTGCAACTAACTTCACTATTAAATGCGCTGTCAAAATCGGATTTTCCAATTGCAAAGCGTTGCCGCCGCGTTATATCGGTATGCTGCATACAAATTGTATGGACATGAGAATTTTTGACAAGTAAAAAAACGCCTTCCGCTCCAATTTAGGTATGCGTGTAAGAGAGCAATGGTTTCGTTGCTTGTGTGGCACATAGCGCCGTCTTGCTGAAAGTAAACTTTGTCCAGATCAATATCATCCAACTCCGACCATAAGAAATCATTAATCATCTCCCGATAGCGTAATTCATTCACTGTTGATCCAACCTCATTTTCGAAAAAGTAATGTCCAATGACCCCGTCGGACCATAAATGGCACCAAACAGTCACCCGTGCACAGCGACGTGCAGGGGTTTTATTCTTCACATCACTAACTTGTCCCAACAGCTCGAATTTTTCCACCAATTTCTGTATTGCGGTCCGACAAGTTGCTTTACGACGACCCAAAAATGCTTTAGTTTTGCGAACTGTAACTACAATATTTTCACCATTTTTGTAGTGAATTTTAATAATTTCAGTGCGTTGTAGAAGCGTGTACAGAGGTCCAAGCCGTGGGGAAATATTCGGCGGCGGCGGCTGAAGAAAATTTAATCGGCGGCGGCTCAAAGTCGGCTGAAGCCGATACAAATTATAAAAATTTTGTTTAATTTTTTAAACTATTTTTTATTAACAAAAAAATAAAAAAATCAGGTTTAACAAGTATATAGATACTTATAGCTTATTGAAGTTTACATTTAAACTTATTTAGTATTAAAATTTAATTAAAAAAATATTTTCACTATTGTGGATTTATTAAAGGCTCAACAATTTTGAAATTGTCGTGTATAAACAATTGTTTTTTATTGTTGTTGCATTTAGACGGCTCCTTTTTTCATTAACACAAGCCCCAGCGACGCAAAATGCTTGCTCTGATGAGGCAGATGTTGCTGGTATCTCAAAGCTACTTCAATTTCCAATATGTCGTTTTTTCCAATTGTTGGTCAGTTATTTACAAATGATAATATTTCCTGTCTGCTATCAGATATTTTCTATTTTAAATTTTAATCTATTAGTTTAAATTTAATATTTCTATTTATAATTTCATCTACCTGTCTTTTTCTGATAGTTTCCAACGCGACTCTGATGGTCGACGGCAGCCGGTTTCAACCGACGGACATGGCGGCGGCTTTCATTGAAAAAAAATTTCGGCGGCGGCGCTAAGCCGGCTTGGCGCCGATTGACTTTGACCTCTGAGCGTGTATCGTTCCATTTTTAGTAATGGCTTAGTTTCTTCTTGTCAAATGTGAAAGAATAAAAGCATCAAAAGTGACAGCCACCGAAATACCGGGTGATTAAAAATAACACCTCAATGCTTTAGTTTTGCGAACTGTGACTGCAATATTTTCACCATTTTTTTTTGTGAATTTTAATAATGTCAATGCGTTGTTGAAGCGTGTATCCTTCCATTTTTTGTAATGGCGTAGTTTCTACTTGTCAAATGTCAAAGAATAAAAGCTTAAAAAGTGACAGCTACCGAAATACCGGGTGATTCAAAATAACACCTCTTGTTGGAAAACCCTTTTATTTTGTTGTTTATTGCCAAATTTTCTTTTAAATTATAAAATTATGATATTTAAAGAATATTGCTTTAATGATTTTCTTTCAAATGATAAAAAGAAGATATCAAAAATTGATTAAAGGAAAAAACTACAAATTTGATAAGATTTTTTGTTTTGGATTTTGATCTATTAGTTAAAAATTTGGAAATGTTTCCATTCAACCACAGTCAACCACTGTTTATTAAAAAACTACAAGACTGATTATTTATTTTATAGTAAATAAATCCATGAGACAAATTAAAACAAATATTTGTATACATATACATAATTTATTGAAGACAGATGAAACCGGTTTTTATTCCCTACTTTTCAAAGCCTTAATAAGGTTATAAAATATGATAATATGTATGTATGTATTTTTCGTTAACCTTAAGATATGGAATTTCTCACATATGGGAATTCCCCAGATACAAAAAGTACATACATACAGTGGTGGCCATGAGGTTAGCACACTAGCTACTTGCTATTTTTAAACGCAAATATTTCCTATATTTCTTAATTTTTTTATGATATCTTTTGCATGCGTGTTACTTGTCCTTCTAAGATCACGTCCCATCATGTCCACCATTATTCCTTTATATATATATTGCGTTTTTCTATCCAGAATAGAATAACCTCAAAAAAACACTGGACAGTATTTTAGCACAAAATAAAAAAGTTTATTCATATTAAAAAAGTAACAAAACAAAAAAACTTATTTCACTAAAAACTTAGTACTTAGTTGGATACCCTTTATTTTTGATCACAGCTGCTAGTCTCCTTGGCATACTTTATACAAGGGCCATACAGCGATCCACTGAAATATCATTCCAAGCTTTTTCTACTTCTTTCCATAAATCGGCCAAATTTTTAGGCTTTTCTCTCATTACATGCTGCTCCACATCATTCCAAAGGTTCTCAATAGGATTGAGATCCGGAGATTGGACTGGCCATTTTAACACGTCGATATTGTTCGATTCCAAGCAACACCTCACTAAGCGTGAGGTGTGTTTTGGATCATTATCTTGCATAAATCGCCACCTAAGTGGCATGTTGTCCTCTGCATATGGTATCATTGTATTTAGAAGTATATTCTGGTATACATACTGGTCCATACGAGAATCAATCTTTTTTATAGGGCCAACACCATACCCAGAAAATGCTGCCCACACCATCACATTACCCCCACCGTGTTTTATTGTTTTACTGGTGTACTTTGGATTATGTTGCATATTCGGAGGACGCCATACATACCTCTTACCATCCGATCCGAATCTACAAAATTTAGATTCATCACTCCAAAGGACATTTTTCCAAAAAATTAACGGCTTTTCCAAATGCTCACGAGCAAAGGACAACCGAGCTTGTATGTTCTTTTTTGAAACATGTGGCTTATGCTGAGAAATGCATCCACGTAAATTTTTTTCATTAAGTCTTCTTCTTATCGTTCTGCTGGACACGTTGATACCATATTTTCCTGAAATTTCTCTATGGATTACGGTGGAGCTCTTAAAAGGATCTTCGACAGAGGCTCGGTATATTAAAGAGTCCTCTTTACGTGAAGTTTTTCTGGGCCGAGGAGCCTGTGTAACATTTTTAGATGTTTTATACTTCTGAATATGTCTTAGTGCATTATAAACCATCTTCCTGGAGCATTCCAAAGTATAAGCAAACTCACTTATACTTGTTACTCTCGAGTTCATTTGTTGAATAATCTTTCGTTGTTCCTCTGTACACCACTTTTTTTTAGCCATATCTAAATAATGTTTATTAAGTCAGTTTGTCTTCCTCATTGATTAAATAATACCTAAACTTACCAATTAATATTTATATCCTCAAAAAACTTTTAAAAAATTTAATTATACTTATATGTGCTAAAATTGTGTCCAGCTTATTTTACATATTACTGCACTAAAATGCAAATTTGAAAGAGAATAGCGATAGAATGCAAAAAAAAAGTAACGGGACTTATTGATCACTCCATAAACAACACTAATTACCAATAACTTTAGTTTATAATTTCAATGAAATGAAATAATTTGCTTTAGAAAACAGCAAGTATGAAGTGTGCTAACCTCATGGCCACCACTGTATGTTCAAATGCATACATATGTATATAATTAAGGGAATACATTTTAATGAAAAGCAAATCTTATTTAAATCACCTACGATTTGTTTCATTTCTAAAATTTCTTTAATTAAGTCAATCAGACATTCAATCCAACAGAAATAACTTTCCAAGTACTGAATAAATTACAAACTTAAAGTTATTTATTATACAAATTTTATCATTGATTTGAGTTGAGTCGTCTGAAATATGGTACGACTGGCTGGTGTTTAAGAAATAATAATAAAAATAAGAGTCAAAAAAAAAAAAAAAAAGAAAAAAAAAGTAAATAAACCGGTCTTAAAACTATTTCGCTTGGCCGATAAAAATTCCAAAATGAAATTAACAGAAAAAATATTTTTTTGAAAGTTACCCACACGTTATTGTTGTTGATATTTTTATGTATTTTTTTTTTTTTTTATTTTTATTTTTTTGGCTGTCAGTTGTTTATTTGTTTTAAATAAAGTACATATAAATGTACATACATACATACATACATACATACAATGTACGTACTTATGTATGAATATAAATACATATCTATCGTTATAAATGCATACGTATCCATCCATAAGCATGTACCTGTACATTTTTCTAGACACCTGATGATTTTTTTAATGTAATTTAGAATTTGTTGGCTATTACATACATACATTTATAATTTATAAATTTTTCTACATACATAAGATGTATGTACAATACATATGTAGTATTTATTATGTACCTCATATCTATTCACAGTAAAAACATAAACATGTTAATTGAATATAAATTAGAATTTTGTAAATTCTTTGCAAATTTAATTAAAATTTAATTTATAGCTGTTTGAATAAATATGCAGGGAGAACAATTTTTGTTTTTTTTTTTTTTTTTGGTCGATTTCTCTTTTTTTATATGACAATACATAATTTCAATCCATCCGAGATATCCAACTTGTTGTCTTGTATCAACAGTTAACAAATTTCAAAATTTTCTTCAGAAATTACAAAAATATTGAAATAAATATTTTTCTGTTGTAAATAAAAATTTATTCGTCAATTAATAAAATTTATAAATACTGGTGAACTACGTATGTATGTATGTACACTTACATGTAAATATTTATGTGTATATAAATTATACATTTTATTCTTTGAAGGGCATTAATAATGACTTTCTCCCTAAAGTGGGACATTTATCCTTTTGCCAAAAAAAAAAAAAAAAAAAAAAAACGTCTGAAAGATACGTTTAGAAAGCAATGGTAATTTTGTATTGGCACAGAAAGTTTTAAAGATGTTACTTATGTATTTACTTATATTACTTAATTAATATCTCTACATATTTGGGTTACATTAAAAGTACTTATTTGTCTTTCTTTGTTTTGTTTTTTTTTTCCAAATTATTAATTTATTACTTTTTATTTTATAAAAATTCTTGGTAAATAATGTTAATTTATGCTTCAAAATTTAATTATAGGTTTTGTAATTTTGAATTAGATTTATACATATTTGAAACAAAAAACATTTAAATTATTATTATACCCTTTATCATAGATGACAACTAGATAGGTAACTGAGGGCCATAAACCTATGTCTTTTGTCAAAAACCTGATTCATGAGAATGTATTTTGTTATTGTATCACCACTATGTGTGAAAAGAGAGTAATTTTTTCCATTTTATTGCTCTCTCCTTCCGTTCTATGTTTTTATTCTATGCCCTCTACCATGAGTGACAAGCAGAGACCTGAGCCGAACGGCTGTAAGCCTTCTAAGCCGAACCGCCGATAAATTTTAAAAGCCGCCGCCGCCGAAATTTTTCGGCTTAAATCGGCTTGAATTTAGCCGCCGTTTTTTATTAAATTTCCTTATAATTTCACAAAATCTTTTAATTTTTATTTTTTAAATTTTTCTTTTTTTACAATTTGAGTAATTATTATTTTATCGGCTGACAGCCGGCTTTGAGCCGCCGCCGACATTTTTTAGAGTCAGCCGCCACCACCGTGAAATTTAGTCGGCGCGGGTCTCTGGTGACAAGGGAATATATAAGTTTGTCATTCCGTTTGTAATTTATACATTTTTATTTGCGACTTCATAAAGTATATATTATGGATCGTTTTATATAACGAAGTCGATTAATCTGTATGTTGAAATCAACTTTCCATATCCCCTAAATAACTTACATACATGATACATTACATCAATATATCCGCTATAGACCCGGTTCGGTTGCTATTTAAAATCTAGAAAATCGGCTCACAAATGGCTGAGATATAAAGAAAAAAACCAGGACAACCTCAATTTTTTACCTATTTTTTTTTATCTATAACGGGATTTATTTGTCATTAGTATAGGCAATATGGATATTTAATGAATTTTTTTTTTCCACCAAAAAAAAATGTTTTGTCATAAATATTTTTCAATAATAAATAAAAAATTAAAAAAAAAAAATTAATTTTGTTTATTTTAAATTTTTTTTAATATGTGTTTTTATACCCTTCACCTTCGTGAGAAGGGTATATATAAATTTGTCATTCCGTTTGTAATTTCCACAATATAATTTTCCGACCCTATAAAGTATACAGCTGCGGTATAAATAATAGCAGCGCAGCCGAAATTATTGTTTAGATGTTAAAAAAAATTACTCTGATATTTAAAAAAATATATATTTTTATTTTTTTATTTCTTATTTAAGTTATTTTTAAATTTTACATTTAAACTTAAAAAATAACTTCAGGTTGAGAGATCAGACATTTAGAAGTATTCATTTGAAATGATTTGGCAGTAAAAAAAATAGCAGCAGCTATCCAAACACTATTTTTTTCTTAAAAAAAGTTAATCAACTTTGTACTTTTTTAAATGTGCATTTAGTATGAAAGGAAAATAATGCTTTAGTATTTTGTTGAGCTGCCTTTGTTCTTTAAAACAGCTTCACAGCGTCTTTTCATGGAGTCTACAAGTTTTTGACATCTTTCATTTGGTATTTGCTTCCAGGATTCTTCCACGGTTTTCCAAAGCTCATTATTATTTTTTGGTGTTGCTTCCGACACTGCTTTATTAACATCACACCATAAATTCTCAATCGGATTGAGATCAGGCGACTGCGCAGGCCACTCCATAACTGTAACTCCGTTTTCTTCAAAGAAGCTTTTGGCGAGTCGGCTGGTGTGCTTTGGATCATTGTCCTGCTGGAAGATCCACCTGAGAGGCATTTCGTAATCGGCGTATGGAAGCATGATATTTTTAAGAATATCTACATACTGGGGGGCATTCATGGTATTTTTTATCCAATATATCGGACCAACACCATAATACGAAAAACATGCCCACACCATTATGCTTGAGCCTCCATGTTTAACAGTTTTAACTGTAAATCGCGGGTCATATTCCTTGTTTGGAGGTCTTCTCACATATTGCCGAGATCCTCTTCCGCCATATAAAACAATTTTTGATTCGTCTGACCACAATATGTTGCGCCACTTTTCATTGGGCCATGTCACATGCAATTTTGCAAATTCTAATCTTTTCTTGACATGTGTTTTTTTTAAAGTGGTACAGCTCTTGGGCTTCTTGCGTACAAATTTTGTTTACGTAGTATCTTACGCACTGTTTCGACACTCAGGCTTGGACACACGTTATCCTTAATCTCTATAGCTGACGCAAAAGGATCATTGCAACTATAACGCTTTACTCTTCTTTTGATAGCAGGAGTTACTAACGGCTTTCTTCCACGTGTTTCGGTCTTTTCTTCAAATAATATGGCGTTCCGAATCATTTTGGCAGAGCAACCTAGAATATTCTGAATTTCTCTGTATTTTTTTCCTTCAGAGATCATTTTTTTATAATGGTACGTTTTTCCTCCGTACAATGCTTTGCCCGCCCCACTGTAAAAAAAATCACACTCAATATACTTTTTATTAATAAATATCAATTTTTCTTACTTTTAGAAAAAAATGTATTCCAAAAACTTTATTAAAATATGTTAATTTTGCACTTTTATAAAAAACTGCTATTATTAGGACTGCTTGTAAAACCGAACTAAAAAGAAAACACAAAAATGTCAAAGAAAGAAAAAAGAATTTATAAAATTTACAGTTATATTTTTGTTATTGCTTCTTTTAAGTAAAAAAACAAAAAGCAATGGAATTCGAAAAAGCAACATATAACGAGTTATGCAAAGTAATTTGTAAATATATGGTCTGCTGCTATTATTTATACCGCAACTGTATATATTCTGGATGCTTATAGATAGCGGAGTCGATTTAGCCATGTCCGTCTGTCTGTCTGTTGAAATCAATTTTCTGAAGACCCCAGATATCTTCGGGATCCAAATCTTGAATAATTCTGTCAGACATGCTTTCGAGAAGTTAGCTATTTAAAATCAGCAAAATCGGTCCACAAATGGCTGAGATATAAGGAAAAAACCAGGACAACCTCGATTTTTTACCTATATCTGGATTACTAAGTCATTAATATAGACAATATGGATATCTAATGATAGATATTTCAAAGACCTTTGCAACGACGTATATAAGACCATAGTAAGTTGGACCTACAATGGGTCAAAATCGGGAACAAATTTTTAACCCGAATTTTTTTTCACCAAAAGTTTTTTTGGCTAAATATTAAAAAAAAAAAATATTTAAAATTTAAAAAAAAGTTTTTTAAATTTAAAAAAATAAAAAAAATTTAAAAAAAAAAAAATCGAAAAAAATTTTTTTTCAAAAAATTAAAAAAAAAACAACTTGAAAAAAAAATAAATTTTGTTTACCTAAAAATATTTAAAATTTTTATTTTGAAGTATAGTTTGGTGAAGGGTATATAAGATTCGGCCCAGCCGAATATATCTCTCTTACTTGTTTAAGTATAATTCAGCACAGCTGAACATAGCTCTCTTACTTGTTTTATATAAATTATTACAATATGACCTAGGAGATGTTTTCTGTTGATCAGAAATGTTTTTTACTAAAATTTAAAGTTGGTAAAATCGGCCCAATAAAAAAAAATAGAATAAAATGTCCGTTCGTACGACATTTATAAACAATTACAAATATTAAACAAATAGTTATTGCCAATAGCTAATTTATATGTCTAATAATAAACGAAAAGAACAGAATTAACTGGAAAAAGTTTTGAATCAAAATACATATATGAAATACTTTGTTCGGACTTACTACTATAGGTCTGTTCATTTACTTTCCTAGTAAATACTTGCAACGAGAGAATAAAATCAAAATATACAAAATTACTCTCTTAAATTCTCAAAAATAGTAAAAAGTAAATGAACGCTTTTCCAGTAACAAAAAATTTATACACACAATTTTCATATTTTTTCCTTTTAAAATGTATAAATATTCACATTTTCTTCAATTTTATTTTTTTCACCACAAAAATAAAATTGTAAATAAATAAACAATAACACAAAACATATGAAATATAAGCTGCTAACTATTACGAGTTCAAAATAGAACTTGTAATAGTTTGCAACGAGAGAACACTCTCTAAAATTTATACGCTCTTGATTTTTTCTCTACTTGCTAGTTTTTTGAGTTAATGAACGCTTTTCCAGTAACAATTGTTACTAACTAGTAACAACTTTTAGTTATTGAACATAGCTTATATATATTGTTCCCTCCAAAACTTAGCTCTATTCCTTTAAAAGCTTTTTGGTCTATTTGTCGGATGCGATATATCAAAATAAATGTTTTAACTCAAGTCTTGAGTTACAAAAAAATTATTTTGATAGATACACCACTCGCATCCCACTCAGCTCTTAAAGGAAAAGTCCTAAGCTTTCTTTTGAGCAAACAAAAAAAAAAAAATTAAAAAAGGTTCAATTTTGAAAAATAAATCAACAAAGTTTTTGATTTTGCAAAAAAAGTCAAAAATTTTATGTTTTGAGTTAAAAAACATTTGTATGTATACATATATACATATCCAACTCGCATCCCACTAAGCGACCAAAAAGCTCTTCAAAGAAAAGACCTAAGGTTCCTTTTGAGAAAAAAGGGACCCTTTTGGAAAAAATTTAAATTTTTTTTTCGAAAGATTGAAGAAATAGCTACCTATAATATTTGTTACACATTTTGCTAAGAACAATAGGTAATAAGTTACAAGGATGAGAAAAAACACCTCTAACTCAGAGAGTTCTTGACCGATATTGTGTCAGAATTACTATTCAATAGGAATACATCGATTTCAAAAGTTGTTTCACTTGACATGAAATCCCCCACTTATATTACAGAGTGTCTGCAAAAACGGCTTTTACCTTTCATAAAACAGCACAGAGCGCCTTCATATTTCTGGCCCGATCTGGCATCATGCCACTATGGAAAAAAGGACCTTGAGTGGTATTCAAACAGTAAATGTAAATGTTTACACCCAACTGTCCAGAACTTCGGCCTGTGCCAATATTTTAATTTTGAATGAATTTGTACAATATTTGAATAAATTTAAGTTATTGGAGAATTTTTATATTGAACGGTTTAAGTTTTATTTAACTTAATACAAGTACAATTTTTTTCTGTCTCACGCTTTACACCAAAAAAATGTGCATACAATATTTTTTCCGAAATCCGATTTTAGTTCCAAGTGTGAATAATTCGAACAATAATATTGATGAAAGAACCATTCTAAAAGAGGTTACTCTTAGTACTTAGGGTGAACATTTAAAGCAAAACTCATAGATTAGAAAACTGATTTCAGAAACGCCAAACAAAGTTCTCGCCACGCCAAACTAGAAGGAGTAATGAGAAAATAATTAAATTTTATATAAAAACAAATAATTCTGTGCCCAAGGGTTAGAGCTAGGGTGATCGGGCCGGTTTTTAATAACCGGTTATAACCGGTTTGTTTGGTTATGTCGGTTTCGGTTTTTTTTTTGAAAAGCTCACATTTCGAATATCGAAGAAACCGGGTTTTTCTCCTCGAATAGACGGATTTTTCTAAAAGTGTGTTTTTATGGGTTTTAGTGTATTAAAAACTTTGAAAAAAATATTCAAACTCCAAAAAAATTAAAACAAATACTCTAACTATTTTAGAAGACTTTTTATATTTAGACAAATGTCACAAGCGATCTGGAAAGCTTGAAACCTTACTCAATGCTTTGTTATGTCCTACAAGTGCACTGAGTGTAAAACAAAAGAAAAAATCTATAAACTCCATAGCATTTAAACTGTGTTTTTTTACAACTTTTATGGAAAGAATTTTTAAACAATTCTTTATATTGTGCATATCTAGAGAAAATAGCCTTTTAAAACATATATGTTCCATCAATATTGGTGAACAATAACATACTTTAAAGTGTAGCACAAAAAAAAAAAGTGTGGCCTATTTATATCGTTAGCTGGGTTTCCGCATACACCGTAATCGGCGCGATAACGAAAACTGAAACTGAAAAACGTTGGTGTTCGTCACCGTCTCATTTCTGAATTGTTTTCGTTTCAGTTGGGTGCGTTGCTGCATAAAAAAGAAACGAAATTATTTTTTAAGTTGTCATTTGGAAGTGGAAAATTGTGCATCGAAAAGCATATTGAAGAAGTACTAAAAATATGGAAAATTATAGTGTCGATGAAATTAACGAAGCAAATTATCGAATTGCTGCCTATAACATGATACAGCATCAATATGAATAAGATGTGTTATTGCTGTTAAATTAAAAGCAAGAAAAAATATTCACGTAATGTCCAAAAACCGGCCCAGAGAAGGTGCACACAATATCTTGGTTGATCGATATTTGATGGATGATGATACGAAATTTAAAGAATATTTTCGTTTAAGTAGTTATCTTTTTGAATCCGTGATGGATATTGTGAAATCTGATTTGGAAGGAACACCTACCACCTGGAATAGAAAACCAATAACACCAAGACACAAATAATGCATTACCTTAAATTAAATGAAAATTGCTAAAATATGACCAATATTGGAATGTTTAATTAGAAACATCATTACCCACAATCTATTGTTCCCCTGACTGTCACGTAATTTTGAATGTCGCACATTAAATAGAATTTCATTATTTTTGACAAAATCTATTATTTTTTCCTCTTCCAATAAAGAAAATTTATTTTTTTTATTCATTTTGATTTTCTTTACGTTTGAAATAAAAAAATAATTGAAATAATTTCGTTCCTACATCATTGAAAGCAACCTACTTGTAGTTGTTTTCGTTCCGGTCCCAAATGACAGGTTTTTCGTTACTGATCGGTGCCGTTTTGTTGCCGATTTCTGAAACGAACTTTTTTTCGGTGCAAAAGTATGGAATTTCGTTTTCGGTGCCGATTACGGTGTATGCGGAAACGTAGCTTAACTCGTGTTTTTTTAAGTCGAAATTTTTGGCTAAATATGATATTTGAGCGGACCATTTATCGAAATAAACAAAAATCTGGGCTTACAAAAAAAAAAAACTCGATTTAGGGCCTTTCTATCGCCCATGTTCTGTAAAACTCAGCGTTTTCAAATCGCTTACGGTTTAAAAAACACATTTCAACATGTTCTGAAAACCACGTGATTTGCTATTCGTTTCAGTATACACTAGCGGTTTGAAAAGCCCAAATTTCTAGCGTTTTCGTTGGTCAGAACACCTGTTAAGCGATATGCGCTTTTCAGAATATGGGCGTATATTAAGGTAACGATATAAGGACTGAGATCGACAAATTTTTAACATACATATATGTTAATAAAAATTAAACCACTAAACTTACAGTTTTGAATCTTTTTTTGTATGATTGAAATTATTGTTACAATTTACAACAAAAAAAAATAGATTTTTCTAATCACTAATGATGAAATTTTGAACCATTTTCGAAAACCCTTCCATTATGTTTTTTATAGTGCTTCATGTCACTTTGTTCGAACAGCTTGTCCATCTCCGTTTAAAATCTACCACACTTTTGCACACCTTTTTTGTGCTCTTCAATTCCCTTTTAACAAGAGCCCAATATCTATCCACTGGACTCAGCTCCAGGCAGTTTGGAGGAATTGCCTCTCTTGTTACAAATACCACATTATTGGTCTTGTACCACCCAAACCCTTTTTTACCATAGTGACAGATGCCAAAATTAGGGCAAAAATAAGTGGACACATTAAGAAGTCTTATGAATCGAAACAGCCTTTTTTGTAAACATTCATTGATGTAAATTTCGGTATTTATAGAGCCCTTTGTAACAAATGTTTGGCTTTTTTGCCGCAACTGCATATTGCTTGCCATACCAAGAACTTTTTGGGAAATTTTGATTGCTTTTGGTTCCTAAACTTTTCTTCAATATTCCCTCGAGCATCTGCAACATAAAAAAATTGACATAGAAGCTGCAAAAAATTTTCCATTCATACATTTCGTCATCCATTATGCAGCTGGTATATTTTTTGTATAAAATTTGACTTCAATTTCCGTGCTCTGTCTTTGGCCTCTAAATTTTTAGCAGTGTTCATGTTAGAAACTTTTTGAGCCTTGTATGCTTTTAAACCTGCTTTGGCTTTAACTTGCTTTCTATTTTTTGGCTTTAGACACATAATGTGGACCATTCCTTCTGCCTGAACCAGGTTTTATATCAACGGACAAGTTCTCCCGATACTGTTTAATAACATTGGAAACAGTTTGATAGCAGACCTTGGATTGTTTGGCCAACTTTTTGTAGGACCAAGTTGGGTTTTGTTGAAGATATTTCATAATTTTAGTAGGGACTTTTTTCTTGCCACTCATTTTAATCAGATTAACAACAAATGAACATAATTGATATTAAACATAATAACTGACATGCTTTACAAAGGTAACTTGATCAAAAAAAAGTCTAATAATACTTGGGTTAAAAGTTTTAATGAAAAACGTGTGTTAAGAATTTTACGATCTCAGTCCTTATAGGATTATTTAAATAAATACAACTTATTTTCTTCTTATTTCTAAGAGTTTTAATATTTTGCCAAAAAACCGGTTAACCGGTTTTTATTAAAAAACCGAAACCGGTTTATATTAAATTGCAATTTTTCGAAGAAACCGAAAACCGGTTTCTAAAAAATGTCGAAGAATCGATCTCCCTAGTTAGAGCACAGAATATAAACTTGGATACGTATTACTTTGAGAATAATATCAGTTAATACTAATGTCTAATGTCGCTATATTTACTTAAAAAATCTGCAAACATGACCGCACTAAAAACCACGACTACGTTAATTTTTAACATATATATTTCCTATATCCAGGATAAAAGTTATATACAATATGTATATCAAATGAAAGGAAATTTAAAGGTCTTTCCACTGACCATACTACGTATACCAAGAATTATTACTATGGATTGACCATGCACCAGTTTCTGAAAAAATATTTATTTACCCGAAATTTGTTTATTACCAACAATTGTTTTCAAATCATAATTTAGGAACAAAATTACGAAAAATTTTTATAGATAGAAAATGGGTAAAAACCCAATTGATAAATACCCGGTAAAATGGGTAAATTGAGTAAAAACGGGTAAAAACTATCTTGAAGATTATGGGGAGCAGAAAAACATTGGATGGTTCAAGAGAATGATTTTTTTAAATTAATTTTATAAAGAAAAAGCTGTACATAGTAGTTGTAAAATAAAGGCTTGAAGACTGGTTATTCACTGTCGCTGAAACTTTCAATATTAGTTTCACTTGGGAAATAATCAAAAATAGTATGAGGTGTCGGCGAAGAATGGATTATTCCAGTAGAAGTGGATAGTATATCGTCCTTATCTGGAAAAATTTTGATACAATTGTTCTTCGGCTTTGTATCTTTATTGAAGAGATTCCAATTATGTGATATAAAACAGACTTTTCCAGCATTATCGGCAGTTAACTTATTGCGTTTCTTGGAATGAATAAAACTTTGTGTGCTGAATGAACCTTCAGTTGCAGCTGATGTGCAGGGAGCTGTCAAAATACGAACAGCTACCCTGCTCAGTTCAGTGGACGCGCATATGCTTTTCCACCAGATAGAAGGAGATATTTCTAAGTTAAAACTGTTTCGGTTGTTTTACCAATTTCACTTTTGGCCATACTACGACATTTTAGACAATTTATTAAATGTTTGGACATTTTATTTATGTTTGTCCATTTATAAATTTGTCTCACAATATTAGAAAAATGTTTCCATATCTTGGTCTTCCCATGTTAAAACCTAAAAACTATTTACGTAAATTTTTTGCATTTTACAACAACTAGCACAATAAACACATACCTTCTAGCGGAATTACAAATTTAATTCGTCTTTTTGAATGTTTTTAAGTTTCTAATATGAATAAAAATATTTTTAGGTTTGATTGACATTCAGTTTTTGAAAATATTTTGCTATTAAAATCATTTTATAAATACCCAAAAACAAACACAAACACTTTAGCTTTATAAACCTTTAATAAAGGTATTTTATTCATAAACGTTTGTTAAAGCCACAATAAGTAATGTACTGTTTTTTGTCTAATCTGGCAATGCTTCTCAGTTATTTCCCCTTTTTTGTTGTTAGTGTTGCTTGCAATTAGGATAAAATATTCGTTAATTCTCTTTTTTTAATTGTTTGTTTCTAGTATTAATACATTTTTGAAGATAAAAACTAATTTTTATATAAAAAATTTATATCTGATTCTAGTAAATATATATTAAGCTAAAATGTATTAATATACAAACGTTTTTATATATTTTATTACAATTATTATTAAAAGTATTCGAATGACGAATATTCTGTGATAAAATAAACATCACTGTTTTATAATTTGTTTTATTAATTTATTTTTATTGTCATTTTGTTAATTTTTAACAAAATTTAATGAATTTATATAAGGAAACAGATAATTTTAATTCCGGAATGGGTATATTAGATTGTGTGGACCTCCTTCCACAATGTTTTCACATTTTATTACTACATTTCGTTACAGGTTAAAAGAAAATGACAAAAAAGGCAATCAAACTCACTTGCGAACCTCATATAGCTCACTGCCGGAGGAATTTGAAACAAAATCATATATTATTATATTGGAACATATTCACCAGCGGAGTTAAAATTACGTTTGTCAATTGCAATAGTATCGTCTATTATTGCAAATTTATAAAAAATTATCTTTAAAATTCCGTTTTTTCCAAATAAAATGTAAAAAGAATACCTTAAAGTTGGTTTATAGTAGTGTTGAAGCTACAATAAATATTTCAAATTTATGAATGGTTTATAACAGACTTATAAGACTATTAAACGTTTATGAATACAGTTTTTTGATTTTTTTCTTATTAACGACTTATAAAGCTGTTTTAAGTTATTATGAATTAGACCGTAAAAAAATAAATATACCCAGTATTTACCCATACATCGGATAAATACCGGGTAAAATCCCATCTATAAAAATTATTCCTTTAAAAAAAAACTTAAAAAATATTTATACTGGCACTTAAATGTAAAATTGATAAAACTATGTTATGATATATCATAGTAAAGCTTAATTAAGTGCTCTCTTTCAACTCAAAAACCATTTTTAAATCTACAAATTTTTCACGCCAGAAAATGCTATTACTTCAAGATGTATTATTGTGATTTTTTTTAAATTTAATTGTTGACATTATTAAGCTATTAGTTTTAATAGAATACCGCCAATTAAATAATCTGTCAAACGAAATTTATTTAAACGAAGTTATAAATTGCTGAGCCATCAGAAAGCTTTCATTTATTGTAGATAATTGAACTTACCAGCAGTATATTTAGTAATATTTTAGATTAACGAGTACGAGTACACATGTCTGTTTATGGTCTAAAGTCAAAATAACACATTTAATTTAAAAAAAAATAACACAATTTTATTCCTTAAACATTTAAATGTAAAAAAGAATTGGGTAAAACGCTTAAATTTGCGATAAATTCTTTAAAAACATACAATATATGTATGCAGTAGGTACGTACAACTTAAACTGATGAAACACTTTTTTAATATTTTATTTAATTTAATTTATTTCTGCTGTTTTGTGTGTATTTTTTTTTGGTTTTTGTTTTAATATCTTTGTAACATATACATTTTGTTGTGTATATAATTTTGTGAGTACATGCTATTATTGTATTTACGCATTTAATTTATTTTCAAGTAATATTCTTCTTTATTGTTACAATTAATTTTTTTATTTTTTGTTTATATTGTAAAAAAGATACAGTTACTTTTCAATTGGGTATTTTTTAACACTTTTTGCGCTATATTGATATTTTGGTCCGATTTTTATTAAATTTTCCTTGTTAAACCACTTTCTGAGACGGTTCGAGAGCGAATAATTGCTGTTTTGTATTGAGAACATTATTTAAGACTTCGTTGGGCACACGAAATATTTTTAACAGAATTTAAATTGAAAGTAATTGAGAAAAACGTAAAATGTAGCTCAAAATGACACAAATATAAAAATCTTTAAAATGTATTTACTATATGCTGATATACATACATACATATATATATATAGATATATTTACATATGTTTGTATGTATTTATGTATATGTTTGTATAAGTACACATCTTTATATACTATACAGTTGGGGACAAAAACTAGCAACTTGCTATTGTTTAGTGTTGATTAAATCAAATTGTCTTGCAAGTCCAAAGTCTAAATGCAATAGGGTGGCAGAAACTGATTTCTTAATACATATAACTATATGATAGAACTTTTATGTTATCCAAGTCTAAGAAGGATTAAAGAAACATCTTTGTCATGTCGTTCTTTAAAATGGGGAAATTTACTTGTTACCTGAGATATTTGCAGCTAATTCAATATTTTTCAAGACATTTACTTTTTTTATTTTTCCACATTTTTAATTGTCAAAAACTTAAATTTCTTTCTGTTTTGTTTGTCACTGTTTTCACTATTTAAGTTAATATTGCAACAGATATTCGAAAAATGAGTATGAAAAGAATCAATTACGCATATTTTGAATGTATAATCACTCACAGACAATAAAAATCTATTCCAGAAACTGAAAAAATAAAGTCCAGACATTTATTTATTTATTTATAAATTCAAATACATACATATGATGCCAATCATATGTGTAATTAAATTAATAATTAAAAACCTATACCTTGACATAAAACCTTTAGCAATTACACCTATAATTTTATCTAACATGTGAATAATGTTTGTAAACTAATAATTTTAACATACTGAGACCTGCATTTAATCATTGTGCAAAAAAGCCCTAATCACAATTTTATATTTTTCTATATTAGTTACTACTGCAAATACTAATAAACAAATAATAATTGACCTCTGTGCAACTAAAATCACATTTTATTATATTTATACCCTACTATATCTACCATATTTTAAGAGCGCATGATGTGTTTGTGCTTATGTTTGCAACATCTAATAATAAGAATACCACACCCTCTCTAGTAAACTAATGACTATTTACATAAACTGTATGAATCTAACATGACTTTTTTTCCCCAACCATTTTCATTCTGTGTATGAACTTTAGTTTATAACTTTCTTTTAAGTTTTTTTTGGCGAAATTTTAAAATATTAAAAAATACCTTTATATAGTAACGGTAACGGAATTTTAGAGTTAACGGTATTTCCGATTATTTCAATAGCGGTAACTTGTTCATGACTTTATGTTAGATTTTTATAGAATAACGGTAACGGTATTTCCAATTATTCCGTTTGCTGTATTTTAGTGTTAGCGATAATTGCAGTTATTTTGGATTCTTTCTGTTGAGAAAAGTCAAATCGAGCAATCAGAATAAATACATTGTATATAAGAAATTTTAAAGGTAATTTTTTGTTAAAGTCGACATTATTTTAAAATAGAACTTTTGTTTTTATCCTACCATAAGATTCATAACCATAGAGAATTATACATAGAAACGAGACACTCCGATTTGTCAAACAAAAATACAACAAATCATATGTCTGCGCAACAACAAAATACATTGACTAACATGTATTTTGTTGTTGCAGGAGTTACGTCTCGTCTCTGTTACCCTATGTTGATAACAGTGGTGTTAACCGTACGGTAATTTAGACCTCCGAACGGTAGGCAGGTAATTTCTACATATGTACGGTAATTTGAAAAAGTTTACATTTTTAAGCATTCGACCCCAAACGTCATATTTTCATAATGTGTCTACACATAACACAGGTCAACAGCAAAAAAAGGCCTTACTAACCACTATACGGAGTAAAATTATAAATTTTGTTAGACGTTTCTCCACATAATTAATGATATCGCAAAAAGGGTCAGGCTCAGTCCATTGTTATTAAAATAAACTTAGAAAAGTTGAGATTTACATAACCTTTAATCCTCTTATATCCTCTCAATAGTTTCGGAGTTATAATATTTAAGCAAAAATATAATTTTTACGTAAAAATATATATTTTTTTTGTTTTAAAAAAATCATGAAAAATCGAAAACGACATAATTTGTTCAAATTTATGAATTTATCGCAAAGCCACATATAATAGGTACAAAATGATATATCGATCATAAAAATCTATGGATTCCTTTCGAATTTATTCACAATTAAGTGAATTCGCTCATTTTCACAAAATTTTAGTTTTTTGTTTGATATACATACAATTGAGTAGTTAATGTTCTTCTTTTGATTGATTGTATTTTGAAAACATTTTTCCTATGCTATGTGGTTTCGGAGTTATAATAACAAATTGAAGCAAAAAATAAATTTTTTACGTAAAAATAGCAATTTTTTTTTTTTGTTTTAAAAAAATCATGAAAAATCGAAAACGACAGTTATTGTTCAGATTTATGGATTTATCGCAAAGCCACATATAATAGGAATAAAATGAGATATCGATCAAAAAAATCGAGGGATTCTTTTAGAATTTATTCACAACTAAGTGAATTCGCTCATTTTCACAAAATTGTAAGAAAATATTATTATTTTTGTACCAGACGTATACAAAGTAATTTTACCCAAAAAACGGTCATTTTTTAGGGCTGTACGGAAATCGAAACAAAAAAGTTAACATCACTGGTTGATAACATTCAAATAAATGAAAATATTTTTCAATGAATGTAAATAAAAAAAAAAAGTTCAACAAAAAGCTTATTTTAAAATAATAAAAAAAAAATTTTTTAATTATATTTGTAATTTGTTAAGGTACGAAATTTAAAATAATAGTCAACTTTATGTACTCAAAATCGACCTTAAGGTTCGAACTTTTTTGTTGAAAAAACTGAAAAAGTCGAAATCAAAATTTTTGACGGAAAAAGTCGAACCATCGATTACGTCTTTGATAATAAACATTCCAAATCAGTAGTCATAAATTGTTTACTATTTTATAAATTTAAATCTAGCTATTAGAAACAAAAGTGATAATATTATTTAATACATTATGCCGTGATATCTATCATTTTTATAGCCAAATATTTCAAAAGGGCGCATCAATAAATATAAAATCAAAAAATGGTAAGATATGGTAAAAACTAAAAAAGTCGATTTAAATAAAAAAATCGAAAGTTCGAAAAGTCCATTTTTCATAAATTAAAAAAAATATAAAATTTAAAAAATTTAAATCAAAAAATGTTGAAAGGTAGAAGAGTCGACCTTATGTTTCAACTATATAACCCTAACATTGTTACTGTTAGTTAACTAAGCTATGTTAACTTAAAAGGTTTCTGTCTAGGTTTTTAAGTTGAAAATTTAACATTTTAATTTAGAAATGTATGACAAGTCAATATATCGGGTAGGTTCTAAGTTAAAAGCTCAAAAATAGTTCTTAAATTCTAAATGGAAATGCATACTAGATAGAATAGGTCTAACAAAATTTCAAATTGGACGAGATATGAAATAATAAAAGACAATTTTTTTACCAAAAACGTTTTTCATATTGGCCAAGATATAAAATAATAATAAAAAACAATTCTTATACCTCAAACCAAAGTATAACAAGTAGTCCAACTCTTAACCAGCTGTACCTAACTCTAAACGTGTGTTAGTGAAAAATTTGTTCAAAATTAAAGCATTCGGCCTTTATTTAGTCCGAAAATCGAAGTTAAAATTTCAAGTGTTTAATTCTCTCTCAAGGGTGTTGAATTCACATGGTACCCGTATATATGAGAGAGTAATATTGAAAAATAGAGAGTCGGACTACTTGGTATACTTTGCCTCAAACCTTTTTCTAAATTTAAAAAAAATTATGTTTAACAAAAAAAAAAAAAAAAAACGAAAATAATAATTTACACAACAATTCCGATATCTACCCATTTTTTGGTTTTTCTATATAAAAAAATTAAAAGATTGATCGAAAAAATCGAACAATAGATTATGTTATTCTTAAAGGTGTAAAAATTAAAAAAAAAAAAGTTTTCTTATCAATACATCTGACCACCATATAAATATGTTTTAAACTGAAAATAGACGACAATCGAAAAAAGTGCATACTATAGACCCTACCATAAACTAAATCTGTAGTCAAAAACCTAAGTCTTGCAACAACAAAATACTTGGTTGCGCCTCTAGTTCTACCCTTTTTACCCTACTCTAATACCTTAATCAAAAGCACTCAAAGTTTTGTATCACCCTGTTGTGTTTTCATATTTTTCGTAATAGAACACCTTATAGAGAATTATACAGAGACAAGACAATCTGTATTGTCAACCAAACAAAAACCAAACATCATATATCTGATACAACAACAAAATACATTGACTTTATGTATTTTATTGTTGCAAGAGTTAGGTTTATGATTTTGTTGAAATAAAAAGTAAAAATTTAATTTCACAGTAAAATTAAATGTTTTTCATAAGATATTAAATGTTTTTCATCAGAGAATACTGAAATATGTTTTTCTGTCTGCATTTCAATAAATAAAATGTGAACATGGCTAATTTTTTTTGAAAATTAAGGAAATAGATATAAATAATGTAATTGAAAACTATTCAAGTAGTCAAATTTAAATGTTTTAATACCTAATTAATAAATTTTACAATACGAATTAACCCAATTCACTATCTTGTGAACAAAACAAATACAGAAATACACCATTGCATAAATTGGCAATACAAATGCACAAGATTGTGATATGTATTCAGATAGTAAAAACATAAAGTCGGAGTAGCACTTTGTGTAATCCAGAAATTCTATATAGATAGTTCTTAATTTAATATGTTTAAAAAGTCGTTGGAATCATAGATGGGGTAGTGCACTAATTTTGCAGATTGCACAAATACTTAGTAAAAAAGCAATGTTATGGGTCGATTATGGAAGGCAACTTCAGTTACGTTGCCAGAGGGCAACTAAAAATTTCTGGTTGCCAGTTCGGCAACAGAAAAGATAGCTGCCAGTTGCCATCTGTAATACCATTTAGGCAACTGGCAACGCAACTAAAGTTCGGTTGCCATCCATAATCGACTCATTAATTTTATTGCAATTTTTTTCTCTGAATTGGGTGCATCTACAAATTTTGAAAAAAATTTTAAGTTCAAAATTGTTTAAATTATAGATAGATAAATACACATTGATCGGAAACTCTGCTGTGAAAGACCTAACTCAGTTGTCAAAAACCAAGTTGTGAGAATTTATTAGTAAAACAAACTATTCTCAATTCATAGACATAGAGCGGATCTTGGAATAAAACTTAAACGAAAA
This sequence comes from Calliphora vomitoria, assembly GCA_942486065.2. Lineage (NCBI taxonomy): Eukaryota > Metazoa > Arthropoda > Insecta > Diptera > Calliphoridae > Calliphora > Calliphora vomitoria. The sequence continues at coordinate 12,148,902 of OW818031.2, read as the reverse complement.
AATTACACGTTCGATTTTTTTTTCACATAGTTTTTTTTAATAATACGTTCTCACCTCTTATGTTTTTGACAACTGAGTTAGGTCTTTGACAGGAGAGTTTCCGAAATGTGTGTAGTTATCTATGATTTAAGTTTATTTTTGTGCACTAATTCAAAACTTAAGACTAATACTTCATTAAAAATAACAAAAAATATTGAAAATCTTTATTATTCGAATTTGGAATCAATAATATCATGACCACTCTCAAATTATCACTATCACAAATTTTGTTTAGTGCTACTGAAGAACTAAATTTTTTTCAATTTTATTTAGTGATAGTTTAATGCTTATTTCTATCAACATTTAGTGCACTACCCCAACATTGGTTATAATATTAAAAACAGTTTTTAGCTTTTTGTTTTTCCAATTTGACTTATTACATTTTTATTACTATCATGTATTTACCTATAATGTCAGTGGAATATGTAATCTTAGATTTCAAATTTTGAATATATCTATACTACTTTACAGGTGTACTACTTCCAGATACATATGTTGTCAAAAAATATTCATCTACTAGGTACTTTCAATCTGTAAATTTGCTTAATCCTAGTTTGTTGTAAATAGCAAACACTTTGCTGATTGATTTTTTTTGTAAAACTAAAGTTAAGATAATTTGATACAATATTAAAACTCTATTGAACATCAAATAAAAGAACCAATAAATATACATATTTAATTAATTTCACTTTTTATTAGTTTATGACGTGTTTTCGGTGAACACTAACAACAAATACAATAAGTTCAATTAAAATTTTGTTTCGATGTGGCGGCTACTGTTGTGTTTAACAGTGACTGTTAATATGTACATATGTATGTATGTATGTATGTAGATCTTTTCAATTTGTTTAAATTAACTTAAACAAACTTGTTATAAATTTTTGTTTTAAATTATATGTACTACATACATAGAGTATCCGAAAAAGGAATTGACAAAAACTGGCGAGTTTGTGGAACAAAAAAAAATTGTCCAACGTGAGACATTTATTGTGTGTGCCTTCAATTCATGAACGAACGCAAAAATACAACAAACAAACAAAAAAAAAAGCAAGAATAAGAAAACGTAAACAAAAATACATATGTATGTATGAATTAGGGTTCTATAGTTGAAACAAAAAGTCGACTTTTCGAACTTTCGACTTTTTCCGATTTTTAAAAAGTCGACTTTTCGAACTTTCGACTTTTGGTAATTTATGAAAAGTCGACTTTTCGAACTTTCGACTTTTTAGTTAAATCGACTTTTTTCGACTTTTCGACTTTTTTCGACTATTTTCGACTTTCCGACTATTTTCGACTTTTTTCCACTTTTTACAATTTTTTGTAAAAAATACATGGTTTCTGCATTTATTGATGCGCCTTGTGTAATGTTTAGCAATAAAAATTAAATGTATTAAGGCGATAATATATAATATGTAGAAAGAGCATTTTTTTATGAACATATACTTATTATTTATTTTTGCATACACTAGAAAAAATGTAAGTGTACCAATTTGCAATAACATAAAATTATTATGTTATTCTGTGCATATTTTGTTTTAGTATAATGTTGCAATTAAAAATTTTTTTAACAATCTTAAAAGTCGACTTTTATCGACTATTCGACTTTTTCCGACTTTTATCGACTTTTATCGACTATTCGACTTTTATCGACTTTTGTGATAACTAATCGAATGTTCGACTTTTTTGTGACCAAAAAGTCGACTTAGACTTTTCGACTTTTTTCAGCAAAAAGTCGATTGTTCGAACAATCGAACAATCGACTTATAGAACCCTAGTATGAATGTCGATATCGAAGAGAACAGAAAACAAAGAGAGATTGGTTGTGTTTTTTTTTCACATATCGAAAATTTGGTTGATTGTACATGAAATTCGATTGACAAATATGTCGGTCGATATTTTGTACTTTTTTATTTGCACTTTTTGAAATGATAAAGATTTTTTTATACTTTTATAAAACTTATTTTCAAATCGTTATTAACACTTTCCTTAAATTCAACTTTTTTTTAAATAAACAAACGCCCGTTCACACAATCAAACACGTTTACAAGCAAATGAAGACTAAATGTAAAACGCACACTATGCAGCACTAAAAGTACTCAAAAATAGTTTGACATAAGAGAAGTGCCGATACAAAAAAAAATCGAAAAAAAATATAAATAAACAAAACAAAAACTGTATCGATACCATCGCTAGTATTTTACCGTTTCTTCTTCTGAATAAAGAACATTATTTTATAACCAAATTAGTAAGTAGTTAAAAAATATCCACATAAAATGTTTGCTCAGTTTTTGTTCGTGGTGTTTTTAGTGAGTTGTTATGCAACAGTTGTGTCTTACATTAAAATGGAGTATGTTTTACATTTAACGAAACACTAACCCGCATTAAGGTATTGATTTGCATACGTAGATACATAATATGAATATGTATTTTAGTAAACAAAATGCTCTGGCATGTATGCATTAACAAATAAAGTATGTATATTTCAAAATATATATTTTCGACATACAATCGAATTTTTCGACGTATCATTGTTTTGTATGTTTTTCTCTTTATTCATTAATTAAACTACAAGTTGCAATGTTGAAGTTGCCAGATACATTTTTGAAAAAAAGCACTAAACCGTTTTATAGAATTTACCATCGTTACAGGCCATTTCTCTTAAATAAAGGTAATATTTCATTGAATACACATAATAAAAAATATAATGCAGATGACTGCAGAATACATAAGAGGTAGAAAATTCAGCACTTTAAAACATGTTCAGTAATTTCTGAAATCCAAATAAAAGCTTTGTTTTACAGATTAGGGTACAGTTGAAACAAATTGTCGACTTTTTGAACTTTAAAATTTTTTCGAATTATAAAAAGTCGACTTTAGCTATTTACGAAAAGTTGAATATTTTATCTTATTTATCTTATTTTAATATTAAGAAATATGGTTGCGAGATTTTTTATGAAGAAATCGTGGTTTGTAGTTGCACTCAAATTAGTGCAAGAAAAAGTTACAATAAACTGAAGATTGTTTTGATTTAAAGCAATATTACAAATGTGTAATATTAAAAAATCACAAATTCCATTCCCTGGTATACAAACCAGCCAGTGTTGCTAAAATGCATATTTTCCGCTGCTACAATTTGGCGAAAAAAGCTTAAGGCAAAAATATTGCTTCACCTTAATATTACTGAATAATTTAAATGCTTTTTAGATTTGTTTATGATTTGAAATACAAATATAAATTTAAATCTAAAACTTTTGGTCGCAACCGAAAATTATTTTGTGAATTAGGAATCAATTCTTATTGTCAGTAAATTCTTCGCACTTGCTGGTAATCATATATCTGAAATATGTGATAGTAGGCATAGAATAATATATCCATAGAAGCGTTACTGAGAGGGAGAAAACCTAAGTCTGTTGTCAAAAACCTAAGTCGTGAGAATGTATTAGTACATAGTTTTGAGGTTGTATTGGTGCTTTTTTAATTTTCACCAGACACACAGAGTTCTATAAAAATGTTTAAATTTTAATTTATTAAAATTTTCTTCTATTTTCAATACCAAAAATTGAAACTCTGTTCTGTAAAAAAAATTCCACCACAAATAAAATTAGTGTCAAAAATTAATAAAAAATATTTTTTTTTCATTTGAGCCAAATTAACGTGTTTTAGAAACAAAAATGAGGTGCGAAGTGTTCAAAAAAATCATCAAATATTGCGTGGAAGTATAATAAAGTGGTTCGGTCTGTATTAAGTCGGAAAATCGAAGTTAAAATTTCAATGATTTTGATGTGTTTAATTCTCTCACAGGTATGTTGAATTCACATATCACAAGTACGTGTGAAGAGAGTAATTATTGTTACTCTCAGCTTACTCGCAGTTGCGCCTCTAGTTGTACCCTATGATAGTAGGTATTATATTTATAATATAAGACACTAGATTATTTATCTAAAATAATTATACTGAACATTTTTATTTGTGTATTGAAAAAAATTGTACTAATTTTGATTTTTGTAACGGCCATGTAGCATTTCTTTCTGAAATAGTTCTGGCAACAATGAGAACATAAATGCAAGTTGCCAGATTACTATGGTTTTTTATACCCTTCACCTTCGTGAGAAGGGTATATATAAATTTGTCATTCCGTTTGTAATTTCCACAATATAATTTTCCGACCCTATAAAGTATATATATTCTGAATCCTTATAGATAGCGGAGTCGATTTAGCCATGTCCGTCTGTCTGTCTCTCTGTTGAAATCATTTTTCTGAAGACCCCAGATATCTTCGGGATCCAAGTTCTGTCAGACATGCTTTCGAGAAGTTTCCTATTTAAAATCAGCAAAATCCGTCCATAAATAACGGAGATATGAGCAAAAATCCGAGACAACCTCTATTATTGGCCTATTTTTTATCTATATCTTGATTACAAAATCATAAATATAGACAATATGGTTATCTAATGATATATATTTCAAAGTCCATTGGAACGACAAAGTTGGACCTACAATGGGTCAAAATCGGGAAAATATTTTTTAACCCGAATTTTATTTCATAAAAAACATTCTTTTGTCATACATTTTTTTCACTAATAAATTAAAAAAAAAAAAAAATTAAAAATTGGAAAAAAATTGTTTAAAAAATTTAAAAAAAAAATGTTTAAAAAATTAAAAAAAAAAATTTTTAATTTAATTTTAAAGTATAATTTGGTGAAGGGTATATAAGATTCGGCACAGCCGAATATACCTCTCTTTAAAAAAAAAAATTTTTAATATTTTTAAAAATTTTGTTTTTCGAAATTGTTTTTTTAAAGTTTTTTTAAATTTTTTAAAAAATTTTTTTTTAATTTAAAAATTTATTTTTTTTAATTTATTATTGAAAAAAAATTTATGACAAAAAAATGTTTTTTGTGAAATAAAATTCGGGTTAAAAAATATTTTCCCGATTTTGACCCATTGTAGGTCCAAGTTTGTCGTTGCAATGGACTTTGAAATATCTATCATTAGATAACCATATTGTCTATATTTATGATTTAATAATCGAGATATAGATAAAAAACAGGCCAAAAATAGAGGTTGTCTCGGATTTTTGGTCATATCTCCGTTATTTATGGAGGGAAAATGTTTTTTGTGAAAAAAATTCGGGTTAAAAAATATTTTTCCCGATTTTGATCCATTGTAGGTCCAACTTACTATAGCCTTATATGCAATGGACTTTGAAATATCTATCATTATATATCCATATTGTCTATATTTATGACTTAGTAATCGAGATATACATAGATCAAAAATAGGCCAAAAATAGAGGTCTCGGATTTTTGCTCATATCTCCGTTATTTATGGACGGATTTTAAATAGGAAACTTCTCGAAAGCATGCCTGACAGAATTATTGAAGATTTGAATCCCGAAGATATCTGGGGTCTTCAGAAAATTGATTTCAACAGGGAGAAAGACGGGCATGGCTTAATCGACTCCGCTATCTATAAGGATCCAGAATATATATACTTTATAGGGTCGGAAAATTATATTGTGGAAACGAAAGTGAAGGGTATAAAAAAAGTTCACGTACATTTTGAGAAAACTTAAAATAATACCTCTTTGTGATTTTCCTCAATTCCGAATTTTTGTATATGAACCTAATTCATGAAAATGCATTGCATGTATTTTGTTATTGTATCATCCGTATGTGTGAAAAGAGAGTAATTTTTTCCATTTTATTGCTCTCTCCTTCCGTTCTATGCTTTTATTCTATGTAGCAAAAGTTCTATTTTAAAAAAAAAAAGTCGGCCTTAGATAGATTTTCGATTTTTCTTTTTGTTTGTATTAAAATAAAAATCTTTTTTTTTTCTATAATCAAATATTTGGGTGCGAGTTAATAGTTTTATTATTAACTCGCACTTTCATAAAAAATCACTGAATCAATTGACGAAATCTTATATTCAATATATACAAGCAATTCTGAATTTGTATATTCAATTATTCTAAATAAAACCAGTTTTAATTTTAGATAAGTCGTTTAATTGAAACCCTTTTTCTGCGTAAATAAAAATACCAATTTTGTTGGTTCCAATAGAAATCAGATATTTCGCGCCATTTTTTTTTTTTTTTTTTGTCCATAATGCAAAACAACTTAAATTATTTAGCAGTGAGGACAAATAACTGTTTTTATAAACTAAAAAATTTATACGTACATACATATGTTTGCATTAAGGTGTATTGCGAACACGAATCAAGAGAATGTTCAAAAGTTTAAAAAAACGAATAATTTGGCATGTGTAATTCTCGTCAGCAATTTTTACTAAAAACTAAGATTTATGTAAATAATTTGTTTACAATATGCAAAATGAGTTTAAAGAGGAGCATTTTGTATAGTTAATCAGTATACTCGGTACCAGCATTTGTTTGCGACAAATTTGTTTTTTATTTATTTGGAATTAATATAGAACCATTTTATTTTAAAATTTTTTTAGATAAATAAATTCTTAGAACCGATTGAAATCCTTTAATACTTTAAGCATAGAGAAGAGACACTCCGTTTTGTCAAAGAAATCATATATCTGATACATTTGCAAAATACATTGAATAAAGGGCACCATACACTATCAAAATACTCATCAAGCGGTATGTTAATTTTAGTGAAAATGTGTTTGACAACGACAACGCTTGATGGAAAATCAAAAAATTTTGATTTTTAGCACGCTTGATGTCACATTTTGACGAGTGTATTGTGTTTTCTCATCAAGCACGTAAGCATTTACAAAAATACTTCAAGGCGTGCAGTTGATAAGTAAAGCTACGTTTCCGCATACACCGTAATCGGCACCGAATACGAAATTCCATACATTTGCACCCCAAAAAAAAATCGTTTCAGATACCGGCAACGAAAATTGGGAACGAAACGGCATCGATCAGTAACGAAAAAGCTGTCATTTGGGGCCGGAACGAAAACAACTTCAAGTAGGTTGTTTTCGGTGCTGTAGGAACGAATATATTTTAATTATTTTTTTATTTCAAATTTAAAGAAAATCAAAATGAATAAAAAAAAAAATTTTCTTTATTGGAAGAGGAAAAAATAATGAAATTCTATTTAATGTGCGACATTCAAAATTATGTGACAGTCAGGTGAACAATAGATTGTGGGTAATGATGTTTCTAATTAAACATTCCAATATTGGCCATGTTTTAGCAATTTTCATTTAATTTAAGGTAATGCATAATTTGTGTCTTGGTGTTATTGGTTTTCTATTCCAGGTGGTAGGTGTTCCTTCGAAATCAGATTTCACTATATCCAGCAAGGATTCAAAAAGATAACGACTTAAAGGAAAAAATTCTTTAAATTTCGTATCATCATTCATCAAATATCTATCAACCAACACATTGTGTGCACCTTCTCTGGGCCGGTTTTTGTACATATTTTTTATGTTTTTCTTGCTTTCAATATTAACAGCAATAACACAACTTCTTCATGTTGATGCTGTACCATGTTATAGGCAGCAATTCGATAATTTGCTTCGTTAATTTCATCGACACTTATATTTTATAATTTTCCATATTTTTAGTACTTCTTCAATATGCTTTTCATGCTTTGCACAATTTTCCACTTCCAAATGACAACTTAAAAAATAATTTCGTTTCTGTTTTATGCCGCAACGCACCCAACTGAAACGAAAACAATTCAGAAACGAGTCGGTGACGAACACCAACATTTTTCAGTTTCAGTTTTCGTTATCGGCGCCGATTACGGTGTATTATATTATGTATTTTTAAATGCACTTTCAACACAAAATAAAAATTAAATAGATTTCCCGCTTGACGGGTCATCCAGCAATGCTTCTTAGCAATGGCAAAACAATGGAAACTTTTAAACTTCTGCTAGAAAAAAAGAATAAAACAAAAATAATATACAAGGTGGCGCAAAAGTAAACTCCCGATGTTTTTTGGCTGTAATAAAAAAAAAAAAAAACTTTGATTCTTATTGTGGATTATTTTTATTTGGTCTTTTAATTTTTTTTACATCAAGTCGAGAATATGATGTCATGTAAATGGCCGCCGCCACAGTTGATTGTCATTTGAGCCCTTTTTATGGCATTTTCCATCACTTTCGCCAAAACTTCCGGCGATAGGTCCTCACATTCTTGACGGATATTGTCTTTAAGAGCTGCAAGAGTCTGAGGCTTGTTGACATAAACCCGCGACTTCAAAAAGCCCCACAAAAAGAAGTCTGGAACTGTCAAATCAGGCGATCTTGCTGGCCAGTGCAAATCGTCAAAACGGGAGATTAGGCGCCCGAGATATGCATCCTTCAGCATATCGGTTGTGGCACGTGCAGTGTGTGCCGTTGCAGCGTCCTGTTGGAACCACATGTTTTCCAATCCCAATTCATTAAGTTGCGGCAAACAGAATTCGTTGATCATTGCTCTGTAGCACTCACCATTCACAGTAACCGTTTGGCCCGCGATGTCTTCGAAGAAAAAAGTTCCGATGACTTCTCCATCGAAAACAGCACACCATACAGTGACTTTGAGCGGGTGTAATGGCTCTTCGTGGGTTACACACGGATTTTCAGTGCCCCAGAAGCGTAAATTTTGCTTATTTACGTACCCGTTAAGATGGAAATGAGCCTTATCACTCATGATTATTTTTGATGAAAAATCATCTTCCTCTTGGTGGTGATTAAGGATGGCTTGAGCGTATGTTAGACGCGATTGGCGGTCAGCAGATAACAGCTGATGCACCGTCTGGACTTTGTACGGAAACATCTTGAAATCTTGTACCAAAATTCGCTGTAAAGACCCTCGACTGATACCCATTTGCGTGGCACGTCGTCTGGTCGATGTCGACGGCGCATCCATGACATCCTCGGCTACAGCAGCAATATTCTCTGCAGAACGGCTACTCCGGGGTCTGCCACGACTGGCAGCATCTCGTGTTGTGCCAGTCTCTTCGAGGCGAGCGGCTAAACGTCGCAGTGTTTCACCAGTAGGCGTTGGACGGCCAGGAAATCTGCGACGAAATTCACGTTGTGCCAAAGTCACCGACCGATTATTGGTCAAATAAATAGTCAGCAATATTCCGCGTTCTGGAGCAGTGTAGCGTAACATTGTTTATTAACGTATATTTCGCATGTGTTTACTACACAAATGTCTTAAAAAAGGAACGTTAACGATGACCTACTCCAAAACAATATACACCCATATCGTGGTTGACGTAGGCGTTTGACGCCATCGACAGTTTTGTAATAGATTAAAGAAACAGATTGCATTTTATCTTTAATCTAGTACTAAACTGTCGATGGCGTCAAACGACAATAACGGTGATAATTTAATATCAAGAGATTTTTAGAAATTCACAAAAATTACTCATTGGGATTGGAAATTAGTTCTCAGGTATATGGCCATCGCAGTGAAGCAGTTAAATAAAAAAAAACAAGGGATATCCAACAAAATATTGATTCACTAAAAGGACAATTTTTAAAAAATCTAAGTTTCCATTGTTTGTCAATATGTACCATAATAATAAATAATTTTTAGTGTGTCCTTATTTTTTGTTTTTAATATAAGTAAATAAAAGTATTTATTAATAAAATTCTAAAAAAAAAAACTTTTTGTTAATCTAGCCTTTTTATTTGCTGAAGTGCTGACAACATTGTTTCTCACGAATATTTGATTATTGATATCGTTGATGTTTTATTGTAGTTTGTAGTTTGAATGTGAGCGCATACTCGGTGCATATTTGCAAATACTACAAACAATATTAATTAAATTCGCTAACCATGAGTGCGTTTATTGAACTCTGTGCTTAATCACATTTAAAACAACACACATCATGCGGTTGCAATAAAGTTGTTTATTTTGAACCAAATTTTTTTAACTATAGTAACTACACACTTGCATAAATAAAAACTAATGCCAAAAATCAGCATTATGTATTTTAGTTTAAAAAAAAATATATTTTTTAAATTAGGTAATGGTTAACATTTTAATACTTACAATTATCATTTGTATAAAAATTTGCAGATCTCTAGTTAAATTCCTAGCTAGGTATGAGTTCAAACATACAAAATCTAAAATTTAACCTAATTCTTTTAGGTTTAAGAAAGTATTAATGTTTATCGGGTATATATGACATATGCTACCGTTAAATATTTTTCTAATACCGACATAAATAAGTATAGGGTGTGCGTCCAGACATTTTTTCCAAAGTTTCCAATATTCTTTACTCTTTATTGACATATTATCCTCGTAACTTTGTGACGGCAATGCTAACATATTGTATGCATGTATTTAAATCTTTATTTAGAGTTTATAAATAAATCATGAATGCTGAATGAAAAATTGTATAAATAATTAATAGAACGAATATCGAAAATAAAAAAAGGTTGAATACAAAATTGATGTGGAAGTGACGAAAAATCTGTGTGCTCCGATAAGTAGATCTAAAGAGATAAACAAAATGTTGATGACTTGTAGAATTTTATGTTTGAACGAAATTTGCATGATTCATAAGATAATGCAGTTAGTTGCTTATATATTTTGGGCATTTCTTTAGCCAGCATTAAATACAAAAAACCTTATGAATCACATTTTTCGGGGTCATTGTATTAATTGCCGATGAGAATAAAAATGCACCATTGTAAATATTTATGTGAAAAATACATAAAGATACACAAAAAATTACTTTGACTACATTTATCACCTCCGTATTTAATGATATTTGTATGAGTTCTTTTAAACTTATAGTTCTTTATAAATTAAAAAAAAAAATACTAACAATTTCTTTAAGTTCCTGTTTAATTTAAACAAAATAATATTAAAACTATTTCACCGATGGGCCGAAATATAGACTGCTAAATATAGAAGTAAAGAAATATTTCAAGACCCAGAACTGAAGGTTAAAATCAATGTTTTAATGCAGCTATATTAGAAAGCTAATTTTTGGTACAAAAAGCTTTAAACTGAAAATTAATTGTAGGGGGAAACAAATTATCAACAAAAACTGATATTAATATCGCAGATCTTGTGAGAAATAGACACATTCGTACCCTCAAGAGTAATTTCAACGAATTGATAATGTGATAAATTCTGAATAGTCCTATAGAAACTAAAACATTTCAATAAGCTACGAACTTAAACTCAATAACTCGAAACATCGGATAGGATATAAAGCCGGTAGAATTAACAAAATGTGGCTTAAATCAATTCACTTTTTCATACAAAATCCTAATCCTTTGCTTTTTATTTAATATTATATCCAAATTCATATTAAGGTTTTGTATTTTGGAGGAAAACAATAAAATAAGTTAATTAAGATCTTATTGTTTATATCGGATCAGAGTGAATATGTGTTATCATCCAGCTTTTTATTCTTCATCTCAACAAGTACAAAATATCAATAGAGACTTGTGAACTCGATAACGATATTCTAATGATAATGGTAACTTTGGCTTGATTTAAATTATTGATACAATTTTAAAAAATAAAAATAATTTAAAAATTTGTATCATATAAATCTACTATATATACAAAATAATAAATTTAATTTTATAATAAAAATATTAAAAAGCTAAAATTTATACACAAAAAATAAAAATTATATACAAAATAATAAATTTTAATTTTATAATAGAATATTATAGGCAAAAAATAAAATTTTTTTCATCAAAAACAATATCCACCAATATTATGCAATCAACATATTCCAATATCTTCTGTCTATTAACATAATATGAAAGTCCAAATGACCTCATACAACCCTAACATAAAACGAAAGTTTTAAAACACATTTTAACTTCTGTTGTTTTCAATAAGCTCGATTAATTAATAAAATTGTTTATAAAATAACTGAAATGATATTTTCGATAATAGTAATTTTACTTATTACGGCAACAGTATTTTTTTAGCGGAAACGTTTTTAGTTTTGACGTTTGTTATGGCGGTAACGGTAATTTTGATCTGATGACATAAATGATTAATAAAGTTTATAAAAACTAAAAATAAGGTGACAGGTGGTATTGTATTACATTTTTAATTATTTATATTTTAATTAACTCAATTTTTGAAATCAAAATTTTTTATTTTCATAACATAAAATTATTTTTAAATTATTTAGCGGCAAAAAAAATAAACGATTATATCGGTAAAGTTAATTGCAGTTATTTCGCTAACGGTAGTCGAGATGAAAGGGTATTTTACAAAATACATATTGAAATATCATCAGTTTAAAAAGAATTTGTGCATTTTGAAAACACGTTAAATAACGATCAGTGTAATTCTATGTAGTGTATTGATTTACGATACAAAACCGCTAAAATATAAAACTCTTGTGTCTGGTAGCATTAACATGTTTTTTACTACGTTCTTTTGTAACTCTGATGTGTCATGGCTCCTCTTTTAAGCATACATGTTGCTTTTCATTTCATTTTGTGTTTGTGGTTTCAATGATAGAAACAAAAAGTAAATAAATAGCTAAAGAATTAATTTCGAGGAATGCAAAAAGCATCTCATATTGCCCAACAAGATTCCCAGGAGAACATACCAACGGTCTTTACTTCCACAGTTAATATGAAGCGGCGGACGTTATCTGGAAGTTGTGCAGTTGGATTTTTTGTGCTGGCATTTGGCTTCATCGCAATTGCATTTGCCACACCCAACTGGCTGGTAAGTGATTACCGTATCACTGGAGCCAAATTAGAAAGATTAGGACTGTGGGTGCACTGTTTTAGATCGTTGCCTGATGTCAACGATGACAGTCAGCGACGCTTCTTTGTTGGATGCCGTTGGGTATACGATCCATTTACCACAGGATATGATGAAATAAGAGGATTTTTGTTGCCCGCGTTTATGATTGCTACGCAGTTCTTCTTCACTCTGGCTTTCATTGGCATGTTAGCATCGGGTATTGGCGTTCTCATATTTTTCCTATGTGCTGGGCCTGATCAGAAACATTTCATAAGATTAATACAGGTAATTGGATATGTGGTGTTGGGAGCTGGTATATGTGCCAGCATTGCGGTGATTATATTTGCTAGTCTCGGCAATCGGAACAACTGGATGCCTGAACATGCCAACAATTGGTTTGGCTGGTCGTTTATATTGGCCTGTGTAGGAGCTGTAATGGCTCTGGTGGCCGCACCCCTTTTTCTTACCGAAGCCAATGTACAGCGACGCAAACGTACTCTATTTAAAGAATCTCAAACACGTTTCGAAATGATGCATGGTGGTAAATAATAAATTTCAACTGCAGTAATTACACTTTGTCACTCAAATCGGGATTTATTCAGTTATACGTTTTCTTATTCAAATCCATTATAACCAACATCCTTACATACGATTTATACAAAAAAAAAAAAAAACAAAACTGGACAAAGCGCAAATTGACTCTATAGCTTTTTAGGAGACTATTTGTTGGTACTTAGGTTCATAAATACACATAAACATTTTTCTTCTTATTTTTACAATTCATTACATTATACAATAAAGACTGTCCGAACAACACAAAATAACAAAAAAACAAAAATATTGAGCCCATTTACGGAAATAGTAATATCGTAGTGTGACATTAGTAGTTATTGCAATTCGCTAAAAAAAAAATAATAATAAACGACAATACAAAATTATATCATTCCTTAAATTAGTTAATCATAAATTATAAGTTATAAATTATAATTGTTCGAATATCAAAAAGTTTTTAACGAATAATTAGTTGTGTGCCTTTAGTATTTTTTATTAAAACATTTTTATTGCAATTTTTTAAGATTTCATTTGAATCTCTATTTTCTAACTGTCTTCAATCATAGACTAACAAATTATAACGATTACATATAAAATATTGAATGTACAAATCATATTATTAAACAAATTGTGTAAAAAGTAACGACCTAAATAATATTGCATTTTAATTGCGAATGTATAAATGCAACATATTTACATCTATACATATTATGTATTTATTTAGTATATCTAAAATTTACGACTGATGTTTATTTCGGTCATAACAATATATTTTTTGTGTATTATTAAGATATTCATTCCGTCCATGTTTATACAAATTACAATATTTTAATAAAGAAACAAAAAAAGCCATTGTTTAATATTTTTTTCCCATGAATGTGGAAACAATTTGTGGTAAGCAATTAAATTGTGTTTATTTTATCAACTCAACAGTTTGGGGTCAAGGATGCGATGAAGCACAGTTAAAAAAATTTAAAACATAAATAGAATTTTAATTAAAGCGGAAATTTACTTGGTATAATTTGTGTTATTACTTATTTGCAACAAGTGAGTTATAACTCAAATTTTTCAACATTATGAATGTAAGTTTAAAAAATATCCATTAACAGAAAGAAATATGGATTATTCACATAAATAATCATCAGTTTAATCCTCGAACTTCGCTTTGGTCTGATAATTGGGTAGGAAATATTTTTTATTTAATGAAGTATTTTTAAATATAAGTGAAATCTAATAGGATTTTATTTGAATATCATTTTGTTTAATATATAGTTTTATTTTGGTTTTTTAATATTTTGGTCCAATTTGGACCATTCTTTAAGACTATTAGACAGTTCAGCACGAACTTCACTGAAAACAGAATCAACTTTATTTTTATTTCAGATTGTTCACTTTTCATAGCATTGATGGAGTTATTAAGAATAGAATATTGTTTCCGCATTTCTGCTTTGAATGCATTATCAGAATTATCAGGTGGATTTTCCATACATCTTTTGCAAGTATATGTTAAATTAAGATTTGTATCTAGTATAGAGAACAAAACCTTGGAAACGTTTTGACAATCACCATGGTACGAAACTTTTTATAAGAACTTACTCAATTTCTAAAATTGTGCATACATTTTGTGAAAGCTTAAGCCATAGGGTAACATAGAGACGAGACGTAATTGTCAAAATCCTAAGTCTGTTGTCAAAAACCTAACTCTTGCAACAACAAAATACATGCTAGTCAATGTATTTTATTGTTGCATTAGACATACGATTTGTTGTTTTTTTTTTTGTTTGACAAAACGGAGTGTCTCGTCTCTATGTATAACTCTCTATGGCTTAAGCCTTTGCCTATCCAAAGTTGTTTAAAATTTTGAAATCGGTATAAAAATGTACCCTAAAACCGTTTTTTCAAAATAATTCCAAATTATGAGGGTGTTTCAAAATCTTTGAAAACGGTTTTAGTATGTCCTCACCTAGGCCTAGAACCCCATTTATGTCGGTTTTCAAGTTCTGACAAAAATTTGTATTTTGTAGCAGATTGCTGTTATTTATAAAAGTTATGAATTGAAATCACAAGCCATTTTTCCCTGGAGTCGGCACAATTATCTTTCTTAATATTTCCAGAAACTGGCTCCAGAACTAATTATTATTGTTTGCCATTTTTTTTATTTTTTTTTTTTTCAAAAAATATTATTTTATTATTTATGAGTGCATTTCTTATAGGGACTATTGGCTCATGACCTCCCAAATAAGCTCGTAAAAAGTTAATATATAAAAAAAATTGGTTTGCTGATGTCAGCCGCTTAAGCTAAAATCTCATATTTCCATCTCTGCACTATTGTTTTTTTTTTCGAAACGAAACTTGGCATTACTTTATTAGTCATTGCAAATTAGTTTGCTCACTCTGAAATCATAAATAAATAACATAAAAAAATTAAGGATTTTTAATAAGGTGACTAGATTTTTCCTAATAGTTAGATAACTATAATTTATACAATTTTGTTCTGGGTCTCTCCATTGCTTACAGTATAAAAAAACATTTAAGGTATCGATAATTATAGTATCAAAAGTAAATATTGGACAATGGAGTTTCCAGCTTGTCCCCCATCGTTAAAGCAGATACAGCACTTTTTGAAGTTGGCCCAAGAACATGACTCCAGAGACATCATAATCGCATATTGGTCAAGACTATAGTAAGTTTATAGTTTCCTTTTGCGTTTTAATATTTTACCATTTAATATTCTGGTGTATTTATCTTTAAGTGCTTTACAAGTAGGTCTTAAAATAACCACCCAGCAGCCGGAAGAAACAAGGCTGCTTCTAGGTAAGTAAATTAGTTTAAGAGATCGTGAGTCTGTGGCTGTATTTAATGGTGTACATATACAGTGGTTGACAATACAATGGAATCTTTTCCAAATATTTGATTAATATTTCAAAATCCAAAAAAAAAAAATTAAAAATATGTACATACCTATTTTAAAATAAAAAATAAAATACATACATGATTCATACATCACTATATCCGCTATAGTCCAACATAGATTGATATTTAAAATCGAGTAAATCTGCCCACAAATGACTGAAATACAGGACAACCTCGATTTTTACCGATTTTTTATTTATATCTCGATTACTAAGTCATTCATCCTTATTCTATTTGGCGTCGTCGACTTCGGTGTCAATATTGAGTCAAAAAATGGTATATGTTTCATCAATATCGATAACAAATGGTTACTATTGACTGAATTTTATATTTCTATAAGTCGGGTTAAAGTACAAAACGCTGTCAAAAGTTACCAATTGTTATCGATATCGGCGAAACATGTACCATTTTTTGACTCAATATTGACGACGATGTCAACGACGCCTAATAGAATAAAGGCGAATATGGATATCTACTGATAGATATTTCAAAGAACTTTGCTATGACATGTACTATAAGGCCAAAGTTAGTCGGACATACCAAAAAAAAATGTTTGTCATACAATTTTTTTTTTTTTTCACTAAAAATTTAAAAAAATAATTTAAAAACATTTTTTGTCATAAAATATTTTTCAATAATAAATTAAATATTTAAAATAATTTAAATTTAAAAAATAGAGTATATAAGAAGACAACAGCTTGTATTTTAATAAATTGTTTTTGATTATCTTATAAAATAATATAATAAATTGGAATTTTTTTGTATTTTACGAAATTTTGAGTTAAATTTACTTAAATAATCGGTATAACAAATATGACGGAAAAATATGTCGCGTTACGAATGTCTCATGATAAATCATACTAAAGGTTGTAAAACAAAAACCAATGCAAACATTTCAACAAGACAGCTCTCAATTGATAGCTACATAATTCCATTTTAATATAAAAATTTATTTTCTAAATTATGTTCCAATTCGCTAGAGGCAGCCAAAAACAAGTTCTATTTTTTGTACATGTTAAATGCTAATATATTGAAAACAACAAATCGACAAAACCTATATTTTGCTTAAAACATAGTGCTACATATATGCTATTGAAAACTGTAAATAAGAAACAAATTATCGGATTTCTCTATTTTTTTTTTTTTAATTCAACGGTGTACGAATGTAGCGTTCGGGACCGTGGAAATGCGATATAAATTTGATTATGGTTTTGAAAACTGAAATTACAAAATATAGTTTTCAAAAAAGTTTCCATTGGATTGTCACTCACTGTATATTCTTTGTCGCTAAACATTGTATTTTCTGTACATCATTAAAAAAAAAATAGGTATCATGGATTGGTTAGAGTCAGTGAAAAAGGATAATAGCGAAAATGAAGCCATTAGTAATGAGGTTGCTGCTCAGGCTCACATGGAAAACTATGCCTTAAAACTGTTTCTATATGCAGACAAGCAAGATCGCGAAGGTAATTTTGGAAAGTAAGTTTTATTAACTATGCTAAGTAAATAGAAGTATATGATTATATCGTGCATTAGCGACACATAAGTTAACAAATGCACCCGATTTTTTCGGGGGGAATTTGTATTTGCAAATTTTGAGTTACGTACGTTATGGTGTATTCGCAAATGAACAATATGAAAAGCCTTATTTTTATATGTGAAAAAAATGTAATTTTTATTTTCAGAAATGTTGTAAAGGCATTTTACTCATGTGGCGTTATATACGACGTGCTACAAACCTTTGGCGAATTATCCGAAGAAGCTCTTCACAATCGTAAATATGCAAAATGGAAAGCAGCATATATACACAATTGCTTGAAGAATGGCGAAGTTCCCGTACCAGGTCCCATGCAAGACCAATCTGAATACAATGATATGAACGAAGGTATGGATGCAACGAATGAAAGTCCCCAAGATACAGATCCTCAAGACAACGCAAACACTGATAGTACTGAGCCCGATAAACCAACCATTGAAGATATATTGAATAATCCAAGCAAGTTACCAAGTCCACCTGTAGATGAAGAGAAACCTGGAGGTTTTGAACCTTTCGTACCACCACCACAACCTCATCCCGTGTATACAGTACCAGAACCTGTTGCTAATTTACAAATCACTCCGGATCAGATGTTAAAAGCCCAAAAATATTGCAAATACGCTAGTAGTGCTTTGAATTACGATGATGTCAAAACGGCTATAGAAAATCTGCAAAATGCTTTAACTCTTTTAACCACTGGGGTTGATAATTAGAATTGTTCCATGCGATAAATATAAAATAACAGCTTAAATTAATAATGCTTGTTTTTAATATATGAATATTTTATATACAATTCTTTGTAGAGAAGGACAATAAGGCAAAATATTAACAGTCCGTTGCTGTCAAATTGACCTATCTATGATTACAGCATTTGAACGATAAATGAAGTACTAACATATATAAATATTTAGGTATACACATATACATACATACATATATTAAATGCACTATGATTTTCTCTAAATGAGGATTACATTTAATAAATGTCCAAGTTAAACTAAAACAACCCTTTATTGTAATTAACTTTGTTAAAACGCTTTAAATAAAATTGACGCTTGAGACAGAAACACGACCGGAAAATAATTTTAAAATTTTTGTATGAAAACATTCTGTTTTCAAAAAATTTTTATTGTTTTTCATATGAAAATTTTAAAATTGTTTTTCGGTTGTGTTCCTTGTATCAGGCCTTTGGTATTATAAATAATACAAAAGTTGTTTAATATACATTTTTATTATTATCAAGACTTTTATTACAAAAACTCTAGAGGGTAAGAAATTAATTAAAACAAAATCTCAATTTATTATGTCGTCTAAATTAAAAAAATGAAAACTAAAAAGATTTAAAATTTTTTAGAACAAAAAGTTTATTATTGCATTCAGTGGAATTTAATAAATATAACTGCGAGTGCAGCTTATAACCGATTTGCATATTAAATCCCAATTATGTATTTTGCTCTTGATCTTAAATGTTTATGAAACTTTGTCTTTTTCGGAATTCGTTTACTGCGATCGATGATCAACCAGAGCTGAACCTTTTATACACCGAAGAGCAAGTGTTTTGAGAAAATGTAAACTATGTGCGTAATGTGAAAAATAGTAATAATTTAGTCCTGTTTCACACCATTTGTTTGTGCCTGTGTGACGGCTGATTGTTCAGTTTCCTTGCGGCTAGTCTGTAATAATAAAGAAAGGAAAATTTGTTATTAATGAGAAAAAACTTATTAAAATTTAAGTTGTAGTGGCAATTTACAACTTAAATTTAAGATTAACCCTCTGATTCAAAAAATGGTGAGAATGTATTAGTAAAAAAAAGTATGAAAACAAAATGAGTAATTTTGTCTAGTTTCTGCTCTATGTATATTTCTCTATGGTTGAAACCAAAGAGAAATACACATAGAGCGGAAACTAGATAAAACTCAAACAGAAAAATTGCTCAAAATAATCACACATACAGTAGTGGTCAAAACATTTGCAACTGAGATCGCATTTTAACTTTTCATTGACCAATTTTCTCCAAATCACATTTCGATACAAACATTTATTTTTTTCATGTCATCACACATTGTTTTTGTTAAATATAAAAAAAAAACAAATTCCATTAAAGTAAAACAACAAAAAATTAATTTTAAAAGATTTATTCAAAATGCAGCTGTTCAAAACATTTGCAACTCTTATTACTCTTGCTCTTAACTATGCTATTAACAGTAACAAATGCTAGGAAATAACGGTAATCGCATTTGTTTTATTAGTTCGTGATTTCGATCTTTGCATTTTATTAAAAAACTCATCATAATTATTTTACTATCAGAGTTTTAATAAGATATTGGAAGCATTAACATCGTAAGAATTAAGCTACGTATACACGGTTGTCAGATTGTCAGAAACATGCTCAGAAAATGGTTAACACAACCATGAGAACTTAAGTTGAAACATATGGTTGTTAACCATTTATTGAACATTTTCTGACAACATTGTAAGAATATGACAACAGTGTACACGTAGCTTTACTTTTGTAAAAAATGGCAGGAAACAAATACAATTCCGATTTCAAGGTGAAATTTTTAAATGACTTTAAAAGTGGACTTTCTCAAAAAGACATTTCCTTAAAATATTCCTTTCCAAAATCAACAATTTGTCGCATTGTTAATAGTGGTAACATCCATACAACTCACAAAGGAGGAAGACCCCGTATTACTACTGTAAGAGAAGACAAAAAATTATGAATTTTTTCACGAAATATCCTAAAGCATTTCCTAGAGAAGTTAAAACCGAACTTTACAGAGATGCCAGTCTTTCCACAATTAAAAAAAGAGCCCTAGAATATGGTCTTAAAAGTTTTAGATGCACTAAAAACCCGTTATGTCGGAAAAAATAGAAAAGCTCGGCTTGAATTTGCCCACAACCATTTAAATTGGACTCAACTGCAATGGAAAAACATACTATGGTCCGATGAGTCCAAATTCAATCTCCGGGGTTCAGATGGAAGAGCCTACATTCGACGACCAGGAGGCGAAAAGTTTAATCCCAGATACACAACCGCCACAGTGAAATACGGAGGTGGAAACATTATGGTGTGGTGGTGTTTTTAGGGAAATGGAATTGGTCCAATTCTCCGGATTACTAATACAATGACGGCCACAATATATAGAGACCTTCTATGCTCAGTTATGCTTCCATATAGAGAATGGAAATGCCACTTTCAGGGGCATTCCAGCACGATAACGACCCTAAACATACGGCAGGTGTTGTAAAAGTATGGTTGGACGAAAATAATATTAGTGTCATGTCGTGACCGTCACAATCTCCCGATCTCAACCCGATTGAGAACATGTGGATGATTGCAAAACGGAATATTGGTAATAAAGTATTCCGAAATGGTGATGAACTTTTTGCAGTGTTGGAAAAGCAGTGGAATGAAATTACCGAAGATTATATTAAAAAGCTAATAGCCTCAATGCCTAAAAGATGTTCGGAGGTAATAATAAATAACGGCTATGCTACAAAATACTGAATAATGAAATCGATTTTTGGATTTGTATAATATTTTCTTTAAGAGTTGCAAATGTTTTGAACACTTGTATTTAGACTAATTTTGTTAAACTTTATTTTTTTATTGTTGTAAATTTATGAATATTTTTTTTGTTTTTGTAAAATAATATGCAATAACTGAATTTTATAAAAAGAAAATAAAAAAACTTATGCTGAAAGTCTTTGTTAAAAAAATAAAGAATTAGGCAAAATGTGATATCAGTTGCAAATGTTTTGAACACCACTGTATGCATAGAGAATTATACATAGAGACGAGACACTCCGTATTGTCAAACAAAAAAACAACATATTATATGTCTGATACAACAACAAAATACATTGACTTTCATGTATTTTGTTTTTGCAAGAGATAGGTTTTTGACAACAGACTTAGGTTTTTGACAATTCCGTCTCGTCTCTATGTTACCCTATGACTGTATGTGTATTGGTTTTGTTTTCACATAGTTTTTTTTTACTACTACATTCTCAGCACATAGGTTTTTTACTAGTGAGTAAGGACTTTGACAGGAGAGTTTCCGATCTATCTGTATTAATCTATCGCTTAAACTAGCAAATAAAGTTTATTTAATAAACAAAATAATCGAGAACATAAAAACAACATTCGTATAATAAACTTAATTTAATATTTATGTCAAAAAACCGTCCGCTATAGTTCTGGTCCTATTTTAAACAAATACAAGTAAGAGAGCTATATTTTCGGCTGTGCCGAATCTTATATACCCTTCACCAAATTATAATTTAAAATAAAATTATAATTTTTTTAAATTTTAAAAATTTTTTTTTTTTAAATTGCTGCATCGCAAAACCTTTTTTCGATAGGCATTTTCATATTATGATCCCGAATAGGGATTTATGGCAACGCGGACTCTTCGCCCCTACTGATGTCATACGAATAT
Source organism: Calliphora vomitoria (assembly GCA_942486065.2). Lineage (NCBI taxonomy): Eukaryota > Metazoa > Arthropoda > Insecta > Diptera > Calliphoridae > Calliphora > Calliphora vomitoria. Next base: position 12,126,750 of record OW818031.2, on the reverse strand, counting down.
ACACTGATGGCTTTAACAGGGGTAGTAGGGTTGGTGGTGGTTTCTATATTGAAAACTTTGGGATAAAATCCTATTTTAGGCTACCTAACTTCTGTACTGTTCTTCAGGCGGAAATTACTGCCATTAAACGTGCATCCAACTGGCTGAGATATTATCGAATATATGGTGATATATGTATATTCACTGATAGCAAGGCTGCCGTAAACGGAATAGCAGGTGTCTTTACGACATCTAGGTTAACCGAGGAATGCCGGATATCCCTAAATGAGATAGCGAGACATTCTAGGATAACGCTTATATGGGTCCCTGGACACGATGGAAATCAGGGTAATTATATAGCAGATGATCTGGCCAAAAGGGGTGCGATGATGAGTGAGGAGGCGATAGACCCCTTTTCTGGTATTACCCTTGTTAAATGCAAGATGGCTGTTCAGCAGAAACTATATGAGACTGCACAAAACAGGTGGACAGTTGAACCTTCCTGTGCTACAGCGAGGTCGACTTGGCCCGTATATGATGGCAGCAGGACGAGTCTACTTATAGACTATAGTCGTGAGCAAATAAGGCTAATTGTCTCCTTTATTACAGGACACTGTTTAATCGGGACACATGCTAGAAAAATGGGAGGCCATAATGAAGAAGAGGAAGAGACTGTGTATCACCTTTTCTGCCAATGTCCGGCTCTGACAAACCTGAGGGAACGCATCCTCGGATTTCCATTCCTATCATGTTTGGACGAGCTAGCAAGGATGAATCTGAGACGTATCTATTCCTTCATCCGGGAATCTGGCTGATTTAATTTGGAGTCAACGGAAGTACTATAAATACCCTGATGACTACCCCTTGGGTATCACAATGGGATCAGATCTGAATGGACCCAAGTGAGCTGCTTGAGGAGCGGCTGCCCATGGAACCTAACCTAATTGTTTTTTTAAATTTTTTAAAAAAAAAATTTTTTAATTTAAAAATTTATTTTTTTTAATTTATTAGTGAAAAAAATTTATAACAAAACAATGTTCTTTGTGAAAAAAAATTCGGGTTAAAAAATATTTTTCCCGATTTTGACCCATTGTAGGTCCAACTTACTATAGCCTTATATACATCGTTGCAATGGACTTTGAAATATATATCATTAGATATTGTCTATATTTATGACTTAGTAATCTGTATATAGATCAAAAATAGGCCAAAAATAGAGGTTATCTCAGATTTTTGCTCATATCTCCGTTATTTATGGACGGATCATTTTAAATAGGAAACTTCTCTCGAAAGCATGTCTGACAGAATTAGTGAAGATTTGGATCCCGAAGATATCTGGGGTCTTCAGAAAATTGAGTTCAACAGACAGACAGACGGACATGGCTTAATCGACTCCGCTATCTATAAGGTTCCAGAATAAATATACTTTATAGGGTCGGAAAATTATATTGTGAAAATTACAAACGGAATGACAAACTTATATATACCCTTCTCACGAAGGTGAAGGGTATAATTATTTATATACTTTTCCTGATAGTATACTTTGGTGAAGAGTATATAAGATTCGGTACAGCCGAATATAGATCTCTTACTTGTTTAATACAAAATACTTGTTTTTATACCTAGTTCAGAGAATTTTTTTTTTTTTTAATTCATGTTTAAATTGCCCTTTACTAATCGTAAAATAAACAAAAATAATAGTTTACCTGATACCAAACGACTAAGCGACCACCCAACATAAAAGTGAATACCAACGCTGGTCCAGAACGTTCAAAGGGATCGCTTACCATCCAGTGTTGATAAATGCCAAGGAGCATTAGAATTAAAAGCGTTACGTTAGCAGTATTTTTTACTTTATCTAAAAAGAAACAATTAAGTACACATTAGAAAAAAAACTAAAAATTATAATTTTAAAATGCTTTCAAAATTCTTACGATATGGAATAAGAGCCATTGCCAGACCACATACAATTTCCAGTACACCAACGGTGCGTCTATACCATTTCGAGGGAATTTTAATGCCAAACAAGGCAGTCAAAGGGAACACTTTGGCATATTTTACATATTCAGTGCGCTAAAAATAAATTAATAATAAAAAAATTAAGAATAAATAAATATTACAATTACTACTTATTTCAAAAGCTAAGTGGACTCAATTATTTTTAAATTAATATTGCATTAATAATTAAGTACTTTTTAAATCTGAATTGTGATATAGGTATGTTTCAATATATAACTATAACTAAAATAGGTAAAATTTCAAAAATGGTTTGAAAACTGAAGATTTATTAAACATACTTTGTATCTGTACATATACTTAAGTTTATCTATTAGAATGATTCATTCATCTAATGCTAATTTAAATTTGATTGTAACATAAAAAAAAAACTTAAAAATAAACATTTTGATACCTTACGCTGGGTTGTTGTTTAGAATTCTTGTTTATATATGAAAAATAAACAAAAGTAAAATATAAATATGTATTTTTTGGTACTAGCATCTATAAATTTATACGTAATACATATAAGATGTTTATAGATGTGAAATATAGTGAGTGGTTCAATGTTTTATTGTATATTGAAAAATCTTAAGTACAAATAAAAACATACTTAAATTTATGGCCGTAGACATAGAGAAATACACATAGAGCGGAAACTCTCCTATCAAAGACCTAACTCAGTTGTCAAAAACCTAAGTGCTGTGGATGTATTAGTTAAAAAAAACTTGAGTAAAATTTTTGTTTGAGTATTTTTCTAGTTTCCGCTCTTGTTGTTTCTCTATGGCTGGAGATATCGAAATATCTTGGATAAATTTCAATACCCTACAGTTATCGGTACACAGTGTGGTGCACCATCATTTGGTATGGCATTAGTGTACAAATTTAAATTGAATTACATTTAGCGTGACAGCATATGATTAATAATAATTAAAATTAACATATGTGTTGACATATGTACCTAATAATTCAAAGGAAGTTGTCATCTAGAAAAAATGATTTGTAGCAATTTATAGAGCGTACTTGTTGAATTGGAGTTAAATTTTTGTTTCCATGTTTTACTTCAATATTCATTCGCCTTAGCAAAACTCTGCCTCATAATATATTCCGTTTAAAACATTTCCCACCCAAAAATATTAATATGCATGATCATTTAAGCAAATATATCTTCAAGCACATCTGCTCATAATTGAGTATACAGTATATTAGGGTGGTTCATAATTATAAAAAGGAATACGTACTTACTCAGTTGTCAAAAATCTAAATGGTGAGATAGTAGTAGTAATAAAAAAGCACTGGTATGTGTCATTATTTTGAGTAATTTTTTGTTTGAGTGTTTTTCTAGTTTCCGCTCTATGCTTATTTCTCTATGCCTTAAACCATAGATAAATATACATAGAGCGGAAACTCTGTGGAAAGAGTTAAGTCACCTTTTCGCCCAAAAAACAGCAAAAATCTAAAAATTTTTGAATTGAAAATCGTTAATTTTCGGATCCGTAATTGATATTGCTCTGAAATTACATATTATTAATACTTTAGTTATCTAACTAACGAAAAAAATTCGAGTCCATTCGGTTCAAAAGTACGCCCTATATTTTTAAAAAAGCTGTTCCGTAAATCGAGTGATTTCAAAAACGAATAGTCGAAAAATAGATGTTTTGCAAATTGCACATTGAAACAGGTTTGTTTACTTGGTCCAAATTAAAACGAGTAAATCAAGTAGATCCGATTTACAGAACTCCAACATATGTGAATTCGTTTAAAACGGAATCGTTACTCGTATTCGATTTATAGAACAGGGAGGTATGGCTCATCATTGGAATGATTGCGAATCAATTCAAGTTCGATAAATTAACTACTTTTTTTCATTGGAAAAGAACTGGTGGGAATTGAAAGTGATATATTTGAATTTCCAGATCACATTTAAATACAGTTCTTGGATGATATTTTTAATTGCATCATTAATGTATATTTTTAAGATTTGCCGCAGGGCAAAGAGGCTGGTCATGGTTTCTATTGCCCCACATAAAAATCCTCTTATTTCTAAAGATCCGTATTACTCATATACAATTTGACAAATAACATTTAAACTGTTCGATGAGTTTAAATACATTGATGTCCTGGAGGCATTTTATTGATGTCCTGGTGGTCAACATTTAGTTTCACAGTGATCAGGGTGTGAGTTGGATGAGTTGTAATGGTTTTTAAATTAATCCTAGTAAGATAAGGGCAATTAGTTTTGGGTTTGACTCCGATGAGTTAAATATAAATGTGGGTAGTGTTAGGCTTAACTATGTCTTTAAGATAAAGTGTTAATGAGTTTTTAAATTTTACTTTAAAATGATTATGGCTCCTGAACCTATTCTTACAAACTAGTATATGGAAACGTATTGCTAGTTCTCAATTAAGGTCGATTTTGTTGTATGGTATGGAGGTATGTAATGGAACCAACTATGTGATACTGTAACGTTTACATCTAACGTTTAATCGTATTGTTAGATATGTATACAGATTGCGGGTTAGGGAGCATGTATCAGAATTTGTTTTAAAGTTTATTGGTTTTAAATTTAGAAACTTGATCGTTTAAAAAATTTTGTTACTCTTTTACAAAATTATCAGGAGAAATTGTCCGAAATACAGATTGCCTTTGTCGTATATGAAAGGTCATTCCCAGTGAGGGTATATAGAGTATGAAATTCGCTTCCTAGGGAATTAAAATATTTGTCTTATTCTGCTGAGACTTTTAAGAAAAGACTAATTAATTATTTTAAAGAACATAATTCTTAATTAATGTAATCCTTGATGGATATATATTTCTCTTCCATTAACAACTTTATTATCGCTACATTTTAAAAGTATTATTATTTATTATTAATTTATATTAAATATGTGTATATAATTGTTCAATTCAGTCATACTGTCATAATGTCCTAATTTATCACGACTCGGATTAACCGACTCTTAGGCATTCGCCGTTGGTCTCTGATGGTTCGTTACGATAACACAATAAACATAGCATAGAAAGTAGTATTATTTTAGGACATATTTTTCTTTTGGGGCCGCCTTATTGATAAGATTTTTTACTCAAAATAGAAAAATATCAAAAATATGACAAATTAAATGGCCTATTTTTCTTTCGCTTTGTGTCGTATGGAGTCAGACGGAGGATGGTCCAGAGTTTATTGCACAGTTGCACAAGTATATTTGCATACATACATACATACATACAAACATCTCTAGTATGAACAAACAAAAAATAATACATTTTTCAAAACACACATTTTTTAAATTGGTTTGTACGTATGTATGTAAGTATGTATGTATGTATGTATGTTTAATAAATTTTGAATGTCATTGCCTCATAATAGCGAGGTCATTTTCAATAAAAACGAAAAGATAAACAAAATTCATGAGGAAATTTTTCAAAATAAATAATATACAGATGAAAATGTATAACTAATATAAAAATGTTGATAATTATGCATGTATGTACGTATGCACTGTCGAACGCGGTTATAACGAACCCGAAGGGACCGTCATATTTAGATCTTAAACAATTTATTAATACTTTATTTAAAAATGATAATTTTTTAATTGATAACTTTTGAAATTGATGTTTAAATTTTAGCTTTGTATTAAGAATATTGTATTTGAAACTTTGTTAATTAATAACAATATTATTATAAAATAAGGTAATGAAAGGGTATTCCAATAGGGATTACCGAAACCGAAACCTTACAGTTGATAGCGGCCATATTGTTGCAGCTACATCTGTCGCATTAGCTGTCATTTATTCACTTTGTTTTGCCAAATCACAATGGATGGATATAGCGTTTAACAACACGTGCAAATTATCAAATTGAATGAGTACTGAAGCAGTTGGAAACTGACCCTAACTTTGATTAATAAATTACCTTCAGCGATTAGGCCCATTTCTGTATGAATGGCTACGACAACAAACAAAATTTCGTTGAGATCTCACAATCCGTATTAAAAAAACTAAACAAATTGCAAGTCAAAACAGTTTATGCTAGTTTCAGTTGATAATATAGGAAATGCTATACAACTTTAAAGTTCAAACTTGACGAGTGTTCAAGAGGATAAAGGAAAATTGGTACTTTTTCTTATTATAATGAACCTATAAGCAGGAAATTAAACACACATGATCCTGACTGAGTTAGAATATAAAAAAAGGACTTGCAGGTACTTTTTTCAACTAATAGTACTTTTTGAATATTTTATAACGATAAACCTAGGAACAAGAAATTAAGCATTCATGGTTTAGTGAATGCGAATTCAAAAGGGATCATTTTTGTTTCTATTTCTTTATTGTAAAGGTACTTTTTGAATATTTTATAATAATAAACCTTAAAATTGAAAATTAGGCACAAATGATTCTGAATGAGTTAGAATTCACAAAAGGTGATTATAGTGGTACCTTTCTTTTGTATTTTCTATAACAATGGACACAGAAATATGAAAATAGACATTCATGATGCTGAGTAGGAATTCAAAAAGTGGGTCTTTATGGTACTGTTTATATTCTAACAATACGTTTAGAATGAGCTAGAATCCACATTACAATGAATCAATAAACATGATACTAGAGACATGTTTTCCTTAATTAGTATTAATTCACAAAGGGAGACTTAATAGTACTATTTCCTTCTTCCAATTGGGGTGGCAAAGCGCACCGGGTCAACAAGTACTCCATACTTTGATCTGATATTTGAAAATAACTAAGACTTTGTTACAAAAATTTTGCATTATTATTTTTTTTTAATTAAATAAATAGTCATTTGAAGCTAAATTGTCAGGAAATACTCGTATATCAATATGTTGTGTCATTCTTTATTAACAGGTTTTCTGGCCTAATGTAAAAAATGTAAACAAATCTTAAGATATTTTTACCGATCTGTTTTTAGAGATATTGGGTGCATAATTGGATGAAAAAGTTTGTTTCTCATATCTAAATTTTGAATTTTTCTACTGGAAATAGATTAAAAGTAAAAACCGAAGAATAATTGTCGGTATCGGTTTTAGGCCTTGAAAAACCGCGGTTTCGGTTTCGGTTAAAACTGAATTGGAAACTCTACATACAACGATTGACAATACAATGGAATCTTTTTTGAGGCTGGTCTTGGTTGCTATCGCCCCGCTAAAAAAACGTCTTATTTTCAAAACCCAAAACAATATAGTACATGAAACGGAATTGAAATTTAAGAGGCAATGATGTGAGAATATTTGTAAGACGACCGAAGGGAAAAATACTGGACCCCAAATACACAAAAAAGACAGTCAAGTTTGGAGCAATGTGTGGGTTCAATATCAGAAAATATGCTATGACTGGAATCGGATACAGATCTATTTTATACCATGTTTTGTAAATATGTCCCTAGTTTTGAAATTCCAGCCCGACACACATCTAACGTTGTAAACGAGTGGTTTCAATCCAATGAGGTACGTGATTTGAAGTGGTGTTTCAATCCGATAGAACACCTATGGGAAATTGTAGATCGCATTATACGGATCCAAAATTATAAATTTTCAAAGGAGACGAAACTCAAACAAAAAAAAAATTATTCAAAATAATCACACATACGAGTGTTGTTGTTTTCGTTTTCACATGGTTTTGTATATAGAGAAATATACATAGAGCGGAAACTCTCCTGTCAAAAACCTAACTCAGTTGTTAAAAACCTAAGTGCTGAGAATGTATTAGTAAAAAAAACTATGTGAAAACAAAAACAACACTCGTATGTGTAACTTTTATGAGTAATATTTTTGTTTGAGTTTTTTTCTAGTTTCCGCTCTATGTATATTTTCTCTATGGTTTTGTACATAGATACATACACATAGATCAGAAACTCTCCTGTCAAAGACCTAACTCAGTTGTCAAAAACCTAAGTGCTGAGAATGTATTAGTAAAAAAAACTATGTGAAAACAAAAACAACACTCGTATGTGTAACTTTTATGAGTAATATTTTTGTTTGAGTTTTTTTCTAGTTTCCGCTCTATGTATATTTTCTCTATGGTTTTGTACATAGAGAAACAACAAGAGCGGAAACTAGAAAAATACTCAAACAACAATTTTACTCAAAATAATCACAGATATGAGTGTTGTTTTAGTTTTCACATAGTTTTTTTACTAACACAATCTCAGCACTTTGGTTTTTCACAACTGAGTTAGGTCATTGACAGGAGAGTTTCCGCTGTATGTGTATTTCTCTCTGGTTTTGTAGATTCTCACCACATAGCTTTTGACAACTGAGTTTTGAACTTTTAGTTATATATTTGGAAAAGTTTCCATTGTATTGTCAGATTTTGGTGCTTTAAAAATGTATTTTGTTTACAAAACTTAAATTTTCTGAAAATTCTGAATCCAAATTGTATATGCAGGTGTGGTTAAAATTTTTTGAACTACTTACTATTCAACATACTACCTTAGTTTAAATTCAACCTGCGACGATTATCAGAAGCAGTGATATTTGATCAATATTGTCATAGCCCAATTTTAATGGTGGTTGAAATATAGCCAATTTAGAGATAAATAAACAAATTTTTAATGTAATTTTCTTTTTTGGCAAACAACGGTTTTTTATTTGCTTAGCCAATGTAATGTCCGTGTATGATTTATTAACCTCATTTTCATAACTACTCCACATACATATATGCATACATACATATATTGCCTAAATTATGAAACTTAGATTACATTTGGGTGTATCACTAAGTGTGTTTTAAAAGGTTTTGATATTTGGCGAAAATATTACAAATAAATAATATCCCTCAGCTCAATTTTGGAAGTACACACATACATACTTTAGATGATACTCGTATTTCATATTACACTGAACCACTCTAATGTAAGTACATCCATGCATATTTACTCTCTTATACATATATATATGGTATATAATACGGATTTTAAATAAAACTATTGATTATTCAACTCAATATGTGTATACTCACTAGGTCTTTGTATAGGTCCTTGCTTATATGTGGCGTTAATTTAAGTGTACCAACAAAAACAAAAAATAATCCCAATAATATGGAAAGACTTTTCAACACAATCGTATTTGAAGCTGGCATTTTCTTATTTGTTTGTTTGTTTTGTTTTTTATTGCAATTTTATTTTTTGTAATATTAAAATAATCTTAAAACTATATTTCGAGAGTATCGATTGTTTTTAATTGCAGTACATACACTAAACAGCATACACGAGTATGCCAATAAAATTTATTAATTTGTTTATTAAACAAACATAGTTTTCCTTTCGTTTTTTTATTTTTGTGAATAGTGAGTGTTTTTCGATTTTTTTGTTTTTTTTTTTATTTTTGCGAATATATACAATATTTTCGAAATATATTAATTTTTGATATTTAGAAGCCGTTTGTTCTATTTATAAAATGTTCTGTGGATGAGAAAACAACAAATAAAAAAAAAGAAACAATTCACACAAATCACAAATATTTATATTTTGAACATTTAAAAGAAATCTTATGACATCGACGGTACACGAGTTCGAATGAGACTGCTCGCAGTAAATTATTAAGTTGAGACGACCAGCATCCCGAAAATCGATTTTCCTTCCGTAGATTTTACTCTTTTATTTTGAAAATATGTAGTATATCTAATATGTATGAATGTGTATATTTTGTACTTAGAGTTTGTGATGTTTCTCATTTTTGCGCTCATTTGTACTTTTGTGCAAAATAATAAAAACAAGGGAGGAATTTTCTTTTCTGTTCATATATATTCGTCTGGTGGTTGTTGATAAAATTAAACGCACACGTTACAATTTTCCATCCCTAAAGATTCATTAGTCTGGTTCATAAATAAAATAATTCGATATTTCTAAAAACTATTAGTGATTTTTTAGATTTTTCCATGAAGTTTTAGGTTTTAATATTTCGAATATTTTCAATTTTTTTACCCTTCTCCTCATAATATAGACAAATGTTTTGGGTAAAAACAAGTTTTTTTATATAATAAAAAATTTAAGAGAAAACTATTTTTGATGAAAAACATTTTTGTTAAATTTTGTTTTGCTGAAAGAATGAATGTCAATCGCGTTGGAAAGCATTTAAGAATGTTTTTTTATTAATGGATATTTTTGTGAAATATTGCATTTGATATAGGTACCATAGATAAATACACATAGATAGGAAACTCTCCTGTCAAAGACCTAACTCAGTTGTCAAAAACCTAAGTGGTGAGAATGTATTAGTAAAAAAACTATGTGAAAACAAAAACAACACTCGTATGTGTAACATTTTTGAGTAATTTTTTTGTTTGAGTTTTTTTTCTAGTTTCCGCTCTATGTATATTTTCTCTATGATAGGTACTTTTTGTTTTTCTATAGAACTAAGTATTCGATATACCGTGAGTGACAATATAATGTAGAGTTACCAATTCGGCTTTAACCGAAACCGAAACCGCGGTTTTTTAAGGCCTAAAACCGAAACCGAAACCGACAATTATTCTTCGGTTTTCACTTTTAATCTATTTTCACTAGAAAAATTCAAAATTTAGAAATTAGAAACAAACTTTTTCATCCAATGATTCATCCAACATCTCTAAACACAGATCGGTAAAAATATCTTAAGATTTGTTAAAAATTTTTAAATTGTATTACAATAATTGCTTCAGATGATGTAGCAGGCTACCTTTCGCATGCTAAATAATGCAAAATTTTTGTAACAAAGTCTTAGTTATTTTCAAATATCCGATAAAAGTATGGAGTACTAGCTGACCCGGTGCGCTTCGCCACCTCAATTGGAATAAAGAAATGGTACTATTAAGTCTCCCTTTGTAAATTAATACTAATTCAGGAAATGTCTCTAGTTTCATGTTTATTGATTCATTGTAATGTGGATTGTAGCTCATTCTAGACGTATTATTAGAATAAAAACAGTACCATAAAGACCCACATTTTGTATTCTTACTCAGCATCATGAATCTTTAATTTCATATTGCTGTGTCCATTATTATAGAAAATATAAAAGAAAGGTAAGACTATAATCACCTTTCGTGAATTGTAACTCATTCAGGCACAAATAGTAACATTAATTATCCATTTTGAATTCGCGTTTCTATGTTCATCGTTATAAAATATTCAAAAAGTACTACTAGTTCGAAAAAGTACCTGCAATTCCCTTTTTGATATTCTAACTCAGTCAGGATCATGTCTGTTTAATATCCTGCTTATAGGTTCATTATTATAGAAATTTCAATAATATTTTCTGTTACCTCAATATCATTATGCCCTCTATCCTTGATTCTTTCTTTACTCAGAAGCATATAAGCCAACTATACAATAAGTAAAATAATTTATTATAATAAAAAGTACCATTAGAAGAAAAATTAAAAATTTTCCACACTTAAACCACTGGCAAGTTTGAAATTTCAAAGTAATTTCCTGATTCTAGGTTCAATATTATAGAAAATTCATTTTGAAGAACGAAAAAGTACTCATTAGTTTGGTTTAGTTCTCCATTTTTGGTATCATAATACAATTGAGCATCATAATACAACTTGATTATTTCTTTACTGAGAAGCATATTAGCCAACTTTAACTAATTTAATATATTAAAAAAGTACCATTAAAAGAAAAAGTACCAATTTTCCTTTATCCTCGTAAACACTCGTCAAATTTGAACTTTAAATTTTTTAGCAGTTCCTATATTATCAACTGATTTAATAGTTAATAAATTATCACAAAACCGAACCGAAACCGATCGGTTTTCAATTTTTTTTAAACCGAAACCGCGGTTTTGAAATTCTTCGGTTTTTTGAAAACTCTAATATAATGGACACTTATTTCGAAAACTGTATTCGATAATTAAAGTTTTCAAAAACATGACCTTTTACCAAATATATATTTATGTATATTTCCAGCATTTTTAAGCATTAATTTTTAATAAAAATACATTATAGAATGTGTACTTCTTAGCAATGGCAAAACAATGGAAACGTTTAAAGATCTGCAAGAATGAAGACTATAGTCCATCGCATACCTGATTAAAATTATGTTTGTATTGTCAAAAATTGTTTAAAAATTTCAAAGCCAGACAAGACCTTACTGTATGTACATGTAATCATAATAATTGTTTATTTAAAGTCACTGATAAGCTGAACATATTTACAAATGTATGTTAAGCACCCAGTAAACACAATTTTAAACGCATCAAAAAGTTATTAATTCGAAATAGTGGTGCATGTTAAGCACACATCAAGAATCTATAATATGGCGACCATACTCTAGTAGATCAGAGCACATAGGTATAATATGTTCCAAGTTTCAACTAAATATAACAAATGTAATTCAGGTCGCATTGACGTCAAATTAAATTTATTTATTATTCAAGTCTGGAATAATTTACAGTGAATCCTAAATGCTTGTTGGGTATCAAGGCGAATTCATACAAGGTGGTGGCAGTTCTACAAAAGCAACAATTGGTCTTAACAAATGTCAAAAAACAAAAATTAAAAATTAAACAAATATGTAGTAAAGCTTAATACAGTGTAGATAATTGAATGTGAGGGCTTTACTTATTTATGTAAAAAATAAATATTTTGTTAATAAGCTTAGAATATGTAGATATTGAAATATAAGAAACAAGCTTTGACACAAGCTAGAACCAAACAAGCGAAAAAAACTAATCAACTGTTTGACTGACTCCACCTTGTATAAATTTACATTGTTGGGTATGATTGCTAGTGCAGATATTGAGAGAAGTGGCCTCCATTTGTCTTTATATGCGTTATTCTATCAGAATATTTTGAATTAAACTCAACATTGCTGCGGAACAATAAAAATTTTAACACTTAATGGATTTACTCTTATTAATTAAACAATCTTTAATAGTTCAATATAGTAAATGGATTTCTGTGTCTATTATAACAATTATTCTGATTAACTGGTTGTATAAATGTATATTATTTAAATTTAGGCCACTTAGAAAATCACTTGATGATCACGTAATAGGTTGGTACATCAAATAGCAATAGATATCTATAAAGTTAAATATTTATTGTAATTTTGGTTTTATAGTAGAAAATATAAATAATGTTGAAGAAATTGAAAACGATGAATGTACACCAGCATTGGAAGAAAATGAGCATATACCATATGAAGGAGCTACAATAAAACTGGCGGGTGGTGCACAACAATTTTATGAAATGGTTGAAAACAGGCGAAGTGTCCGTGCCTTTAAGTCGCACCCAATACCTTCCATAGATATAATAAAAACCTGCATACGAGCAGCGGGAACATCGCCAAGTGGTGCTCACACTGAACCCTGGACATTTTGTGTTGTAGCCAATAGTGACTTAAAACAACGTATACGTGAAATAATCGAATACGAAGAAGAACTAAACTATAAACAACGAATGAGTCGTCAATGGACAACAGATTTGCGCCCATTAAAAACAGATCATGTTAAACCCTATTTAACGGATGCTCCTTATCTTATAGTGATCTTCAAACAGATTTATGGTTTTACAAAGTCGGGCAAACGTAAACAGCATTATTACAATGAAATTTCCGTGTCTATTGCAACAGGAATTCTACTCTGTGCACTACAGGCAGCAGGTCTAAGTTCTCTTGTCACAACTCCCTTAAATTGCGGACCTTTTCTGAGAGACCTATTAAATAGACCATCCCACGAAAAATTACTTGTGCTTTTACCAGTAGGTTACCCAGCAGATGATTGTAAAGTGCCAGATTTGCATCGAAAGGATTTAAATGATATTATGCTAATGTATTAATTAAAACTTTAATTATATGTAGCTCTTTACTTTTTCTAAAGAAGAGTCCATATTTAATATTCTATTGATGCTATTAAAAATATTGTAGTTGTGGCCATTTGAAAAATTATACCAATCTTTCTCATTACTAAACATGTTAAGATATCTTTTCGCTTAAAAGTATTTTTTGGAAGTGGGGTTTATATGGGAGCTAAGACCAATTATTTTCCGATCCTTATTTATTTATATATTTTTTTTTATTTATATTTTTATACCCTTGACCATGAGTGGTGACCCCATAAAGTATATGCGGAATTTCATGTCAAGTGAACCAAATTTTGAAATCGATGTCTGCCGATCGGGATAAAAATTGTACCAAGGTTAGTCCTATTGGATAGAAATTCACACATAATTTTTCAACAGCTAAGAAGTTACATGTTTGGCCAAAATGTTGGAGAGCTCTTACCGATCTTGTTGAAAAATTGTGTCTGAATTACTAGCCTATAGGACTAACTGATCGGAAGACATCGATTTCAAAAGTTGGTTCACTTGACATGAAATCCCCCATATACATATATTCTGGATCGTTATAGATAGCGGAATCAATGTAGCCATATTCGTCTGTCCATCTGTATGTTAAAATCAGCTTTCCAAAGCCAGCAAATAACTTTGATAGATCAATATAGTCCAACTTAGACTGTATTTAAAATGGAGAAAATCGGCCCACATATGACTGTAATATGAGCAAAAAACCGCTACAACCTTAGTTTTTCATACAATTTTTGTTTTTAGTTGTTTAACAAAATTTTTGTTCTAGTAACTACCATTAATTAGTCTTATGCTAGCTATACACGATACTAATGTTCGTACTAGTATGAGTTTAAGTACGGTTTTGTGATAGACGTTACTACAAATCGTACTATTTCATTTGAAAAAACTAAATTTCGTAGTACGACAGCATGAAACACGATACTAATAATCGTACTTATTGAAGCTATGCCCTCAAGAAATCAAACATTTTTGATTTTTATACTTCGTTTTTACGACAACATGTTAGACGTTTTAAGGACATCATACACTATCCAATACTTGATCGATCATGCATTTTGATTTTGTGGTGCTAACATCAATAGTGGGAATTCTATTTTATTTTGTGCTGAGAGTATTTAAAAATGTCTAAAAGTGTATAAAAAATGCAACTTAAATTGCAATAATGGCAGCATGTTTAAAAAAAATAATAAATAATAAAAAAAATATTCTCTTCAACCGACGCGCTGTGACGCACACTTATCAACCTCACGCCTTGAAATATTTGTGTAAATGCATTCGTGCTTGATGACAACACACCATACACTCATCAAAAAGTGACATCAAGCGTGCTAAAAATCAAAATGATTTTGATTTTCCATCAAGCGTTGTCGGTGTCACACATACAAACACATTTTCACTAATTCTACCATAGTGCTTGATGAGTATTTTGATAGTGTATGGTGCCCTTTACTAATTTCATACATGTACGATTTATACTAACCTATTTATACCTACCATAGGATTCTGAAACACTATTTTGTAATTAATCCCCTAAACTGTCAACACTGACTGTGAGAGATGGTTGCGAAAACACAAGATGGCCGAAAAAGGGTTAACAAACGATACAAACTAAATGGTACTGGAAATGTACAATAAATAGTACTATATCTCCTATTCAAAAACATTTGTCGACAAAGTAACATTTTGTTTGTCTGTGACTTATAGGAGCCTCGAAGGAACAATAGGCCACAATTTTTTTATAGATTTAATGTGGACGTGGCACTTCTCATAAAAAGTAAATAGTTATTATGGAATATCTAGTGAATCTGGTGAACTATTATTGTGAAAGTCGCAAAACTTCGCGGAATTTGCTTCGGTACCATTGTGCGCTTCTTGGCTGAAAATGGGAGGATTTGGAAAACCATACCAAGTAAACAGTTATTTTCCAATATCTCGAGAGCTATAGTTGTCTTCAAACTTTATATGAATCAATTTCGTATCACTGTATGAAGTTTAACCAAAAAATGGTAGGGATCGATACAGGAGATTACTATAATTACTAGATTGTTCAAACTTTGTCCGAATAGCTCTCTCATTTTACATATATTTTTTTAACTCTAAACATTACGATACGGGTTGCGAAGTACATCGGGTTTTAACTAGTAGATATATATGTTTTATTATCATTTATACAAAATGAATATGTTTGTACGAAAATCACTCTATATTTAATTAATGCAAACAGTAGAGGGCTTTAAAATATACTGTAGAACGACAAATTTAATGGCTTTAAAATATACTGTAGAAGAACAAATTTAATGGCGCAGAAATCATGATTCAGAAATCATAACTAAAGTCGGAACTAGTAAAACAGAAACTAAAAACTAGTTCATAGATAGTTGTAGATCTTTTTCACAATTCATAACTAGCGTAGCTAATGCCATAGAGAAAATATACATAGAGTAGAAACTAGAAAAAAACTCATACGAAAAAATCACTCAAAACGGTTACACATACGAGTGTTGTTTTTGTTTTCACATCGCTTTTTTACTAATTCATTCTCACCACTTAGGTTTTTGACCAAGGCGAATTTATATACAAGGTGGTGTCGATGGCGAATTCAGGAAAATACGAGCGAATTTATTCATTTTTTATATATGGAGTTTGACATTCGAAACAACTCTCTCATTGTTTCGAATGTCAAACTCCATACATAAAAAATTAATGAATTCGCTCGTATTTGCCTGAATTCGCCATCGACACCACCTTGTATATAAATTCGCCTTGGGATTTTCTTTATGGCTAGTACCATAGAGAATTAAACATAGAGACGAGACACTCCGAGTTGTCAAACAAAAATACAACAAATCATATGTCTGATACAACAACAAAATACATTGACTTTCATGTATTTTGTTTTTGCAAGAGATAGGTTTTTGACAACAGACTTAGGTTTTTGACAATTCCGTCTCGTCTCTATGTTACCCTATGGCTAGTACTTTCAGCTGATAGAAGAAATGCAACCCTGCATATTGGCATGTAGAGAAAACAAATTGTCGATAATATTTTGAACCATATATACCAAGGAGATTTATAGAAGGTGACCTCAGAACTGTCAATTCACTTGTGTTTGTTGTGACGAAAAATACAACATACCCAAAAGCAAAAACAACAACAGGCAACTTTGACAGTTCACTTATCTTTAACAAAAACAGTAGTTCTGTTGTCACCTTCTATAAATTCGCCTTGATATATGCTATAATTAATTATAAAGCCATTGAAAAACTATTTTTGTTCTCTAAAAAATACATACAAATTTTAAAAATAATTTTTTTGGTTATAGTTTGTAGTAAATCAATTAAAATAAGGGCATGAAAAAATAAAGTTTTCAATAGAATGTGGTTGACAAAAAAAACACATCTCTAGTTTATTTTCATTTTTGTATGGATGTATTAAAATTAAACCAATCAGCTGTACTCGTCCCTGTAACAAATACAACTATACAAAAACAACAGGCATTTTGTTTTTGTTAAAAACCCAAACTGTCAAAAAATTATGAAAAAAAAAATGCAAAAATAACAAATACTGCTGATGAGGCTTGGCAAACCAGAACACTATAATAAAGCTTGGATTTACCCATAATTAAGTGCAAACTTTTTGTAATTTTCTTATTAATTAGCGAAATAAACAGTTTTTTTGCTCTCCTGAAACTTGTGTTTTCTAAGATAGCGGGGTTTGAATGTAGTCTCTCGATATAGTATTTTAAATAAAGAAGAACATAAACTTAAATAAATTGTAATAATTATAAAACTTCACATAAATGTCACAATATAAATAAAATAAAAAATATCTATAAAAAATAGATTAGTTTCTGAAAAATCTATATAAATTTTAACGATTTTCTTTTATACAGTTTTGACGAGTTTTAAACTTGAATGATCTGGCAACTATGTAAACCAATAATCGTCCATTTTGGCATTTTAAAAATATCTACGCAGTCGGGAAGTATAATTCGTGGCCGTCGTCTTGCTTTAAATTCAGTGAAAATACATATTACAAAACTATTAAAATTATTATTTAATAGAAAAAGCAAACAAAATACATAAGTGCTAATAACAACAACTATTCAATGGAAAAAAGCAGAATCTGAAATATTGTAAGAATGAAATTCTTTACAGTGATAATACTGCAAAAGCAATTATTAGTGGTTAACAATGTGTTCTTTATATACATATTGTGAAAATGTATATACGAAAGGAACTTAAATAAATATAAATTATATTGTTCGAAGCAAAATAGAAAAGAAGAATAAAAAAATAAATACATGGTAAACACTATTATTCAGTCAGTCAGTATTTAACTCTTCTTATTAACCCATAAATACTACGAATGCAGTAATAGTGTATATAGAAAAAATAATTCTTTGTGGTGCATTATTATTAGCTGTCATTACATACGAATATGATTACCAAAGCAAACTTTCAAAAAGTCAAGTAAAATAAAAATTGCATTTGTATGAGTTAGTGAATGAGTACAAGTATGTACATGTGTGAGCTGTTTATTTGACACGACACCAGATCAGCAGGGGGAATCGGAAAATTATGAACAAAATGAAAACGCGTGTTGTTTAATATCAATGGAAAACAAAAACTATTGAAAATAATATGAAAACTACCAAAAATAATTAAACTATTGTATAAAAAGAAGAAAATGTGTAAATTGTTAAACAATTTCAGCGTAAAATATTAAATACTCTTGTGACATATGTATGCGGGTTTCACCTTGTAGTCAGTCAGTCAGTTCATTTTGTATACATACCTACATACATGGCTTTATGTGTATATAAATAAGATAAAAATTTCATTGTAAATGTATTTTTGTGTTGGTGAACTAAACACATAAAAAAAATATTTTTTACTGATCCTAATATACATATATGAAAAAAGGTGAGTTCCAAAAATTATAGCTGGGAAAGCCTACTCAAGTTTTTATTTTAATATAGACCAGGACTTTGTATAATCTTAGAGTATACTTACTTATATATATTTAAAAACTGCCTTTGTTTCTTACAACTTTTTTTTTTTTGTTTTTTGAAAAATATT
Source organism: Calliphora vomitoria (assembly GCA_942486065.2). Classification (NCBI taxonomy): domain Eukaryota; kingdom Metazoa; phylum Arthropoda; class Insecta; order Diptera; family Calliphoridae; genus Calliphora; species Calliphora vomitoria. Next base: position 12,107,892 of record OW818031.2, on the reverse strand, counting down.
TTATATTTCTTTTAAGTACAACTTCATCACTTCATGTTTATTTTGCTTATACTTACGAGAACTAACTAAGATGTGTATGAAAACTTTCACTTTTTCAACTTTCTTATCTTTTTTATTAAATTTCATTTATTAGTCCGCAGAATAAGTATTTGCCTGAATCCACGTAAATGTAAAGCAGTAAAGTTGATCTTAATGCAGGCATTTAATATTTTTCAATAAATAACTTTTGGCGGGTTAAGGCAAAATCTAAATGAGGTGTTCACCATGAAAATCATGGCCGAGATATATTTCAACATCTACTAGGTGAGTCCAAAAAGTCCACTAAACGTTATGAAGTACCCAGAAGAAGCACTTTAGAAAAAAAAATTTATAATGTATTTACTTGTACTTCCCTTACACAAGTAAGCGAGTAAATTGTAAGCGAGTAAATAAATGCTTTGATTAAATCTATCTAGAATCCAAGTGGGATTTAACCATTCAAAAATCATGCCTTCTATTAAGGAGTGGAGTCCAACATCCCTATATCTTTTCCGCTCCCATTCTGTCCCTTATAGAAGACCTTATTTTCGTATGGCGAGTTATCACTTGGAAAAAGGTATGTGTAGGTATGTACATATAAAAATGTTGTATTCTCAAGTGCTTTAAAAAAATCGAAAAATTTACTGTTTTGTGGGGGGTATCATGAAGACTGTGATCACATGCTTTGTATAAGAAACTATCGAAACTATAAAGTCACATTTTGTGGATTCTAAATCACTCAGGATCATATGTGCCTTATTTCATGAATTATTATAAATTATACAAAAAGTACTATTAAAATAAAGAAATATTACCATAAATACTGAATCTAGGTCAACTATTTTAAAATCTTAAACTAATAGTAATAGTAGGGAAAAATATACTTTAAAGTATAGAAAATTGAAAAAGTAGCATTTGAAGTACCTTGATTCTTTATTTACACCTAAGAATAACAGCCAACAATATTGTATATATTAGAAAAGTACCAATTTTCCTTCTTCTAAAGTACTCCACTTTGGAAACATGTTTTTGAAGTATGTACCTCGATGCTTTATTTACACCTAAGAATAACAGCCAACAATACTGTATATATTAGAAAAGTACCATTAAAAAAAAATTAGCAATTTTCCTTTAATTTTTTTAGGAGTATTGGAACAATTTTTTAAAATTTTATCAATATCCTTGTAACACCTAAAGGGATCGAATTTCCAAAAATACCAAATTTATATTTGGTATTTTTTATAAGTAATTAAAACTATTTAAAATGTATCTATATTTTTACTGGTTTAAAATATACATAGGGTGCATAAAAGGTACCAAAACATAGTTTTTACTAGTTTTCTCCCCTAAAGGGTTCGAATTTCAAAAAAGTACCAAACTTTTTAAGATAAATTTTAAATGATTTTGGCATCTGTATAAGTTTAGAAGATAAAATATTACCGAATTTAACCGTATTCACCCCATAAGCCTTGGAATTTTAAAAAATCTCTTCTTAGAGGAACTACATAGGCGAACGGAACTTATAGGTCAAATTTCATGCTTCTATATTTTGGTGTTTGCGCTTGGAAATGTTGAATCAGTTAGTCACTCAGTAAGATTACTCTTTTATATACATACTTATAGATTTTTAAAATATTTAAATTTCAGACTCTTTGAACAAACTTTATTTATTTCTATACTAAAGCTAGTATAAGAAGAAAACTATCCGATTATTTTCAATAAACAGACAAACAAAATATGTTAAACTTATTTTTTTTAATTTCTCATTATGCGATATTTACTTCAAAACCATAATATAACTATTATTGTTGTATCATGCTTCAAAACTACTTTTTATTTTCGAAAAAAAAACTTACACTTCAATATTAAAGCTTATATAATAAGAAAACTAAATTCGATTGTTTAATAAATATGTGATGCTTAATTATTTTTTAGTTTCCCATTGTTTTAGCGATTTTTGTTTAAAAAGTAAAAAAAAAAAAATTAATTTGCAAAGTTATCTGGCAGCTCACCATGTAATAATACGACATACATATGCACATATTTATAGTTTATTCAGTTCTATATCTGTATTTAAAAAAAATTAATAGTAGAAAACTTTAAATTATTTCAGATTCGTTCTCAAGAACTTAGCCACCAAATATCGAACAATTTTCAACTCTGAAAACGTAGAAAATTACGTTGTAATTGTTTTCTTTTCATTATAAATTATAATTTTGACTTACCTTGTACTTTGAGGGTAATAAAGTGAGAGAGAGAACAAAAGTTGTTGCTTCACAAGGTGTCTATTTAGATTTACCATGAATCGGTATCACAACAAAAATAAAAATTCACAGCCAGCCACAGCCAGTGTAAGTAACGCTGGGGCATATGGAAAAATGTCAACACGCCGCCAATTGGAACACGAAAGTGGCTATTATGAAGACATAACAGACGATTGTTACGGCTATAATTCGAATGTAAATAGTAGCGTTGGTGCAGGAAAACGCCAAAGACAATTGTCGAATGATGCTGTGTATGGCGTTGATAAAAAGTATAAATCTCAAGTGACGCTTCCAGTCGCATCTGGAAATAAGAAGAAAAACACATCCTCGACTTCTGCGTCATTTGGCGTTGGTGGTAATATGACTAAAAAGAATCGCAACCTTCCTGAAAATACCCGTGCTAACAATGTTACCAGCAATGGCAGCGTTAACAAGACGGCATCGACATATCACACACAGAATCTTTGCTCGAAAAAAAATAATCCTATTAAAAGCAACAATAACAACAACAATAATACCAACAGCAGCATAAACAAAGAAGTAAAACTGAAGAATGTTTCAAGTATGAACACAAAAATATGCCTAAGTGCTACAAATTATAATGACTACTCCAATAATAATAATAACAACAATAACAATTACGGACTACAAAATGAAAAGAGTTACCATACAAACGATTTATCAAAGAATATCGCAACAATTGATTTGAATGAGGTCGTTGAAGTTCCTGACAGTGATAGTGAAGAGGAAGATCAAGCTGCAACATCTATGGTTTGCAAAACAAAATCAAAACTGAAAAACGGCAGTGCCAGTAGCTCCATCAAATGTGTCCCAACATATGTGGTTAGCGGTAGCAGCAGTAATAGTAATCATTCTATACAAAATTTCCATGAACAACAGGCAACCAGCTCGAAGAAACAAACATTTAACAATAACAACAACCATACTAGTAGCAGCAATAAAGAACAAAAACAAAAAGAAACTGCCAACAACGGCGGTGATAATGAATCAAACAGTAATCCTAATGCCGATCTCGAACGTTTACAACGGGAAATAGAAGAGGTCACTCAGGTCCATACAAATTGTAAGTACAAATTTATACTCTTACACATATAATTTCCTAATAATTCGTATAAAATAGAACATTTATTTTTTAAACTTAACTTTCTGTAAAAATAACCTAATTCAAAAACTAAACTTGGTCAAATTTATATGTAATCTTACATATTTGTATGTACATGTAAGTTTTGGCCAGAATTTTGTGTTATAACTTTGATATATAGTTATTATCTTTATATTAATTTTAAATTTTTATTTAAATAACAACAATTAGGCATTGTTGGTGACGACGAAAAAGTCAACTTATCGCATTTCGAACTAATTCGTGTTCTAGGCACAGGAGGTAAGAATAGTAAATTATGATATGATACATACTCTTATGTTGTACTGATATAAATTTACAGCTTATGGCAAAGTGTTTCTTGTACGTAAGAATGGAGGAGATGATCATGAACAATTATATGCAATGAAAGTTTTGAAAAAAGACACCGTAGTTCAAAAGAAAAAGACTGCCGAGCATACTACAACAGAAAGACAAGTAAGTAATGAATAAAATAAGTAAAATCAAAATTTCAAATAGTAAATATCACCAATTACATCAACGGTTCCCAAATAGGGGTCCGTAACAACATTCAAGTGGATCATTTTAAAAAAAATCAAATATGTACTTTCGAATTAACATTTTTAATGAACTCTGTGAGTTTTCCTAAATTATCACTTAACAGCCTAACATTACCCACGAACTAGTTCAGATTGTCAATTTATTCTTGGCCCTTTGGAATGTTTATATGGATCCCTAGTGGGCCGGAACGGAAAAAGCAATCATGTTATCTTAATATTTATTATAACAAACTATTTTTACTGTTTATTTCAGGTACTGGAGGCTATTCAGCAAAGTCCATTTCTTGTTGGATTACATTACGCATTTCAAACAGAGTCAAAACTATATTTGGTTTTAGGTATGTGAACTGTTTAAATCTGCTGCTCTGATATGTTTTTTCATTTAATATTTTTCAATTATAGATTACGTTAGTGGCGGAGAACTGTTTACACATTTGTACAAAGCCGAGCATTTTTCTGAGTCGACTGTTCGTGTGTACATAGCTGAAGTCGTGTTGGCCCTTGAGCACCTACATAAACTTGGCATAATTTATAGAGATATAAAATTGGAGAATATTCTACTCGACGGGCAGGGTCACATTGTTCTAGCCGACTTTGGTTTGTCGAAAATTTTTTCGCCCGACTCTGATCATCGTGCACATAGTTTTTGTGGGACCCTGGAGTATATGGCACCTGAAATTATAAGAGCTGGACCGAATGGCCATGATTTGGCCGTCGACTGGTGGTCGGTGGGAGTGCTGACATATGAACTTTTGACGGGTGCTTCGCCGTTTACCGTTGTCGAGCAGCAGAATTCGCAAAGCGATATTTCGCGACGTATACAAAAAGTAGATCCCGTGCTGCCACCCACTTTGGGCGAAAACGTCAAAGATTTTATATTGAAGATGTTGCATAAAGATCCCAAAAAACGTTTAGGCGGCAACAGTCGCAACGCCGTTGAGATAAAAAATCATCCGTTTTTCCGCGGCATTAATTGGAATGAATTGAAAAGTAAACGCCGAAAAGCTCCATTTAAGCCGACTTTGGAATGCGAAGACGATACTCAAAACTTTAGTGAAGAATTCACTAAACAGCCAGTTATAGATTCGCCGGCTCCAGTGCCTGCAAATACTCATAGACTGTTTCGTGGTTATTCGTATGTGGCCCCACAACATCGCAAAAAGCTTTTGGAGAGAGAAAGAATTCCCGAATTATATGAGGAATATTGTAGTGAACCCATATTTGTAAGTACATATTATATCTTATAGGTTCTAGAAAAAAAAATTCATTAAATTTATTTGTTTATTTTTTTATTTTGTACCCTAGACACCAGCTCCTGCTCCTGATAACATACAACTGAAAGAGTTAAGAGGTAATGGTGCTTTTGCAAACTGTTATATAGGAGTTGATGAAATGGACGATAGAATTTTTGCTATCAAAGTTATACCCGAAACCAATTATCGTCCGGCCGAAGTGGACGCACTAATTGCATGTGCTCGTGATGAACACAAATCAATTGCACAATTTCTGGCAGTGTATCGTAAGGATTCAGACTTCTGGATTGTTCAGGAATTTGTAGAGGGCTGTGAACTATCTGACCATATAACACAATCCGAAAGTGGACTTGATGAACTACTGTGCAGCGACATATTTAATCAATTGGTGCAAGCCGTACACCATATTCATGAGAAGAAATTCATACATGGAGATGTTAAACCAGAAAACATTATACTAACCGTAGACGATATGATGCAACACGTCAAATTGGTAGATTTTGGAGCGGCTTGGTAAGAGTCTTTTTTGTTCTGTTGTGGTTAATAACTTAATTTATGGTACAATGAATTGTAACTTTCGTTTTTGTTTAGTTATCACGGCAATGTGAAGAGCTGGCACGATAAGCCTCGCTTTACCATCGACTATGCTCCCCCGGAAATGCTGCAAAACACAGAGTATGCTACATATTCGGAGGCTTTGGACATTTGGTGTTTAGGAGCTACATTGTTTACAATGTACATGGGACACTCACCCTTTCGGCAGGGCCGAGAGGATCGTGTAGTAAGCTACGAAATGTTAAAGCAACGTATTCTAAACGAGAATATGTACACGGATTCAGTGCGTTGGCAAGATGCATCGGAAGAATTGAAAAATCTGTTACAAGGTTGTATTGAAAAGGATGTTAAGAAACGGTTTACTCTCAGTCAAATTCTACAACATCCTTGGTTCGATGTAACCTTAAAGCAAAAGGCGATGATGACAGTAGCAAATGAAAGCTATGATTGTCATCTTTATAGTACAGACATTCGTACACCAAGCACGGATTTCATACAATCCAACATTAAAGAGGAGGATTGCGTGGTTGACACATGTTCTAGAACTGATGAGGAACATGTTCTTGAAGATCTCGAAGTGGTTGACTTAAGACAACAGAGTTTACAATCAGAAGGTGATGTTACAAGTGGTTTAGGCCAAAGTAAATCCTCTGATGAAAACAGTTTAATCGCAATGGAAACTGATGAAGTTTCTTTGACAGAAAATACCATACAAGAAGAAATAATTGAGATACCCATCACTGCTCAACAAAATTCCCCCCATGAACGACTATCTGATTTGGCTGGATTTGAGGGCTTTGATGAAAATATGCCACCCATAGCCAGCTGGCTACTAGACATTAGCAAATTCATAATTTTCGACAAAGTGAGGCAAATATCCGGCCAAACAAGTGTGGCACGCAGCAAACAAACTAAACAAAATGTTAGTGTGCAATCGCAACCCACTCGGCGATCAATGCGCAACGACACCAGTCTTAGTAAGATCACTAAACCTTTATTAGCCAATAACAAAACTAGAACATCCCCAAGATCTAAACAACATACATTATCAGCAACTCAACGCAAAACCCAAAGTGCAATTATCAAAAAAGAGTGTGTGCCCGAGGTGTGGACGCCTGAAGAATTTAATGGCTTTGATGAAAAGGAACGCAAAAGGCTGTCAGTGAAAACCAAAAGCAGTTGGCGTATGTTCTGTACGATACTGCACAGCACCCAGATGTCTTTAAAATTCTTTAACTTTGCTCGAAGGGTGTATAATCGATCATTGGAAGATAATGAGGAAATAAAGTCTAACAAAAATGCGACGACGCGAAAGCAGCAAGTAACAACGCCGCCCATGATCCAAGCATCAACCAACAAAGAGGTTTCATTAGCATGTCGTAAACAACCCAGTCGTTTGGCTCGTGCTCAACGGGCCCGCTATGTTTTTGAATGATTGCTGTATAATATATATTTCATAAAGTATCCTGACAGTCCTAATTACATTTGGCTGTTTATAGTTTCAATTTAATCAATCCCAATCCCCTTTTTCTTACAACTGACGGTTCTCTGCTGAATGTAACTTTATTTAGATTTTAACTTACTAATGGTTTGTTTCCATAATTGTTAATGAAATTGTTATTATTATTTAATTTTTTTTTTTTTTTTTTTTGTTTGGCAACTAGTAGACATGTTCAAGTTCTTGTCCAAGCGCATTAAAAGTAATTATTTATACCTTAAAAAAAAATACATACAATATATTATTACATTTTATGCCTAGGCAAAGAAAGATTAAATGTATCCAGTGATTGTGAATTGGGGCTTAAGTCGGGCAGTTTATTCAATACATATGTATGTATATTTTTTTTTTTTTTTTCTATTTCTGTTAGAGAAATATATGTACAAATATTGAAACAAATTTCACCTTTTTTCCGATCCAAATGACAATGAATGTTATTTTTTACAAAACTACCTTTTTGAAAATGGTAGTTTTTTGAATGTGACTTTTTTTATTGTCTTAAAAATGGTGGCTTTTGCCACTTTCATAATCATGGGCACAAATATTGTTTATAAATATATTAAAATACATTTTTTAAGCAAGATATATTTATTTTTTTTATTCAAGTTACATTACAGACTACATCATCTTTTGATTTGGTTATTTTTTTTTTACGAGAATTGGATAGAGTTTATGTTTTGTTACTTCCTTATTAGATTCAAACACAATTGCGCATATCTATTGTAATATTAACAAATATTAACTATTTTTAATTTCTATTTTGAATACCTTTCAATTTTACATGATATGTGTATGTAATAATTTAAAATCATGTATGTAGCTTCGAAATATCTAACAGACTTCTATTTATTTCCTATAAAAAGCTGTTCCTTGTTGTCACTGGTAATGATGATAATAAAATGTATCATTTAACTTGAACTTGATATTTAGTTAGCAAAATTTCATTAGAACAAAATTGTAATTATTAAGCGAACCTGTATATTTTAAATTATAGAAATATATTTCATAAAAGGATCCGGGAACTTTGTATTAACAATAAGTTATTCATTCATCCCATCCAGCGTTGATTTACAATAATTATAACATATTTAATGCCTCAATACACCAAAAAAAAAAAAAAGGAATGAAAAGAAAATATTACCTATAACAACCTGCATAATTATTTTTGACAATTTTTTTGTTTGTTTATTTCTTTAGTATTAGTTTAGCTTTTAAGTATTTTACAAATTTGAATTTTGTTTTGTAATTTTCTACGAACAATGCATTTTTATTAAAACACACTTTATCTCTGGCATCGTTGATAATTCTATCACACTTTAAAAAAAATATAATAAAAATATTAAAAATAATATAAAAATGTTGTACTGTGTATGCCAAGCATTAAAAAAAAAAATGTTTTTTTTTTAATTTAATTTTTTTCTAAAATAAGTTTGTGTATATTGCTATTGCTTCTCAGCCCCAAGTTTTAAACATAAAAATGATGGCTGTATTTATAGTATAAACCGGTTAAAACATGGATCTAGAGACATTTTTCGAATTTAAAATATTTAAAAACATGAAAATCGTCATTAGAAAAGAAAACGTTTTTTTATTTGTACGTATAATTTAAATCCCAAGGGTTTCAAGAAAATTTAGATTCTTTAATAGCACAGTACTTTAATTTTGATAAGGAAGTAGTCCACGGTGGACAAAAATCAAAGAAAATTTATTTTTAATTTATTTAAGCACAAACTTACATAACAAACATATCGAAACACCCCGATTAAGATTTTTTTAAAAAAGCCATACCAGTGGATGGATATTTGTATAAAATCACAATACTTATACTTGAAATATATATAATACAGATCAGATGCCTTTGAAAAGATGCCTTAACTCCCAAGACAAATGCAAACATAAAAAAAACAAGATACACTACAATTCTAATGACACTTGTAATTAATAAAATAAAATCAAAATTAACAAGAAAAACATCAACAACAACATGCATACATACATACATATTTACAAGTAAATATTAATATAAATAAACCAAATTTTAAGAAATATTGAATTTAAGAACCAATAAAAGAGAATAAGAACATGTAGCTAATTTAAGAAACACAATAAAAAAAATAATACAATATATTATTCATTAATACATACAAACAAATATATTTGTAAGTAGGGGCTTGCATAGACGGAACGAAAGCAGTAGTATAAATATAAAACAAATCATACATACATATATCAAACTTTTTTAATTAAAAGGTTTTTATGTTTCGTTCCTTCTCCTGTAAACTAATTAAAGAAACAAGTCTTTTTTTTTATATTAATATAGAGTGTATGCAGAGCTATACAATTATCTCTGAACAAGATTTGTAATATAAAAGCAATCGATATATAACATTTTTTTTTTCTCTTATTTTTGTTTGGGTTTTCGTAAAACTGTTATAGCAAATCTTAAACTAATTAGTTAATACATTTGTTAGGATATTGAACTGAGCTATTCTCAACTTGTAATGCAAAAAAAAAAATATATATATATAAAAAATAATTAAACATAACTTAGTTTTTATTACTTAAGGACTAGTAATAGACAATTTAACATACATACATATTTCCCTGTAAGAACAATTAAACATGTATTTTGTTATAAATAAAAAAAAAAAAAATATATATTAAACCTAAATTCTCTTCACTTTGTTTAGGTGAGTTACATTACAACCAGAGACCGAAATACCCTCGCCCATATTGTGAATTACATATATTTTGTTATTTTTTAATACTTCGGTGAAAGACAAACAATTTTCATTGTGGTTGTTCATAATAACTGTTAAATTCCCTTCTCAAAGTTACATACTGTTACGTTTCTACCATTTAAAAATTGTAAAAACTCTTTATTTAAATTTACACAATTTAAAAACAAACTTTATAGTTTACAAGAATACACAGGTAATGCAGTTGATGTTAAGTCTAACAGCGCCTATGATACACTCACTGCTCTGCAACTCGCTGTTACTATTTACAGTGTTGGAAAAAATAGTAGAATCAAGAGCTTTTTTTTTCAAATTTTGTAAGTATATTAGTCAAGTTTTGTTTTGTTAAAAAAAATGTATATGCAGTTTTGTTTATCAGACATACAAGATAAGAAAAAATATAATCATATGACTAACAATGTAAAGTGTCAATATTTTTACTGGAAAAAAATAAAAGAAACGCGTAAAAGTATTCAGTTTTTAGAGGCACATCTTTTTATTTTTTGCTAAAAAAAACGGCGATAGATCCCACTATAGCCTTTAGCAGCTTTTAAAGGGCCCATAGACACATACTGCTGACACATACTGCCGATGAACCCTTCGTATACGTGTGTGATTGATATTTTACTACACACCTATCAATCATCATTTAAATGCGTTTGAGAACAAAAAAAATTATTATTTTCTATTTTTCAGTAACTAAAACGTCAAACTTAAAAATTATATTTCATAAAAATTAAAAAATGTATACTATTGTTCATTTGAACAACTGTCAGCAGTACGAGTTCATTTCAAAATCAAACCTATTTTGATTTTTCATACTGCATTGTCTGTGTGTCGCATACATAAACAAAAATTTAAAATTTACCAACACATGCTTATTGCATGAGCAATATGTGTCTATGGGCCCCTTTACAGTTAATGTTGTAATACTTATAAACAATGTTAATAACAGCGTGTTATCAACATTGGTGATCACATGCAACATGATTGTTGCAAGCAGCCGTTACAGACCGTTAAATTCAAATTGATAATGTAGAGAATTTTAATTTCAATTCAGAGAATTTTAAATTCAATTTAAATTGTGGAATTACCAAATTGTATTATTTTTTTTTAAATTGGTGATTATTTTTAAATTGTTGATTTTTTTTTTAATTGTAGATTTTTTTTTAACTGTAGATTTTTTGAAATTGAAGTTTTTTTTTTTGAAATTGACGACTTTTTTCGATTTTGTATAAAATTTATATTAGTGGTATTCACAATGTAGAGTACTCGGCCTGGTAATGTAGTAAAAGAGCAAAATATCAAAAAAACAAAATACATTAGAAATTGAAATGTTTGTCAATAAATAGCTTTTCTACTTTTTTACTAGGCCAAGTACTCTACATTGTGAATACCGCTATTGTTTTTAAATTGCCACTCCTCTGCTGTTACTATTTATATACACAGCGCCATCTTCTAGTAGTTTCATGAATTATCTAACGGACAAAATTAAAATGTTCTATTTCTAAAGGTTTTAGCAACAATAATTTTAGCAGGTTTTACAGTTAATGTTGTCATACTTATAAACAATGTTAATAACAGCATGCTATCAAAATTTTTGATAAGTATAAGTTTCTACTGATGGAAATGTTTATAAACATGATGAATGTTGGAAACATATACAGTGTGGATTGAAAAGAATATCGATTTTTTTATACCCTTCACCATAGGGTAACATAGAGACGAGACGGTATTGTCAAAAACCTAAGTCTGTTGTCAAAAACCTATCTCTTGCAACAGACATATGATTTGTTGTATATTTGTTTGACAAATCGGAGTGTCTCGTGTATAATTCTCTATGCCCTTCACCATGAGTGGCAATAGTATATATAAGTTTGTCATTCCGTTTGTAATTTCTACATTTATCATTTGCGACCCCATAAAGTATATACACATATTATAGATAGCGGTGTCGATATAGACATGTCCGTCTGTCGGTTGAAATCAACTTTCCAAATCCCCTAAATAACTTACAAACATGATTAATATATCGGGAATTTTTCAAATTCGTTTGCTATTTGAAATCGAGAAATCGGCTTACAAACGTTTGAGATATGAGGAAAAAATCAGGACAACCTCGATTTTTTACCTATTTTTGATCTATATCTGGATTACTAAGTAATTTTTTTTTAAATTAAAAAAAAAATTATTTGCCATAAAATTTTTTTCGCAAATAAATTTAAAAAAACAAACAAATATTTAACTTTTTTTTAAGTATAATTTGGTGAAGGGTATATAAGATTCGGCATAGCCGAATATATTTCTGTTACTTGTTTTTTTTTTTCAATTTAAATTGTATATTTTTTTTGGAAAATTAGTAATTTGTTGATCTTTTTGAAATTGGCGATTTTTTTTAATTTTTGGAAAGTGTTAAATTTTGTATAAAATTTCTAATTTTTATATAATATTATCGAATATTCGTTAAATAGTCGATTGTTTGGAAATTTGTGGATTATTTGCAAAATTTTCGATTTTTTGTTTTAGATTTTGTGTACAGTACATATTAGATTTTTTTTACTTATTCATTATTCAAGCCATAGAGAAAATATACATAGAGCGGAAACTAGAAAAAAACTCAAACAAAAAAGTTATTCAAAAAAGTTTCACATACGAGTGTTGTTTTTGTTTCCACATAGTTTTTTTTTTACTAATACATTCTCACCACTTAAGTAGGTTTTTTGACAACTAAGTTAGGTCTTTGACACGAGAGTTTCCGATCTAGAAAAAATTCTCTATGGTACGAATACTCCAGTATTTGAGAACAAAAAGAAAAAAATAATTTGTCAGAGATCGGGGTTGAACACATTACCTGTTGTTTTATAGTCAAATGCGCTAATCACTAAGCCACAGAGCTCATATTTCTACTGCCCTCCATTTGTAATTAAGAATTAAGAGAACGAAAATACCAACGGCCACATTCAGCATTACATGTAGCCATCGAAGTGGTATATTTTAGAGGATTTTGAATTTATCCTCTAAAATATACTATTGTGTACCCTACAAGAACAGTGACGGTCATTTTACCGATCATATGACTGGTATTGTTGATAGAAATATCCATCATCGCGTAGAACAAAGTTTCTATCAATTTCTTAAGGCCAGTGGGAAAAAAGTGATGGAATCTTTTGTGTACGTGTGATTTTGCATCCTTCTCTAATTTATGAATTTTGTCGTCCATAGAACATATATCTGAACTGCTTACTCTAATGTTGTTTACTAGTCATCGTTGATATAAATATTAGTCACAGTTGACGAGTAAAGCTTGATGGATATATCGGTCACAGTTGACTAATCAAACTTGATGGATATATTCGTCACTATTGACGGAGATATTAGTTGAAATAAAACACGATTTATTTCAATTAATTTCTTTATATTAAATAAAACTAATATTAAATATAAAAACTACTTATTAAAACTGCTTTTGAAAGACATCTGAAACTTGAAGAGGGATTGTAACTTATGCTCGAATTTCCTGTTATTTCCTAAGCTTGGCATCTATATGTTCTAAGGGGATCTTGAGTGGCTTTAAAGTGTCTAGGTTTCTTGGGGTTATAAACCTCTTCTTCAATATTGCGTCGAGCTTTCTTTTGGTTTTTAATGTTTCTAAAAGTTAAAAATTTTACATAAAATATGTCACACTAGTATATTTCAGGACAACTAACCTCTTTTTTATGGGATCCTGTACTTTTGAACTGTTAACAGATTATTTTTATTGGCTTCTGATGGTGTAACAGCGACCTGAAACAGTTCTTGGTCGACTTTATCCTCAAATGTACTGTAATTATTAAAAAATAATGTTATATATGTGTGTCTATTGTTGTGAACTATTTTTTCCACTTACCCAATCTCTCCTCTTTCGAAAATATTAATTTGTTGTCCTTTTTTTGCATTTACAATAATTAATCACAATATATTTATTTTTTAATACTCTTCAGCCATTCGCACGACACCATATAAATGAAAACTATTCGGGGATTTACTTTTTAATGTCAAAAAATTTTAAAAATACAACTCTGAAACATACATTGGTCAACGATGATGGATATATCCATCAACAATGACAGTCATATGTTCGGTCAAATATAAAATGTGTGCAAATGTGTTAGTAAACATCTTTTGTGTGTATTAGTTTCGGTCATCTATTTCTTGTAGGGCGTATTAATGTAGCTAGTGTAAGATTTCCAATTGTCACTTTTCAAACTGCATGTCTGCGCTTGATGTGTATTTTGATAGTGTGTGGTGTATTTATTTTTTATGAACAATTTTGAATTTCCATTATAAAAATCTTGTGGTTTTAAATTTAACTATTGTTTTATGAATAATAAACTATAATTCAGTAATAACAAGTTATTAACTAAATTGAGTACAGAAAACAAGTAATTGTTATGAAAATATTTCACGTGTAAACATTTTTAACAAATGTTATGACACAAATGCAATTACTCATCGTTATCGATAATGGAAGTTGATATTTTTAGTATCGATTGGTTTTTATCGATGCTCAGTGTTGATAACATTAGCGGGAGTACTTAAAATCGCCAGAAAATATTTTGGATAAAAGCTTTAGATATAAATAACTAAATAATTTAAATGTTTTTATTATTTAGCAATAAGTCTCAAACATATATTAATGACTTTTTTTAATTACTTCACCATTAATAGTGTTCCAGATTCTCAGATTAATAGTGTACAAATTTACTCTTTCAGTTCTAAAATACAAGCTTTTGATTTCAATAATTGAGTTTATTAAAATCAGCAGTTTGTTTTTAATTTCGTCTACTTAATTAATTACTTAAGTCAGACCAAAATTACCGCTACAAAAATAACAGCAAATAACGTTACCGAAATTAAACAAAATACCGTTACCGAAATAATTAAATTTATAGTTTTATCGTAGGTAAAAATTAAAAATAAAATAATTGAGATGAAGACAGTTTTCTGAAATAAATTATATATTATTCAAGCTATTTTAAACGATATCAAAACATTTGAGATCGAAAAATATTTTTGGCGATATTTACGCTTTTAATGGTTTAGTAATATAAATGAATTCCATTTCATAAACTGAAATAATTAGTAATTTTAATTTAAAAATTTTTTTAGTACACACAAAAGAAATCGCCAAAAGATAAAGTATATTTTTCCTCGCTAAATGGATTTTAAAATCGGTAAATTACCATCACTAATTATTCTGTCTTTTTCTCTTTTCGCCAAAAAGGCGACGTTTGTGAATTTTTGTGTAAATTCGTGTCAGCACGTTATTTTTATTAAAATAAATATTTGAAAAGCATTATTAATTAATTTAATAGTAGTAAGAAGATTCAAGTAATATGGCGCAATTCGATTTAACTAGAACTAATTGCCAGTTTTTGGACAGGCATTTGACTTTTCCCTTGTTGGAATTTTTATGTGGCAAAGAGGTTAGTTTTTGAGCCTAGACAGGGAGCATTATTTTAAAATTACTAATGAAAATGTATGTATTTGTAGATTTACGATCAAAAGGAGTTGCTGGAGTATATTTTGGAGACAGTCAACAAAACAAACATGATTGATTACACCATGGATACCCGCAAGCGTTTGGGCTTGAGCCAAGAAATGCCCGAGGAGTTGGTGCAACGTAAGGCTGAAGTGTTAGCTACCTTGAAACAGTTGCAAAATGAAGTAGCTCCCATAATGAAAGCCACAGATATATTGAAGAATGGCGAAAGCATGAAAGATTCGAAAACTTTCGTAAATGCTTTGCAAAAAGACTACAATTTTAAAGTGGAACATTTGGATAGTGCTTACAAATTGGCAAAGTACTTGTATGAGTGCGGTAACTACCAGGAATCCACTTCCTACTTGTACTTTTGCTTGATTGTTATGTCTCCCAATGACAAGGTAAGATACGAATTAGTAAAGCATAAATTTCTTATTTTTAACTATTAAACACATTAACAGAACTACTTGAATGTATTGTGGGGCAAATTGGCTGCTGAGATCTTAACTTTGAACTGGAATACAGCTTTAGAAGATTTGACCCGCTTGCGCGATTACATCGACAACGCCAACTTCTCTACTGTACAGGCCTTGCAACAACGTACATGGCTCATTCACTGGTCTGTATTGGTATTCTTCAATCATCCAAAAGGTCGTGATTTAATAATAGAGACGTTCTTGAACAAACCCTCGTACTTGAATGCCATTCAAACTATGTGCCCTCACATTATGCGTTACTTGGCCGTCGCTGTCATCATCAATCGCACTCGTCGCAATGCACTCAAGGAACTTATTAAGGTAATCCAGCAAGAGTCTTACACTTATCGCGACCCCATCACCGAATTCCTCGAGTGTTTGTATGTGAATTTCGATTTTGAAGGTGCCCGTTTGAAATTGCATGAATGTCAAACAGTAATTTTGAATGACTTCTTCATTGTTGCGTGTCTGAACGAATTTGTAGAAGATGCCCGTCTCATGATTTTTGAAACCTTTTGCCGCATTCACCAATGCATCACCATCAGCATGTTGGCCGATAAATTGAACATGAACCCCGCAGAAGCCGAATGCTGGATCGTAAACCTTATCCGCAATGCTCGCCTTAATGCTAAGATTGATTCGAAATTGGGCCATGTTGTTATGGGAACCCAGCCGTTGAGCCCCTACCAACAGTTGGTCGAAAAGATCGATTCGCTATCCATGCGATCGGAACATTTGGCTGGTTTGATTGAACGTAAAAGTAAGCAAAAGCAAAATCAAGAGTCTGCAGACTCCTGGAAGTATTATTAGACAACATCATACATATATACTCCAACAGAATCTGCAAGTAGCATTCTACACCACATGTATTTTTATATATGAATTCTTACAAAATTCCCAAATTATCTATTACTACTACTATAAAAAAAAAAAATTTTATTGTATAAAACTTTGTAACACATTACAATGTTCATGTACATTGCAAAAGGCCCAATGAATAAAGTACCACCATCCCACACATTCTAGGCTGAAAACAAATCAATGTCTATTTATTTTCTTTTTTAATTTCGAACCGAATTACAAATATTTTTTCATAATTTATACTAAAAATAATTACAAAATAAGACGATAACCTAAAAATGTAATTACTATGGAAATTGAAGGTCAAGCTTATAATATTTATTATATACAACACACCTTTTGATGAGATAATACATCGAAATTTCTCCTGTGGCATCAGTCAGGACTGGTATATATACTATATAGGCACGTTTCCAAATCATAAAACGTAAATTAAAAATAACTAAAATTTTTGTTTATGTGGTTATTAGAAAACTATGGAATAATAAAATAAACTAATTATTTAAATTTCTACTAATCAGTTATGTAGCCTCTTGGATGTCATACAATGAATTGCTACCTGCTCTTGGCAGAAGACGCAGACGATTTTTTAGTGTTTACCACCAGCCAATCTCTTGTTGGCAAATTTTGCAAATAGTTGATCCACTTTCGTACGAAAATCAACCAGATAACACCATACACCAGACACACTATGGATTCAATATAAAAGCCGTCAAACACTATTTTACACTCGGCACCAGCAGCGGCACATTCCTTAGAAAATATAATAAATATTTGTTTATCATTTGATGTCTAATTATCTTTATTAGATGGCTATTTACCTCCTTTTGATTTTTTGTTAAACAAAGATTGTCCTTAACAACTGTCTCATCAGATCTTGTACATTCTTTCCAAGTTAGCACATCAACCAGCCACAATATAACGGTATTTGCCCAGTTTCCGCCCAGATTCGAAAGTGTATTTAGGAAAGTCATGTACGTACCGCCTACTGCAGGGTCTGATATCTTGGCAAAAAATGCCATCACAGCCACAAACATACAATAGAGGAAGATTTGATAGATGCCATAATTTACAATTAACAGGATATAATAGTAAATTGGCACCTCGCCGCCAGCTATTATGTAAGGCGTGAAATAGGCAATTAGAGCTGCCATTGAAGCGAAAAAAATTCGATAAGGAATGGCTTTCACATACACTTCCATAGGTCGCGGACCATTTGTATAACGACTCACCACCAAAGGCAAAACAATCTGTAGCGGTATAATTGGTACCACCAACAAAGCCAGCTTCTCTTTAGGTACCCCAGCATCAATTAGTTTGAGCGATGTGACTGCATCACAGGCGGCAAAAGTTACTTTAACTGTCAATAAAATGCCTGCCAATATTTGAATGGGACGCATACGCACCATGTCAATAAGTATTTTATAACTTTCGTAAATGTTCAACTCATGTTCTTCCGTGTATCTTGATTCTGCATGGTCGTCTTTTATATCATTTTCTTTTTTAAGAATGGCCACGAGGGTAGTGGCAACGAGAAAACACACACCCCAGAACCACAAGAATTCTGGTAGTGTTACCATACCCACATCTTGGGGCTGCGCACGCAAATAGGTATTACAAAAGTCTTTCGATTCCAACGCTATAAAAGCCACATATCCCAAGAAGTAACCTGCTGTCTGTCCCACACTATTACAAGTGGATGCGTAGCCAACATTGCATCTCTTTAACATGGTCAAGGCCCAACCATCAACAGCAATGTCTTGGGTGGCGGCTAAGAAATTGAGCAAAAAGAAAAGAGTCGTAAGTAACGGAACATTCGGCTCTATGCCATTACCTCCCAGCCAACGATCCACCACAAAAGATAGCAATAGCATGAACACGCCAATCAAGTACTGACAGGGCACTAGCCAAGATTTCCTACGCCCAAAGCTCTTTATATACAATGAGTCTACAATTGGAGCCCACAACAGCTTCAAACTGAAAGGCCAGTAAGCAAATGAAAATTCAGCTTGCTGCTTGTAACTAGCTCCTCGGTTCTGCAGCAACATTGGTATGGCCGCAATCAGACCCAGCGGTATGCCTTGTAAAATGTACAGAAACAGTAGTATTGCTATGTTACGCCTATCGCCGCGTATATCTGTTTTTTCATGACGTTCTTCATTATATGTTTCTGCCGGTGGAACCAACTGGATTTTGTCATTATCAGACTCCTTACGTCGTCTAACATCCATCATGAAAGTAACAAATGATAACGCGTTTAGTGAATTAAAATCAGTATAAAATCAAAAGCGACACGTCACTCCTTCAAAAATCATTTACGTTGCGGTTGACGGTGCAGCAAAAAAAGCAGGTACTTAAGATATACCTTTTTTTAATAAAGGAACAATTTATTGGTTTGTTTAAGCGTCAATTACTTTTTGTACGATTCAACAAATAATTAATAAAAAAACATATTAATAGTGTAGTAATAAAATTTGTGCAGGTATTTTCCGAAGTTCTTTTATGGTTTATTATTTTTCTAAAACAGCAAAATATGAAAACAATATAAAAAATTTACATGGTAATCACCTGTTTAAAAAATGGTATGTTTTTCAATACATAATTGTACAACTGATAGTACACACACATTGTCAAGGCGTATTTAATAAGGTGACAGCAGTGGCGAATTGAAATAAATACAAGCGAATTCACTTATTTTTTATATATGGAGTTTGACATAGTGGCGTTCCGGCGAATATTTTTTATACATGTAGTTTGACATTATCGCGTGCTAGGTCTGTAATCAGCTGTGCTCCCGATGGCACCTTATTAAATGCATCTTGCACATTGTCTTGGTATCAAGGCGAATTTATATACAAGGTGGTGTCGGTGGCGAATTCAGGAAAATACGAGCGAATTCATTAATTTTTTATATATGGAGTTTGACATTCGAAACAACCCTCTCATTGTTTCGAATGTCAAACTCCATATATAAAAAATTAATGAATTCGCTCGTATTTGCCTGAATTCGCCACCGACATCACCTGGTATATAAATTCGCCTTGCTTGGTATGTTTTATATTAAGGGTGATCACGAGGTGTCGTGCAAATTTTTGAAGGCGAATTTATGTATAATTTATATTTATCAATATCAAGGCGAATTCAAACAAGGTAGTGGCCAAGGCGAATTTATGTACCAGGTGGTGTCGATAGCACAGCTGATTAATGTTAACTTTAGTTGTTTAGATGTTTAAGCTGTCAAATTCACTAGTGTTTGTTGCGGCGAAAACTACAACAAACGTAAAAGCAACAAAAACAACAGGTAGATTTTGAAAGCTTAAACAACATAAACAAATTGCAAGTGGTTTTTGTAAATGTTGTATTTGTTGTAGAATTGGTGTCGATCCTGGTATATAAATTCGCCTTCTACAAAAACAACAATTGGTCTTACCAAATGTCCAAAAACAAATGAAAATTTCAAAACCAGAGTATGAAAACAAACAAAACATTTTGCAAGCTTTTGCAAATTGTACACAACTAATAAAGATTTTTAAATTGTATTGTACATGAGCAAAACAAAAATTTTTCAAGTGACAAAGAGAGAAACCGAAACAATTAGCTTTTCATTCATTTGCATTATTTAATTTACCGTTACAATCGTACATTTGAGTACGAAACAGATAGAGGAACGTATTTTTTGAGTAATTGCTATAGTTCTTGTCAAGTCGAATTTATAGAAGGTGACCTCAGAAGAACAGCTGATTATTTTTTTTGAGGGTCCAAAAAATATACTTTTTCCTATATCTCGGAAATGTTAGGGTGTATTGGAACTTTTAAAACCGGTTTTATAATACACTAGCAAAACAGTTTTTTTTCGTACTACAGTGTTATCTAAACAAGCGAAGAAAAAAATAATCGGCTGTTCTTCTGAGGTCACTTTTATTTGATAAATTCGCCTTGATACAGTTATGGAATTGATAACCACAGATTATTATTAGTCTAAGTTGATAACCGATATTAAGGAATAAAGATTACGTTGGTTTCCATGATTTTTTCCTACAAATCTGTGAGATGGGTAGACGTTGACAGTGATAGTTTAGCACATGAATATTTACATCTTCTATTTGAGTTATCAAAGGATTAATGTCGATGATTCCATTTTTTTTATTTTCCAATTAAAAATAAATCATCAGCAAAACAACAGAAGTTGTTTATATATTAAAAATTATAAACCTTTAATTTGCGAGCCATTTATTCATTTAACAGCGTACATTCCAAATTTTAAACCTAATCTTTTATTCCCGCATACCAAATATCAATTGCATGAAATGGTAGTTCATGTTGATCGTTCCAAATCAAAAAATGGGGGCTTGAACTAGAATATGCGGTCATTGAAAAAAAAATTTTTTTTTTGTTCAGAACAAATAAATGAACATGTTTTTTATTTTTGTTCATTTGCGTTGTTTGTCTGAACTAAGTGTATGAACATAACACAAAAGAGCAATTAAATAGACCCACATGAGCTGTTAACCTTAGTTTATGAACGGTTTCAGAATATATGTTTAAAAAATCAAAAGAATAAACTGAATAAAAAGAACAATAACGTCTTGTTCTTAATAACATCACTCTGTTCATTTGACTGAATTGTTTAATTGAACTTGTTCATTCAACTCTAAATACACATAAAAAGAATCGAGGCTTTATTTACTAAGCTTCTTTTTATATGAAAATTAAAAACTAAGTTTTATTATCTATGCCAATAGATAATTCAAACAATACACTTTAACTAAAAACTATGTTAATATTAGAATTGGAATTAGTAATTTGATGATTGGTATATTCTTCGAAGTTTTTTTTGTTTATTTTATTGTTAACTGAAAATATTTTTGGTGCAAAAGGTTATGTATGAAATTATTTAAATTTTAGGTATATTAACTAAGAAACTTTGTAAATGCCATTCTACCCTAGTTTTGTGTGTACAATGTATACAAATTTTAATATATGGTAAATCCAAAATAATCACACATATATGTTGGTTTTGTTTTTTTACTAATATATTCTCAGCACTTACGTTTTTAACAACTGAGTTAGATCTTTGACAAGTGAGTTTCCGATCTATGTGTAAAATAATTAGAAAAATATATGCTGAGTTAGAATATTCAATATAAGCAATCACTTGGTTAATAAGGAAAAATAAACTATGGACGAAAGGTATCGTCAGTGTGTATGGATATTCACATAGATAATATATTTTTTTATTGGTCAAATGGCTATATGAATTTCTTATTACGAAAAGTTTAGTTTCCCTTAAGATAAGTCTATTCATGGTTAAATAATATATTCAATAAAAAATGGAAAATCTCATTTACTTTTATGAAAAAAACTGAGGTTTATAAGTTAATGATGCAAAACTGTGCATTACATTACAATTTAAAATGATATTTAACTTAAAAAACTACATCAGCCCAATTATGAATAACAAATCGGTGGGAGTTTTTTCCTTTTCCCATTTTTCCTATTCAAATTAAATGTTGAAAATTATAAAAGGGAAAAACTCTCGAGGATTTTTTATTCATAATTGAGCTGAATATGTGACTATTAATGGAAACAATATTGCTAGAAAAAAATCTTTATTTATTGTTCTTAAAAATGTATGTATGTTTTACAACTGGCTAATAAAACGAGGCATTATTGTTTGTTGTAACGTATATTATATGTTAAACATTAGAATTTTTGACGGCAGGCATTATTTTCGTAATTAGTGTTTTAAATTCTTTAAAAACACATTGTTTTTTTTATTTTTTTTTTTTTGATTAGTATCATCAATATTATACAGAAAGGGCTTATTCCTCCCATTTGTGATGGACCTCAGGTGTCAAATTAATGATATTAACGTGCACAGCTTGGAATTTTTCGTATTTGGGTGGTATAGCACATAAGCGATACTTGACTTCATCCCCCTCCATAGGGACATATTCACCTTCGATGCTGAGCAGACATGGGAAATTAATTAAGGATATATGTATGGGTAAAGCAATTGCACAAAATGATGTTATATTTGTTAAATGATTAAACATTTGTTAATGTTTAAGGCGTATAGTTATTATACTTACTCCGATATGTGACAAAAAATTTCGTCCCCACCTGATTTGGGTGCTATAAAACCATGGCCTTTGGTGCGACTAAAAGACTTGACAATTCCTGTAACTAAAGGGTTTTCCATAGCCCGGGCCGATCTAAAATTGGGCACATTAATATAATACCAAACCAATGTTCATTATTACTTACGTTGATGCAGTTCTTGTGCGTTTAGTTATAATAGGACTTGGAAGTTGCAATGTTGAATGTGGACTGCCACTGCTACTACGACGATATATTGGTGGCTTACCGGGGGTAAGTTTTTCGGGAGTGCTTGGTGTTTCCGACATTTTAAGCCTACTCTATATTAATCCAATGGAAAACAGCAAATTGTAAATGGCGTCAGCGGCTCTGCGTCGCTAATTAAATATTAACTCGTTTTATTTTTGTTTTACACAGAACTTATGTTAGAACTTTACTTTTTGTTGAATTAATTGACTTTCTGATAAATATTGTACACTTTTCTGGTATTACAAATTATTCTAATAAAAATAAATTAGCAAAAATCAGTGCGATTTAATTTTCGCGTTACTTATGAAAGTCATGGAGTTACCAATTTGTTTTAATATTCTTTAAAAATGGCAAAGGGTAACATTGCACAAAAGTACTATTTTTTAAAATCAACATTTTTTGGGTTTTATGGGAAATCCATAAATTTTAAAGAATATTATCATTATTATAAAGTTATTGTAGAATATTTTCTATATGTATACACTAGTTCATAGTGAAATTTTAAATAAATTACAAACTGCGATTTTTTACCATTAATAGTTTTCTAGATTATAAGACTAATAATGGTGTCGACATTTTTCATGATCTCGTTTGATTTAGAAGTTACAATGTAATAATAACCATTTTTTTTTTTGTTTCGAAGATGGAAACCTTCTTCCGGCTATAAGATGAAAAGTTATTTTCGATGTAGCATGGAGGTAAAGAAACTGACGACCGGCCAAGAGCCGTCTACTCAGAAACAACTTTTTCGACACCGATTTTTGATTTAAAAAAACAAAATAATAAAAACAAAAAAAATCTCTTCAGCCAACACACTTGTCAACCTCACGCGATGAAATATTTTTGTAAATGGTTACGTGCTTGATGAGAAAACACAATACATAATACACTCATCAAAATGTGACATCAAGCGTGTAAAAATCCAATTTTTTTGATTTTCCAATAAGCATTGTCGTTGTCTCACATACAAACACATTTTCACTAATACTAATTGATGAGTATTTTATATCTCGGCATTTTTCCGAAATTCTCCCTTATTTTTTTTTCAAATTTTAAAAACAAAATAGTTCGTAATCAGTATTCAGTGCGCTTTACAGAAAATATAAATTATTACAATAAAAGTGAATCAGTAATACATATTGCAAAAAAAATTGGTTTTCACCATAGTGTAATTTCGCGAATTATAATAAATTTTCGTTCGTCAGGCTCGTAACCTGCAAACGGGAGGACAAAGCAATGATTTTAATACTAAAAAGGATCCTTATACATCTGTAAGATCTGTAAAGACGAGCTGTAGAAGGTGGATTGGACATTAATTGAGTCCATGTCACGCTGAGTGCACAAGTTATGAAAAATAACATCTTCAATTTTATAAAAAATTATAAATTTTTAAAATATCACAAATTTGTTACAAAAATCAACTATTTTTAAAAATAATTACAAATTTGTCAAAATCATAAATTTTTAAAAAATCTAAAATCATATTCTTTCTCTAATTTGTGAAAAATTACTAAAAGTATGTAATTGTACGCAACAATTTTGAAGTTTATTATGATACGAACTAACCAAGTATTTTCTGAATTGTTCAGTTTCTCTAGCGTTTTGCTTGTTGTACTGAAAAATTCAACTCTAAAAATATTTAGTATATAATTCACTTTAAGTAGTCAATATGAACTTTTTGCAGCATTGAGTACTCAGTACCCAAATACTTTAGCAAATCTAGCGTTCTTTCATACAATAATAATCAGTCAAACAAATAAATTTCTGTAAATGTATATTTCGTAAAAATAGATTTTGATTGTAAAATGTTTTTTTAAGACAGATGATATATAAAATAGTAAACAAAAGCTCACATAGCCATCATGTCAACTGATGAAACAGAAAATGACCACGCATATGCCGCAAGTCGGTTAAGAAATGAAAATTATGATTTAGTGCGTCCCCGGACAGTGTTACGGATAATACGTGATCGGAGCAATGATTCAGGACAATCGACGTCGGGAAACTCAGACCACAATTATGTTAGTATTTTTACAGGTGCGGGCGTAAGCCAGAATAATATAACTATAAATGCCTCTGGAGGTACCATAGAAAGTGATAATGATATATTTGATGATAATGACGACGAAAACACTGATGCTGCTAATGATGTTTTAAATTCAGGCTCTTCTACAGTAACATATGAAACAGGTAAACATCCACTTGTTACAAGTCAGTCCTAGAGACGTATAAAATAATTGAACAAAACTAAAGCTATATTCTAATTAAGGCATTTATGGACATAGAATTGTAAATGGAAACAAAAGATCTAGTTTATATTACTTTTAATATTGTTTTAGTTTTGGTCAGTATTGTTTGACTTAGAAGATTATAAAACATGACTCTTTTCATTAGATAATAGATCAGAAGATTCGATTAGTACGGTAACAACCATATCCTCGGATCGAACACATTTTTCGGAACAATCGACGTCATCAGAACAAACTAATTTTTCAGAGCAAACAAGCGATTCGATATCATCAAGATCTACGCCTTCAGAAACAGGTATGGTACATCTAGTAACGCAATGATGATTTCTATGTATACGTATTTCTTAAATATGCATGTATTTTTTTGAATTTCTCCATTAGGTTCTGCTGAAGATACTCCACAGATAATTGGTCTCGTGCCTAATTTGCCTGATGTTCAAGAAACGGACAACACAAATGATAACGCTGATGTAATAACTCTGGATACCCCTTCGCCACCGAAAAAACGAAAACGTTTATCCTTAGAGGCGCAAGATATCAGTGGCACTCCAAAGGTGAAAGCCAAAAACGAAAACGATTTGGATGATGAAGATGATGGGTTAACGTGTCCGATTTGTTTGGATAATTGGGAAATGTCTGGGGAACATCGACTGGCATCACTTAAGTGTGGTCATTTGTTTGGAGATTCCTGCATTCGTCGTTGGTTGCAAGAAAGCGCTCGTCAATCAGGGCAAAGGGTATGTCCACAATGTAAAACAAAAGCACATGCCAAAGATATACGTTACTTATATGCGAAACGTTTAAGAGCCATAGATCGCAGTGAAGAGCACCGAATGCGAGAGCACCTAACTGAAGTTCAAAACAGAGCTCAAAGTTTGACACTCGAATTAGCAACATTAAAAATGTCTTATGCTCAGGTAACTCAAAAACTTAAAGCATTAGAATCTGACAATGATTCGCTTAATGTATTGCTTCGAAGTGGTGGCAGTTACACATTTCCTAAATCTGTGGCTAAGAAACCGTCGTTTGTGTACAAGTTATTTATGGATCGTAACATTGAAATTTCAAGAGAGCCTGGCTGTCGTGTTCTCACCTATGCAAAGGAGCACACCGCTTTAATAGTATCTCAAAAGAGTACTCAGAATCTTTTTCCCGGCTATGGCTTAAGATTCGTGGATACGACTTCATTTAAACCAACTAATTTTCTACATACCTCCCTTAAATTATTGAGAGACATAAGTCTTTCTGATGATCAGCAATTACTAGCTGCCGCTTGCATGGAGTCCAAGGTAAAACTATTTGATTTGCGTACTCTTTCAGTGACTGCAACATTTAAACCGGCTGAGAAACCTTTATGGTCGTGTTCTTTAGGCCGAAGGGATAGTGAACACATTATCTACTTGGGATCTCAGCAAGGTAGTATTTATGTATATGACACACGGTTTGCGGAAGCGTTTGTCAACGAACATCAAGCCGAATGCGATTTTAGCCCCGTGATACAAATAGCAGCTATACCAGCCGGACAATTATTTCCTTGTGGAGGATTTTTTGTCTGCAAACTTACATCTTTGTGGTTTTATGAACATTCTGGAGCGACAACACGTTCCACGCGTCTGCCTATTGAAGGTCGTTTCATTTCAATGGATTTCGACGCCGCTACATTTAGACTGGTGGTGCAAACAAGAAGCTGTGCCCGTCATCCCCGTGCACGTTATATACTCGGACAACTTAATAAAATCAATGGCATTCCAGTTTTTGAAGTTCAAGTAACTTTTTTTGCCTCAACAAACAGTCCTGTGATGGCTCGATGTTCCCAAATCGCTGTGGAATCGAATACACTTGTAGCGGCATATATACAAGATTCAAAACTATTATCTTTATATGATGCTAATCGCGAGCAGTGCATACAATCACTGCCAGCGCAAGATATAGTTTACGATACTTGTCCGATTTACACAAAAGATTTTACTTATTTGGCCGCCTTAACCGAAACCAAATGCAGACTATACAAGTTAAACTCTACCTAAAGGATCATTCCTTAAATCATTACCTAATATACATAGCACTTAAAATACTGTTTGTACTGTTTTAATATACATAAGTGTTTTCATTTAATCAAACAAACAATTTTAAAAATATTTTTTTTATTAATAATCTAACACAAAAATGCGTGGTATTAGGTTCGATTTCCTTTATAAAAACCCTATCAGCATAAAGTGAAATATCGACCAAATTTAAAGTTACTACTAAAAATCAAAAATAGTCTAAAGGCCGACTTTTTGTTTCAACTATAGAACCCATGCGATTTAAATTTCTACGCCTTTAATGTATAATATTTTTACAAATTCATGGATTTTCATATGTATCGATATGTCACAAAACATATCATCTGGCCGTGCGATTTAAAGGAATATGATGACCAAGGCGCATTTATAGAAGGTGACCTCACAGAACAGCTGATTATTGTACCCTTTACCATGAGTGGCAAGGGTTATATAAGTTTTTCATTCGGTTTGCAATTTCTACATTTTTCATTTGCGACCCCACAAAGTATATATATATTCTGGATCGATATAGATAGTGAAGTCGATATAGCCATGTCCGTCTGTATGTTGAAATCAACTTTCCGTAGCTCCAAAATATCTTACAAACATGATTGATACATCAATATATTAGGAATTCTCCCGGCTCGGTTGCTATTTAAAATCTGCCCACACACTGAGATATAAGGAAAAAACAGGGACAACCTCGATTTTAGGCCTATTTTTGATCTATATCTGGATTACTAAGTCAATATAGACAATATGGATATCTAATGATAGATATTTCAAATTCCACTGCAACGATGTATAATAGTAATTTGAACCTACAATGGGTCAAAATTGGGAAAAATATTTTTTAACCCGAATTCTTTTTACAAACAAATTTTTTTGACATACATTTTTTTTCAGTAACAAAAAATTTCGAAGAGAAAAAAAAATTTTATAAATTTGTTACCTAAAAATATTTAAAATTTGTATTTTAAAGTATAATTTGGTAAAGGGTATATAAGATTCGGCACAGCCGAATATAGCTCTCTTATATTTTCTTCACTTGTTTAGCTAATTGAACTGTCAATTCACTTGTGTGTGTTACGGCGAAAAATACAATAAACCCAAAAGCAAAAAGAACAACAGGCAACTTTGACAGTTCAATTATCTTTTAACAAAAACAAAACATTGTTTTTGTACATGTAGTTCTGTCGTCACCTTCTATCAGAAAACTATGTTTCGATTAATTTTAGAGATGGGACATACAGGACTGCCAGATTGCTTTTTAAAAAAAAGTTATGACAACTTCCGTCACCAAGCGTATTTTTTGATACTTAAAGCCTAGTACTCTGTTCATATTTGCGAAAAAATACGGTTTTTTCATGCGAAAATTTGTATATGCAAAAAATGATCAGTTTTATCAATTATCGTGCGAAAGAAGTGCTGCTTATTTCGTGTGGAAAAATAAGGTTCCAGATGTATTTCACATGTTTTCCATAACAAGAACAGAGTCAAGGCGAATCTAATTAGATTCACCTTGATCTGTACTATTCTGTGATATGTTATTTTTATTCCAAAATTACGAATGAAAAAAAAAATAAAAAATTACCACTGAAGAATTTATACCAAAATCGCCAAAATGTCGATAAATCGTTAAGTATGACATCTTTGGTAAGTGGCATCATTGAATTTATTGTGTGAAATGACGTGGAATATTCTTGGGAGCGATTTGTATTAAGAAAATAAAAAAAAGGAAATTTGTACACGACATAATTTACGAAATAACCGGAAAAAGGCAAATAATAATTAAGAAATAATAACTTTATATGTGTACGTTGTGGTAATAAGAGTAAATACAAATAAACAAAGAATAATAATTGATTAAAAAATGTTGACCAACTTCGAGTCGAAATCGGCCCGTGTGAAGGGGCTGTCTTTTCATCCCAAACGACCATGGATATTAGTAAGTTTACATAGTGGTGTAATTCAGCTGTGGGACTATCGCATGCATACGCTATTGGAGAAATTCGATGAGCATGATGGTCCAGTACGTGGCGTAGCATTTCATCAGCAAATGCCGTTGTTTGTTTCCGGTGGTGATGATTACAAAATCAAAGTATGGAACTATAAGCAGCGTCGTTGCATCTTCACGTTGCTTGCTCATTTAGATTATGTGCGTACCGTGGCATTTCACCATGAATATCCTTGGATTCTTAGCGCTTCTGATGATCAGACTATTCGTATTTGGAATTGGCAGTCGCGTAACTGCATTTGTGTGTTAACAGGCCATAATCACTATGTAATGTGCGCTCAGTTTCATCCCACTGAAGATCAGATTGTATCTGCTTCGCTAGATCAAACAGTACGTGTTTGGGATATATCGGGTCTTCGTAAAAAAAATGTTGCACCCGGACCCGGAGGATTGGATGATCACTTAAAGGGACATCCCGGCACGGCCGATCTATTTGGACAGGCAGATGCTGTTGTAAAACATGTCTTAGAGGGACATGATCGTGGTGTAAACTGGGCCAGTTTCCATCCAACGTTGCCGTTAATAGTTTCAGGCGCAGACGATCGATTGGTCAAACTTTGGCGCATGAACGAATACAAAGCTTGGGAGGTCGATACATGTCGTGGTCACTACAACAATGTTTCGTGTGTTCTATTTCATCCACGTCAAGATCTCATCATTTCAAATGGTGAAGATCGTAGTATCCGTGTTTGGGACATGACAAAACGCCAATGTTTGTATACATTCCGTCGTGATGGTGAACGTTTTTGGGTTTTAACAGCTCATCCCACGTTAAATTTGTTTGCGGCTGGCCATGATGGAGGTGAGTTTTTAAATTTGTTTGATATTGATCGTATGTAGAAGCAGAACTTCCAATTAATTAATTCTAATTAGGAATCTCAATTCGGAATTATAAAAGCCATTCAGGGTTTAGCTTCATTGAAAGGCTTTTATTTAAATATAATTCATTTATGGTTAAATTAATTCATAATGGAATTAATTGATTCACCCTTTAAATGATAAAATTTAAATTCAAATCTAATGTAAATTGGACTAAAATACAAAAAGAATTGAAAAAAATGACTGCATCTTTTGTAATAGATTTGAATTATATCATGCAATATATTTTTTAGCTATTTCGTAATGAATTTGAATTTAAGAAAATGTGAATGATTAATAAGGAATTAATTCTATAAAGAATGTATTCAATACATTTGGCGTTGAAAGGAATCAAGCCTATAAATTTATTAACGGAATGGATAAGAGATAACATATAATTTGATTTCGAAAATGGAATTAAGAATTAATTATTTTAAACCTTTGTGTATAAGCAAGTTCTAACGTATTTGTATTTCATTTTCAGGCATGGTCGTTTTCAAATTGGAACGGGAACGTCCGGCATATGCTGTTCACGGAAACATTCTTTATTATGTAAAAGAACGTTTTCTGCGAAAATTGGATTTTACCACCACCAAGGATACCGTAGTTATGCAATTGCGTGGCGGTGGTAAGTCCCCAGTGCACAGCATGTCATATAATCCAGCCTTA
The DNA here is from genome assembly GCA_942486065.2 of Calliphora vomitoria. Lineage (NCBI taxonomy): Eukaryota > Metazoa > Arthropoda > Insecta > Diptera > Calliphoridae > Calliphora > Calliphora vomitoria. The sequence continues at coordinate 12,076,839 of OW818031.2, read as the reverse complement.
AATGCTGTTCTCGTATGCACACGCACCAACAACTTGGAAAATAGCACATATGATTTGTGTCAAATCCCGAAAGATGCCGAATCTCAAAGTGAAAATGACAGTAAACGATCTTCTGGTATAACTGCTATTTGGGTCGCACGCAATCGATTTGCTGTTCTAGATCGCAATCAGCAACTTGTTATTAAAAACTTTAAAAATGAAGTGACCAAAAAGATACCAACATTCTGCGAAGAGATATTTTATGCTGGCACTGGAATGCTGCTAATACGTGATCCTGAATTTGTGACTCTTTACGAAGTTCAACGTTTGGTGTCTGTGGGTAGTATTAAGCTGGCGAAATGTCGTTATGTTGTTTGGTCTCCAGACATGTCGCTGGTAGCACTGCTGTGCAAGCATTCAGTTACTATTTGCGATAGGCGTTTGCAGTATTTGTGTACCATTCAGGAGAATTGCCGTGTCAAATCGGGCGCTTGGGATGATTCTGGAGTGTTTATTTACACCACCAGCAACCACATTAAGTATGCATTGACAAATGGTGATCATGGAATTATTCGAACACTAGATCTGCCCATATATTTGACACGAGTCAAAGGCAACCAAGTATTTTGTTTAGATCGTGAGTGCCGCACCCGTGTACTGCATATCGACCCAACCGAATATAAATTTAAGCTGGCCCTTATCAACCGCAAATATGACGAAGTACTGCATATGGTCAGAAATGCCCGTTTGGTTGGTCAAAGCATTATTGCCTATTTGCAACAGAAGGGCTACCCAGAAGTGGCTCTCCATTTCGTAAAAGATGAGAAAACACGATTTGGTCTAGCCCTCGAATGCGGTAATATAGAAATAGCTCTCGAGGCCGCTAAAGCCCTCGATGACAAAGAGTGTTGGGATCGACTAGGCCAGGCAGCGCTTCTGCAGGGAAATCATCAAATTGTGGAGATGTGCTACCAACGCACCAAGAATTTTGACAAATTAAGTTTCCTTTATCTTATTACGGGTAACTTGGAGAAACTTCGCAAAATGAACAAAATTGCGGAAATCAGAAAAGATGTATCGGCTCAGTATCAGGGAGCCCTACTTTTGGGAGATGTCAAAGAACGCGTCAATGTCCTAAAGAATTGCGGTCAGATGTCATTAGCCTACCTGACTGCTGCCACACATGGTCTTGATGAACAGGCAGCTGCATTAGGAGAAGTTATAGCCCAGGAAGGAAATACATTGCCCGAAGTAAACCACAATGCTACTTTGCTCAAGCCACCAGTTCCAATACAACAGGTCGAAACCAACTGGCCCCTGTTGAGCGTATCCAAGGGTTTCTTTGAAGGCGCCATGTTGACTCGTGCAAGCACTAGTGCCACAGCAAGACAAGCTCTAAATGTTAACGCTGATGCAGCCCTAGACGTATCTGCGGGCGATGGGTGGGGTGCTGATGCTGATTTGGGTCTTGACGATGATGGTGACGACGAAATGCATGATGCAGAAGAAGGTGGTGCTGTTGAAGGCGCTGGAGAAGATGGAGCTGGCTGGGATGTAGGCGATGATGATTTAGTGGTGCCTGAAGAGTTGGCCTCGAAAATAAAAGCCTCTGCCCTTGACAGTGGATATTATGCTGCGCCAAACAGAGGACAATCTCCACCCCAACACTGGGCAAACCACTCGCCTTTAGTCTTGGATCATATAAAGGCAGGCTCATTTGAAACAGCATTCCGTTTGCTGAACGAGCAGTTGGGAATAGTCAACTTCCAGCCTTTCAAACCGCTCTTTATGCAAAACTACAGTTGCTCCAAAACAAGCTTCACCGCCATGCCCAATTTACAGCCATTAACAGCCTATCCTTTACGCAATTATGCCGAGAGTAATGCCAAACAACAGCGACCTGCATTGGGTATAAAGTTGAATGACTTGGTGCAAAGACTTCAAGCTGGCTATCAGTTGACTACTGCTGGAAAATTCTCCGAGGCCGTGGAAAAGTTCCATTCAATCTTAATAAGCATTCCCTTCTTGGTGGTCGAAACTAAACAAGATATAGCCGAAGCCCAACAATTGCTAAAGATCTGTGCAGAGTACATACTGGGTTTGAAAATGGAAACAGTTCGTAAAGGTCTACCCAAATCAACTTTGGATGAACAGAAGAGATTATGTGAAATGGCAGCCTACTTTACACACTGCAAACTACAGCCAGTACATCAAATACTTACTCTGCGCACTGCTCTCAACATGTTCTTCAAACTGAAGAATTACAAGACGGCCGCCTCATTTGCAAGACGTTTATTAGAACTGGGACCACGTCCCGAAGTGGCTCAACAAGTTCGTAAAATCTTACAAGCTTGTGAAGTCAACCCCGTCGATGAACATCATCTACAATACGAAGAATTCAATCCGTTTAGCGTATGTGGCATCAGCTTTAAACCCCTGTATCGTGGTAAACCCGAGGTGAACTGTCCCTTCTGCGCCTCATCATACGATCCTCAATACAAGAACCAGATATGCACCGTCTGTGAAGTGAGCCAAATCGGCAAGGATTCTATTGGATTACGGATATCTAATCTTCAATTTCGTTAGACTATTATTATAATACATTATTATTAAAAATACATACGTAGATATTTCAAATGTTTAGCTTTCATTCATTAAATGTATGTATGACTTTAACTTTTATTCAAGTGTCCAACAATAATTATTTTATAAAAACACGATTTAAACGATTCCACACTATTATTATTATGTGTATAATGCATAATTTTATTTTAAAAATATAAATACATTCATAATTATCAAATAATCAGTATTTATTTTGGATCTTTAATTGCTCGAAATATCAAAAACGCTATAGAACAATCTAAACCAAATTTTAAATAAAAAGTTACACGAATAAAAAAGTAATATTTTAGGATTTTTTTTTAATGAAATATGAACAAAATATTTAGTTTTATAAACTTCAACATGAGTGGTTTGTAAGACCCCTTTCACATTTGGCAATTTAGTTACGCAAGTCTGTTTGAACGGGGTCTAACTTCTACATTTTTCATTTGCAACCACATAATCGTTATAGATATCGGAGTCGATATAGCCGATATATCAGATATAGCTATTTAAATTCAGGAAAATCGTCCCACAAATGGCTGAAAGGCTACCTCGTTTGAAATCAACTTACATTACTTCGTGTATAGTACTGAGAATTATGGTATTATAATTATGAGTCTTAGGAAACATATCTTTTTTCTACAACATATCTTACTTTCTAGAATACGTTTAAAATTCTGATTTTTTGTTATCGTTATCCATTACTGGAATAATAAAAAATAATCCAAATTAGATCAATATATGAAATCGGTTTTGAATAATTTATTATTTGGCTAAATTGGCCTTTAATAGTGATAGTAGGTAGTGATTCATACTAAATTGAGAAAACAAAACCACTACAGTTTGTTTTTCAAGAGTTTATTTATATATTTATGTGTGAAGTTATAATAAAGAATGCTGTTATTATATATCAATATATTACTTAAAATTTAATACGAATATCTTAAATATTTAAAAATGTGTTGTTGATGAGAGCAATTGGATCTGATTTATGTTAAATGAAATTTGGTTATATGTATTTTTATGAGTATTGTTTCTAACGTCGCCACATGCTTGCTGCCCCAACTCCAATGCCGCCGGTAGCGACACCACGGCGTACTGCATCCATGTCTTCTGGACGATTCTCTCGATAAGCTCTTTTGGAATCTTCAAATTCACGCAATCTTTGGTTATATCGATCTATTTGATCTCGAAGTATAGCATCTTCGTGCATTGCTCTGCGTTCGTCATATTCCAAGCAGCCGACACCATCAAGCCGTTCCAAATCTAGCCAACCACGGAATCGCACGCAAACACCATTCATAATGAAATATGATTTAATGTGCACTTTTCCCTGCTCCTTTTCAAATTCGCACTCCTTGTCATGTATGTAGGGATTCTGGGTGGCATTGAAAACAAGTTGTAAATTTGTGCCAGATGCAACAAATGAAATCTCAGTGTGACCCTCTCGGCAGCCATTTTGAAAACGTATTTGCCGTTCTTCCAATGCTCGCTCACGGTATCCGGTGTACCGTATCTCACTCTCCCTGCTCAAACGGCGGAACAGTTCATCACTTTCGAATTTGGACTTTTGGTCGGGAACAACACGAGGCATTTTAAATATGAAACGTGGTTTCGGTTGTTCGTATAGACCAATTGTATCGTACGGTATCATTCCAGCTAAGGCTGCTTCGTTCATGGTGTTTTGGTTTTCAAAAAAACAACAAAGACTCGTTTGGGAGTAGTCCCACTTGTGTTGAGCAGCAATTTTTGATGATTTTTTACTTTACACTGACCCAAAAGAAATGTTTTCTTTGTTAATTAACAGTATATTTATATATTATTTAAAGAAAATGAATGCTTCCACGGTTTGCTTTAATTTTCTACAGTATTTAATTTTTCAATACGAATTGTGTTATACTTACATTTTTGCGGTTTTCTTTCCTGGCTATCAAGGCGAATTCATATATATGAATTCGCCTTTCTGGCTATTGTTTATCACAGTGATGCCATGTTTGCTTATTTTTGGATCTGGCAACTTTATACTCCTCCGGCTGACGTCCAACATGAGTACACACACACACCGTGCATTTCTTATGGGACTGATTGGTTTGAAGACCCCCCATTTTTAGTTACGAAAAACTTAATATAAAAAAAATGGTTTTGCTCATGTCAGCCGCGTCGGCTCATGTTTCATTCCATATTGTTTCAACTGTCAAAAACATGTGTGCAAGGCGAATTTATAGAAGGCGACCTCTTTCTTCACTTATTTCGATAATAGAACTGTCAATTGATTTGTTTTTGGTATACAACAACAGCCCACGTTGGCAGTTCAATTATCTTTTAACATAAACAAAGTACCTGTTGTTTTTGTACATGTTGTATTTCTGTCGTCACCTTCTATAAATTCGACTTGGCTCTTACACGTGCGGAATAGTCTTGTTAAAACAAAATAAAATATAATTGTTTCCAAAAAAAATAGAATATCCATTGTCTTTTGAAAATGGCTATTCCAAAAATCGAATCAAATGCAAAACCGAAAAAAATTGTATTTGATGATGATGGCGAAATCGTCAGCGAAGCAAAACAAAAATCGAAAAATAAAAAGGAAAAGTCTGTGAAAAAGACAGATGCAGCAGTCAAGGGTGAGGATGATGCAGAAATTGGAAATTTTGCTGAAGAGGAAGAAGATGACTATTTCTCAATGCGGGAAAAGAAAAAGTCAAGACAAAAAAATGAGAACAATGATAAGGAATCCGAGACACAGAAAAAGTGGTATTACATCGTAAGTTACATTACATATATTGTTTTTGAACTTTATTGATTATGTGTACATTTTAGTATCCACAATACCCTGCCACTGAGGAAATTTTAGATATGAAAGATAATGATCAGATGGAATTGTATAATATATGCCGCTCTTCTTACGATCAGGAAAAAGCGATATTTTTAAAACGTTAGTATATTTGTTGAAATCATAGAACAATCGTTAAATGTTTTTTTTTTTGCTTTAGATAATCCATCCGATTCTAGGTGGCTTCAAACTGCTCTCCACAAAGGTACTGCCAAAGATCGTGCTAATGCTGGTGCATTATTAGTTACTAGTAATCCTTTAGCTAATCTTGAGGCACTTTCGACACTCATAGGATTTACCAAGATATCAAATAAATCTAGCGCTGAAGTGATATCTATAGTTACTGATCTGTGGAAGGAGGTGCTGCTGCCTCCTAATCGAAAGCTTTATTCCCTCCAAATGCGAGGTGCTGATTGGAAATTAGTTCGAAAAGACACAAATCTCACTAAAGAACAGCAAAGAAAAATATATGCGTATTGGCATTTTGAAAATGAACTGAAGGATCAGTATTTTGGTAAGATTATACTAAATGGTATATCGATATTAGAGCCACTCATTTCATATAGAGGAGGGGAAATGACCCCCTCAAAATAAACATTGGTTTGTTTTATGACGTTTTCCAAAATATTACAATAAAAAATTCATTAATTTTGAAAAATTTGAATTTGTTGGGTACTTTGTTAACCAGATTTAATGTCCGATAACAAGCGAACAAGTAAAAATAAGAAGTAAATTTTTAAATATTTTAAATTACTTTAAAAAACTAAACATTTTCATAAAAAATCTTAGAAAAATAATACATATTGAGTAATATCCCAATATTCGGGGCCAGGCTGGAACTGAAATATATACCTTCGATTTTAAATATTACATATGTTGTCTTGGGAGAAAATGTAATTATGGTTATCACTATATCCAGGATATTTTGGGAAACATCATAAAACAAACCATTTTGAGGGGGGTAACAAACCCCGTTTTCTTCTGTAAGTCGGTCTAATGGATATACATACATATTTCTTTACAAAAATATCTTGAGCGATTTAGTAATTCCACTTTATGTCTTTTTTAGAATTTTTAAAGAATATTCAACAAGGCATCCAGACCGGACAGGATAACAATAAAACTGTATCAATTCTAACGGCATCGCAACTGTTATCATTTGCCCCCGAGAAAGAGCAAATGTTATTGACAATGCTGATTAATAAATTGGGTGACCCGGTGGCTAAAATAGCTTCAAAAGCTTTGCACCATTTGAGTGATGTGGCCCATCGTCATCCCAATATGTGTGGAGTGATTGTTAATGAAACTGAGAAACTTCTATTCCGTAATAATATCTCCGAGCGAGCCCAACATTTTGCTCTTTGCTACTTGGCAAGCATAGCACCTGCCGGTCGGCCAGAAGTCTGCACAAAATTAGTTCACATTTGCTTCTCCCTATTCAAGGTTCTGGTCCAAAAGGGAGCTATCAATAACCGAACTATGCAGGCCATATTACGCTGTTTACAAAAGGCTATATTGGAAGCCAAGCCGGCTTCTGGCAGCACTGAATTGCTAAGCAAAGAGATGCAAGATACTATATATCGTTTGGTGCACTTGGCCGACATTCGGGTTTCTATACAGACCCTTGGCCTGTTGCTGCAATTGGTTACCGTCAAGACAGAGAAAAGTGATCGTTTCTATAATGCCTTATACATTAAATTGATTGACATGAACTTAACAACTATTGGCACAAAATGTGCGGCCCAATTGCTGCACATTGTCCACAGGGCGATCTTTATCGATACGAATTTGGCTCGTGCTCAAGCTTTTGTCAAACGTTTGCTGCAGTTGGCTTTATGTATGCCCTCAAATATGGCAGCTGGTTGCTTAATCGTAATACACAAATTATTGCGTAGCCGTAAGGAACTCTGCCCTGAGCAGGATAGCGACACAACTGGTGGTAATGCCGTGAAAGTATCAGTGACTGACGAAGAATTGTCAAAGTTTGATAGTGATGGCGAAGAAAAGTATGATGATGTTGTCGACACAAATGATAGTAAGATTGAGGAAAAGCCAGACACTGACAATGTCGAATCTTCATGGCATCATTCCAAAGTAGCGTCATGTGAGAGTGAAAGTAAAGTTCGTGAAATGAATCCCAGTAAATATGATCCCTATCATAGAGTGCCAGCATTTGCCGGTGCCGAATACAGTCTGCGAAATGAGCTAATATTGCTGCGGGAACATTTTCATCCCACTGTACAAGTTTTCGCCGAAAGCATCTTAAACAGTGAGTTAACAAGTCCTTTTTAGTAACTATTTTAATATGTTGTGTGTGTTTTTCTAGACAAACGTATTGATTACTATGGTGACCCACTGCGTGATTTTGGTCTACCACATTTTTTGGAAAGATTTTCTTTCAAGAATCCCAAAAAGTTGGACCAAGAGAAATCAAATGTAACGACATTAGGTCACAAGCACTATATATCGTATGGACCTCGTGGCATGCCAGTAAAGTCTCTAACTCGTAACAATTGCAGTGAAGAGGAAATGTTTATATTTAATTATCTGGAGCAAAAGCGTAAGCAATCGGTTGTGACAAAAACGAAAACTGAAGACGAAGAAGATGATGAGGAGAGTCCACTAAAAGCTGGAGATGTAGATGACGATGAATTTGAACAGTATCTAGATGGATTCTTTGGTAAAAAGTCATCTAAGGAAGAAAAACATGAGGCCGATGCCGAAGAATTAGACTTTCTCAAAGAGTTTGAAGATGTCCTGGGAGGAGATTCAAAACAGAGTAAAGGAAAGGCCAAGAAAAAACTTGCAGCCGATGAAGAGGATAATATGGATGATATTGATGCCGATTGGGGGGATGATGATGATGATGACAAAGGAAGTGATTTGTCAATGGACGAGGATGGTTCTATCGATCTTAATGCAAATGAAGATGGCGATGAAGACGATGACGATCAATCAATATCTATGGATGAATTTGAGGACAACGAAGATGAACCGGACCATAGTAGTGACAGTGATATCGATGAAGATGATGATGAGGATGAACCAAAACATAAAAAATCAAAGAAAAATTCATTATCAGACATGAACGAACGTAACTTTGCCAAAAAGTTAAAACACAGTGATGGTAAGATTGCAAAATGTTAAATTTATGTATGTAATAAATAATTATGTTTATGTTTTATTTTCTTTTAGATATGAGTTCTCTCTTTGCTGCTGCCGATGACTTTGCTGAATTGTTAGAAGAAACGGGTAAAACAAAAGGACAAGGTACCTTAAACGCTGTTTTCAACGCCGACAAGTCCTCAGAAAAACAATTAAAATGGGAAGAACAGAGGCGTTCGAATACAAAATCATACAAAAATAAATCAAAACCAAGCGGTGGTAAAATGTTTTCTAAGAAACGTAAACATTAATGATAATAGTAACATTACATTTTAATTTACAATAGTTATTGTTTATTTTATAAAAATAAAAAGGATTAAAATTTTATAATACAATATTGGGTTTTTTTTTATTATATGCCTTCAAAATTAAGTATATATGTAAAATACTCCTGCATGAAATAACAGCAATTACCGTTACCGATACAATCGTAAATACGGTACCTCTAAATACGAAAGTCCCGACCATTTCAGCGGAATGAAATACAAGAACGGGTATTCTAGTTTCCATGGTAAATTTCCAAGAATTAAACTACGAAATACTGCCTCTTCCGCCCTATTCTCCGGATTTAGCACCGAGTGACTATTTCTTGAATAAATGTCTCGGCGGAAAGAGATTTTATCTCATAAAAGGATAAAACAATTGGAGAATCATTGGACAAAGTGCATAGCGCTCAAAGGAGAAAAATAAAATAAATTTGTGTCCAAAAACCTGTGTTTCATTAAAGAAGGAACGGACTTTTTGACCCAGCCTCGTAAATATACAAATTTACACATTCCTATAGACTCAGAATTATTTGCTGTTTGATATAAGTATGACCGAATATCGTTTTCATAATAAAACCTTATTGTAGATTTAAAACACAAATTTGTTAACAAACACTTTAGCTTTATAAACCTTTAATAAAGGTATTTTATTCATAAACGTTTGTTAAAGCCACAATAAGTAATGTACTGTTTTTTGTCTAATCTGGCAATGCTTCTCAGTTATTTCCCCTTTTTCGTTGTTAGTGTTGCTTGCAATTAGGATAAAATATTCGTTAATTCTCTTTTTTTAATTGTTTGTTTTTAGTATTAATACATTTTTGAAGAAAAGAACTAAAGTATTTGGAGAAAAAATATATATTTGATTTTAGTAAATTTATCCTAAGCTAAAATACATTAATATACAAACGTTTTTATATATTTTATTTCAATTATTATTAAAAGTATTCGAATGACGAATATTCTGTGATAAAATAAACATCACTGTTTTATGATTTGTTTTATTAATTTATTTTTATTGTCATTTTGTTAATTTTTAACAAAATTTAATGAATTTCTATAAAGAAACACATCATTTTAATTCCGGAATGGGTATATTAGATAGTGTGGACCTCCTTCCACAATGTTTTCACATTTTATTACTACATTTCGTTACAGGTTAAAAGAAAATGACAAAAATGGCAATCAAACGCACTTGCGAACCTCATATAGCTCACTGCCGGAGGAATTTGAAACAAAATCATATATTATTATATTGGAACATATTCCCCAGCGGAGTTAAAATTACGTTTGTCAATTGCAATAGTATCGTCTATTATTGCAAATTTATAAAAAATTATCTTTAAAATTCCCTTTTTTCCAGATAAAATGTAAAAAGAATACCTTAAAGTTGGTCTATAGTAGTGTTGAAGCTACAATAAATATTTCAAATTTATGAATGGTTTATAACAGACTTATAAGACTATTAAACGTTTATGAATACAGTTTTTTGATTTTTTTCTTATTAACGACTTATAAAGCTGTTTTAAGTTATTATGAATTAGACCGTAACGGTCTTCTTGTCTTTCGTTATTATTGAATTTCGACATATTGAAAATGTCTCAACTTAAGAACTCAATAATTTCACCCATTTAAACTCATTTTTAAATAATTTTTAAGTTTTATTAAAGGTTTATGTTTTATTAAATTTTGGATTTTCAATATATATATATGTATGTATATACTATAAGTATGTATGTATGTACATATGTATGTAAATGTATACATGTACATATGTATAAAATTACATCGATTACATCTTTTGATTTATATTTTTATAATTACTATTTTTGTAATACCAAGTTTTTTTTTTCGAATTGTAATTATTTCAAAGAATCTTTGTTTGTATGTATGTAAGTCTGCAAGTTAAAAAATAATTTAAATATGTATGTATGTATGGTAAGTGTAGATTGTTTAGCGAATTAGCAGTTACATATTTTATGAAAAGATCTATAGTAGTCGATTTCAAAGCATTTCAATTTCAATTTGAATTAATTTTTTTTTTTAATTTTATTTTTATATTTATAACATCTACATACAATTTTTATGCAAAACTTTTATTTGTATAAGAACTTTATAAACTTTTTTGTATAATATTTAAGGGGGAAAAAAAAAATTAATAAATCAATAAATAAATTTTAAGGCTGGGTATTTTAAACGAGTTTAAAATATTTAACCCTCTTGTGCCCATTATATTTTATATACAATAATAAAAAAACTTTGGTCACTAGTCAATATCTTTTACGTTTTAACTTTCTTGCGTCTGTTTTGTGTAAATTTTCGAGGAAATAAACTTGTCTTTTTCTTTTATTTGGATTTAATTTCGACACGCATATACATATGTATTTAGATAGTTTACAATTTAAAAGTTTAATATTTAATTGTAGCAGAGTAAAAAAATTGGATTTATTATTTAATTTTTTTTAAGATTTATTTTGTTTTTTTTTTTTAGTTTTTATTGATTTTGGTTTTAATAACAGTCTCAAGAGTTTGTGTGTTTTAAATTTTGGATTTAACTACATTTTTATATATGTATGTATAAATAAATAAATAAATGCTTTCCAAATGTTAATATTGTAATAGTTCATTATAATAAAATTAATTTAAAAAATGTACTCCTATTTTCTTGTTGTATAATTTCCTAAATTTTTTTTTTATTTATTTTTTTGGTTTAAGTGTATGCAGATGATGGCCGAACACAAATGTAAGTTATATAGAACCCGATCGCCTTCCAAACAACAATTTTGAAATATTATTAATATTTATTTATATTATTACATACTACATACTGGTTTTAGATGCAAATCTTTTTGCAAAGTAGCAATCCAACCACAAAATGTCCAAGATTGCAATTGTACACAATAGGCTGTGAATGTTTGTAATGTATTGTAGATAACACTCATAATCAACATAAAAATTTTGTCAATTTAAAATACCAAATGCCACTAATGATCAGTAATCTTTAATCTTTAAACTCCCTTTACCTATTTAGAAATATAAGTCATATATCGCACTGGTTCCTGTAAAGAGAGTCAATTCAAAATTTAAAAATTTTCAGTAGAGGCAAACAACTGTTATTTATTTTTAGTACATTACAATAAAAGTTGAAGACGGATAAAACTAGAGTTTCCAATTCGGCTTTAACCGAAACCGCGGTTTTTCAAGGCTTAAAACCGAAACCGACAATTTTTCTTCGGTTTTCACTTTTAATCTATTTTTACTAGAAAAATTTAGAAAAGAGAAACATACTTCTTTTGCCAATTATTTATACAATATCTCTAAACACAGATCGGTAAAAATATCTTAAGATTTGTTTAAATTTTTTAAATTGTATTACAATAATTGCTTTTGATGATGTAGCAGGCTACCTTTCGCAGGCTAAATAATGCAAAATTTTTGTATCAAAGTCTTCAAATATCCGTATAGCAGTTCCTATATTATCACAGATTTAATAGTTAATAAATTATCATAAAACCGAACCGAAACCGATCGGTTTTCAATTTTTTTAAAACCGAAATCGCGGTTTTGAAATTCTTCGGTTTTTTGGAAACTCTAGATATGATGTAAGATTTCTTGCAAAAAGTGAAAATTGAAAAATTTTGAGTTTACTCTCTTTTGAGGAACCAGTGCGAAATCTTTACATTTTCTGAGATAGACGAAGATATTTTTTAATTATTTTTCACATGATATAATATATAATACATACAATGTTATATACAAGATTTTCCATATAATACAGATAAAACTTTTATATACAAGATTTTCTATAGAAAATCACATTATATTCAAAATGTTCTATAGAAATACGGTTATACACAAGATTTTCTATAGAAAATACTGTTATACATAGAACACACTGTTATAGATAAGATTTTCTATAGAAAATACTGTTATACACAAGATTTTCTATGGAAGATACTTTATACAGAAGAATTTCTATAGAAAATACTGTTATAAATAAAATGTTCTATAGAAAATACTACTTAAATGCAAGATTTTCTAAAGTAATACTGTTATACATAATACTTTTTATAGAAAATACTGTTATAAATAAGATTTTCTATAGAAAAAACTGTTATACACAATATTCCATATTAAAAACACTATTATACATAAGATTTTATATATAAAATTCAGCTATACACAAGATTATCTAAAGAAAATACAGCTATAAATAAGATTTTCAATAAAAACACACTGTTATACATAGAACACACTGTTATAGATAAGATTTTCCGTACAAAATAGTGTTATACACAAGATTTTCTATGGAAGATACTTTGTACAGAAGAATTTCTATAGAAAATACTGTTATAAAAAAAATTTTCTATAGATTTTCAAGATTTTCTAAAGTAATACTGTTATAAATAATATTTTCTATAGAAAATACTGTTATAAATGAGATTTTCTATAGAAAAAACTGTTATACACAATATTCTATATTGAAAATACTATTATACATAAGATTTTATATATAAAATTCAGCTATACACAAGATTTTCTATAGAAAAGACAGCTATAAATAAGATTTCCTATAAAAATACTGTTATACACACGATTTTCTTTAGAAATACTGCTGTATATCATATTTTTTACAGAACATAATGTTATACACAAGATTTTACTGTTATACACAAGATTTTCTATTGAAAATATTGTAAAACACAAGATTTTCTCTAGAAAATACTGTTAAACACAAGTATTTTCTATAGAAAATACACTTATACACAAGATTTTCTATAGAAATACTGCTGTATATTAGATTTTCTATACAAAAAAATGCTATATACAATATTTTCTATAGAAAATACTGTTATACACAAGATTTTCTATTGAAACTACCGTTACATACAAGATTTTCTATAAATAATGATTTTCTATAGAAAACTGATCATTTAGAAAATACTGTCATACACAAGATTTTCTATAGAAAATACTGTTATACGCAAGATTTTCTTTCGAAACTACCGTTATACACAAGATTTTCTATAGAAAATTATGTTATATACAAGATTTTCTATAAATAATGATTTTAACACAAGATTTTCTATAGAAAATACTGTTATACACAAGATTTTCTGTAAAAAATACTGTTATACTCAAGATTTTCTTTCGAAACTACCTTTATACACAAGAGTTTCTATAGAAAATTATGTTATATACAAGATTTTCTATAAATAATGATTTTGTACAAAAAATTTTCTATAGAAAATACTTTTATACACACGATTTTCTATAGAAAACTGATAATTTAGAAAATACTGTTATACACAAGATTTTCTATGTAAAATTCTGTTATATACACGATTTTCTATATAAAATACTGCCATATAGAAGATTTTCTATAGAAAATACTGTTATACACAAGATTTTCTATATAAAATACTGTCATACACAAGATTTTCTGTAGAAAATTATGTTATACTCAAGATTTTCTTTCGAAACTACCTTTATACACAAGATTTTCTATAGAAAATTATGTTATATACAAGATTTTGTATAGAAAATTATGTTATATACAAGATTTTCTATAGAAAATACTTTTATACACACGATTTTCTACAGAAAACTGATCATTTAGAAAATACTGTTATACACAAGATTTTCTATGTAAAATACTGTTATATACACGATTTTATATATAAAATACTGTCATACACAAGATTTTCTATATAAAATACTGTTATACACAAGATTTTCTATATAAAATAGTGTTATACACACGATTTTCTATATAAAATACTGTCATACACAAGATTTTCTATAGAAAATACTGTTATACTCAAGATTTTCTTTCGAAACTACCTTTATACACAAGATTTTCTATAGAAAATTATGTTATATACAAGATTTTCTATAGAAAATACTTTTATACACACGATTTTCTACAGAAAACTGATAATTTAGAAAATACTGTTATACACAAGATTTTCTATGTAAAATTCTGTTATATACACGATTTTCTATATAAAATACTGCCATATAGAAGATTTTCTATAGAAAATACTGTTATACACAAGATTTTCTATATAAAATACTGTCATACACAAGATTTTCTATAGAAAATACTGTTATACTCAAGATTTTCTTTCGAAACTACCTTTATACACAAGATTTTCTATAGAAAATTATGTTATATACACGATTTTCTATAAATAATGATTTTATACACACGATTTTCTACAGAAAACTAATCATTTAGAAAATACTGTTATACACAAGATTTTCTATATAAAATACTGTTATACACAAGATTTTCTATAGAAAATACTGTTATACGCAAGATTTTCTATAGAAAATTATGTTATATACAAGATTTTCTATAAATAATGATTTTGTACACAACTGATCATTTAGAAAATACATTTATACACAAGATTTTCTATAGAAAATACTGTTGTAAATAAGATTTTCTATAGAGAGTAATGTTATACACAATATTCTCTATTGAACATAAGTTGTTATATAGAAAATTCAGCTATACACTGTTATTTAAAAATGTTTAAACATGACTTAACTTCTTTTTGATATAAATTGCATTTGAAAATATTAAACATTTTTTTCTGAAAATAGGTGGCATAAGCATTCGTGTTAATCTTCAAAATTAAGTTTTCCAAATTTTGTTTAATTTTGGAAAATTAATATTTTTTCTAATACATACTCGGTTATTGCAACAAACTAGGTTTTTATTACGTTTATACGTAGCCTATTCGCAAATAAAAATTATTTGCCATTAATTAACTCACTGTTTATAAGTCCCTTTGGTTACGGAATATTCTTGTTTTATGTGATGCCAGATGGTAAACTTAAGTAATTTGGTAGCAATGTTATTGGAAAAGATATGATAAATTGTTTATATTTTTAAATGCAAAAATGAAAGAATCTAAAATTCTTGTTTGTTTTGCAATCCAACTAATGCAAAAACACAATGAAATATTAAAAAAAAACGTCTTAATGAACTAAAAACGTTAAAACATATGGCAATGTTTAAAATCTTATTTGCAAATAGTGTCGTTAATCAGGAATTGTTTTCGTGAGTTAGCTATTCGCAAATAAAAAGTTAATTCAAATTTTTCTAATAGCAATATTTTTATTTGCGAATAAGCCGTGCGTATAAACGTAGTATTTTACAAATTATCCTAAGCCGTTTGCTCAATTCGAGCTCGTACTCTAGTTTATATCCGTAGTTTACAGATCTTGTATAATAATAATGTATGTGATGTGAGTTTTTTTTTCTGAAAATGCGATTGTAAATTAA
Organism: Calliphora vomitoria; assembly: GCA_942486065.2. Classification (NCBI taxonomy): domain Eukaryota; kingdom Metazoa; phylum Arthropoda; class Insecta; order Diptera; family Calliphoridae; genus Calliphora; species Calliphora vomitoria. The sequence continues at coordinate 12,060,695 of OW818031.2, read as the reverse complement.
ATATGAAATATGTAAGACTAACGGATAATTTTTTTTGAATATTTCTAAATAGAAAACTTCTTTGTAAAGCACTGCTTACAAAGGGAACTTTACTTGCATGGACGGAGAAACGGCCTAATAAACATTGATGGTATTACAGTACACAGGGTGCACAGTGTGTGCGAAAAAACAAATAGAGTTTGCAATTTTGTATACTTTTAAAGTATTTATTTTTTTTTATTGTTTAAAAAATGTTGTTTGTGTTTTTTGTTCTTTTTTGTTTTAATATATAAATTACATAAAAAATACGTATGAATGTTGTTTGTTTTGTTTGTTTTATATCAAGTATTTTGCATAAATTATTATGTTCGTATGTTTATTTTTTTGTTTTGTTTTAATTTTCTTATCTTTCTTGTTAGTTCATAACTTATATATTATTTAAAAATAAAAATGATTTCTTTTTGTTTTTTTTTTATGTATAAAAAATAAAACTTATTAATAAAATTTACAAAACTTTAAATACTAAATTTGCTTAATAGCTAAACTAAAAACAAAAAAAATTAAAAAAAGTGTTGAGAATTTTTCGCAATTAGTTTTGGAAATTACAATATTTTAATATTAATTCATATAAAAAAATGAATATGAAAAAAGTTTCACAAAATTAGAATGAGGGATAAAAATTGGAGAGATTTTTGTTATCGTCTGCTTATTGGGATTCTTTTTTTTTTTTTTTGTTTTTATTTAAACACACCCACATTCTGGATGCCCAGAATGAAGTGAACACCAAATTAAATTTGTTAAAGTTGGTGTGAGTGTGGGCGAGAATATAAAGTTAAACTAAATCAGTCATCATAAGCATCTTCTTCATCATAATCAGTCGTAGCTGAGCACAGAGTTTTTGAAGGGTCTCAGTTAGTGTAGACTTAATCGACGCGAGCATAACGGGGTACTATATCGTTGCTAATCCAGAAATTACAATTGGGATAATCTTCTTGTGGCAGGGGATCTTGACCCATATTAAGTACTCGTCTTCTTGGCTCGTACTGAGGCATGGTACCATGTGAGACATAATAGAAGAATAGTTGTTGCATGGAGGATACAAAGCGTCTTTGTTCCACTGTGTGTGGCTCATAACGGCCCAGTATAGCCTGGACATCGGCATCAACTGTCGCTAATTGCTGATCGCCTTCACCCTGGGTGACCACATAGAATGGCACTGAGGGCTGGAGACGGGCATTTGTTAGTAGGGGGCAAATGGTACGTATGTCGGTGATCATAGCGATGAGAGCACGATAATTAGTGGCATTATAACGTTGTATGGCTTCGTCGGTTAGATTGAGAGCTCCAATTTTAGATGATTCAAGGAAGTTGCGTATTTCTTCGGCTGTCCAGTTGGTGCGCTTATGCAATTTCTCAGTGTGTGACTCATGAGCGGTTGTGCCCATGACCAACTTTGGTTTGCCGGTATGTTCAATCTTCCATGATTCGGCAGGATGTTCTTGTAAGATATCACCATCGATTACCAGCCACTCATGGTGTGCAGTGGAGTTTTCCTCTACTGTGGGAATGTCAAGCGGGAAATGCAACCAGGTATCGGGGGTGGCATCCCATAATTTTTCAGCCGAAGTGTTGCGTAGACAAGCCACATCTTGGCAATCGATTTCTTGCATAATCTCTTGATTGCGTCTCTCAGATTCTGCTAATACTTTGCCGGGCAAAATGGCCGAGGCTGAGGAAACCCAGGCTCGAGTGTATAAATCTTCCGCCTTCTTCGAAGTAACCAAGGCAGATACCAAAGTACCACCAGCACGATGGCCCAAGAGCGTAACTGATTTGGGATCTCCACCGAAGTGAGCAATATTCAATTTTATCCACTTAAGAGCTGCAATAATGTCAGTGAGTGCATAGTTTCCAGATGAATGAGGATAAGTATCCTTGGTGAGGGCTTCCAAGGCCAGAAAGCCGAATGTACCCAAACGGAAATTAGGTCGCACAAAGATCACATCATGGGAACGGGAATAGCGGGCTGATGGCCTTAGGACACCAGGTGATGGGCCAGTCAGGCTCTCAGCTCCAATCATTACAATAACTGGTAGGGGATTATCGTAGCGTACATGCGGTGTAACAACATCCAAATATAGACAATCCTCGTCACCTATAATAGTGCCATTGCCCAGTCTCTGGGTACACAGTTCACTGGAGTTGTGAGCCTTCAAGGTGCCATTCCAGCAATCGTCGATTCCTTCTATTATTTGGGCCGGTCGCCAACGTCTATCTCCCACCGGTGGTAAGGCATAGGGAATACCACGAAAAGCAAAAGCACCATCCTCCTTCAAACCTTCCACCATGCCACAGCCGGTAACAGCGTCCATATAACGTCCCTCTCTGATGGGCGGAGAGGTGAGCGTCTCATGGGAGAGCACATAACCAATAACAGCGATAAGCAAGACAAAGAGTAAAATGCCTAGAGCTATAAGGGCATCATCCACAGAGCATTTATAAGAACGTAAACGCTGGCAAAATGACACTGGTTGTTCGTCAGTTTCTTCTGGGGATTTCTCATCATTAGCCTGTTTAATTTCGCCGCTAGGAGTTTTCTTAAGTTTTCCAATTTCTTCGACACCATTATTCTTAGTTGAAGCTTTGTCAACACAGTCTTGATCTTTTAGGGAATCATCCAAGGTCTCCATGGAAGCTAGCCCGGCTTTACCCATGCCAAGTTCTACATCATCATCGGATTTCTTTTTTGGAACCATATTGGCTATGGGCAGCTTGATAGCGTTTAAAAGACCCCGTTTTTTGGGAGGGCCATCTGAGTTTTGCTGTTCATTGCCAGCGGCTTCAGCTGCTTCTGCGGTAGCTTCTAAAATTTAAAAAAAATATATTAAAGAAATTTCGTTTTTTTTTTCATTCGCATGCTAAACTTACCACTTTTATTATCAGCTTCCGCATTTGAAGCCTGCTGCTTGGCCTGTTTCTCTGCGGGTTTACGGACGAAAAAATTCCTCAAACGTTCACCAAAATTTTTGGCGGGTTTTTCTTCTTTTTTAACTGGTTTACTCTCAACCTCTTCCAATTCTTCTTTAGTTTCCTTTTCCAGTAATTCACCTTCGGCACCATCACCATCCGACTTGGGTTTGTTTTTCATAAAGAAGCCGGGAAGTTTCAAGCCACCAATGGGGATTTTCTTCGGTTTAACTTCGCGTTCCTCGGCAGATAACTTTCTTTCGTCGTTGCCCTCTAAGGCTTCCGATTTAGCACCAGCTTCTGGTATATCAATTATTTCCTCACCGCCGCCATTAGCCTTCTTTTCACCAGACTCGGGCGACTCCTTGTCTTTCTTGTCTGAAGTTGGCGTAGAGGGTTTTGAAGCGGATTTCTTTTTATCTTCCACCAATTTCTCGGCACTTTGTTTGGTCTCATCTTCTTTCTTTTCGAGCATTTTGTCGGTTTCCTTGGGCTCATCCACCACCTCTTGTTGGGCGGTGTTCTCAGTCTGGGGAGTTTCTTTTTCTTCTTGTTCTCCCATTTCAATTGTCGTTAAATGTTTCAAAATTTCTTATATTTAATTTCACTTTTTTGTTTTTGCGTCTTGGACTCAAGCTGCGTTTAGCTAGTATTTATTGTAGTTTAGTTAAATCTAAAATAGAAAAAACAAAAATAATGTTAATTTATTTGTTTAAATAAATATTTATAGTATGAAATTTGTGTAGTTATTTGTATACCAAAAAATAAATACTAACGTAAACAATAACTTTGTTATTTATTTATTCTATCTATTTTATTTTCTAAAGGATCTAGGATCTATCACGTATGAAAGATAAATTTGTAATGACTAACTACTAGCTGATAAAGCTGGCTTTATATAAATATTGCTTAGCAGTTAGTATCTTGGAAATTTTTACTAAAAAAAACCACCCCGTTTGTGTATCTTTTAAAATTGTATATACATACATATGTATACAAAAAATATGTACGTGAATTTGAGTCCTTTTTCTGGGTTTTAGTATCTTTGTGTTTGTGTGTGTGCTTAGTATCATTGTTTTTGTGATCGGAAAACAAATGACACATTTCCTTTCATTGTTTAAAAAGTACGTGCACAATTTTCCTGAATTTTCAGTTTTAGGTTTCTTTAAAATATTAAAAGTGAATTTGCACAATGTAATCCCTCTTTTTTGAAATTTCTTTACCTGGTAATTTCAATAAGACTACCTGGAAATTTTCCAATCCAGGTAAACTAAAATGCTTGTTTTCCCTATTCGTTTTAATATGTATTGCTATCTGTAATTGATATTGAAATAAACCTTCTTGAAAACTGGCATACGTTAGAAATATGTGCCATAAGAATATTTTTTTTTTTTATAAAAAACTGGGTTTTCGAGACGGAAAAGCCTTAAAATTAGAGTTTTCTCCATATTTTTAAATAAATTAATCTTGATTTTCTTAAATACAATACAGATTTCGTTCATTCTTTACAAAGTTTTTTTTTTAATTACAGTCTGTATTTCAGGGGGTAACAAAGTCCCAGAGTTATAAACCTTAAAATCGTGTTAATAAAAATGATTTACAATCTAGTTATATGTATATTGAATACCAAAATCAATTTCGAATTATTCAAGTTATTCAAATTCCTTTGATCAGTCTCTGCCTCAGGAAAATTTACCAGATTATATCAAAAAGGCCCTAAGCACTGGAGCGTGTTCTGCTTCATTCAACTAACAAGTCCTAGACACTTTAATCGCTGTTGTTTTTGTAACATTTACATTGTTGTTGGTATTTTTTTCCTGGTCAAAAATCGTTCGCTATGTTGCAATCTTTGGCTGAGTGAAACTGGCGTCGTTCCGGAGCATAGATCCAATTGTCTTGAGGATTTGGAAACACATTTCTTTATCTTATTAGCAGTTGAAGATCCAGTTGAATCATTGACAATAGTGTAGGTCAATGATTTAGAAAAGTTGTTTCCAAATACTCAGCTTACACGACGTATATATCTATCATCAGATTCCCAGCAGAGTCCTTTGTTTGGTGATTAACTCCTTGGCGTCATTTCTCTTCCGTTAGTTCACGATCTCATCTTCCAAATAAACGATTTTCCTTCCCTACTCAACACTGCTTTCGTCGCCATATGAGCAGGAGTGGTCTCTGAGCTAAGTTTTTAGCTCCTTTGGTGACTTTATACTGCTCGCCGTACCATTTGTTAATTTCTTGCCAGTTTTGGTAACCAATTTCTTCTTCGACTGGTTTTTTCATAAAGTTTTTAATGTTTAACAATTAGGGGCTAACATCATGAGGAATTCGCTTTTATCAAGCTTTATTAGCTTTTGGGATTTTACACTTGACAAGGTGAGAAATCGCTTTATCTGTTGAGCCCAAAAATGGATCTCCTGTGGCGAACAAACTCCCTTTCAATCAAGGAACCCAACTTTTCTCTAGTACATCTCTAAAGGGTGGATTAGCCGACCGTAATGTAATGTAACCTTAACGGAACGGCTGATCGTTTCTATTGTGTGTAAAGTAGTTAAAGCAGTTATAGTGACAAAATGTAACGTAACTGTAACGTCTGAACCTGTTAAAAACAGAATTTCTTTACGTTTCTACGTGACATTTACTAACGGTGTTGTCAACTTGTTGATGTTAAGTCTTGTATAAAAAATACTTATTTTGCTCAGAACGCTTAAAAATATTTGCAGTGTTCTAAATACATAAATAAAAAACAAAACCTCTTAATGTAATGCTAATATTTACTTATTATACAAATTAATTCATACAAGTATTTATAAAATGTATACTAATAATCGCGCGAAAGTATTTAAGTTTAAAAATATTAAATTAATATTTTGTATACACAAATTAACTATACTAAGGGCCATTATTACAACTTGCCTTTATGTTTGAAATAGTAAAAGTTAACTTTAAACAATATAAAAAGGTACGCTTAAAGTCAACTTTTACTATTACTTATGTTCGTAATAGCAAGTTATAATAATGGGCCTTAGTATAAAGTACAATACAATATTAATTAATTTTTAAGTTATCGGACCTTTAATAAAATTGTCTCCTAATGGACAATGATGATGAATACATTATGTGTAAATAAATACGGTTTATATGTAAGTACTATTACCAAACAAAGTTAAATAAATAATTTTTTTTAAATCGCAGAAAAAAATTATAAAATCGCTTGAACAGTATTTAAAACAATTGTGTTGATAACATTTTCAAACAGCTGTTTACAATTTCAATCAGCGACAAGCGCGAAATATTAAAGAAAAACTTAAAATTAAACAAAACGTATTAAATTTGTCTTTATTAAAATGAACGACGAACAATTGATTTTATTGGTACAGGCCAATGAAAGTTTATACAACAAATATTGTTCCGGTTATATATTGTTTTGTTTGTTTATGTCAAAAACATATGACACGTTTTTAATGTTCTATAATCGCACTGAAGTCTTACGTTAAGTCAACATTACGGTTACATTTCATCAACGGTCGGCTAACCCAGCCTTAAGGGATGCAAAAGAAATGTTCTGATCCCACAAATATTTACCAAGTATTTACGTTTTTCCCAGAGTAACCTTCAGTGATCTGATCAGGTATCTCGCTCAAAGATGTATTACAGTCAATAAAAACTCCTGATCTCACTTCTACCTATAAAAGGGCCCTTAGTGATGTCTGACTATCCGAAATTACAAGCATTCTTGCATCTTCTGCATAAGAATTCAAGCACTTTCTTGATATTTTGTGGGATATTTTCCCATGGGAATTAAAATTTGTACAACAAATACTCGCAACAGTTTCGTCATTTGCCTGTTTGGGTCCACCCGTGAACTATAATAATAATAATACACTGATGTACGGTTCATTTTCAAGTCATCGGTTTTAAATGGCGTATATGCTCGGTAAGCTAATTTGGGATTCCAAAATCTCGCTCTTTACGAAGAATGTGCAAATATAAGGTAGGTTGTCATTACCCCTGTGATGGATAACAAATGAGGCGATAAAACTTATCCAGTAAAGCTCTAGCACTGACCTACACCAACATTACCCAGCACACTGGGCTTATAATGATATTAAATGGCCAGTTAAACATTCTTGGCTTTAGACTCCAAGCCATTGTCATTGTCATAATATTATGATACAGAACAAGGTATATTAATTTTATAAGGTAGTGTCATCGGCGAATTCAGAATACCGAGCGAATTGGTTATATTTTTGTTTTTATGTAGCAAGGCGTATCAAGGCGAATTAACAAGGTGAGTGCGTCCCGGCAACAAATACAACAATGCAAAAACAACAGCCTTGAAGGCGTATTAACAAGGTGAGTGCATAAGATCAGCTGTTTCTTAATTCGCCGTGGTTAAATGTAAGTCTTCTGTCAAACTATGTTTATGTTTACATTTGTTATTGTAAATAACATAGTAATATTTTAATTCGCCTTGATTTTGACATTTATTCTACATTTTAACAAAAACAAAATGCCTGTAGTTTTTGCATTGTTGTATTTGTTGCCGGGACGCACTCACCTTGTTAATTCGCCTTGATATGTAGTTTGACATTGTGCCTGCACTTGAAGGCGAATTGGCTGTCAGGGAAAAATGTCAAAAAACAGCTGACAAATAAATCAAAGCGAATTTTTGTTAAACAAAAAAATTTTTATAAATTTGAATCTGTTTGTAATTTAATTTGATGTTGTTTAAAAATAAAACTAATTTCGTGTAGTATTTTTATTGGTTTTAAAACATAAACGAATTTAACAGCAAAACGGTGCCTTTAAATAACGTTTTCAGAAAGCCATGACAGCAAACAAACAAAGCAAAATGTTTCAGCAAAAATTCTACAAATGAACTGCCGCCAATTGTCATTTATATAAAATTATAAATATCAAATGGAATTAAAGCACAATTAATATTCCACAAACATATCATATTACCTATACAGAGACAGGCAGTCGTTTGCCGGTCTTACGTTTCGACGAGTAGCGCCCAGATGGTCACAACCCTTATTGGGTGAAAAACCATTAAACTATCATTTATGGATGCCCCACATAACGAATGTGACTGCAGCATAACGGGTACGAATGAAAAATATATTCCAACCTCTATTTCCCCTGATTATGGTATCTAGTCGCATTAAAACAACCAATCCAAAAGTTCCCATTAGATAAACAACATCTAGTTCCACTTGCTTGGAAAGTTGGATGTGTAATACATTGGGAACTGAAACGCCCGATAACATGTGATCCAGATTTACATTTATCCAAATATGTTTTATAAAAAGCCTGGTTTGACATTAACAAAATGAAAACAAAGTTTGACATTTACAAAATGTAAACAAAGTTTGACATTTATTCTACACCACGGCGAAAAATGAACATACATAGTAGCAAAAAACGATCAGCTGTTCTGATAACACTACCTTATAATTAATATACCTTGATCCAAGGCGAATTCATATCGTCCCTACAACAAATACAACAATACAAAAACAACATACATTTTTGTTTTTGCTTTTCATCCCATCTGTCAAAAAAATACAAGTACGGCGAATTCAATATTAAACTGGAATTTAACAACAAACCAGTGTAAGTTTTATATTTATTGCTTTATTTCATGTGGAGGATGTTAAAATGTTCGATGAAAGTTCAAACGCGTGGAGAAACAGAAGAAATTGTATATAAAACAATAGGAAAAAAGTGGACGCATCAAAAACACACAAACACAAACACACACATATATATGACGCGCACCAATATTAACAGTTGAGATGAAACAGCTGACGATCAGCTGGGCTAACGAGTACACCTTATATGAATTCGCCTTGCCTTGATCCAGAACATTTCGACAGCTATAATTGAACTAGTTTACATTTTTAAAAGCCTCGATCAAAGGTTCAAAAACTTTATGAATTTATTGACGGTTTTAAATGGAACTTTAGAAAATTAATCATTAAATGCAATTGAGTCCAGGCATATCGTGTTTTTTTTTGTAATGTTTTAAACTAATTTAGATCACAAATGTAATAACATCTTTAGACTTCATTAAAAACTATTAAAAATTAAAACATTTTGTGACATCATTTTTGTTTCAAATCCACCAACAATTATTAAAAAATTTGGGTAAATACGAGCATAATTTAAAAAAAACTTTATAAGTAATTTTATTAATTGCTGCAAGTATTGTGGTAATTGAAACTACAACTAGTCACGCTACTTGAAAGATGACGTGTTAGACATTACCATGCATTCATTTCCATGTACATGTTACGCACTTTTAAAATACATACATTGTTAGTTTTCTACAATATTTCTAATAGATTTGAACCCAAAGATCATCCCAGTAAAATAAAAAACATCTTATCTGTCGTATGTATGGTTACTCATTCGTATCTGTTGTAATATTTGAACTGAACTAAATATTTAGTTTATTATAAATATGTTGCAACACTTGGAAATTAAAAGAGCAGCTAATTTCTATTTTTAATACACAGCAGACTTAATCGTTGCTCAACAATTAAGGCACAGTGGGAATGGTCTTAAAATTAGTGTTAATAAATTCATATGTATATTTTGAATATCATAGAGAAGTATCAAAACTTTTAGAAAAAAGTATTTTAAAGGTTATGCACATTTACAGAGAGCACGTTTTCGAATTTTTGTTTTTAATTGAAAATTTGGAAGTCCCGGTTAAAAAACTTTCCAACAAAATTACCACACCATCTGGTAGCCCATGGAACCTATATTACCAGATGGTTTGGTAATTTTATTGAAAAGTTTTTTCAAAACTGTTTCCATTATGTAGCTTATATAAAAATCTTACGATAAAATTGTGTTTTTGTTTTTAATTTTTCAAATATTACGGTTTATTACCATTAAAGCAAAACTTTAAGTACTTTTTGCCAAATAACAGTGGGAGATTAAAAAGGGGTCCTTCATATACCCAACCATATACATATACATTTATGTAAATATGCATTGTAAAAGGCTTTTAAAAATATTGCTTTCGTGTGGCGCCTATTGTCATAAAACTGCCTCATACTGATTTCTTCCGGATTACAGTTACAAAGTAATAAAAACGAAATATTACCTGTTTGACATGAAATGTTCCTGCAGACAGCAGTCTACTATTATAAACAACTACAACACGCAGCTATTCACCTATCATACGAGTACATTTTTCTTTTTGCTAAAACCTTAAATTCATAGTTTTTGTTTAATTCATTTAAAACTTAGACGATGTCGAACATTTTTAGTACCACTTAAGAGTCAATAAGACATGGTCAAACATCATTAGTCGTGGTCTTGAAAGTTAATCTTCATATTGAGATATGTAGCTGTTTACTGTTCAGCTACCTGTCTAAATTGCAAATCATTAGTCTGTGCTAATATTTTTTTGTTATTCTTGGCAAGAAACCTTTTGATGGAATGGTACAATGCAGGAAAGTTGAAAAAAAAAATTGCATTAGGAATGGATTTAAATCCGTTTTTATCAGCATATCACAAGGTGTCTTATCAAGTCATATTGTCATAATGTCCTAATATTTCACAATGGTTTTTATTGATTTTGTTATCGTAACGAACCAGCAGAGACCAACGCCGAATGCTTAAAGGGTGGATTAGCCGACCGTAATGTAATGTAACCTTAACGGAACGGAACAGCTGATCGTTTCTATTGTGTGTAAAGTTGTTAAAGCAGTTATAGTGACAAAATGTAACGTAACTGTAACGTCTGAACCTGTTAAAAACAGAATTTCTTTACGTTTCTACGTGACATTTACTAACGGTGTTGTCAACTTGTTGATTTTAAGTCTTGTATAAAAAAACTTATTTTGCTCAGAACGCTTAAAAATATTTGCAGTGTTCTAAATACATAAATAAAAAACAAAACCTTTTAATGTTATGGTAATATTTACTTATTATACAAGCATTTATAAAATGTATACTAATAATCATCGAAAGTATATAAGTTTCAAAATATTAAATTAATATTTTGTATACACAAATCAACTATACTTAGGGCCATTATTACAACTTTATGTTCGAAATAGTAAAAGTTAACTTTATGCAATATAAAAAGGTACCCTTAAAGTCAACTTTTACTATTACGAACAAAAAGGCAAGATTTAATAATGGCCCTTAGTATAAAGTACAATACAATATTAATTAATTTTTAAGTTATCGGACCTTTAATAAATAAAGTCTGTATGACAAACTAATAAATAATATTTATAATTGTCTCCTAATGGACAATGATGATGAATACATTATGTGTAAATAAATACGGTTTATATGTAAGTACTATTACCAAACAAAGTTTAATACTTTTTTTTCTAAATCGCAGAAAAAAATTATAAAATCGCTTGAACAGTATTTAAAACAATTGTGTTGATAACACTTTCAAACAAGCGTGAAATATTCAAGAAAAACTTAAAATTAAACAAAACGTATTAAATTTGACTTTATTGAAATGAACGACGAACAATTGATTTTATTGGTACAGGCCAATGAAAGTTTATACATCAAATATAGTTCCGGCTATATTTTGTTTTGTTTGTTTATGTCAAAAACATATGACACGTTTTTAATGTTCTATAATCGCACTAAAGTGTTACGTTAAGTCAACATTACGGTTACATTACATCAACGGTCGGCTAACCCAGCCTTAAGAGTCGGTTAAGACAAGCCGACGACGTAACAATATGTTAACAAATAAAGCAATAACGCCGGCAGAATAACGGAACAATATTGCTTACCACTGGGTCTACAACTGACATGAAATGCTTAACATTAACACTAACATGATGTTAGTGTTAGGTATAGACTCATTACGTTAGCGTTTTTCTCATGTTTTAACACAGTTGTTGAACCATGTGTTTTTAACAACTCTTTTATAACTTCAGGTTTTAACAGCATTTCATGTCTGTTGTAGACTCCGTGTTACATATGTTAAGGCTATGGGAAAACGTATTTATGTTAACACACAATTTAAAAGGTGTAAAAGACGATTTACTTTATTTTAATTTTTCGTAAAATTTCGGCCAACAATTTTTGTTCGGTGTTTTTATGACGCTTTTTTTTGTTTTCTTTGAAATGTCAAACACGAATTAACAACCAAATTTTAGATTTAACCCCTTGTCTATACCTGATACATTTTTATCATGATAAACGTCAAAATGGTTGTCAAGATAAAAAATTATCAGGTATAGTCTCCAATTATTAGTATTATTGTTTCGTTATGACAAAATTGTTAGTGCTTTTGCTCAGACAACTTTGTCTTGACAACAAACGTCATTAATTGTCATAATAAATATTTGTCAAGTATAGACAGGGGGTTATGTTCGCAACAAATATCAACGAAGAACTGTTGACAATTATTGCCGCAATTTTAAAATCAATAAGATCTCATTTAAAGCATTTCATTTTGGTGAACTCTGCTCTACAGCACGTCTCATTCATGAGAGTTGTATTCCATGTACTGAAGTATTTCTTGTACCAAGGCACTTGAATGCTTTTTTCGACACTTGAAAATGTATTTAGTCTAGCAGACATTTTATGGAATACAATAACATCAAGAGCTTCTGAAACCATAATATTTATAGCATTCATAAATACAAATGAAGAAACATGATACGTAATATAACGTTGAGGCTTGTGAGCATTCAAAATGAACAACCCCATTTAGAAATTGTTACAAGATCCGTTTTAAGCGTAGCATTCATGTTTTGCCTATTGAGCCCAATCTCCACCACACTTAACTAATAGTGTAGGAAACACAATGGAGCCCTGCGGTACTCCTAAATTAATGTTAAATTCTTTTGAGAATTGCTAAAAGTTATTATCGATTGGAAAAGTCTACACTCAAAACTGTACTCTCGAAAAATCAGTGTATAGAATGACAGCATAATTTCAAAAGTAAAACCAGCATGAATTCCATAGAATATCACTAAGTAAATTTCTAAATTACAGTGCGATCGTTGAGAAAGCTGGATCAAAATGGATAGAAGTTATTACTGATACCAAAAGCAATACGTTTAGTTAAGACTAATATTTGACGAAATCACGTTTTAAGTACTTAGGACAATTCAAAACAAATATTTAGTTTTATTTTACTTGATGCTGTTTGATCTTACAAAACACTTGTAATAGTAAACAACGTCAAACAAATATGTGCTAAAAAAAATATTTGGCATGTGTGACCCTCCCTACCTTTAGATGAACGAACTTTTTTTGTCAAATCCCACAAAATATTTTAGTAAACTTATCATAGTTATTATTAGGTCTGTTCAGTAATATGAATTATTAAAAATGTATCTAGTTTTTTTAGAACAATTTGTCATAATTTCATAATAATATTTGATCAGTCCTATTGAAAAGAACATCTAAATTTAAACTACTTTCACTTGCAACTGTTTTTTACTGAATAAATATAAATTCTAAACAGTTTGGAAAACTAAACAAAATTTTAAAGAAGTTTTCTTTTTTAAAAACATTAATTAAATTCAACTTGACGGTTGAAGAAGACTAATGCCGGAAATGAAAGATATAAAACATTTGACCCAGACCCTTATGATGCGCTTCAACGCCAACGCCAACACCACCACTACAATCTTCTCCAAACAATGTTTTGTCCAACACGTTCTTCTCTTTTTAGTATAAACAATGAAAAATATTTACAAACATTTTCAAAATCATAGACACGCGTTCACCCTTTTTCTTCTATTCTTTGTAATTCTAAACACTAGAATTTCCGTTAAACTTAAATGGAATTTAAAAAAATGTTTGTTTATGTTCGAATAGGGAGAGAGACACACGTAGTAATTTTGGTGTAAAGTGTTGAAAAAATTTGTTTTGTATACAAGAAAATAATTCAAAATAATATTTACATTTTATTTTCACATTACAAGTGGAATTGTAAAATAAACATTTTCGGTGCGTGTGTATTTTTAAGCATAGACGTAAGATATAAGAGAAAATTAATAAACGACTATTTTTGTTTATTTCTTATAAAAATAAGTGAAGTAGGTGATGCATAACTTTTCAAAACTGAGAATAAAATCTAGTCCTAGACTCCAAAAAGTCTTGGCCTTTAATTTAGTGGTCGCCATATTGATTGTAGTTTTTGTTTCTTATTTGATAATTTGTATGAACAAGGTTGAGCATATTCAACCCCTGATGTCTATGAATGCCGACAACTGTTTTAATTGCATGAATACGAATAGCAAATATTGCTGTCATATGCAAAATTATGGGCTCTGTAATAAATATGATTTACCTTATATCTACACCTGATACATTTTTGTCATGATAAACGTCAAAATGGTTGTCAACATAAAAAATTATCAGGTATAGTCTCCATTTATTAGTATTATTGACTCGTTATGACAAAATTGTTAGTGCTTTTGCTCAGCCAACTTTAGCTACCTACACACGGTTGTCAGATTGTACAATATTGTCAGAAAAATGTTCAGAAAATGTCTAACAACCGTGTGAACTTACAATTTTTGTCTTACAACGTTGTCATAAAAAGTATTATCAGTACATTATAAGGCAATATTATTGTCAGACATCTGACAATCGTGTAAATACCTTACGTTGCCATTGCCAGATCATTGTCAGAAACTTTTTATTGTCATATGTGCGAAGTTTATGCATCTGACAATGGCATCATTGTCAGATAAATTATTTCTATTGGCAACACTGTGGATATGTATTTAAAATAAACAAAAGTGAAGCAACCGTGTGAACTGACAATTTTTGTTGGCAGAAAAAATTTATTGTTTAACAATTGTCTGGCAATGAAATTGTAAGGTTTTCTTACAATCGTCTAAACTGACAATTTACCTTTTGCTAATAATATTTCAGTGGCAGTACATTGCGAGCACATTGCCAGACATTGTAAAATCTGACAACCGTGTGTACGTAGCTTTTGTCTTGACAAAAAGAGTCATTAATTGTCATGATAAATATTTGTCAAATATATACAGGGGGTTAGAATATTGAGAAATGTAGTAGGAGACGAAAAATACAGACTTGTGGTACCTCTGACTATATTTAAACACATTTGATAAGGTCCCGGTTTAAGCCTTGAAAAATGTGAAAATACACCATTTTTGCACCTTGATAGGAAATTTAGTTTGTGTCCTGTAAAACACAAAATATATGATTTGTTTTCTAATTTGTTTAACTTTAACGGTATTTATTTTTAAAGATTTGTACGAACTGACTACAATTTGCATAAAGTCTTAAAGTTTGACTTATTCTCAATGAATAAAGTTATGTTCACTTAAATTCATTGGCAAATGTCAAAATTAAGGTAATTTTTTTACTTTTAGTAGAATAACATTGGGTACATGTTATCGTATTATTTAATTTTTATTATTTTATTGTCAAGAATTTGTAAATCATAACTAAAATTGTATTTAAAACCAACTTGTGATATTAAATATTGTTACGTTTTTACCTTTTAAAAGCGGGGTTTATTTCCTTTAAATAAACCGGATACTTTTGATTGCAACTAAAAGCAGCTTAGTAGTTTAAAATTTGTAACAACTCTTTATTTATTTAAAATGCACAACAACAACAGTTCAAATTGTCACTCAGTATTTTTATACAGGTTTATCAATTCGCAGAAATGCACACAAACTTTATAATGTACAAACTCAAATGTACACGACAGTTGATGTTAATTCTAAAAGCGCGAATGATAAACTCCCTGACGACTGTCACCTCTGCCACTATTTATTGACACGCCATCTTCCGTGAATCTTCTACCATGATCTTAACGGACAAACTAGTATATTCGAATTCTAGAGCTTTTGATGTTCATGTTAGCAGCTTAAACATTTAGTGTTGCCATATTTACAAACAATGCTAATAACCGCATGCTACTGGACGTGTTACAGACTGTTACATTCAAATCGCTATTGCAAATATTAATTTTTATAATTTCATCACGCCCCAATTTCAACATTTTACAAAGTGGGCGTGTCTTGAATCTAAAAATATAATTTGTGCTTTTAAGTATGTTCTAAAATTTAATATAGGTTGTTATTTGCAAGCTTCAATTTAACAAATTCTACACAGAGCTCACTCGTATCAGTAATTCATTCCATAAAACCTTTATCAACAAAACAAATCCTTTAGCTACATTCAAAGAGTTTTATGTGGATTTATTTCAAAATAAAATTGATTCAACCTTGGATAGTAAAATAAATTGAATGAACAAATTTTATCTTCATTCAGTTTTGTTTTACTTTTAATCATATGCAAATGAAAAAGTAATAGTTTGGAATTAATGATAAATTTTATTAAGCTCGTTTGTAATGGATTTTAAATGAAAGTTGAATGTTTTAATATAGAATGAATTCTCAAAGGAAAAAATTCAATAAGTTAAACGTACTATGGGAATAATTCGTATGTATTAATTCAGCACTAAGAATTATTTTGTTCATCTTTAACTCAATACTACGTATAGGATATTTCCCTTCCTCATGACAAATATCCGGGATAGTTATGATAACAAAAATATGTCACTCAAGTGACATCATCATTAGCCTATTGTCAATATTGTCGAAATTTTTTGAAAAGATGCGGCTTGAAAGCCTTATATTACACCTTAATTGAATTATTCCTCAACATAAATTTGGTTTCAGAAGGATGCACAGTACTAACGAACAGATAACTACTCTTGTCCAGAAAACCTTCCAGAGCAAGCAGTATTGCTCTGCATTTCATATTGACATATCTCAAGCCTTCGATAAAGTCTGCAAGTAGTATTCTAGGGCCGTTCCTATATATTTTATATACTGCAGATATGCCTACGAGCGCATTGACTGAAACATCTACATCTCACATCGGCGAATTAGATAAATGGCTGAACAAATGGAAAATAAAAGTCAATGCAACAAAATGTACTCACGTTACATTTATAGCCTTTTTACACTAGAGCACATCTAACATCTACCATCAATTTGCAAAGATGTTAACATCTTCCCATAAGAATTACACAGGGCTTAGAAATCAACATCTTTCATCGTCTTTACAGGTTGTTCCTATCTCATGTTGTTCCACCTAACATCTTTCGATAACTTTAATGTCATCTCCATAATTTTAGTGTCACCACTAATAAAATGTCAATGACAT
Source organism: Calliphora vomitoria (assembly GCA_942486065.2). Classification (NCBI taxonomy): domain Eukaryota; kingdom Metazoa; phylum Arthropoda; class Insecta; order Diptera; family Calliphoridae; genus Calliphora; species Calliphora vomitoria. Next base: position 12,043,574 of record OW818031.2, on the reverse strand, counting down.
TCAAAAAAATGTAAACAAATATTTTTATGAAAATGAGGGCGACATTTTATTTGTTTGAAATACAAATGCATGTTTATTAAAAAGTTTTAATTTTTTAGTAATAAATAAAACCAGTTTAAATTTACCTCGTATTATTGAAAACAATGTGATTTTTAATATTTTGGCAATTAAGATGATGCTACAAGTGTGAACAAATGTTTCATGTTTTCAACATCTTCCATACGTTTCCCCAAAATGTACGTTACTCTAAGTGGAGAAAACTGTCGTCGCATACATATAAACAATATCAAGCTGCCGCTTAACATGGATCCAGCATATTGAAGCAAAGGTTACACAAATAAAATTAAAGTCAGCTCAATTGCACTGGCTAATTGACCCACGGTCTGCTCTAGACTTGAAATATAAAGTACTTTTGTACAAGACAGTCATAAAACCGATATGGCTATACGACAGTTAGCTATGAGGAACAGCCACCTCATCTAACGTTGAAAAATTGCAAAGAAAGCAATCAGTAAAGTTAAGAACAATAACAGGTATTCTGGGGATCTCAATGTCCCCATAATACGCGAGGAGATCAAACTTTCCAGTTTAACCTACCTGTTAAAACTAATGGATCACCTAAATCCCCTTGCCAGAGAGTTGCTGTCATTTGAGGGTTATAGACGACTGAGACATAGGGAAACACTGGATCTGGCTAGATAACCAATTTATAGAGCACTTATGTTGGATATTGCAGCGGCAATACCAAGTTTAGTTTTAGTTTAGGTTAAGATTTAAATACTTATTGTAAATTTCTAAAAAGAAAGATTCAATAATGAAAAAAAAATGAATTCATATTGAATTATTTTATGGAATAGTTAAGATATCAAATTAAATTTGATTTAAACATTTGAATTAAGAATTAATTCTTTCAAAGATTTGAGAGAAAGTAAAAAGAAAGATTCAATAAAAAAAAATTAGTTCATAATCAAGTATTTAATGGAATAGTTTAAGATATCATATTAAATTTGATTTAAAAATTTGAATTAAGAATTCATTCTTTCAAAGATTTTGAGAGAAAGTATCACAACTTTGGTAATTTACAAGAGATGTAAGATGAATGATAGATGATTTTAAGATGAAACTCTACTTTTTAATCTAATCGATATTACAAACATGACGGGAAATTATGTCACGTTACTAATGTCGCGTGACAAATCATACTAAAGTTTGTAAAATAAAAACCAATGTAAACAAAATTGATAGCTACATTATTCAATTTTAATTTAAAACAAAACTTTAATGAATTATCTTCCAATTCTTTGATTATTGTATTCTTCTAGAGGCAGTCGAAAACGTGTCTGCAAAAAATGAAGAGAAGATAAAATCTGTGTTTATTGTTGGTGTTTTGTCTAAGCTTTAATATTCCAATTAAAACTTGAGTGTCTGTAATTCGCATTCACCTTTCCCCTTTTGGGAAAAGGTTTCCTGATGATCTGGTCTAAGCAACCAGTGAAATGCGCATAGGAATTAGCTTATCCCCCAACAATAAATTTCAGTTAATTTATCCAATAATTAAATTGGGAATTTAGCACATAGAAACTAAATCTTACCAAAAAAATTAATTTTGTATTCCCAAAAATAACTTTTTGTTGTTATATTTTGATATTATATTTTTTGTCACGTTCAGTATACCATGTTTACTGTGAATATATTGGAAACTACTAATCGACAAAACCTACATTTTGCACAAAACATAGTGCTACAAATATGCTATTGAAAAATGTAAATAAGGAAAAGCTAACTTTAAGATTTCTTTATTTTTTGTCACTTTAAAGGCGTACGAATGTCACGTTCGCCATATGTATTTTGGGAATCCTTATAAATAAAAAAACAACCATTATTTCCAGGGGGCCAATGTAGTAATAATGAAATGTGTTTTGTTTAAAGCACATAGTACTAATTATCTCTTTAAATGCGGTAAATTGACAATTCGGAAATCTTTAGGAAAAAATGTCCCTCTTTTTATTTACATATTTTCTTAATACTTTAGTTGTTTTGTTCATAAGTTATAATTTTATTTTAATAATCTTAATGGTATTTAAATAGATAAAATGTTAAAAAACAAACAAATCCTTTAAAATCAGTTGTTGCCATGTTATTGCTTTAAAATACAGAGTTCAAATGTAAATAAACCTTTTAGGACTGCGATAACGTCCTAGCACGATATAGCAATAGTAAAAAACAACAAAAAAGGAAGTGGAGAAAAAATTATGACGACTTAAAGGTGTTTTTTGCATAAAAAATACACAGATAAAACTTTTTTAGTTTTGTTTGATTAGAATTTACCTACACACACACACGGAGTCAAACATAAGTATACAACCAAATACATGAATATACACAAACCTAAATAAAGATGTATGTATCTAAGTATGTTTTGCACATAGATACATTTATTTTAGTAAAGTGTGGTAGTTTTGCTTGTGTGCTAATTCACAAATACACACACACTTAACAAAAAAGGATATTTTCTTTATTTTTAAGTTTATAATTTAGATTTATGTTGAATTTTTTATTTAAAAAATATTAGATTTATAAAAACACTCACTTTTTTATTTATTTTTTTATTTATTTTTAATATAAAAATAATTTATTTGTTTTATTATTGTTGTAATGTATTTATTTTATTTTATTATTTTCTTATTTTTTTTGTTTATTTTATTATTGCAGCAGCCTAAGTTTTTAGTTGCTTTCATCTATATATCTCATCACTAGTTAAAATGTTACAAGTACTGTACTACTGTTGTTGTACAAAACATCATTCTCTTTTACACATAGCAAAATATTATTTAAAATGAAGAAAATATGTAATGATGATGTTTTTTTTTTTTTTTTTTAGTTCAATCACAATTTAAACAAGAAAAACAAAAATTCGTAGGTCCGTGGTACTTTCTTCGACACGTTCGTACCGTTTCAGAGCGTTGTTCAAACTATTCGCCGGCGCACAAAAACTTTTAAAAAGTAAAATCACCAGAGAAGTTTTATTTTTCTATAAACTCATACACAAACACGCATTATTACTCACTTCCACATTTGTATGTATTATGTACTTGTTTCAAAACAGAAAAAAAAAACAATATAAAATTTACTCCAGTCGTACCCATCCAATTTTCCACACTCCACCAAACAACAAACACACAATTGTACAACTACAAGCAGGGTACAAACAAACAACAAATAATCATTGTACAATGAACAAACAAAAAAAAATAAAACATAAAAACGCCACTTTGAAAAATCCGTTGCATCTAAAAATGCATACACACGCACATACACATGGAGAAAGAGAGTGAGTGTTAAAACATAGATACACACACACAAACAAACTCACATAATTAATGGAAAAGAGTCTTCTTTAAAAACAACAACAACAAAATAATCCAAAAAACATCCACATGTAGCCATACATACAGACTTTTTAAGACCCTCGATACTTGTACTTTGTGCTATGAGTTGAAAAACAAAAATAGGGGATGTTTTGGATTATATTTCTCTGATGGTTTATACTTCCAATTTATTATTTCATTATGTGTGTGTGTGTTGTACACACATACACACATACTTATTATTTCCAATACCACAGCTAGCTTATACGAATATACGAATATACACTTTAATTTCTGTGCTTACATTCCTAATAATATTAATAAGTACACTTTTTTAAAACAAACTAATTTTTTAAAATTCATAAGCATACTTGGTTTGTTTGGCAAGTTTATGGCTGTATTGAACTTTAAATCACCCTGTAGTCAGCCTAGGACCATATGTCTCTATGTCAACACTCTTTCTCTATTAACATTTGCTGTAGTTAAAATGTCGACCACTTTCCTTCAAGCGTCACACAGTGGTTTAGAAACGTTTTTTTTTTTTTTTTTTGGAAATAATTCGATATCTCGGGAACTATTGGAGATATTTTTACGAAATTTCACACGGTTGGAACTGAGGTTTAGAGTTTAACTGCTTTTGTTCAGCTTTCTAGCACTAACAGGGGCCAGTGTGGCCCCTCACAGTTGGTCACCTCGGGTCTTGCATGAAATATATGAAAAAAAATGTACAAATTTTCCGAAGGGGGTAAGGTTTGTGGAACTTCTGACGAGTAAATAAAGGCTTTTAATATAAGTATTTGATACAGTTGAAAACGTTAGGACTTGAAGATTGATATTTTAGTAAAATCAACTCAGCCTCATCTCCAACAGTTCCCGAGATACCGAATTATTTCCAAAAAAGAAAAACGTTTCTAAACCACTGTGCGTCAGTAGAAATACGCTAGAGATAACAGTTCTAGTGTATTTCTTGTGACATTGTCAACGAACTCGTCAATAGTTTTTTTTTTATTATGTTGTGCAGTCAATAGGTATAGATAATAACTACATGTCACCACGCCATTTCCAATTGAATTTCAGAAGTTTCTATTTATATTTCAGAACTTTCTAATTGTAGAATTTTGAATTTTCTATTTGTATTTCAAAAATTTCCATTGCTATTAGAATTTTCTGAAATACAAATGGAAATTTTTGAAATACAATTCGAAAATTCTGAAATACAATTGGAAATGGTGTAGTAAATCACTACAAATTCAATACTGGCATTCTCTGCATGTCAGTGATCGGCACTAATACCAACCACGGTCCGAATACGATCGGCTATTTAACTGTAAATAACTGGAATAGCTTGTCAGATTACAACAGTGATGCACGACTACTGCAGATTTAAAATACACACATTTATATGAAGACGATTATTTTGACGCCATCACAGGTACACAACCACCATTGGGTATATTTCAATTTTTTTAGGCGGCAATAAACAGATCTAGTACTATCAACCAAATATTACGATATTGCTGCCGTTTTCATAATAATAAAGAAGCTGACTACAAGGCGATGATTGCTGCCAACGGAATTTGTAGTCGTGTAGCTGTGTAGCTGTGTAGCCTGCTGTAGTCTATGTGTTTAAAGCAAGGTTGGCTGCCGATTATTAACAGTATTTGTTGTTATTTCGAAAACGGTATTTTAAGCATAACGGTAATTTCACCCTGAATTAAATTATTAATAAAATTAACAAAAATTCTTCAAAATAAGTTGACAAAGTTGGTATTTTATTATATTAGCTGTGTTTTGCTGCTGTCATTGAGTGTTAATGTTGGTAGTTAGCAAAAAAAAACACACATTTACCTGACTTGGTATCACTTCACATTCAAATAGAAATTGCCGATTGAAATTTTTGCAAACTTTCTGTATAAAATAACAATTTGAATTTAAAATTTGTTTGTAATATTTCCAAAATAGATTTTTTGTTTTTGAATTTTTATACCCTCACCTTCTTGAGAAGGGTATATATAAGTTTGTCATTCCTTTTGTAAAGTATATATATTCTGGATCCTTATAGATAGCGGAGTCGATTAAGCCATGTCCGTCTGTCTGTTGAAATCAATTTTCTGAAGACCCCATATATCTTTGGGATCCAGATCTTCAATAATTCTGTCAGACATGCTTTCGAGAAGTTTCCTATTTAAAATCAGCGAAATCCGTCCATAAATAACGGAGATATGAGAAAAAATCCGAGACAACCTCTATTTTTGGCCTATTTTTCTATCTATGTCTAATGATAGACATCTACGGATATCTAATGATAGATATTTCAAAGTCAATTGCAACGATATATATTATATTATATATTAAGTTGGATCTAAATGGGGAAAAACATTTTTTAACCCGAATTTTTTCTTCACAAAAAACATTTTTTTGTCACAAATTTTTTTCACTAATAAATTAAAAAATAAATTTTAAATTAAATTTTTTTTTTAAATTGGAAAAAACTTAAAATTTTGTTTAAACAAATTCAAAACAAAATTTTTTTAATTATATTTTTTTTAAAGAATATAGTATCCGAAATTGGCTTTATTCGTTCTTGGACAATTTCACCTTGGAAAGGTAATATTTAAAAAAAAATAATTAAATCAGGTAATTTTTTTTATTACGTAATAAAAAACTTAAAAAATAAAAGTTGAGAAAAAGTCAAACAAATTAAATTTTGGGCGCCTTTCTCATGCCAAAACTTTTTTTGGAACTTTTTTCCCTCATGCCAAAAGCTATCGATGGCACAATATCGACAAATTTTTGTCCTTACAATTCGGTACATAGTCAATATGTATCAACTGAAAAGCCTATCCAGTTATTTTTACGGCTTAAAAATTCGGATCCACAATGGGACAATTTCGAGAAACAATTTCACAATTTTTTTTTCTCCAAATAATTATTTTAACAGTATAATTATAATTATATTTGCAGTATATTTGTTTCAGTTAACGAAATTAACTAAGCATACATTTACAGAACTGCCTCAACGAATTTCCTTTAAAAAACATTCTCTAAAATTACACTGGAAAACAGTTCTGTGGCATAGGATAATAATGACAATAACAGCAAAAACAACATAAAACATAAATAAAGACGAAAATACAGAAGAAAAAAAAAAAAAAACAATTAATGTGAAATCATAGCATGAACTATGTAAGCTACTCATAAAGAAAACAGTGGAAACAGAAATCAAAAACAGTTTGAAAGGAAGAAAAAGTGGATGAAAATTGATATTTAGGGGAGAAAACAACTGACAGACTAACTGTTTGAGTTGTGTTAAAGACAAGAAAGAGTGAAATGTGAAAAAAAAATAAAAAAACAAAATCAGATAAATAAGCAGACCATCTCAACAATATTTTTTTGTTATTATTTATGGTTTATTTTTGGGAGTTCACATTAAACAAAAATAAAAACAAAACATGAGACCAGAAAGGAAAACGACTTTTCTTTTGTTTTCAACACCTAACCAATCGATCTGCCTTTTTTTACGTTTTACTTTAATTTTTTTTTTTTGCGAGGGTTGTTGATGAGATCTTTTTAACAGCTGTCAGAGAAACTTTTGTTTTACATACAAACACACACACATCTGGACTTACAGTGTTCAATAAAACAAATTTTTTACAATGTTTTTGTTTTAAGTTTTCTAAAATAAAGTTAAATTTTAGTTTTGCAAAAACAAATTTTAACTTTTGTTAAGCAACTAATCATAACATGATCAAAAATCCTAATATGGTCATGTAGCTACAACAATAATTATCAGATGAACTGGCCAAAAGGGGTACGATGATGAATGATGAGGAGATCGACCCATTTTCTGGTATTTCCATTGTTAAATGCAAGATGGCTGTACAACAGATTCTATATGAGTCTACACAAAGCAGGTGGACCAACGAGTCTTCCTGTGTTATATATAATGCCAGCAGGACGAATTTCCTTATGGAATTTCGTCGAGAGCAATTAAGGCTAATTGTTTCCTTCATTACAGGACACTGAATAATTGGGACACATGCTGAATGACTGGGATTACGGTACAATGACTACTGTAGGAGCTGTCATCATGAAGAAGAGGAATAGACGGTGTTCCACCTATTCTGCCAATGACCGGCTGTGATAAACCTGAGGGAACAAATCCTTGGAATTCCATTCCTATCATGCTGGTTGGTTTAGCCTGGAAACAATGGACGTATGATAAATACCCAGCTGTTTACCCCTTGGATATCACAATGAGATCAATTTTTTAATGGATCCAAGTGAGCTGTTTGAGGCCTAGAATGAATCAAGCCAATCTGAAGAGAAGTGTGCTCCAGAGAGAGCGTTCAAGACGGGGCAAGATATGAACATTAAATCGGGTGAGGCAAAACTTCCCAATCACATCTTTCTAAATACTTTTTAACAGGTTGCAATACCTGTGACCGAAAGTTGTAATGATTGAATGTTACAGTTTCATGTCTGGCCGCATATTATGAGCGTTATTCGGCCAATGTTCGCTTCAAATGAATCAGTTGCATTCGGTACAGGTTCCCTGTGATGGTCTGGCCAGATTTCAGCAGCCCATAATAGACAGGACCCTTTTGGTTTCACCAAATACAGAGCATTACCTTTCTAGCTCGATATCGAATACGACAATCTCAAATAAGAAAAATTACGATAAATTTTACTCGATCACGAATGCGTCAAGTCGGGTCGAGGACTTTGGGAAAAAGTAATGTATTTTTCAAACGCATAAAATAGTCTTAATTAAATGGATATTATACAGGGTTTTCCTACAAGAGGTGTTATTTTGGTAATTAAAGAAAAATTACATTTTTTGAGATAAACGAACGGATGTTTATTTCATAATAAAGGGGAAGGTATGCCGTTAACAATGAAAAACAACATCTGCCACGACCACACTTACAGGATCATATCCTTTCATGAAATTTTCCATAACCAAATCGCAAAGTGGCTGCCCTATGTCCTCGATAGCCTCACGAATTCTATATTTGAGGTCTTGAATCGACGCTGGGCTGTTGGCGTAGACCTTATCTTTCACTGGGCCCCAAAGGAAGAAGTCGCAAGGTGTTAAATCACAAGATTTCGGTGGCCAATTGTGATCACCTCTTCGAAAGATAACACGGTCCGGAAACTTTTCCCGTAAAAGAGCAATGGTTTCGTTGCTTGTGTGGCACGTAGCGCCGTCTTGTTGAAAGTAAACTTTGTCCAGATCAATATCATTCTTTGATGTAATTCCAAAGAACGACGAGGAATGCACAAACCTGGATTTTCTTCAATACTTTGGGCTACAGCAGCAATATTCTCAGTTGTTCTTGAGCGACGTGCACGGGTTTTATTCTTCACATTACTAACTTGTCCCAACAAGGTGCTTCACGACGACCCAAAAATGCTTTAGCTTTGCGAACTTAGGGTGCCCCGATAGACTATGCGATAGTGTGCTGGACTATCAATCTGGGGGTTGCGGGTTCGATTCCCGCCAGAGACTCTGGGTGTATCTGCAGACAAGCAAAACGCTTCGCAGTTTGTGTTTGTTTTTTTAAAAAAAAAAAAAAAAAAACTGACTGCAAGATTTTCACCATTTTTGTATTGAATTTTAATAATTTCAGTGCATTGTTGAAGCTTGTATCGTTCAATTTTTAGTAATGGCGTAGTTTCTACTTGTCAAATGTCAAAGAATAAAAGCTTCAAAAGTGACAGCTACCGAAATACCTGGTAATTAAAAATAACACCTCTTGTTGCAAAGCCCTTTATTATATCTCTTTACAGCTGGTTGGCACAATTCATTTATGTAATGCACACGTTATGCAGCAGTCATTGAAAAGTAGGATACTTGCGGATTATAAAATTTACCAAAACATAAACAAGGCTGAATTGATCGAGGAAATTTGTAATAACTTAAATATTATTTAACAGATTTTTCCATATTTTTAGTAAGACAATTTAGTATAGATTAGGATTCGATTAGGAAATAACTAAGTACGAAAAAATTAAAAAATACTTAAGCTTCTTTGCGAAGACATCGCAAAACTTCAGAGCCGATAGGCAAGGATCATGAAAATATTTAGCACAACGATGTTTTTACCGATGGAGTTAAAAATTTTTAAAAATTTCTTTCCCTCCATACAATTTTCAAATAACATACGAATACAAATTCATAAAACCGGCATTTGACTTATCCCAGCAGTTAGGCAAGTTGTCAATGTATCCCTTATAGACAGTAATTGTCACTAATGTCTGGTCACTTGGCTGACTCCAATTTATATATTTTAGGTCATTTAACACGTATGTCAATTGGTTACTTTATACATCCCTGGTAATCTAGCGTGGAGTTACTTGTCACCTAAATGTATCTAAGTAATATAGAGTGTAGTCACTTTAAATGTTTTGTGAGTAATTCGTACAAACTGGTTTTATACCAATTGTATTGACATAACATCTAACTTAGCGTGAAGTCAATTGTCACTTTAGTGTCTTTAAGTAATCTAGGGTGTAGTCACTTTAAACGTTTATTTTGTACTGCACTTTAGAAAGTAGTTGTCTTACCCACCAGAAGTAATCTATTGGAGAGTTGTAGGAGCAATGTTTGCTTACAAGCAATAGGTTATTGGACTTTCTATGAGAGTCTTTTTAACTGACTATTTGAGGTCAATTAGCTTGCACTCGTACTTTAAAATAACTAGTTATGTAGCTGATCAACCAGTTAGGTAACTATTAAGGTAACTGATTCTATGTAATCGGTATGCGAATCCAAAGCGTTGACTACTTTGGACTAGCTATCAGTCTCATTGTAATCAAAATGGATCAAAAATAAAAGACTAGACTATGAAACTAGTTGTCACCCTAAATGATAGCTAAAATCACTAGTTCGGGACACACTCCTAGAACTGCTGGGATGTCAAAATAGCCGGGCAAGTTCATAAGTATTTGTGGTGGCAGAATCTGCCATAAAAATGAGAATAAAAAAAATTTCTTTCATTTGACACTGTGATGTGTATTGTTGTCATGCGTTGTGCATTAATTCCAAAAATGTTTGTGGTACAAATAAATATTTTTTTTTTCGCTTTAATTTTCAAAACTTCTTTCGAACAGATAAACAATATTTGGAAGTAGGACAAGTCAAACATATAATAAATATTTATATATTTGTACATACGCACACTACAACGACATCCAATGCTGATGAGATTATTTATCACGACTACGCATCTCAGTACTTGTGTATTAAATCTATATTCTAGTCTACAATTGTTTTGCCAGTAAGAGAGAGGAAAGTGTGCAATAGCAGTTGCTGTGGATGAGGATGACGCTTCAGTCTGTACACGTGTTACGCATATTGTAAATACTGTTTATTTTTACGCTAACTCAGCGTTATAATGATCTTTTACGCTTTTGCTGTAAATGTGATTCGTTTCAATACTTGGCAGAAAAAAATCCCGCAAGTAACTGTATGTAACAAATATGTAGCATCTAAAGCAATTATAGGAAAATGTAAATTTCTAGGTGGGAACAAATAAAAAAAATATACATATGAGTGTGTGGCTATACTAAAAGAAAATTACCCCCTAAGGGTTTTGCAAAGTTGGTTTGCGTTTTATTTTTGTAGCCTCTTGAAGTTGGAGTATTTTTGAAAATTTTTTTCATTATGAGTGAAAATATAAAACAAATGTTAATTAATCAACCGGAAAGTAATTGTTGTAATGGACACTACTTTAAAAAATATTTATTTTTATACATAAAATATTATTGACTAATGGCATGTTACAATTATTCTTGTGGGCATTTAAATACTCATCAAATTGTATTCCAGACGTTACCAAATTACTTCCAAGTAATGCATATTGTATAAATTAGTAGTTGAAAAGTTGCCAAGTTTCTGCCAGTATTAATTATTCTTAACAAGTAAGAGTGCTATATTCGGCTATGTCGAATCTTATATACCCTTCACCTTTGTTGTGGATGCATTAATTGCCATTTTCAGTGTATAGCATTCTAAATATATCAAGAAAACTTTTAAAAATTTTACATTTAATTGCTGACGAACAGATTATATTGCAGAAGTTACAAACGAAATAACAATCTTATATATACCCTTCTCAGGAAGGTGAAGAGTATAAAAACAACAACGCCAAACGAAACGAAACACCAAAAAAGAAACAAAAACAAAATACGCAAAGCAATGAAACCAACTCACATCCAAACACATGTACGTTTTGTTGCTTTTTTGTTAAACACAAAAACAAAATTCGCAAAGCAATGAAGCCAACACACATCCAAACATATTTACGTTTTGTTGCTTTTTTGTCAAAGCTTGCAATAAATTGTCTTTTTTAGATGAAATTTTCAGAGGTTGTCTCGGATTTTAGCTCATATATCCGTTATTTATGGACGGATTTTGCTGATTTTAAATAGGAAAAGGAATCTCGAAAGCATGTCTGACAGAATTATTGAAGATTTGGATCCCGAAGATATCTGGGGTCTTCAGAAAATTGATTTCAACAGACGGACAGACAGACATGGCTTAATCGACTCCTCTATCTATAAGGATCCAGAATATATATACTTTATAGGGTCGGAAAATTATATTGTGGAAATTACAAACGGAATGACAAATTTATATATACCCTTCTCACGAAGGTGAAGGGTATAATAAAATGAAAATTATATTGTTACTTAGAATTCTAATAAATTATAGTTTTAGATATCACATTTTAAACCAGCCATTACTAAACAACTTCTAGGTAATGCATATGTTATGTTGTAGTTATAGAAAAGTATGTTAACCAGTACAAGCAAAGAAAAAAACATGGTTGTGGTGACCGTAATCTAACAGCGGCTTATTATAAGGCCTGTCTCATAGTTCAGTTCCAGCTGATATGATCATATAATGATTGTAGCACAATCATATTATGGTTGAACCCAACCTTATTATGAATCCAGCACAATCACAACATTATTTCTTTTTAACCCATTTAAGAAGACATTCCCATATTATAGAGTATTTAGAATCACAAATATGAATATAAATATGTATAACAATGTGTTTTTATAATTATCATAATATTGCCAATCATATAGCTGCAATAATGTAATTATAATATATGAAACACAACAAGTTAATATTGAAATAAAATGTCGTAGAACATTGAGTAGCTACCGCAACAATTTCTTTTCTCTGCATTTAATGGTAAGTTATTGCCATGTTTTTCCAGTTATAAAAAAAAACATTACACACATCGAAGCTTATGGCAACTACGGAAAATTTTTTACACAGTGCTATTGTTCCAAATCATGCTGTTTTCATTTGTAGATATTGCGAAACTGGGAAACCATAGAAACTTATATAAAAAAAAATGAATGCTGCTCCCTTGGGTTTTAGTGATGGTTGAATTCGAGCAAAACAAATTCAATTTCTTCTAGTAATTTGGACCAGTACTCATGAAACGACCTTATTTGAAAGTGTGTTTTTGTGGCAAATTTTTTTACCCCATTGATGCCTATATGTTTCTTTTGTAAATTTTACCTTTTTTTTCTTTAACATATTTTACACACTTCCTTTATGAATCATTCGCCAAAAGCACATGGTCGCTTAAATGTAAATGTTCATGTACTTGCGTGGTAGTTTTCTGCTGAGTCATTGCTGAGTGGGTGTTAAACAGTTATTAAAACCAGCGTTAAAAATAGCTACTATATTAGTCATAATTTACTTTACTAAAAATAGTTAATGTTAACTTTTTCATTATTGAATAACATTGCTACTAATAGTACTTAGTAGTAGTAGTTGCGGTTTGTGTTTACTTAGTTGCAGAAAAATTGGAGTGTTGAATTGCAATTTCACACATATAAACAGTATTCATCTTGTGTTTGTTGTACAGTGACTTAAATATATTCTCATGTTTTAGTTACAACCAGTTGTGTTTAATTTTTTGTATACATTACGCACACAATATTAGCAAACAGTAGCACAATCAAATCAAAGAAAATATAGTATCACTGCCCAGCAGTTCTAGGAGACAGTGCCGAACTAGTGAGTTTACCCATCATTTAGGGTGGGAACTAGTGACTAGTTATTTTACCACGTGCATGTCCTAAGCAGGGGGAAAATTTACCCTTTTTGACTACAATGAGACTGTGTATTAGTTTCGGTCATCTATTTCTTGTAGGGTAGCTACGTGACTAGTTATTTTAACACGCGCAGGGGATTAATTGACCCATTATGATTACAATGAGACTGTCTGATAGCTGGTCCAAAGTAATCAACGCATTGGATTCACATACTGGTTAAATAGCGTTAGTACCTTACTAGCTACCTAACTGGTAATTTCATCAGCTACATAACTAGTTATTTTAACATTAACCTCAAATAGTCAGCTAAAAAGACATATCATAGCCAGTTCAATAAACGATAGCTTGTAAACAAACCTTACTTTGACAACTCTCATACTTTCTAAAGTGCAGTAGAAAATAAACGTTTAAAGTGACTTCATTATAGGTTACTAAGAGACACTTAAGTGACTATTGACTTAATGCTATGTTACATGGGATATCTGTATACTTGAGCAAAAATAAAAATTAACTGTATGAGATTCAATCAACACAATTTGTATAAAACCAGTTTGAACGAATAACTCACAAAACGTTTAAAGTGACTACACTTCAGATTACTTAGAGATACTTTAGTGACAATTGTCTTCAAGCTAGATTACCTGGGATGTATAAAGTAACCAGTTGTCTTCTCTCTGCACTACAAAGAGCACATACATACGTGTCAAAAGACTTAAATATATAAATTGGAGTCAGCCAATGATAACACATTTGACTACTTGCTTAACTGCTGGGTGTTTATTGTTGGTGTTCTGTCTAATGAGTCGATTATGGATGGCAACCGAACTTTAGTTGCGTTGTCAGTTGCCTAAATGGTATTACAGATGGCCGAACTGGCAACCAGAAATTTTTAGTTGCCCTCTGGCAACGCAACTGAAGTTCGGTTGCCTTCCATAATAGACCCATAAGCTTTATTGTTATTTTTCCAAATAAAGCTTGAGTGTCTGTAAATCTCAATCGCTCTATAGTTTTATTTTTATACTCTTCACCTTAGTGAGAAGGGTATATATACGTTTGTCATTCCGTTTGTAATTTCCACAATATAATTTTCCGACCCTATAAAGTATATATATTCTGGATTCTTATAGATAGCGGAGTCGATTTACCCATGTCCGTCTGTCTGTCTGTTGAAATCAATTTTCTGAAGACCCCAGATATCTTCGGGATCCAAATCTTCAATAATTCTGTCAGACATGCTTTCGAGAAGTTTCTTATAATCAGAAAAATCCGTCCATAAATAACGGAGATATGAGCAAAAATCCGAGGCAACCTCTATTTTTGCCCTATTTTTCTATCTATATTTCGATTACTAAGTTATAAATATAAACAATATGGATATCTGATGATAGATATTTCAAAGTCCATTGCAACGATTTATATAAGGCTATACAAAGTTGGACCTACAATGGGTCAAAATCGGGAAAAACAATTTTTTGACCCGGATTTTTTACACAAAAAATATTTTTTTGTCATAAATTTGTTTCACTAATAAATTAAAAATAAAAAAATTTTAAATTAAAAAATTTTTTTTAAAAATTTTGGAAAAAACTTAAAAACAATTTCGAAAAAAAAAAATTTTATTTTATTTTAAAGTATAATTTGGTGAAGGGTAATAAGATTCGGCACAGCCGACTATAGCTCTCTTACTTGTTATAATATCTATAGTCTACCTACAATCTTTGGGAAAAGGTTTCCTGATGATCTGGGCCAAGCAGCCAATGAAATGCGCATAGGAACTAGCTTATACACCAATAATAGATTTCAGTGAATTTTTCAATAATTAAATTGAGAATTTAGCACATTAAAAGTAAATCTAACAAAACAAAGATTTCAGTAACACGCAAATTAAAAAGATGGTTGTGGGACCTTAAACGATCCGCGTTATTGTTTTATATAATATTACTTATATGTAAAATATCATAATAAGACCATAATTTATTGGTAAACATAGTATTACTATGTGTAATCACATTATAATAGTAGCACAACTATAGTATTACTCTGTCCAATCTTATTATGATTTCACCTTAATCATAATATGGTTATGTTGAAACATAAAAGGTTATATGATCATTAAATGCTCCATAGGTATTTTTTAACAGTTCTACTTCAACAAGTTACGGAACCAGTTCGTTTTGAGCCATTGTCACAAATGTGCGGGAACAATTAATATTATCATACGTTTTGTTATAATCTGATTTTTCTTTTATTCTGTTATTAATATCAATTTGTCATTTGTGTCTATTATTACTGAAGACACTTAATGCTCAAAGTCTTTTCTTCAATAACACCCAATTATTATTTGTAGCCAGCCTTTATACATAAATGAAATTTTAAATGTTAAATTGAAAGACATATATAAATACACATAAAAAGAATTGTACTTCCTTCCAAAAAATCTCAAATAGCTACTCATTTATCGTTGGACCATTTAAATTATTTTGTTGCAAAGTTATATTAATTTAATTAATCACTGACTTGTGGGCGTAACTAAATGTAGTGCTAATTAGTATAATTCATATGTAATACTAATTGTTTTCTTTTGGGTTACATTTTATTTATATTTTTAATTTGAAACAAATCTTTAAAATCATTAGCCCATATATATTACGCTATATTTACATATATTTTAAATTTTAAGATTTTTCAGTATTTTATAACTTATTATTAAAATGTTTTGTGTTCCTAAATTTATGTCTATTTAGTACATTTTTATATATATTTAGTACAGGTATCCATAGTATTAGTAGCTCTTTGAGAAGCCATTAAAATTTTTGTTTTGAAATTGAAAACAAAATAACTTTACGAATATGCACTTACTTAAAAAGACTTACTAATGTTTTTGTACTTACAAATATTACAAGTTTATTTGAATTTCTGAAAAGAAAGCAAGTAAGAATATTATAATGTTGGAAAAAGTAATGGGAACAAACAAAAATTTTAATATTTTCAAATTATTTCTTATAAACTAAGTATGTATAAGAAATTTGAATAAATAATGCAAAAACACTTTTTTGGGTATAGTGATTACAAATTTCAAAATTAGTTTTTATTTTTATACCCTTCACCTTCGTGAGAAGGGTATATATAAATTTGTCATTCAGTTTGTAATTTCCACAATATAATTTTTCGACCCTATAAAGTATATATATATTCTGGATCCTTATAGATAGCGGAGTCGATTTAGCCAGGTCTGTTGAAATCAATTTTCGGAAGACCCCAGATATCTTCGGGATCCAAATCTTCAATAATTCTGTCAGACATGCTTTCGAGAAGTTTCCAATTTAAAATCAGCAAAATCCGTCCATAAATAACGGAGATATGAGCAAAAATCCAAGACAACCTCTATTTTTTGCCTATTTTTGATCTATATCTCGATTACTTAGTCATAAATATAGACAATATGGATATTTAATGATAGATATTTCAAAGTCCTACCTACAATGGGTCAAAATCGGGAAATTTTATTTTTTAATCCGAATTTTTTTCACAAACAAATTTTTTTTTCATACAATTTTTTCACTAATAAATTAAAAAAATAATTAAATTAAAAAAATTTTTTTTTTAAAATTTTAAAAAAAAATTCGAAAAAAAAAAAAATTAAACTTTTTTTTTTAAATTTTATTTTAAAGTATAATTTGGTGAAGGGTATATAAGATTCGACACAGCCGAATATAGCTCTCTTACTTGTTTTTCTTTACTACTGTGCAGCGTCATATTGTGATTGAATTAAAAGGTTGCTGTCAAATTATATCATAGTATGATCAAGAAACTGACACAGAACTAGTCACCTTATGTAAAATAATTTCAAACACTGACAATCCAATAACAACTTGTTCAATTTTCGATACATATTATTATATTTAAATGAATAATTAACTTTCAAATAAAATATTATTTGATCCTACATAATCATAAGTTGATCTCTTGTAATATTTATTTATTGGTAAACATAATGGCCCATAATCATAGTCAAACAATAAAGTCGGTTCTTTTTAAAAACTACCCGCTTTTTATTATTTTCTAACTATAGTCAAAATTAAAGTATGTTTTAAATTGAAAATCTTATCATACAATATACAACAAAATATAGACAAGTGGCATCGCTAAACAGCTGACTAAGAAAATTAAAAAAAAAAAACGAAAAGTGACAAGCAATAAATGTAACCGGGAAACTAAAGAAAAAAACAGTTTGTGGTGGAAAAATAGAAAAGGAAAGATTAATATCAAATGTATTCTATTTTGGTACTAATTTTATTGATTCAATATTCAATAATTGCAAAATCTCTGCCAATATCTAGCAACTTAAACATTTTTGACTTTCTGTTGTTAAATGAGTTAAAAACAACTTTAGCTAGTTTTATATTTACAGTCGACTTTAATGTCAGAAGTATACTTTAATTTGTCTATGGTAGACCTAAAGTCCACTCTTAAGTAAAGACGACTTTATTTCTCTTAAAATATACTTTATTTTTGACTATGATTATGGGCCAATAAAATCACATGTTGTCATGTAATAGTAGCATAACCATAATATGATTAAAATCAACCATAGTATGGTTACATAAAAACATGATAGGCTATATGATCATTTTCGATGTTGTAGTTAGAATTTTTTTAAAAGTGTTCGTTGTAAACTAGACTTTAGATTAAGACAACAAAGGTAGTGAGAGTTTTGTAGTGGTTATGAGACAAATTTTTCTGACGGACTTGCCAAAATTTTGGCGATCTGAGGTTAATAATTTAAACAAATTAAACGATAATGTATTTCTCATTTAGTAAAAATCTAAAAAGTCTAAATATATAAAACTGCGGGTCAAATTTCAAATCCATCCATCTATATCTATGTATGTATATGTCTAACCATATGCTGTTTATAAGTTTAAATGTGAATTGAAGTAAAGTGAAATATCTGGATAAAGACTTAAGTGTTAGGTAGCAGCGATAAATTAAATCTAATTTCAATTGTAAGATAAGAGGTACAAATAAATTGGAGAAAATAAAGTGCATGAAGAAATCATCATCATCATCAGCAGCAGCAAACACAAACAAAAACAACAGCGAAAAACTCAACTCAACTAACCAGCAACTAACAATTGCAGCCACAAACAATACAATATTGCACCAACAATGAGGGGCCATCATTTAGTTTATTTAGAATGAACCCAGAGCATTGAACCCATAAAACACTGCCTGTTACACTATTAAATAATACAACTATAACAACTACACACAGCTTTCTTTATAGAGTACAAAGTGTATATAACATGGCTGGACTGGAATACTACGGAACGGGACGTACCGAACTGAACGTGCAGTAATGATGAGTGAGTGAGTGAGTGCATTGTTGTAC
Source organism: Calliphora vomitoria (assembly GCA_942486065.2). Taxonomy (NCBI): domain Eukaryota; kingdom Metazoa; phylum Arthropoda; class Insecta; order Diptera; family Calliphoridae; genus Calliphora; species Calliphora vomitoria. Next base: position 12,024,725 of record OW818031.2, on the reverse strand, counting down.
CAACTACCAGTGAGTAGTATTTTGTAGAAATCATTATTGTGTTGTTCTAAATACCCAGCAGTTTTACAAGTAGTCAATGTAACCCTTATAGATAGTAATTATCACAAATGTCTGATCACTTGGCTGACTCCAATTTATATGTTTTGGGTCATTTGACACGTATGTGCTCTTTATAGTGCAGATATAAGTCAATTGGTTACTATATACATCCCAGGTAATCTAACGTGATGTCATTTGTCACTTAAAAGTCTCTAACTAATCTAGAGTGTAGTCACTTTAAATGTTTATTTTATACTGAACTTTAGAAAACAGTTATTTTCAACACCAGAAGTAATCTTTTCAACACTACTCCACTTCAGATTACAAAGGGATACTGCCTTTGCAATCTGAAGTGTAGTATGTTTAATTTGTTAATGTTAAAATAACTAACCAGTAAGGTATCTGAATCCATGTAATCAGTATGTAAATCCCATGTATTGATTACATTGGACCATCTATCAGACTGTCTCCTTGTAATCTATGTAGGTCAAGTAGCTAGTTATGTAACTAGTGGTGGCAGTAAATAATAGCTAAAAATCATTAGTTCGGAACAGTCTCCCAGAGCTGCTGGGTATGTAGTTAGTGGTATTTATGTGTGAATGCGAAATGCTTAGAAGAAATACGAGTTCGAAATTGAAAACAATTATTCTATTCAGAAAACTCAATAATAAGCACAAACGAAAATGTTAACTATAGGAGTAATAAGCATTTATGTTTTTCATTGGTTTTTCCCAATATCAAGCTTGTGTTGCTTATATTTTTTTGCAATAAATAATGATTTAAAATACATAGGCGTTGCAAAGATCTGAAGATACTGAATAATGAAAGTATGTAATGTTATTTTTTTTATAGCATTTACTTTAATAAAAACATTTGCAGCAGTAATTACTTATTTTTTAAGCTTTCAAGTAATTAACTAAAATTATAGAATTGCATTGTTCTTTTGACTAAAAAACACGCTGCATAAAAAATGGCATGATTCAATACTGATTATAATTTTTAACATTAGCCCTAATGACTGAAACGTTTGCCTATGTTTTATTTCAATTTAAAATTCTCCACCTGTACAAAGAACACCCATTATCTTTTATAACCGTAATCGTAATCAATACCAAACTATATTGCTAAGAACGAAGGAACCACTAGTTATGAAGCTGGTTCTTCGGCTGTACGAACCAGTTCGTACGCAGTTTGCTCTTACAAAAGTCATGTAGGAGAACAAATCAATATTGACCAGGGATGGCAAAGTTGGTACATTTGTACTTTTTTTGGTACAATTTTGAAAACAGATGTTCATTAAAAAAATATAACTTAACTTATTTTTACTTAAATTTTATCGAAAATCATCTTCCATTAGAAGATGTTGACAGAGGAACGAACACAGCACAGTGGTCTAGAAACGTTCCTTTTTTTTGGAAATAATTCGGTATCTCGGGAACTATTGGAGATATTGTTACGAAAATATATATATGAAAAAACGTAAACATTTTTCAAAGGGGCAGGGTTTGTAGAACTTCTGATGAGTAAATGAAGGCTTTTTATATAAGTTTTTGATATCGGTGAAGAAAGCCTTAGCACTTGAAGATTGATATTTTAGTAAAATTAAATAATTTTATGGGACGTCATTTACCTTAAAAACTAAAAAAGAAGAAGTTCGAAATAAACAAATGAAACGTTGGGTGAAGAATGTAAATAGTTTGATATTTGGATTTTTATTTATACCTTTGGTAACAAATGATTGACCATAAATAAACCGTTAGATTGGAATCTTAGAAACTAAAATTGTCAACATAATTGGTCATAAATAGAGAACTAGATAAAAAAAAAATTATGATATGGTGATTTTCCACAAAGAAAAATATAAAATTTTAATTAATGTAAAATTTTCAGGGTTAAAGATATCATAACAAAATTATAATTTTTGACAGTTGTTATTTTCAAATACCGAAATTCCTAAAACGGGGAAAATGTGTTTTTAAAAACCGAGATTTTTTAGAAAAGTACCTACTGTGACGTTATTTACCTTATGATAGTAAAAAAAAACTTCGTAGTATTTAAGAAACATAAATGGTTATACAAATATGGAGATTTTTTGAGGACCGGTGCTTTGCCTTTTAATAATTTTTTACTCAAATCAACATTTTTTTTTTTTTAATTCGGATCATAAATGGATATATATTTGGCGATTTTTTTTAAATTTGAGACCCGAGGTTACTAACTTTGATAGGCCACTCACTGGCCCCCACTAGCGCTAGGAAGCATAACAAGTGTAAATTATCTCGAAAACACCTCAGCTCCAACTATGTGAAATTTCGTAACAATATCTCCAATAGTTACCGAGATACCAAATTATTAAAAAAAAACACACACAATTCTAAACCACTGTTCACAGGTAGAAAAAATTTATGTCTACTCGAATACTCAAAAATGTGAAGAAATTTTGTTTTATAAACTCTATCATTTCATGATTGAAATCTTTAATATATATATCCCCTCTTATAACAGGTGGCGCAAAAGTAATCCTCCTATCAGAAAATGCTATAAATTTTGCGAGGCCCCTAATGTCAGTTATGTTTTGACATTTGTGTAGTAAACACATGCGAAATACACGTTAATAAACAATGTTGACTATTTATTTGACCAATAATCGGCAAAATTTATAGCATTTTCTGATAGGAGGATTACTTTTGCGCCACCTTGTATAATCTTCCTTTTTATAGTTCCCCTGTTTCTATAGTTATCTACCATTAAATTAATATCCTGTTCATAAAATCCTCCTATCAAATAGAATTCCATTTGCACTGGCAACTCTACTCTGTTTGCCAAACATTTTAGTTGTTACATTGTCTCCTCTAAAATCGTTCGTTTTAAATTCGTTGTTATAGTTTGTGTTGTCCGTCATTAGTAGAAAATTAAATAAAGTGTTAAATAAAATATTAAACGTTTAAGATAATTAAAAAAAAAATAGCTATTGAACATTATAATAAGTGATTGTTGTGTTAAAATAAAGTTTTTGTTAAAATAAAGGGTAAAAAAAGCAAAATCATCAATAAGATGTGTTTGCAATAATTTTGTTTTTGTAGTATCTAGTGGTTGTTGTTGTTTTTGTTAATTAAAGCCCTTTGATCATGATATTGTTTGTGAGTCGCGTGATGCTGTGCATTCGAAGGTGTTGTTGTTGTTAGTTATTGTTTTTGAATAAGAAAAAGAGTGAATAAGAATGTAAGAGCGAAATCTTAATAAGTAAAAGCAGAGAAAGAAAACAAATTTAAAGTGTTTTTTACACCAACAAAATCATTGTTTAAAATTGAGTAGGGAAGCATCATAGAGTTGCCAATATTCGAGCTAGTGTAAATAAATCGGTACGGGTATTTAATTGTAACATAATAATGTAATAAATCCATATATGTGAAGAAAAGTAAATTGTATTTCAGGTGAGTGTATTATTTAGAAACAATAATTTTTATGTATTAATTATTTACTGAATTTATATTCTCAAATTTTTAAACAAGTGATTTTTGTAAAGGTTCATACCTATTAGAAGTAAATGTAAATACCTATTAAGGGCCTTATTCAAAAACAATTTTTAAATTTAAACAAAGTGTTATAATCAAATTGTGTATGGAAATTTTGGTTTTAATTTTTATTATGATTTTCGTTTTATCTAATTTAAATACACATCTAACTGTGATCAAATTTTTATAAAAAATCTATTATTTGGCTGACAAATTTGATAAAAATATAGAACGTGATGATATTTTTAAAATAAAGATTTTATGAAAAGTTTATAATTACACAAGATTTTCATAAAATCATTTAATTAATGAATAAAATGAATAAGTGTTGATTTTAAATGGGAACTAAATGACAATTAACAAAAGTTTACGTAAAAAATATAATTTAACTTAATTTGACTTAAATTTAATTAGAAGATGTTGACAGAGGAATGAACACATATGCATATGTACATTAGGGTGGCCCCGTTTGTATGGAGAAAAAATAAGGTATCGATGTACCCGCCTAAAATGAAAATTTGATTCATTCTAAGACTACGTTTTGAAATTTTTTCGTCCTGGGGTCAATATTTGGCGAGCTGGATCAAAGGATAAAAAGGTCCTTTTTTGAGGTCTTTTACATTTTTTCCATATTTCTTCCAAAGGAAGTATATGTAAATTTGATATCATATAAAAGGTATTTAAGAGACGCATTCAATAGGTTATTAGAAACTTTAAAAAAAAATTAAAATTCAAAAATTTTAAACATTTTCGACAAAATTTTAGTTCTTTTTTTAATTTTTTCATAGAATTTATTCAAATAAATATATGAAATTTCTTGATCATAAACATCATGTAATTTCACCGAAATGGTGAAAGCTTATAAAATTTGGGTTTTTTTGATGCCCATTACATATATTGTGAATTGAGTATACAGAGATTGTCAGATAGGGATGAAATTATGTTTAAACAAATTTGAATAAACATTGAACTGGACTGAATTTTAAAAAACGAGAAAAACCATTTCGGTGAAATTACATGATGTTTATGATCAAGAAATTTCATCTATGTATTTGAATAAATTCTATGAACAAATTAAAAAAAACTAAAATTTTGTCGAAAATTTTAAAAATTTTTAAATAAAATTTTTTTTTTTTAAATTTCTAATAACCAATTGAATGCGTCTCTCAAAGACCTTTCACATGATACCAAATTTACATATACTTCCTTTGGAAAAATATGGAAAAAATGTAAAAGACCTCAAAAAAGGACCTTTTTATCCTTTGATCCAGCTCGCCAAATATTGACCCCAGGACGAAAAAATTTCAAAACGTAGTCTTAGAATGAATAAAATTTTCATTTTAGTCGGGAACATCCGCAACTTTAATTTTGGGGCCACCCTAATGTACATATATGGTAAGTACTTTAAAATTGTAAATAAATAAGTTTTTGAAACAAAGATTTTAAAAGTCACATTTTGTAAAGAATTTTGAAAAATATATTCGCAATAAAAAATTCGTTTTGGTACAATTATGGTCAAAAAGGTACAATTATAAAGGCTGATTGGTACAATTTTAAAATGTCAATTGCCATCCCTGATATTGACTAAAACAAGAAAGAGAGCTATATTCGGCTGTGCAGAATCTTATATACCCTTCACCAAATTATACTTTAAAATAAAAATTTTAAATATTTTTAGGTAAACAAAATTAATTTTTTTTTTTTTCAAAATTGTTTTTTTTTTTAATTTTTTTTTAAATTTTTTGTTAAATTGTTTTAAATTTTTTTTTTTTTAATTTATTAGTGAAAAAATTATAAAAAAAAAAATTTTTGTGGTAAAAAAAAAATATTCGAATTAAAAAATTAATTTTCCCGATTTTGATTGTAGCTCCAAATTACTATAACCTAATATAAATCGTTGCAATGGACTTTGACATTAGATATCCATGTTGTCTATATTAATGACTTAGTAATCCAGATATAGATCAAAAATTGGCCAAAAATCGATTTGAAATAGCAACAGAGCCGGAAGAATTCCTGATATATTGATGTATCAATTATGTTTGTTAGTTATTTGGGGGCTACGGTAAGTTGATTTCAACATACAGACGGACAGACGGACATGGCTATATATATATATATATATATATATATATACTTTGTGGGGTCGCAAATTAAAAATGTGGAAATTACAAACGGAATGACAAACTTGCAACTCAGGGTGAAGGGTATAAAAACATTAGGTACAATATTTACATACCTTTTAATATAATACACCAATATTTGTATGTCTAGCTTTCTATTAAAAGATTTTTGCAATTATCTACATTTTTTTTTTTTTTAAATAAATCGCTATAATTCAAAACACCTGTGTGAACGTTTAATTAATTTAAATTAAAATTTTAATTATTGAATGAATACAAAATAGATTTTCAACTACTGATTAAACCACAGCATACCCTTTATTTTCACATTAAATTCAAAGCATCTGTTCATTTATGTAACATAATCTCCACAACAATTATAACGACTGACGACGTACTTGCGGCTCCAAACCATGAACACATGGTAACACTCTCTCCCTTCATCACTGTCAGTCAAAGTTAAGAGCCATTGAAATGGAAACTGCCGGCCGGCCGGCCGGATAAACGGACGGCCAATGTAAACTAAATCTACGAGATAAATGTTTGAAACACAAGTGGGTTTAATAAGTCGGTTGGAGAAACCGCAAATGACATTAATAGAAATATTATGTGGTTGATTAATTTATAACTCTATCAGAGATTAAGTTTTATGTACGAGTAGCTTTTTTTTCTTAAATGAGAGAGGGTGAAATTACATAAATTGCTTTGGTAATAACAAGTCAAAAGTTATAACTTTGTTATGAGCTTTAACCACATACGATTTAAAAAAAATAAAAACAAATTAGACTGTTTATTTGCTACAATGTTGAATATTAATACCAGCACTGGAAGAATATTTCGATTTATTTTAGGAAAATTGATTTTGTGAATTAAAATGGGATTTATAAATTGGGTATAATAAGTAGAGTTTCCACCGAAGAATTTCAAAACCGCGGTTTCGGTATTCATAAAACATGAACATCGAGTTAAAAATAACCAAGTTATTAGCATTTCCCTACGTCATATATTCAAAAAAAGACGACATTTTTGTATTATTTACTCACTGTTTTGCATGAAAAAGTTATGTTACTCATGAACAAAACTATTATTGAAATTTCTATAATAATGAACCAATAAGCAGGAAATTAAACACACATGATCCTGACTGAGTTAGAATATAAAAAAGGGACTTTTTCAACTAATAGTACTTTTTTAATATTGTTACGAATGTGCAATGACGATTTGAGTTTAACGGTCTGTAACGACTGCCTGCAGCATTCATCATATTTCAGGGCACGTCCATCAGTAGCATGCGGTTGTTGGCATTGTTTGTAAGTATGGCAACACTAAATGTTTGGGCTGCTGGCAATGACATCGAAGGCTCTGGAATTCGAATGTACTAGTATGTCCGTTAAGAGCATTATAGAAGATTCCCGATAGATGTCGCGTGTATAAATAGTGGCAGAGGTGGCAGTCGTGAGTTGAGTTTATCATTGGCGCTGTTAGAGTTAATAGAGTGTGTGTGCATTGCTGCGAATTGATAAACGTGTGTAAAGACACTGAGTGACTATTTAATTCTGTTGTTGTGTTACATTCTACAATTTCAAACTACTAAAACTGCTTTTTATTTGCAATCAAAAGTATCCGATTTATTTAAGGGAAATAAACCCACGTTTTTAAAAGGTAGAAACGTAACAATATTTTATAACGATTGGACCTAGAAACACGAACTTAAGCATTCATGGTTAAGTGAATGCTAATACAAAAGGGATAATTTATGTTACTATTTCTTTATTGTAAAGGTACTTTTTGAATATTTTATAATAATAAACCTTAAAATTTAAAGTTAGGCACAAATGATTTTGAATGAGTTAGAATTCACAAAAGATTATTTTACTGATACTTTTTTTTTGTATTTTCTATAATAATGGACACAGAAATATGAAATTAGACCAGGGATGTCCAAAGCTAAAACTGTATTTGTGTTGGTGAGCGAAAGAGAGCTCCACTGAAAGAAAATTTTAGTGAAATAAATAAAAGTTTTTTAAGGCTTTATTTGTTAACAATATTCAAGTCAACAATCTTAATCAAATTGTCTGCGACATATTACCATAGCTCATTAATTGAGAATTCGATATTAATAATTTTCGACAAATTTAAAAATATTTAAAATATGTAAAATCATTTCAAATTGAACAAAATTTTTCACAAAAGTAAATTGAGGTAAAAAACCAGACAACACTTTAATGATTTTTTAAAGTTCGAAATATATTTAACAATCCAAATATTTCTTTCAGTAATCATGAATAATAAATTTAAAAAAATTAAAAAATAGCAATACATCCGCTTAGCGTGTGCATTCGTCGCTGTCTCAGTGACTACTAAACAAAAGAGAATTAGAATATGTGTGTTGTTAGTCAGCGCGAAAGCACAATGAAATGGACAGACACCATTGAATTAGACATTCATGATGCTGAGTAGGAGTACAAAATGTGGGTCTTTATGATACTGTCTTTATTCTTATAATATGTTTCGTATGAGCTAGAATCCACATTACAATGAAAAAGTTTGTTTCTCATTTCTAAATTTTAAATTTTTGTACTGAAAATAGAGTAAAAGTAAAAACCCAAGAATAATTGTTGGTTTCGGTTTTAGGCCTTGAAAAATCGTGGTTTCGGTTAAAACCAAACTGGAAACTCTAATAATAAGTATATATTGTTACGTTTTTACCTTTTAAAAACGGGGTTTATTTCCTTTAAATAAACCGGATACTTTTGATAAATAAAAACAGTTTTAGTAGTTTAAAATTGTAACAACTCTTTATTTATTTAAATGTACACCAACAACAGTTCAAATATTCAGTCAGTGTCTTTATAAACGTTTATCAATTTGCAGAAATGCACACAAACTTTACAATGTACAAATTCACATGCACACGAGAGTTGATGTTAACTCTAACAGCGCCTATGATCAACTCTACTCACGACTGCCACCTCTGCCACTATTTATACACGCGCCATCTATCGGGAATCTTCTACAATGCTCTTAACGGATATACTAGTACATTCGAATTCTAGAGCTTTCGATGTTAATGTTAGCAGCTTAAACATACAGTGCTGCCATACTTACAAACAATGCTAATAACCGCATGCTATCAACATTGTTGATAAGTAGAAGCTTCTACTGATGGACGTGTTTATAAACATGATGAATGTTGCAGGCAGTCGTTGCGGACCGTTAAATTCAAATCGCTATTGCACATTCGTAACAATATAATATAGGCAGTACGGATTTGTAATGATAGATATTTCAAAGCCTTTCCAATGACAAGTGAGGTTGCAAAAATCAAAAATTGCATGTGCCACTAAAAAATATTGAATAAAAATGTCCACCTATTTCAAATATGATACCCTTAATATAATCAGATTTTTGGTTAAAAAAGTTCAAAGTTGACTGATTTTCAGTGCTAAAAAAAAACAGAACATTTTTAGGTAATTTCTCGAAAAATAGTTAACGGATCGTCATTCTTTCTGATTCTATTGATAGATTTAAAGATAGATTTAAAGATGAAATAAAAATAATCCACAAGAAGAATCAAAGTTTTTCATTTTTTTTTAATTACAGCCAAAAAACATCGGAAGTTTACTTTTGCGCCACCTTGTACTTGTAAAAGTGTCGTGGAGGTAAGACCTGTAACACCTGCTTATAAATAAGTCATAACTTTCATGTCACAAAAACCGTTATAAGTAAAAATATTATGTATTGTTGTAAAATACTAGAAAGTAAGCAGTTATATAACAGATAATAAATAAGTCATTATACAACAACTTCTTAGTAAGGCTGATGGTATGTAGTAGTTATTGAAAAGTATTTTATGCAGTAATTTAATGTCAATATATAGTTTTTGCTGGGTTGCTTCTTTATGTGTGATAATTTGTCTATAATTGCTTTTTTTTATTGAAAAATATTTTATCATATTTTTGTCCGACTATTCCCTCTGCTATAAAAGATAGTACATCATTGCCTTTAACAAATAATTCATTATAATTCTTTGCAGAATTATTTCATAATTCACATTTTCATAAAACCTCACCACACCAACCTCAATTCAATTCAGCAAGTAATAATAAGTTCATGATCAAGTTCAGCAAAATATTTAATTAAAATTGTAAATTATCTCTCCCTCATACATTTAAAACGTTTTATTTTCATTTCATTTACACGGAATACACATGGTTGGTGGTCTTAATTATACTAGAAATAATGTTGAAAATCTTGTATAAGTCTATGTGTAGGAGGGTGGTGGCAGAGATCAAATACTACGATATATATATATCTGCAGCATCAAAGCTGATACACTGATTGCAATGCCTACGATACAGAGCATGAAAACAGAAGACAAAGTTAATGAGTGAGTGAGTGTTTTTATTTGAAATAAAACAGATCAATTGCTTCAATTTTTATTTTGTCTTCTGTTTGTTTCATCTCTTTCACACAGTTTATATCTAATGAGTTGCAAGATACATACATAGTGATTGCAGTGACTGCGAGTGCAACACATCAACCAACCAATTAACAAATGCCAACATAAACAAATAAATGAAATAAAATAAAAATAAAAATTAACATTATTTACAATAACAATGCTGCTAAACAATTTAACATTAACACCTGATATGTTGGTGTCGTTTGGTGTTGGAGATACTTTTAGTATCCTAGAATTCTCACCCTTGTTAATTTGTGGTACAACTTTGTTTATTGTTTTTTTGTCTGTTTGTTTTATTTATTTATGTATGTTGCCACTGTGGCTATAACATTAATTATTTCCATGTTTACTTCTTCTTTTTCTTCTTTTTGTTGTTGTTGTTGTAAAGGAAGTGATGCATCGCGTGCTCGCGCTCTTCTGCTCATTGATGACATATTTGTGTTGAATTTTTGTCGTACGTGCTGTTTAAAAGGTTTGATAGTTTTGTTGAAATTTGTTGATTTGTCTAGAGATTGAAATAATGAATGTTTCTGGAAATGATTTAATACAAAATAACATTTTTAAAATACATTAATGTTCATTTTGTTGGATAACTTGAATTATATTCAAAACTCAAATTAATTGAAAAATAAAAGAAAAATGACAAGTTGGCCAACCTAATTTAAACACTGTTTACCGTAATTTCCAATTTACATTTTCCACCAATAAGAATACATACGTTAAGTTTCCAAATCATTGTGACACTCCCCATTATATTTCCGAAAATAAATTGCAACATTAAATAGACACACATGTAAATATTAATAATGGATACAGGAATGGAAAATTGACAAGATCGTGCTTTGTTTGATACTATTTCTTGTTCAAAAGTACCTTAGTACTCCCGCGACTCATTTGATAATATGAAAAATGTTCAGTATTTTATTTCTAATTACAAGTTTACACATTTCTATTGACTCAGAATGATTTGCTGTTTGATATAAGCATGTCTGCGTTTTTGTTTAATTTTGTCATATTGCATACCCAATATTCATTGCAAAGAAATTGAAGCAATGGTACAAGGTGGCGCAAAAGTAATCCTCCTATCAGAAAATGCTATAAATTTTGCGATTGGCCCCTATTGACAGTTCTGTTTTGACATTTGTGTAGTAAACACATGCGAAATACACGTTAATAAACAATGTTACGCTACACTGGTCCAGAACGCGGAATATTGCTGACTATTTATTTGACCAATAATCGGCAAAATTTATAGCATTTTCTGATAGGAGGATTACTTTTGCGCCACCTGTTATCCGAGCCGGAAGAATTCCCGATATACAAGGTGGCGCAAAAGTAAACTTCCGATGTTTTTTGGCTGTAATTAAAAAAAAAAAATGAAAAACTTTGATTCTTCTTGTGGATTATTCTTATTTGGTCTTTAAATTTTCTTTACATCAAGTCGAGAATATGATGTCATGTAAATGGTCGCCGCCACAGTTGACTGTCATTTGAGCCCTTTTTATGGCATTTTCCATCACTTTGGCCAAAACTTCCGGCGATAGGTCCTCACATTCTTGACGGATATTGTCTTTAAGAGCTGCAAGAGTCTGAGGCTTGTTGACATAAACCCGCGACTTCAAAAAGCCCCATAAAAAGAAGTCTGGAGCGGTCAAATCAGGCGATCTTGCTGGCCAGTGCAAATTGCCAAAACGGTAGATTAGGCGCCCGGGAAATGCATCCTTCAGCATATCAGTTGTAGCACGTGCAGTGTGTGCCGTTGCACCGTCCTGTTGGATCCACATGTTTTCCAATCCCAATTCATCAAGTTGCGGCAAAAAGAACTCGTTGATCATTGCTCTGTCAACGAGTCTTCGAAGAAAAAAGGTCCGATGACTCCTCCAGCGAAAACAGCACAGTGACTTTGAGCGGGTGTAATGGCTCTTCGTGGGTTACACGCGGATTTTCAGTGCCCCAGAAGCGTAAATTTTGCTTATTTACGTACCCGCTAAGATGGAAATGGGCCTCATTACTAATGATTATTTTTGATGAAAAATCATCTTCCTCTTGGTGGTGATTAAGGATGGCTTGAGCGTATGTTAGACGCGATTGACGGTCAGCAGCTAACAGCTGATGCACCGTCTGGACTTTGTACGGAAACATCTTCAAATCTTGTACCAAAATTCGCTGTAAAGACCGTCGACTGGTACCCATTTGCGTGGCACGTCGTCTGGTCGATGTTGACGGCGCTTCCATGACATCCTCGGCTACAGCAGCAATATTCTCTGCAGAACGGCTACTCCGGGGTCAGCCACGCCTGGCAGTATCTCGTGTTGTGCCAGTTTCTTCGAGGCGAGCGGCTAAACGTCGCAGTGTTTCACCAGTAGGCGTTGGACGGGCAGGAAATCTGCGACGAAATTCCCGTTGTGCCAAAGTCACCGACCGATTATTGGTCAAATAAATAGTCAGCAATATTCCGCGTTCTGGAGCAGTGTAGCGTAACATTGTTTATTAACGTGTATTTCGCATGTGTTTACTACACAAATGTCAAAACAGAACTGACATTAGGCGCCAATCGCAAAATTTATAGCATTTTCTGATAGGAGGATTACTTTTGCGCCATCTTGTATTGATGTATTAATTATGTTTGTAAGTTATTTGGGGGCTACGGAAAGTTGATTTCAACATACAGACGGACATGGCTATAGCGACTACTCTATCTATAACGATCCAGAATATATATACTTTGTAGGATCGCAAATGAAAAATGTAGAAATTACAAAAGGAATGACAAACTTATCTATACCCTTGCCACTCAGATATAAAAATAGCCTGTATAAAATATTTTTAATGGAAAATTTTATTTAAAACAGTGTTCTCTAAAGAAAATGTTGTGTATACCAGTATTTTCCATCGAAAAGGTTGTGAAATCTGAAACTGATTTTTCTAAAGAGAATTATCTGTATAACAGTTTATTTTGCAGAATTTTGACTGCATAACAGTTTTTTTATAGAACGTTTTATGTATAACAGTTTTTCTATTGCGTATTTTGTATATAACAGTTAATTTTATAGGAAATGTGGCGTATAACAGTATATAAGAGTTTAATCGATAGAAAATTTTGCGCAAACTGTTCTCTAAAGAAAACATTATGTATAACAGTTTATTTTATATAAAATATTGTTGTATAAAAGTTTTTTACGTTTATTACAGGCAAATCTCGGTATAACGAATCTCACTTTAATGAAAATCCGATATAACATACAACCACATTTTTAACATAAACTACCTTATATAACGAACGTTTCAACAATTTTGTACGCGATTTAACGTAAAATAAAACAAAATCAAACGAAGAATCAAATTTGTAACAGACAATTATATCAATCTATCAAGAATGGCTCACATAATCATCTATCTCCAAAGAATGATGTGTATTCCCTTGTGGAAACGGAGTTTAATTGTTGATTACTCGACCAGAGGTAAAAACACATTCCAGTTAATAGAATTGCTTTAATATCTAGAGCCATAGAAATACAAAAAGGCTTTATTATAGAGGATTTCATTAAAAAAATAAAGTGAATTCAAAAAATAAAGTGAAAGACTTCTTAAAGAATCGTTATACAATTACAATTGAGCACAATCTAACTCCTGATGTTATTCTCAATGTGAATAGAACTGATAAGGCGAAAAATCGGAAAAAGTCGAAGAGTTGACTTTTCATAAATTAGCAAAAGTCTACTGTTCAATTTGATTTTACTACGGTTCTATGTTGTTATTTATTTTTATTGCAAAAATTTAAAAAATGTGTCGAAAATCGAAAAAAGTCGATAAAAAAGTCAAAGAATCGACTTTTCATAAATTAGTAAAAGTCAACTATTCAAATTTCAATAGTTATAAATAATCAATAGTTATAAATATTATTACACGCATGTAGTTATACATTAAAATAGAAGAAAAATCGAAAAAAGTGAATAAAACTGATATCTATTGGAAAATGATACGAGATAAAACCTTTGTTCACGCTAGAGAAACCAGTGCTCCTGGAAGAAAGTTATCGAAGGATGGACTAACGATTTTGGTTCGCTATTATGAATGTTGAACAGAGAATCTTTGAAAGGCCTGTATATAGAAAATTGTATGTATAACAGTTTTTTTTTATATAGAAAATTGTATGTATAACAGTTTATTCTATAAAAAATGTTGTTGTATAACAGTTTTTTTCTACAGAAAATTTTGTGTAAAAACGTTTTTTCTATAAAAAATGTTGTTGTATAACAGGTTTTTCTATAAAAATGTTTGTGTATAACACTTTATTCTATTCATAGAAATTGCCATCCCTGAATGGATAAATACATGCTCATACTGGTTGGCTCGTTTGCGAAAAACTGTCATAACTGAAAATGTATGGATTTTGAACAGAGCCAGGCGAATTTATGTACCAGGTGGTGGCAGTGGCAGTGGCAGTGACGAATTCGGGTAAATACGAGCGAATTCATTAACTTTTGATATATATGGAGTTTGACATTCCAAACAACTCTCTCATTGTTGATAATGTCAAACGCCATATATAAAAAAATTTATGAATTCGCCACTGCCACCACCTGGTATATACATTCGCCTTGGAAAGGAAATTCGAGTTCGATTCCCACTAGCGACTAGGTAATTATGCTTGTTAAATGCTAGTTACAATATTATTAGATTGCCTGCAAAAAAACATGTTTAAACTACTTACTCAAAAACTGCAGTTTTTCATTTGTAACGATCTGTTTGCAAAAGAGCGATGTCATTATTTCTAGGCATAAAAAAATACTCGCATAACAAGAGATAATGGAGGTGGGGAGACATACAGACAGACAGTCAGACAGACAGACACAAAGAAAGAGTGTGGCCCACATGTGTGTAAATCTACATCCAAATGGTTTGATTTCAAGTTCATACCTTCAACTTCATATTGCAATAACATGTACATACATGTATGTTCAATAATTGTTGTTGACATTTTTCAAAAACAAAATACAAAAACTGAAAATCACCCAAACATACAAACTTGATTTTGTATTTTTTTTTTCTTTTTTTTGTGGAAATTTGTTGCTTTTTGATTTGGTTGGAAAATGTTAAAAGGCAACAACATCACGGAGCAACAAACATAAGTGTCTCTCTAGTCTCCTTGGATTTCTGCAGCTGCAAAAACTAAAAAGTGCAACACGTGTGCTTGCGTGTAATGCATGAGTGGCCCCCTCTTGTCATTGTGCCATAAATGGATGTGCAACAACTGATAATACATACATGCAGCAGTCAATATTCGGTAAGCGACATAAATTTATATCAACGAACACATTTCCATGCATGTGAATAAACATAGCGTTAGCTGCAATGCAAAACTGGCTAAATGTGTACACTTTAAATAATTTTTGAGGGGAAACAAAAATAATTTTTGGATTTATTTATTATTTTTACTTATGATTATTCGATCTATAAACAAATTAGGTTGATCGTTTATCATTCATTGGTTCTAGATCGGCCTTAAAGATGAAAAAATATACATGCTTCGGTTGTTGGAGAGCGGAAAGTCTCCTGTCAAAGACCTAACTCAGTTGTCAGAAACCTAAGTGGTGCGAATGTGTTAGTGAAAACAAAACAACACTCTTTTGTGTGATTATTTAGAGTAATTTTTTTATTTGAGTTTTTCTCTAGTTTCCTCTGTATGTTTCTCTATGATAAAAAGCCCTTTTGAATTTTGGTATTGTCTGGGTTATTTTCTATAAATATTATTACAACCATGTTGTTTTACATTAAAATATAATAAAAAGGCGAAAAATTGGAAAAAGTCGAAGAAGCGACTTTTCATAAATTAGTAAAAGTCGACTATTCAATTTGATTTTACTACGGTTCTATGTTGTTATTTATTTTTATTGCAAAAATTTTAAAAATGTGACAAGCAAAAATCGAAAAAAATCGATAAAAAAATGTCTATTAATCGACTTTTCATAAAAGTAAAAGTCAAGTATTCAAATTTGATTTTACAAGCGTTCAATAGTTATAAATATTATTACACCCATGTAGTTTTACATTAAAATATAATAAAAAGGCGAAAAATCGGAAAAAGTCGAAGAGTCGACTATTCAATTTGATTTTACTACGGCTCTATTTATTTTTATTGCAAAATTTTAAAAAATGTAACAAGACGAAAGTCGATAAAAAAATGTCAAAGAATCGACTTTTCATAAATTAGTAAAAGTCAACTATTCAAATTTGATTTTACAAGCGTTCAATATTTATAAATATTATTAAACCCATATAGTTTTACATTAACATATAATAAAAAGGCGAATAATCGGAAAAAGTCGAAGAGAGGACTTTTCATAAATTACTAAAAGTCGTCTATTTAATTTGATTTTACTACGGCTCTATGTTTTTATTTATTTTTATTGTAAAAATTTTAAAAATGTAACAAGACGAAAATCGAAAAAAGTCGATAAAAAAGTCAAAGAATCGACTTTTCATAAATTAGTAAAAGTCAACTATTCAAAATTGATTTTAAAAGCCTCAATAGTTATAAATATTATTACACCCATGTATTTCTACATTAATATAGAATAAAAAGGCGAAAAATCGGAAAAAGTCGAAGAGTCGATTTTTCATAAATTAGCAAAAGTCGACTATTCAATTTGATTTTACTACGGTTCTATGTTTTTGTTTATTTTTATTGCAAAACTTTAAAAAATGTAACAAGACGAAGATCGAAAAAAGTCGATAAAAAATGTCAAAGAATCGACTTTTCATAAATTATTTTCAATTATTCAAATGTTTGATTTTACAAGCATTCAATAGTTATTAATATTATTAAACCCATGTAGTTTTACATTAAAATATAATTAAAAGTCGAAAAATGGGAAAAAGAGTCGAAGAGTTGACTTTTCATAAGTTACTAAAAGTCGTCTATTCAAATTGATTTTACTACAGTTCTATGTTTTTATTTATTTTTATTGTAAAGTTTTAAAAAATGTAACAAGACGAAAATCGAAAAAAGTCGATAAAAAAAAGTCAAAGAATCGACTTTTCAAAAATTTGTAGGTCGACTGTTCAATTTGTTTTTATTACGGTTCTATGTTTTTGTTTATTTTTTTGCAAAACTTTAAAAAATGTGACAAGACGAGAATCGAAAAAAGTCGGTAAAAAAATATCAAAGAATCGACTTTTCATAAATTAGTAAAAGTCAACTATTCAAATTTGATTTTACAAGCCTTCAATAGTTATAGATATTATTACACCCATGTAGTTTTACATTAAGATACAATAAAAAGGCGAAAAATCGGAAAAAGACGATGAGTCGACTTTTGTATAAATTACTAAAAGTCGTCTATTCAATTTGATTTTACTACGGTTCTATGTCTTTATTTATTTTTATTGCAAAACTTTAAAAAATGTAGCAAAACGAAAATCGTAAAAAGTCGATAAATAAAAGTCAAATAATCGACTTTTCATTAATTAGTAAAAGTCAACTATTCAAATTTGATTTTACAAGCGTTCAATAGTTATAAATATTATTACACCCATGTACATTATTTTACATTAAAATAGAATAGAATGGCGAAAAATCGGAAAAAGTCGAAGAGTTGACTTTTCATAAATTGTCAAAAGTCATCTATTCAATTTGATTTAACTACGGTTCTATGTTGTTATTTATTTTTATTTCAAAAATTTAAAAAATGTCACTAGTCAAAAATCGAAAAAAGTCGATAAATAAAAGTCAAAGAAACGACTTTTCATAAATTAGTAAAAGTCGACTATTCAAATTTGATTTTACAAGCGTTCAATAGTTATAAATATTATTACACTCATGTATTTTTACATTAAAATATAATAAAAAGGCGAAAAATTGGAAAAAGTCGAAGAGTCGACTTTTCAAACTCGACTTTTTGGTCGGAAATCTTTAATCCAAAAACGTCAAATAACTTTAAAAAGTTGAATTTTTTATTTTTATTACAAAAATAATTCAATAATTCTGACAAACATGTAAAGTTGGAAAATGTCAAAGAGTTGACTTTTCAGTCGACTATTCCGAAATTTATAAAAGTCGAACAAAACTACTTTTAATAGTATTTATGAAAAGTATTCAAAAATAGAAAAATTCTAAAATATTTTACAGTGAGAAAACAATTAAAAATTGTAAACGTCTTAAAGACGACTTGTTATAAATTAGCAAAAGTTGAAAAGTTGACTATTCAAAAATCCAAAAATGTTTACAAAATCGACTTGTTGTTTTAAATATAGAACCCTAGATTTGAGTTAATAAATCAACTAAAATAGGTCGACTAGAAAAGTCGAAAATCACGACTTTTATTTTATAAAAGTCTAAAAATAGACACATATGTATTCAAACTAGGGAAATCAATATTCAAATAGGATTAAAAGTCGAAAAGTAGACTTTAGAAATTAGCTAAAGTGGAACAAACTAGTATTCAAAAATCTAAGAAAGTCGACCTGTTTAACTATAATACCCATGATATTACAGTAAGAAAAAAGTCGTGAATACGATTTTTTTTCAATGTGCAAATTCGAAAAGTCGACTATTCAAACATAGACAAAATTCAATTTCTTTTGCAGCAGTGTAATGCATAGTTGTAAAGCACAGTGTGAGTGATGATTCATCAACATATTGTCCTAAGAAATATGAAAGTTTCCAAATATTTATTAAGTTTTTTGCCCTACAATTTCTATTACTTACAATTGAAGTCTTGCTTAAAGAATTTGATGTCTGCAACAAATGCGTTGTCTCGGTGTATTCTAAGACATAAATGTGCCATTTAATATTGACATTTTTTTTTGTAAATATGTTTATTTTTATAAGACTGATTTTGACGTTGACGACAATGACAAAAAAAAAAAAAAAAAAACTGAACCAAAAATAAACTACATAAATGTTACAATCATATTTAACCAGGCGTGGCATTTGTCTTGCAGCCAAACAACCTCACCTTAGAAAAGGACTGACTAACTGAATGACTGACTGAGTGGCTGGCTGGCTGTTAATACTTATTGCAGATCTTAAGCGATGTTTAACAAAAAGTTAACCAAGCAGAAATTATGTAGCAGTTGTTTGCGTGCCAATTTCTGATTGTGTTTGACATGTAAACCATGCAACGAGTGTATGTAGAAAATAAATGTATGTATGTATGTATGTATGTATGTATGTATGTATGTATGTATGTATGTATGTATGTATGTATGTATGTATGTATGTATGTATGTATGTATGTATGTATGTATGTATGTATGTATGTATGTATGTATGTATGTATGTATGTATGTATGTATGTATGTATGTATGTATGTATGTATGTATGTATGTATGTATGTATGTATGTATGTATGTATGTATGTATGTATGTATGTATGTATGTATGTATGTATGTATGTATGTATGTATGTATGTATGTATGTATGTATGTATGTATGTATGTATGTATGTATGTATGTATGTATGTATGTATGTATGTATGTATGTATGTATGTATGTATGTATGTATGTATGTATGTATGTATGTATGTATGTATGTATGTATGTATGTATGTATGTATGTATGTATGTATGTATGTATGTATGTATGTATGTATGTATGTATGTATGTATGTATGTATGTATGTATGTATGTATGTATGTATGTATGTATGTATGTATGTATGTATGTATGTATGTATGTATGTATGTACATACAGTAAAATATTGGTATGTAACCAAATCTATTGTTCTGTATAAATAGGAGTTTAGTAGGAGTAGGAATGAGTGAGTGTGGAGCCTACAAAAATAATCACATCTATCATAATTTCCATTATATGTTAAAGTTTATAATATGGAAGGATACATAAAGTAAATGTGCATTAGACTGGCACTATCTAAAAGAGTAATTTAAATATTGTGACACTTGGTTTAAAGCAAAGCAAAGAAAAGTCAAGCCACCCTAAACAGTTTCATATTAAGTTCAAAGTTCAAATAGAAAAATGTATTTATAAAAGAGTTTTAAATATATATATTTTTTAAAATTATTACGTGCTTTAAATTGAAAATAATTTACTTTTTATCTGTTGAATGAATACTTTTTTCTTGTTTTATTAAGACATTATTATCTTACAACCAAGACTTTATTTATACAAAATAATTTCTCACATCCATATTTAGCTCTTACCCAGCAAACATTGTTTTAAATTTTAAAACTAATTATAATAAACTAACATACTAATTTATGAAAAGTCGATTCTTTGACTTTTATTTATCGACTTTTTTCGATTTTTGACTTGTCACATTTTTTAAATTTTTGCAATAAAAATAAAAAATAACATAAAACCGTAGTAAAAACAAATTGAATATTCGACTTTTACTAATTTATGAAAAGTCAACTCTTCGACTTTTTCCGATTTTTCGCCTTTTTATTATATTTTAATGTAAAACTACATGGGCGTAATAATATTTATAACTATTGAAGGCTTTTCAAATCAAATTTGAATAGTTGACTTTTACTAATTAATGAAAAGTCGATTCTTTGACTTTCTTTTTATCGACTTTTTCCGATTTTCGTCTTGTCACCTTTTTTTAAATTATTGCAATAAAAATAAACAAAAACATAGAACCGTAATAAAACCAAATTGAACAGTCGACTTTTGCTAATTTATGAAAAGTCAACTCTTCGACTTTTTCCGATTTTTCGCCTTTTTATTCTATTTTAATGTACAAATACATGGTTGTTAATATTTATAACTATTGAACGCTTGTAAAATCAAAAATTTGAATAGTTGATAATAATTTATGAAAAGTCGATTCTTTGACTTTTATTTATCGACTTTTTTCGATTTTTGACTTGTCACATTTTTTAAATTTTTGCAATAAAAATAAATAGCAACATAGAACCGTAGTTAAATCATATTGAATAGACGACTTTTACTAATTTATGAAAAGTCAACTCTTCGACTTTTTTCGATTTTTCGCCTTTTTTATTATAAAACATATTTTTTTATACAAATCTAAACTATTTTAAATCCCAATTTAGCTTTTGATGAAAAAACATATACATATTTCCGAAAAGGTATAGAATTAATATACATTTTAAATGATAAATATTTCTTCCTATCATTCTGGGTTTGCTGGGTTATCACACATTCCTTGTCAAGATAACAACAATATTGCGGCCTTAAATGGACAATATAAATAATTTTCTTTTTTTCTAAAAAAAAAAAATGTAATTGAATAAGAATTTTTTCTTAAAACTAAATAAATAAATATGTATATAAAAGGCATTTTCAAGCCACCACAACTGAGTAATACTATTGACAATGCTGGGAATTGCGATTACGTTGTTTTTTTTTTTTTTTTAAAGCGTAAACAAAGCTATTTTGAGATTGAGAGTCTGCTCAATAACACAACAACAATTGAGTTCCATAAGAGGAACTGATGTTGTATGAATTGTACAGCATTCCTAAATTTTAGCTACAAAAAAAAAACATAATTGTTGCCGTTAAAAGGACTCACACATTTTGTGTAAATTGAGTAATTTGTCTGCATACTTTTTTTTTAATACCTTTCAACATAAGTTTGTTATTCCGTTTGTAATTTCCACATTTTTCATTTGCGGTCCCATAAAGATTAGGTACATATTTTACATCGGTATAAATAGTGGATGTCCGTCTTGCTGCCCCGAAAAAAAGTATAAAAAAGGTCCACTCTTCCATTTTTCATAAATTGCCAGAAGTCTATTAGTCCACCAACAAAATCAAATTGTATTTTACTAGGATTGTTAGATTTTCGATGTTCCTAAGGTTTAAAATTGTTTGACGTCATCTAAAGCCCAAATGCTGAAAGTTTGAGCAAAATCGTTTAACGATTATAGGTTAGGTTGCACATTTTATTTGAAATTTCCAGTTTTGGGACAAATAAGAAATATTAAATGCAAAATAAAAATAGATGTTTAAATATAAAATATAAACAGTATAATTTTATACCAAAATCATGATAAAATCTAAAATCCCAATTTTAAAATTTTCAAAATTTTGTTTTAGCCAAATATTTTTTTTTTACCAAAATTTTTTCTTTTCATTGACATTTTTTTTCACCAATCATAGTTTTTCGTGATATGTCATGCAACGACACCTGAGGTGCCATAACATAACACTTGACATCCCATGACATATCATGTGACATGGCACGTCATTTGTCATGACTAGGGGGCGGATTTTCATGCATTTATTATTGGAAAATATGCGCCTAAAATATGCTTACAATAAAGATCCACATTTTGTATTCCCACTCAGCATCATGATTCTGGGTCCATTATTTTAGAAAATGCTAAAGAAAAGTGTTTAACTGAAAGCCGAGTGAAAGGGGAAAGGGCTGGATAAATTGGAAGAGATGTTCAAACTCTCTGAGCCGAAACAAAATCGTTTAGATTTTATGCTCAGAATAATTTAACAAACAATATGAAACGAAAAGAAATGAATAAAACAATAGGATAAGGGATTTTCTAATTACTTATTAAATTATTTGGAAGATGGATTCTTACCAAGTAGAAAGAAGTAGGATAGCGAAGTGCACACTTGAAAGTTATATTTGTATCTCCCCGAAAAAGAAGTATTTACGACTCTCTACTATTGATTTAGAACTTATTGACAAGTGGAAGTATAAGTACTGCAACACATAGCTTTCTTTCTTTACCCAAAAGCTTATTAGCCAACTACAAGGTGGCGCAAAAGTAAACATCCGATGTTTTTTGGCTGTAATTAAAAAAAAAAAAATGAAAAACTTTGATTCGTCTTGTGGATTATTTTTATTTGGTCTTTTAATTTTTTTTACATCAAGTCGAGAATATGATGTCATGTAAATGGCCGCCGCCACAGTTGATTGTCATTTGAGCCCTTTTTATCACATTCTTGACGGATATTGTCTTTAAGAGCTGCAAGAGTCTGAGGCTTGTTGACATAAACCCGCGACTTCAAAAAGCCCCACAAAAAGAAGTCTGGAGCGGTCACATCAGGCGATCTTGCTGGCCAGTGCAAATCGCAAAAACGGGAGATTAGGCACCCGGGAAATGCATCCTTCAGCATATCGGTTGTGGCACGTGCAGTGTGTGCCGTTGCACCGTCCTGTTGGAACCACATGTTTTCCGATCCCAATTCATCAAGTTGCGGCAAAAAGACCTCGTTGATCATTGCTCTGTAGCGCTCACCATTCACAGTAACCGTTTGGCCCGCGACGTCTTCGAAGAAAAAAGATCCGATAACTCCTCCAGCGAAAACAGCACACCATACAGTGACTTTGAGCGGGTGTAATGGCTCTTCTTGGGTTACACGCGGATTTTCAGTGCCCCAGAAGCGTAAATTTTGCTTATTTACGTACCCACTAAGATGGAAATGGGCCTCATCACTCATGATTATTTTTGATGAAAAATCATCTTCCTCTTGGTGGTGATTAAGGATGGCTTGAGCGTATGTTAGACGCAATTGGCGGTCAGCAGCTAACAGCTGATGCACCGTCTGGACTTTGTACGGAAACATCTTCAAATCTTGTACCAAAATTCGCTGTAAAGACCGTCGACTGATACCCATTTGCGTGGCACGTCGTCTGGTCGATGTCGGCGGCGCTTCCATGACATCCTCGGCTATAGCAGTAATATTCTCTGCAGAACGGCTACTCCGGGGTCTGCCACGCCTGGCAGCATCTCGTGTTGTGCCAGTCTCTTCGAGGCGAGCGGCTAAACGTCGCAGTGTTTCACCAGTAGGCGTTGGACGGCCAGGAAATCTGCGACGAAATTCACGTTGTGCCAAAGTCACCGACCGATTATTGGTCAAATAAATAGTCAGCAATATTCCGCGTTCTGGAGCAGTGTAGCGTAACATTGTTTATTAACGTGTATTTCGCATGTGTTTACTACACAAATGTCAAAACAGAACTGACATTAGGGGCCAATCGCAAAATTTATAGCATTTTCTGATAGGAGGATTACTTTTGCGCCACCTTGTACTTGCGATTATCTAATAATCAACTAAAAACGTCGAAACACCTAATGTTCTGATCTTTCTTTTTAGAATGTAAAGTAGAATAAAGAAAAAGTACTAATAATTATAAAATTATTATAAAAAAAATTCAAGTATCATTAGAAGAAAGAAAAAGTACCATCTATGTTTGATTTCTCTCTATGTTTGATCTCAATTTCACTCTGATGAACATCAGCTAACTTTTATGTCGATAAGTTTTATAATTTAAAATATTAAACAAGTACATACTATTAAGAGAAAAGTACCAATTTCCATTTTTATCCTTGAATACCGGTCTAGTTTGAATTTTCATAATAGTCCATTTTAAAGACATTTTTGTGATATAGATATTGTTACGAATGTGCAATAGCGATTTTAATTTAACGGTCCGTAACGACTGCCTGCAACATTTATTATGTTTATAAACACGTCCATCAGTAGAACACTCTACTTATCAACAATGTTGATAGCATGTGGTTATTAGCATTGTTCGTAAGTATGGCAACACTGCATGTTTAAGCTGCTAACATTAACATCGAAAGCTCTAGAATTCGAATGTAATAGTTTGTCCGTTAAGAGCATTGTAGAAGGTTCCCGAAAGATGGCGTGTGTATAAATAGTGGCAGAGGTTGCAGTCGTGAGTTGAGTTTATCATAGGCACTGCTAGAGTTAACATTGACTGTCTTGTACATTTAAGTTTGTACATTATAAAGTGTGTGTGCATTTCTGCGAATTGATAAACGTGAAGACACTGAGTAACTATTTAGACTGTTGTTGTTGTTGTACATTTGAGTAAATAAAGAGTTGTTACAAATTTGTAACTACTAAACGGCTTTTATTTGCAATATTTTTAAAAATTATCAAAACGTTTACCCGGATTTGTCTACAATATATTTGGTACTTTTTTGTCCCCATTGAAATGATAAAACTCAATTTATTGAAAAACATGTTTTATTGAAAAAAAGTACCAAAAATTAATAAAATTTTTACCCCTTAATTATTTGAATTTCCAAAAAAGTACCAAACTTATATTTGTTATTTTTGAATAATTAAAGAATAGGATTTTAAATGCATTTCTATGTTTATTGGATTACATAGGGTAGCAAAAAGTGCCATTATGCAGATTTTACCCGTTTTCTCCCCTAAAATGTTCGAATTTCAAAAAAAGTACCAAACCCCTGCTGGCTAATTTTTTAAGTAGATAAAGATGCAATTTAAATTTTGTTTGTATCTACATATATTATTTTAATGGATCTACATAGGCAGATGGGAACCTATAGTTTAAATGTCATGCCTCTACCTTTTGGCGTTTGGGCTGTGTCGATGTTGAATCAGTGAGTCACTCAGTAACGTTACTCTTTTATATATAGAAGATAACTTAGTGCATTTGTTTATATGTATTAATATTTAGTTTACAAATGTTCGTCTATGATTTCTTCCGACAACTACTACGTACTAGGTTGCATATTAAACCTAATTTAAACCATTCCCCAACTTGTATTTTTCCTTTAATCTAAAACCTTAATCCCATAAAAATAGACGAATTTTATTCTTTCTCACTGTATTTTCTCGTTTGCCGTTGTTCCTTAAAGAGCTTGATGATGTGTTTTTATTTTGTTTTTTTTTTTATTATTTTTGCAATGAAAAGAAATTGAAATGATTAGACCGTTCTTGAAAGAGAACAACATCAGGAAACTGGCAAACAAGTTATAGAAATGCATTTCATCTTCAGGCAATACAGCAAAAAAAAAAAAATAAAAAAATGCTAAAAAAAAAGTTTAAAGTCTTGTGTATGTACACTTAGATAATGAAGATATAGCGGATGTTATAAAAAAAAAATAAGAAAAAAACTATCAAATTCTAAGGCATTATTAAATGTTAGTAAAGTTCTTGTATATAAGTACATACATACGTAGACAGGACGAGTTATGGCCAAAGAAATCATTAAAATATGTTTTATTCAGACATATTTCCGCTTTAGTAAAATCACTCTAAATATGGAGTAAAGAAAAAGTTAGTTTAGCGATTTATATGTTTCACTAGCAACTGTATCTATATATACATACGTAGTATATAATCAGGTGGACCAGTTTAGGGTTTAATTCAGGGTTGAGAACCAACTCTATTTATAATTCACCTAAGAAACCTTTTGGTTTTAACTTTCAAGTTAGCACCAGCGCCATTCTCGGATTACACAAAAGATAAAAAGAAAATTGTTTTCAAATTATTTTCAATTGTATTATAGTTTGTATGCTGGCCAGTAATAAGTATTATTTTTATTATAGAAACCCACAAATTTATGAGAAATAATTAAATAGTTGAAAATCGTTGTGAAAATGTGTGAGAAATATTGATGAATAAAGCAAAGAAAATCGCCACTTGAAGTACTTGAAGTTGTTACATACCACATACATATATGTGATATTAGACTGCTTCAAAATATTATACTTTCTTTGAACACATAAGAGTTGACTTTTCGTCGTTTATAAATTAAAAGTTGTGTTTTCGACTTTTTAAGTCGATTTAAGCTGAATTCACCCATTTTATACATATAAAAAAAATAATGTTCCGAACAAAAAATGTTTCAGAAACACATGGGTGAATTCAGCTTTATTGATCTTTTATTTGATATTGTTTTCTCATATATAGGGTTCTATATTTAAAACAAAATGCTAACTTTTCAACATTCTTCGATTTCGAATAGACGACTTTTAAATTTCTTTAAATTTTTGGAAAGATCGAATTTTTAACTTTTGCTATAGGCTTGTCATAAGCCTACTTTTCGACTTTTAGAATTTTTAATCTTGTTTTCTTCTGTAAAATCTAGGATTCTATAGTTAAAACAACGACTTTTAGACTTTCTTCTATTTTTGAATAGTGGATTCTTTGACTTTTATAAATTTTTGAATAGCATTTACCGTTTTTATATTTTTGAATAATCGATTTTTCGACTTTTATATTTTAAATTTCGGAATAGTCGACTGAAAAGTCAACTCTACGACTTTTTCCAATTTTACATGAATTATGACTGAATGGTAATAAAAAATTCCACTTTTTCGACTTTTTTCAGTTATTCGAACTTATCGATGTTCGACTTTTTACCGACCAAAAAGGCGAGTTTGATTTTTTCAGCAAAAATTTTATTTTTTGAAAGATACTTTTTAAACCGATTTTTTTCACCAAAAAATTCGGATTAAAATTTTTTTTTTTTACAAAATGTTGGAAAACTTGAAAGAAAAGAGGACATTTATAAATGTTATTTAAATAATCAATCGAACATTTGATATTTGTCTGGTATTAAATAATTTCCCAACTCATCAACACTTTTTAAACCTTTCACCATTCTGGATCCTTATAGGTAAGGAAGTCTGTCCGCATGTTTGTTGAAATCAACTTTTCAAAGGCCCCAGATATTTGCAGGACCAAAAAAATTACCCATTAATCTTTGAAGTAATCTTGTTGGTCTCCTTGTTAGACTTATTCATCATTCCATTAATTCCCTTCACCTTCGTGAGAAGGGTATATATCCGTTTGTAATTTCCACAATATAATTTTCCGACCCTATAAAGTATATATATTCTGGATCCTTATAGATAGCGGAGTCGATTAAACCATGTCCGTCTGTCTGTCTGTTGAAATCAACTTTCCGAAGCCCCCAAACAACTTATATACACGATTCATACATCAATATCTCCGGAATTCTTCCGACTCGGTTGCTATTTAAAATCGAGAAAATCGGCTGATCTATAAGGAAAAAACCAGGACAACCTCGATTTTTTACCTATTTTTGACCTATATCTGGATTACTAAGTCATTAATATAGACAATATGGATATCTAATGATAGATATTTCAAAGACCTTTGCAACGAAGTATATAATATTATAGTAAGTTGGACCTACAATGGGTCAAAATCGGAAAAAATGTTTTTTAACCCGATTTAATTTTTTTTTTCACCAAATGCTTTTTTCGCTAAATATTAAAAATAAAAAAAAAAATTTTAAATATAAAAAAAAAATATTAAAAAAACAATTCGAAAAAAAATTTCCAAAAAATGAAAAAAACAACTTTGGAAAAAAAATGTTTGTTTACCAAAAAATATAGCTCTCTTACTTGTTTTTTTACTAAAACTCTCTATTTCAATCAGAGTTTATAATAAATCATATTTTTATACCCTTCACCTTCGTGAGATGGGTATATATAAATTTGTCATTCCGTTTGTAATTTCCACAATGTAAGTTTCCGACCCTATAAAGTATATATATTCTGGATCCTTATAGATAGCGGAGTCGATTTAGCCATGTCTGTCTGTCTGTTGAAATCAATTTTCTGAAGGCCCCAGATATCTTCGGGATCCAAATCTTCAATAATTCTGTCAGACATGCTTTCGAGAAGTTTCCTATTTAAAATCAGCAAAATCCCTCCATGTATAACGGAGATATGAGCAAAAATCCGATATTTCAAAGTCCATTGCAACGATGTATATAAGGCCTAAGTTGGACCTACAATGGGTCAAAATTGGGAAAAATATTTTTTAACCCGAATTTTTTAAAAAAAAAAATTTTAAATTAAAAAAAAAAAATTGGAAAAAACTTAACAATAATTTCGAAAAAAAATTAAAAAAAAAAATAATATTGTTGTCATGATTTAATATTACGATTTCATGTCTGAACATACATATATTCTTTGAGTTTTTCGGCCAATGCTCACTCCAAATGAATCATGAGTTGCGTTCCGTACATGTTCTATATGATGTTCTGGTCAGATTTCAGCAGCTCATAATAGATAGGAACCTCTTGCTCCCACCAAATACAGATAATAACTTTGGCCGGACTTCACATACGATATCTTTCGCTTCGGGTTATCGTAATGGATCCATTTTCCATCGCAAGTAATGATTCGGTGCAAAAATGATTTTATTTTATAGCGTTCACGTATCATTTCGGACATACAAAATCGTCTTTCAGGGTCTCTCGGCTTCAATTCGTATGGTACCCAATTTCCATGCTTTTGGATGAATCCTGCTGCCCGCAAATGTTTTGAAATTGCTGATTGAGTAGCTCTCAAAGATTTTGCAAGCTCTGTTGGCACAAAATTCGACATTTTCGAAGCAAAAAAAAAACTTTGTTGTTTACACTATAATGTTCAATAACTAAGTGAGAATAAATGACAGATATGTGCCCGTCAAAGTGACATAATAGTTATTAAAAACAAAAACCGCGTTCAAAAGATATGCCAACGAATTTTTAAGTCATGCTCCCAATATATAAAAGTAAATAAACACTTTAAGGAAGAGAGAGTTGCAGAACATAGTTTGAACTTTTTTTTTCTCCAAACAATTTTGGAGCAGTCTATTCTCTGTACATACATACATATGTATGTATGTATCTCATCAGTATAATAATGATATTTAAAGTATGAAAAATCAATTGATTAGAACAATCAAAAAGATAATGAATGTAAAATAATATGGATAATAAGAAAGTAAGACCAATTGAAAATGTAACAATAACAAAGAATCTCATATAAAGAACCCAAAAATGATGATGAAACAAACAACAATCACTGCTGTCACAGTGACGTATACTGACGTAATGATTTATCTGTCTATTTCATGATGATTGTTGTAAAGAAAGAAAAAAAGTTAAAAGCGTTGTGTGGTGTTTTATAGTTCTAAAATACATACAATGTTTTTTTTTAACAGACTTTTACACAAAAAACAATTAAAAAACTAACAATAATAAAGTATGTTTTTAAACACAAAAACTCACACACATGAAGGAGATTTACAAAAAACAAAAAAAAAAAACTGCAACATTTTGTAAGACATGCCTGAGTGCATTTGATATACGAGCTGAATGAAGTTGAAATGAAAAAAAAAATCATTTTAAAACTATAACGGATGCACAAACATACATACTGTACGTAGTATACAGTACATGATATGTTTTACATACAAGTGTGTTTTTTATACGTATCCAGCAGTTCTGGTTGAGTGTCCCGAACTAGGGATTTTACCTATCATTTAGGGCCACCAATAGTTCCATAAGCATAGATTACAAATACAATGTCTAATTGCTGGTCCGAAGTAGTCAATACATTGGATTCACATACCGGTTACATAGAGTCAATTACCTTACTAGCTACATAACTGGTTACTTGATGTGCTAAGCGGAAGGTAATTGACCTCCCTTAGACAGTCCAATAATCTGTTGCTTGTAAACCAACCTTCCTCCGACTACTCTCCAGCATATTACTTCCGATGGGTAAAATAACTACTTTCTAAAGTGCAGTACAAAATAAACCTTTAAAGTAACTACACTTTAGATTACTTAGAGAAACTATAGTGACAATTGACTTCTCGCTAGATTACCTAGGATGTAAGTATGTATACTTAACCAAAAAACCAGTTTATACGATTTAATCACAAACAAGTGCAATACAAAATAAACCTTTAAACTGACTACACTCTAGATTACTTAGAGACTTAATCAGACTTTAATAAACATTACTGTCTATAAGGCATACATTGATTGCTTTTAGAACTGCCAGGTACACAGACCCATACACAGATGCAACAACAACTTAAAAACAGCAAAAAAAAAGAAGAAAAAAAAACAATAAAATGGTAATAACCAACAAACAAACAAATAAATAAACCAACTTTTTTAGTTTAACAATTTTCCTGCCACAAATAAAGGGGTCAATGGACAAAATTCTAAACATAAAATAAAATATAATAAAACTAAGAAATAAAATAATCCAGCCGACAACAACTTTGTTAAACAAAATAAAACTTATTTCAACTTTAACATTAATTAAAACGAACGACCATTGTAATTTCTAAAGAATTTACAACAATTAAATAAAGTCCAGAATAGAATAAAAACAAAATAAATAAAAATAAAGTGAAGAAATGAAATTAAATAATTCTACAAGTATTTCGTGTCCGTCCGTCCGTCTGTCTTACTGTCCATTTGTTTTGTTGTTCTCTTTTTTTTCTTAGGAATTAGAATAAGTTTGTAATTGATTGTGTGAGAGTGTGTGTCAGTCAGTATGACACAGTTTTTTTTTTTTTAAAGTTCTTATCTTGTAAATGTTGCAATTAATAGAACATGTTTTTTTTAATTATTTATTTCATTTCGTCTTGTTAATCTTAACAAATGTTATTCCAATTTTTTTTTTTTCTATTTTATGACCATTTTACAGACAATCATCTAACAGACAGTTTTCTTTTTTTTCACCGAAATTGAGCCACTGAATTTTCATAAGTAATAAGTAGTAGTAGCATTCTTCGGAACAAGAAATTGTATTTAACGCAGTGTTTTAGTAGTTTTGTTGCAACTGACTGTCATTTTACAATTGGTCAATTCACAAGGTCTCGTATTATGTCATAATGTCGTAATATTTCACGACTCGGCGACTCGGCGGCGCGGCTTAACCGACACTTAGGCGTTCGGCGCAGGTCTCTCTACGATAACACAATAAACATAGCATACAGATTAGTATTATTTTAGGACATTTTTTGCTTGAAAGGTAATAACATTTTAAAACCATTGTAAAATATTAGGACATTATGACATGATAGGAGACCTTGTGAATTGACCAAATATGTTTTAGGATGGATCCAACTAAAAGGTTTTCAAAAAAGGGTTGGAGGAATTGAAAACAATTTATTTTATAAATATAATCAAATAAAACTATAACAAAACAAAAACTAAAGACTTCAATAGTCTTGTCATAGAGAATTATACATAGAGACGAGACACTCCATATTGCCAAACAAAAATACAACAAAACAGATGTCTGATACAACAACAAAATTGACTAACATATATTTTGTTGCTGCAAGAGTTAGGTTTTCGACAACAGACTCAGGTTTTTTGACAGTTCAGTCTCTAAAGTATCTTATCAATATTGTAAAATTAACTCAAGTTTTTCGAAACTTATTGAATGCCTTATTTAATCCGCGAAAAATGTTAAGTAATATTTCGAACATACATACATGGCAATAGCACTACTAGAGTATCCAAAACCGAAAAACTGTCAACCGGTTTTTTCATCTTTGTAAAACCGACCGGTTTCGGGTTTCTTTAACTTTTCGGTTTTTGACAAACCGGTTTTTTTAAAGCGGTTAACCGGTTTTAACGAAATACTTTGTAAAGCTTATTTGAACATATAACTTAAAAATATTTTGATAACATTTTTAAAAATATTCATTTATTTTTTAGAAAAAACCGGTTAACCGGTTTTTAGATTGACAAAACCGAAACCGGTTTTTTTATAAAACACTGCTTTCGGTTAAACCGGAAACCAGTTTTTTGAATTTGCCGGTTTTTTTGACACTCTAAGCACTACCATAAAATTGTTGAATATTTCACTGTTTTCCCAGTGTACTGTGTTTGACAAGCAGAATAGGTTGTAATGAACTTGCAGACCAGTCGGCATCTGGTGAACTCCAAACGAGTACATCTATGCATTTTTTTAAGTAGTGGATCTTTCTTTAAATGGATCACATTTGCTGATTCTAACGATATTTCTATCGTCCTGAGTGCCATTTTCTGTTTACTGTCCCTATTTTCTATATTTTCTTTCTATTTAAAAGCGTTTGTTATATATTTGCATACGTGCTTCTTCAATTATTATTATTTAAAGTATTCTGAATAATGACTCCCAACAATACATGAAAAACGTGAGAATAAATAGCGGCTCCTTTGTCAGCTTCGCTATACTTTTCTAGCAAATATGTGAAACTGAAATAAATTATTGGGTA
This sequence comes from Calliphora vomitoria, assembly GCA_942486065.2. Classification (NCBI taxonomy): domain Eukaryota; kingdom Metazoa; phylum Arthropoda; class Insecta; order Diptera; family Calliphoridae; genus Calliphora; species Calliphora vomitoria. The sequence continues at coordinate 11,991,807 of OW818031.2, read as the reverse complement.
TATGACTTAAATATTACACAGAAAAAATAAATTCATAATTGGAATGAATTTTGTAATAAATATTATTAATCGAACATGACTTTTTTTTCCCAAACGTTTTTCATTCAGAATAAGAACATGTTTATAAATATAAAATTGTACATAACAGACATTTTTGCATTTCTTACATAAATTGTATGCTATTTTATAATAAATTGCAATATAATTGTATTATCTAATGAATTATTTCAGAAATGTTTGCATAATAGCCATATATTGGCCAATATTTTAAGATAAATTAACAATATCTGAAACTTAAAAATGATAATTAATCATAATAAAACATACATAAACATGAAAGCATTTCATCCTCATAACAAAATTCAGTCAATTTTCTCTTTTTGTAGCTGAAAATCATAAAAAAATAAAAACTTTTCCAAGGAAAATTTCAAACATTTTTGAACAACATAAAAATATAAATGAAATTGTAATAATATTTTCCAAGCATTCTAGATTTAATTTGAAAACATAAAATATGTAAAAAATCATACTATTTAAGAAATTATTTATAAATGCTATGAATTGAAATCAATGAAATCAAATCATAATATTTATGTTGATACTTTTTTCAGTGTAGGGATTTTTTCAACGTTTTAGCTTTTATTTTTAAACATTTGTAGAACATAAATTTATTCAAAGTATTAGCCATTGTTAGCTATGACCTTTTCCCATCTTTCTGGCAACAAGAATGAGGCCAAGAAAGAATCGAGCCGATACACAGTGGTTTAGAAACTTTTTTTTTTGGAAATAATTCGGTATCTCGGGAACTATTGGAGATATTATTACAAAATTTCACATGGTTAGAGCTGAGGTGTTTTTGAGTTGAATTGCATTTGTTCAGCTTCCTAGGGGTAATACGGGCCAGTTTGTGCCCCCTCAAAGTTGGTCACCTCGGGTCTCAAAATTTTTAAAAAAATCCCCAAAAATTCATTTATGATCCGAATGTGCTGAAATTTAAAATATAAATAGTCCTTGAGAAGATCTACAAAAAATACGCTTACATGTGTAGGTTATCTCCTTCAGTTGAAGAGATATTTAGGTTTATTTATTATTTTTTTTTTAATTTTGCTCGATTTTTTTTTGTTTTTTAGATATGGCGGCCCTACGGAGGGTCGAATTTTTTTTTTAAAATATCAGCTATATTGGCAATAAAATTCTAAATAAAATAAAAAAAACTTGGTAACAGTTATCTCGTCCGTGTAAAAAGTTACACGCATCCAAAGTTGGAACATGTAAAATGGGCCTAATTTTTTACGATTTTTCCTAAAAAAGTCCCTATATTTTTTCTTTTGTAGAAACAAATTTTCTTTGGGACTATATACAATTTTTATATGTTCCGGATAGAAAACTTAATGCAAAAGCATGTAAAGTAAAATTGGGCTCACTTAAGCGGACACAGTATCCCCCAGACCTATCCAAACTTGGACAATTTTAAAAAAAATATTTAGGTTTCAGTAAAAAATTCTAAAAAGGCAAAGCACCGATCCTCGAAAAAGTTCCGTATTTGTATAACCCTATATGTAGTTTAAATACTTAGAAAGTTGTTTTACTATCACACGGTAAATAGCGTCACAGTAGGCACTTTTCTAAAAAAACTCAGTTTTTGGAACACATTTTCCCCGTTTTAGGAATTTCGGTATTTGAAAATAAAAAATGTCAAAAATTATAATGTCATTAATTTAAGGACATTTGGATCTAAATTAATTCCCAATTTTGTTATGATATCTTTAACCGTTAAAATTTTACATTAAATCAAATTTTATATTTTTCTTCATGGAAAATCACCATATTATAATTTTTTTAGTTTTTAAGGTAAATGAGGTTCCAAAAATTTATAAAATTACTTAATTTTTCTAAAATATCAATCTTCAAGTCCTAAGGTTTTCAACAGTATCAAATACTTATATAAAAAGCCTTTATTTACTCCTCAGAAGTTCCACAAACCTTAATCCCTTCGGAAAATTTGTAAATTTTTTCATATATTTCATGCAAAATGTTACTAACATATCAAATGTAAATTCTGAATTCAAACATACACTGACTTAACAGAATGTTTGGTGTAACAGATTTTGCATGCAATATATGAAAAAACGTAAAAAATTTCAAAGGGGGCAAGGTTTGTGGAGCTTCTGAGTAGTAGATATATGCTTTTTATATAAGTATTTGATATTGGTAAAAACCTTAGGACTTGTAGATTCATATTTTAATAAAATTAAAGAATTTGATTAATTTTTTGAACGTCATTTACCTTAAAAACTAAAAAAATTATAATATGGTGATTTTCCATGAAGAAAAATATAAAATTTGATTTAATGTAAAATTTTAACGGTTAAAGATATCATAACAAAATTGGGAACTAATTTAGATCCAAATGTCCTTAAATTAATGACATTATAATTTTTGACATTTTTTATTTTCAAATACCGAAATTCCTAAAACGGGGAAAATGTGTTCCAAAAACTGAGTTTTTTTAGAAAAGTGCCTACTGTGACGCTATTTACCGTGTGATAGTAAAACAACTTTCTAAGTATTTAAACTACATATAGGGTTATACAAATACGGAACTTTTTCGAGGATCGGTGCTTTGCCTTTTTAGAATTTTTTACTGAAACCTAAATATTTTTTTTAAAATTGTCCAAGTTTGGATAGGTCTGGGGGATACTGTGTCCGCTTAAGTGAGCCCAATTTTACTATACATGCTTTTGCATTAAGTTTTCTTTCCGGAACATATAAAAATTGTATATAGTCCTAAAGAAAATTTGTTTCTACAAAAGAAAAAATATAGGGACTTTTTTAGGAAAAATCGTAAAAAATTAGGCCCATTTTACATGTTCCAACTTTGGATGCGTGTAACTTTTTACACGGACGAGATAACTGTTACCAAGTTTTTTTTATTTTATTTAGAATTTTATTGCCAATATAGCTGATATTTTAAAAAAAAAATTCGACCCTCCGTAGGGCCGCCATATCTAAAAAACAAAAAAAAATCGAGCAAAATTAAAAAAAAAATAATAAATAAACCTAAATATCTCTTCAACTGAAGGAGATAACCTACACATGTAAGCGTATTTTTTGTAGATCTTCTCAAGGACTATTTATATTTTAAATTTCAGCACATTCGGATCATAAATGAATTTTTGGGGATTTTTTTAAAAATTTTGAGACCCGAGGTGACCAACTTTGAGGGGGCACAAACTGGCCCGTATTACCCCTAGGAAGCTGAACAAATGCAATTCAACTCAAAAACACCTCAGCTCTAACCATGTGAAATTTTGTAATAATATCTCCAATAGTTCCCGAGATACCGAATTATTTCCAAAAAAAAAAGTTTCTAAACCACTGTGCGATATCGGATACTCTGTTCTGAAGTGAAGCGTATCCCAGAGAGAGTGTTCTGCATTGTTGATGGTCTGCTCAGATTTCAGCAGCTCATAATAGATAGAACTCTTTTGCTCCCACCAAATACGGAGAATTACATTGCGTCATGGATATTTGGCTTTAGTGTCGATTCGGCTGGTTAGCCGAGCTTCACATGCGATCTCTTACGCTTCGGGTTATCGGTATTCGGGTAATGGATCCATTTCTCATCGCAAGTAATGATTTGGTGCAAAAATGATTTTCTTTTATAGCGTTCAAGCATACAAAATTGTCTTCCAAGGTCTCTCAGCTTCAATTCGTATGGTACCCAATTTCCTTGCCTTTGGATGAATCCAGCTGCTTGCAATAATTTTGCAAGCTCTTGTTGAGTTTTACAACAAACTGCACAAACCATGTCTCGCACATAGAAACCGATGGAACATATTGGTTCACATCACACATTTTTAAATTAAAGAAGTAAAGCAAAACTTCCCTCATATGACGCTTTGTTGCTACAAAATTCCACATTTTCGAACTAAAATGTGAGAATAAATCACAGATTTATATTCGTAACAATATTAAAAACAAAAAACCGCGTTCAAAAGATACGCCATCAATTTTCAATCCAATACTTTAAACTGAAGTTATATATAACTGCACTAAATAGTTTTTCGCTAAATTATTAAAAAAAGGTTATTTAGAAACCGATAACTATTGAACAACTGGTCAATTCACATGGTCTCTTATCATATCATATTGTCATAATGTCCTAATATTTCACAACTCGGCGGCTCGGCTTAACCGACACTTAGACACGAAACTGAAACGAGTCTTTTATCAGAATTTAACGAAACTATTAAAAGCATTCCAAATCTAAAAAATCCCAAAAGGATTTCATATGCTTAAAAAAAACTGAACAAAGAACTGAGAAAGACTTTCTCATGCCTTAATTTTGATTTCTGCAACATCTACAATCAGTGAGAGAGTTTTTTTTCCTAGTTAAGTTTTATTAAAACGAAAGAAAAATCATTTAAAAGGAAACCTTTTAAGTTATATTATTTTCTTAAAAAATTATTTCAGAAGATCTATATAAAATTCTAAAAAACTCACATGTGTATGTAAAAAGGATCTCAAATACCATATTTTTTTTTTGCTATTATTTATTTTTTTTTTTTTTGAAATGCTCAAAAAAGTACAACACATTCGTTGTTTTATTTTCAATTTAAAAATAAAATAGAAATTATTCGGTTAATCGAATAATTTAAAATTAACCGATTAAATCTAAACTCCGATTAATTATTTTCTCGATTATCCGATTAAACCAGAAACCCGATTAATTGAATACCCTACCAGATACCCCTCGCCAGAAGCTGTCTACAACAGATAAAATACCTAAATCTTTCTATCAACTTTTGTGAAGATCGATTTATAATTAACCCTACCCTCATATAACCACTATATCAGAAAAATATTTTATTGTCACATATTGATGGTGGGTAAGCGCGGATCCAGGTCAAGCATTTATTTTACATTTTTCTTTTTCTTCCATTTGTATATTAAAACTTTTCGATTTGGAGGGGGGGATTTCCCTTTTCCACCCCACTGCTGAGTATCCAAATTCTGCAGTTTACAAATTGCTCGGTTTTTTGATAACTCTAATTTAGTTAATATCTAAGTATGTATATGGGCAATTCCACGAGAATGACTACCACGTCAGTATTTAAAGCTTGTTATAACATTTTATTGACAAAAATAATAGTTTAAACTGACTATATTTAATTTTTTAATTTAATTGTCGTGTTTTAGGCTAAAATTGCGGTCAAAACTAAGCTCCCAATTAGCAAATAGTGTGAAATGAATTTGACTCTGATTGTTTTTTTGCTATTATAAAATTGTTTATTGAAACTGAATGTATATTTTCTATTCATTTTTTTAGTTTATGTATACATATATTTACACAATATATATTGTTTTATTATAAGAGAAAAATCTGTCACGTACGGTATGTCACGTACGATATTTAATTTTATTTATTATAAAATCTTCCAAAGATTGTTTTTATTTAAATATGACGGATTGTAAAGGAAAAATATTTGGTTTGGTATAAGAAATTAAAAGAAAACATAACTCCTCTCACGATTCGCAAATTATCGCATATTTCTACATGTACCTCAAAATTACTTCCGTTTTATGTCACGTACGATATACCTTTATTTTGCTCGATATTTTGGATAACAATGTTTCGAAAGAACTTTTTGTGTTTTTAAAATATAGCACACTCTGAATGAAACATACAGATCAAATTATTTTTCAGATACTCTCATTTTTGGAAAATCTATTCCACTCTATAGGCGTACAAATGTCACGTACGATGACATGGAATTGCCCATATGAGGGTATGAGTCTCAGCTGATATGTTCCAAAACGTTACGTATCGACTAATCGAACCGTACTAATAAATCATGTTACCGTTTAAATTCCCATTTGTATGTTGAATTATTTGTTGAAAAACTTTATTTTCCTTTACTGCAATTTTGTTGTATGTACTTGTTCCCCCAACTGATTGCACACTACTGTTTTCCACTCTATTGTATGATTGTCTGTCCCGTCCCGTCCCACAAGTATACAATGACAACATCTTTTGCTGAAAACAATTACACCCCAAACACAATAACAATGGAAAAACGTTCGAAATAAAAGCAATAAAAAAAAATAAAATTATTGCTGTTGTAGTAGTATTTCTTTTCTTGTTGTATCTTGAAAAAAAGGGAGTCATCGTCACATCAAGCTACATTCATTTTTATATTTTTTTTTTTGTATAAAGAAATGAATAAAGGAACTAACAAATGAATACATACTAAATAATTGCAAAAGTACCAACATTTATACATACATATACCTATCTATAGATATAAAAAAACGAACATAAATAAAGTGGACCATGGGGATGATCTCTTACATCGTGTTATTGAATGTTTTTTTATTGTTCAGTTAGTGATAGTTTTTTTATTTTATTTGTATGAATGTATTGTTATAATAAACGAATGACAAATTTATATCCTATGAGCACATTAAACTGTTATTTATGTATGTATCTTTTATTCTATGTTCTATTATGAGGATTTTGAAAAATCAATTGTATAAATATGTAGTTTGGGGGTGTTTCAAATAAATATATGGCAGTCAGCTCTCTTAATCCTGTACATTATAACCTACTGTGTTTTATATCTATAAAAAGGAAAATCTAAATTATATAAATTAAATACTTATACATATATTTAATAAGTACCTAACTGGTATATCTATCTAAGTTAGTTTGATTTAATTGCAACCAACCACACCCGGTTGAAAATAAAATTTTTCTGTAGGTACTTACACTCCTTTTTTTCTCCGTTGCAATAAACATTCACATTCGTCCAACTGGGTACTCGTATCCAAGTTTGGTTTAGTTGTTTTTGTGTTTGTTAAAAATTAACGGTATTTTAATAATTTTATACCAATACTTTCAAACACAATACACTTTAATTCATGTTTTATATCTTTCCTTTTTTTTCTGTTATTTTTTTTTTATATTTTATAAAATAATAGTAATTTTTGTTTTATTTATATTTTCCTTTTTTGTGAATCACAAACAACTTGTTTTTATGTTTTGTTTAATTTTCAACAAAATCTTATTTGTTAATTTTTTGTATTTAACATTAACAGAGAACTTTTCAAACGCGAGCCACAATACATTTGCCGGCCACGACTTTGCAACGAATGGAGTCGCAAAACATCTTTGCAAAAAAGAGAATAAAATAAACTTGTACTCGATATGCATTCATTCACTCACTCACTTACTCACACCCATACACTTGCATGATTTTATGCTTAAACTTGTATAAAAATTTACTGTATATGTTACAAGTGTTGTCAAATTAATACAAGCTGGTTTTATCGCAAAATAAGAAAAATTCGCTACAAAAAAAGCTGAAATTAATTGTAAAGCTAAGCTGTGTAATATTTTTGGCTTTAGCCTTGCAATAAATAGTTATTAAAAATTAACAATACTCATATAGCAGATGTCAGCCATTTTTGCTATCTTGGGAGCATAATTTCCAAAAACGGAGGGTCGGGTGAAGACATTGAGAAGCGCCTACAGAAAGCGTGACAAACTTTAGGTCGTTTAAAACTTATTTGGTATTCGTTACTCCTTTCCCAACGTACAAAGTTAACCATGTTTAACACTCTTCTTTAGGGCTGTAAGACGTGCAACGCTACCCTCGAGGCATGCAAAAGATCAAGGTGTTCGTGCGAATATTCTGGCCGAGGTTTATATCCAATATTATGCTCTGGGAACATAATCCAATCAACAGTCCACAGTCTCTGAAATAAAAAGACGTAAATGGCGATGGATTGGCCATACATTGAGAAGGTCATGGAATGACATCACAAGAAATGCAATTGAGTGGAATCCACAAGGTAGCAGAAGAAGGGGACGCCCAACTCATACGTGGAGAAGGCAAATCGATGCAGAAATATCTGGAATAGGTAAGGACAGGAGTGAAAAGAGAGTGTTAGCATAAGACAGGAATATGTTCAACCAATTTATAGGATCAACGGGAATAGTAAAATAAGGCAGAAACGACAAAATTAAAGAATACCCTTTTTTTTTTGAAACGTGGTCAATAACAGGTCAACTGAAATTATTAGTAGTATATTTAGTTACTAAGTTATCCAGCAATAACTAGATAATGACATTCTATTACTGATAAACAGGGCAGGTTTTGCAAGCAAACAGCTTAAAAAGTAAGCTTTTGCATATTTTAGAAAAAAAAGAAAACATTTTTTTAGCTAAACTCTGCATAAATGTGCATATGTGTGTAATATGACACCAAAGGTAAATTATATACAAGGTGGCGCAAAAGTAATCATCCTATCAGAAAATCCTATAAATTTTGCGATTGGCCCCTAATGTCAGTTCTGTTTTGACATTTGTGTAGTAAACACATGCGAAATACACGTTAATAAACAATGTTACGCTACACTGCTCCAGAATGCGGAATATTGCTGACTATTTATTTGACCAATAATCGGTCGGTGACTTTGGCACAACGTGAATTTCGTAGCAGATTTCCTGGCCGTCCAACGCCTACTGGTGAAACACTGCGACGTTTAGCCGCTCGCCTCGAAGAGACTGGCATAACACAAGATGCTGCCAGGCGTGGCAGACCCCGGAGTAGCCGTTCTGCAGAGAATATTGCTGCTGTAGCCGAGGATGTCATGGAAGCGCCGCAAATGGGTATCAGTCGACGATCTTTACAGCGAATTTTGGTACAAGATTTGAAGATGTTTCCGTACAAAGTCCAGACGGTGCATCAGCTGTTAGCTGCTGACCGCCAATCGCGTCTAACATACGCTCAAGCCATCCTTAATCACCACCAAGAGGAAGATGATTTTTCATCAAAAATAATCATGAGTGATGGGGCCCATTTCCATCTTAGCGGGTATGTAAATAAGCAAAATTTATGCTTCTGGGGTAATGAAAATCCGCGTGTAACCCACGAAGAGCCATTACACCCCCTCAAAGACACTGTATGGTGTGCTGTTTTCGCTGGAGCAGTCATCGGACCTTTTTTCTTCGAAGACGTCGCGGGCCAAACGGTTACTGTGAATGGTGAGCGCTACAGAGCAATGATCAACGAGTTCTTTTTGCCGCAACTTGATGAATTGGGATTGGAAAACATGTGGTTCCAACAGGACAACCGATATGCTGAAGGATGCATTTCCCGGGCGCCTAATCTCCCGTTTTGGCGATTTGGACTGGCCAGCAAGATCGCCTGATTTGACCGCTCCAGACTTCTTTTTGTGGAGCTTTTTGAAGTCGCGGGCTTATGTCAACAAGCCTCAGACTCTTGCAATATACGTCAAGAATGTGAGGACCTATCGCCGGACGTTTTGTCCAAAGTGATGGAAAATCCCATAAAAAGGGCTCAAATGACAATCAACTGTGGCGGCGGCCATTTACATGACATCATATTCTCGACTTGATGTAAAAAAATTAAAAGACCAAATAAAAATAATCCACAAGAAGAATCAAAGTTTTTCATTTTTTTTTTTTTTTTTAATTACAGCCAAAAAACATCGGAAGTTTACTTTTGCGCCACCTTGTAGAACAGCCAAATCATAAGATTGCGAGTCTTAGCTCAAATATGGTATCGACCCTGGAGACCATCCATGAGATCAGGGCAGTTGATTTCGATGAATTTCTTCTGCTTTCTATCATACCGAGGAACCTTTGATTGTTGTTCGCCAGGAACGTTCAATACCTACATAAGTCGATGACGGCAGGACATATTTGTTATCCTTTCATAATATAGTATTCACATCGACTATATGTATTGAGGTCTTATACACAAAATCATCTCTGCTCTTTGTTCATTTCGCAGCTTACACAAAAGCAAATCATGATCAATAAGAAATATGACAAAGAAAATTAGTACCTCTCATCGTGCCTAAACCATATATTCCTCTGCCTCGTAATCTATTTGTAAAAGCTATCAAAATACGGGATGTGATGCATGAAATTAGGAATCTCCAAACATTTAATGTAGGTATTATCTCCGGACCCATTGTAGTTTTAAAAGGCAACCCGGTTTGAATCACAAAGCACGAACAATTAGATCCCCCTTTTATGCGTCATATATTTTCGGAGATGGTGTTTCGTCTTTGGAACATAAGTAGAATCAGCAACACTGTCATCGCTATCAATACTTTCATCTGTGCTATATACAGAACTCTACAGAACCGATGAATTTGTGAAATTGTTCATCAGACATTTGCTGCAAATTGATATTTATACCCTTCACCTTCGTGAGAAGGGTATATATAAGTTTGTCATTCCGTTTGTAATTTCCACAATATAATTTTCCGACCCTATAAAGTATATATATTCTGGATCCTTATAGATAGCGGTGTCGATTAAGCCATGTCCGTCTGTCTGTTGAAATCAATTTCCTGAAGACCCCAGATATCTTCGGGATCCAAATCTTCAATAATTCTATCAGACATGCTTTCGAGCAAAATCAGCAAAATCCATCCATAAATAACGGAGATATGAGCAAAAATCCGAGACAACCTCTATTTTTGGTTTATTTTTTATCTATATCTCGATTACTTATTCATAAATATAGACAATATGGATATCTAATGATATATATTTCAAAGTCCATTGCAACGATGTATATAAGGCTATACAAAGTTGGACCTATGGTTCAAAATCGGGAAAACTATTTTTTACCCGAATTTTTTTCATAAAAAACATTTTTTTATCATAAATTTTTTCACTAATAAATTAACAAAATTTTTTTTTTTTTTAAATTGGAAAAAACTTTTAAAAATCAATTTCGAAAAAAAATTTAATTTTTTTTTTTTAAATTTTATTTTAAAGTATAATTTGGTGAAGGATATATAAGCAAACAATGGAGTTTTATGAAAAAAAGGTGAAAACAACAATGTAAGAGAAGAGGACCGGCAAGACCGCCTTCACTATTTCGTCTTTAAATCAATATTTTTTTTTCACTTCAATTAAGTAAGTTTTGAAACTTAAATATAAAATATTATTTACTTACCGTAACATTTTGAAATCGATCATTTTATTCTAAATGTTGTTTTTTAATAGTTAAATTTGCAAAATAATTTTGGATGCTAATTTGTTGACTTTTTGCACTTGATTGATCATAGCTGACAAACGACTTGTCAGAATATTGTTACGTTTTTACCTTTTAAAAACGTTGGTTTATTTCCTTTAAATAAACCGGATACTTTTGATTGCAAATAAAAAGCAGTTTTAGTAGTTTAAAATTTGTAACAACTCTTTATTTATTTAGAATGTACAACAACAACAGAATTAAATAGTCACTCAGTGTCTCTATACACGTCTAACAAGTATACAAGTACAATACAGTAGATGTTAACTCTAACAGCGACAATGATCAACTCAACTCACGACTGCAGCCTCTGCCACTATTTATACACGCACTGCCAGCTCTCGGGAATCTTCTACAATGCTCTTAACGGACATACTAGTACATTCGAATTCTAGAGCTTTCGCTGTTAATGTTAGCAGCTTAAACATTTAGTGCTGCCATACTTACAAACAATGCTAATCAACCGCATGCTATCAACATTGTTGATAAGTAGAAGCTTCTACTGATGGACGTGTTTATAAACATGATGAATGTTTGCAGGCAGTAGTTACAGACCGTTAAATTCAAATCGTTTTTTTTTGCAAATTCGTAACAATATATTGGGAAGCATAACAAATGTAAAAAAGTGTTGTCTAAAGACAGTTTTCACTATTTTAAAGCGAAAAACTGTTTAATACAGCACTGGCGCCCAAAAATCAAGGGCCGTCTTGAGGCGGTCTTACCGGTTAGAGGGTTAAGAAGATATAGCTATGACCATTTGATTGTCTGCCTTGAAAGAAAAAAAATATTTTTGTCATGCAATTTTTTTTTTATAATTATTTTTTGTACAATTTCATTTTGGAAAGTGGAAAACAGTTTATTGTTTGTATTTCATATTAAAGAAATGACTTTAAATTTACAAAACAACAATCTGTGCAATGCATTTAGCATCACCAATTAAACTGGAAAATAAGAAAAATCCAAGAGAATGGAATCATAACATAAGAGAGAGCTTGGAATAAAATTGTAATCAGTGATGGGATTTAAATACTAATTTTATTAAGTACCGGATTGAAGTAATGTAAATTACGGAAAACTAAGTGTTTTTTAGGTTGTTCAATAAAATACAAACAGATTGAAAAGTGTATGAAGAAATTATGTTCAATGGCAAACATTTTTAAAACGCTACCATCTTTTTTTTAGCAATATTTAAAACAAATTTTCAGCTGAAAATTAAACAAATCACACACCTCAAGTTTTAGAAATGATTTAAAATTAAACTAATGATAGTACAATTGTGCCTCAACTCCCATCACTGTTTTTTTTTTCTCCACTCTAAAGGAAAGAGTGCAATTTTAGGGAGTTTCATCGCAAATAGTGCACATTTTAAACATTGCATATGGAGTGACCAGATACTAATCCATTTAAAATGAGATACGAATCATTGATGTCTGTGGGTGATAATCGATAATAACGAGTTTGTGTACGTGCCTGCAACGTATTCGACAAAAGAACATTAAATATTTATTCGTACTATTGTGGCAGCAACATATAAAAAGTTGTAAAAAAAAAACTCATATTCTTCATATTCATTTTCAATGCACTTGTATGTAGAGTATTCAGTGTACAGAAAAACATTGTGTACATAAGGATAATACAATCAATATTAATAAAATTCAGAAGCATGTAACAGTAAATAGTGGCAGGATTTAAAGTTACAACTTGGAATGTATAAGTACTAGGAGAATGTTTAAAGCATTTTAATTTGAATTTAAGGAGTTTTTATAGAATGAAACGAAAAATTCCGATTAAAAAGAATTTATTTTATTACCTTAACTTTTCTGAATGGACTTGCAAAATTTAAAGTTCTCCTGAAATTCGCTTTAAAGTTCATATTGAAGCTAAATACCTGTTAATAACTTTAGTAAAGTTAGTCAAATTTAATAATTTTTGATCATAGATTTTAAAGTTTCTTCTAGAAATCCGTTTCTTATGAGAACAGGATATAGCCTAGAAAATTGTAGTTAAATATCTCAAAAACCCATCTTTCAGTTTCCAAAATATTCCTTAACCCCCCGTTAGTGGCACAATTTGTTTATTATACATTTGCTTAAAAAAATATATTCATAATCATAGTCAAGCAATAAAGTCGGTTCTTTTTAAAAACTACTTTAAAATAAAAACCCGCTTTTTATTATTTCCCAACTATAGTCAAAATTAAAGTATGTTTTAAATTGAACCGACTTTAACTGGGTGTCACCTCAAATGTAGAAAATGTTTTCATACAATATACAACAAAATATAGACAAGTGGCATCGCTGAACAGCTGACTTAGAAAATTAAAAAAAAAACAAGAGTGACAAAACGGTTTGTGGTGGAAAAATAGAAAAGGAAAGATTAATATCAAATGTATTCTATTTTGGTACTAATTTTATTGATTCAATATTCAATAATTGCAAAATCTCTGCCAATATCTTGTAACTTAAACATTTTTGACTTTTTGTCGAAGTTTTTTACATGGCGAAGAACAGCTGATGCTGTTGTTAAATGAGTTAAAAACAACTTCAGCTAGTTTTATATTTACAGTCGACTTTAACGTCAGAAGTATACTTTAACTTGTCTATGGTAGACCTAAAGTCTACTCTTAAGTAAAGACGACTTTATTTCTCTTAAAATATACTTTATTTTTGACTATGATTATGCGCCATTGTTTTTATGTTTACTAATAAAAAGTGAAGAGATTATTTTCAAACGCAGCTTTATCTTTTTTGATATCAATTTGATACATTGCGACTAGACTCAATTGAAAATGATTGCGACTAACGGAGGGTTAAATATGAGCCATTGCACGATTAAAAACATATTTTTACGAATGTGCGATAGCGATTTGAATTTAACGGTCTGTAATGAATGCCTGCAACATATATCATGTTTATAAACACGTCCATCAGTAAAAGCTTCTACTTATCAACAATCTTGATAGCATGCGCTTATTAGCATTGTTTGAAAGTATGGCAACACTAAATGTTTAAGCTGCTAACATTAACATCGAAAGCTCTAGAATTCGTATGTACTACTTAGTTTGTCTGTTAAGATCATTGTAGAATATTCTTGAAAGTTGGCGTGTGTATAAATAGTGGCAGAGGTTGCAGTCATGAGTGAGTTCATCATTGGCGCTGTTAGAGTTAACATCAACTGTCGTGTACATTTGAGTTTGTACATTATAAAGTGTGTGTACATTTCTGCGAATTGATAAACGTGTATAAAGACACTGAGTGACTATTTGAACTGTTTCTGTTTTACATTTTAAATAAATAAAGAGTTGTTACAAATGTTAAACTACTAAAACTATTTTTTATTTGCAATCAAGAGTATCCGGTTTATTTTAAGGAAATAAACCAACGTTCTAAAAAGCTTAAAACGTAACAATATTTAAAATTCAGAATGGAAATTATGATTAGGGTCATTTGAAGAAGGAAATCTCGAAATTTATGTTAGTTTATACTGTTGCGAAAAATATGCCATAAATTGGAAATGGAATACTAAAAATCTATATAGACGTTCAAAATAATACGCTATTTTTAAGGAAAATTTATATATTTGACATATTTTTCTTCATTTTATGGTGTATTACTGGGTGTATGACTTAAAGATGCGGGATTTACAATAGATGTCGAATCCTTTGGACGCGATTTTTGTTTTTAATAACTTATATGTCATTTTGAAGGGTCATATCTGTCATTTATTCCCAGTTAGTTATTGAACATTATAGTTTTGCTTAGAAAATGTCGAATTTTGTACCAACGAAGTTTTGCTTTACTTCTTTAAATTGGAAAAAAGGGCCGCTGAAGCAAACTGATTACCCACCGAAGCTTATGGTGAATGTATTTCATCGGTTACAACGTGCTAGAGATGGTTTGTGCTTTTCTGAAGTGGTGAAAAAGTGTGAATACCAAGAATTGGAGGTATTACTCCATGAAGATTGTTGTCAAACTCAACAAGAGTTTGCAAAATCATTGGGAGGTACTCAATCAGCAATTCAAAACGTTTGCAAGTAGCAGGATTCATCACAAGGAGGGAAATTGAAGCTGAGAGACCTTGAAAGATGATGTTGTATGTCTGAAATGCTGCTTGAACGCTATGAAAGAAAATCATTTTCCACCGAATCAGCGTAAGAGATTGTATGTGAAGTCCGGGCGACCGTGCAATGCTCTGAATTTGGTGGGTCCAAAAGAGTCCTATCTATTATGAGCAGCTGAATCTGACTAGACCATCACAGGGAACCTTTACCGAATGCAACTGATGATTCGTTTGAAGCGAGCATTGGCCGAAAAAAGGCCCAGAATATGCGCCCAGACATGAAACCTTAATATTCCATCATGACATCGCTGTTAAAAACTATTAAGTGTGAAGTTTTGCCTCTCCCGCTTTATAGTCCAGACCGGCTACTATTTGTTTCGATCGATGCAGAAGGCTCTGGAATACGCTTCACTTTGGAACAAAGTAACCGATATTGGCATAATTCGTTCATGGCCTCAAAAGATGAGCAGTTCTTTTGGCTCGGAATCAGTGTTTGTATTGCTTGCTTGAAATTAGCAAAAGCACCTAAAAAAATGCTTTGCTTACAGTTTTTCAGCAATTGCGTCCAAGCTATAACAAACAGTAAAAGTCAAAAAATAAAAAAATGCTTATTAGCTTATAGTGGTACAGTGAGATGTTTTCTGCCTGCGCAGCCAGTCGCAGCGATTAAATTCACAAATGCTGAAATGCAGTGAGCAGCTCAGTATTTTTGTTTTTTCCTATGCTTTTGCTGTGCTTTTTGCTGCGCTCTTTCACTTACAAACAACTGCTTAATGTTTTTCTTAATGTTCATAAATAATGTATGTATGTGTGTATGTATGTAACATTTCAAAGAGAATGGTGCAAACACACAGTTAATTTCTGAACATTAAACAAACCTTAAGCAGTTGTTTGTAAGTGAAAGAGCGCAGCAAAAAGCACAGCAAAAGCATAGGAAAAAACAAAAATACTGAGCTGCTCACAGCATTTCAACATTTGTGAATTTAATCGCTATGACTGGCTGCGCAAGCAGATATCATCTCACTGTACAACTATAAGTTAATAAGCATTTTTTTATTTTTTGACTTTGCTGTTTGACTTTGCTTGTTTATTTTCTCGTAGTTGTAGTTAAGCAAATAAGTAAAACTGAAACACAGTGAAGCAAAAACAAACTCTGCTCGGAATCCATATGTTCCCAGAAAGATGGGAAAAGGTTATAGCTAACAATGGCAAGTACTTTGAATAAATTTATATTGTACAAATGTTTCAAATTAAAAGCTGAAAATTTTAAAAAATCCAGGGTTTTTAAGTCATACACCCAATATATTAAAATAATATTTTATAAATTTTAAGGAAATGCCTTTTAAAATATTCTTGCTTAAAGGATACTGTTCGAATTTATTATCTTTTTTCATTCGGAAGTGCGATTTTGGTGATATACCCAGAAAACTAAAGTCCCCTATGAATTATAAAATACTAAATTTATAAAAATCAGACAACTAATTGCGAAGATATGTCTGAACAAAATTGAAGTTTTTTTGAGTATTCTTCGAAATATTAGGAAATTTTTACTAAATGTTTATGAATCCCGAGATCCCCTCATGGGCCCACTCTGAGTTTTGTATGTGTTGTTAACCATACAACGGCTAATAATTGAGGAACATCTTTAGAATATGAAAGATATTTCTTTGGAGATATGATTTGTTCAAGGAAATTTTTTTTAGTTCGATATCATATGTTCCAAAGAAAATGATTTTTAGGAAAATGTACTATTTTTATTTTTTACTACCCATATTTGTTGCCATTTATTTTGAGATCGGTTTTTTTAAATACACAAATTTCCTATTTTTGTTATACCCTTCACCTTCGTGAGAAGGGTATATGTATATCAGTTTGTCATTCCGTTTGTAATTTCTACAATAAAATTTTCCGACCCTATAAAGTATATATATTCTGGATCCTTATAGATAGCGGAGTCAAATTAGCCATGTCTGTCTGTCTGTTGAAATCAATTTTCTGAAGACCCCAGATATCTTCGGGTTCCAAATCTGCAATAATTCTGTCAGACATGCTTTCGAGAAGTTTCCTATTTAAAATCAGCAAAATCCGTCCATAAATAACGGAGATATGAGCAACAATCCGAGACAACCTCTATTTCTGGCATATTTTTTTATCTATATCTCGATTACTAAGTCATAAATATAGACAATATGGATATCTAATGATAGATATTTCAAAGTCCATTGCAATGATGTATATAAGGCTATACATTAGGGTGGCCCCGTTTGTATGGAGAAAATATAAGGTATCGATGTACCCACCTAAAATGAAAATTTGATTCATTCTAAGACTACCTTTTGAAATTTTTTCGTCCTGGAGTCAATATTTGGCGAGCTGGATCAAAGGATAAAAAGGTCCTTTTTGAGGTTTTTTACATTTTTTCCATATTTCTTCTAAAGGAAGTATATGTAAATTTGATATCATATAAAAGGTCTTTAAAAGACGCATTCAATAGGTTATTAGAAACTTAAAAAAAAAATTAAAATTCAAACATTTTAAAAATTTTCGACAAAATTTTAGTTTTTTTTTAATTTTTTCATAGAATTTATTCAAATAAATATATGAAATTTCTTGATCATAAACATCATGTAATTTCACCGAAATGGTGAAAGCTTATAAAATTTGAGTTATTTTGATGCCCATTACATATACTAAGAATTGAGTATACTGAGATTGTCAGATAGGGATGAAATTAGGTTTAAACAAATTTGAATAAACATTGAACTGGACTGAATTTTAAAAAACGAGAAAAACCGTTTCGGTGAAATTACATTATGTTTATGATCAAGAAATTTCATCTATATATTTGAATAAATTCTATGAACAAATTAAAAAAAACTAAAATTTTGTCGAAAATTTTTAAAATTTTTAAATAAATTTTTTTTTTTTTTTAAATTTCTAATAACCAATTGAATGCGTCTCTCAAAGACCTTTCACATGATACCAAATTTACATATACTTCCTTTGGAAGAAATATGGAGAAAATGTAAAAAACCTCAAAAAAGGACCTTTTTTATCCTTTGATCCAGCTCGCCAAATATTGATCCCAGGACGAAAAAATTTCAAAACGTAGTCTTAGAATGAATCAAATTTTAATTTTAGTCGGGAACATCCGCAACATTAATTTTGGGGCCACCCTACTATACATAGTTGGACCTACAATGGGTTAAAATCGGGAAAATATTTTTTAACCCGAATTTCTTTTGTTATAATTTTTTTCACTAATAAATTAAAAAAAATAAATTAAAAAAATTGGAAAAAACTTTTTAAAAACAATTTCGAAAAAACAAAAATAGGAATTTTGTGTATTAAACAAGTAAGAGAGCTATATTCGGCTCTGCCGAATCTTATATACCCTTCAAAAAAAAATTTTTTTTTTTTAATTTTATTTTAAAGCATAATTTGGTGAAGGGTATATAAGATTCGGCACAGCCGAATATAGCTCTCTTACTTGTTAAATACACAAATTTCCTATTTTTGTTTTTTAATAAGTTTGAATTTGAAATTACCAATTAAAAACTCAGTTTCCTATGTTCTGTGTAAACATTAACTTGAATACTTTCGCATGTCTGCTTTTTCCCGCTGTTTTTTTTTTTTTAAACTCCCACACTGCATAATAATTGTGTAAAATTTGTATATTTTATTACCAGTAAATAAGTATGAGTTTATACAAAATTTCCTAACAATATCCGTAGAATTGGCTAAAGTCACGTGTTGTATTTTCAAGCCTTTTGAAAGGGGCTTAATAACAGTTTTTCTTTGGTTTATTTACCCTTGGAAGATACTTTTGTGTGCGAGACGACGGTCTCGTCTACTAATCGAAATTTATTATTTAACAAAATCAGCTGCCAATAATTTGCCGCTTTTGTGTTTGTTGGTGGTGCAACATCATTGCTTTAATCACTTCAGAAAAATCGATTAGTTTAACTTTTAGGGATGTTTTCTTAAACATTAATACAGAAAATAATTAATGTTAGACATAATACATAATGTTAACCGAAAACAAGTTGGCTTGATTAAAAATGTATGGTCATTTGTTTTTCTTTGCTTCTTGCTTCTTAAAAGGTCCCTGCAGCTATCGAAACATTTCAAAAATTATTCAGATATCGAAAGTTATTAAATAAAATGTAACAGATTTTAAAATTTTTCTGACAACCTGTCAATTATGTCCAGCTTACATTTGGCCACAGTTATAAACAAGTTAGGGTGTATAATTAGTTTTTTTTTTAAATTTCCCACCAGCAGCTTATCAAATTTATTTTATCATCAAAATAACATCAAACTGCAGAATGTAAACCAATTACATATTTATAACAATTATTATTTATTTACAATAAATTAACAGCTGTAAGAAGCGAGAATCAACTTCCGGTTAAATGCATACATGTTTCTCAACAAAAAGCTGTTTGTTGTCAAGCCCATGACCACCCACCCAAACCAAACCAAACAACCCGAATCAACTAACACCTTGTAAAACATTTAAAGCATAAGGAACCACACGGACCCCAAATAAAATATATGAATTAAATTACATATTGATTTTCTCTAATGACCAGACATACAACATAAATAAGCCAACATTCATTCATATGCAACATAAAAACTACCTAAAAGAAAATGCAAAAGCCGAAAGACAGCTAGACACAGAAAAAAATGAACACAAACACAAAAAAAAAAAAAAAACAACGAACAAAGTACAGCAGAGATAAAAAAACATTAATTTGTGTTGTACAGTTGTTAAATTCACATGTAATGATGAAATGAATTTAAAAAAATGTGACATATGTATGCGAACGCGTGAAAACTAGTGATAAATATCACTCAGTCTCACCCACCTCTAATGACAGAAACACACACACACACAAACACACACAATAAACGCACTATAAAGAACAACAACAACAACAACCACAACTTAATCGATAATTACACCGACAAAAAAAATGTAATAAATAAACAAACGAAAAATATGCTCGTTATAAGACACAAAACAACTCAGTGACATACTGAAATAAAAATGATAAACAAAACATGAAGAGAGCAATAAAAATATAAACAAAAAATATATAAAAAAAAAAAAATCTTTAAACATCCGCCCGCCCGTCTATAGATTTGGGTTTTTAAAACAAACACTTTGTGTTTGTGGCCAGGCCGGCAGTGTTGCCGTTCTCGGCTTAAAACTAACAAATTAGAAAGGTGAGTTCTTCCAAAGGTTCTTCTTTTACCCCCTGTCTATACCTGATAAATTTTTATCATGATAAATGTCAAAATGGTTGTCAAGATAAAAAATAATCAGGCATAGTCTCCATTTATTAAGCTACGTACACACGGTTGTCAGATTTTACAATGTTGTCAGATCTGGCAATGTGCTCGCAATGTACTGCCAATGAAATATTATTAGCAAAAGGTAAATTGTCAGTTTAGACGATTGTAAGAAAACCTTACAATTTCATTGTCAGACAATTGTCAAACAATAAATTTATCTGCCAACAAAATTGTCAGTTCACACGGTTGCATCACTTTTGTTTATTTTAAATACATATGCACAGTGTTGCCAATAGAAATTATTTATCTGACAATGATGTCATTCTCAGATGCATAAACTTCGCACATATGACAATAAAAAGTTTCTGACAATGATCTTAGAATGATCTGGCAATGGCAACGTAAGGTGTTTACACGATTGTCAGATGTCTGACAATAGTATTGTCTTACTATGTACTGACAAATACTTTTTCTGACAACATTGTAAGACGAAAATTGTAAGTTCACACGGTTGTTAGACATTTTCTGAACATTTTTGTGACAATATTGTACAATCTGACAACCGTGTGAACGTAGCTTTAATATTATTGCTTCGTTATGACAAAATTGTTAGTACTTTTGCTTAGACAACTTTGTCTTGACAACAAACGTCATTAATTGTTATGATAAATATTTGTAAAGTATTGACAGGGCGTTAAATATGTAGGTTTTTCTGCTTTTTGGGTTTCGGTCTGCTTTAAAATATGACCACTTCATTACTGCAAATTGTATGGCGACAAATATTTTTTTAGGGGTTATAACTCAGGCTAGAGTTGTTTTATTATAGCCATTACCATGAGTTTAAAGTGGTATATATAAGTTTGTCATTCCGTTTTTAATTTCTCCAAATTCATTTGCGACTTTATAAGGTATATCGTCAGCTAAAATGCAAGAGAAAAACATTGCAAAATTACAGTCCCGAACTAGTGATTTTAACCATCATTTAGGGTGGCAACTAGTTTCATAACTAGCTATGTGACTAGTTATTTTAACACGCGCAAGGGGATTAATTGACCCATTATTATTACAATAAGACTGTCTGATAGCTGGTCCCAAGTAGTCAACGCATTGGATTCACATACTGGTTATATACCTAACTCGTTACTTGATCAGCTATATAACTAGTTATTTTAATATGTACGGGTGCTAATTGACCTCAAATAGTCAGCTAAAAAGACACATCACAGACTGTCCAATAAACGATTTCTTGTAAACGAACCTTCCACCCACAACTCTCCAATAAATTGCTTCTGGTGGGTAAAATAAGTTCTTCCTAAAGTGCTGTACAAAATAAACGTTTAAAGTGAGTGAACTCATAGGTTACTAACACGCATACCTAAATTGGAGCGTAAGGCGTTTTTTACTTGTCAAAAATTCTCATGCCCATACAATTTGTATGCAGCATACCGAAATAACGCGACGGCAACGCTTTGCAATTGGAAAATCCGATTTTGACAGGGCGTTTAATAGTGAAGTTAGTTGCAAAACACAACAAATGTAAACACATACATACAAAAGGAGAAACAAATATGCAAGAAACACATTTTTAAACTTTAATATTTAGTTTCTTTGATAAAATTTTAGTTTACAAATCACGAAACAAAAATCAGAAACACCAATACTGCAAGGTACTTTATTGTTTAAATAATCCGGGTTGTTATATTAATTTTTTTGATAACCTTGTTTTTATTGTTTGACGTAGCGTTGGCGCTTTTATTTAGGTATGACATTTCAGCGTTAAAGCTAAGCGTAAAGAAACGTTCCGCCTTACGCTTTTATTTAGGTAGGCCAGTAAGAGACACTAAAATTACTATTGACTTCACGCTATGTTAAATGGGATATAAGTATACTTAAGCATAAATAAAATAAACTGTATGAGAATTATATCAACATAATTTGCATAAGACCAGTTCGTACGAAACATTCATACGTTTAAAGTGACTACACTCCACATTACTTAAGGCCCAACTATAATATGCAGACACTAGCTTAACACAACTTAAGCAACTGTGCGAATACATATAAAACGTATGTGACAAACTATAATGAACTTAAGAAAGTTTCGTCAAGTTTCGTCAAATTTTAATTGCTTAAGCAAAGAGCGAAGCTGGTCGCACATTCCGTATGGAATCAGCTGTTTGTTATTTTTATATAAAGAAAATAAAGAAAAAAAAGAAGAAAATTAATTTATTTTGCTTAAATAATAAGAAATACGTATTTTTTAATTACGTATTGAACATAAATGGGCAAATGGAGCTAAATTGTTTTGAATGCATGTAAGTACATTATAGCTTAAGCATTTGACTGACTTTTCGTTCGGTTTTGACATTACCTTAAGCTAGCTTATGCATATTATAGTTGGGCCTTTAGAGACACTTAAGTGACAATTGTCTTCACGCAAGATTACCTGGGATGTATAAAGTAACCAGTTGTCTTCTCTCTGCACTACAAAGAACACATACGTGTCAAATGACCAAAATATATAAATTTGAGTCAGCCAAGTGACAGGACATTAGTGACAATTACTGTCTATAAGGGATACATTGACCTCACGAATTCTATCTTTGAGGTCTTGGATCGACGCTGGGCTGTGGGCGTAGACCTTATTTTTCACGTGGCCCCAAAGAAAGAAGTCGCAAGGTGTTAAATCACAAGATTTCGGTGGCCAATTGTGATCACCTCTTCGAGAGATAACACGGTCCGGAAACTTTTCCCGTAAAAGGGCAATCGTTTCATTGCTGGTGTGGCACGTAGCGCCGTCTTGTTGCAACTCCGAACATAAGATACGGTGTAATGGAGTTTGTGGAATGTCCAATTCCAAAGAACGACGAGGAATGGACAAACCTGGATTTTCTTCAACACTTTGGTTCTTGAGCGACGTGCACGGATTTTATTCTTCACATCACTAGCTTGTCTCTACAGCTCGAATTTTTCCACCAATTTCTGTATTGCGGTCCGACAAGGTGTTTCATGACGACCCAAAAATGCTTTAGTTTTGCGAACTGTACGGTCAGCTAATCCACCCTTAACAGTAGCTAAACTTTTGAAATTGAAGGAATTTCGGAAACATTTCACAATGGCAACACTGTTATCCGTATTCATGTTTATGCGTGTCTGCAATTGTGTTAGAAGAAGTTAGCAAATGTGGTCAGAAACACAACAAACCAAGTTAGTGAGTGCTAGAATAAATAAAATAAAAATGGTTTGTAACAACAATTAAGCTGATTAACGAAGTGCGACCAATGATGATGATAATGATAAACAGTTTTCCAAATTCAAATGTCCAGGTAAATAATAAATTTTATGATAAAATAATAATAAAAAAAACATAAATGGAGCATACACAACTGTCGAAATGTACTTATACTGGCACAACATAAAATATCATTTACTTGAACCTTGTGTGTGTTTAGAAATAATTATAAACTGGTAAATTTTTACAGATTTTTTTTTTAATAAATTTTAATTAAACAAATGAAAGGGTTCATAAACATAATTCAATTAATTTAATAAAGCTGTAAAATAAATCAGAAAACAGTAGTTATTTCTTTGTATTTAAGCTGGAGTTTTTATGCTGGTGGTCGTTTGTTCGTTCGTTCGTTCGTTCGGTCATGCAACATAATTATGTTGCATTTCAATGATGTTGAAAGATCAAAAGATCGGATTGATTACTGAAAATGAATGGGTTGCCTACATGTAACAATTACTGTTCGATTTGTAATAAATAAATGTTTGTAGTTTGTTAAGGGTCTGTCTTATTTGTTTAAATAAAATTTCATCAATTTACAGTCACACATATTTTATTTTGTATTGAATTAATTTTATTAGTTTTTTATTTTTTATTTCTTTATTTATCACACATGTTGCCATGTTTTCAAATTGCAGGAATTTCTTAGGGCCCATAATTTTATTTTGATTTTCAAATACAATGGAATTTCATATTAAAAGTATAATAATAAAAATAATAAAACTAATAATTGTATATAAGCATAAATTTAAACAAAAATCTGGGCTTTAACAGAAATCATTGAAATCATCAAAAAGTCTAATGATTTTATAGTTACTGTGACATCGTTTACACTGATGATGACTCAAGTAATGTCTACTTGAGAATTATCATAACAGTTTCAACACAATAAATAATCTATTCAGACATTACATTGCACAGTGGGATAGATCGAACAATAAATACATAAGTAACTTCTTGGAACAGTTCAATGATACTAGTTCTCCCTATGATTGACTCTAACTTCACTCTGATGCACATCAGCTTTTATGTCGATAAGTTTAATAATTTATAATATTGAAAAAATACAATTAGGAGAAAAAGTATCAATGTCCCTTTTCACACTTGAACACCCGTCAAGTTTGACTTTGCAAAAATTCTCCATTTTACGGAGAACGATAATTGTGGAAGTCTTCGTTTGGCTGAAAATGTTCGGGTTTGGATTACCTTCCATACAAAGTAAATAGTTAATTTTGAATATCTGGAAAACTATACTTATGAAAGTCTTCAAAGTTTACATGATTCAATTTGTTATCAGTGCATGAAGTTTAACCATGATCGGAACATCTTGAGAACTATTATTGCAAGATTCTTCAAACGTTGTCCGAATCATTTTACATAAATTGTCTGAAAACGTTCATGATTGAAGCAAGTTAATTTCGAATATCTGGAGAACTGTAACTTTAAACTTTGTATGAATTAATTTTTATCACTGCACGGAGTTTAGAGAAAATAAAGCTAGTGAAATGTATAGAGACCACAGAGTTCCATTATTTTCGCTCCAGGCCCTTTAGTTTACGAATTAAAAGCAATTTTAGATATTTTGGAAATTTCTTTATAAAAATCAAATTTTGATGGGTGGCGCAAAAGTAATCCTCCTATCAGAAAATGCTATAAATTTTGCGATTGGCCCCTAATGTCAGTTCTGTTTTGACATTTGTGTAGTAAAGACATGCGAAATACACGTTAATAAACAATGTTACGCTACACTGCTCCAGAACGCGGAATATTGCTGACTATTTATTTGACCAATAATCGGTCGGTGACTTTGGCACAACGTGAATTTCGTCGCAGATTTCCTGGCCGTCCAACGCCTACTGGTGAAACACTGCGACGTTTAGCCGCTCGCCTCGAAGAGACTGGCACAACACGAGATGCTGCCAGGCGTGGCAGACCCCGGAGTAGCCGTTCTGCAGAGAATATTGCTGCTGTAGCCGAGGATGTCATGGAAGCGCCGTCGACATCGACCAGATTGCGTGCCACGCAAATGGGTATCAGTCGACGGTCTTTACAGCGAATTTTGGTACAAGATTTGAAGATGTTTCGTTACAAAGTCCAGACGGTGCATCAGCTGTTAGCTGCTGACCGCCAATCGCGTCTAACATACGCTCAAGCCATTCTTAATCACCACCAAGAGGAAGATGATTTTTCATCAAAAATAATCATGAGTGATGAGGCCCATTTTCATGTTAGCGGGTACGTAAATAAGCAAAATTTACGCTTCTAGGGCACTGAAAATCCGCGTGTAACCCACGAAGAGCCATTACACCCCATCAAAGTCACTGTATGGTGTGCTGTTTTCGTTGGAGGAGTCATCGGACCTTCTTTATTTGAAGACGTCGCGGGCCAAACGGTTACTGTGAGCAATGATCAACGAGTTCTTTTTGCCGCAACTTGATGAATTGGGATTGGAAAACATGTGGTTCCAACGGCACACACTGCACGTGCCACAACCGATATGCTGAAGGATGCATTTCCCGGGTGCCTAATCTCCCGTTTTGGCGATTTGCACTGGCCAGCAAGATCGTCTGATTTGACCGCTCCAGACTTCTTTTTGTGGGGCTTTTTGAAGTCGCGGGTTTATGTCAACAAGCCTCAGACTCTTGCAGCTCTTAAAGACAATATCCGTCAAGAATGTGAGGACCTATCGCCGGAAGTTTTCGCCAAAGTGATGGAAAATGCCATAAAAAGGGCTCAAATGATAATCAAATGTGGCGGCGGCCATTTACATGACATCATATTCGCGACTTGATGTAACAAAAATTAAAAGACCAAATAAAAATAATCCACAAGAAGAATCAAAGTTTTTCATTTTTTTTTTTTTTTTAATTACAGCCAAAAAACTTCGGAAGTTTACTTTTGCGCCACCTTGTATGAGTGATCACAGATTTCCATTATTTTCCCTCTAGGCCCTTTAGTTTATGAATTATAAGCAATTTTAGATATTTTGGAATTTTTTTCATGAAAATCAAATTTTGGTGGGAAATATGAGTGATCACATATTATATTCATTTATTATACCCTTCACATATAAGTTTGTCATTCCGTTTGTAATTTCTACATTTTTCATTTGCGACCCCATAAAGTATATATATTCTGGATCGTTATAGATAGCGAAGTCGATATAGCCATGTCCGTCTGTATGTAGAAATCAACTTTCCGTAGCCCCTAAATAACTTACAAACATAATTGATACATCAATATATCGGGAATTCTTCCGGCTCGGTCGCTATTTAAAATCGAGAAAATCGGCTGAGATATAAGGAAAAAACCGGGACAACCTCGATTTTTGGCTTATTTTTGATCTGTATCTGGATTACTTAGTCATTAATATAGACAATATGGATATCTAATGATAGATACATATTTCAAAGTCCATTGCAACGATTTATATAAGGCTATAGTAAGTTGGACCTACAATGGGTCAAAATCGGGAAAATTATTTTTTAACCCGAATATTTTTTTTTACCACAAAAAAAAAAAAATTTTATAATTTTTTTTTAAATTTAAAAAAAAAAGTTAAAAAAATTCTGAAAAAAATTTAAAAAAAAAAATTGGAAAAATTAAAAAAAATAATTTCGAAAAAAAAATTGAAAAAATTTAAAAAAAAAAATTAATTTTGAAAAACAATTTGAAAAAAAAAAAAAAATTTTAAATTTTGAAAAAAAAAATTAATTTTGTTTTCCTAAAAATATTTAAAATTTTTATTTTAAAGTATAATTTGGTGAAGGGTAAATAAGATTCGGCATAGCCGAATATAGCTCTCTTACTTGTTTATTTTAAAATGTAGTAGAAAAATTAAAAAAATAACAATTTGGAAAAAAAATTGGAAAAATTAAAAAAAAATTTAAATTTTGAAAAACAATATGAAAAAAAAAAATTTTTAAATTTTGAAAAAAAAATGTAATTCTGTTTTCCTGAAAATATTTAAAATTTTTATTTTAAAGTATAATTTGGTGAAGGGTAAATAAGATTCGGCACAGACGAATATAGCTCTCTTGCTTGTTTATTTTAAAATTTAGTATAATTTATTTATTTTTTTGCTTTTTAATTTATTTTATTAAAACATTTGTTATGTCAGAAAAATTGTAGCGGTTGAGTACACCGAATTAGAATTTTTAAATCTCAATCTAATTTTTCGATTACAACTACTAATATTTGGAATTTGAGCATATACTGCTGAATTTAACTCGGTTATTGTGGACGAATTAATACCATAATTTTAAGTTAATGTATATTCGGTTATAATAACTAACTTTAGTATTGGCAGAGCCTTAAATCGATTGAAACTATGTTTTTATCATAGAAATCCAGTTGAATTTATAGTTTTTTAATAATGACACTTAAATATCGGTTGATATTATAAAATATTTTAAATGGGAACTGATTTCCAATCGATCTCTTTTCTGTGTCTACATATTTTATTTAAATCGTAGTGGGAGGTCATAATAAAATATTCATACGTTTATGTAAATTTATATAGAACCATTATTTTATGAAAAATGTACCAAAAATAAATACAATTTTTAGCCCTTAATTGTTCGAATTTCAAAAAAGTACCAAACTTAAATTTGTTATTTTTTAATAAGTAAATAATACGATATGAAATTTATTTCTATGTTTATTGGTTTAAAAGATACTTGGGATAGCAAAAAAGTACCAGAATACAGTTTTTACTTTTTTATTTCAAAAAAGTATCAAGCACCTGTCTGCAAATTTTTAAGTATGTAGATAAATCCCTTCTTAGTGGATCTACATAGGGAGAGGGGCACGTATAATTGAAATTTCATGTCTCTACCTTTTAGCGTTTGGGGTGGTTGATGTTGAACAAGCGATTCACTCATTAACATTACCCTTTGTTTAGCGATAAGCCCCACTGTGCACAGCTATTCTTATAAATAAAAGAAGAACTAAATATAACATATGTACATAAACATATATTGATTTAATTTATATGTACATTAATTCACTGAAAACTATTCTCATATTTTCTTCATAAAACCTATATAAAAAAAGCTTCTTATCTCCCATATGCAACCATAATAAATTGATGACTTTTTTTAAATTTTTAATTTTCATATTAAGCTCGTATTCTATACAATTCTCGATAATCCTAATAGTTACACAATACACAATTGTCGTATGTAAAACACCAATGTATTCTTTACATTCAGATGATGATCATCATCATCATCAGCATATTGAACCACCTCCATCTTAATAAGAAAACAACGAATTGAACAATTTCTTTTATTTCTTTTTCATTTGTTCGAGTATAAAAATACAAAATATGTACTTACTCGTATGTATATATTTACTTATGTAATAATTAGTTAATATTGTCTGAGATTGGTTTCACTTGAAAATGTGGGAATTACTAAGTTAATAGGAATACAATAATAAATGTAATAAACACTATTTATAATCAAGTAGACACAATTTGTTGTACATTTTTCTGCTGGCTGTTTCTAAAGTAATCAACGAAATATATATAAAATCTAATATGGAAATCAACATACTTATATGTTTCGTATGATGAACTTTATTTAAACAATTTAAATAAAGATCAATGATTCCAAGAAAGATTTTGAAAATAATTAAAATTTTTTACCTCGAACTTTTAGTCATTTATGACAAATTTTTTATAATGTCTGCCTATACTATACTTGCTGAGTTATTTGTCGCTGTAGTCCAGTGTAATTAAACACCTTTTCTATATTTAATGCATATAAACCAGTGGTCGGCACAAACAAAACATGTTACATTAGTAAATATATTGTATGATTCAAACTACTTATATTGACGATGCTCCCAAAGTTTAAAATTGTTCTCCGTCTTTTAAAAACCAAATGCTGAAAATTTGAGCTAAATCGGATAAAGTTCAGAGGTTGCACATTTTGTTTGAAGTTTCGAGTGGGACAGACACAATATTTTCAACATAAAAATTTTAAAATTAAAAAATATTTTTATACCCTTCACCCAAAAATATGTTTTTGTCATAAATTTTTTTCACTAGTAAATTTAAAAAAAAAAAAAATTTTATATTAAAAAAATTTTTTTGAAAAAAATTTTAAAAAAACTTTCGAAAAAAAAAAAAAAAATTTAAAACAATTTTGAAAAAAAAAAATATTATTTTTTAAATTTTGAAAAACAATTTAGAAAAAAAAAAATATTTTTTTTAATTTTGAAAAAAAAAATAATTTTGTTTACCTAAAAATATTTAAAATGTTTATTTTAAAGTATAATTTGGTGAAAGGTATATTAGATTCGGCACATCCGAATATAGCTCTCTTACTTGTTTTTATTTTATTTACCCTCAGATATCTAAAATTTATATATACAAATTCTCTGACATAAAAAATATCATAAAATTTAAGCAAATCCCAAATTTTATATTTTCAAAAATTTGTTTAAACCAAATTTCAAAAAATAATAAAAATTTTTTTCGATTTTAATAAACACTCAATGAGAATTAAAAATGCAAATATTGTGGGTTAGCGTTTTGGCGGATTTTGAAGAAATTTTGTTTTTGGTCACAAATTTGTTAAAATTAAATCTTAAAAAAAATTTAATATTAAAGCATATTTCCTAATACATACTTTAGATTGCTAATTTATTATTTTAAATTTCTAGGACATTATTAACCCTTTGTTAATTTCGATATGTTTCGCTCACATTCATATTGAGTTCATTTTAATAGTCGATAGCTTTCGGTTTCTGATGAATATAAGTGCCGACCGCTGATATAAACACAGTTATTAGGTTTTTCGATTTACATATGGGCAATTCCATGTCATCGTACGTGACAATTGTACGCCTATAGAGTGGAATAGATTTTGCACAAATAAGAGTATCTGAATAATAATTTGGTCTTTACGTTCCATCCTTTCGAAATATTGTTGTCCAAAATATTGAGCGAAATAAGGGTATATCCTACGTGACATAAAACGGAAGAAATTTTGAGGTACATGTAGAAATATACGATAATTTGCGAATCATGAGAGGCGTTATGCTTTCTTTTAATTTCTTACACTAAACCAAATATTTTTCCTTTATAATCCGTCATATTTAAATAAAAATAATCTTATTGTTAACCCTGTAACAGTGACAATTTCATTTATAAACATATATCCTAAAATATCAATTCCATTATGTTGCCATCAACAATTATATGAGCGACAATTGCTTACATGTTGCCGTAAAAGTAATTCTTCGATTGTAAAAGTAATTCTTCAACGACATTTTTCAATAATTGTTCCGAAAATTGTGCAAGCGACAATGTATTGAATTTGTTCGTTAAATTTTTAATTTGGCGACAGTATTTCACATTTAGTCGTCAACAATTATGGGTGCAAATCCAAGTACGTTTCTGAACAAGTGTCGGAAAAAATTGGAGAATGCAAGAGTGACAGTTCATCTTCTTGTTCAAAACAATTGTCGCGAAAATAGTGCAAGCCTACAAGAACGACATTGTCGCTCATCATGTCGTTGACATTATAATGAGCGCTGACATTTATATATTTGTCGATGACGCTCTATAATATTAATTTTACGAATTGTGATCACAAGGTCTCCTATCATGTCATAATGTTCTAATATTTCACAATGGTTTGAAAATGTTGTTATTGTCTTTCAAGCTAAAAATTTCCTAAAATAATACTACTTCTATGTTTATTGTGTTATCGTAACCAACCAGCAGAGACCTGCGCGACGAATGCCTAAGTGTCAGTTAAGCCGAGCCGCCGAGTCGTGAAATATTAGGACATTATGACAATAATACATGATAAGAGACCTTGTGAATTGACCAATTATGTTATCATAAATTGTTAATATTGACGAAAATGTATAGCATTTTATCGTCAACTATTTTTTGGTGCGTTTTCGAACAAGTTCCACCAAAATCGCTCGTCTTGTCGTTGACACTGTAATAGTGATGTAAAAGTAATGAGTATTTGGGTACTCAGTACTCAATACCAAAAAGTAACTACTCGATAGTTTCAGAGTTGTATTTGTATTACAGCAACATCAATATTTATGGGTGAAAAAATGCAACTCTGTTTTTGAAGTAAGAATTTTTAAATGTTAAATTCTGATTTAAAAAGTATTAAGTAGTAACGAGTACCCAAAAAAAGTACTGAGTAGTCAAAAGTACCGGCATTTTACAACACCTACACTGTAACAGTGATAAAAAAACGAAGATCGTAAACGATTATATAAGAAAATCTTACAATTGCCACAAAAATAGTCAAATAAGAGCGACAATGTCGCTCATCTTTTCATTGACACTACATAATATTAATTTCATTATGTTGTTATCAATGTATTGTATTTTGTCGTCAACTGTTTTTGAGACGACAATGTCTTCTGTTTGTTCATCAACGATTATACCGTTAGGGACAAAATTGTTCACAAAAAGTATGATTAAGGATATATCTAGAAAATTTTTTTTTACAAGCTTAGGTCTGGCAACCCATTTTGTATTATGTAGTCTGGCACAATGTTGTTTATTGTATGGCAACATTTTTCGCGAAATCGCTAAAAAATATTATATATCAATAGGGTTAGTGAATAAAATAAAGAATCAGAATAGTTTAAACTCCATGGGAAATAAATATGGTCGTCCAAAAAAACTTTCGCTTGCCGATGCTCGAGAAGCTCGTCGATTGATTTTGTCTGGTGAGGCTAATACAGCTGTTGAAATTTGGCTTGGGGCTGTTTTCGTGGAATCCAGTTGGGTGTACTACGCCGAATAACTGGCAGAATGTGTGCAAAAGATTACATTACCATCCTTGAAGACTCATACATGCCATGTTTGGATATATTTGGTTTAGAGCCGGGACTGGATGATATCTTCATGCAAGACAACGACCCGAAGCACACTGCCGGAATTACTAAAAAGTGGTTAGAAGAAAATGGGATTAAACTTTTAGATTGGCCACCCCAGTCTCCGGATTTAAATCCGATTGAACACCTTTGGTCAATAGCGAAAACCATCAATGAACTTTTGGAGCGTTCTATCGAGGCGTGGGTAAATATTATCCCACAGGTGCTAATAAATCTTGTAAATAGTATGCCAAAACGAATAAAAGCTGTTAAAACTGCAAGAGGGGGCACACGAAATATTAATAGCCAAAAACGTAAGGATTTTCGTCAAGGGTCATAATTGTTCACAGCTAACATGTGAAACCTTTTTAAATTTAAAAAGGGAATTTAATATTTTTTGTTAGTTTTATCTTTTTTTTATTAAAGAATAATGCAAAGATTAAAATCAATTTAAAAAATTTCAATAAAAACAATGAAGAAGAAAAAGCAAGTTATTTATATTTAATATTGGTTGTTTTGTGAACAATTTTGTCCCTAACTGTATATGCAAACTTAGTATATTTTCGAATAACAGTAGCGAAATTCGTTCGAAAATACAAGAGCGACAATGACGCTCATCTTATCGTTGATACTGTAACAGTGAATTATTACATTGTAAAAATGAACTTGAGCCAGATTAATAAATTTACTCTCATATTCATATTCTTCGACGGCATTATAAAATATTAATTCCATTATGTTGCCATCAACGATTGATTATACGAGCGACAATACTATCCATTTTGTCGCCTACTGTCAAACTCTGATATACTTTTATTTAAGGTTTTTCCATACCAAACTACGATTTATGTATTAAATATCAAATTTCACAGTTTGAGCTACTTTTCTTAAAGAAACCCTTATTTAGAAAGTTTTTGACCATAAAAAATTTTTCGAGCTTTTTTTTAAAAAAAAGAACAAATTTGCTCAAAATTAGAAATAATCACAGATTGAGCTGCTTTGCTCAATTAAATACATTAAACATATTTAAACAAGTTTTGTTTAGTTGTATTTAATTTACAAAATGTAAGAAGCATGGAACGAACGGTTTTGTCATTAAATCTAATTATCTAATGCAATAAAAGTGAATCGTTACTATTGTAAATCCTAACATTTTTCTAATGACAGAAAAGCATGACATGCCTACAAATAGAGGTTTGCTGTTTGTCATTTGTTGGTAAGAAAGGTTGTTACTTATAAACTATTTACTCGTTCTACATTGGTAATTTAAGAACCATTGAATCGGGCAGCATGATGTTCATGTTAATGGAGAAAAATGAAACGTAAAAGAAATAAATGTAATTTTTAATTGAAAGAATTAATGAAAAAAGGGTTTCAGAAAAAAAAAAAAAAAAACAATAGGTATAAATGAATATACATGCGTATGTATAGCGAAAGACAAGCCTACCACCATTACAATTGCTAGACAGTTTAGGTTTTTAATTTTATTATGCTCATATTGTCCCCAAGCTGCTATTATATTCTCAAACTTCAATCTTTTTTACTTAAATTAGATAAAATTTCAAGTCTAATGCTTTAGGAATTTCTTTAAGATTTCATATTTTTTAAAGAAAATTCGTTTGCAACCTGAGAATCCAAAAAATTTTAACTGTTTCAAATAACATTTGCTGGGTAATGTATAAGATACACTCATACATGCAACATGCCGCAAACGCATACGTAACCAAACAACCCTTCATCAGGTTTCTTTTTTAAATACATATTCAACAAAATACATACATTCATGTGTGTTTCTGTGTGTATTTATTTTATTAGAAATTCTTACTGACAAATGTACAATTAGAACAAAACTGTACCTTCTAATACCGGTAGTTGGGCATCATCAAACAATCTTGTTAGCGGTAGATCAAAATACGTCATTAAAACAATAACAAAACTGAATACAAAAGTTGCAGCTGTTTGTGGCACGTACAAACACGTACGTACATACGTGTATAATGCTGGCATGAAATAATGTAAATTTTATAAATTGTTGAGCCCTTATTGCACAATAGTGGAACGTGGGATACATAAATCGTCTAAATAGTTTTAAGTTTCTGATACCTTATACAATTTAATTCAATTCAGTAAATGTGAAAAAATGGATTGTGAAACAAGTATATTGAAATAAAACATAACCCTTCGTTGACTGACAAGGCCCCTAGTGATTTCTTAGGGTTTTAAATTATATGGATTTGATCGAATACAGGGAAAACCAAATAAGTAATTTTAAACCTGATTGAAGACATTCTATACTCGTCGACGACATTATAGAAGATTAATTTCATTATGTTGATATCATAGATCAAATGGTGGAATTTAATTTTGTCGTTAACTATATTATAGGAGACAATGTCTTCCATTTGATCGTTGATGATTATATAGTCAAATTGTTGACGAAGTGTTCTAATAAGTGTCGCAAAAATGCAGCAAGACTACAAGAGCGAAAATGTAGCTCTTTGATATTGTAATAATGACTAGTTACTTCACTTATTAGTCGCACATTTTTTAGAAGATTAATTTCACATTGTTGTCGTCATTGATTATATAGGCGACTATTTCATCAATAACTATATATTACCCAATGTCTTCCATTTGGTCATTATGAATTCTATTGCTAAAACTCCAGCGTAATTTTCTAAGAAGTTTCGCGAATATTGTGCATAACTACAATAGCGATAATGTTGCTCATCTTGTCGTTGATACAGTATAAATTACAATTTCCTCGACGACATTATATTGTTACGAATGTTCAATAAAGATTTGAATTTAACGGTCTGTAACGACTGCCTGCAACATTCATCATGTTCATAAACACGTCCATCAGTAGCATGCGGTTATGAGCATTGTTTGTAAGTATGGCAACACTAAATGTTTAAACTGATAACATTAACATCGAAAGCTCTAGAATTCGAATGTACTAGTTTGTCCGTTGAGAGCATTGTAGAAGATTCACGATAGATGGCGTGTGTTTAAATAGTGGCAGAGCTGGCAGTCGTGAGTTGAGTTGATCATTGTCGCTGTTAGAGTTAACATCAACTGTCGTGTACATGTGTGTTTGTACATTATAAAGTTTGTGTGCATTTCTGCGAATTGATAAACGTGTGTAAAGACACTGGGTGACTATATAATTCTGTTGTTGTACATTCTAAATAAATAAAGAGTTATTACAATTTCAAACTACTAAAACTGCTTTTATTTGCAATCAAAAGTATCCGGTTTATTTAAAGGAAATAAACCCCGTTTTTAAAAGGTAAAAACGTAACAATATTGTAATAATGAACAGTTACTTCATATATTCGTCGAACATTTTTTAGAAGATTAATTCCACATTGTTGTCGTCAATGATTATATAGGCGACAATTTTATCACTAACTATATATTATATGTCTTTCATTTGGTCGTCATGAATTGTATAGCGTCATTTTCTAAGAAGTTTCGCGAATATTGTGCATAACTACAATAGCGATAATGTTGTTCATCTTGTCCTTGATATAATATAAATTACAATTTCATCGACGACATTATATAATATTAATTCCACTATGATTATATCGACGAGATTCTTTTTCATTTTGTCGTCAACGATTATATGGGCGACAACTTATACGATGTTTTCCAACAACTGTTATACAAATTGAGCAAGTCTATAAAGAAACAATGTGGCTAACCTTGTCGTTGATCCTTTTACAATGACAAGTCCCTTTATGTATTACACCATGTTCTACCATCAACAATACCTTCCATTTTGACGCCAACTACAAGGTGGCGCAAAAGTAATCCTCCTATCAGAAAATGCTATAAATTTTGCGATTGGCCCCTAATGTCAGTTCTGTTTTGACATTTGTGTAGTAAACACATGCGAAATACACGTTAATAAACAATGTTACGCTACACTGCTCCAGAACGCGGAATATTGCTGACTATTTATTTGACCAATAATCGGTCGATGACTTTGGCACAACGTGAATTTCGTCGCAGATTTCCTGGCCGTCCAACGCCTACTGGTGAAACACTCCGACATTTAGCCGCTCGCCTCGAAGAGACTGGCACAACACGAGATGCTGCCAGGCGTGGCAGATCCCGGAGTAGCCGTTCTGCAGAGAATATTGCTGCTATAGCCGAAGATGTCATGGAAGCGCCGTCGACATCGACCAGACGACGTGCCACGCAAATGGGTATCAGTCGACGGTCTTTACAGCGAATTTTGGTACAAGATTTGAAGATGTTTCCGTACAAAGTCCAGACGGTGCATTAGCTGTTAGCTGCTGACCGCCAATCGCGTCTAACATACGCTCAAGCCATCCTTAATCACCACCAAGAGGAAGATGATTTTTTATCAAAAATAATCATGAGTGATGAGGCCCATTTCCATCTTAGCGGGTACGTAAATAAGCAAAATTTACGCTTCTGGGGCACTGAAAATCCGCGTGTAATCTACGAAGAGCCATTACACCCGCTCAAAGTCACTGTATGGTGTGCTGCTTTCGCTGGAGGAGTCATTGGACCTTTTTTCTTCGAAGACGTCGCGGGCTAAACGGTTACTGTGAATGGTGAGCGCTACAGAGCAATGATCAACGAGTTCTTTTTGCCGCAACTTGATGAATTGGGATTGGAAAACATGTGGTTCCAACGGCACACACTGCACGTGCCACAACCGATATGCTGAAGCATGCATTTCCCGGGCGCCTAATCTCCCGTTTTGGCCATTTGCACTGGCCAGCAAGATCGCCTGATTTGACCGCTCCAGACTTCTTTTTGTGGGGCTTATTGAAGTCGCGGGTTTATGTCAACAAGCCTCAGACTCTTGCAGCTCTTAAAGACAATATCCGTCAAGAATGTGAGGACCTATCGCCGGAAGTTTTGGCCAAAGTGATGGAAAATGCCATAAAAATGGCTCAAATGACAATCAACTGTGGCGGCGGCCATTTACATGACATCATATTCTCGACTTGATGTAAAAAAAATTAAAAGCCCAAATAAAAATAATCCACAAGAAGAATCAAAGTTTTTCATTTTTTTTTTAATTACAGCCAAAAAACATCGGAAGTTTACTTTTGCGCCACCTTGTATAATGTAGGAAAGATTGTCATCTATTTATTCGTCATCGCTTATATACAAAAATATTCGTCTATGTGTCACAAAAATCATGTTAGCATATAAAAGCGACAATGTCGCTCATATTGTACTATAAAAGTTTAATCTCACTATTTTTTATATGTATTGCGACAATGTATATTTTGTCGTCAACAATTTTTTTGGCCGACAATACCTTCAATTGGGTACAGTCTAAGTACATTTTCGAAAAAGTGTCGCGAGAATACAAGAGCGACAATGTCGCTTATCTTATCGTTGATACCTTATAGAATATTAATTCCATCATGTCGCCATCAAAGAATATACCAGCGACATCAACCACCAATTTGTAGCCAACAATTATATGAGCGACAATGTATATAATTTGATCTTTAACGATTATAAAGATAAAGTCTTCAACGACATTTTCCACGTAAATAGTAGAAAATTACAAAACATTTATTTCACCATGTTATCTTTAAATTTTATACGGCCGACAAAGTTTTTCATTTTGTCGCTAATGATTATATAGGCGACAAATTTCCATTTGGTTGTTAATGATTTAAGAAGCCAAAATATCCTCCATTTGGACAGCAACGATTACATAGATGACAATTTGATCTAATTTAAGATTACAAAAGCGACATTGTCGCTTTTCATGTCGTTTTTAATACTGCAGTCATTTAAAACATTAATTTTAACGTGTTGCCTTCAATGTTTATATGGGCGTCAAAATTTTTCGTTTCGTTTCGCCAAATATTATATTTGCGACAGTGCTTTCCACTCGGACGTTAAGTTTAATAAAAGCGATAATATCCATTTAGACGATAACGATTATATGGACGACAATAATGTCGTCGTTAATACTACAAGGTGGCGCAAAAGTAAACTTCCGATGTTTTTTGGCTGTAATTAAAAAAAAAAAAAATGAAAAACTTTGATTCTTCTTGTGGATTTCAAGTCGAGAATATGATGTCATGTAAATGGACGCCGCCACAGTTGATTATCATTTGAGCCCTTTTTATGGCATTTTCCATCATTTTGGCCAAAACTTCCGGCGATAGGTCCTCACATTCTTGACGGATATTGTCTTTAAGAGCTGCAAGAGTCTGAGGCTTGTTGACATAAACCCGCGACTTCAAAAAGCTCCACAAAAAGAAGTATGGAGCGGTCAAATCAGGCGATCTTGCTGGCCAGTGCAAATCGCCAAAACGGGAGATTAGGCGCCCGGGAAATGCATCCTTCAGCATATCGGTTGTGGCATGTGCAGTGTGTGCCGTTGCACCGTCCTGTTGGAACCACATGTTTTCCAATCCCAATTCATCAAGTTGCGGCAAAAAGAACTCGTTGATCATTGCTCTGTAGCGCTCACCATTCACAGTAACCGTTTGGCCCGCGACGTCTTCGAAGAAAAAAGGTCCGATGACTCCTCCAGCGAAAACAGCACACCATACAGTGACTTTGAGCGGGTGTAATGGCTCTTCGTGGGTTACACGCGGATTTTCAGTGCCCCAGAAGCGTAAATTTTGCTTATTTACGTACCCGCTAAGATGGAAATGAGCCTCATCACTCATGATTACTTTTGATGAAAAATCATCTTCCTCTTGGTGGTGATTAAGGATGGCTTGAGTATATGTACAATAGGGACCAGTATCTTTATATACATTTTAAAACATTAATTTCACCATGATGCCTTCACTGTTTATATGGACGACAATCTGTATCATTAATGACAATTTCGTCCAATTTAATACTACAAAAGCGACAATGTCGCTTATCATATTGTCGTCATTGACACTGCTAAAGGGACCAGCTTATACCTTTCGACGATATTATAGAGCATTCATTTCACCATGTTGTCTTTAATTAACGAAAGTCTTGTTTCAAGTCTTGTTTGTTTCAATATGGAATAATATTAATTTAAAGTTGAACATTATTGATTTATCGTATTACAATATAATTTATCTATTATAATGAGCATTATTGAATCAATATGACGCGTTCTTATTATACCCTTCACCATGAGTGGCAAGGGTATACATAAGTTTCTCATATCGTTTGTAAATTCTACATTTTTCATGTCCGTCTGTATGTTGAAATCAACTTTCCGTAGCCCCCAAATAACTTACAAAAATAATTGATACATCAATATATCGGGAATTCTTCTATTTAAAATCGAGAAAATCGGCCCACAATTGGCTGAGATATACGGAAAAAACCGGGACAACCTCGATTTTTGGCATGTTTTTGATCTATATCTGCATTACTAAGTCATTAATATAGACAATATGGATATCTAATGATATTTATTTCAAATAGCTATAGTAATTTGGACCTACAATTGGGAAAAATATTTTTTAACCCGAATTTTTTTTTACCAAAAAAATTTTTTTCACTAATAAATTTAAAAAAAAAGTTTTAAAAAACAATTTCGAAAAAAAAAAAAAAATTGAAAACAATTTGGAAAAAAAAAAATTAGAAAAACATTTTGAAAAAAAAAAATAAAATTTTTTAAATTTTGAAAAAAATATAGAAAATTTTTTTTTTGAAATTTGAAAAAAAAAATTTAATTTTGTTTACCTAAAAATATTTAAAATTTTTATTTTAAAGTATAAATTGATGAAGGTTATATAAGATTCGGCACAGCCGAATATAACTCTCTTACTTGTTTTTAAATAACTTTTGAGAGAATTTCGCTCTTATCGTCATCGTTATGGACAGAGTATAACGCATACCTAAATTGGAGCGGAAGGCGTTTTTTACTTGTCAAAAATTCTCATGCCCATACAATTTGTATGCAGCATACCGAAATAACGAAATCCGCGCGACAGCGCGTTTAATAGTGAAGTTAGTTGCAAAACACAATAAATGTAAACACATACATACAAAAGGAGAGACAAATATGCAAGAAACTCATTTTTTAAACTTAAATATTTAGTTTTTTTGATACAATTTTAGTTTACAAATCACTAAACAAAAATCAGAAACACCAATACTGTGCAATGTACTTTATTGTTTAAATAATCCGGGTTGTTATATTTATTTTTTTGATAACCTTGGCCCATAATCATAGTCAAAAATAAAGTATATTTTAAGAGAAATAAAGTCGTCTTTACTTAAAAGTGGACTTTAGGTCTACCATAGACAAGTTAAAGTATACTTCTGATGTTAAAGTCGACTGTAAATATAAAACTAGGTGAAGTTGTTTTTAACTCATTTAACAACAGCATCAGCTGTTCTTCGCCATGTAAAAAAGTTCGATAAAAAGTCAAAAATGTTTAAGTTGCTAGATATTGGCAGAGACTTTGCAATTATTGAATATTGAATCAATAAAATTAGTACCAAAATAGAATAAATTTGATATTAATATTTCCTTTTCTATTTTTCCACCACAAACTGTTTTTTTTCTTTAGCTTCCCGGTTACATTTATTGTTTGTCATTTTTTGATTTTTTTTTTTTAATTTTCTAAGTCAGCTGTTCAGCGATGCCACTTGTCTATATTTTGTTGTATATTGTATGAAAACATTTTCTACATTTGAGGTGACATCCAGTTAAAGTCGGTTAAATTTAAAACATACTTTAATTTTGACTATAGTTAGAAAATAATAAAAAGCGGGTTTTTATTTTAAAGTTGTTTTTAAAAAGAACCGACTTTATTGTTTGACTATGATTATGGGCCCTTGTTTTTATTGTTTGACGTAGCGTTGCCGCTTTTATTTAGGTATGACTTTTCAGCGTTAAAGCTAAGCGGAAAAAACGTTCCGCCTTACGCTTTTATTTAGGTAGGCCAGTATAACATAAGATTTGTGTGGCCCATCTTGATAACAATTTATATAAAACATTTGTTCAATTCACAAGGTCTCCTATCATGTCATATTGTCATAACGTTCTAATGACATTCAAGAATCTGCCGTCAATATATTCGACAACAGAGTTGATAGGCGACAAACACTCAGTATTGTATCGCACATGATGCCGTCAGCAGTAACACAACTTCCCATCAATAGCGGTTTATAAAAGGCAACATAAGAGACTTTGGTAAAAAAAATGTTTAGAATATAATTGGGGAATTCAAACGGTCTGCTATATATTGTTACGAATCTGCGATACAGATTTGAATTTAACGGTCTGTAACGACTGCCTGCAACATTCATCATGTATATAAACACGTCCATCCGAAGAAGCTTCTACTTATCAACAATGTTGATAGCATGCGGTTGATTAGCATTGTTTATAAGTATGGCAGCACTAAATGTTTAAGCTGCTAACATTGACATCGAAAGCTCTAGAATTCGAACATACTAGTTTGTCCGTTAAGAGCATTGTAGAAGATTCCCGAAAGATGGCGTATGTATAAATGGTGGTGAGTTGAGTTGATCATTGGCGCTGTTGGAGTTAACATCAACTGTCGCGTACATTTGAGTTTGTACCTTATAAAGTGTGTGTGCAAAATTTGGACTTTTTGTTTTATAGAAGACATAGTTTAATATTTTGTTGCCAATAGAGTTCAACAGAATTTAACATTTAATACTATATCACTCATCTTGTCTTTAATAGAGAGAAGTCTACTGTCTCCACATTATCACCCATAATCAGAGTTGATAAAAGACATATTTTAAGCAGGATTTGCTAAAAAATAACTCTCAGACTTTGTCGCTTATTTACAAAGATTTAAATAAATTGTCGAAGACAATGTCTTCTACAACGATTTGACCAACTTGACAAATATTCGGATGAAGTCAAAATATATCCTTTTTATAAGAACCATTCATTGAATGATCTACAGTGGTGGCCATGAGGTTAGCACACTAGCTACTTGCTATTTTTAAACGCAAATATTTCCTATATTTCTTAATTTTTTTATGATATCTTTTGCATGTGTGTTACTTGTCCTTCTAAGATCACGTCCCATCATGTCCAGCATTATTCCTTTATATATATTTTGCGTTTTTCTATCCAGAATAGAATAACCTCAAAAAAACACTGGACAGTATTTTAGCACAAAATAAAAAAGTTTATTCATATTAAAAAAGTAACAAAACGAAAAAAACTTATTTCACTAAAAACTTAGTACTTAGTTGGATACCATTTATTTTTGATCACAGCTGCTAGTCTCCTTGGCATACTTTCTACAAGGGCCATACAGCGATCCACTGAAATATCATTCCAAGCTTTTTCTACTTCTTTCCATAAATCGGCCAAATTTTTAGGCTTTTCTCTTATTACATGCTGCTCCACATCATTCCAAAGGTTCTCAATAGGATTGAGATCCGGAGATTGGGCTGGCCATTTTAACACATCGATATTGTTCGATTCCAAGCAACACCTCACTAAGCGTGAGGTGTGTTTTGGATCATTATCTTGCATAAATCGCCACCTAAGTGGCATGTTGTCCTCTGCATAAGGTATCATTGTATTTAGAAGTATATTCTGGTATACATACTGGTCCATACGAGTATCAATCTTTTTTATAGGACCAACACCATACCCAGAAAATGCTGCCCACACCATCACATTACCCCCACCGTGTTTTATTGTTTTACTGGTGTACTTTGGATTATGTTGCATGTTCGGAGGATGCCATACATACCTCTTACCATCCGATCCGAATCTACAAAATTTAGATTCATCACTCCAAAGGACATTTTTCCAAAAAATTAACGGCTTTTCCAAATGCTCACGAGCAAAGGACAACCGAGCTTGTATGTTCTTTTTTGAAACATGTGGCTTATGCTGAGAAATGCATCCACGTAAATTTTTTTCATTAAGTCTTCTTCTTATCGTTTTGCTGGACACGTTGATACCATATTTTCCTGAAATTTCTCTCTGGATTACGGTGGAGCTCTTAAAAGGATCTTCGACAGAGGCTATGTATATTAAAGAGTCCTCTTTACGTGAAGTTTTTCTGGGCCGAGGAGCCTGTGTAACATTTTTAGATGTTTTATATTTCTGAATATGTCTTAATGCATTATAAACCATCTTCCTGGAGCATTCCAAAGTATAAGCAATCTCACTTATACTTGTTCCTCTCGAGTTCATTTGTTGAATAATCTTTCGTTGTTCCTCTGTACACCATTTTTTTTTAGCCATATCTAAATAATGTTTATTAAGTCAGTTTGTCTTCCTCATTGATTAAATAATACCTAAACTTACCAATTAATATTTATACCCTCAAAAAACTTTTAAAAAATTTAATTATACTTATATGTGCTAAAATTGTGTCCAGCTTATTTTACATATTACTGCACTAAAATGCAAATTTGAAAGAGAATAGCGATAGAATGCAAAAAAAAAGTAACGGGACTTATTGATCACACCATAAACAACACTAATTACCAAAAACTTTAGTTTATAATTGCAATGAAATTAAATAATTTGCTTTAGAAAACAGCAAGTATGAAGTGTGCTAACCTCATGGCCACCACTGTATATTTTTATAACCATACTACTATATGTATATTCTTTTGTTTTCCGTTTCAGACACTAATCAATAATAATTATGTTACAGATTGTTTGTTTGTAATGTAATATTGTCCTTCAGGGGGTTACTTTGTGCAGTTGTTTTAGTGGTTGTTGTTAATAAGGGTTGTGCTGTGATAACTTTTTTCTGTCGTTTTCCCATCGTTTGGCAAAATGCATTTGCATTTAAAATTTGGGCTTTTTTGTTTGTATTTCGATTGCATACATATATTGTTATAGAGGGTGATTTTTTCGAAAATCACTACTCACTTTCACTTCGAAAAGTATTTGCTTTTATTTTTCCATTTGTATTTCAATGTCACCCTTAATTTTTACAGAGTTTTACATATGTATTTAGACACATAAATCTTTAATTTATTGTTATATACACGAGGGTTGTAACGAAAGTCTTGGCCAAGTTGTGATTTATAGGAAGATTGGTATATT
The DNA here is from genome assembly GCA_942486065.2 of Calliphora vomitoria. Lineage (NCBI taxonomy): Eukaryota > Metazoa > Arthropoda > Insecta > Diptera > Calliphoridae > Calliphora > Calliphora vomitoria. The sequence goes on along the minus strand of OW818031.2, from coordinate 11,947,190 downwards.
CAGTTGGGGTTTAAATTATAGCAAATCATGAATCTATTTTTTATGATTTTAAAACGAAAGCAAAATATTCAAAAATATCCATTTATAACATAATATGCTAAAACAAAACGTTGACTTGAGATTACAAAACCTTTGATTTAATAAACTTTTTGGTCAAAATTGATTTTCAAACACTTTTTTCCAAAAGTTTTCTTACTCGATGTGAAACAAAAATATCCAAGTAGTTTGGAAGAATTTATTTATTTGCACTAAAAAAAACACACCCAATAACATAAAATCATACTTATTCTGTTTCAAAACAAATAAATCAATATTTTCGAATGCAACTTAATAGCTGTAACACAAATCAAAAATATGGTTCGTGCTGAAAGAAAAAAAAATAATAGAAATTTCTATGACATGCAGTGACAATAAGGGATTCATTCCAATTTGATATTGTTTGACATTTGTGTTATTTAATCCTCTTATTTGTATTTTGATCAATACTTCTGTTTCGATTTTATTGTTAAGTTACGGTGAGTTAATAATGACAATGATTTGTGTTTAATAGAGCAGATGTTTCACATGTATAAACTGTTTATTTCCGATATCACACACACACACACATACCAGTTATAAACATCTTGTAATGGATTTATACACACATGTTTTATCGGATTTAAAACTATAAAATCTGTGAACTTTTTACAAAAGAATGAAATTAAGTCGTTTTGAAAATATCATATTTTTTCTTTTTGTCTAATTGTTATGGATTTTAATAATTATTAGATTTTTTATATAAATTTCTTAAATCAGAATGAAATTCATTCGGTTGCACTAGTAACTTATTTACTTGAATTAAAGCAAGCCTAGAAGTATGCTACAATATTAGCTACATGTACTAAATAATTACAGTTCGTAACCGAAAAAAAGTTATACAAATTCTGTGGATAAACTCAAATTGTTTCAAAAGAATTAATTCTTAAATTAAATGGTATCTCTTAAGCTTTTCATTATGTAATTGATTAAGAATCAATTCATAGTTTAAATTTCAAAAGTATTGAATTCATTCATTATAGAATTAGTTCCTTATTTAATCATACAAATTTTCTTTAATTCAAATCCATTACAAATGGCTTTATAAATTGTTTGATTTAAATTTTCCATCAATTCAAAACTATTACAAATGGGCTTTAGACAACTGTTTGAATGAAGAACAAAAATATTTTGATTCAATTTCGATTAGAATTAAATTAGCTAAATTTTAACCATACAAAAGTTGGATGAATTGTGTAATTAATTAATTACATAATGAAAAGACAAATATTAGCGGTATTTTAGTAAATTTATTAAACAATCATGCACCGAAGTATAACAAAATCAGAAAAAGTGCGTTTTAAAAATGGTTTAACATAAATAGATATATGATCCCATCGACTTACATTGTATACAAAACGAACAATGGTATTGACAATACGATTAATTTTAGATAGATCAGTAGAACTAGTACCTGATACAACCTCAAGTGCATATGTGACTTGAGACATTAAAAGGGAATATGCCAACTTATATCTAATATGTTGAGGGTAATATACATTAGTAGAAAATATTTTACGTAAAGTCTGCAAAACCCTGAAAACAGTAAGACTAATATGCGCAGCAAAATTTAGTTTCCTATCCAACATGATTCCCAAGAATTTTGCTTATTTACGTACCCGCTAAGATGGAAATGGGCCTCATCACTCATGATTATTTTTGATGAAAAATCATCTTCCTCTTGGTGGTGATTAAGGACTACACAAATGTCAAAACAGAACTGACATTAGGGGCCAATTGCAAAATTTATAGGATTTTCTGATAGGAGGATTACTTTTGCTTTTTTATGATAATATCAGCTACCAAATAAGAAAAGAGAAATTCATAATCGAACATGTCATTTATTCCAAATTGTTCATAAATATTATAAAATTGTTCATGATGAAAATGTTTACTTTTTTACGTTATTTTTTTTATATTTTATAATAAAATACATTAAAATTGCATTACCTAATGATTTAGTTCAACAATTTTTGTATAACATCCAATCTTTTAAGAGGAATCATCTAAATATGAAACATAACAATTTTTTTTTTAATAAGATTTAGTTTTAGGGCCATTATTATAACTTGCCTTTATGTTCGTAATAGTAGAAGTTAACTTTAAATCTACCTTTTTCTATTTCTTAAAGTTACCTTTTACTATTACGAACATAAAGGCAAGTTGTAATAATAGCCCTTACTTTTTTAAATTTAAAACAAAAAAAAATTAAAAAATTAAAATTACAGTGCACTCGCGGTAACGTGAACTAATGAAAACCAAGGGGGTTCATTTTAGTGAAATTGCAATTGTCGAATTTCATGGAAAAAATATAAAATTATATAATATAAACCTGTGTTTTACACGCTTGAAGGTGAAATTCTTTTATTATCATTTTCATTATTAAAATATAAAACAAAAATAGGAAATAATATTACATAGCAAATAAAATTACTCATTCATTGCCATACAAAAAATATTAATTTAGAGGATAAAAACAGATTTTTAATATAAGGAGATTCCCTAAACTTTAAAAATCTAATTTAATGTATGTATTTCATTGTTGTCTACATGCTTAGAAAACAAATGCAGTGAAATAAATTGTTCACGTTACCGCGAGTGCACTGTAATTAAAAGCTACATATTCATTGTTATTATTCACAACATACCGAATTCATAAACCCACCACTTTAGGATAATGTTATTTATATTTACCTTAAAGTATACAACACTTTTTATTTAAATAAATAAATGAACGGTGGGTTAATAAAGTCATACGCCGTAGTACAGTTTATAACAAATAACACAAACACACTAAAACCTGTATGACAAATAATAATGTTATAACAAAAATGATTTAATAATAATTTCCATCCTATATTAACGAATTTTCAGTTCAATAATATAAAAGTTCAAAATGCGGTGCTTAAATTAAAATATTACATGCAGTTGTTGGAAGATATCTTTTAGGAGGATATCGTGTCAATATCCCCAAAAGTTATCAAAGTAATATGTTTTTAAAACATCGTCATCTTTGTTCGTTCGGCATTAAGCCTAGTAATCTGTTCATATTTGCAAAAAAAAATAATGGTTTTTTCATGTGAAAAAATGTATACTAAAGAAGTGTTGCTTATGTTATTTCGTGAGGAAAAATATGGTTGCCAGATGTATTTCACATGTATTTCACATGTTTTCCACAACAGAGTACAGCTTTTGCGAAATTATTTCGCATATATTTCATTCCAAATATTTTATTCCAGCATTTCGCACGAAATTTTGAACAGAGTACTAAGCTTAAGTTATGTAAAAGTATTAATCATTTTGGTATTGAGTGCTCAATATCGGCTGTTTTTTTTTTTTAATTCTCGATACTCAAAATTACCTACTCAGTACTTTCAAAGTTGCATATTTCTTAAAGAAATTTGAAATTTCTTTAAGAAATAAATTTATTTAATGCAATGAAATTTATTTTGTTATGATTTTTCTCTACTCTTTTTTTTGTTTTGTGTCTTTTATTTTGCACCAACACAGTGTTGTATTTTTAAATATACACTGCTAAACACACGAAAATAGAATATGCTCTAATTGTCAAAAATGTCATAAGGCATACACATGTATTTTACATATGGGCAATTCCACGAGAATGACTACCACGACTGAAAACCCAAAAACCCTTGAAACTTTTTTTCAAGATGATTTGAATAGGAGAAAACACTAAAATGTTACTATGTGTCAGTATTTAGAGTTTATTACAACATTTTATTGGCAAAAATAAAAAACTGACTATATATAATTTTTTAATTTAATTGGCTTGTTTTAGGATAAAATTGCGGTCAAAACTAAGCTCCCAATTAGCATATAGTGTGAAATGAATTTGACTCTGATTGTTTATTTGCTATTATAAAATTGTTTATTGAAACCGAATGTATATTTTCTATTAATTTTTTTAGTTTTTGTATAAATATATTTACAGAATATATATTGTTTTATTATAAGAGAAAAATCTGTCACGTACGGTATTTCACGTACGATATAATATTTTATTTATTATAAAACCATCCAAAGATTGTTTTTATTTAAATATGACGGATTGTAAAGGAAAAATATTTCGTTCAGTGTAAGAAATTAAAAGAAAACATAACGCCTCTCACGATTCGAAAATTTTCGCATATTTTTAAATATACCTCAAAATGACTTCCGTTTTATGTCACGTACGACATATCCTTATTTCGCTCGATATTTTAGACAACAATGTTTCAAAAGAACTTATTATTTTTTTAAAATATAGTACCCTCTGAATGAAACATACAGACCAAATTATTTTTCAGATACTCTTATTTTTGGAAAATCTATTCCACTTTATAGGCGTACAAATGTCACGTACGATGATATGAAATTGCCCACCGTGTGGCGCCGCTATTAGATTGCTATTTAAAATCGGCCAAAAAATGGCTGAGATATAAACAAAAAACCGCGACTAAATCGATTTTTTCACTAAAATTATTTTTTTATCAATTTTAATTTCACCAAAATCTTTTCCCCTATTTTGTTGAAACAAAATTATTAAAAAAATTTAAATTTTTTTTCTTAAGTTTTCAATGCAATGAATGTATTGTCAATTATGAAAATAATGAAAATATAATTTTTCTCAGTTTCATATAGAAATTAAATTCGTTCACATTGATAAAATATTTAACGAAAAAAAAACGTAACCACTATTTGCAACACATGTTTATTTGACATTACATGACTTTAATAAGAACAAACAGCTGCAAACAATATAATAATAATCTTATATTGTGATATTTTGTAAACTGAAGCTTGTTTATTGAAATAAATATTGGTGTAGACATTTTGTCTACAGAACTTTTATCGCATTCTGAAACATATCGATATTATTATAGGGTTTTTCATTAAATAAAACAAAGTGTGTGTAAGATATCATTGAGATTTTTTATTCATTTGATGCCTATCGATGCCATTATGTCCGGCTTCGCTGGGTGGCATCTGAAATAACAAATTTTCAATGACTCTGTTTAACGGGGTCAAATCGCACGATCTCGATGGCCTGTTCATATTACCTCCACATGAGATCATGCCCTCAATTCTATCGTGCAGAATGTGTAATGTTGTATGAGCTGTGTGACACGAGCGCCTTTCTGTTTAAACCACATGTCGTTTTTGTACATATCATCCAAGACGAATTCATAGAAGGTGGTGGCAGTTCTACAAAAACAACAATTGGTCTTAACAAATGTCAAAAACCTAAAATTAAAAATTAAACAAATATGTATTAAAACTTAATATAGTGTAGATAATTGAATAGTGAGGGCTTTACTTATTTATGTAAAAAATAAATATTTTGTTAATAAGCTTAGAATATGTAGATATTTAAATATAAACAAAAGCCTTGACAACTGTTAGAACCAAAAATCGAAAAAAAAGTTATCAGCTGATTGACTGACTCTACCTTGTATAAATTCGCCTTGATATCATCCAATTTAGGCTAAAATATTGTGATGGCGTTGCCAACGTTGTTCTCAAAGAAATATGGAGCCCTGCCACCACAAAATCCAGACTGAAGTGACTTTTTTCGGGATGCTCTTAGATATTATGAGGATTGATATCGACCAAAATTCGACAATTTTGTTTATATCCATAAATGTACCTTATCGCTGATTAGGGTCAGTTTCCAGGTACTTGTGTTCTTGATCACTATATCCGTCCATGGTGATGGACACAAAAACATGGACACAAACTAAATAAATGCCAGTTTGTGTCCAATATGGCCGCTATCAGCTGTCAAAGTTTGAAAGACCATATTGGAAGACCGATTACATACTAAAATATTCAATTTATAATCTTTGATCAATATCTAATTTAAATAAATGTAGAACATACTAATAAAATATTGTAACGTTTTTGTAAGGAAATACATACATACATATATATGTATGTATTTCATTTATTTGCCTTTCAAATTAATTTTAATTTGCTAGTAAATACATGTCCATATGTTTGCACACTTTACTTAAAATTTAATTCCTAACTAATAAAACTATAAAATTCTATACTAAATTATCTAAAGAATTGCATCATATTTTATTGGATTTAATTGCATTCAATATTTGTTTATGTTAATTACTATTTAGTTTTAAACTAAATCACGATAAAAGTTTTAATAATAGGCAACCAACCTATAAAAAAAAAAAAAAAATCATACAAATAATTTATTCCATGAACTTTCCATAACTTTTAGGTTTTGAACTTCTTACTTACTATCTTCGAAAATTGAATATTCATGACAATTGCATAGGCACATGACAAATAGGATTCATTCATTCATTCATGAGTCGTGTGTTTAATTAATAAAAAATATTTTATAATTATTTAATCTATCTATCTAATTTGTTATTCAACAATACGAACAAGTGCAAGGTGTATTTATAAATTGTAATGAAATCATTGACATCTTACTTACTCTTACTTAATAAATGTAGAAACAATTAGTTTAATGAGAGTGGATCTCATCCGGTTTTTAATTTTGGAAATAGTTTTAAGTTCGTGACTAAGTAAATTAATTCATTTAATGTCTATTTAAGTTTTTTTTATAACAAAATACTATTAATTATTATAAATGTTTTATTAAATAGTAAAAGTTTCAGAGATATACATATGTATAAAAAAATGTTAGTTCATATACTTACTTATGAATAAGAAACTTTACTGAGTTTCTTATTCACGAAAAACCAAGCTTAATGAAATCTTATCAAAATCCTAATGAGATTTACTAATGATATTCGTCAATCAGGTGCTTGTCATTTCAGAAAGAATAACATATATAAAACGTAATATTTTCTGTCTCGTATCACTCCAGAATATTTTGAGCTTTCTATCTGTATTTTAAGAATATTTGCCTAAATCATATTTAATGAATTGTCCCAATAGCATCGCTCTTTAAAAGTCTATACGAGGTCATGTTGTAGCGCCGAGGCAGACAACTGACATCGCTAAGACGACTAATACCACGATCGGTTATTATTGATGGACTGTTGATTCCTGCTAAAACTAAAGAGCCATTAAAAAGTCAATAATTACGATTCTGCAGCGCTTATCTGACGTATTTGGCGTTTAAATGTTCCTGAATGTAATCGCACTCTCTCATTCATAGCAGCCACATTCTCCTTGGTACACATCTAACAACAATGGGGATCGTGAGTGCTTTTTACTAATAATTATTTCCTAGAAACTTTACACGTAAACCAATGAGAGCAGAACTTTCAATTATTTAATTCAATTTGAACTTAATTCACTAAAATCTTAATTCAGATTAAAAAAACTAATTCCTTAGCTTCATTCAAAGGCTTTATTATTTGAATGGAATTTATGCATTTGAATTAATTAATACAAGAATTCATTAAACCTTTCAATAACAATATTTTTGTTAGTTCAAATCTAACCCCCTGTCTATACCTGATAAATTTGTATCATGATAAACGTCAAAATGGTTGTCAAGATAAAAAATTATCAGGTATAGTCTCCATTTATTAGTATTATTGCTTCGTTATGACAAAATTGTTAGTGCTTTTGCTCAGACAACTTTGTCTTGACAACAAATGTCATAAATTGTTATGATAAATATTTGTCAAGTATAGACAGGGGGTAATACAAATTGTATTAAAATATTTTTCTACCAAAAAAAAAGGGTGGGTAATTTGATTCTGTCATTCTATTTGTCACACATCGAAATATTAGTCGTAGACTAATAAATGTATATATATATTCTGTGTCCTTATAAAATTCTAACAGGCAGACGAACGAACATACAGTGCACTCGCGATAATATGAACTAATTAAAACCAGGCCAGTTTACTTTTGCAAGATTTGCGAATGGCATCTAATTCCCATCTACAAACATTTTTCCCATTAAAATAAAAGTTTCACGTTAAATTTATATTAAAAAAATTAATATGAAATTCCAGCTGAACGGTAGACTAACTACAACGTCTATGTTAGAAACTTTGATTGACAGCTGAAGACAATTTAAAAGCAAACAGCTAGGGAAATCCCCAAATTATTATGCAGTTGAATTAGAATGTGTTGATTTAGATTTCAACTCTGTGTAGATAGATAAAATCCGATAAAAAAAAAACAAAAATAAGCTGTTCATATTGTTACGTTTTTACCTTTTAAAAACGGGGTTTATAAATAAACCGGATACTTTTGATTGCAAATAGAAGCAGTTTTAGTAGTTTAAAATTTGTAACAACTCTTTATTTATTTAGAATGTACAACAACAACAGTTCAAATATTCACTCAGTGTCTTTATACACGTATATCAATTCGCAGAAATACACACACACACTTTATAACGTACAAGTATACACATACAAGACAGTTGATGTTAATTCTAACACCGCCAATGATCAACTCAACTCCCGACTGCAGTCTCTGCCACTATTTATACACGCGCCATCTCTCGGGAATCTTCTACAATGCTCTTAACGGACAAAACTCGTATGTTCGAATTCCAGAGCCTTCGATGTTATTGCCAGCAGTCCAAACATTTAGTGTTGCCATACTTACAAACAATGTCAATGATGGACGTGCCTTCAAATATGATGAATTCAAATCGTCATTGCACATTCGTAACAATATTTACATTTCCAAATGATAAAACATTATTATCAATATTATGAGTGCTCGTTAGTACAAACGTAATCATAATAATTTCTTATGCGGGAAGTTTTGCTTTACTTCTTTAATTTGAAAAAAATGGCGCTGAAGCATATCGATTGCTCACCAAAGCTTATAGTGAATGTGTTCTATTAGTTTCAACGTGCGAGAGATGATTTGTTCGGTTTAGAAGTGATATTTTGACAAGGAATACAAAGATCGTCCAGACAAGCCAAAAATTGGAGGCATTACCAAATGAAAATTATTGTAAAACTCAACAAGAGCTTGCAAAATCATTGGGAGCTACTTAAGCAGCCATTGAATCCGAGAGACCATGAAATACGATTTTTCATTTCCGAAATTATGCTTGAACGCCATAAAAGAAAATCATTTTTGCGATGAAAAATGGATCCATTACGATAACCCGAAGCGTAAGAGATCGTACGTGATGCCCGGTCAACCAGCCGAATCAACACCAAAGCCAAATATCCATGGCGCTAAGATAATACTCTGTATTTGGTGGGAGAAAAAGGGTCCTATCTATTATCAGCTGCTGAAATCTGACCAGACCCTCACAGGAAACTGGTACCGAACGTAACTGATTCATTTAAAGCAATGGTGCCCAAGCCCTATACACTTGGTGCTCATTTGTTTTTGTAAATGCTCTTAACTATAATCTCTGTGTTTCTATACTCAATAGAGCACCCAGAACTAGCAATATGAAATACACAAACAACTTTGTCTTGTTTGTTTTTTTGTCCTTCATCACTGTATACACGCAAGTGCAAAGCAACAACACTTTCGTATGCTTTGCTGGTAAACATTGACGACAGCAATCATCAATGTAGATTTTGTTTTTGTTTACCGTATTGTATCGTTTAAAAAAATGTGTATTTTTTTTCATTGTGCTTTGTATGTTTTGGTTTTTACAACAAAAAATACCCAGCAGTTAAGCAAGTAGTCAATGTATCCCTTATAGACAGTAATCGTCACAAATGTTTTATCACTTGGCTGACTCCAATTTATATATTTTGGTCATTTGAGACGTATGTGCTCTTTGTAGTGCAGAGATAAGACAATTGGTTACTTTATACATCCCAGGTAATCTAGCGTGGAGACAATTGCCACTTAAGTGTCTCTAAGTAATCTGGAGTGTAGTCACTTTAAACGTGTTGTGTGATAATTCGTTTAAACTGGTTTTATACAAATTGTATAGAGATAATTATCATACAGTTCATTTTAATTTTTGCTTAAGTAAACTGATATCCCATGTAACATAGCATGAAGTCAATGTGCACTTTAGTGTGTCTTAGTAACCTATAATGAAGTTACTTTAAACGTTTATTTTGTACTGCAATTTAGAAAGTAGTTATTTTACCCACCAGAAGCAATCTATTGGGGAGTTGTCGAAGAAAGGTTTGCTTACAAGCTATCGTTTATTGGACTGACTATTTGAGGTCAATTAGCACTCGTACATTTTAAAATAACTAGTTATGCAGCTGATCAAGTTACCAGTTAGGTAACTGTCGCTATTTAACCAGTATGAATCCAATGCGTTGACTACTTTGGACCAGCTATAAGACAGTCTCATTGTAGTCAATAAGGGTCAATTGGCCCCCTGCTTAGGACATGCACGTGTTAAAATAACTAGTCACGTAGCTATTGAAAAAACTAGTTCCCACCATAAATGATGGGTAAAATCACTAGTTCGGGACTGTTTCCTAGAACTGCTGGGTATTGAATAAAAATTAGTTTTTCTTTAAATGTATTGGTGTTTGCTCTTCCATAAGGAACTTTTGGGCAGCCCTGATTTAAATCAAGCATTGGTCGAAAAATGCCCAGAATATGCGGCCAGACATGAAACCGTAATATTCCATCATGAGAAGTTTTTCCTCATAGCTTTATAGACCAGACCTTGTGCCGTCCGAGTACTATATGTTTCGATCGATGCAGAACGCTTTCACTGGGATACGCTTCACTTTGAAGTATCAGAGTATCTGATAGAGTATCCGATATTGACTTGATTCGTTCTTGACCTCAAAAGATGAGCAGTACTTTTAGCTCTGACTCTATATGTTGCCAGAAAGATGGGAAAAGGTAGCTATCAACCAATATTTTGAATAAATTTATATATTGTACAAATGTTTCAAAATAAAAGCTACCACATTTTTAAGTCATACAGCCAATACTTTTTTATCCCCGATTACATTTAAATGAATGAGTCCAGCAAGGTGAAATTTACGATTGTTTTTATAAAAAAAATGAACAATGTAAAATCGGTATTAGTCTAATGTATATTCTGCAATATTTGCATAATAATTCAGCAAAAACAAATGTATAATTCAAAATGTATATAAATCAGTGGTCGGCAAAAAGAGAACACTGTCTTTCCCTGTTGTAATCTGGGGGCAAATTCTCGCACTCGTAATCGAAAACGCTTATTAGCATTACAATTTTCTATAGATTTTATTCGATATCGTATAAAAGAATCCCAAAAATAAAATAAACTCGCACGTTCGAATAAATATTCGATCGTGTTCGACAGCGGTAATCAGACCCCTGACTTGCAATTGTTTTGTTTTCTTTGATAATTTGTATGAACTACGTTGGCATTCGTGTAGTTCACAGATAAATAACTCATAAAGTTCTGCCTCTGGCGGCTTTGACTGCCTACCATTGATGTTAATGAGGCTTTGAGTGCCTACCATTGATGTTAATGCAATCGATTTGTTGAAAATTACTATAATTATGAATAGTCTAGCTAAGATGATTTTGTTGGTGAAATCAAGTATTTACTATTGATACCTCTCTACAAATGCGTGTATTTTTACTCGTATCTATGGTTTTTTTTTTTTTGCTGTTCATGTGTGAAAAGTTGTTGTTGAAATCATGTTTTTTTAGTTTATTTGTTGTTCTTTTGAATAGCACAAGTTCTTTTGAAATCTTTTGATTAATATTAGAGAAATACAAATGAAAAGCATTTATTTTTTTATAACAAATAATTTATTTATTTATCATTATTATTATTATTATTGTTAAGTTTTGTATATTAACATTTTATGTATTTTTTTTTTTTTTTTTGTTATTATTTTAATACAGACAAATAATAATAATACCACAAAACAAGATAAAAAACGTAGTCTTTTAACATTATTGGACTTATACTAGAGTAGACAAGACAAGACAACACAATAAGACAATGAGGCAGGCGGTGAGATAATGTGATTGCCTCATTGTATTCTCATTCAAAAAGATTTCTGCTGTTAGCTGTTAGGCAAGTTGGGTAATAAAAACTTATAATTAAATAATAAATTTAGCTAATAGTATAGAGATTAACAAAGAAGTACATGCTAAGAGTTGATTAGTTGCATAACTATATATCCCTGAGTTATGGTCCATGTCTGATAAGCGGGACATGGCATGAATCTGTTCACTGTCCAAAGAAGGACGATAGTTCCAGTCAATGGTATGGGTTTTACAGATGTGGGCATATACTCGTGCTGATATTTTGGGAGTACGTTTGCGTTGAGGATCGCTAAAGTCCACATGATACAAGCCGAATTTTTCTCTGTAAAATATACAATTTTGAAAATGTTTTTAATTCATTAATTAATTCAAAGAAGTCTTCATTTCTACTTACGTAAAGCCAGCTTTCCATTCATAACTGTCCATCAGACTCCAGGCTATGTAACCCTCAATATTGGCACCATCTTCCATGGCATCTAAGACAGCACTCAAATACATGTTGAAGTAATCAACGCGTGCATAGTCCTCCAAGCCTCCCCGGTCGCTAACACCATTTTCCGTAACAATTACATTGGGGTTGTTGTATTCTCGTTTAATCCACATCAATAAATTGTACATTCCCTTGGGCACAACCTGTAATTTCAAACATTAAACCAAAAATTACAAAAGTATTTGTACGTGTTCTACTTCTAGTTTCCCCCCTGTTTTATGTCTACTTTAGATTTCTATTTGAAACAGTTTTCAAAAGACCTGTTCAAACAACTGAAATAATAAATATGTTGGTTAAACGGAAGTGAAACAACCAAATTATTTAACACTTTGTAATTGGAAAGGTTCAGAAAAAGAAGTCTCCCCTCACAGCCAAACAAGTTTTTATAAAGAATAGTCAGTGACTGGGCAATAAATAACTAAAGTAAAAGCATTAAATATTTAAAGTTTTTCCTTGGATTAACATCATTTATATCACTCTCTATCTGTCTATCTGTCTGTCCGTCTCTCTCTCTACCTGTATTAATTAAAGCATCTGAAGTAGTACATATTGTAAGTACATACTTGTAATTTGAACAAAAGGAAAACAATTAAGAGACAGGTTTTTGTTTATCAATTCGCTCGTATCTCGTCTCTATCACCCACACAAATTCCATCATCTGGCTGGGCCGTGGCCACACTGCAATATTGTTGTTTATATAAAATGCCAACAACTTTCGTTAACAAACATTCATATATTCACTTAATATTGAATTATCACCATTAATATTTTTATATTTTTTTTTTATAAATTTTTGCTATAAATTATTTGTTAAATATTAATAACTTAAGGAGGTTTTGTTTAGTTCAATAATTGCATAATGAAAAAATAAAAATAAAAGAAAACAGGTGCTAGTGGCAAACAAATTTGCATTTGCATTAATTATCACATACTTATGCAAATCATAAATAATTATATTATTTATTTATTCACATATATTCACATTTGTTTAGAGTTTTTTCTGTTACAGTTTTCAAAACTGGAAATACAGCAAGGATTTCGAGTAGATTTTATTGAAATTGTAGGATTGTTATTTAGTACTTATGTTTTGAAAATCAAATGTTTTGTTATTGATAATTATTTTATTATATAAAGCAAGGTTGGTTACACTTTTAGCTTAACGAACGGTACAGAAATGACTACAACAATTACACTTACCGAAATAATCGAAAATACAGTTTTCAATAAATAATTTAATCAAAATGATTTGATTTGATTGATTTTGTCATGGAAATATTGGTCGATGACCCACAAAATTATATATATTCTGGGTCCTAATAAAATTCTAAGTCGACCTAGCTGTTGAAGGCGCGATAGGATCTAGGGGGATGAAATTTTCCTTAAATATTCTCTATTAATCATTGAAAATGGGCAAACAAAATGTCCGCCCGTCCGATGTTTAAAACCAATAGAGCCTAAATGAGGAGACCTAGCAAATTAGGCACAAATAGTTATTGCTATTAGATAATGTATGTGTTCAAGAATTAACAAAATAGGTTGAACTTTGCTCGGACTTAACACAATACAAATTTTATTCCTGATAACATTTAAATGTTAATTGGCCATATAAATATGTGGACGAGTTATTTTCGTCTTAGCTATTAACACAAATGTTCTTAAGGCCCAACTATAATATGCATAAGCTAGCTTAAGGTAATGTCAAAACCGAACGAAAAGTGAGTCAAATGCTTAAGCAAATCCGAAGAAACTTTTAGATGGCTATAATGTACTTACATGCATTCAAAACAATTTAGCCCCATTTGCTCATTTATGTTCAATACGTAACTAAAAAAAACGTATTTCTTATTATTTTAGCAAAATAAATTAATTTTCTTCTTCCTTTTCATTTTTTCTTTATTTTCTTTGTAAAAAAATAACAAACAGCTGATTCCATACGGAATGTGCGACCAGCTTCGCTCTTTGCTTAAGCAATTAAAATTTGACGAAACTTGACGAAACTTTCTTAAGTACGTTATAGTTTGTCACATACGTTTTATATGTATTCGCACAGTTGCTTAAGTTGAGTTAAGCTAGTGTATGCATATTATAGTTGGGCCTTTAGTTTGGTACCGAGTAATATTCGTTTCAGACATTTTCTCACCCCGGCAGAGTTTTCGAATCCAAATAAATTCGTAAGATTGTTTCCAAAATAGTCGTTACACTTGCAGCAAGAATTTGGTGTACTCATTGAAACCATATTAGGTAACAAACAAGTAAGAGAGCTATATTCGGCTGTGACGAATCTTATGTACCCTTCACCAAATTATACTTTAAAATAAAAATTTTAAATATTTTTGAGGTAAACAAGATTAATTTTTTTTTAAATTGTTTTTAAATTTTTAGGTAAACAAAATTAAATTTTTTTTTCAAAATTTAATTTTTTTTCCAAATTTTTTTTTAATTTAAAAAATTTGTTTTTTTTCAGAATTGTTTTTCAAAATTAAAATTTTTTTTTAATTTTTTTTTTATTTTAATTTTTTTTCCAAATTTTTTTTAATTAAAAAATTTTTTTTTAATTTATTTTTTTTTTAATAAATTTTTTTGGGTAAAAAAAAATTCGGGTTAAAAAATATTTTTTTATATCACTAGCTTGACCCGGTGCACTTCGCTACCCCTGACGTAGTCTATGTTTAAAATTTCAATAAAATCGTTTCGGCCGTTTAGTATTTATTGTTTAAGAACTAAAGGTACCAATTTTACCGGTTTTCCCCCTGTATACCCCTTTCTGGTCCAAGTATTGAAAAAAGTTATAGCCTATTGACGCTTCCAAGTAAGGATCTATCTACGTTCCAAATTTCAATAAAATCGATTCAGCCGTTTAGGCGTGATGCTCAAACAAACAAACAAATAAACAAACAAACAAACAAACAAACTTACAAAGACATTTATATATTTACTAGCTTGACCCGGTGCGCTTCGCTACCCCTGTCGATGTAAAAATCGGTTCAGCCGTTTGGTAATTATTGTTTAAAAACTAAAGGTACCAATTTTACCCGTTTTTCCCCTTTTTATCCCTTTCTGGTCCAAGTATTGAAAAAATTTATAGCCTATTGATGCTTCCAAGTAAGGATCTCTCTACGTTCCAAATTTCAATAAAATCGGTTCAGCTGTTTAGGCGTGATGCTCAAACAAACAAACAAACTTACAAATACATTTATATATTTATATAGATATGGATTAGATCCATATTGTCTATATTAATGACTTAGTAATCCATATATAGATAAAAAATAGGCCAAAAATCGAGGTTGTCCCGGTTTTTTCCTTATATCTCAGCCATTTGCTGGCCGATTTTCTCGATTTTAAATAGTGACCGAGCCGGAAGAATTCCCGATATAGTGATGTATCAATTATGTTTGTAAGTTGTTTTGGGGCTACGGAAAGTTGATTTCAACATACAGAAGGACAGACGGACTTCGCTATCTATAACGATCCGGAATATATATACAAGGTGGCGCAAAAGTAATCCTCCTATCAGAAAATGCTATAAATTTTGCGATTGGCCCCTAATGTCAGTTCTGTTTTGACATTTGTGTAGTAAACACATGCGAAATACACGTTTATAAACAATGTTACGCTACACAACGTGAATTTCGTCGCAGATTTCCTGGCCGTCCAACGCCTACTGGTGAAACACTGCGACATTTAGCCGCTCGCCTCGAAGAGACTGGCACAGCACGAGATGCTGCCAGGCGTGGCAGACCCCGGTGTAGCCGTTCTGCAGAGAATATTGCTGATGTAGCCGAAGATGTCATGGAAGCGCCGTCGACATCGACCAGACGACGTGCCACGCAAATGGGTATCAGTCGACGGTCTTTTCAGCGAATTTTGGTACAAGATTTGAAGATGTTTCCGTACAAAGTCCAGACGGTGCATCAGCTGTTAGCTGCTGACCGCCAATCGCGTCTAATATACGCTCAAGCCATCCTTAATCACCATTAAGAGGAAGATGATTTTTCATCAAAAATAATCATGAGTGATGAGGCCCATTTCCATCTTAGCGGGTACGTAAATAAGCAAAATTTTCGGTTCTGGGGCACTGAAAATCCGCGTGTAACCCACGAAGAGCCATTACACCTGCTCAAAGTCACTGTATGGAAGAGTCATCGGACCTTTTTTCTTCGAAGACGTCGCTGGCCAAACGGTTACTGTGAATGGTGAGCGCTACAGAGCAATGATCAACGAGTTCTTTTTGCCGCAACTTGATGAATTGGGATTGGAAAACATGTGGTTCCAACAGGACGGTGCAACGGCGCACACTGCACGTGCCACAACCGATATGCTGAAGGATGCATTTCCCGGGTGCCTAATCTCCCGTTTTGGCGATTTGCACTGGCCAGCAAGATAGTCTGATTTGACCGCTCCAGACTTCTTTTTGTGGGGCTTTTTGAAGTCGCGGGTTTATGTCAACAAGCCTCAGACTCTTGCAGCTCTTAAAGACAATATCCGTCAAGAATGTGAGGACCTATCGCCGGAAGTTTTGGCCAAAGTGATGGAAAATACCATAAAAAGGGCTCAAATGACAATCAACTGTGGCGGCGGCCATTTACATGACATCATATTCTAGACTTGATGTAAAAAAAATTAAAAGACCAAATAAAAATAATCCACAAGAAGAATCAAAGTTTTTTCATTTTTTTTTTTTTAATTACATTCTCACCACTTACGTTTTTGACAATTGAGTTAGGTCTTTGACAGAAGAGTTTACGATCTATGTGTATTTATCTATGAGAGATACAATAACAAAATATAGGCGAATTTATGAGAATCAATTAGGTTTTTGACAACAGACTTAGGTTTGTGGCTCTCATTTATCTATCTAGTTCTCATCTATGCCTCAGAAGCTCAGAAATATAATGCGGCACAAAACAATATAAAATTCGAATACAAAACCAGAGATCAGACAACATTTCAAAAGTGCTTCAAATACTGTTTGGATCTAAAAATCTTTCAAATATGTACTATTTGTAATAGATATGGAAAAACATATTGTTACGAATGTGCAATGACGATTTGAATTCAACGGTCTGTAACGTTTGCTTGTAGCATTCATCATGTTTGAAGGCACATCCATCAGTAGCATGCGGTTATTGGCATTGTTTGTAAGTATGGCAACACTAAATCTTTGGGCTGCTGGCAATGACATCGAAGGCTCTGGAATTCGAACATACGTGTTTTGTACGTTAAGAGCATTGTAGAAGATTCCCGATAGATGGCGCGTATATAAATAGTGGCAGAGCTGGCAGTCGTGAGTTGAGTTGATCATTGTCGCTGTTAGAGTTAACATCAACTGTCTTGTACATTTAAGGTTGTACGTTATAGAGCAGGGGTGCCCAAAAGTTCCTTATGGAAGAGCAAACACCAATACATTTAAAGAAAAACTAATTTGTATTCAATATTTTTTGTTGTAAAAACCACACATACAAAGAACAATAAAAAAAATATACACTTTTTTAAACGATACCATACGATAAACAAAAACAAAATCTACATTGATGATCGCTGTCGACAATGTTTACCAGCAAAGCATAAGAAAGTGTTGTTGCTTTGGACTCGCGTGTATACATTGAAGATCGACAAAAAAACTAACAAGACAAAGTTGTTTGTGTATTTCATATTGCTAGTGCTGAGTGCTGTATTGAGTATAGAATATTTTACGCACATAAAGCGGTGACAAAAACTCACTTTTTATACCCTTCACCTTCGTGAGAAGGGTATATATTAGTTTGTCTTTGCGTTTGTAATTTCCACAATAAAATTTTCCGACCCTATAAAGTATATATATTCTGAATCCTTATAGATAGCCGAGTCGATTAAGCCATGTCCGTCTGTCTGTCTGTTGAAATCAACTTTCTGAAGACCCTAGATATCTTCGTGATCCAAATCTTCAAAAATTCTGTCAGACATGGTTTCGATAAGTTCCATATTTAAAATCAGCAAAATCCGTCCATAAATAACGGAGATATGAGCAAAAATCCGAGACAACCTCTATTTTTGGCCTATTTTTGATATATATCTCGATTACTAAATCATAAATATAAACAATATGGATATCTAATGATAGATATTTCAAAGTATATAAGGCTATAGTAAGTTGGACCTACAATGGGTCAAAATCGGGAAAAATATTTTTTAACCCGAATTTTTTTTTCACAAAAAAAATTTTTTTATTATTTTTTTTTTTTTACTTGTTAAAGTGATAATTACATTATTTTAAACTCTTAAAAAAACGTGTAAATATTAATTCAGTATTTGTATATTAATTTCAATTAATTACATACATTTTTTTAAATTCATTTATAAGGAACATCTCAACTAAGAAACTTTGTCCAAAATATTTGACATCAGCTGCCAGTCAGTTGTGACGATTTACCTGTAATTTGACTTCATATTCTTAATTAGCAGCTTCAAATTAGCCTACACTGAAATTTTCAGTTCTCTATCTCAACTATTTCTCTATAATGTCTGAATCATTGCAGCGGCATGATGAGAACGGAACAGTTATTCCAATACAAACACATATATTTTTCATCGTTCTGAACGACCTTCACGAAATTCGCGAAGGTCGAAGCACGACCACAATTGAACAGTAATGGTGTGAGTTCATCGAAACACTGTTGTTGTGAGTAAATGTATGCCAGAGACATCACAAGAGAGTTGCACAAATACATAGTAAACAATGCAACATAAAATTGAAATATTAATTTACCTTCAGCCATACAGATCCTGAGCCAGTCCATTTGGGGTCTTGAGTTTCCACCACACCCATATCATGATTGAACGAAGGCACTGGAAATTTTGCTGTATTATTGTGATCATTTTTGATCACCAAATTCGTGGTGTAAGTGTTGATGCCAAAGAAATCGGAAGTGCCTCTAATACGTTGAATTTCTTCTTTGGTAAATTCGGGCAAACGAGATTGTGTAAAGCCCTGTTCTTTGCTGAGATTGTGTATGCGATCGATCATAATAGCCGGATAGTTGCCATGGTGGGAAAATATAGGATGAGCAAACCAACCCACCTAAATAAATATAGTATTAATTTAATTCATTAAGGTTAATAATTTTGGAAGCCTATAAACTTACATAAAATTGCATGGCTCTTTCAGAAGCTTCACGGTCCTCGCTGGAATCAGTTTTGGGTTCGGGCCATGAAACATCCACAGTTATGCCTATACGACCCTTTTGAGATTTCTTGTACTCATCACGATACATGTGCACAACTTCGGCATGGGCCTTGAGTATATTATGACCACATAAATAAGCCGGTATACCCGGATAATTATAGGCTGGCGCCATATAATCTACGCCATAGCCATGCTCACACACATGCCAAGGCTCATTAATGGTGGTCCAAATTTGCACACGATCCCCAAACATTTCCAGCAATAAACGAGCATAGTCCTTAAAAAGTGGTATAATTTCAGCATTAGTCCAACCGCCCAATTCTTGCAAACGCTGCGGTAGCTCCCAATGATACATTGTCACCATGGGCGTAATGTTGTAGTGCAACAGTTCATCTATAAGATTACTGTAGTACTTAATGCCAGCCGTGCTAACATGATTCATGTGACCGGTCGGCAGTATGCGGGGCCATGATATCGAGAAACGATAAACTTTAACATGTAACTCGCGCAACATTTGCACATCCCTGCGCCACTGTAAATATAATAAAAATCGTTACAGATATTAAATATTTGTTTGAAACAAAATGACAAGATAACTTTCCACTAATATTAGCGGTCTTTAACAGAGTAGCACTATTATTACAATTTGCAATTATTATGGACACACCTCCCAGTTTTAGTTACTAGCCATAAAAACGAGTGGCTAGTAACTAAATATAAGTACTAGACAAGAATGATTATTAGCAAGCTGTAAGTGTAAATGTTGACTTTAAATTTTTACTAAAATTTATACAAAAATTTACATGCTCACATTGTGTTTAACAAGCTTTATGAATTTTTAAAATTACGTATAAAATAGATATTTCAAATATGTGAACTTGTTAATTGAGGTCATTATTATTATTATTACATTATTATTTAAATATTTTTTTTGCTTTTTGTAAAGTCTTTGTTAGATAAATGCAAATAGAAAATTGTTCCTCTTAAGATCAAGTTTTATAAAAACAAAAAAATACAAGTATGAAATATATGACTGTTCAATAGATATTAATCAACATTCTACATAAAATATTGAACTATACCTACTTACTAATAATAATCGCCGTAAACAAAGTTACAAGCAACTGTCAACAGTATTGTATAGAATTGAAAACTAATCTTTTAATAGCATTCGTTTACGTCAACAATATGTGATTATCCAAATGTCAACGTTAAAAAGAAAAATTATAGAAATTTTTTATGAAATAGCCAGTTGGAAATATCATGAGAAATTATAAAAGAAATCTGATGACATTCTTTGATTTTCTTTAATATTTGCCCTAAACAGGAGGACAAAATTACCATTTGTTTGAGAAAGTCTCAGTCAGAAAAAGAGATCAAAGATCATCAAGAACTTAAAATTTCCAACTGGGAGATGTTTTTATGATTGATTATTTTTTTTATTAAAACAGACAGACATGTGTAAACAGATTTAAGTTTTAGTTTGTTAATTACTTGCTAAAACCGAAGAAAAATAAACTAAACCAATTTGTAAACTTATCACTTGACACAATGTACATACTATGAGTGACAATACAATGGAAACTTTTTTTGAAAACTATATTCCGTAATTTCTGTTTTCAAAAACTAAGGCTGGGGTTGCTTGCTATCGGCCCACGGAAAAAACTTTTATTTCTAAAAAAAACCGTACTGCCAAAGAACATTTATGTGCTGTTTTTCTATAGCGAACAAGTGCTTTGAGTGAAAATTTTACATGTATTTGGTTTTTGTTACAATAACAAAACACATGTTAAATTTCCACTCAGAGTACTCGTTTGGATTAGAAAAACAGCACGAGACAAAAATGGAATACAGTTATCTTTTCGAATATACCAAAACACAATTTAAGAGGCAGTGATGAGAGAACTTTTGTAAAACGTCGAAAGGGAAAGAGAAATTCATCCAATTCATATGATAAACAATTCTATGACTGGAATCATATCTTTTTTAAACGATGCTATGTACGCTGAGGAAAAATGTCCCTTGTTTGGAGATTCCAGCACGACAATGACTCAAAACCAAAGGTTTGAATGAATTAATTCTTTAGTCAATGTTCAAAATCAAATTAAATGTTATGTCTTAACTAGAGTTTCCAATTCGGTTTCAACCGAAACCTCGGTTTTTCAAGGCCTAAAACCGAAACCGACAATTATTCTTCGGTTTTCACTTTTAGTCTATTTTCACTAGAAAAATTCAAAATTTAGAAATGAGAAACAAACTTTTTCATCCAATTATGCATCCAATATCTCTAAACACAGATCGATAAAAATATCTTAAGATTTGTTTAAATTGTATTACAATAATTGCTTCAGATGATGTAGCAGGCTACCATTCGCAGGCTAAATAATGCAAAATTTTTGTAACAAAGTCTTAGTTATTTTCAAATATCCGATAAAAGTATGGAGTACTAGCTGACCCTTGCGCTTCGCCACCTCAATTGGAATAAAGAAATAGTACTATTAAGTCTCCCTTTGTAAATTAATCCCAATTCAGGAAAACATGTCTTTAGTTACATGTTTATGGATTCATTGTAATGTGGATTGTAGCTCATTCTAGACGTATTATTAGAATAAAAACAGTACCATAAAGACCCACATTTTGTATTCCTACTCAGCATCATGAATGTTTAATTTCATATTTCTGTGTCCATTATTATAGAAACTACAAATGAATCACCTTTCGTGAATTCTAACTCATTCAGAATCATTTGTGGCTAATTTCAAGGTTTATTATTATAAAATATTCAAAAAAATAGTAACATTAATTATCCCTTTTGAATTCGCGTTTCTAGGTTCATCGTTATAAAATATTCAAAAAGTACTACTAGTTCGAAAAAGTACCTGCAATTCCCTTTTTTATATTCTGACTCAGTCAGGATCATGTGAGTTTAATTTCCTGCTTATAGGTTCATTATTATAGAAATTTCAATAATAGTTTCTGTTACCTCAATATCATTATGCCCTCTATCCTTGATTCCTTCTTTACTCAGAAGCATATCAGCCAACTATTATGTATATACAATAAGTAAAATAATTTATTATAATAAAAAGTCTCATTAGAAGAAAAAGTAAAAATTTTCCACACTTAAACCACTGTCAAGTTTGAAATTTCAAAGTAATTTCCTGATTCTAGGTTCAATATTATATAAAATTCATTTTGAAGAACGAAAAAGTACTCCTTAGTTTGGTTTAGTTCTCCATTTTTGGTATCATAATACAATTGAGCATCCTACACTTGATTATTTCTTTACTGAGAAGCATATTAGCCAATTTTAATGTATATAAGCTAACTATTTAATGTATTAAACAAGTAAGAGTGCTATATTCGGCTATGCCGAATCTTATATACCCTTCACCTTTGTTGTGGATGCATTACTTGCCCATTTTCAGCGTATATCATCCTAAATATATCAAGAAAACTTTTAAAAATTTTACATTTAATTGCTATTGCTATATTGTAGAAGTTACAAAAGAAACAACAATTTTATATATACCCTTCTCAAAAACAACAACGCCAAACGAAACGAAACACAAAAAAAAAATACGCAAAGTAGTGAAACCAACTCACATCCAAACATACATATGTACGTTTTGTTGCTTTTTTGTCAAACACCAAAAAAAAAAAACAAAATAATGAAGCCAACAAACATCCAAACATGTGCACGTTTTGTTGCTTTTTTGTGAAACACAAAAAAAAAAAACAAAAACAAAATACACAAAGCATGAAGCATGAAGCCAACACACAATGAATCCAACACACATACATTTTGTTGTTTTTTTGTCAAAGCATGCAATAAATTGTCTTTTTTTGATGAAATTTTCAGAGGTTGTCTCGGATTTTTGCTCATATCTCCGTTATTTATGGACGGATTTTGCTGATTTTAAATAGGAAAATTCTCGAAAGCATGTCTGACAAAATTATTGAAGATTTGGATCCCGAAGATATCTGGGGTCTTCAGAAAATTGATTTCAACAGACAGACAGACAGACGGACAGACAGACAGACAGACAGACGGACATGGCTTAATCGACTCCGCTATCAATAAGGATCCAGAATATATATACTTTATAGGGTCGGAAAATTATATTGTGGAAATTACAAACGGAATGACAAATTTATATATACCCTTCTCACGAAGGTGAAGGGTATAAAAGGTACCATTAAAAGAAAAAGTACCAATTTTCCTTTATCCTCTTGAAAACTCGCCAAGTTTGAACTTTAAATTTCTATAGCATTTCCTATATTATCAACTGATTTAATTGTTAATAAATTATCACAAAACCGAAACGAAACCGATCGGTTTTCAATTTTTTAAAACCGAAACCGCGGTTTTGAAATTCTTCGGTTTTTTGGAAACTCTACTTTATTCCATGTACTCCAAACGTTTAAGAATTAATTTCTTATGCAATCATTGAAGTTTTCTTCAATTCAGTTATATTACAAATAGGCTTAAGTCAATTATTTCAATTCATTTTATGATGCCTAAAAACAAAAACAAATTGAATTAAAACAAACTAGTTTAATTCAATTTGAATTAACAAAAATTCAATCACTCAAAGCTTGAATGAATTCTGTTATGAATTAATTGAATGATATATGAATTATATTAAACTCAAAGAATTAGAACTTTGGGAATGAATGGCTGACATTTTTTTATTTATCTGCTACTCTAGGCCCAATCGCCAGTTATCAATCCCATAGAAAAGGTAATGGCAAAATATTTCAAAGGATACACTTTAAATGGTTCAATGCATCGTCGCTATGAAACAGTAATACAATACAAAGGATATCCAACAATATACTGAGTCAATAAAAGGACCACCTAAGTTTCCATTGTTTTGTCCATATAGTAGACGCTCGTAAATTAGAACTACTTTGTTTCTGGGGTAGTTCTAATTTCCAAAGCTTTTTTTTAATAAACATAACAATTCAATAAAATTAATCACAGTTTAAAGAAAAAAAAATTAAAAAAATGTAAATGCGGGATTTACAATAGATGGCGTATATTGTCTGTCTGTTGAAATTAATTTTCTGAAGACCCCAGATATATTCGGGATCCAAATCTTCAATTTGGAAAGCTTGACTTCACTGCTTTTTTTGATGTTTGAAAAAAAGCAACAAAACGTACATATCGAGCCATAACCGCCAAAAAGACGTAAGCGCCAAAAACCAAATTTTACAGGGGAAGGTTTTTTTTAAATATCTTTTGTTCAAGTCTAAGTATTACCTTAAAATTGAGTATGTATGCACTGTTACTTCTTAGCTATACATTGCATTTAGTTTATTTCACATATTTCCAAGATAACGGGTATTTATGTCGCTTACGTCTTTTTCGCTGTCATGATGTCTAGCCAATATTTTATGTTAAGGCGGTTACGTCCTTATGATTTTATTAAATAAAAACTTTATGTTATAATTTTTTATATTTTGTTGAAATTCTTTTCGTGTACAAAAATTAAAATTAAAGTTTTTAACATTAAATTCATTGGTTAAATTCATATAAGTAGTAGAAAATTAATGCTAATTAATTCTAAATTACATAAATATAAATAATGTTTATCCTGTAATGGTTCAATGGTTTTAAAAAGAATTAACTTTAAAGTAAATACTAAATGTCTTCTTGATCTGTTTCAGGTAATGAATCTTTAATAGATTTGTCGTATTTTAAATTTAAAAATTCGTTGTGAAATCTTGCAGGTAAATGTTTTTATCACAAAGTGTTTTTAAATCTTTGTATTTGTTTGAGGAAATGTTTAATAAACTATCGTATAAACGCAGAGGTCCATTGGATATTAAAGCAGTATTACGTCTTGTACGTCCAGTCTTTTTGTCTTATTTTGTTGCCAATACCCCAAAAATGTTCATTTATTGCTAACCGATCGAATGCGGTGAACTTATCGCCACAATGATTTTGACATTTTTTAGTTGCACACGGATTCGGCTAAACACTAGTATCATGTTGTTTCTTATTTTGTAATCTCTTTGGTACAATAAATAGTACATACGTCTAAATTGTTTTTGCTGTAAAATCGTAACGGTACATTATACAGCGATGGTTTTTTGTGAGATGATGCGAATGATCGAGTACTATCGATCTTTATCAAAAAACGAAAATCGATAATCATGGCGCTTACGTCTTTTTGGCGGTTATGGCTCGATATTAATAAAATACAAAAAAAATTCAATTCAAACTCAGTTTTTTTGGATTTTGACTTATTAATTGAATAGTTGGAAATGTTTCACTTATATTGACAACTACTGTATTTGCTTGTTAAAATACAGAAAATTTCAATTTGGTCATTTTAAAATCTATATAAATATGATGCAATTATCAGAAAAATTAACAATTTTAACCGTTTATTAAACAGAATATTTGGGATTTTACACCCTACGTACATATTAATTAATGACAACAAAATTGACTTTAGACATTTAAATATTAATATGTATAGACAGACTTTCTTAAAAATTTTAAAATTCAAATTAATTGCTCTAAACACTGAATAAAAACAATCCCTTCCTGTTTAACCAAGGGGGTGTAATTTATAATTACATTAATTATTGACAGTTGTTTTTTATTTTTTAAATAACTTACTTATATATTTATTTTTTTTTTTCACTAAACCGAAACACCTGTTTGTTACCTGTTTTTTTATTTATTTTATTTTTTGCAAATCCGTATTAATATCATTTAAATACTAAGTCTATAAAAATTGTCATAATAAAATACTAAATCGGTATCATTAAATTAGCAAATTAAAAAATCTTACTCACCTTTACTTTATACACTATTAATTTAACAATTTTTAAACAAAGTAACAACACAAACTTAATTAATTCAAGTGAGTGAGTGAGTGAATGTCTCGATTATAATATGATATGAAATCTAATTTTGTTTTGTTTTTTTTTAACTTACATGATGATAGCTATCAGATGTTATATCTGCATTTGATTGATCGGCTATCTTTGCTGGTTGATTGTGTGTCATAAAATCCCAAATAGATTCACCTTTATCATCGGCATTCCAGCCACCTTCTATTTGATACGATGACGAACCCACGCCCCATATAAAGTCTTTTGGAAATCGCCTCAGAAATTTTTCCGTTGTGCTGTGCAAAAAATAATAAGAAATTATATAAAAATACTTATTACTCTATGGTTTTTATAATTAAATATCATTAAGTTTTTTTATATTTATTTAAGAACTAGTTTGTTTACGCATTTTTAGTAGAAATTTGTTTTTTATTCCCATATAAAATTTTAAAAAACCGGTAAAAATAATTTATTTTGCAATTGATAGTAGACATTGTGTAAAATGAGAAAACCCCCCAAAAAAATTTTAAAAATATTCATTTTTGTTTCGTTGTTGTTGCATTTTATTATTTTTATTTTGCATCACAATTTGTTTTTTTTTTCATTTGTATTTTTTTATGGACTTTTACGTAATATGTATTTTCCAATTATTATTAGTAATAATTTAGTCCGCATTTGTGAAGATATTTGATATTTCCGAGAGAAACATATGGGGGATTCAATCGTTCTGCTAGTAGTTCATATTGTCATAATGTCCTAATATATAATGATAGTTTAAACTGGAGTTTCCAGTTCGGTTTTAACCGAAACCGCGGTTTTTCAAGGCCTAAAACCGAAACCGACAATTATTCTTCGGTATTTACTTCAAATCTATTTTCAGTAGAAAAATTCAATATTTAGAAATGTGTAACAAACTTTTTCAACAATTAAACTTCAAATTACTGTTTATTTATTTAATTAAAAAACGAAATAATCCAAAATTTTTTTACCAAAGACTTAGTTATTTTCAAATATCCGATAAAATTATGAAGTACTAGCTGACCCGGTGCGCTTCGCTACCCCAATTGGAAGAATGAAATAATATCATTAAGCCTACATTTGTGAACTAATACTAATACAGTAGAGTTTCCAAAATACCGAAGAATTTCAAAGCCGTGGTTTCGGTTTTAAAAAATTGAAAAACGAACGGTTTCGGTTCGATTTTGTGATAATTTATTAAGTGTTATAGAATCAAAATCAGTTGATAATATAGGAAATGCTATAGAAATTTAAAGTTAAAACTTGACGGGTGTTCAAGAGGATAAAGGAAAATTGGTACTTTTTCTTTTAATGGTACATTAGCTTATATACATTAAAGTTGGCTAATATGCTTCTCAGTAAAGAAATAATCTAGAATAGGGTACTCAGTTGTATTATGATACCAAAAATAGAGAACTAAACCAAACTAAGGAGTATTTTTTCGTGCTCCAAATAGTACTTTTTGAATTTTCTAATATAATATTGAACCTAGAATAAGGAAATTACTTTGATTTAAAACTTGACGGTGGATCAAGTGTGGAATATTGGTACTTTTTCCTCTAATGGTACTTTTTATTTTATTAAATCATTTTACTGATATGCTTTTGAGTAAAGAAAGAAAGCCATTAAGCCATCTGTCGGTTTCGGTTTTAGGCATCATGATTCTGGGTCCGTTATTATATAGAAAACGCTAAAGAAAGCATGAATTCTAACTCATTCAGAATCATGTGTGTCTAATTTTTAATTTTTAGGTTTATTTTTATAATAATAAACCTAAAAATTAAAAGTCAAAAAGTAATAATACTGTTAGAAAAAACTATCTGTGAGTCCCTTTTTTAGATTTTAACTAGGTCAGGATCATATGTGTTTAATTTTAGGTTTATAGATTCATTATTATAGAAATTTATTCTTTGAACACCCGTCAAATTTGAATTTTAAATTTGTATATCATTTCTTATATTATCAACTAATTTTGTTTCTACAACACTTAATAATTAACAAATTATTACAAAACCGAAACCGATCCGTTTAAAATTTTTTAAAACCGAAACAAATCAAACTCCAAAAACTTTTTGTTTAATATATACATATAATTTTGACATTCCGTTTGTAATTTCTACAATATAATTTTCCGACCCTATAAAGTATATATATTCTGGATTCTTATAGATAGAGGAGTCGATTAAACCATGTACGTCTGTCTGTCTGTTGAAATCAATTTTCTGAAGACCCCGGATATCTTCGAGATACAAATCTTCAATAATTCTGTCAGACATGCTTTTGAGAAGTTTCCTACTTAAAATCAGCAAAATCCGTCCATAATTAACGGAGATATAAGCAAAAATCCGAGACAACCTCTATTTTTGGCCTATTTTTGATCTATATC
The DNA here is from genome assembly GCA_942486065.2 of Calliphora vomitoria. NCBI lineage: Eukaryota > Metazoa > Arthropoda > Insecta > Diptera > Calliphoridae > Calliphora > Calliphora vomitoria. The sequence continues at coordinate 11,918,303 of OW818031.2, read as the reverse complement.
TCGATTACTAAGTCATAAATAAAGACAATATGGATATCAAATGATAGATATTTAAAATTACATTTTTTTTAAATTGGAAAAAACTTTTAAAAAATAATTTCAAAAAAAAAAAATTTTAAAAATTAAAAAAAAAAAAATTTTTTAATTTTATTTTAAAGTATAACTTGTTTTTTATCTTATTTTGTATTATTAGCCGTTATCTTAAATAAATCACGTTAAAAACTGAACATATACATTGAATATTTATATATCATAAAGTCCCCAATAATGCAAAATTTTAAAAATCAATTATATGTGAGATTCAGTAGTTGCTTAAAAAAAATATTGTACAATACCGAATTTTAATAACTCAAGTAATACGCGAAAAAAACAGTTTTTTTGGCTCTTCTGAAAAGTTGTGTTTTTCAAGATAGAGGGGTTTAATTCTATAAAGAATGAATTCTTAAATTAATGAGTTCTTAAAATAATGAATTCAATACGTTTGAAGTACTAAGGAATTAAGCCTATGAATTAATTCATAATGATTGCTTTATTGTAATAGTTAAATATATTTGATTTGATTATGAAATTTAATTACGAATTAGTTGTTTAGAAGCTTTGCTGCTTAGTTAAATATATATATATATATATATATATGCATTAACTGAAGATTATTTCTCACTAAAATCAAAGAATATAAGTGGTACGTACTGTCACTCTGTAAACACTTTCAAATCCATTTAAATGAAATTATTATTATTGACGCATTTAGGAAGCTGCGTCATACAAATCTCTTAAAGCTGTCTTAAGGTATTCTTTTCATATCTAAATATTTTGTGCATTTGTGTATGGAACAGAAAGAATATTGTTAAATGGATGCTCATCAGCAAGAATTGAAATGCAATCATGGTGCATTTAAAACGGGTTATCACTTAAACTTTTAAATAAAAGAAAAATATACCTGTTTAAATCGTTAATAATATAAGATTATTTCTGTATTGTTATTAATATTAAGTGTTTTTTTTTCGTTATAATACATATCCACATTTATTTATGGCGTGTGTAGTAAAATGAATCATATTTAGCCCTTGAATCTGAGGTAACAGGAAATATTGGGAATATCTCAGTAATTGTAATAAACGTAAAAGAATGCAAGTAAAACAAATTAATTGGAAACTAAAAAATGTTAATTGATTTATTCATAAATCTCACTTAATTTACTGGTACGAGATTAGTTAATTAAAATATATGTACATAATAATTAAAACATTTTTTTTTTAAATTCATGTGAGTATAAATTAAGTTAGAGATAAAGAATAAATAATCAAAGAAATATTTCTTTGATTGTTTATTTTGTACTTAATCAAACTTAATTTAAGCTGATCATTTATATATTATGTATTTCTATCTGAATGAAACTAAATTCCATAAATGTTCTTTTATGATTACACATTTTTGGTCATAAAAAATAACTCAAATTAGATCAACAGAAACCATTTGTGGATCAACCTTGAGAAAAACAATTTAAGGTCTGAATTAGGATCCTAATTTGCCGAACTTTTCCTATTCCTGGGAAATATTAAAAAATCGGTGTACTTTTTATTAAAAGATTTAAGAGGTCCGACTAAGTTAACTCTAAAAAAATTCGTAATTCGTTTTGCAAGAGAACTTTTTTTGTATATAAACAAATTTAAACTAATATTGGTATTAACTTCTCTAAATATGAATAGTATTTGTATTTAGTAGTTTTATTGTTAAGCATCTTAATAATTATTTTAATATCTTGAAATTTCAATTTGTATTAAGTCGACTTACTAGAAAAATTAATTTTCCTGTTTTTAATAAACAGTTTTCTGTTTTTGTCACACAGATAACCGGCTTAATTGATAACACTGTTCTACAAATATAATACCTGGGAAGTGTGATAACAAGAATCACCAAAATTATGTGTTACCGGGGAAAACGGTTTTTCGTACCTTTATGCACTTGTAATAGGGGGGTCACACGGTATGTTTTGCTTGTGTTTTGTGACATGTATTGTGATGCCTTGTGACATTTTTGGCAATTAAAGTATGTTTTATTTTAGTGTGTTTAACAACTGGTCAATTCACAAGGTCTCTTATCAGTCATATTGTCATATGTCCTAATATATCACGACTCGGAGGCTCGGCCTAACCGACTCTTAGGCATTCGGCATTGGTCTCTGCTGGGTCGTTACGATAACACAATAAACATAGCATAGAAACACCATTGTGTAATATTCGGACATTATGAGAATATGACATGATAAGAGACCTTGTGAATTGACCAAATATGTATTTTGAAATACAACACTATGTGAGTACAAAATAAAAAACACAAAACAAGAAAGCGTAAAGAAAAATCATAAAATAAGTATCATCAAATATATTTACCTATTGTGATTTAAAAATTGATTAGATATATAGTTAAGAACAACTATTCTTTTAACTAATAGAAGTTATGTCATATGTACGTGTGAACGTGGAAATTATGAATCGTATGTATAACGTGAAATTTGACATACACATGGAATTCCATATGTATTGAATACATGTCCCAATACATATGGAATACATACCGTGTGACCCCCCTTTATGCCAGTAACTTAGTTGAATTTCAACAATTTTCAAGTTTTTCAGCGGATTTAGAAAGAAGAAACATTGGCCTTTCTAATGATATACAGTTAGGGACAAAATTGTTCACAAAACAACCAATATTAAACATAAATAATTTGCTTTTTCTTCTTCATTTTTTTTTTATTGAAATTTTTTAAATTGATTTTAATCTTTACATTATGCTTTAATAAAAAAAAAGATAAAACTAACAAAAACTATTAAATTCACTTTTTAAATTTAAAAAGGTTTCACATGTTAGCTGTGAACAATTATGACCCTTGACGAAAATCCTTACGTTTTTGGCTATTAATATTTCGTGTGCCCCCGTCTTGCAGTTTTAACAGCTTTTATTCGTTTTGGGATACTATTTACAAGATTTATTAGCACCTGTGGGTTAATATTTACCCACGCCTCGATAGAACGCTTCCAAAGTCTTCTGGGTCTTTTTTAGCCAATATTTTCCTTTTCAATATTGCCCAAATGTGTTCAATCGGATTTAAATCCGGAGACTGGGATGGCCAATCTAAAAGTTTAATCCCATTTTCTTCAAACCACTTTTTAGTAATTCCGGCAGTGTGCTTCGAGTCGTTGTCTTGCATGAAGATGTCATCTTGACCCGGCCCTAAACCGAATATATCCAAACTTGGCATGTATGAGTCTTCAAGGATTGTAGTGTAATCTTTGGCACACATTCTACCAGTTATTCGGCGTAGTACACCCAACTGGTTTCCACAAAAACAGCCCCAAGCCATCAAAGATCCGCCTCCAAAATTCATTGTGCTTGTAATATTTCGCTTTTGGACTCCAATTATTTTATCAACCCATTCATTGGCGCCCATCAGACTCAATACGGTTGATTTTTGTCTCATCTGACCAAGTTACCTTCATCCAGTCGTATGTCGTAAAAAGCTCGTACTTTTTTGCAAAAGCCAACCGCTTTTTTCGATTTTGTTCGCTTAAATAAGGTTTTTTAAGTTTTGTTCTTGGCGCTAGGCCGCTGGATTTTAAACGTCTTCGAACGGTTTTGGAACTTATGTTTAAACTATACTCTTGGTTGAGTATTTGTGTGACCTCAACAGCTGTATTAGCCTCACCAGACACAATCAATCGACGAGCTTCTCGAGCATCGACAAGCGAAAGTTTTTTTGGACCACCATATTTATTTCCCGTGGAGTTTAAACTATTCTGATTCTTTATTTTATTCACTAACCCTATTGATATATTATATTTTTTAGCGATTTCGCGATATGGGACACCTTAAATAACTTTAAATAATGTCCTTTACTTACGTTATTAAAAAAATTTGTTTTTTTGTTTTTAAATTGAGAAAAAGATCTGAGGGTCAAAAATATTCACACACGGATGTAGTTGTTTAATTTCTTTTTAGTAAAAAAGTAACGGTACTCCAAAAAAATGTTGCCATACAATAAACAACATTGTGCCAGACTACATAACACAAAATGGGTTGCCAGACCTAAGTTTTAAAAAAAAAAATTGTTCTAGATATATCTTTAATCATACTTTTTGTGAACAATTTTGTCCCTAACTGTATATGCTATATAAGTAACCTTGAGAAATCTGAGTGTATTTCTTTAGCAAACATATACATATTTGAAAGAAAGAATCTCAAAAGAACTCAGTTCCTTCTTTCTAACCTTAGTATTGTATCACCTCCCAGGTATTTCAACTTACTTCATTCTTTTTTATATTACAGTATAATCAAATGATTTAGTGTAGTCTAAAAATTATTCTGTGTCAACTAATTTTGTGTTGCTAATATCGAAAAAATCAAAATTATCAAATTACAACTGATCTGTCTTTTCTGTGTAGAAATAATGCTGCATCTTTAAGAAAAAAACTTATAAAGAAATTCCCGAAAGTTTTCGGGAACCCTAGTCTGAATGCATGAGGCTTCGGAGAAAAAATCTATTAACTATATAATATAATTAAAAACAAATAAATTTGGAAAATTATTACTGCTTTTATTTCAATGAAAATTAAAATATACAAACATGTTCATTTCGATTTTGTTATAAACAATTAATTGAGAGTTAGCAATAAAGAACAAATTAACATGCAAATTATAAATGATCAGGTATAAATACATACATATAAACATGCATAATTGTGGAATTAGGATAACCCCAAAAACGTTTCCAATATTTACAATATACTTCCAGCATTAAGTAAACTATCTATAAAACAGTGAGCACACCGCAAAAAATTAAGAAAATGTCCCAAAGTTGGTAGCTAATAACCAAAAAAGTTGTCGAGAAAACAAAACTAAAATTACAAAAAAAAGCCTTCAACACGAAGAGAAAAATGCGCTGACAGTTTAATGCGAAATGCATTATTCCAGTGGGGAAATATCCGAAGATCAAAAAGGTAAGTAATTCCAACATCGAGCAACTCTAATAATAAAAAACCATTCAAAACAACTACACCTGATCCTGGGTGTAACAATCTGGCGGTATCTAGTGGAGTGGCAATCCACTCTTCACAACCCTAAAGAAAAGTAACAAAATCCGATACAAAATTAGCTGTCCAAATTCTAGAAATATACATTCTCCGTATATTGCGGTTCCGAAAAAAATATTAAGTTGAAATTCATGATTGTAAAAAAATCAAAAAATTCACTGGTGTTTACTCACATTTGAGGCTGTGTTTATATACTAAAAACCTAAGACGATCAACAAAAACAATCCTATCACCATCAATTAAAATATTCAAACCAGGAAAATGTCCAGTAACCTCATCTAGAATAGCCATCGTCTTAGAGGAATTAATCAACAAAGAGTTACGAGAGGACCACTGAGAAAAACGTGCACGACTGTAATTGATGTTGGAATCTAGCACATCAGTATTATCGCGATCAGCACAAATAAGCTAAAAGACATCATCAGCAAAGAGGGAAGATCTACAGATACTGTCATCAATATATTCCGGAAGGTTGTTAACATCTATCTATGTATAAAAATGAAATGGTCCATGTATGTAATGGCATCACGTGAGAACGGCTGGAGCGATTTGGATGATTTTTTTTCTATTCGATTCGAAATTTTCAGGAGATGGTTTGTAAAGAAAAAAAATTCGGAAATTTAAATTTTTAATATTCTGCTTCTTATTCACTTCTCATTTTTCTTAATAAAAGACATTTTTTGGAGAAACTTGAAGAACTAATATTAGTAAATAGCTACCGAGCGTAGTCGGGGCGCTCAACTAGTATAATATAAAAAGAAGGGGTCCAAAAACAGAGCCCAGTGTAATATTTCCAACCAGGGGAAGAACCTCTGAATATATATCATCGATATCAACAAACTGATGCCTATCAGACAGATCTTGAACATTCAAAAAGACCACTCAATTTGTCAATCAGTACAGAGTAATTAATTGAATTGAATGCGTTGGTTAAATCTCCGAGGGCGGATCAATGAGTTCAACATAAACTCCTTTTAACTCAATACAGTTTTTGTATCCCTTCCAAAAAATAGAATTTTTCGAGGTCCTTAAAATAGGCATTTGTTTCGTCAATAATTTCATCGTTGGAGCTGTATTTCTTTCCACCGAGCCATTTCTTTAGGTTTGGAAATAGGAAGTAATTCACTAGGTGCTAAATCCGGAGAATATATCGGATGAAGTACCAATTCGTAGCCCAATTCATACAGTTTTGCCATTGAGACTGCACACGTGTGCACCCGTGCATTATCAAAAACCCATTCCCAGCTGATCATTTAAAATCGAAACCACACTGCCATATGAAATGCCTATGGTATCAACAATCTCACGCACTTTTATCCTTCGGTCGGCCAACACCATATCGTGGATTTTTTCGAAATTTTCGGGTGTACTGACCTCAATTGGCCGTCCATAACGTTCAGCGTCATTTGTACTTGTGCGACCACAACTAAAGTCAGTAAACCACTTTTTTACCATTGAAATCGATGGTGCAGAGTCACCATAGTAATGTCACCAAAATAATGTTTAATGAGCACTCGAAATTCAGTTTTTTCCATTTTTAGAAAAATTCACGAGGTTGTATGTTTTGAACAACTGTTAAACGCAAAGTAAATGACGACACTTGCTCAAAATTTGACAGTAGTCTATTAACAGGTGGTACTTGATGGGAACAGTGTTGCATTTCATAAACCTACGAGGGAAGTTCGAAATGTCACGGAAATGTCTATTCCTATTCAGATTATCTCGGATAAAATCTGTCAAATTTAATAACAAAGAAGTAGTATTGTGCCCAACGTCAAAAAGCATGCTGAGATCCCTATCAACAAAAACAGGAATTTGATCTTTCAGAATATGTTACACCACCGCGCCGGAAGTATTGAAATTGCTCTAAAATCCCTTAAATCACGAACAAATCCAGCCTTCGGAATAGGAACAACACGTTATACTTTCCATAAAGAGGGCAATGTGGGGGTAATCAATATAAAGTTCATTGACCTCATACCCACATCACCAATAAAGCCACGTCCTTTTAATACTTTCCTCATAGCAGACGTGTCCAATCCTGAAAACATTTTGCCAAATATTTCCTTCTCTCCCTACGAATAAGTTTTTTTTCAAATTGGGATTTTTGTTTCTTATTTGATCAGTTGTACGAACTTCATTGACATTCGTCTTTTCCGATTTTGTTCGGTCAGTGGTGTATATGAGTTCCGATTACTGGTCTAGAGCAATAAAATTAGGAAATGGGAAATTATAAAACAAAGTAAGTTAGTCTTCCTGTGTTATATCGTATATGATCCAAGCAGGACGAACCTACTTACGAGAGCAAATAAGGCTAATTATTTCCTTAATTACAGGACACTGTATATTTGGGAGACATGCTAAAGGACTGGGCCTACGTTACAATGAATACTGTAGGAGCTGTCACAATGAAGAAGAGGAGGAGACGGTGTTTCACATATTCTGCCAATGACCGGCTCTGATAAACCTGAGGGAACGCATTCTCGGAATTCCATTCCTATCATGCTTAGATGAGTTATCAAGGAATCTACTCCTTCATCAGGGAATCTGGTTGGTTTTGCTTGGAATCAATGGACGTATGATAAATACACAGCTGTTTACCCCTTGGGTATCACAATGGGATCAGTTTTTTTTTTTTTTGATTGAATCCAAGTGAGCTGCTTGAAGAGTGGCTGCTCATGGAACCTAACCTAAGCTATCATTTAAGTTGGAAATATCAACAAACGGGACCATCCTAATATGTAATAAGTATGTAATAGTATACGCAACCATATATGGTTACACTCATACATATTGCTAAGTTATTATTTTTACATAAAAACTAATTGATGTTTGTTATTAAATATAAATAAATTAACAAAAATCTTGAAGTAAATAGGTATTTTAGAATAAAGTTATAAAAATAATATTGTAATTATCAATGAGTTTGATATAAGCAATTTATATCTATGACATATTTAATAATTATGTACACATGTGTAAATATATAAGTACAGAAGGTTAATTAGAATTTAGAAAAAATCACTTTTAAGATTCTGCTTACCGCTTCAGATAAATATCTAAAATTCTGTATAGCAAAGAACTAAATTTGTTTTGAAATTTGAAATGGAACTTTTTAATTTTTAAAACATGTTTAATAAAGTTTGGCAATGCAATTACTGGAACAACTAATAAAATTTAATATAACGTCATAAAAATAACAAAATACTACGAGTACATATACACACATACATACATTTTTACGATTACAGTCGAACTTCAAATGTCTGATTAACAAAATCTGTAAATAGCGACATGGTAGACTTTACGTCGCCTGTACGTGTCATAACATTGCCATTAGCATTCTTCAGCACGACGAAGTCATAAATTTTTATATGTCACAGCCATTCAGTTAAGTCATTGGAAATGACGTTAAACTAAGACGATTAAGTTTTTTAATAATATTAAAACAATTTAAGTATTAAATGTGCTTAGAGATCTTCCTGTTGGAAATTTCTCTCCCCCTTTTGACTATTTAACTTTTAAACATGTGAATTTTTAAAAACATTTAGTAGGTTTTAGAGGTTATGATATGTAGGCATAAATTTTCATGCGAAATTGTAAAACGTAAGATGCTAACTATTGTCGTTTTTAATTCACTTTCAAAATGTTGTATCATATCCTTTAGCTTCATTCAAAGGATTTTATTATAATAGAATTAATTCATAATGAAATAAATTAATATTAAAATTCATCATTCAAAGGTTAATGATTCAATTTTAGTTAATTCAAATCTAATACAAATTGAATAAATATATTTTTTCTTAATTTGTTTGTTTGCTTACAAAATGAATTGAAAAAATTGTTTGATTAAAACAAAAAAATTTACTCATTTCATAAATTTGATTAAACTATTTTGTAATGGTTTTGATTAAAAAAAATCTCAAATGATTCGATAAAGATTTAATTCTCAAACGAATGAATTCAATATGTTTGAAGTACAAAGGAATTATGACTTAGAATTTATATGTAACATATTCTTTAATTTAATGGTTAAGAGAAAAAAATGTATTTCATTTTGAGAATTGTATTTAGAATTAATTCTTTTAAAACTTTGCTTCAAAGTAGGGTTCTATTAGAAATTTCCGGGAATTTCTTTACAAGTTTTAAGCCACACACAAATTAATTGGATATCACAAAACCGTTTACACAGATTATACACATACGAAACAAATGACAGTTCTCAAAAAAGTAATATTGAACCGTATGGTTATTTTGACTTTCTAAAACTTTTCAATAAGGTTGTGGTTTGTAGTGCTAGAGAAAAAATACAGTTTTCAATAGGCAACGAGTGCAGGGATGCCAGGTACTTTTAATCGCTGTTCCCAACCAAAATTAAAAATATCCCCAAAAATCACCAAATATTGTTTTTCTTGAAATTTTAACGAAACTAAACTACATATTAAATAAATCAGCCAATAACTGTTGGAATTAATTGTTATAAAATTAAGAAGGTTCCTTAAAACCAAAATTCTTATGAATTTATCAAAGTTTCTTTTGAAGATATTCATACCAATTGGTTGAAAATTTGTTTCCACTGCATCTCGTAACACATCGTTTCAAATCTTATATAAAATTAATAGTGGTATCTTTTTTAACCAAACATTAAGCATAAACACATTTGAGAATAATCAATTGTAAATTCAATTCGAAGTTACAGAATTACACCTTGCACTGAACTTTACCATCAAAATTTGTATTGATCTGCACATAAAATCCCACAATTAAAAAACTTTTTGAAAATACTGCTTTGGATTTAAAGATTATATCATATTATATGTTATGATACGTACAAGGTGGGTCAAAACTAATCACCCAATGTTTTTTTGCTGTAATTTTGTTTATGAAAAACTTTTTCACAAGTAGAACCAATGTTTTTCATTAAAAAAAAATACATACAGCAAAAGAACATTGGTTGATTACTTTTGCCCCATCCCGTACATTCAATAGCATTGAGCATCTCTATTTTCTATTCACAGAACATGAAATAATGTTCACTTATTGGTAACTTATTGCTATTATCGATAATAAAACAACCTTAACCTAATTACTTTATCCCCATAAAATCTCCGAAATATTTTCAAATATCTCCAATAAAATCCCCAGTCCCCAAACGAAATTGTCTGTCCCCAAAAACCTTACAAAATCGCCACATTTATGGACAAATCCCCAACACTGGCAAGGCTGAACGAGTGTGATATATATTTTTCCCTCTTTTCAAAACACTACCATTTCGACATTTTCTTTTGTTTGTCTTCTATTGCAATATTACTGGAACCAGCTGATTCATATCTGTGTATCTGTGACTGTTTATTTAAAACAGGAAAATTAACTTTTGTTGTAGGACGATTTAAAACATATTTAAATTTTAAGTCTTGAACAAATTATAAAGTTGCTTAACATTAAAACTTCTAAGGATATTCATATTTAAAGAAAACAATGACAATAATACTGGTTTAAATTTGTTTGTACACTTACTGATTTAAGGTGTCTTTCGAATCGAATTATTAATTTAATAAAAGTTTATAAATGAAAGAATTTTTTACGATTTTTTTAAGTTTTCGTATTAAAACATAAACAGATTTAGAGTGGGAAAAACCCAACCAATTGTAAAAGGGAATGTAAGAAAAGATAAAATCTCTGTTTATTTGAGCTTGAGTGTCTGTAATACTTATTCGCTTTATAGTTTAATTTAGCAAAAGGTTTCCTGATGATCTGGCCTAAGTAACCAGTGAAATGCGCAACAGGGAAGAAAACACGTTGTCAAACAACAAAAACTTACTAAAACAAGTAACACAGCTATGCCGAATCTTCTATACACTTCACCAAATTATACTTTTAGAAAAGTTAAATATTTTTTTAAGTAAACAAAAAAATTAAAAATTTTTTTTTTTTTGGGCCGATTGTGTTGATTTTAAATAGCAACCGAGCCAGAAGAATTCCCGATATACTGTATGAATCATGTATATATGTAAGTAATTTGAGGGAAGTTGATTTCAACATACAGACAGACACGGCTTTATCGACTTCGCAATCTATAACGATCCAGAATATATATAATTTGAAGGGTCGAAAATGAAAAACGGAATGACAAACTTATATATACCCTTGTCACTCATGGTGAAGGGTATAAAAAAAGGTTTTTATACCCTACATAACCATAGTGGTGTTATTATGTTAGTCTAGCTTAAATGGGATATAAGCCCCAATTTTTTTAATGAGCATAAAACTCTTAAAAATATTTGTATCCTGAAAAAAAAAATTTAACACGAATAAGTTTCATATTGTTACGTTTTAACCTTTTTAAAATGTTGATTTATTTCCTTTAAATAAACCGGATACTTTTGATTGCAAATAAAAGCAGTTTAAGTAGTTTATTTATTTAAAATATACAACAACAGTTCAAATAGTCACTCAGTGTCTATTTACACGTTTATCAATTCGCAGAAATGCACACACACTTTATAATGTACTAACTTAAATGAACAAGGCCTATGATAAACTCTCTGACATCTGCAACCTCTGCCACTAATTATACACACGCCATCTTCTACAATCCTCTTAACGGTGAAACTAGTATGTTCGAATTCTAGAGCTTTCTATGTCAATGTCAGCAGTTTAAACATTCAGTGTTGCCATACTTACAAACAATGCTAATAACCGCATGCTAAAAGCTTATACTGATGGACGTGTTTATAAACATGATGAATGCTGCAGGCAGTCGTTACAAACCATTAAATTCAAATATATTTGAACAAATATTTTGCTTATTTACTCAGTGTAAAGCAGGCGCCAAAAAAGGTTAAAAAAACAACAAGTTTTAATATAAACAAGTAAGAGAGCTATATTCGACTGTGCCGAATCTTATATACCCTTCACCAAATTATACTTTAAAATAAAATTTAAAAAATTCTTATTTTTTTCAAAAAAATTTTTTTCCAAAAATTTTTTTTAAGTTTTTTCCAATTTTTTTTTAATTTAAAAATTTATTTTTTTTAATTTATTAGTGAAAAAAGAGTTTTTTGTGAAAAAAAATTAGGGTTAAAAAATATTTTTCCCGATTTTGACCCATTGTAGGTCAAACTTACTATAGCCTTATATACATCGTTGCAATGGACTTTGAAATATCTATCATTAGATATCCATATTGTCTATATTGACTTAGTAATCGAGATATAGATAAAAAAAAATGGGCCAAAAATAGAGGTTGTCTCGGATTTGTGCTCATAACTCCGTTATTTATGGACGGATTTTGCTGATTTTAAATAGGAAACTTCTCGAAAGCATGTCTGACAGAATTATTGAAGATTTGGATCCCGAAGATATCTGGAGTCTTCAGAAAGTTGATTTCAACAGACACATAGCCGACGGACATGGCTAAATCAACTCCGATATCTATAAGGATCCAGAATATATATACTTTATAGGGTTGGAAAATTATATTGTGGAAATTACAAACGGAATGACAAATTTATATATACCCTTCTCACGAAGGTGAAGGGTATAAAAAGGAAAAAATTTTAAATAAATTTTAATTTTACCGCCAAATGGTTGGCTTTGTTCAGCGCCTGGTGTAGGTTTAACCGTTTATACTTTCTTACTTGCTTTTAATATTTCTTGGGAATAGAAAAAGTCCGTGAAATTAGGAAACCTAGTTACGAGGTTCTAGGGTATTTAATATTCGATATCAATTCACAAATAAAAATATAATCGAACGTTAATGAATCAGACCTCATAATGCTTCTCCCGAGTAGTCGTACGGTTGTCAAATTTTGTTGGAATTTACGTGTGGTACGAGTGTGTAAAATTTTACTAACCACTAAGAAATGTCCGGTTGACTATTAAGTATCTAGTCTACCGGGGTTCCCAAGAATTACTACTTAAGTATTATATTGTGGTGTAGCTATTTCATTACTACTATTTATCACAAATATACAATATTCATATTTATTAGTTCTTTTGAAAACCATCCAATGAAATCGATGAATGTACAATCTGCCCATCTACATAATGTTCAGTTTTTTTATTGAAAATAAATTGTTTGTTTATTTGTATGTATGTGTATGTAAAACACCTTGATTTAGTTGTAGAATTTTTGTTGTTACAAATAATTTGTCTAACGTTGTAAGTTTGTGTCTGTTTATGAGCGAAAAAACAAAAAATAACTTTGACACTTGTTTGGCACTTGTCTTGAAAACTTTAAAATTCGTATATGGTTTTTTCTCTTTATTTTATTTTGTTTTTTTTCTGTTTATTTCGATATTGGTTATTTTTGTTTTCATGTCTATTGTCATTGATAGTGTGTGGTATGGCAAATTGGACTTTTATGTACGATTGCAAGTACAATGATTTTTACATTGATATTAGCTGGAGGTTTTTTGATTTTTTTTTGTTTTTTTTGTTTTCTTAATTGTTTTTATTACCAACAAGTACAATATCATGGAAACATTTATTGACATAGTAGTATTGAAATACTTTAAAGAGTAATTAAATTAGTTAAAACACCAAATTAATTAATTAATGCATACTAAGTATAGCCACATGCAACATGCAACTATGTCTAGAATGTTGCTAATATACACCTCTTTAGAGAACTTTAAATTTATCAAAAAAAAAAACACTAGTTTGAAGGCATTCATTGTTCTAGCTAAAATATTGAACATTATTGAAAATTTTATTAAAAAGGAATTTCTACATTTATTTTTCGTTATCAATCTTATCTAAACTATGTATATTTATATGACTATTATTTACATCGGAAATAACAAATGTCAGGCATTCATTACCAAAAACTAATTCTTTAGCTTCATTGAAATATTTTTATTTAAATACATTCATTCTTCGTTGAATTATTTCATAACAGAATTCTTTCAACCTTAGAATGTTTAAGTTTTTGTTTATTCAAATGCAAATTTGTTTTGTTTTTAATCATTTACAAAATGAATTGAAACAAATTTGCTTAAGCCTATTTGCAATAGATTTGAAATTAATTCAACATTTGTATCGATTTTAATTATTCAAGTTTTCTTTAATTCCAATCTATTAATACCATAAAGAATGAATTCTTAAATAATTTGATTTTGAAAGTTGAATTAAGAATTAATTGTTTCAAACCTTTGTTCCTATGTAATAGAATTTGCAACTAATGATAAACAATTTATATAAGAGCCTCTTACAAGTTAAAAATATTTTAACATCAATATTCTGAAACATTTCAATCAACAATAATTTTTTATGTTTAACAAAAAGACACTTACATGTGTATAATTTATATTTATTATTTACAAATATTAAGGACTGAGATCGAAAAAAAATTAACACACATTTTTCCATTAAAACTTTTAACCCAAGTATTATTTGATTTTTTTTTTTTATTAAATTACCTTTGTAAAGCATGTCAGTTATTATGTTTAATGTCAATTATATTCATTTGTTGTTAAGCTGATTAAAATGAGTGTCGAGAAAAAAGTGCGTACTAAATTTATTAAATATTTTCAACAAAACCCAACTTGGTTCTACAAAAAGTTGACCAAACAATCAAAGGTCTGCCGTCAAACTGTTTCCAATGTTATTAAACAGTACCGGGAGAACTTTTCCGTTGATAGAATGATGTATAGTAGTTGTGTGAATAAAATACGTTATTTTATTACCAAACTATTTTTCATTTAAACTTATAATTTTTGTACATTGAATAATTAAATTTACACAGAAGACAAATTATCCACAGCTGTAGCGGCGAAAACAACACGGGGAACTAATTTCTGTTTTCTTCTATTCAGCTTTGTTACTGAGTTGCCAGACTCAATAATCTCGAAAGTAGCCTGAGAAGGGGATGCCACAGATGTTTCTAAAGCCAATAAATAGAAAGCATTTTCAAAAGAGCTCCCAACACCTCCTGTAGGAAAGCAGTACTGAGCTACTCGGACTATTTGGTACGAAAAGTTAAAGCTAATGCAGGTTTAAAAACATACAAGGCACAAAAAGTTCCTGACAGGAACTCTGCTAAAAATTTAGAGGCCTAAGACAGAGCACGGAAATTGAAGTCAAATTTTATACAAAAACAAGTAAGAAAGAATGGTCGGTCAAGCCCGACCTTATAATACCCTACACTAAGTAAGTGAGCAAAATCTTTATTCTTTCAAAATTTCAATAATTTATATTCGTGAGTGATTTTCGGAAGTTGGCCTTATATGGGAGCTATGAAAAATTATGGACCGATCACCATGAAATTTGGTCATGTGATTAACGTCTATATAAAAGTTATTTATGTTGCATTTTATGTGTATACCAACATTTTAAGGAGATTTATGCTCGTTAAAGTGATTATCGGAAGCAGGTCTTATGTGGGAGCTATGACTAATTATGGACCGATCATAACAAAATTTGGTGACATAAATTCTGTATATATAAAATTTATTTGGAGAAAAACTTGTGTAGATACCTATATAAATTAAACATTTATGACCGATAAAGTCCAATTTCGGGAAGACATTTGTATGGGGGCTAGGTGAAATAATGGACCGATTTCAGCCAATTTGAATAGGCTAAATTTTATCGAAATATCTTCAAATCGGTATACTTTAAGGTGGATGACGAAACGTAGGTATGGGAAATTTTTCACAGCTTCCGAGTCAATATTTTTATGTTGCTGATGCTCGAGGGAATGTTGAAGAAAAGTTTAGGATCCAAAAGCAGACAAAATTTCCCAAAAAGTTCTTGGTATGGCAAGCAATATGCAATTGCGGCAAAAGAAGCCAAAGATTTGCTACAACGGGCTCTATACATACCGAAATTTACATCAAGAAATGTTTACAAAAAACACTTCTAATGTGTCCACTTATTTATGGCCTAATTTGCCATCCTGTCACTATGGTAAACAAGCTCTTGAGTGGTACAAGAATAATAATCAGCCCTTTTATGAATAAAAATTCTCTTGAAGTTTTTTCCCTTTTCTTATTTTTAACATCGAATTTGAATAGGAACAAGTAAGAGAGCTATATTATATATTCACCAATTTATACTTTAAAATAAAATTAAAAAAAAAAAATTTTTAATTTTTTTTCGAAATTGTTTTTTAAAAGTTTTTTCCAATTTTTTTTAATTTAAAAATTAATTTTTTTTAATTTATTAGTGAAAAAAATGTATGAAAAAAAATTCGGGTTAAAAAATATTTTTACCGATTTTGACCCATTGTAGGTCCAACTTATTTACTTCTCACGAAGGTGAAGGGTATAAAAATGGGAAAGGGAAAAACTCCTGGGAAATTTGTATTCATAATTGGGCTGAATGTGTTATTTGTACCAAAAGAGGCAAATCCTCCAAACTGCCTGGAGCTAAGGCCAGTGGAGAGATATTGGGCTCTTGTTAAAAGAGAATTGAAGAGCACAAAATGGTGTCCAAAAGTGTGGGTAGATTTTAAAAGGTGAAAAGAAAAATCTTATTGGTTCATAAATTCATCACTATTGATAAGAGGTATAAAAATAATATTTCAATCATATAAAAAAAATCAAAACTGTAAGTTTAGTGGTTTCATTTTTATTAACATATACAATTGGTCAATTCACAAGGTCTCTTATCATGTCATATTGTCATAATGTCCTAATATTTCACAATGGTTTTTATTGCTTTTGAAGCAAAAAATGTCCTAAAATAATACTACTTTCAATGCTAGGTTTATTGTGTTATCGTGAAGAACCAGCAGAGACCAACGCCGAGTGCCTAAGAGTCGGTTAGGTCGAGCCTACGAGTCGTGATATATTAGGACATTATGACAATATGACTGATAAGAGACCTTGTGAATTTACCAATTGTATGTTAAGATTTTTTCGATCTCAGTCGTTAATATTGTATTTTTGTTATTGTTAACAGACAAGTTATAAAACATTTTCAGGTTTTAAATAAATGTTATTAAACTATTCGAATAATATTTTTTAATCATTATTCGTTCGAATAATCGAAGAGAGTTTAAAAATTAATCTATCACTCGAATAATAAAAAAATGGTTAACTTTTATTCGATCAAAATTAAACTAGAATAATTGTAGTTACCAAAAAAACCAGAACATTTGGCGCAATAGTATAAGTATAACTTCTACGCGTGTTACTTTTATTGTCAAAATAAAAAAAAAAAAAACAAACCATTCTGCATCATAACAAATAGATTATCACACTTTTATTGAAGTTCAAGGCTGTAAAGTAATAATCTCAAAAGAATGTCAAGTTTATTAAACAAATATAAAGTATGTATGTTCCTTATATTATTTCATTTGTAACATATCGGTATTATTAAATAAAAAAGGTCTATCAACTAGGTCTAGTAATGTGTCTAATACCGTTTTCCTTTCTGGCAAAAATGTTGCCTTTTTTCCCTTTTACATTTTTTTTTACGAAAAAATTGAAAACAGTGATTGCTTAACATGTTGTTTTATTTATTTACCTCAATAGATTATAAGCCTAAATAAAGGTTAACTTAATCAAGAAATCATATGGCGAAAGAATAAATTAAACTTTTCTAAAAATGTCGCCCTAAAAAAGGCAATAAATGTTTAATTATCGGATTTATATTAACCAATTGTAATCATAATAAGTTTTCACAAAACTGATAATAAGTATAACATTATTTTCTTCCTTTATAACATGACTATTGTCATCAAAAATATTTTAAATACTTTATTATTAATCTATTGGTCAATTCACAAGGTCTCTTATCATGTTATATTGTCATAATGTCATAATATTTCACAATGGTTTTTATTGCTTTTCAAGCAAAAAGTGTTTTAAAATAATACTACTTTCTATGCTATGTTTACTATGTTATCGTAACGAACCAGCAGAGACCAATGCCGAATGCCTAAGAGTCGGTTAAACCGAGCCGCCGAGTCGTGATATATTAGAACATTATGACAATATGACTGATAAGAGACCTTGTGAATTGACCATATATATATAAAAATGGTGTAAAAAATGTATAGTAATTCATAAAATAAGAACGGCTGGCCCGATTTCTGTAAAATTTGTTGTTCGTATTTTCGAGGAGAAGGTTTTTACGGTTGAAAATTTTGGAAAATCCCTCCGGAAAAGTCGGAAAATAGAAAATCTAGTTTTACTCTAAAGTTTGTCCGAAGGCTTAAAATTGGGGAGTGGCGAATATTCGCCGGGTCCGCTAGTATATTATATAGACGCATAAATTTAATATTTTGCCTATTTTAACAAATGTTTAAAAGTTTCAATTCGATTTTTTTCAATATCTTAATTTTGAGGCGAAATTGCCGAACAACGACTAAAAATATTGATGCATGAAGAAAGAACTGTTGATAAGGGCAAGTGTTTTGTTCTATTGTGGTCATAAAAATAGTACCATGGGTATCAGAGAAACACTCAGATATGTTAACAAAAAAGTTATTGTTCAAAAAGAATCTTAAATAAATAG
Source organism: Calliphora vomitoria (assembly GCA_942486065.2). NCBI lineage: Eukaryota > Metazoa > Arthropoda > Insecta > Diptera > Calliphoridae > Calliphora > Calliphora vomitoria. Next base: position 11,899,743 of record OW818031.2, on the reverse strand, counting down.
CTGCAATCCCCGGAGTAGAGTACACGATATTCTATTATATTCCATCTAATATTTATATTTATAATTTTATCATTCTGAAAACACATATTTAGTTAAATAAAAAAAATCTTATACTAATTTTGCAAACAGCAAATCCTAACAATATACTTTAATTTGTTTATGATTTCGCTCCAGAAAAAGATAAAAGATATATGTACTAAGATGTACTAAGATTCCATTCTAGAGGGCATTGAACTAATGTTAGAGTATCATAAATAAGAAAACTTATTCACTGGGCCAGGTGGATTTAATCTAATCTTAAGCAATACCGGCAATCTATTTTTATGTGTTCATTTTAAAAGAGAAAAAATAAAAGAAATGCAATAAACTAATTACTGGAAACACATAATGAACAATTTGTTAAGCCTAGTGATTTTTTATTGGATAGAGGAGGGTGTAGTGTTTATGGACATTTGATTTGAAATTTCCTATATTGAAAGTGACAGGAAAGACTTCTTAGTTCTCATGTGGACTTATATGTAGCATCTAGAAACCTTGATAATTATGTCAGGCACATAGAGACGTGGTTAGGAAATTGGAGAATACCAGTGAATGAAATCAAAAGCAAGCACATAACGTTTTCACTTAGGAGAGGAAGTTGTCCACCAGTGACACTAAACAGTGTGAACATCCCGCAGTCTGATCACGTTACATACCTTTTCATTCATTTAGATAGACGACTCCACTATGAAACTAAAAGCTTCTAATTTACACTGGCTAATCCACCATCAATCAAAATTAAGCCTTAACTGCAAAGTCATCCTGTATAAGACAGTCTAAAAACCAAGCAATACCAGTATAGATCTCATACAGAGGGCACAATCCAAAATTCTTAGAACCATGACGGCAGCTCCATGGTATATAAGAAATGAGAACATCCACAGAGACTTGGAAGTGCCAGTGGTCAAGGACGAATTTAGAAAAACTCGTGAAGCTTATTTGTTAAAATTACATCATCATCGGAACCCGCTCAAGACAGATCAAGGATGCGTAGAGCTTATTTACCACTTATCTAATATTCCAAATATGATTCTCCACTGAGAGAACAATAATTGTTTAGTTATAAGATTTAATTACTTATTGTAAGGCCTAGACATTAAAGGCAGGAACCATAGAGAAATATACATAGAGACGAGACACTCCGTATTGTCAAACAAAAAAACAACAAATTATATGTCTGATACAACAACAAAATACATTGACTAACATGTATTTTGTTGTTGCAAGAGATAGGTTTTTGACAACAGACTTAGGTTTTTGACAATTCCGTCGCGTCTCTATGTTACCCTATGGCAGGAACAATATTATATATATTTAGCTACGTACACACGGTTGTCAGATTTTACAATATTGTCAGTTCTTGCAATGTGCTCGCAATGTACTGCCAATGAAATATTATTAGCAAAAGGTAAATTGTCAGTTTAGACGATTGTAAGAAAACCTTACAATTTCATTGTCAGACAATTGTCGAACAATATATTTATCTGCCAACAAAAATTGTCAGTTCACACGGTTGCTTCACTTTTGTTTATTTTAAATACATATGCACAGTGTTGCCAATAGAAATTATTTATCTGACAAGGATGCCATTGTCAGACAATGATCTTACCATGATCTGGCAATGGCAACGTAAGGTGTTTACACGATTGTCAGATGTCTGACAATAGTATTGTCTTACAATGTACTGGCAAATACTTTTTCTGACAACGTTGTAAGACAAAAATTGTAAGTTCACACGGTTGTTAGACATTTTCTGAACATTTTTCTGACAATATTGTACAATCTGACAACCGTACAGCTTTACGAATTTGTGAAAATAAAAATGAATTAGATAAATAAATTTACAATTATAAAATTCTGAAATATAATTAAAAATTTGCTAAAATACAATAAGGAACTTCTGAAATACAACTGGAACTAAAAAATTCTAAAACACAATTGTAAATTTCTGAAATACAATTAGAAAATTCTGTGATATAATTGAAAAATTCTTAAATACAATAAGAAACTTCTGAAGTAATGCTGGAAATGGTAATAGCAACAGCTATTTTTTTAACATTACCGTGCAAAGTTTTCTCAAAAAACTTTAACCCAAATTTGTATACCCTTCATACATAAGTTAGTTATTCGGTTTGTAATTTCTACATTTTTCATTTGCGATCCCACAAAGTATATTCTCGATCGATACAAAGTATATTCTCGATATATTCTCGATCGTTATAGATAGCGGAGTCGATATAGCCATGTCTGTCTGTATGTTGAAATCATCTTTCCGTAGCCCCAAATAACTTAACATGATTCATACATCAATATATCCGCTATAGACTCGGTTTGGTTACTATTTTAAATCAAGAAAATCGAGATATATGAAAAAAAACCAGGACAACCTCGATTTTTTACCTATTTTCTCGATTACTAAGTCATTAATATAGACAATATGGATATCTAATGATAGATGTTTTAAAAACCTTTGTAATGTCGTATATAACGCCATAATAAACCGGACCTGTACTTGGTCAATATCGGTACAAATATTTTTTAACTGAAATTTAAAAAAAAAAAAAATTTTCACGAATTTAAAAAAAACATTTTTAAAAAAATTTAAATAAATTTGACTTGCATTGATCAAAATCGGTACAAATACTTTTAACTGAAATTTTTTTCAAAAAAAAAATTTCACTAATTTAAAAAAAAAACATTTTTAAAAGAATTTAAATAAATTTGAAAAAAAAAAATTTAATTTTTTTTAAATTTTGTTGACTTTAAAATTTTATTTTGACATTCTTTGTATAAGAAATTATTTAATGGTTTGTCAATGCAACAATGCTTTTTATTATTTTCAATAAACAACTATATGCCATAATCGATTACAAATCTCTGCTTAAATTAAAAATTTGGTTGTCGTAACGGTTAGTCCCGGTCCACACTGTGAAACATTTGCTGCAAAACATTTTTAAATTCTCTTTTGAAACTGCATTCGTGTCCACACAGTGAAGTTTTTGCTTTTCAGTTTTTGACATTTTTGTACAGAACGAATATGAACGAATAAATGTGAATGACATACTCAACAAAAACTTCATGTACATGAAACATAGTACCCTTTTCCATTCCTCTTTCCCCTTTCATCGACAAACTCAAATGTTTTGCAGCAAATGTTTCACAGTATGGATGGGGACTAAAGATTTAAAGATTTGTTTATAGCGTACAACTCTTGGGATATGAAGCACACTTTCAATATTAAAATAAAAATATTAAGGGTCCTCATGTAAGCGCTTAAATGCCTCGCAAACTGTGCAATCTGTGCAAATGAACTGTCAAAAATTGTATGGAAATTCGTTTGCACAACTCCGATATGTTTGCGCGACAATTTAGAATCACAAACTTGAATTTATTGTGCATTTGATGAATCAGCTGATTTTGTTTTATTTATGAGAAATTAAAATCAAATATAATAAAAATATTTTGTACATCTGAAAATTGTGTGACTTTGGAACAGAATGATTGGATTGAATGGCATTGTGTATGGAAATATTAACCAACTGCTAGAACATAAGCAAAATCTTCCAAACTATGTTTACCATTGTTTGTTCCAAAGATTTCACTTCCATTAGAAATTTTTAGAATTTAAATTTATACAATTTTTAAAACTTTTTTTTCAAGCATTTGTTGAATTTATTTTTGTTTGAAATTTTTATCAAATAGACATTTTCTGTATAAAATTGCACAAAATTTAAAAGATGGGTTCATAAAACACGTCACGCTAATTTGCACATTTGCACAAATGGGAAACTTAAGCGTTTAAATGAGTACCCTTATTATTTATCACAGTTTGATTTAAAATTTTCATAAACTTATTGGATTATTAGTTTTTATTTGTATATGAGTTTATAATACCATAACTTCTCTATTTTTTTTAAACTATATTTAATATAAATATCAATGATAATTTTTCGTGTAAATTTAATAAAAGTTTATAATATGACTTAAAATATCAATCATATATATCCTTTTTCTTGAAAAAATATTTATGTTCCATTGGGAAAAAAGGTAATAAAAGGACGAGCATGAAAATTGCCAAAAAAAAATTACTTAATAAACAAATAAATTACCAAAAATTAAATTATTCTTGAAATTAATTATTTTTAATTTTTTACTTTCCGATATTCCAATAAAATCTTAAAGAGCCAAATAGTAATATTCAAACATTTCTGGGTCATAAAAAAGTAATTTCACAAAACAAATAAAATTTGTTAATTTTTTATGAAGTAGTTTTTATTATTATTTGAATGACTACAGAATTAAAATAAAAATCACACTCTTTGCTGTTGCGCACATTTATGGTTTTAATATTCAATTATGCCTTCATTATAAATACATGTTTTAAATATTATGTTTAATTCTTTTTTTTTAGTTATTTATTTTCATTTATAATAAACAAAGTTTAATATTATTGTATATTTTATAATCCACAAACTTATTTGCTTAATTTACGTTTCTTATTTTTTTCTTTATTTTATTTTAATAACCAGCACATTATTTTATATGTTACACTTACATCACCGTTGAGATTTGAAAAATTTGTATTAAAATTGCTAATTTTATTATATTAAACATTTTATTTGATCCTTTTTCAACACGCCAACTTTTTCTTCAAACAAACAACCAAACAGAAATTAAAGCTTTGCGTGCTAACAATATGATGCAAATACGAACGATCGTTTTGTTTTTTAAATACCCGTGCCAACCGATTTGTTGAATTTCACTCTAGAACGGAGTGTTTGTGAATACTTAAGAATGCTTTTATATCCTCGGCTATAAATGACGGTAAAAAATCAGCCAAAACGAGTTAATACACAAACCAATGTTGGCAAGTAAGCATCATTCTTACACACTCACTCTACACACACAAACACACACACTACTCACTACTCACCTAGAACTTGTTGGTATTTTTTGTTTTTGTTTGTTTGTTTTTTTTTGTTGTAAAACCAACTAAAAAGCACAACGAAAATAAAAATATTAATATTTCTTTTTAATAACTTTACACGAATTGTAATCAAAACAAACGAATACAAACAAGAGAACAAAATGCAAATGCAACTCTGATCGTATTTTCCATCTGTGATGTTAATTAATTTTAAAAAGAATTGCAACAGACCAAAGTATATTTATACAAGTACATGCAAGTGATCAGCTGTTTATTATTTTCTCCTTTGTAAATACTTTTGAGATTGTCAAAATTTTTTACTTTGTTGTTTTTCTTTCTGTTTGTTTACATTTTTTGTATGTAATTGTAAACAATTTTTGACAATCTCACAATGTTTTACACAAACAAAATTAATGTTGTTTTTTTTATTGTTGATTTGTTGTAGAGTTGCATGTACTTGTATAAATATACTTTGCAACAGACATGTGCTTGCAAATAAAAGTGAAGATGAGCAATTTTTTTTTTAAACAAAATTACATATTAATCTTTTACACATGTAAAAGATTTTGTTCTCACTTCTAAATCTGTATATTCTCAGAAGCTGTAAATGAGTAAACATGCCATTAACTAGACTTGGGGTTTTTCTCTCAATCGAATTTCTTGTTATACTTAGTCAGTCTATAACTATGATGCACTACATATTTATTAAATATAAACAATTTTGATTACAATATTTATTATAATTTTGAACGTAATTGACTTGTTGTCGGCCACAAAGTTACAACGATAGAAGCAAGACGGGGGTATTAAAGGTAAAGTAGTAACAAAACTAACAATAAATTTGATGCTTACACGTTTATTATTATTATTAATTTAATAGTTTTTAATACATATTATAAAAATGTTTACATTTCATTTATTCTCAAAATTTTTATAAAATCACTTTACTGGTTATACCATATACCTATTTAAGTGGAAAGGGGAATTTTTTAATTGCTTATATTTTTTTTATAATAATTTTAGTTTGCTAATGATTAATTTATAACGCAGCGTAAATTAAAGCAAATTATTTTGTTTATTACATATTTAATTTATTTAGTATTATTTTATTTATTTAAATATAAAGAGTGTGTCAAAAAACCTGTACTTGTATTAAGTTAAATAAAGCTTTGTAAAAACTCTTTAAATATTCTCAAAAATACGTAAATTTATTTAAATGTTATACAAATTCATTAAATATTAAAATGTTGACATAATACTGGGTATTTATAAATTTATCCACTTTATATTTATAGTTGCTTCCGTTACTTTTTTGGAAGAGGTGGTCCACATACGCATAAAATCGGACATTCCTGGGATAAAACTGTGTTCTTTAATTCTTTTTTACAAGAGCCCAATACCTTTCCACAGGCCGAAGTTCTGGATAGTTGGGTGGATTTGACTCCCGTGGTACAAAATTCACATTATTATTTGAATACCACTCAAGGGCCATTTTTCCCCAGTGGCATGAGGCCAAATCGGGCCAGAAATATGAATGCTCTCTGTGCTGTTTTAAGAAAGGTAAAAGCCGTTTTTATAGACACACTTTACTATATTGTTACGAATGTGCAATGAGGATTTGAATTCAACGGTCTGTAACGACTGCCTGCAGCATTCATCATGTTTGAGGGCACGTCCATCAGTAGCATGCGTTTATTGTCATTGTTTGTAAGTATGTCAACACTAAATGTTTGGGCTGCTGGCAATGACATCGAAGGCTCTGGAATTCGAATGTACTAGTATGTCCGTGAAGAGTGTGTGCATTTCTGCGAATTGATAAACGTGTATAAAGACATTGAGTGAATATTTGAACTGTTGTACATTTATATAAATAAAGAGTTGTTACAAATTCTAAACTACTAAAACTGCTTTTATTTGCAATCAATAGTATCCGGTTTATTTAAAGGAAATAAACCCACGTTTTTAAAAGGTAAAAACGTAACAATATATTTCTGTGTTTATCGTGTCTGATGAAACAAATTATTGGCTTCTTTTGCCACAACTGCAAATGGCTAGCAATACAAGAAACTTCTTTGGGAATTTTGTTTGTCCATCTGCCACATACAAATCTTAACTCGGAAGTTGTTAAAAGTCTGCCATTACATAAGTTTCAAAATTTGAACTAAATTTTTGTCGCTCGTTCTTCTGCTTTTAAATTCTTTCATTTGCTTTGGCTCTGCTCACAAAAGAATCAGAGCATTTAACTTTACGAGCAGCTTTTCTCATAGAAGTGTTCGGTGCTCTCCGAAAGAGTTGTTCGACTTCTTTTGCTTGACCAATATCTGTTAGACCTTTTTTCTTCCTAAACCAGATTTTCTTTTAATGTTCAGTGTACCGATGAACCTTCAGATCTTTTGCTATATTTTTTTAAAAGTTCATATTGAATTTTTTTGAAAAGTTTTAATTGTTTTTTCATGCATTTTTTAACAGTGGAAAATTAATGATTTAAAAACGATTAATCTGACATATTTGTAAAAGGTAATGTGATTAAAAACAAGTAAGAGACCTATATTCTTATAATATCTTATATACCCTTCATCAAATTATACTTTAAAATAAAAATTTTAAATATTTTTAGGTAAACAAAATAAATTTTTTTTTTTTCAAAATTTAAAAATTTTTTTTTTCAAATTGTTTTTCAAAATTAAATTTTTTTTTCAAATTTGTTTTAATTTTTTCCAATTTTTTAAAAAATAATTTTTTTTCAAAATTGTTTTCAAAAATTAAAAATTTTTTTTTTTTAATTTACTAGTGAAAAAAATTTAGGACAAAAAAATTTTTTTTTATAAAAAAAAATTCGGGTTAAAAAATGAATTTTCCCGATTTTGACCTATTGTAGGTCCAAATTACTATAGCCTTATATACATCGTTGCAATGGACTTTGAAATATCTATTATTACATATCCAAATTGTCTATATTAATAACTTAGTAATTAGTTGTCCCGGTTTTTTCCTTATATCTCAGCCATTTGTGGGCCGATTTTTTGATGTATCAATTATGTTTGTAAGTTATTTGGGGGCTACGGAAAGTTGATTTCAACATACAGACGGACAGACGGACATGGCTATATCGAATTCGCTATATATAACGATCCAGAATATACATATATACTTTGTGGGGTCGCAAAAGAAAAATGTAGAAATTACAAACGGAATGACAAACTTATATATACCCTTGCCACTCATGGTGAAGGGTATAAAAATAATAATTTGTTGGACCAAGGATAAGATTCTGCTGGAATAGTGTAAAAGATTTTTTTGACTCACTCTTCATTTAGGCTTGTCATTCGAAAATCGAGAAAAAAATATCCAATCGACTTTGGATTAACACACCAAAATCAAAACATTATGAAAATTAACTTAAAAACGAAAACTTTGTGAATGCCAAAGAAGTGGGAAAGGTATAAATGTCTGTAATAAAGTTAGTATAATTTTCCAATTAATAATAAACAAAATAAATATAATTTATAATATATTTTATTCAAACGTTTTAAAAATTAACTGAAACCGAATTTACAAATACTTTGGAATCTAAAGTTTTTTTAATCAACAATTATTTCATAAGAGTTTTAACGAGATTAAAATGCTCTAATTTATTATTATTTACATTTTGCTAATGATTATTAATTTTGTATTTTTATACATTGTTAACAAACAAATTATTACAAATTTTCCGCTTCACGAAAAATCGTATAGGATAAACGCATTCTACGGAAAATTCTAATAGGTTTCCTCAAGAAACCATAGGCCTAAAATCAAATCCAATCTTGCGCATTTCGTATTTTTTTCAATGATATTTCAGTATTATCATTTTCTTTAATAATTTTTTTATTGGATAAAAGACGAAATGCGCAAGATAGGATTTGATTTTAGACCTATGGTTTCTTAAGGAAACTTTCTAAGAATTTTCCGTAGATTGCGTTTCTGCTATACGAATTTTTACTATTTGTTCGTCCATACAAATCGATCCAGCCTAATATATAAGTTTGTACATATTCCGTTTGTAATTTCTAAATTTTTCATTTGCGACCCCATAATTCTGGTTCGTTATAGATAGCGGAGTCGATATATCCATGTCCGTCTGTCGGTTGAAATCAGATTTCCAAATCCCCTAAACAACATACAAACATGATTGATACATCAATATATAGGGAATTCTTCCAATTCAGTTGCTGTTTGAAATCGAGAAAATCGACCCACAAATGGCTGAGATATAAGGAAAAAAACGGGACAACCTCAATTTTACATATATCTGGATTACTAAGTCATTAATATAGACAATATGGATATCTAATGATAGATATTTGCAACGATGTATATAAGGCTATAATAATTTAGACCTACAATGAGTCAAAATCGGGAAAAATATTTTTTAGCCCGAATTTTTTTTACCCAAAAAATGTTTTTGTCACAAATTTTTTTTTTCACTAATAAATTTAAAAAAAAAAAGTTTTTAAAAATTTAAGAAAAAAAAATTTTTTTAATTTTGCTTACTTAAAAATATTTGTAATTTGTATTTTAAAGTATAATTTTGTAAAGGGTATATAAGATTCGTCCGAATATAGCTCTGTTGTTTTTTAATAAATTTTTACAATAGGACGGGTTTTGAGTTATTCGTCAAACCGGATTTTTTCTTGAATTATTGCACAAAATCGAATATTTTTGTTATTATTTATTTTCAGATTTAAAGCAAAATTTAGCACACAAAAAAACTAATATTGCAACAACTTTCGACTTAAAACAAGATTTTGAATATTTTATGCAATGCAATTTTAACAGTTAATCCCAGTTCAACAACTAGTGAACGTTTTCTTCTTTTTGTTCTTTCTGTTTCTTCTTTAATAAATAAATAAATTAAGGAAACGTATGTCCTCAAATCATTTAAATTGTAACCTTTTCTTGAAATATTATATTAAAAAATTAGTATTATATAAAAGCATGTATTAATATTAAATTAATATACATATATCCTTTCTTTCGATTTCAAATTTTGGGTAATGTTTATGTAAAATATGTTTAATATGTTAATATAAGTTATATTTATTTGTTATAATAAAAAAATAATTTAAACTGTTAAAAAGGATAAATACCGGATATTCGAACCGGGTTTTGATAGAAAACACTGAAAACCGATTTTTAGAAATTACGATTTTTTTTTTTTTTTTTTTTTTGATATTCAATAATACAAAAAACCGGTTTTCAAAGGTTTATTGTATATATTGAATATTTGATAACTCTTATTAGATTGAACTATTTGCAATATTCTATTCAATCTGTGGTCTAAAGTTTAAATTTTAAATATAGTTGACTGTAAATAACGGTCTCATTAATTTATAGCATTGCCATCACATAAACAAAAACAAATTATTTACACTGTTGTATTTCATAATCATTGTTTCAATACCATATTAAGCAACTACTCGTGTTTTTTTCCTTTTTTATTTTTTGTTTTGGTTTTATATTCTGTTTTACTACATTTTCCACACGTGCTACTTGCAACATATTTACTTTTTTTTTATTAAGTTTTAATATGGAACTGTTTACAGTAAATCGGTAATTATTAATGATTGTAGTACAAAGTAATAATATATTCAATAATCATTCCTATTATAACTTAGCTACGTGGGCAAAGAGTTGCCTGAGAAAGAGAGCAATGAAGATGAAATACTGCAAAATCTTTTGAAGAAGGTGGAAAAACGTAAACGAAAACAAATCAAAACTAAAGAGGACATTGATGAACTGGAAAGTGGTAGATTGCAGGAAAAACAATTAAAAGAAGATGAAACATTAAAGCTGGTGGAAGATAAACAGGAAGATGAAGTTGATCCCATAAATGAAGGTATTGAGCAGTATTCCGAAAATATCGCAGAGGGTGGCGAGAATAGTGGTGGTTTTGTTGTGTTGGGCGATGAGAACGTTTTACGTAAACGCCAAAGTGTTGAAGTAGTCTTACCTTCATGGTTAGCTCATCCTACTATAGTGTCAACTAGCATTGCCGTAACTACAGAAAAAGAAGATGAAACCAACATTTCCCAAATGTCATACCTGGCTCCACACATACGTGGAACATTAAAGGAAATGAACATTACAAGACTCTTTCCTGTACAACTAGCTGTAGTTCCTTGGATTTTGGAGTCACACTCTAAACCAGCACCTTTTCGACCCAGAGATATTTGTGTCTCTGCCCCTACCGGCAGTGGTAAAACTTTAGCATTTGCAATACCCGTAGTGCAGTTGCTGTCTCAGCGAGTGGAACGTAAGATACGTGCCTTGGTAATTTTGCCGGTTGCAGAACTGGCCCATCAAGTTTTCAGAGTGTTTAAAAAGCTTTGTGACAAAACCGATTTGACAGTTTGCTTACTCTCGACCCAAGTGCCATTTCAAGTAGAACAAGACAAATTGGTTGAACATTATAAAGGAAAGTACTTTTCAAAAGTAGATATTATAGTGACAACACCCGGACGACTGGTCGACCATTTGCATGCTACAAAAGGATTCTGTTTAAAGTCATTGCAGTTTCTGGTGATCGATGAAGCTGATCGCATCATGGATGCTGTGTTTCAAAACTGGCTCTATCATTTAGATGCTCACGTCCGAACAACCTCGGATCAGTTGCTGTCGGGAAGAGCTGCTCCTTTGTGTTACAATGAACTGGAAATGTCCTGTGGTTCCCAGCCACACAAGTTGCTCTTTTCTGCCACCCTCTCTCAAGACCCAGAAAAATTGCAAAGTCTACGACTGTTTCAACCGAAACTGTTCACTTCTGTTTTGGACAGTATACAAGAGTTGCGCCAAAAATACGCCGATGCTCATGCTGAGAATGAAGTTAATAATATGGCACGTGGAGAGTTTATAGGCAAATACACTACACCCGCTGAGTTAACAGAAAAGTTCTGTATCACCGAAGGCCGTCTAAAACCTTTAACATTGTTCTCCCTAATAAAGGAATATCAGTGGACGAAATTCTTATGTTTCACCAACAGTGTAGAGTCATCTGGAAGGTATTTTGTGTAACATCACACTCCTAGACTTTGAAGCTTTAATAATGTAATTTTTTTTAGATTGGCTTTCGTCTTGAAACAGCTTTTCAAAGAAGATCTTGTTATTGCAGAACTGTCCGCCTCCATAAATGTTAAAGAAAGGTCTCAAATATTGAGTTCTTTCTCGAGAGGACAAATTAACGGGTATGTCGTTACAACGTCTTTATTTTACTTAATTTCAATATTTTGTATTAATTTTTTATAAAAAAAAATAGTGTGGTCTGTTCGGATGCTTTGGCACGTGGTATTGATATCCCAGATGTAGACATTGTGGTTTCGTATGATCCACCACGTCACATTAAAACATATATACATCGCATTGGTCGTACTGCTCGTGCAGGACGTCCAGGTACCGCCATAACCTTGTTAACACAAAAAGAGCAGCAAACATTTGATGTAAGTATTAAATAAATGTTAAATAATCATTGAAATAAAAATTGTGAATTTTTAGAAAACACTGGCTGAAGTTGGCAAAGTAATAACCGCCGAACTGACAGCTTCCACTACCACGGAAGAAACATACGCCCAAGAATATTCCTTGGCTTTGACGGCCCTACGAGAAAAGGTCACTAAAGATAAGCGCCTTAAATTGCTGCAAAAGGAGCGTGCTAAGGAGAACTCATTAATGCACAAAGATACTTCCAAGATGACGCTAATGGAAAAACTTCAACAGCAGGCCAGCACGCAAGTTCATGAAAAAACTGAAGGCACAATCACTTTAAGCTCTAAAAAGAACCCAAGTAAAAAGTTCAAGCCCAAAAAACAAAAAAATCAAAACAAAAAATAAAACTTTGTTATATTCTTTAAAAAAAAAAAAAAAAACTAAAATTTCTGTTAATTTGCATTAAAAACTCTAACATGGCACATAGTGATTTAGAAACATTTTATTTTGGAAATAATTCGGTCTGAGGTATTTCTGATTTAATTTTTCATGCGTTCATTGTTGGAATGGAGGCTAGTTGATGACCCCTATTGGAACATATTTTCCCCCTTTTAGGAATTGCGATATTTAAATAAAAGTTAACTTCAACAGTTATCAACCCTTTTATTTAAAGGTCTTTCGATTTACATGTGTTCCAAATTTGATTACGATGTAAAAATCACTATATCGTGAAATTACAAGATATTTCAAAATTGATCGGAAAGTATTTTTATACCCTTCATTATAAGTGTAAGTGTATACATATATAAGTTTGTCATTCCGTTGTTTTTTGACTCTATTAGAACAACAAGTACCCGATTTGTTTCCGCGTGGAAGCAAATCGGGTACTTGTCTAGGGAGAACTAGACTAGTCTAGGGAGAACTAGACTAGTTTGTACAACAGGTCACACAGTGTTGACGAAGGCTCGAGTGATGACAATAGATTTTGATACATTTTTCTACAAATCTCTTGACATAGCTAGGTTAGTAACCGGAAATGATACACTTTATAACAAATGTTCATAACGGGATGTAAATGGTAACAGGATCTTGTTGGAACTGGTGATACATTTTATCAGAAAGGTCGGTTAGTATTTAACACATTCTTTATTATTCTGTATTTCCCTTTCCCCCTGTTTCCTTTCACCACCTCTACCCTCTCCACCACTTGTAATGTTAATGTGGTTGAATGGCTAGTTAGTGGTTAAAGAGTTCGCGAACTGATCCCCTCCGACGCCAGAGCACCGGCTGGTTGTAATACTTCTTTGCCTAGTCAATGTACACCGTCACTAAATGGATGGTCTATTCCCTAACGCGTCTACTCGTGGGAATCACATGGAAAACAAGCAACAAAACCCAACAACCGCAAACAATCAACTGTCCAACCTTCTGGTGACACTGCGAGCTTGAGACCCTCTTCCTCCACAACGGCATTAGGAAACACCGCCTCGCAGAACTCTTTCGTACAAAGGCCTGCCGCCTTGACATGGATCCAAGTCGGTCCATCCTCTCACAAGCTACGAATTGTCTGCTTTAGGTTGGGCTAAGGTCAGTTTGGCTGAGCTGCAGTGCTCCAACCCTACCACCAACGCAAATGCTGCGGACCAAGCCGCAACGATCGGAGGAAGAGCAGCATCAACAGTAACGTAAATTTTCTAGTCGATACGAATTGTCTTTGAACGGGTATTAAGGAGAATGACATTCCTGATAACATTGCGTAAGAACCCGACTAAGACGCTTTTCACGCTACTGAACTGGATCCCGGTCGATCTAACGGCCTTTAGGCTCCACAAAAGGGGATAGAATTGGCGGTGGAGTCTACATAATTTGGGATTAGAAAGTACTTTAGACTCTCAAATGCTTGTAGTAATTTACAAGTTGAGGTATCGGTTATAAAAAGTGCGACTAACTGGCTCAAACATAACATAATATCTGGTAGGGATATTCGTATATATACTGACAGCCAAGCTGCGATCAATCCCTGACAGGTGTTTATAGGACATCCAGGAATGCCAGTCATTACTAAATGGGATGGCGGTGAACACCGGATATTGCACTTTTGGCACCCATGCTGGAAGACTCACAACGACTTCTACCGGAGTTATCAAAATGAAGAAGAGGAAGACACAATTTTTCACTTTTTATGTAATTACCCAACAATGGGAGATATGCGTGCTAGGTTCTTAGCCTCTCCAAAATAACTAATAGATAATTGGGATTGAAACTTCCGTAACAATTAGAGAAAGAAGTCTTATTTGTATTCGCTCCATATCGCTACTTCCACACCTGCGCTTGACACTCTCACTAAGTGCAAGCAATTCGGTTTGTCAGTTAGTTTAGCAGGCCTAAATAGCCATCTGCTCTTCCTAATGTAGGCATCCATGTCGGGGTTGTCATAGAATCCAATCATTGTCGGAATCGGTTTTGAAAATTACAAAAAAAAGGTACATTTGTCTTATGAAATCCAATGAAATTTTTTGTTTAATCGATAAAGAATTTTATTCTAGATCGAATATGAAACCGATAACTTTCGATTTCACGAGGCCAATGTACTTTTTCTGTTGTTTTCAAAACCGATTTCGACAATGATTATATTCTGTGACAACCCCAAATGTCATGGTTTCGGAAGATGCAGTTGAGAATTCTACATACCTGTTTTAAAATAATCGTGAATTTCTTAATTTTTACGTTTCAAACTTCAATTATTTATTAATAACATGTGAGTTGTTGTTTTTTCGTTTAACTTTTACAAACATATGTAGATAATTTCAACTCTTACCACATTATAAGAGAGTAATAAATTTTAATATTAAAAAAAAACTAGCACACATTGTGTATGCTTAATTTAATAAGTTATTTCATTGACGTTAAATACAATTTTTAATTTATATTAAAAGTGCAAAACAAGTTAAAAATACAATATACTTTATAATAATTAATGAAAATATATGTAGTGTAAAATAAAAAATAAAATTTTGTAGACGGTCAATATTAAAAAAAAAATTTAATAACTAAAACTTCAGTTGAATTTGAGGTTGACCTAAAATTTAAATAAAAAAGTTTTGTTTTTTTTTTTAAGTTAAAGCTGCTAAGCACGGCAAAGTTTTAAAAAATATTAAAACCAAATTTCAATTGACAGTGTAGCAAGTGAAACATATTAGTTATTGGTAAAATTCAAAATAAAAAAATATTATTCCTTGATTTAGCACGCGTTACCAATAGAGAGCAATTGAATTGAATTTATATGACGTTACTGGGAGGAAAAAGGCGAGAAGAAAACAATTTGACACAAGGATATATAATATCACAGCCCGTGGAGTGTGCTGTACACCGCTAAGGGTACAACCATCTCGAAAATAAAGACTAATAAAATAAGGAAATACTTAATAAACTACAAATAATATTCTCAAGTACATGAACAGTACTCGACTGAGATTGAGTAAGTGGAGACGAAGTTCTTCACCAGCAGACAAACTTTCTGCTGAGAAGTATGGCTCCGGTGTATATGCCAGATATACAAACAGCTGCAAAAATAGCAACTTATTAAACAAAATTAAATTAAAAAAAAAAAATAAAAACATCTTGTGTGTTGTGTCAAATATTCATGTATAAAGTACATAAGTAAACAACAAATAAATATGTTGTATGTATGTATGTTATAAAATACTAATATAGTTAAATGGATAGGAATTGCTCATAATAATTACAAGTACAATTTTTTTGTTTCTTTTTTCTTAATGATGCATGCAGTCTTTTTGAGAGAAGATGTATAAATAGAATTGAAATGTACACTTTATCTTGTTTTCTTGCAAGAATCATGAAAAAATGGGTCAAATTTTCTTTGGAAGAAAAACAGATTTAAATACTTGTCGTCGTACTACTTCTAGAAAGCAATGGGTTCTTCATTAACGATCTAACAGTTGCGAGTTCTTATAGAGTTTGCAAAAATTGTAGAATTTCTGGATTAGAATTGGCAACAACACTGAATTTATCGGGATAATTTTCACGAATTTCCTTGACCAAGCCAACGGCATTCTCGCAAGTGTCTTGATCGACAAACTCCTTTTTGTACAAGACATGTATGGCAATGGCGAGTATTTGTTCGATAGAGGCGGTAATAGCTTCACGGGCCTGAATGTACAACAGTTTAAAGCACTTGAAGATTGAAGCATTTTCATCGAAATCTTCACGCAAAGGCAAATGCTTCAACAATACGGGCAAAACTTGATCTAAAGGCACTAGGTTGCAGTTTGTGATGATAAGGCGAGCAATGGCTCCACAGATGTTATCCAGGGCAGCATCTTCCTTTTCGTTAGCAACAGCTTGTGACAATGCCATCAAAATATGAGGATAAGCTCTGGAGAATTAAAGAAAAAAACCAAATTGATAATGATAAATGTAAACTTCAGCGAAGTATACTTTAAGATAAGGATTGAATGTTATTTCCAAAACGATTAAATACTTACTCGAATGATTTATCCTCAGCATATAAAACTAATTCACCCAAACCGAAAACAGCGTTTTGACGAGCCTGATAGAACTCATCAGAAAGACCATCAATCATAAGGGGACAGAATGTGGAGAAATAGGTTCCTGTACAACTCTTCAAAGCACCAAAACATTCAGCCAAAGCTCCGTAAACAAAGGCTCTTTGAGAATCGAGTTCTTCGTTCTTCTTAGCCTTTTGCTAAAATTGTAATGTTAATCACTGTATTACAATAACAATTAATAACTATGTAGTTTACATACCAATTTAGAAACAATAACTGGATAGACACGTCCGAAATACATGGCAAACTTTTCGGGCTGCATGGCATGACCAAATAGCGGCAACAAGTTACCAGCACCTTCCACAATAGCTTCGTCGTATTCACTCTCTTCAGCATCGTCGTCGTTGCCACCAGCAGGCTCATCGAACTGGCAGGCGACCTTTCCCAACAAAACATCATTAATGCAAGTGAAAATGGTATTGGTCAATTTATCATCGGGCAAAGCAATATGTTTCAACTCCTTTAAGATATCCGAGAAGCTTTCAAGAGCGGCGAGGACCACGGACACTTCTTCATCGTCACGCACAATTTGACCCAATTTGGGAATTAAAATGGTGATGGCATTTCCAACACCCTGAATATCGTTCTGTTTGTACAAGGCAATAATGAAGGTGGTCAAGGCGTCAATGGAAACTTTACGAATATCCTCTTGGGGATGATCGATCATTTTATATACGTTCTTATAGGATTGCTCGAGGTAGGGAATGAAAGCCACACCGGTATGTTGAGCGAATTCCTTAAGAGCCAAAATGGCCTCCTCTTTTTCATCCAAATACGAGTTCTCCACACTATAACCAGCGATATTGTCTAAATCATCATCTTCACCATCGGAATTCTCAATGTCGATTTCACGATCATCGTTTTCCTCATTGTCGGGTGCGGGGACATTAATCACATCTTCCTTGAATTCGGGTATAACCTCTTCAGTCGAGAGTATGGAATCATAGAAACGTTCCATAATCTTAGGGAACACGGAGGCCATCTCTTCATTGACAACTTCGGCCAGCGAAGCAATTAAGTTGTATATTGCGCGACGTACATCTGGATCATCGGCCTCTTCCAATAAAGCCAAGGCGAAGGTCATGGTATCAGTAGCCAAGGGCATGAAGTTTTGCTTGCCTATGGTACGGGCAATAGCAGCCAATGTATCGATGGCTTGAGAACGCAATGCCAAAATGTCTTCGTTTTCAGTTTTAACCAAATATGTTTGCAACATAGCAATCAATTGTTGGAAATAAGGCATCATATTTTCTTTGGCAGCATTAGCAGCAGCTGAAATTGCACTCAAAGACAGTTCGCGTACACGTATGGAGTTATTGGGGTTCATGGCCTCAAACAAGCTAAATAAAATAGGGTACATACATTTATTTTAAGTAACATCAAACATAAACAAATTCCCTACAACTTACCGCTCCATAAGTAATGGTAAGTGAGGAACTAAAGCATCCTCCAAATTCTCACAGAATGTTTCCAAAGCATAAAACATGCGATCAATGTGTTTGGGTTCAACACCGCCGCTCTATAAAATAATTCAAAAATAATAAAATGTTCATACATTACTATCTCACATTCTAAAATTGTCTATTAAATTCTTGTCTATACATAATTGGCTAGCAGCGTTTTACGCTTAATTTGCAATTGGCTCATATACAGTATGGAATTCGAGTTTTGCTTAATGCCTGCTGGCCAAGGCTCAGACACGTCGCTTATAGTATTTGCAAGTGGCCAATAAGCCTTAAAATCAAATGCAGCATTTCAAAAAAAAAAAAAGATTAGAAGAAAACAAAAAAGAGCAGAGCCAAAAATAAAAGTTTTATTAAGAATTTTGATTTAATGCTAACAAAACCAAATAAAAAACACACTAAAATTCAGTGTTGCCGCTGAGCCTATTTCTTAATTCAATTATTATTTTTTTAACGGACACTATAACAATAAATTACTTTTAGTTTAGTGAGGCAACACTGATTGATACTTTATATTGAAATTTAGAACACTTAAACTTGCATATAAAAAATATTACTTACCCTTAATTCGTTGCATAATTGTTGAAGGAATTCAAAGAGAATTGGCAAAATTTGTGGAGCAAACTTGGTAATATCGGGCTGAAGATGTTCCGAGAATTGACCTAGGGCAAAGAATGCAGCATTGCGTACGAGTGGAACGGGATCAGTTATACCCACTTTGACAATGTTCAACATTGTCTCTAAGTACTTGTTGCAAATGGCTTCGGAGCATCCCTCGGCAATAACAGCCATACTCAAATAAGCGGCACGACGTGGCAAGGGATCTTGACCCTGCAATGCAGGCTCCAACAATTGCAATAGTGGGGGAATCAACTTCTCTGGGGGAACATTCAAGGCTAACAAATCCATAGTTTGTGTGGCTGTAGTCATTGGATTGGAACTGTCTTCGCCAAGGAAATATTCTTCATCATCTAGAAATTTAATTTAATTGAACAGAACATTAAAATTAAGATCTATCATATATTTATTTACACAATTAGCTAATTATAACTTAAATACAAAAATATGTAAGAGAGCTATATTGGGCAAAGACGAATTATTTACACTTTTGAAAAATGAAAATTTGTCGATATTAGTGATTGTTTGTAAAATTGTCAAACTTTCATAAAAATTTGGATTTCTGTTAAATTGTCGATTTTTTGTAAAATTTGTAACTTTCCAAAAAAATAACACAGTACAACATACAAATTGAATTGTAAATTTACAAAAGAAATAAAAGTGGACGCGCGTTATTTTCGGTATCTCGAAAAAAACGGATAATCTTCAAAAAGGTAAACAAAAAACAGCTGTAATGGTGAAAAAGTAAATATTGACAATAGGACTGTTAGATGGTAGCAAAAAATATTTAGTACAATTAATCAATTTTGATTAATTTTTAAATTAGTATAGAAAACAAGTAGTATCATGTACTACTGATTGATTGAAATACAAAATTTTTAAATTTAAACAGTGTATGTGTACTTACCCTCATCACCTTCTGGTTTTGTGGCCATTAAACTAAACACAACTTGAATGATGGGCTCAATAAGTTTTTGCTTAATGATCACCTTCTTCTTGAGACGTACCAACCAACCAATGTAGGCAACAGTTTTCACACGAACAGCACTATCCAATTGTGCGTTATTCGAAGCCTCCAAGCAAAAATCTAGCAACAATTTAATATTGGTGGTCAACAATTTAGGTGTATAATCGGCCATGCTTTCCAAAATATCGAAGGCACGTACGAACTGATCAACATCTGGCTGCACAGCAAATGCTTGCAAAGACTTGATAATCAAAGGAATTGACTTTTGATATGTCTGTTCGGCGGCGTTATGGCCCAAAATAAATGGCACCAAGTAAGTCATGCCAGACAAGATATTAAAGATGACCGGTGAAGACATATTACCACTGGCCTCTGTGGCCACAAGGGCGGCGGTGAACATTTCACATACCGATTCCATGTGGGGTACGAATTGATCGGGTGCCACATCGGTAAGGGTAGCAAAAATCGATGAACCCAACTCACTTTGTTTGGGATCAGCTGAACTGCAGTGACTGTAGATGAACTTGAGAACATTATTCATCCAGGGATCTTTCGTATCAGCTTCATGGCGTACCAATACACCAACAAATTGTGCAATAGCATTACGTACAGATTTTTCCTGTTCGGTAACTAAGGCATTGAGCATTCCTTGCTTAATACTTTACAATTGGTTAAAAAACAAAACAAAAAAACTATTAATTTGCCTTCTATTTAATACACACACAATAAGTTAATAACTTACATCTGTTGCTGTTCTGGTGGTACCATCTGCCAATGGCGCAATTTTCCTAAACGTTTCTTCAACAAAACAGCCGAATATTGGCGTACCTGAGGTTCTTTGTTTGAAACAACAATGTCGCATAATTGAGGTATAGTCTCAGGACGCTTGTAGGCTTCCTGTAGATCAGCGGTGGCCTAAAAGAAAAACGATAGTATTTGATTTTCCAAAGTCTTTAAAATTATATTGGGTTTTCTCCACATGCTTTAGTTAAATCCAAACACATGTATGGATGTGTCTATGTGGTACATAAAATTTACTTAAATGGAAACAATAAATATTTTTTTTTATTCATTATGATATACAATATTTATTAGCACGTGGCAACAACAAGATTACTAAAGCGAAATTTTTTAAAATTTGCACATTTTATTTATTGTTGTTTAGTAGAATGTGTGCCAAATGTTATCTTTCATGTCTGCGTTCGTATATTTCTCTTCTTTGCTTTATTTACCTGCATGAATTTATTAAAATTATAATTAGCATATAGGCACATACATATGTATGATGTATATAACTACAATATAACAACAATAAACATCTATTTGAACATTTCACAACATTCACCATTCATCCAAACTACAAATGCAAACTTTTAAAAACCAAATACAAATCTTCTTCCTACTATGTACATATGAACAAGTACTTTTCTACATGAGGATTTATTTGAATATTATTCATACATGGACACACAATAAATACAAGACATTGTACGTACAAACAATTTTAATTATGAAAATTACGCGTAAATTAATAGTCATTTAAAAAAGAAGCACATGTTTTTTTTATTACTTCATGTCTATTTCAAAAAATATTTAGGAATTCTTTTATTTAATTATTAATAAAAAAAAATATTTGTGTTGCCGACCACACCCCACCTTCTAATGTCTATAGAAGATTGATCAAGTGAAATGACACATCACTTGGCTGCTGCAAGATATACAAATATTTTAAATACAATAAAACTTATTTTTTCATATTGAATATCATTAAATTAGAGTTCATAAAGTATGCCATGCATGTATACTACTATCCATAAATACTTAATTTAATTTCACTACTCATATATAAATTTCTAGTAAAAACAAAATACGTTTCTTTAAAAAGAATAAAATTAATTTCGGATTTTAGCTTGAAAAAAATAACAAATTTTAAATAGTTTTTTGTTCTGTTAGTAAACCCCTGAATGAAATTGAACTTTAGTTGTTCAAAAATCAGTTTATTCAGTAACCACACAATTTTTTTTTACAAAAGTTTATAAACCACACAGAATAGATAAATCTAATTTAAATTTCTGAAAAGCTAGTAGAAAATATATATATTCAAATAAACAGTTTGAATTTTCTAAATCCGTTATATACTTGCACTTTTAAAATTCCCATGCATGTACAATATCGGCATTTGGCAACCCAAGTTATTCTTTTTTTTTTTTTTTTGCACTCACACAAACACTAATATATAACTACAATAAAACAAACAGCAAAAAAGAATTGCAATAAAGAAATAGATATAAAATTGGAAGAAAAATCGCCGTGAATCTTTCTTAAAAAGACCCTCCACGTGTTTCATACAATATTTCGTATTTTTCTACAGAATTCTACAAAATTTATGTTTAATTATAGAAAAAAAAAAAAGGAAAAACTTACCTGCTTAATAAGATTATTGTCGGCACACAATAAATTTGCAATGATTTGCTCCATTGTAATTTTTATTGATATTTCGATTTGCAACAATAAAACTATTAAATGTTATTGCTTGCAGCTGCAGTATAAATTGTGTAAATATAACAAAGTATATGCAATACTTTTCTTTACAAAACTTATTTCTTGTTTAAAATTTCAACTTTTTCACGTTTGCAAGCACACCTACAAGTACACGTCTTCCGGACGTTTGTGAAAGAATAAAAAAGAAAATTATCTTGTCTGACAATTACGCTTCGGCTAATTTTGTCGTTTTCTTACTTTTTACATACAGAGTTGCAAAAATTTCTTTCATAAATTTTACGCGCCAATAATCGATAACGATGCTGTCAGCTATCGAACGCATCAGAGTTTGTCGCCGAGTATATAATATGCAGTATTTTTTTAAATGTTGTTAATTGTTTAATAGAATTATTTCTACATAAATTATTTTATTTATTTTGTAATTTTATTAATTATCGATTGCCACTTTTAGTTTTATAACTGTGTTGCCGTACTTGTAAAATGTTTAACCCATTTCTTCAGCGTTTATTTTTAACAGTAAATAGATGCGAATTTTTTGATTTTTCACTATCATTAATATTATTTAAAATTGTGAGTGTTAAAATAAATGTCCTTTTTTTCAACCTCAAAGTCTACCATTACACCTAAAATACACATTCAACACGTGCTAAATTATCTCTAAAATACCGTTACAGAAATTACCGTACCGCTAAAATACCGTTAAATTTTGACAATACAAATTTTTCATTAAAAAATTATTTTATTAAGGTTTTTGTTATATTAACAACTTGCTTTATTTTTTTTATTATTTAATTTATTTCCATAACAGCTGTAAGCACAAAGCGCCAAATAGCTGCACATTAAATCCATATTTTGACACATTATATACATAAATGTACATTCCAATTTTAAATATTTTTTGGATGCATTCTCTGCAATTTATTGTTTGGGGTATAAGCTAGTTTCTGTATTTAAATAATTTAGGAAGAATATTACAGTTTCAATTGTAATTTTCTAAAATTATAAAAAATCCAAATCTATAAAACAGATTTATTAAGCAAAATGTTTGAATATTGTTAATACATTTATTGATAATTTCTTTAATACTTGATACTTTTTGGATTTACACTACAATACTTTTTGTATTCAACTGCAGCTGACAGCTACGCAATGGTAAAACAAATGTAACTCAATCAGTCCGTTAGTAACATAAGTTTATCATACATTTTCGTACTTTAATAATAGCCCAATTTCTGTACTTATTAGGCTATGAATATAAATTTCCAGAACATATCATATACCCTACATTAACGTTTATATAAATTTTAAATTGCCTAACAAAAAAAACACAATTTCGTTTGTAGAAGAATATCGTTTTTATATAAAAAAACTTGGTATTACTGTTTTTTGTATAATGATTACAATCATCTGGTAACTCTATGTGCAAATTCTTCTACATACATCTTAACACCGCCATTTTTGAACTATACGCAAAGATTCATTTTTTGGAAAAGTTTTTAAAAATAATAATCGGGCCAATTATTGTTAAATGCTTGTGTGTTTTATTATGTTATTGTGAAAAATATATTTGAGAAAGTTTTTAAATTTGTATAAATATGGATAATAGCTCGTACAAAGAAAGAAGCTCCTTGCGCAGGGATGACAATTCATTGGGAATTTTAAACATGGATAATTTAAAGGGTAGAGGAAAATGTAACAAAGTGTTTTAGGCGTGTGTAAATTTTCAAGTTTTAATAATTTTCATTTCCATAGTTTTTGGTGATCTATCAACCGATTCCTTTAGGAATGCTAATAACAGAAGTGGTGGGTCAATAGAAAATGGAAGAATCGTAAATGATCGCTTAAATGTAAGTTGATTTTACATATACAATGATAAAATATTTTAATAAAAATCTGTTATTGTACATTATGCAAGAATGAACGAATGAAAGCATTAGAGGCTTTACAAAAATCTCATAAAGGTGATATTTTTAAAAGGCCACATCCAGTTAACAACAAAGAAAACTCTAAAAGTGCCATTAATGTATCATCAAATAATCCATCAATGCGTAAGTACAAAAAAAAAAAAAAAATACAAACTAAAACTGGTTTTAAAAATGACCCTTTTTATAGTAATCTAAAAATAAAAATGTATGAAATGAAAGTTACTTAAAATTGGTACATTTCTTTAAAGTTTTGTGTAATAAAAGTTTATCAAATTTGATCCTTTAATTTACTTAATTTTAGTTAAGAGTATTCGATTCTAAATATTCAATGTATTTTTAAAAATTCATCATTTCATAATAATTAAAATTGTAAAATTTGTCAGAACTAGATCATACGGATTATGTACCATTTCGTCGTCCCAATGCTATTAATATATCAGATCTTGTCACAGATGAAACTATAAATCTTGAAAGTAGCTCATCATGTCCACCATCAGCTTCGAAAGATGTCAAAGTATCGTTTGAACCAACAGAAATTACGGGTCGATCTACTCTATATAACAAGGAGATAAAGAATCACAAAAATATGGCAGTGGGCGGAGGCGGTGCCAGGCGTAGTGATGTTTACAGAACAAAGCATATATCGGTCAGTGACATTCTTGCTTCTTCATTTGCACCAAAAGCACGCAATCTTTGTGAAACCTTGCAAGGCAGTGATATTACCTTGGATTCTACCGAGCAACATTTGCAAGGTATATCAAATGCCAGCAGTTCTTTCACAAGTTTTAATGGATCAAGAAGCTTGCCGCGTACCGCAGATATGTCTTTGTCAAAGAACACCTGTACTGAGGAGTCATTTAATGGCGGTTTTGGCACATTTTCGTTTAGTACGGCTGGTGCTGGCACCGGTCTGGATGAAAGTGAAAATTTTGCACCTGGAGAACTCATGCAATCTAAACTAATCAATGACGAAATATCATGGGCCCAAGAATATGCTGCCATACCAGCTGCTACTTTAAGTGAACAAGCTAAAGCAAAGGCTACACGGAATACGGAAATTACCTCAAATGTTTTTGACTCACCTTCAAATTCAAAGTAATATGATCAACATAAAACTCCAATGAACATAGTTTTATTGACATACATTTTATTTTTAGCTCCATGATTGCCGGTGATCCAAACTTTTCAGTTGGAAATTTTTTCAACATGCGATCAGACAACCTATGGAATATTGTTAAATCCAAAAGTCCAGATAAATACCGTACGCCTATTGCATTGGTGGATGAAGAGGACAATACCGTAACGACAACAACATCAAGTGATTTAGAGGGTTCTTCTAAGATTTCAGTCACACCGAAAATTGATAATAAAACATACACCCGTGTGGGTACATTACTAACGCCAATAGAAGCGAAAATGTCATTACCAAGACAAATGACTAGTTCAAATAGTAACCACGAAAGCAAAGATTCTGGCAACTCCACGGATAACTCATACCTGCTCAGTATTTCTGCGATAGACCGGGCTTTATGTAAGTAATTAATATGAATTAAGTTACTTTGAAATTGAAAACTTTGCAATATTATTCGGGGGAAAGTTCTGATGATTAATTGTAATTATACGTCAAACTAATATCTGATTTTATCCCTAAATAAGTGTCAAGTTATTAAATAATAAAAATTAGTAGTCCGACATAAACCATTTGTTTAGGCTGAAGCGAATAAAAAAAAAAATATTCTACCTAATCCGATACCTATTCTATTACATGTAATAGAAATTTCCGAAATAATTTAATTGTCTAAAATTACGTTCACATTACTGAAATATTTGATGAACAATTGAACGAATATTTATTTCAATAATCATGTTTCACTTTAGAAAATATCAAAATATAAGATCATTATTATATTGTTTGACTTTATTTTCTATTATAAAAGTCGTATAACATCAAACAAGAAATAATAGAAAATAGTGGTAACGTTGTTTTTCGTCAAATATTTTATATACCTTTAATATCAGATGCCCACCTTGTAACTTCCATCATGAACAAGTGTTTTTTTTTTTTTTTGGGAACAGTTTTTCTAGCGAGGTATATAGTAGACCAGTCACAGAATTCCATTCCGATCGAAAGTGGAATTAATTATTTGTTTTTCTAAAATTGTTAATCAATTTCTGTACCAAATTAAAGTCTGAATTACACAATTATTAAATATTTTTGGATTTAAATTACACGGAATCCGAAGAACCTAAAACGAAATCGATCGGAATAATAACTACGGAATTGAAACTATTCCGAACAAAATGTATGACAGGCCTGATATCCTTCAACATGAGTGGTAATAGTATTTATAAGTTTGTCATTCCGTTTGTACTTTCTACAATTTTCATTTGCGACCCCATAAAGTTTATATATTGTCATTCGTTATATATAGTGGAGTCGATAGCCTTGCCTGTCTGTATTTTGAAATCAACTTTTCGACGCGCCATAGAAATGGGAACAATGGGTCAAAATCAAATTAAAAAAAAAAAATTTCACCAAAACTATTTTTTTCAATAAAAAATATTTTCAGTGTTTCAGTTTGCTGAAGGATATATAAGATTCGGTACAGTAGAATCGGTACCATTACTTTTACAAAGAAAAAGTAATGGGAACGATGTCGAATACTGGCCGAAACTCGAATTTTAGTCATATTTGAAAACGAACATTGTACAGCCTTATAAAATGCTGGTAATATTATTAGACAATGTATTCGAAAAAATGTACTAGTTTAATTTACTATCAAAAAAATTCCCGGGAATGAAGAGAAATTAGGAACCCCTCTTATTTTTAGAAAATAAATTAAAGATATAAGCCGAAAATATGGATTGTATAATTAACAAAGTTGTTTATTTAGGTAATTTGGATATTCCATCGGATGCTTCTGGTATTGGTGTGTCCGAACAATTATTGATGCAAGGTAAAAAATCCAAGTCATGTATGAATCCGTATAATGAGTCAACGAATTATGAAAACAATATTGAAATGTTGCGTTCAAAAGGCCGATCTTTAGGTGCTGACAATAAAATGAGTGATAATGAGAAACTTAAAGCTGTTGAGGAATTGGTTTTAGAAAATAAAGAAAATCTTGATCCTGAAACTAAACGTACTTCAGGTGGTGGGACTTTATCCGATACCATGAGTTTTAGTGAATCGCTTTTGAATTCGAGTGATATGAAAAACTTGCAGCGTAGTATTGCACTACCACGTTCACCGTTAAGCCCCATAGAACTGGGAGCTCCGAATATACGAGTAAGTCGGGTGGCTGATGATGGTGGTGACGAAGCTGACAATGATGAATGGCCTGGTACACCTATCACTAGTAACCGACGCATGCGGCGTACTAAATCACCAAGAGATAAAAGTCCTTTGCAAAGTAATGCAGTCTTGCATGATTCTCCCGATGCAACAACTCCGGTGAATTCGAGACCTTCCCGTGCTTATGCCCTAAATAATAAAAACAAAACAGAGAAGGAGCCAAAATCGATGAGTTCTACACGTCTCGATGGAGGTGATCATAATTCGAATACAGATTTCGGAATATCGCCTAATATTTCGAATGGCCATCACCACTCTGCTAGTTCTTTAGTGGTACGAAGTAATACTCTAAGTGTTCCACCGTGCGTTTCGCCCAGAGCTCCAAGTCCAGCTCGTTTAGACAATTCCCCACTTTCTTCACCACGCAGCTTTAATTTGTCTCAGGTCCACTCCCCAACACCCAGCACATTAGGATTCCAATCACCGAATCTTGACGCCACATCAAATTCTGATCGTCAATTACTTAGTGCCGGTGCAGCTCGAAAAGCTGTATCGTCTCCGGTTGGTAGTGAGTCCTCCAGTACTTGCAGCAGCTATGGCACCATGCAAACCTATCGAAGCGCCATATCGGCCCAAAGTGGTCGCAGCGTTTCCCGTTGCTCTAGTTCAAGTGAATTTAGCCACCGTGACGGCAAACAGATTCCACTAAAAGTAACAAATATCGAACTTTCTTGGGGCAGCATCAAATTGCGCAGCGATTCCCGTAAATCCATGCAAATAAAGAATATTATTAGCAAACGTTTGGTGATACGCATTGAGGTAAGTGGCCCAGGTTATCAAATTGTCAATTCTCAGCGTAGCAACACCATTACGTTGCACTCGCAGGAGTGCCGAACCATAAGCATTAGTTTTTGTCCCACCGTGCGTGGCGTGGCCATTGGTAAGCTTTCATTTTACGCTCCCAGCGGTGCAGCGACAATTGGAAACTCATTTCTAGATGTGCCGCTCTATGGTTATGGTGGAAACGCCAGCGTAATTGCACAAAACATATCGATGGGACCAGTAGGCTCTCCCTTCGTTACAATGGGGGATGTGTGCGAGTTGGCCCAGCCCTTGGAACGCACTGTTAGCTTTTACAATAAGGGTCCACTGTTGGGTTTTGCTGCTGTCTCTATAGACTCAATTGGTCTAATGATGCCTCGTCTAAGCGACGCATTTGAAATACATCCTCGCATGATTCTAATACCACCCAAAAATATGGTGGACGTGCGTATTGTGTTCCGTCCTAAACGGGAGGAAATTAAGAAAATAATCAAAAAAATGGGCAACGTTTTAACATTGGCTAACATGCGTGTCATTTGTGGCGACGAAGCCAATCGCCAACGTATACGACGTTTGTTGTCTAAAATGAACGAAGAAGAACGTGCGAAGCTCTCTTCGAGTGCTTTAGATATGCTGTGGACGAAATTTCCCCAAGAATTGGAAATATCCGATTTAAATGACATCAATGAAAATCCAAACATTGCCATGGACTTGGCATCGTTCTTCCGCATTCATGAAATCTTACTTACCATCAACCATGATAATATGGATGACACAATTGAAGCGTCTTCACTATTTTTAGCAGACGTGGATGAGACCGTACTGTTTCGAACCATATGTGCTGCCGATTCGCCTACACCTACATCGACTCTGGGCACCGTAGATGAAATGTATGATGAAGAGGCTGATGTAAAGTCTGCCCAAAATCCGACAACAAAGTCCACCAATCAGGGTACCTGGTCCGTAAGCCCTCGTACTCTTGAGATTCATCTGAACAATCAAATGCCTACTACTCTCCGAGTGCATAATGGATTTAAATCGCGTCAGTTTTTCGAGGTGGCCTGTAACTTAAAGGAGGTATTACGTTTTACACCTAACGATGGCTATGTAGCACCAGATGGAGGACAAACTGAAATTGAAATCAGCCTACATACGAATTTACAATATCCTTTAGGAAACGTTTATATAATGGTATGTTGTTTTATTATTTTTTGCTATTTTTTTTTTTTTTTAATGAAAATTAATTGTACTATTTATATTTTAAGGTTTACATGGAGAATGAAAGGATCATGGTGCCTGTTAAGATTATTAAGTAACATTGGCAATTTTATTTTTGTTCATTTGACATTTTAATTTTATATTTTTATTGTATTGTATGTAGTAAGTAGTTACAAGTTCTCTTTATGTGTTTAAAGCCATTTGTTTTACATAAAAAAAAATAGAATATACATGTATCAAATTATAAAATTTCTATGATCTATTGTAATTTATTTTGGAATGTCAGCAGATTTCTCCAATTTCCTCCTTTATATTTGTAGCGTTTTCTGAATCAAACATTTCGCTTGGCAAATCGCAACCTAAGTACGCATCATTATCCACACAGTATTTTATGAATGTGCGCCAGCACGGATCTAAAATCAACAAATATGGATTTCCAAAGATGTATAAAAGATAACGGGCCCGCGATATTGCCACATTAATTCGTTTTGCACAGTGAATAAATCCTAGAGAATGTCGTATATCATTTGGTACATATTTTTGTGTAGATCGTACAGTGGAAATCAATATTATGTCACGCTCCTACAAGAAATTACATACAAAAATATATATCTTAAGTAGTAATAAATTTTTTAATAAATTTTTTTTTTGGTGAAAACTTTTTTTTTTTGGGTGAAAACAAATTGTTGGGAGAACAAATTTGTTTGTGTTCAATTAAAAAATAAAAATATTGGATGAAACAAATTTTAGGGTGAAAAAAAAAAAATTGTTTAAAAATTACCCAATGTCGGTCCGAATTTCTATATACGTCGTTGGAATGGTATTTAAAATATCTATCATTATATATCCATATTGTCTATGTTAATGGCTTTTTAATCCAGATATAGGTCAAAATTCGAGGTAGTCGTGGGCTTATTTTGTTGCCCATTTAAAATAACCTAAGCGGTACTATAGCGTATATAATGACGTATCAATCGTGTAAGTTATTTGGAAAGTTGTTTCAACAGACAGACGGACTTGGCTATATCAATTTTTTCAACAACATTTTTCCTCCAACATTTTTTTTCATCTAAATTTTTCACAAATTTTTTTTTCACCAAATTTATTTTATAAAAAAAAAAGACAATCAAACTCACCTGGCCTTGAAACTCCTCAACTGAACCAATTTTAGGCATAGCAATGTCAGCTGTAGTGAATAGTGTACGCAAATGCTTGACCTGTTTTGTGTATGGTGTTATAATACCAATATTCTCAGGTTTTATATTCTTTCGATAAAGCTGAAGTGTCATTAGAAAAACCTAAAAATCAACATAACATTACAATAGCTTGTTCTAATTTTTAAATAAATTATAGTGGGAAATACATTTTTAGCTTCATGGGGATTGTACCATGATGGTGAATCCTTCTCCTGCATATTCTCACTAAGCATTCCGTAGAAGAACACACCGTGTGTATTAGAGCGCTGACCAGATTCAGGCAGTAAAACGCGTATTTGATTAATCATATCAGCTTCACGTGAGTTATTCTCGCTTATCATTGGCATTAATTCAGAGTCGTAGAAAAGTTTGTTGTACACATGAAGTATGGAGGGCAGAGCCCGATAACTGTATAGTAGTTTAGTGACTAAGCGAGGATCGAAACCACATGACTTGGGATAACGAATAAGGTCCTTCAAATAAGGCGAACGCGCTAGTAGACGTTCAAGAAACGAAGTGGCAAGACCTTTCTCGCCAGCATAACGATTTGTTACAATTGCCTGCAATTGTAAGGGGTCGCCAGCAAGTATAACTTGGCCACGATTTCTTGACACCTGAGAGATTGCTATCATTATTTCGGGTTCCGAGCACTGACCAGATTCATCGATTAAAACATGTGTAAAATGACCTTTGGGAAAATCCATTTGAAGAAAATTACCCAGGGTAGAACATGTGCTGATGGTAACGCGATGACGTCCTAAGAATTTCATTTGGCACTTAAGTTTGAGACCTGATTCAGTGACTATCATAGAATCGTTACATGTACCATCGGCCGCTATATCTACTGTGGCACAGTAGGGCATAAGGTGTTCTGGCACTAGTTCCTTTTCAATATGGTTTTGCGATACAAGACGTATAAAATCACCAGCACAAAGATCTCCACTTTTTATTAAACGAGTTGTAATTAAATCTGCTGAACTGTTTGAAGGTGTTCCTACCAGAAGACGTGAACTAGGCAAGTGTTTAACCAGCTGGAGTATAGTTTCAACTAGAGTAATAGTTTTGCCTGTGCCTGGTGGTCCAAATATGACATATGGCATATTTTGCACTTCTCCACGAAGAATTTTAAATACAGCCATTTTTTGTATGCTATTTAATGATTCGTTATACCATTTGTACGATCTATCTTGGGAAATCATATTATTGTCTTCATCCAACTGTACATCCAGTTGTGGTTGCTCGCGCATATTCACATTAGAGGGAAAGAGAAACTTTTCACCCAGATGTTTGACAACACGTTCGACGGCAAAATGCTGTTTACGAAAGCCAAATCGAGAAAAATAAAATTCTAAGCGATAATCTTCTCCATTGTACTTTTGTTGAAATCCCGTATTGAATTTTAGTAATACCCTGTTAAAGAGAACCTTGTGTATAACGCCATCATAACTACGTTTATCCAAATCTCTATCACTCCAGGGGTTTATCGCACGCACCACATCCCCCAGTACCAATGAAGGTCGTCGCTCACTTAAATTATCAATAGCAAGCGATAGATATTCGCCGTCTCTTGTGAAATGTGCACGTTCACGGTCATAATTGCGAAAGTTAACAAAACACTCGATTTCTTCCAGGTATATTAACGTTTGAAAACGAGCTGCATAGTTGGTAAAGCTAAGATCCTGCTGTATGCAAGGAAACATTTGTTCAATATTGTCCAGCATGTCTTGTTTATTTTCACAAGTTAAATACATTTTTCGTAAACGTTCCGGAACTTCAAAGTAACCAATACGCCTAGCAACGAAACGTCGTTTAGGGGCAATGCCTACACCTGGTACGACTTCACCGCGATTTGACCAAATCTGAAATTATTAAAGTGTTGTGAATTCGTTAATCTACAACTGTTTCACTTTTATTTACCTGATTAGCATAATGACGTGATCTATAAGTTTGATTGCGGCCGCCCACAACTGCTGTATTGGTATTACGATTCTCATCTACTTCAATAGCCAAATTTTGCTTAATAGCTTCAGCTTCTGCCTCAGTTTCACAGACAACTATTGAAATACTGCGCTTTATACGAAACGTTTCAAATTGTATAACGAATTGTTCATTGCTTTGGCCGAGATCTTTCGACTCGACTTTAAATCGTATGGAGCGCTTTGTATTCGGTTCTAAGACGAAGGAAACACCCGGTTCAGGATCTATTAAACTGACTTGAGTTTTACTCTTACGTCCCACAAACTCTATATGACCGCGAAAAATCCGGTCACAGTTGTTGGTACAAGTGCACTCTATTTCCTGCTCTTGAAATAACGAGTCAAACACACAGTTTATATCGGGGCTAACTGTGATGGCACGATTTTCAGAACGTCGTTCTAAACGTATTGTGTTGCCGTTGACTTGTGGATCGTAAAATTGCTCCAAAACTTTTAGCTTAATGCAGCGCCACACATATTCGCCCTAGTTTTTAAAATAATATAGATATTTAGAAATCTCCTTTTGCAATGAAACGAAAATCTTTTTCTGAAGAAGTGAAATACGGAATTAATTCAACATTAATAAATTCTAGGATATTATGTTATAAATTGGTAAATTTTTTAAAAAAAAATTTTTTAATCATACTTTTAAAAATTCGCAAATTAAAAAAAATACAAATCGTTCCAAAATTTAAATTTCACAAAAAAAAAAACGATTTTTTCTTACAAATCCTAAATTTTACAAACAAATTTTAATTTTTTAAAAAATTTTTAATTTTTTCACATCAACGGCGAACGAATGTCGCGTTTGGGACAGTAGAAATGCCCATATCGAACACCATATTCTCACATCTCTTCATTAAAAGAATTCTGTTAAAAATTTTATTATTTGTGTCTTACTCACCCTTTCACATTCAATAAGATCGGCGCTGACGGTGTCACCTAAATTTAATTTGCAGGCTGTGGGAAGAATATCAAACGTGAAGTACGCATCTTGATTAAGGACACCCCAATCAGAATTTAAACGCTTTACAGTACATTTTTCACTTTTCATAAGGCGCGCAGGATGTACACTGACCTCCTCAAGTATTTCGCCATTTCGATCAACAAAGTGTTCGTCGCTCTGAACATTGCAACAGACATACACGCGGTCACCCTCCTTAGGCACGAAATCAATTTCAACACTGTCCAAGTGGATGTTCATCGTTTTATAGTCCGTATCGACTATTATAGAATCGGGCTTTCGTTCGGCAATTAAGCCTAAAATGTTGCGCTGATGCGTATTGAAAAATGTCGGTTGCTCAGTCTTTAATTCTTTTATCTTTGCTTCAATCTAAATGCAGAAAAAAATCATGAAAGTATAGTTAATAAAATCCATTACTTACTAGCCTACCTTTTGTTCTGTTGGTGTTTCTTCATCCCAATACTGGTCTATAACTTGATCAATTTTAATCACTTTTATATGATCGGTCTCCTGGTGTTTATAAGCCAAATATTCAACACGACATCCTATTTTCAATTCGCTGGCTACTGATAAGGCCACACTCATGTCAAAGAATATGCCATGATCAATTGTGCCATGGTTACTCTTCAAAGCAGTTATGATGCCTGCACACAAAGTAAATATTTAACTATTTCCTTTGGCAAATACTTTTCTCATACTTACCAGTACGTTTAAAACATTTTTTTTCTCCACTTTGTTCCTGGTCAGCAATTGTATTTGATGATGACTGTATAACATTTTTCATACACGATATTGGTTCTGCATTGTGGTTGATATTCTCCTTGTCAATTTCAAGATCAAGTTTTGTTTGTTCTTCTTCAAGTTTTTCGGCCAGTTCTTTTTTGTGGGCTTCTCTCGAAACCCATAAATTTCTTAAAATCGATATCATTTTACGTCCACTTGTTGCGTCTGATGCTACTAAACTACATTCAATACATACATACGGTATGATATAAATACAAGGTACAAGGACGCCTTAAGGATTGTTCTTTCTATCCAATGAATCATACATCCAGTCGGTTTCGTTAATGTAGTTCAATTCTTTGCGCAAATTTTGCAAGCGTTTTAAATAGTTTTCGGTAGTGGTTACCTTCAAGCCACACTCGGTAACAATCAATGAACGATAACGTGAGAAGGTTTTATCGTTTTTAACTTCGGCTTTCTGTGTCTAAATGAGTAAAGGCACACAATCCATTAAAGAACACATTGTTACATCCAGTAGTAACTGAATACATACCTCACTCGGATTAGATGAACTGGGCTCTTCAGATATGCTGGGCAACTCAGCAGACATTCTTAATACGAATGAGGCACGTTGTTTATTTATGACAAGAAAACTCCTAATCCTTGTATCTAAATTTAATATGTCCTTATTTTTCCTGGCAATCGCACTAGTAGTTCAACAAAAATATCCAATTTCAATTAAAAATTCTTTTGTTTTTGCGAATAAGAAATTACAAATAATTGCGGCATTTTTATGATTGACAGGGTTGCCAGGTACTTTACATCGTAGTCCCTACCAAAATGAAAAATATCCCCAAATATTGTTTTTCTTGAACAAATTAAATTTTTAGAAATATAAAAGAACTTGAAGGGCACCATACACTATCAAAATACTCATCAAGTGCAAAAATATTACAATCATTTTGTTCATGTTTAGTGCTGAGTTGAAAATTAGAAGCTTTACTAAACATTAGTGATAGTGAGTTAAAAGAGTTCGCACTCAAAATTAAATCATCGGTTGCTATTTAAAATCGTGAAAATCGGCCCATTAATGGCTTCGATTTTTGGTCTATTTTTTATTTATATCTGGATTACTAAGTCATTAATATATGTAGACAATATGATTATCTAATGATAGATATTTCAAAGACCTTTTCAACGACGTTTATAAGGCCATAATAAGTTGGACCTACAATGTGTCAAAATCAGGATAAATATTTTTTAATCCGAATTTTTTTTCACCAAACAAATTTTTCGTTAGTTGGATTTTGAATATAGGGGATATTTTCTTTTTTTCACTATAGCGACAACTCTTTATATTTACAATTAATTTGTTTGGCTAGTGCAATATTAAACATAATTTTGCTGCTATTTATGAGATAATTATTTTTGTACAAATGTATTTTATTTTTTTAGCTTGGCAGCTAAAAGTGACAAGTATAAGTTATAAGTGAAATGTAAAGACTTTTATTTAAATATAAGTTTTTATATAGTACATATATTTATTTTTGTCCCTTTATATTATTGTGAATTTCAATAAATGAATAAATTTTAGAAAATATTTATTATATATAAAGTTTTTAAAGTCCTACAACTTCCAAACTAAGAGAAAGCAGGCACAAATTTTAACGTGTTAATGCTTATAATTAAGAGAGCTATTCACACCAAAAAAATATTAAAATACAAGCTGTTGCACGATCTTGATTTATGCCCACAAAATTAATGTAAAATAATATTACCAATTGGAATTAGATATTTCCTTTTTTTATTCGTCTAAAATTCTTAGCAAATGTTTTGTTTTGGCGATTTTTTTAAATGAAAAATTTGACAACCCTGGTCACAACAATAACAAAACATTTTTAAAGTCAAATAAATTTGACATTTCTACATAACCAAAAAAGGTGCATGTACAAAAAGGGTTAAAGCAAAATTTGCAAAAGACGTCTGCTGGGCAAACTTTAACCAAAAAATAATAATAATAATAATAAAAAAAGAATTTTAAATTTTGTTGCATTTGCAAAAGGGTAAATTATTCGAAATATTGCAGCATTGAGAAATAAAATAACTATCGTTCCAGATATCTTTTTAATTCGAGTTGTGTGATTCACAAAGAATTGTGCATTTGTTGAAACCGTCTGAGGTGGTTGTAAACCAGAGTATAAACGTGTTGAAGTTACTGGTAGAAAAATGGTTAAAAATAAAAAGGGCAAGAAAGAGATAGTTTCAGCAGGAGCTGAAGCATCATCTGGAGAAGAAATGTAAGTAAAAATAAACGTTTATTCTTGTGTCGTATGTCGAATGTCTGTTGGAACATGCTGTCTGGTGGTTTGAGAGAAAGTGCTACGTTGTCAAGCGTATGTACGTACATACGGATTTCGATGTTGATGTTGTTTTATGCATTTATATTGTACATACTTTGTATGAATGTATTGCATGTATACCTATGCGGTATGTGGTGTGGGTACCAACTAATTATTTTGCATATTTCGCTTTATTTTCTCGTCTCACAGCGAAACGGAAACTCAACAAACGGTCATTGACTCCGACGGCCAGGAAGAAAAAAATGTTAATGTTAAAAACAAAAAGAATAAACAAAAGAAGGGCAAAAAGAACAAGAATGATTCCGATGACGAAGAGGAAATCGACCAGGTCGAAAGTGCAACTGCTGGGGTGGGAAAACTTAAAATCAAGTCGAAAGCCAAAAAGTCAGCGTTTGAGCTATTAATGGATGATGACGATGACGAAGACAATATCCAAGAAATTGCCCAGTCTGAAAGCGAGGGAGAAAGCAATGAACCAGTGAAACCGGCCAAAGGCAATGACAAAAATGCTGGTAAAAAAGGCAAGAAATCCAAACGTAAAGGTAAGGGAGATGATGACGATGAGGATTTGGATAAAGTTTTAGCAGAACTTCAAGCTGAATACGCTGGTGAGTCAACTCCTGCTGCAGCCACAGTTGTATCTCCCGAAGATTTGGCTGACGAGGAATTCGGAAAGGGAAAGAAGAAAAACAAGAAATCAAAAGCTCAAAATGATGAAACTGAAAATATGGAGTTGGACGATGCTGATGATGTTGAGACTGAAGAAGGTGGTACGGTAAAGACCGCGGCACAAAAGAAAAAGGAAAAGAAAGAGCGCCAAAAGCGAGAAGCAGCTCTGGCCAAACAAAAGGCGGCCCAAGAGCCACAAAAGAAGCAGAAAGTGACTGAAATTGTTGCTAAACCCGAAGAAATCGTGCCGGATATTGTCGAGGAAACTATGGAAGCTTCAGCGGAACCCGAAGCTGAGGTTGATGAAGGAGAAGCGGGAAAAGCAGCCAGTAAAAACAAAAAGAAGGGAAAAAAGGACAAAAAGGCCGAGGCCGAGGAAGAAAAGAAGGATTCCAAAAAGAAAGGCATGTCAGCAGCCATGGTTGCAGCTATGCAAGAACGACTTAAAAAAATCAAAGAAGAAGAGGAACGCCAACGGCAATTGGATGAGGAACGTATACGCCAGGAAGAAGAACGAGAACGTTTACGTCTAGAAACAATTCGTTTGGAAGCAGAGCGCAAGGAAAAGAAAAAACAAAAAGAAGCTGAACGCAAAGCTCGTCTAAAGGCAGAAGGAAAACTTTTAACCAAAAAGCAAAAGGAAGACCGTGCAAGGGCACAGGCTATGCTGGAAGCTCTCAAAGCCCAAGGCCTCGAAATACCAGATCCTACAGAAAAACGTCCAACAAGGCCAGGTATTTTCGTATTTTTTCAATATTGACTGTTTATTTTTTTAAATTGTTTGTTTCAAATAAAATGTATTGTAGGCACTCGAATTCGTCCCAAAAAGAAGGGTCCACAAGCCAACCAACAGACTGAAGCTGAGGCTAAAGCTGCAGAAGAAGCTGCAAAGGCCGCCGAAGCTGCTGCTGCTGCTCAAGAGGCAGAGAAAAAGGAACTTGTCAAAGAATCTTGGGATGCATCCGACTCAGAGGAGGAAACTTCTCAAGCTACGACAACAAATAACGATGAGAAATCATCCAATGATAACGCAGTTCCTGCTGACGAAGATGAAGAATCCGAAGAGAATGATAGCGATTCGGATGAGGATGATAGTGATACCGATTCTGATTCCGATTCTGAATCAGATGACAATGAAAAGGAAGAAGCCATTAATGCTAACGATCCTGAAGAACGTCGTCTTCGTGCAGAACGCCGTATTATAAAACGAAAAGCCGATGCTGAGAAGATGCGTACAACGGATAATCTTCGCGCTGCCGTTGTTTGCGTACTCGGTCATGTAGATACGGGTAAAACTAAAATTCTTGATAAATTAAGAAGAACTCATGTACAAGATTCCGAGGCAGGTGGTATCACTCAACAAATTGGAGCGACAAATGTTCCAATCGATGCTATTAAAGAACAAGCTAAAATCGTACGCAATTCAAGTGATTTTGAATATAAGCTACCAGGTTTACTTATTATTGATACACCCGGCCACGAGTCCTTTAGCAACCTTCGTAACCGCGGTTCATCGCTCTGTGATATTGCAATTTTGGTCGTAGATATAATGCATGGTCTGGAACCCCAAACTCTTGAGTCAATAAATTTGCTCAAAAAGAAAAAGTGTCCATTTATTGTTGCACTCAATAAAATCGATCGTTTGTACAATTGGAAAATGATGGCTCGCCGTGATATTCGCGACGTTCTTAAGGAGCAGGAGGCCAATACTCAAGTTGAGTTTAACCAACGCACTAAAGAGGTCATTCTACAATTTGCCGAACAAGGTCTCAACGCAGCCCTGTTCTATGAAAATCCTGACCCCAAGACCTACATCTCACTTGTACCCACCAGTGCCATTACTGGTGAGGGCATGGGCAATCTTTTATTCCTTATAATCGAATTCTGTCAGAAAATGCTGGCCAAACGTCTGATGTATTCCGATGAACTACAGGCTACTGTACTGGAAGTTAAAGCAATTCCCGGTCTCGGCACAACTATCGATGCCATTCTCATCAATGGCAAACTGCGTGAAGGTGAAACAATGGTTTTGGCTGGTACCGATGGACCCATTGTAACACAAATCCGTTCCCTTTTAATGCCACAGCCGATGAAAGAGCTACGTGTCAAAAATGCCTACGTGGAACACAAGGAAGTTCTGGCAGCACAAGGTGTTAAAATAGCCGCTAAAGATTTAGAAAAAGCCATAGCTGGCATTAATCTTTTAATTGCTCACAAAACGGATGAAGTTGAAATATGCAGGTAAGTTATTAGATTTACGTGTAAATATTTATAAAGACAATATAATTAAATTACGTGTTTTCCATTGCGTTTCAGGGAAGAGGTAGCTCGAGAATTGAAGAGTGCTTTAAGTCATATTAAATTAGCTTCAACTGGTGTTTATGTTCAGGCGTCCACATTAGGATCTCTAGAAGCCCTTTTGGAATTCTTGCGTACATCGAAAATTCCCGTAAGTTTATACTTATTTTATGTAATTTTTAGTTATTTTAAAATAAATAATCTCCTTTGCGTTTCAAAAGTATATATTTATACTTTTGGGATATTGAGTGGCATTTAAAAAAATTATTGTTGAAATTAAAGTGTAATCGCCCTTATTTTATAAAACACTTCACCTGTCTTTGATAAAATATCCATACAATTTTTTTGAAAAGAACAAAAACAATTTATACCTAAAATTTCTCAAATTTAGGTGAAGTAATTTACAAAATAAACCACTTAGACATTCCACCTTCTTCGTTTAAAACTATTAAACTAAAAATTGTGTTTCTCACTTATTGTTTATTTAGTATATAATCTAGGTTTAACTGAGCATCAATGGTGAGTTAAACCTAAGTATAAAATACCAATGCACAAACAGCTGAAAAATAAAATAAAAATTCAGCACACCAGCTCTTTGTTTTGATTTGCTTTATTAACATCAATATAATTTTTAATATACATTTTATATACTTTAATGTCACTTTTTCTTTTACAAAGTTAAAATTTACAAAAAAAGTTATGTACGCGGTTGCTTTTTCTTATTAAGTTAAAAGTATTGTCATATTTATATGAACAATTTTGAGGAAAGCACATCTGATTTGACTGAAAAGTATGGCAATGCTAACAAAATTAATCCAAATTTGATAAATGCATGTTAGATTTGACTGAAAAGAATGGTAACAAAATTGACAGTTAAACTCACAATCATTATTTAAAAGATGTTACGCGCCGCCTAAGTTTGTTTCAGCTTTAACTTAACAGCGTGTTAAGCTACGTTTAACAAACAAGCTCTATTGGAATACGGTTAACCGATTTGTCATTATATGCAGTATTATTTCAGTTTTACTTTATTATACCCTTCACCATGAGTGGCAAGGGTATATATAAGTTTGTCATTCCGTTTGTAATTTCTACATTTTTCATTTGCGACTCCACAAAGTATATATATTCTGGACCCTTATAGATAGCGAAGTCGATATAGCCGTGTCCGTCTGTATGTTGAAATCAACTTTCCGTAGCCCCCAAATAACTTGTAAACATAATTGATACATCAATATATCGGGAATTCTTCCGGCTCGGTCGCTATTTAAAATCGAGAAAATCGGCCTACAAATGGCTGAGATATAAGGAAAAAACTGGGACAACCTCGATTTTTGGCCTATTTTTGGATTACTAAGTCAATAATATAGACAATATGGATATCTAATGATAGATATTTCAAAGTCCATTGCAACGATGTATATAAGGCTACATTGGACCAACAATGGGTCAAAAATATTTTGTAACCCGATTTTTTTTTTACCAAAAAAAATTTTTTTTCATAAATTTTTTCACTAATTAAATTAAAAAAAATTTTAAAATTTAAAAAAAAAATTTTTTTTATTTTTTTTTTAAATTTTGGAAAAAAAAAATTTTAATTTTTTAAAGTATAATTTGGTGAGGGATTAAATTTAAATTTTTTTTTACAAATAATGAACAAAGAAAACGTTCACTAAAAAATAATATATATTTATTTGATTAAGTCGGAATAAAATTGAAGCTATCATTTAAATACCGTTACCGAAATAAGCAAAATTCAGTTACCTAAATGAACCAAATTAGCGCCAACTTCTAACCTTTTCGAATCGACCAACCTCGCAAGTCAACACTACTTTAAATAAAACATCTATTACAATAAATGGCATTACTGCGGCCCAACCAGATTATTCAATTTAAACCCGGTTTTCGGGTTATTCAAAAAATTTAATTTTTTAAAAAACTGATACGGTTGTAGATGAAAAACACGCACGGTTAATTGGTTTTTCATTATATGCAATATTATTTAATTTTATAATTATTTTTACTAGTAAATTTTATTTTTGCATTTATTTTTGCAAATAATCCATCAAAATGATTTATCGCCAAAGATCGTTAGTTTAATTCCAAATCAAAAATATGTGTCAAATGCATTTTAAAATATAAAAAAATAAGAAATATATAAATATTCTTAATCAACTTGGGCTAGTTTAAAAAAAGAAAACTTTTTTTAAAGTCATGTTCGGTTATTTCTGATTTTCAATACGAAAATAAGAAATATTGTCAAAAAGTATAACAAGCACAAATCAAGGACAAAAAGTTAAACAAAATTTTATTTTTGGAACAAAAAAGCTCTTAATTATAAATGGATGTTTATCGATACAAAAAACCGGCTTGTCGATTTGTTCGAAAATATGAAATAGTAAAAAGCGGTCGATTTTTCAAACAGAAAAAAAATAAAACCTTTCGTCCAACCATTTGAAATGGTAAAATTTAATCAGCTTGAGATTTTTGTTAAGAAAAGTAAATTTTTAAAAAATTTGTTTTTTTACCAAAAGTTATTTTTTTTAAATTTTATTTTTATTTCATTTATTTGTATTAATAGCTTATTTGTAGCAATAGCTTTTTTTTTTTTTGCATATTTTGCAATTTTTTTTGAATTTTATCTTTGTTTTGTAAAATTTAACACAACGTTCTTACTTTTTATGTTTATTTGAACAATATTTCTACTTTTTTACAATTATGTATGTGGAAAAAAGAAAATTTTTTTGTTAAAATTAACATCAGCATTTTAAAAGTAAAAAATAAAAATTTTAATGAAATTTTTTTCTAGTTTTTTTTTTATATTTTTTGAATTTTTTTCTTCTCTGGTAATTACAGAACAAGCTGATTTTTGGGATTTAACGATTATTTATAAAGTATCCTGTTCTGTCTGTTTTAGTTTTTCATATAAAAAAATATATTTCTGGTCACACGAGTGATCACAGATTTAGCTCCTTTTTGCGATTAAACGCTTATTTATGTTTTGCATATAAAAGGATTCAGAAATAAATTCGTATTTAACTAGTATAGACACAAACCACATTTTGTAACAGAACATATTTTGGAGTTAACAGTTCACTGTTATGCATTTAACAGACTTACAGCCATATGCATAAAAATTTACAAGTGCTTTATAAACCAATTATAAGCTAATTTTTATAAATTTGTATTCATAAACGATTAATAGCTCAAAATATATTTAATAAACCTTTAATAAGTGTACAAATTTTAAAGTTCGGTCGACCCTACTTTAAACCTATTCTAAAGTATTCTTTTTACATTTTATCCTGAAAAAAGGTAATTTTAAAAATAATTCTTTATAAATTTGTAATAATAGATGATACTATTGCAATTGATAAACATAATTTTAACTCCGCTGGGAAATATAGTCCACTTTAATAATATAAGATTTTGTTCCATATTTCTCCGGCAGTGAACTACATGAGGTTCGCAAGTGAGTTTTATTGCCATTTTTGTAATTTATTGTTAACCTGTAACGGCATGTAGTAACTAAATATGTAAACATTGTGGAAGGAAGTCCACACAATCTAATATACCCATTCCGGAATTAAAATTATCTGTTTCCTTACATAAATTCATTAAATTTTGTTAAAAATTAACAAAATGACAATAGAAATAAATATATAAAACAAATTATGAAACAGTGATGTTTATTTTATCACAGAATATTCGCCATTCGAATACTTTTAATAATAATTGAACTAAAATATATAAAATCGTTTTTATATTAATGCATTTTAGCTTAATATAAATTTACTAGAATCAAATAAAATTTTTTTCTCTAAATATTAGTTTTTATCTTTAAAAATGTATTATTACTAAAAACAAACAATGAAAAAAAGAGAATTAACGAATATTTTATCCTAATTGCAAGCAACACTAACAACGAAAAATGGGAAATAACAGAGAAGCATTGCCAGCTTAGACAAAAAACAGTACATTAGTTATTGTGCCTTTAACAAACGTTTATGAATACTATACTTTTATAAATGATTTTTAAAGCTAAAGTATTTGTTAACATTTTTTTGTTTTAAATCTACAATAAGTTTTTTTATGCATATAGCCGATAGTATTTAAGAAGTAGTGCATTTAGGAGGTTAATTCAGGGGAATGGAAACATGTCCATAACCAAAACTATATTGAAGACGCAAGTGGTCTATAATAATGCAATAATTAAAATATTTATGGAATTTGCAAACTTGGATGTCTATTTTACTTTACACAATCCTTGGTAAAAATGGCCATTTATGGAATGGCACAAAGAAATATGAGTGATCACAGATTGAGTTTCTTTTTGCAATTAATGTTTATTTAAATTTTTTGAACGCTTTAAGGATGTCCATACAAACAATCGATTCTTATACCCTTCACCAAATTATACTTAAAAAATTATAATGAAAAAAATTTAGCGAAAACATTTTTTTAAATTTATTTTTTAATTTTTAAAAACAAAAAATTAAATTTATTTGTGAAAATAATTTTAAAGCAAAAATTTTTTTTGGTGAAAAAAAAAATCGTGGTAAAAAATATTTTTCCCGATTTTGACCAATTGTATATGTATATTATTGGATATACATATTGTCTATAGTAATGACTTAGTAATCCAAATATAGATCAAAAATAGGTAAAAAATCGAGGTTGTCCTGGTT
Organism: Calliphora vomitoria; assembly: GCA_942486065.2. NCBI lineage: Eukaryota > Metazoa > Arthropoda > Insecta > Diptera > Calliphoridae > Calliphora > Calliphora vomitoria. The sequence continues at coordinate 11,855,043 of OW818031.2, read as the reverse complement.
TTTTCATTATATCTTAGCCATTTGTGGGACGATTGTGTTGATTATACTTTACCTTCGTGAGAAGGGTATATATAAATTTGTCATTCCGTTTGTAATTTCCACAATATAATTTTCCGACTCAATAAAGTATATATATTCTGGATCCTTATAGATAGCGGAGTCGATTTAGCCATGTTCGTCTGTCTGTCTGTCCGTCTGTTGAAATCAATTTTCTGAAGGCCCCAGATATCTTCGGGATCCAAATCTTCAATAATTCTGTTAGACATGCTTTCGAGAAGTTTCCTATTTAAAATCAGCAAAATCCGTCCATAAATAACGGAGATATGAGCAAAAATCCGAGACAACCTCTATTTTTGTTACCTATTTTTGATGTATATCTCGATTACTAAGTCATAACTATAGACAATATGGATATCTAATGATAGATATTTCAAAGTCCATTGCAACGATGTATATAAGGCTATAGTAAGTTGGAACTACAATGGGTCAAAATCGGGAAAAATATTTTTAACCCGAATATTTTCACAAAAAACTCTTTTTTCTCTAATAAATTAAAAAAAATAAATTTTTAAATTAAATTTTTTTTTTTTTTTTTTTTTTTAAATTGGAAAAAACTAATAAAAAAAAATAAAAATTTTTTAAATTATATTTTTAAGTATAATTTGGTGAAGGGTATATAAGATTCGGCACAGCCGAATATAGCTCTAGAGGGTATAAATAGATTTTTGTGTGACAACTGATGCGGCTTATTTACAAAGCTATTGATGATTTTATATTTTTTGTGTTTATCATATAAAAATATACCAAGTTATTTTCGATATAAGTTTGTTATATGTATTTCCAAAGATGAGGACGAAATAAAATTTGTCGTTTAAATACACAAAAATAAAAAAATCGATTGTTGGTCCGAAATTGAGATATCTGATCGGGATCATTTTTGTGATTAGCATTCATCTGCTTCTTTTTGCATTTAAACGTTTATTTTCAAAGTTAATGACAATTGTTTGAGTTGTTAAATTTAGTTATTGATCTGTAAAAATCATGCTTATTTTCAATATATTTAAATAAAAAGGTTTTTTTTCTGATTTTTCAATCATTTTATTGAATCACCCTTTAATAACAATTTTATTTATGAATTAAATTAATTATTTGCTCTCAATCTATTGAATATTTTGAGTATGACAAATAGTGGAATGTATTTTAGTTGTCAACAATAAAAAAGCAAACAATTTTAGATGTAGGTGTGGGTGAGTTTTGTAGACGATACGTATTCATTCATTCCACAATTCATTGATGAAAAAATTTCATTGATTAACACAAACTATTGTTTATTTCATATGATGACTTCTTTTTTTTATCATGCAAACGATACATATTGTTTTTTTGTTTTCTTTGGTAATTGACTGACTAATTAAAGCTAATAAGTAGTAAAAAAAAAATTATCAAAAATAGAATTAGAAATGAATTAACGTTATATGTTGACACATTAATACATATCGCATATTTGCGACAAGAGTCATAACTCAAAAAACAGAGTTTCGAGTTAAATGGATTGTAATGTTTATTATATGTATGTAATGTTTATTATATGTATGCTTTTTAATTGATTTTAAAACTTATCCCAAATAAGTAACGGTAAAAATATCGGTTTTGATTTTGACATTCGTGAAGACAATTCTTTCTCTAACCGAAAATTGTGAAATCAATATACAAATTTTGAATCATATTGTCGCAAAGTAGTAATATTCGAATAATCAAGGAAAAAAAATATTTTTTATTCGAGTAAATAACATTTTCCAATTTAAAATAAAAAAATTATTCAATAAATAATTGTCCATTAATCGAATAACGGAATACATTTATTTTCAAGATAAAATTTAAAAAAAAGTTTAAATAAACAAAAATTTTGAGTAAAATATCTCAAAGAAACAAGTTGGTTGTATTGGAAATTTTATTAGAAATGACTTCTACATTTATTTTCTAATCGATTTGGATTAACACACCAAGATCAGAACTAAGGAGTGAGATCGACAAATTCTTAACATACTTAAACTTATAGTTTTCATTTTTTTTATTTGATTGAAATTATTATTACAATTTACAAAAAAAAAAAAAAAATATTTTCATAGTAGTGTTGAAATTTTGAACCTTTTTCGGAAACCCTTCCATTAACGTTTTTATAGGCTTTCTGTCACAATTTTTGACCAGGAAAAATCTGCCAGAACATACGTTTCGTCATCCATTATGCAGCAAGAATATTTTTTTCATAAAACTTGAGTTCAATTTCCGTGCTTTGTTTTTGGCCTCTAAATTTTTAGCAGCGTTCCTGTCAGAAACTTTTTGAGCCTTGTATGTTTTTAAACCTGCATTAGCTTTAACTTTTCCTACCAAGTAGTTTAATATTTTCAGTAGAGGAAAAAAAACTGTTTTTAATACAATGAAAGTTGAAGACGGACACAACTGTATTTTTTGGCGAAAGAGTAGAGAAAATGATGTAAGATTTTTAGAGTGGGTATATATGACCACTGTACATCGATTTCTTGCAAAAAGTGAAAATTTAAAAATTTTGAGTTGAAACCAGTGCGATATGTATGCGTGAAAAGAGTGCATTTTGCTTAATTTTTTTCATTGACATTTCTCTCTCCTTTTGTTCTTTGTATTTATTCTACATGGCAATACAATCTCATGAATTAGGTTTTTGACAACGGACTTAGTTAGGTTTTTTCTCTCTATGTTACATATCTAGTTGTCATCTCTGACTATAGATATAATTTATAATCAATTTTAGTCAAACGTCAAAATTTAAATTGGAATTTATAATCTTTCAATCAACAAATATTCAACGAGACTTAATATAATTAAAATGATCTAATATAATATTATTAATTTTCAGCAAAAAAAAATTTTAAAATTTTGTCTGGTTTTAAATATATTTTATTTAATTATTCGAACATTTTTTTCTCTTTATTCGTTCGAATAATACAGACAATTTAAAAAATAAATCGATCACTAGACTAATAAATAATTAAAATCTTTTATTCCAAACTCTTTGCGGTTTAGTGGTCACTTTTCTAACCACCTTATTAATAGACTTTAAAACCTAGCTTATTGGCATCTATTGGCATTTAGCTAAAAAATTTAATTTTTTGAAGTCATCGTTTATGATTTTTTGAAAAACAGCTCAAATTATATATGTATATAATTGCTACAATTATGTGAACGGTAACTTAAGCATATTATGGTTACCGGAATCATATATATAATTACAGTAACCTTAATATTGTTAAAAAACTTGTAAAAATGCTGAAATGGTTATGGTTTTTCTCTGGTTGTAGTATTAGATGATTTTAATTGAGTTTTGTTAGATAACATGCCAAAACAAAATTATGAAAATCTTATTTTCCAGAGTCACACTCAATGAAAACCAAAAATACTACTTTTCTTTATTGACTATGTTGTAGCCGGCGTTGAGTTTAACAACTTTGCTGAACATAACTTTGCGATATTCGGACAAAAAACATGAAAAAGGCACTCAAAATTACAATTTTCCCTATACGTTACTTACTAACTTCAAATCGATATATCCTGACCCAGAGAAACGCCGGTATTATATAACTTTTTTTTACCGATATAACTTTTCCCGGTGGGCAGAACTCTGCCGATCACTGACCCCTACCATTTGTCACATAGTATAATTGACATTCCTACTAGTATCCCAATAAGCTAAATTATGTTTTAAACTTGAAAAATATTAATATTTTTTAAACAATAACATGTGGCCATGTTTCCTTTTTACTGAAAATAGGTTGACACTGGACTGAAGATTGGAATTACAATTGTTTTCAAATTGAATTCCAATGTTGGTCAAAACTGAAGTTTATCACAATTGAACATTTGTGTTTGTGAATTTATATTCAAAATGTAATTAAGAACAAAGCAAATGGGGTCTATGATCTTTATTCTGATGTGTTATAGACGGGTGTTATAAATAACGATTCGATAATTTTAGCGAACATTTTTGCGAATGGATACCCTAAGAAATATGCCTACATCATATGTATGAACGTATATGTACAATATATTAATGAAGATATTTTTAGTAACACATTTAATTTTAAACACACATTTGTAAATTATGTTTTTTTTTTTTTTTTAAATAAAAACGTATTTCAGATATGCGAGGTAAAACACACTACACAACTACTTGAAATATTCAGACAAACAGATAGGCATAAATATTAGCTTACATACATAGATACGAACAGGGTGGCACAAAATTAACTTCACGATTGAGATACATTTTGAAAAATTGTGTTATTTATTGTTTAAGAAGACAAAATGTAAACAGTTTTAAGTTTTTCTACGAGATAAAACAATGAAAAATAAGTAAGAGTGTCAGGATATATAAGATTCGACTTAGTCTAATAAGGGGAAAAAATATTATTATTTAACTGTTTTTTGGGCTCATTGTATATCCAGATTTCTAGGTCGCTGGCATCATGACCTTTGACATACTTTTCATTTGATATTCATACATATTGTCTATTTAAACAAGTAAGAGAGCTATATTCGGCAGTGCCGAATCTTATTACCAGTGTTGCCAGGAGCTGGCAAAAAAAGAAGCTATATTGACTTCAAAAAAAGGCCAGAAGAAGCCAAACTGCTTTAAAAAAATGCCAAAAGAAAAAGCTAAAATATTATAAATTAAGAATTTTGTTTTAAGGGACCCATAGACACAAAATGCTGACACATACTGGCGATGAACCCTTCGTATACGTGCGCGATTGATATTTTACTACACACTTATCAATCATCATTTGAAAAAATGCGTTTGAGAACAAAAAAATTATTATTTTAAATTTTTCAGTAACTAAAACGTCAAATTTAAAAATTATATTTCACAAAAATGAAAAAAATGTATACTATTGTTCATTTGAACAACTGTTAGCAGTACGAGTTCATTTCAAAATCAAAACTATTTCGATTTTTCATAATGCATTGTCTGTGTGTCGCATACATAAAAAAAATTTAAAATTTACCAACACATGCTTATTGCATGAGCAGTATGTGTCTATGGGATCCTTTATATTTATTTTTAAATAAAAAATTAGAAAATATGTTCATAAAATTCATAAAAATAAATAAAATTATAAAGGTTCACTTCAGCAGCAAACAAAAAATAACATTAATCATTAATAATAAATAATAAATATACACATATACATAAGCGATCAAAAACCTCTTAAAGGAATGGACCTAAGCTTTCTCTTGAGCAAAAAAAAAAAAATTTAAATAGGGCCCATTTTGAAAAAAATGTCAACAGTTTTAGATTTTGCAAAAAAAGTCAAAAGAAAAGTTTTTTCCGAAAGATTGAAGAAATAGCTATGTAAACTATTTGGGACACATTTTGCTAAGAATAATAGGTAATAAGATACATGGATGAGAAAAAACACCTGCTTATCCAAAATGTCAAATTCTGATCCCCTCCAACTCAAAAAGTTTTCAACCGATCTTGTTGAAAAATTGTGTCCGAATTACTATCTAATAGAACTAACTATCGGAAGACATCGATTTAAAAAGATGGTTCACTTGACATTAAATGCCCCATATATATTTTTATACAGACAAAACTTAAATTTTGTTTTTTTTTAATTTAAGTACTAAGCATTTACTATTTTTCACATACATAATATATTTTTTTGGTTTTACGAGTACAATTTTAAGTATATTATTAACGGATAAAAATCGATTTAGCGAAGAGTTTTCATATGAAAATCTTTGTCGCAATTGCTCAATTAGTTTAATTTGCCGTATTATTTTTTTCAGAATCATCACTAATTAAACCATTCGTTATTTTATCTCTCATTCTTCAAACTTGCATGAAAAATGTAGCGAAAACATTAAACAATTTTCAATTGGGGACGATAATGTATCAAATTCTTTGCATTGTATTATAATTTGAAAACACAAACTAAGGAGAAGAAATTTTAAATCAGAAAACAGCTTTGTTGGATCCGCTGCATTTCTTACTGGTTTAAGAAAAAATAATACACCAAATTATAATCAGTATATTAATCATTTAAATGTTTGTCTTTGAAGCATTGCTGGTTTTAACTCGAAGCACAGATTCACAATACGTTTAACGGCTATTTCAAATGACAGCCATCGAGTATCACAAGCCTTCAAGAGTTTGTGGGGCTCTTGTCCATTATATAACGATGAATATAATGTGTAATAACAATTTTGTCTTGAAAGCGAATTTGCTAGACATTTATAGCTTTCAGATATAAAATACAATATTTCATTTTGAAACACTTGTTATTTGTTCTTTTAATACTGCACAATTCTTGAGTATGTTGAAAAGCTAAATGAAAAACAGTAATGAATTAAAATAAAAATGTCTCACAAATATAAATTTAGCCTTTTAATTTTCTCCTTATCCTCGAAATTTTGGTTTTAGCTTCGTGGTTTTTTCTAGCCTTTTTTATTTAGAAAGGGCTATTTTCAAATTAAAAAAAAGCTAGAAAAAAGCCACGAAGCTAAAACCAAAATTTCGAGGCTAAAGAGTAAATAAAAAGGCTAAATTTAGCCTCAAAAAGGCTAAACTGGCAACACTGCTTATTACCCTTCACCAAATTATACTTTAAAATAAAATTAAAAAAAATTTTTTTTTTTCAAAATTGTTTTAAAAAAAAAAAATTTTTTACTTTAAATATTTTTTTTTTTTAATTTATTAGTGAAAAAATTTATGGCAAAAAAATGTTTTTTTTTTGTGAAAAAAATTCGGGTTAAAAAATATTTTTCCCGATTTTGACCCATTGTGGGTTCAACTTACTATATCCATCGTTGCAATGGACTTTGAAATATCTATCATTATGTATCCATATTGTCTATATTTATGACTTAGTAATCGAGATATAGATAAAAAATAGGCCAAAAATAGAGGTTGTCTCGGATTTTTGCTCATATCTCCGTTATTTATGGACGGATTTTGCTGATTTTAAATAGGAAACTTCTCGAAAGCATGTCCGACAGAATTCTAGAAGATTTGGATCCCGAAGATATCTGGGGTCTTCAGAAAATTGATTTCAACAGACAGACGGACATGGCTAAATCGATTCCGCTTTCTATAAGGATCCAGAATATATATACTTTATAGGGTCGGAAAATTATATTGTGGAAATTACAAACGGAATGACAAATTTATATATACCCTTCTCACGAAGGTGAAGGGTATAAAAACTTAGTTTAGGAGATATAGTGAAAATATGTCAACAATATATCACATCGAAACGAAAAATTTCGATCTGAATTCGAAATTTAAATTTAAAGTTCTCCAGAATTTCGAAATTCGCTTTAGTTTGGTTTTTAAATAGGATAAAAGTTCATAGATGAGTAAAAAATACCAAAATAACATTATATTGTAAACAAAAAAGTTTTTTTTTAATTCAATTTGCACCCATACATGTTGATTAACTAACCAGTTATGTAGCTAGTAAGTTAACTGACTTTATGTAACCAGTATGGGAATCCAATCGGTTGACTACTATCAGACAGTCTCATTGTAATTCAAAAGGGGGGTAGCTAGTTATGCTAGTTATGTAACTAGTTGTCACCCTAAATGATAGGTAAAATCACTTATTCGGGACAGTCTCCTGGAACTGCTCAGCATAAAGATTCTGTGTATCAAGTTTTAACAAATTTGGAAGGGGTAAGGTCCGATGCCTTGTTTGTTTCCTCCCAGTTTCTGTTATTTTCTTGGTCTTGTTGCCCAGTGTAATTAATTAAATAAAAATTGTATAAATAATTCAAAGAATAAAGTTCAATTTGCGCCACCCTGTGCACACACATACATATACATGTATACAAGCATGGGTATAGGAAATTCTAACACCCCCTCTCTCAATCGCAGGGCCACCACTACCTCGAATACCAGCCAGCCAAAGAACGAACAGCAAAAAATCTATCTAGACTCTAGAGACATTGATGTCTTTGAATAGAAAACAACACAATATTTCGTCATTGTCGTAAAACAAGAAATAAATACGAGGAAAAAAAAAAAAGAAAAAAATTAAACGAAAACGAACGAATATCTATCCATAGACCATAGAAAGTAGTGCTTTGGGAGCTCTTAAATTTGTTGTGAACGCATGAACCAATGTGGGTGGTGGTTAAAATTGCTGGGTTAGGCACCTAACGACGCCGTGCGTAATAGCCGAATGACGGCACGTATTTTGCAAAATGCGGTCGACAGCCAAAATAAACAAAGATTTTTGTGTTGATTTTTATTATTTTATATATTTGGTTTGCTGCTTTTAAACATGAAAACGATATCTAATGAAACCAATTATTAGTCATTTCCGTTGGTCGTTTGAAATAAAATCAATTATGGAAATAAACTTTTTGATACGTTTATTAAACAACACAAAACCAAAACATACAATAAATTTAACATTTAAATTTTCTATGTTGGACACTGTTTAAAATAATATAAAATATGCCTGTCATGTACATACATAAGTATATATATATGTATATATGGATGTCTGTCTGTCTTTCTGTCTTTCTGTCAATGCTGTGTCCAAATCATATTTTAAATATTTGTTTCTTTCAAGGCATTCTATACCGTACTTAGTAAGCATAATGCCAAACGTTTGTATTAGAAACATTTAATTTATTGAGCTTTTGCAACTTAGTATTATATTTTGGTTAATTGCATTTTCTAAAAAAGGTTATTAATATATATGTACAAAATAAGTTTTTTAATTTGAATTAATTTTTTTTTTTTTTTCAAATTTCCAACAATGTCAGCTAAATTTTATTAATGTCATCACTATTATAGCCAATTAATAGTCCAATCAAATAACAAATTTACTAAGAAATGAATGCTATTGGACTAATAATTGTAATTGAACTTCATTATGATGTTAAAAGTCACCTAAAATCATCACAAAGATCATAACAACTCAGATAGTTCACTTATTAAGAATCGTAACAAAAAAGTTTTTTCGAGTATTAAAAATGCGGGATTTTTTCTTAAAATTTTTAACTTTTATTTCGAAACATTTTTAAAATATAAATTTATTTAAAGTATTGGCCATTGTTAGCTATGAGCTTTTCCCATCTTTCTGGCAACATATGGATTCCGAGCCAAAAGAACTGCTCATAGAATGAATCAAGCCAATTTCGGATACTCTGTTCTAAGGTGAAGCGTATTCCAGAGGGAGCGTTTTGCATCGACCAAAACAAATAGTAGTCGGGCGGGGCATAGTCTGGACTATAAGGCGGGTGAGGCAAAACTTCCCAACCATTTTATTCTAAATAGTTTTTAACAGGTATTGCATGATGAAATATTACGGTTTCATGTGTGGCCGCATATTGCGTTTTTCGGCCAATGCTGAATCAGATGCGTTCGGTAAAGGTTTCCTGTGGTGGTCTGGTCAGATTTCAGGCAGCTTATAATATATAGGACCCTTTTGCTCCCATCAAATACAGAGAACTACCTTAGCGCAATGGATATTTGGTTTTGGTGTCGATTCGGCTAGTTGGCCGAGTCTCACATACGATCTCTTACGGGTTATCGTAATGTATCCAATTTTCATCGCAAGTAATGATTCGGTGCAAAAATGATTTTCTTTTATAGCATTCAACATCATTTCGGACATGCACAATTGTCTTTCAAGGTCACTCTGCTTCAATTTGTATGGTATCCAATTTCCCTGCTTTTAGATGAATTTTGCTGCTTGCAAACGTTTTGAAATTAGTGATTGATTATCTGCCAATGATTTTGCAAGCTCTTGTTGAGTTTGACAACAATGTTCATGGAGTAATGGCTATAATTCTTGGTCTTCATAATATTTAGCCTGGGCGATCTTTGTCTTCCGTGTAATGATCACCACTTTTGGACCGAACAAATAATTTCTCGCATGTTGAAACCGATGGAACATATTCACCATAAGCTTTGGTGAGCCATCGGTGTGTTTTTTTTTTCAAATTAAAAAAAAGTAAAGCAAAACTTCCAGCATATGACGCTATGTGGGCCCAAAATTCTACATTTTCGAAACATCAAAGAACTTTGAAATGTCCAATAACTAAGTGGGAATAAATGACAGATGTGTACCCTACAAAATTACATACAAGCTGGCGCAAAAGTAAACTTCCGATGTTTTTTTGCTGTAATTAAAAAAAAAAAAAAAAAATAAAAACTTTCATTCTTCTTGTGGATTATTTTTATTTGGTCTTTTCATTTTTATACATCAAGTCGAGAATATGATGTCATGTAAATGGCCGCCGCCACAGTTGATTGTCATTTGAGCCCTTTTTATGGCATTTTCCATCACTTTGGACAAAACTTCCGGCAATAGGTCCTCACATTCTTGACGGATATTGTCTTTAAGAGCTGCAAGAGTCTGAGGCTTGTTGACATAAACCCGCGACTTCAAAAAGCCCCACAAAAAGAAGTCTGGAGCGGTCAAATCAGGCGATCTTGCTGGTCAGTGCAAATCGCCAAAACGGGAGATGAGGCGCCCGGGAAATGCATCCTTCAGCATATCGGTTGTGGCACGTGCAGTGTGTGCCGTTGCACCGTCCTGTTGGAATCACATGTTTTCCAATCCCAATTCATCAAGTTGCGGCAAAAAGAACTCGTTGATCATTGCTCTGTAGCCCTCACCATTCACAGTAACCGTTTGGCCCGCGACGTCTTCGAAGAAAAAAGGTCCGATGACTCCAACAGCAATATTCTCTGCAGAACGGCTACTCCGGGGTCTGCAACGCCTGGCAGCATCTAGTGTTGTGCCAGTCTCTTCGAGGCGAGCGGATAAACGTCGCAGTGTTTCACCAGTAGGCGTTGGACGGCCAGGAAATCTGCGACGAAATTCACGTTGTGCCAAAGTCACCGACCGATTATTGGTCAAATAAATAGTCAGCAATATTCCGCGTTCTGGAGCAGTGTAGCGTAACATTGTTTATTAACGTGTATATCGCATGTGTTTACTACACAAATGTCAAAACAGAACTGACATTAGGGGCCAATCGCAAAATTTATAGCATTTTCTGATAGGAGGATTACTTTTGCGTCACCTTGTATATGCCGATGTTCTGGAAAACGCAGCGTTTTCAAATCGCTTACGGTTTGAAAAACGCATTTCAGCATGTTCTGAAAACCACTCTATTTGCTATTGGTTTCGGTATACACAAGCGGTTTGGAAACGCCAAATTTCTAGCGTATTCGTTTGTTAGAACACATGTTTGGCGTTTTTAAGTCGAAAACGCAAATTTTAAGCGATATGCGCTTTACAGAACATGGGCGATAAGTTGTTAAAAACCCGCATTTTTAAGTCATACACCCAATAGTTCAATAAGCATTCAAAGATATAAAAACCACCTTTTATTATAACAACTTTAAAGTCGTCGAGGTATTGACTTCCTTTAAGGTTTTTATAGAGCTTTCTGTCACTTTGTTCGAACACGTAGTCCGTCCATCTCCGTTTAAAATCTACCACACTTTTGGACACCTTTTTTGTGCTCTTCAATTCTCTTTTAACAAGAGCCCAATATCTCTCCACTGGCCTTAGCTCCAGACAGTTTGGAGATGTGCCTCTCTTTGTACAAATACCACATTATTGTTCTTGTACCACTCAATCCTTGCTTACCATAGTGACAGGATGCCAAATCAGGTCAAAAATAAGAAGACACATTAAGAATTCTTATGAATGGAAGCATCCTCTTTTGTAAACATTCCTTTATGTAAATTTCGGTATTTATAGAGCCCTATGTAACAAATGTTTGGTTTCTTTTGTCGCAACTTCATATTGCTTTCCATGCCAAGAACTTTTTGGGAAAATTTTCTGCTTTTGGATCCTAAACTTTTCTACAACATTCCCTCGAGCATCAGCAACATAAAAATATTGACCCAGGTCTTACGAATGGAAGCATCCTCTTTTGTAATCATTCCTTGATGTAAATTTCGGTATTTATAGAGCCCTTAGTAACAAATGTTTGGCTTCTTTTGCCGCAACTTCATATTGCTTTCCATACCAAAAAATTTTTTTGAAAATGTTCTGTTTTTGGGTCCTAAACTTTTCTACAACATTCCCTCGAGCATCAGCAATATAAAAATATTGACCCAGATATATTTTTTTTATAAAATTTGACTTCAATTTCCGTGCTCTGTCTTTGATCTCTAAATTTATAGCAGAGTTCCTGTCAGTAACTTTTTGAGCTTTGTATGTTTTTAATCCTGCATTGGCTTTAACTTTTCGTACCAAATACTCCGAGTACTGAGCTAACCGGACTGCTTTCCTACCGGATGTCTTTTGAGCTCTTTTAAAAATGCTTTCTATTTATTGGCTTTAGAAACATCATGTGGATCATTCCTTCTACATGAAACCGGGTTTCTATCAACGGACAAGGTTCTCCCGATACTGTTTAGTAACATTGGAATCAGTTTGATGACAGACCTTTGATTGTTTGGCCAACTTTTTTTAGGACCAAGTTGGGTTTTGTTGAAAATATTTAATAATTTTAGTAGGCACTTTTTTCTCGTCTCTCATTTTAATCAGATTAACAACAAATGAACATAATTAACATTAAACATAATAACTGACATGCTTTACAAAGGAAACTTGATAAAAAAAATCAAATAATACTTGGGTTAAAAGTTTTAATGAAAAACGTGTGTTAAGTTTTTTTCGATCTCAGCCCTTAAGTGGTTAAGGTGCTTAATGAGGTCTGTATTGTTTGATCCTCTCTTTCATAGTTTCCCGCTGTTAATGGCTACATTATTATTTTTTTTTAAACAAAAACAAACTGCGGAACATTTTGCTTGTCTGCAGATACACCCAGAATCTCTGACGGGAATCGAACCCGCAACCCCCAGATTGATAGTCCAACACACTATCGTGTAGTACATCGGGGCACCCTGCTAAAATACTCAGATCTCTTTACAGAATTCTTTACCAAAAGGTACAAAATCGTCTTTGTATTAAAATACCCATGTCTTTTAAGAATCTGTTTGTTTTATATTTGCTTTAAAATAAATAATAATAAGGACCATCTTGTTTTGTTATATATTATCTAAAACTGGCTGATGCAAGATCAGAGGCCAATCGGATAATGAGAACACGTGCCCGAAATCAATTGTATAATTGGGTAAACTGGCATTTGTTTGGTTTCTACAAAAAATGTATGCTTTGGTAATTTCCTATATATGGAAAAAAAAACTTTTTGGTCATTTTTTAATTTTAATAATTTTGTACAATATTTTCAATTGAAATTATTATTTAACTGCTTTGATTTTTTCTACTTTTATTTATGTATGCTTAGTTTTTTTCATTTGCAATTCGTTTATTGTTCATTTACCAAATAATAGTAGTAGGGTTTATAAAAAAAAGTCTGCAATACATTTGCGAAAGACAAGAAAAAAAATACATACGCCAAAAGAAAAAAAAAACTATTGTCTGCATTCATTCAACGTTTCACAGTAAGTAACTACGAGTATTTCATTCATAAAATTTACAAAATCTTTAATGAATTACAGCTGTTGTTCAACGAATGTATAATTGAATGAATGAATGAACAAAAATATTATTTTGTTTTCCACATACATACCTTCGTATTCGTATACTTATGTTGGATGTTGAATGTAGTATATGTATAGGTGTGGGTGATTGCATGTTTGTAGGTAGCAAAGGTTCCCAGCGGCGAAATTTTTGAGGCCTTCAGCTATAAGGCCTTCTGTAAGACCTTCCTAGACCTTTTTTTAGATCCAGTACTCATGCTCGCTTGCCTTCTTAGGAAGGCCTTATGGAAGGCCTACCTACTCCATTCTAGGTTTTTTTATTATGTGTATGTATACATACTTACGTTAATGTCCCGTTACAAAATCACATTCCAAAAACAAAAAAACAAATACAAAAACTATTAATAAAAATGCAAAATGTGAAAAGAGAAAAAGAAGTAAACTTAAAGTAGTTTTACTTAAATTCTGTGACAAAGCGGTTGTGCATTCTGTAATGCAAAGAAAACACTGAAATTGAACAAAATACAAGAATCGGTATTTTTAAAATCGTTTTAAAAATAAGTGTTCAAAAGTAAATATTTTGTCAATTTCATGTTTTTTTTTTTTACTATTTTTTTGGCATTCCTAAAGGTAATTATTAAAAAAAAATTGTGACAGATATTCAAATAATTTACCAAAGAAGGTCTGATAACAGGGCTCTCGAAGAAGGTCTCTAAACAGGCCTGCTAAAGAAGGCGTCTAACCAGGCATGATGAAGAAGGCCTACTGACAGGCCTGTTGAAGAAGGTAAAGCAGAAGGCCTTGGCTGGCTAGGACATCGTGTGTAAAAAATGTATGAGTATGGAATGGGGCAATAAGGCCTTGTGTCTGATAAATAAGGCCTTCCAGAAGGCCTGCTTACTACTTCTTTTCGCCGCTGGGTTGCTTTTAGCATGCAACATGAATGAAAAACACACTGTGCACATAAACAAACAGATGCGGTCAAAAAAATACTATTGTTTTCAATGGCAACTACTTACTATATAGAAGCAGCTGTGTTGGACGAAATGTGCAGTATGTTTCTAACGATATAATTTATACCACATTGAAAATTAAATTAATGCGAATGGTTAATGCTTGCCATTAAAATATATTTAATATTAAGTGTTTAATCAAATGTTTCTGCTGCTCGTAATACTGTTTAATTTGTGCAATTATTAGAAAAGAAAAAAAAGTGAAAACATTTGTTCTTCACAAAACTTGTCCAGTGAGTGGGTAATAAAAACTCTAGATATTACTGTATCACTGATATATATACATACATACATATATTGTATAGATTTATGGTACTTCACATACAAACTACTAAAGGTGATGGGAACCAAAAAAAAAAAAAAAATTAAAAAATAAAACACTTAATTTAGTAAAAGTATCTATTTGCACCACCTACCTATTATAAAATTCTTTGTATCAAATTATGAATGAACAAAAACAAACTCCTACTAACCGGTAGTATTATACCATATTTGTATAACAAGTTACCATAAAAGTTTGTACCTCAACTATTTCTTAATAAAACGTTTGTACGTCACATATGGCTGAATATATTTGAATATAAATATGTAAATACATATATTGTAGCTATTGAGTATATGTGTATGTATTTAAGTAAACGAATGTATATGTAATATAAGCTATATAGTATCAGCTTACTTAATGCAAGACTGTCACAACTCAAAATCTAAAATTTTTCAAATGTTAGGTACCGACAACAACTAACTAAACACTAACATTTGGTTATATCAGGAGCTAGAGAGTATTTCCCCATTGTATCCGTTTTGTAAGTAACATAATTTAAAGTAATTTGTCTCCAAATCGTTACGAAAGTTTAGCATTATGTGAGCAGAATATGTTAAATATAGCTACATAACCCTAAGAGATGTTAAATATCAGCTGACTTTAATATTTAGGTTGTTTAAAGTGTGTTGAATAATGTATGTTTTTCACGTCTAAATGATCATGCTAAATTTTTATGTATTTGACCTTAATATGACGTCGTATGCTTATCATGTATTAGCAGACTTAAACAGTATTGATATTTTCTGATAAAACAAAAGATTCTGAATGAATTTCCCTCTAAACCGCAAGAGTGCCTCAAGGCTTGTATTACAAAACATCAATTATCTCAAAGTAATTATATATATACTTTTTTTTAAATTCAACGGTGTCTTTAGTTACAGATTTGTTAACATTTCCCTCGAAGGTCGAATGCATTCTGTCTATTAGTTTTTGTTCTGTCAGCTATTTTGTGAGTGATGTCATAATTTTAGCACTTGCAACTTTGTGTGTGATTTTTTTTTTTTAAATCAAAGTTTTACTAACTTTTAGTCGCCCGATCTATTCAAAACATTTTTTTTAAAGGTAATTTATTCTTCTTTCAGTCTATGAATTTGTAAATGTTTTTCAATTAACATAAAGTGTGTTGAGAATGCAAAAACTAAGGGGTGCCTCAGGGCACTGTTGCGGTTTCGGCTAAATTTATCGGCGTGTTATATTGCATAGTTTTTTACTTTTTTGTTATATTATTTGTTCTATAAAAAAAATAATAGGAATAGCAGATAGAGACCGCAGGCGGATTAGATTATACGCCTTGACTCATGATCAGTTGGTACTCCACAAGAAGATTAACAGCCAGGAAGTTCAAAAGTTGACGAAAAAGCAAAACATCCAGTTAATGATGTCCGTTATGACAATATCGACCACTTTCCAATCTGGTTAGATAAAAAAGATGGTGCAAACTATGCAAAAAGTCAAAAACACAGTGTGTTTGCTTAAAATGCGATCTTCATTTATGCTTCTCAAATGACAAAAATTGTTTTTAAGAGTATCATCGTAGAAAGTAAAACATATTTTCTTACTTTTTGTATATTTTTCATTAGTTTTTCACCTAAACCGGCAACAACGCCCTGAGGCACTCTTTACCTTTTTGCACCTGGTTCGTAAACTTAATTTGCAAATTAGTTTCTGATGGCTGTTCTAAGTTTATTGGGTCATAATTACCCTAAAAAAAATTATTCGACAACTTTTTTTTTTAGCTTTTTAAAGTTTTCGGGTTAGAGGGTTAAAATATTCCCCATTTTACTTGCTTCTCATGACTTTTTCGTACATCAAATGAGATTAGTCATATCATAGGTCAAATTACAGTTTAAATTGAGCAACAAAATCCATTATTGGTTACCGTTCTAAACGGTTAAAAGGTAACGGTGACGCTAAATTGAATTATTTTGGTAACGGTAATTTAGCGATAACGTAATAGCTGTTATCTCGGTAAAGGTTTACAAAGTAGTTTATTTTATCATATTATTAATGTTGTAGATTTCTATAAACTCAATTATTGAAATCATAAAAACGGTATATACGATTATTACGGTAACGGTATTTAAGCAGTAACGGTAATTGCAGTTATTTCGATAAGGGTAGTTGAACTGAAAGAGTATTTTAGGGGTAATGGTAGTCAACCTTGTCTAAAACTTATGAATGTTGGCATGATGAATTCATGACTAAGTATTTTTATATGAAAAATCAAAACCTCATGTCATTATTTGTCTAGAGGCATAGATAAATACACATAGATCGGAAACTCTCCTGTCAAAGACCTAACTCAGTTGTCAAAAACCTAAGTGATGAGAACGTATTAGTAAAAAAACTATGTGAAAACAAAAACAACACTCGTATGTGTAACATTTTTGAGTAATTTTTTTGTTTGAGTTTTTTTCTAGTTTCCGCTCTATGTTTCTCTATGTCTAGAGGTTCCACACATATTTTTGATGTAATTTTAGTGATTACAAAACACTTCGGATTACAACCAATTTGAGGGTACACGATAAGCAGAATCTTTGAAAACTTCTTCCATTATTCTATTCCATTTTCCTTTTGTTTGAATAAAACAAATAATTCGAATAAGAGAGTTTAAATTGTTCAATTAAACTAAAGATTAAGATTTTCACTTTGTCAAGTCGTGTCGACTTAAGTCACCTTTAGCAATATCAGCTATATACGTACCTTTCAACGTAATCATCCTCAATATCACTTCAACGTAATCATTCTCAATATACCATATTGTTGGACCAACTGATGTGAATATAATTCTCGGCAAACATAGTATTTCAAAATGACTCGATAGCGTACGCAATTGCGGAAATCCTCACTATACGCATACTTTTTGTGTATGCAATGGTGCCAAAAAAAGATCTTCATCGCTGAACTTGCATTTTCGGTAAAAATAATGATTCTCTTGTAACACGAACATGAATAGCATCACATCTTGAGAGTACGGCAAGATCTAATTCTAAATTCGGCACAATGTAGACTGACATATTTCATATCCTCCAACGAACGACTGAATGATTTAGAACTAAAGCACATACAATTGTAATATTTTCGAAACTGTTACTCGGATTCGGTTTACACAACAGGGAGTCTGTCTGGTTAGACCTGTATGCACTTCAAAAGTGCAACCACTGACGTTTTGATAAATCATAAAAAAATTTGACACAAAATTATTTTCATTGTTGGAAACTCTTTAGATACTTTTTGTTTTAAAATATAGTTTATATCGAGGAACTAAAGAGTGAGTCAGAAAAAAAACTTATACTTGTATTAAGTTAAATAAAACTTAAACCGTTCAATATAAAAATTCTCAAAAATACGTAAATTTATTCAAATATTGTTCAAATTCTTTAAACATTAAAATATTGGCATATTAATCGGTATTTATAAATTTAAGCACTTTTTCGGAAATCCTCCCATTAAAGATTTTATAGTTGCTTCCGTTACCTTTTTGGACGAGGTGGTTCACTTACGCTTAAAATCGGATATGTCCTGGGATACCTTTCTAGTGTTCTTTAATTCTTTTTTTTACAACAGCTCA
Source organism: Calliphora vomitoria (assembly GCA_942486065.2). Classification (NCBI taxonomy): domain Eukaryota; kingdom Metazoa; phylum Arthropoda; class Insecta; order Diptera; family Calliphoridae; genus Calliphora; species Calliphora vomitoria. Next base: position 11,836,612 of record OW818031.2, on the reverse strand, counting down.
ATACCTTTCCACAGGCCAAAGTTTTGGACAGTTGGGTGGATTTGCCTACCGTGGTACAAAATTCACATTATTGTTTGAATACCACTTAGGGGCCTTTTTTCTAAAGTGGCATGATGCCAAATGGGCCCAGAAATATGAAGGTACTCTGTGCTGTTTTAAGAAAGGTAAAAGCCGTTTTTGTATACACTCCGTAATATATAAGGAGTGAGATCGAAAAATTCTTAACATACATATATGTTAATAAAAATGAAACTACTAAACTTACAGTTTTGATTTTTTTTTATTTGATTGAAATTATTATTACAATTTACAAAAAAAATTATGAAATTTTGAAACTTTTTCGTAAACCCTTCCATTATGGTTTTTATAGTGATTTCTGTCACTTTGTTTAAACAGGTTGTCCATCTCCGTTTAAAATCTACCTCACTTTTAGACACCTTTTTTGTGCTGTTCAATTCTCTTTTAACAAGAGCCCAATATCTCTCCACTGGCCTTAGGTCCAGGCAGTTTGGAGAATTTGCCTCTCTTGGTATAAATACCACATTTTTGTTTTTTACCACTCAAGACCTTTCTTACCATAGTGACAGGGTGCCAAAACAGGCCAAAAATAAGTAGACACACTAAGAAGTCTTATGAATGGAAGCATCCTTTTTTTGTAAACATTCCTTGATGTAATTTTCGGTATTTATAGAGCCCTTTGTAACAAATGTTTGGCTTTTTTGCCTCAACTGCAAATTGCTTGCCATACTAAGAACTTTTTGGGAAATTTTGTCTGCTTTGGGTCCTAAACTTTTCTTCAACATTCCCTCGAGCATCAGCAACATCAGAACATACGTTTCGTCATCAGGAATATTTTTTTTTTATAAAATTTGACTTCAATTTCCGTGCTCTGTTTTTGGCCTCTAAATTTTTAGCAGCATTCCTGTCAGGAACTTTTTGAGCCTTGTATGTTTTTGAATCTGCATTGTCTTTAACTTTTCGTACCAAATAGTCCGAGCACAGAGCTAACCGGGCTGCTTTCCTACCGGATATGTTGGCAGCTGTTTTGAAAACAGACAAGTTCTCCTGGTACTCTTGAATAACATTGGAAACAGTTTGACGGCAGACCTTTGATTGATTGGCCAACTTTTTGTAGGACCAAGTTGGGTTTTTGTTGAAAATATTTCATAATTTTAGTAGGCACTTATTTCTGGTCACTCATTTTAATCAGATTAACAACAAATGAACATAATTGACATTAAACATAATAAGTGACATGCTTTATAAAGGTAACTTAATAAAAAAATATCATACTTGGGTTTTAATGAAAAACATGTGTTAAGAATTTTTCGATCTCAGTCCTTATTTCGGTGTTTATCGTGCCTGATGTCAGAAGTGATTGGCTTCTTTTGACACACAAGAAACTTCTTGGGTATTTTGTTTGTTTTTTTGTCCGGTATTGTTTTTGAACATTACCACGTCCATCAGCCACATACAAATCTTGACCCGGAAGTTGCGAAAAGTCTGCCTGTACATGAGTTTCATCATCCATCACACAACAGATGTATTTTTTTATAAAATTTTACCCACATTTTTTCGCTCGTTCTTTTTACTGCATTGTGCATTGCGATCTGGAACTGACTTTAATCCAGCATTAGCGTTGGCTATGTGCACAAAAGAATCAGAGCATTTAATTTTACGAACCGCTTTTCTGATAGAAGTGTTCGGTTCTTTTCGAAAGAGTTGTTCGACTTCTCTTGCCTTGCCAAAATATGTTAGACATTTTTTCTTCCTGATCTGGGTTTTCTTTCAATGTTCAAGTCTTCCTTATGCTGTTTAATGGTTTTGGAAACAGTGTGACGTGAAACTTCAGAACTTTTGCTATTTTGTTGAAAGTCCAATTTGATTTTTTTGAAAAGTTTTAATTATTTTTTCATGAGCTTTTTTTTGCTGTACATTTTGACCGAAATATCAGTTGAAAATTAATGTTTTTGAAAAGATAATATCTGACATATTTTTAAAAGCTAACGTGATTAAAAAAAAATAATAATTTAATGGACCAATGATGAGTTTTGGCTGGAATAGTGTGTATAAGTTTTTTCTGACACACTCTTTATACCCACCACCATCCCCTTTCTCTCCTCCTAAGCAATTTGCCATTACTATCTTATAGAAAGCTACATTCAGATTTTGCATGAACAGCTTGTTTTTTTAACATTTCTCTTATTCATTCATCCATTCGTTCATATGTATAAATATTTATAACTATGAATGTATGTATATATGTATTTATGTGTACATATTACCAAATGTATGTCTGTGTATATGAATCAGTGAATGAATGAATGAATGAGTAAAACGAACACATTTATGAATGAAATTAAGTGTTCAGCACTGTTGACGGACGGTTTTGCCATTATTATATGCATTATTCATACATAGTGACATACAAACATGTATTGTACTCGTATACGAGTATATCTTTTTTTTTTGTTTTGTTTTTTTTCTTTGGTATTGAATGAAAATAAAATGAATTTAAATACGCTTAATCCCCCCAAGTTGTTTGACAACCCTTTCATGATCAATTTAATTTTTGTCGCTAAAAAAAATATATTTAGCTTTTGAATTTATTTTACTTATGAGAAGTAAAGGGTGTTTTTTAAGCGCCATAGAACTTAAGAAGGGGTTAACTGTCATACTGCGCTAACTTTATGACATTTATGATCAGTATAGTCTGGCAAATCATCATGATTAGTTTGACGCTTGATTATCCAAATTTACTTTGAAAATCAGTTTTCGATTCACGCAACTTATAGACGAAAGTTTATCGCAAAATTATGTTTAACGATGTAGTAGCTAATTTGTGGCTAATAAACAAAATTGCCGCATATGGAGTGGGACCAATCTACAGCAGACCCTACATACTCCATTACTCTCTATTGCGATGCGAAAGAAAAATTTCGAATAATTGAACAATTGGTACCCTTTAATGCGTTTTCGCATCGCACAAACAATTTCTTTAAAATGTTTTTATTTACAAGTTTTGACATTTCATTTTGTCATTCTTCGCTACTGTTTATTTTGTGGTGCCAGTGTTGCTTCTTTTTGCGAAATAATTTGCGTAGATGATGCAGGGTACCAAATTGTATTCTTATCACATGGTTATGGTGGCATCATCGGTCCTTATTTATTCAAAAATAAAGCCGGCGCTCGCGATACGGTCAATGGAAATCATTACCGCACTATGATCAACGATTTTTTTGTTTGAAAATATGGATGACAACAGCATGGCGCTACACGTGCCATACGGCGACCGTAACCATCGATTTATTGAAATCAAAATTTAGCGAAAACTTTATTTCGAGAAATGAGCCTGTCAATTGGCCTCCAAGGTCCTGCGATTTGACACCTCTCGATTATTTCCTGTGGGCCACGTGAAGTCACTGGTTTATGCTGATAAACCAGCAACAATTTTCGCCTTGGAGGCTAACATTGGTCGTGCTATTCCTGACATATGGCCAGCAATGCTCGAAAATTGGACGTTCGGAATGCTCTTCGTTAAGAACAGCACCGAAATCATTTTCTAATATTAATCCCATGTATTGATCTTTCTTTTTTGATTATGTTATTTTTTACAATTTCAAGTTCAATCAAGCTTAAAAGAAACCCCCTTTACACAGAAAAAAAAATCATAATTGGAATGAATTTTTTAATAAATATAATAAATCGAACATGACTTTTTTTCCCAAACTTTTTTTATTCAGAATAAGAACATGTTCATAAATATTATGAAAGTGTACATGACGGAAATTTTTGCTTTTTTACATAAATTTGTTGATATTTTATGATAAATTGCATTAAAATTGCATTATGTAATTATCTAGTTAAAGTATTTTTGTATAATATCCCTCTATTGACCAATCATTCAAGATGAATCAACAAAATCTTAAACTTAAAAAATATCATTAAACATGCATTAGCATTAAAGCATTTCATCTGCTTCAAAAAGTGCAGTCAATTTCGCGCATATTTTATAATTTTGTAGCTGAAAAAATCAAAAATTTTCCAAGGAAAATTTCAAACATTTTTGAACAACATAAAAATATAAATGAAATTGTAATAATATTTTCCAAGCATTCTAGATTTAATTTGAAAACATAAAATATGAAAAAAATCATACAATTTAAGAAATTATTTATAAATGTTATAAATTGAAATCAATGAAATCAAATCATACTATTTATGTTGAAACTTTTTTCTGTGTATAAAGTAAAATTATTAGTTTAAGGCCCGTTTTCTCAATGTATCGACAAACTGTCTGTTACTAAATGTCGACATAAATTTATTAGGCCGATAAACTGTCCGTTAACAATTTTGGCTTTCTCAATATACCGACAAAAAACATTATTTTCTGTTGGCAATACCTCTCAAAATAGATGTGAAAGGTGGGAACCCTGCCTTCAAGTGACAACATGTTTACATAAATCAGCTGTTTAATGTGGCCATCGACAGCCGGAATCTTTTGAAAAATGCATTATCCTCCATGTCTGCCAAGTAGTTAGGGCTGGCATGATAAACTCTTTCAGCATTCACTTGGAACTCATGTTATTTGAGTTCGTCCTCCATCAAATTAATGTTATTAAACTTTTTTTTATAAAATCTATTTAATTTCGTTTACAAAAACACAAACACATAAAAACTATGAACAGCAGTCAGCTGTTATTTATTTATCTGTACGATAAATAAATAATTGGCAGATGAGGTCGGGTTAGCTTTGCGATAGAATAGAAGCAAATGAGACATTGAGAAAACCAAATTTCTTTAATTTTTAGTTTTTCGTTGGGAAAAAAGATAATCACCTAAATTTGTTCTCTGTCTTTCTTAACCCCCTGTCTATACTTGACAAATATTTATCATAACAATTAATGACGTTTGTTGTCAAGACAAAGTTGTCTAAGCAAAAGCACTAACAATTTTGTCATAACGAAGCAATACTACTAATAAATGGAGACTATACCTGATAATTTTTTTATCATGACAACCATTTTGACGTTTATCATGATACAAATTTATTAGGTATAAACAGGGGGTAATGTTGTTTTTTTTTAAATGGCAATCTTTTCAGTTGCTATTTCTGTTTAGGAATCAAGTGTTCTTATGTTTCCCCTAAAAGCTTTATTTACTTGTACTATCAATGTACGATACGTACTATTACTAAAAATAATAATAAAAAAAAAGTAAAATAAAAAAAAAAAAATTCAACAGGAAGAATTGCTTCCGTTGCGAAATGTTGTTTTGTACATTGAAGTTGCTTTTTTCGGTCTAAATCAAGATCGTCGATGTTGTCTTCTTTAATGTTTGCATATTTTTCCCCTCGTGCTTATTTTTTTTTATAATTTTTGTTTTATTATTCTACATACATACATAGTGTATGTATATGGGTACAGTGAGAAAGTGTTTAAAATAATAACTGGTAACGATTTAGCAGTCGAACTTGTCCATTTGTTCTGACACACCGAAATGTTGTTTTTTTTGCTTAATTGGAAAGTATTGCGGATATCCGCAGTTTTACAATATTGGGATAAAATTAATTTTCAATTGATAATTAATTTCAATAAAAGGTCTGGCCTTTTTGCTGAATTTATATATTTTTTTATTTATTTATACATCTTTTAGTGGTTCTTTTTTTTTTTAAATGACACATTCTAATAGTACTTAAAGTTTGCTGGTGGTAACGAAGAAATTAGGAAAAGAAAATGTCAATGTACTGAGAAAAAAGTATTGAGTAGTTTACATTATGTGAAATAGTTTCCAGCCCCCCAATAGGTATTTTATTTATATATGTATATTTTGAGTATATATGTAGTTATAGTTGTTACATGGGTCCATATGTATTCTATATGTATGTAAGCATGTCTATCGTTGTACACATGTTTACTTACCCCCACTGTTGTCAAGTGGATAATAGTGTGAGTGACGGTGACGGTGACGGTGCTGATACTATTTGTGTCAATTAAGTTAATTGTTTATTGTACAGTCTGTATTTAGAATTGTTTAAAACAACAAAATTGTATTTCTTTCTTTCATTTTTTTTTTATATTTATTTCTTTTTAGTACGCAGCCATTCGCATTGGTCCAGTTGTGAAGCGTGATGTCATGAAGGCATCAACTATGTTGGAACATGAAGCTCAGTAAGTACATTTGTATAATAAATAAAAAAAAAAATTCTTTATTGACAGCCGATAGATATTTGTCTCTTTTGATATATTTATGTTCAAATTTAAGCAGAATGAAGAACATAGTACCAGCATATTACATTGTCCTTAAGCTGTTTTTGCACTATCTGAGGATTGTAAATTATCATGAGATTATTTAGAAAAGCTTCTCAAATGTTAAGTAAATGTAAATCTTTTAAATTATATGACTTTTAAACAGGGAAATTACTTTTAAATAATTCTCCTCCGTTCTGTATATCGAGTGGTTTCAAAAACGAAAAACGCTCGCTCCTCTTCTGTAAATCGAGCGATTTTCAAAAATAAATAATTTGCAAATTGATGTTCTGCAATCTCACAATTTTGTACAATTTTGAAAGTAAAATGAGTAAATTATGTGGATTCGATTTGCAGAATATGTGAATTCGTTTTAAAAACGAAAACATTAATCGGATTCAGTTTACTGAACAGGGGGGGATTCCGTTTAAAACTAGTTAGAGCTAGTTTCTTACTTGTCAGTTAAACTCAGCTTAACACGCTGTTATATTAAACCTGAAATATATTTAGCCGGGTTTTAACCAATGATTGTGTTTCTCACTACTGGATTACCGTCTGTCAGTTTAGTTAGCATTGCCATACTTTTCAGTCAAATCACATGTGCATTCCTCAATATTTTTCATATAAATATGGCAATACTTTAAATTTTATAAGAAAAAGCAACCGCGTACATAACTTTTTTTGTAAATTTTAACTTTGTAAACGAAAAAGTGACATTAATGTATATAAAATGTATATTAACAATTATATTGATGTTAGTAAAGCAAATCAAAACAAGGAGCAGCTGTGCTGAATTGTTTATTTTATTTTTCAGTTGTTTGTGCTTTGGCATTTTATACTTAGGTTTAAATCGCCAATGATACTCAGTTAAACCTAGATTATATACAAAATAAACAATAAGTAAGATACACAATTTTTAGTTTAATTTAGGTTTAAACGAAGAATGTAGATTATCTCAGAAACTAGCTCTTAGTGTACCAAGACTTTTAAAGGAAAACAGAAATTATTAATTCATACATTCAGAACGAAAAAACCAAAGCATACGACATTTAATAATCAATATTATAAAAGTTACGCTTAATATTCAATTGTTAAGGCCTCTCAGTATTAATGGGTCCGAAAATATATAAAAGTACGTTTTATGACCGTAACTTCAACAAATAGATAACTACGTTGTAAAATAGAGCAGATAAATTTATCTAAAAGGTAACTTGACATTAATTTAAATCAAATGTCTACAAACACTACTCCCTCAATCCTCCCTCCTATAAACTATTTTCCAGTTCCAACACAATACTTAGGGGTCACCCTCTGAGTGCTGGTCCAAGAAAAAAAAAATACATCTACGGATAAATATTACCAAAGCTTTTTACTCCATTAGTAACTAAGCACTGATAGATATGTATTTGTTGAAATTAGGGCATTAAGCAGATCTTTTTAGTGACAATTAGGGTTTCTAATCGGGATATTTTGGAAATTTCTAAAAAGATATTCCCGAAAGTTTAGTTGCGATATTTCGGTAATTTCTTTAAGTTACAGTATTACTTTTGTGCACAGATAAAACAGATTCGTTGTGATTTGTTGCTAATCGAATAATTCGATTATATCCATAGGTTTTTTTTAATACTAGCAACTGTTGACACAGAAATAGATGAATTTTTTTCACCACAACTGAAATTGGGTCATTTAATCTTATTTCCTTGATTAGCAACAAATTCGGTTATCTCAATCAAAACTATTTTCTCTGTATGTGACAAAATCAGAAAAATTTTTAATTAAAACAGGAAAATTAACTTTTATAGAAGATCGACTTAATACAAATTGAAATTTTAATTCTTAAGGAACTATTAAGATGCTTAACATTAAAACCTCTAAGGAAGGGGGAAAACCGAAAAGTTTTAATACAAAAAAAGGAAAAACGGAAAATAAATTTTACTTCAACCCAAATGGTTGACCTGGATATTCATATTTAGAGGAATAACCCCCTGTCTATACTTGACAAATATTTATCATAACAATTAATGACGTTTGTTGTCAAGACAAAGTTGTCTGACCAAAAGCACTAACAATTTTGTCATAACGAAGCAATAATACCAATAAATGGAGACTATACCTGAAAATTTTTTATCATGACAACCATTTTGACGTTTATTATGATAAAAATTTATCAGGTATAGACAGTTAATGACAATAATACAGTTTTAAGTTTATTTCATGTCAAGTGAACCAATCGATGTCTTCCGATGGAATGGATGAAATTTACACCATGGTTAGTTCTATTGGATAGTAAATCAGACACAATAAGATCGGTCGAGAACTTTCTAAGTAAGAGGGGGTCAAAATTTGACATTTTGGTCAAGCAGTTGTTTTTTTCATCTATGTAACTTATTACCTATTGTTCTTAGCAATCTTTCGGAAAAAAAATTATATAAAAAATTTTTTAATTTTTTTTTTCAAAATCAAACATTTTTTTGACTTTTTTTCAAAATGGGCCCTTTTTTTCTCTCAAAAGAATGCTTAGATATTTTCATTGAAGACCTATTTCGTCGCTTAGTAGGATGCGAGTGGGATAATTATCAAAATAAATCTTTTGTAACTCAAAACATCAAATTTGTGACTTTTTTTTGCAAAATCATAAACTTTGTTGATTTTTTTTTTTTTTTCAAAATGGGCCTTTTTTTAAATTTTTTTTTTTGCTCAAAAGAAACCTTTCGTCCATTCCTTTAAGAGGTTTTTGGTCGCTTTGTGGAATGCGAGACATACAATTTTTGACTTTTTTTTTTTTGCAAAATCTAATCTTTTTTCCAAAATGGGCCCCTTTTTTAATTTTTTTTGCTCAAAAGAAAGCTTAGGTCCATTGCTTCAAGAGGTTTTTGGTCGCTTAGTAGGATATCCTCTAACTCAGAAAGTTCTCGACCGATCTTGTTGAAAAATTGTGTCTGAATTACTATCCAATTCCGAAACGGATTACTCACTTTTTACAGATTAAACTTAGTTGCTTTTTGTTTAATTGAGTATTGAAAAATTGTCGGATTTCCGAGAATGAAGATTTTTTTTTATATATCACGGAAATTGTAAAAGTTCGGGTAATTATTAACCTAGTGTTAATCAAATTCTTTGTGAGATAAAATCCCTCATATTGAGGTTTCAACTAATAAGTACTGAGATTGAAAAAAATCTTAAATCTTACCAATGAAACCACTAAACCTACAGTTTTGATTTTTTTATTTGATTGAAATTATTATTACAATTTACAAAAAATATTATTTTTATAGTTCTAATCAATAGTGATGAATTTATGAACCTTTTTCGAAAACCCTTCTATTAAGGTTTTTATTGAGCTTTCTGTCACTTTGTCCATCTCCGTTTAAAATCTACAACACTTTTGATGTGCTCTTCAATTCTCTTTTAACAAGAGCTAAGCATACGACTCCACTGGCCTTAGCTCTGGGCAGTTTGGAGGATTTGCCTCTCTTGGTACAAATACCACATTATTGTTCTTTATACCACTCAAGACCTTGCTTACCACAGTAACAGGATGCCAAATTAGACCAAAAATAAGTGGACACATTAAGAAGTCTTATGAATGGAAACATCCTCTTTTGTAAACATTCCTTGATGTAAATTTCGGTATTTATAGAGCCTTTTGTAACAAATGTTTGACTTCTTTTGCCGCAACTGCATATTGCTTGCCATGCCAAGAACTTTTTGGGAAAATTTTCTACTTTTGGGTCCTAAACTTTACTACAACATTCCTTCGAGCATTAGCAACATAAAAATATTGACCCGGAAGCTCCATACGTACGTTTCGTCATCCATTATACAGCAGGTATATTTTTTGTATAAAATTTGACTTTAATTTCTGTGCTCTGTCTGGCATCTACATTTTTAGCAGAGTTCCTGTCAGGAACTTTTTGAGCCTTGTATGTTTTTAACCCTTCATTGGCTTTAACTTTTCGTACCAAATAGTCCGAGTACTGAGCTAACCGAACTGCTTTCCTACCGGATGTGTTGGGAGCTCTTTAGAAAATGCTTTATATTTAATGGCTTTAGAAACATCATGTGGAGCATTCCTTCTACATGAAACAGGTTTTCTATCAACGGACAATTTCTCCCGATACTGTTTAATAACATTGGAATCAGTTTGACGGCATACCTTTGTTTGACCAACTTTTTGTATGACCAAGTTGGGTTTTGTTGAAAATATTTAATAATTTTAGTAGGCACTTTTTTCTCGTCACTCATTTTAATCAGATTAACAACAAATGAACATAATTGACAGTAAACATAATAACAGACATGCTTTACAAAGGAAATTTGATAAAAAAACAGACAAATAATTGGGTTAAAAGTTTTAATGAAAAACATTTGTTAAGGATTTTTCGATGTCAGTCCTTAACTAGTAGTTCATATGACCATTTCCTTCAAAGAACTTTTTCACTTGTTTTAGTTTTGTTACTAAAATATCCTATTATTCTTCACCAAGAGATACCAACATGTTGTTTGGTTGTTCCAGGTTTACCTTTATAACCAATTAAACCCACTTTGTTTTGATAACATTTCAAATTTTCTATATATTGGTAGTTTACATATGTTATAAATTTTGGTAAGGAAAATCTCGTTGCTTTTCTTTTTTTCCTCAGCCACACTATCAGAAATAATTCTTATTTGTATGCTTAGATTTCTTCGTTATGAACATATTGGTTAGAATGTAATTGGTTCCAATTTATAGATAAAAATGCTCATGCAATTAAACGTAACATAGGATAAAATAGGATAAAGTATCCATTGTTCAAATATTTAACAAATACTAAGTTAAATAACAAATTTCAAAAGTTTGAAATTAAAATTAGAACAATTTACTATTGCATTTTATTATATTTTAGAGTAAATCATTTCATATAATTTTAGATGAAAACAAGTAAGAGAGCTATATTCGGCTGTGCCGAATCTTATATACCCTTCACCAAATTATACTTTAAAATAAAATTTAAAAAATTCTTATTTTTTAAAAAAAAAATTTTTTCGAAAAATTTTTTCCAATTTTTTTTTTTAAATTTATTTTTTTTTTATTTATAGTGAAAACAGAGTTTTTTGTGAAAAAAATTCGGGTTAAAAAATATTTTTCCCGATTTTGACCCATTGTAGGTCCAACTTACTATAGCCTTATATACATCGTTGCAATGGACTTTGAAATATCTTTCATTAGATATCCATATTGTCTATACTTATGACCCAGTAATCGAGATATAGATCAAAAATAGGCAACAAAAATAGAGATTGTCTCGGATTTTTGCTCATATCTCCGTTATTTATGGACGGATTTTGCTGATTTTAAATAGGAAACTTCTCGAAAGCATGTCTGACAGAATTATTGAAGATTTGGATCCCGAAGATATCTGGGGCCTTCAGAAAATTGATTTCAACAGACAGACAGACGGAGATGGCTAAATCTACTCCGCTATCTATAAGGATCCAGAATATATATACTATATAGGGTCGGAAAATTATATTATGGAAATTACAAACGGAATGACAAATTTATATATACCCTTCTCACGGAGGAGAAGGGTATAATTAATTATGTTTTTTGGGATTTGTTTAACTCTTTCAGTCACGCTTTTTTGTGTATAAGTTTAAAATCAAAACAATTGCATTTTTACTTTAATCAAGGTTAATTTATTATAAAAACTAAGAAAAAATAAATCAAAACAAGAAAAAACCACCCCATTCCAAGGTTTTTTGTGGAGTGAAGTGGTTAGTTTACTAACCACCGTGGCGTTTGGCATTAAAAATAACTATGATCAAAATTTTTGTTTCGTATACATTTTTTTTGAAATCAAATATTTTTGACTAAATTTTCTGACCAAATAACCGAAATATCAAAGTAACACAATGAACACTCTGTGCTTTTTTATAATTGTTTAGCAAAATGGCAATAGATGTCAATAAACTATGTTTTAAAGACTATAGAAAATGTGGTTAGTAAACTAACCACCCAACCGCAAAGAGTTAAAATAACTCGCTTAAACCATGTTTTAAAGATATCGCAAACTAATTGATAAACTAACCAGAGTTCAATATATTTAAATACAAATTTAAGTTTATTGTATTCATTGCAACAAAAGATTGACCGTTTTTGATGTTTTTGTTCGGTGCACTTCCTGGAAATCAAACTGAAAAGTTTGATTTATTTAGTTTTCATCAGATGCAGATGGTTGACATGCCATCTGAATCTGTTTTTTAAAAATACATACTAAAAATACAGAGAAATATCAATCAATACTTTTTGTAATTTAATATTCCCGTGCCACATTAATATTACAAACAGATTGCATTTTAAATTTTATAAAATACACGGTTTGCTTAATATTGTATATTATACAAAGATTGATTAAATGCGATAGCACAGACATCTAGCAGCAATAATGATGGTAGTTGAACCATATTTGGTTTTTTTATATATTTTTTTTTCAAATTAAATTTTAATATTTTCCACTCACAAAATAAATTTTGTATAAATACACACACATAAACAATTCTACACGAAAACATGAATGAACAAAAAAAAAAAAAAAAAAACAAAAAAAACAATGGTAGTAAATAACAATTTAAATAATATTGAATATCCGATGTTGAATAAATTAATAGCCATCATTAACATCATCATCAACATTAACTTTTCCTTATGAAAATATCATCATGATCACCATGCCAACGACGATAAAACTTGTTTGAATGAGCAAGAGACTGTATGAATCAATGACAATCTCAATATCTGGCTGTCTGAGCGTAGTATGTGTATTAACAGTGGCAGAGAAAACAGATCTTTCTTGTGGAATTCTACATTCCAATCATAATGGTAATAATGGGTGTATTTCCTCTTTTTTATGTAGAACTTTATTGTGATAGTGGTGTTAGAGATTTGGGGAAGATCTCTGCAGGATTAGTTTTTTTTTTTTTTAGTAAAAATACAAAATCATTTACTAAAAGTTCTTCTAAACATTTGTCGTTCACTGTATTTTCGCACGATTGTGATACGCATGTTTGAATGACTGAGATATAGACAGACAGACGTCAGCAGTATACTCAACTAACTCCACATGCAAGATTCTGGAATTTATTATGCCATTACTTTTGTCTTTTTTTTAAATGGGTAGTTTCCTGTGTAATGTGCGATCATCGGGCGAATTACTCACTTGTAAAAAGTGAGTGAGAATGCACAGACAGACATACATATGTAGTATATCACACTCACGCAGCTGTTGTCAACTAATTAGAAATGCTAACCTCTTTGTATTAGTCACACAAGCTGTACATACAGCCTATTCAATAGAAACCGAAATGAATAATTTCAATGTAATCAATTTAATTATATTGCAAACGTAATTTTAGTTAGAACTGAGTTTTTTAAAACCAATATATACCAAGATTGTTTAATGTTTCCATTAAATAAGTTAAAGTTACCGAAATAATACAATTTTGCGTTTTGAGTGTTGCATAAAACGTATTAAGATGTTTTCAATCATGTTATCTTGCATTGTTTCTAAGTAGTTGACAGCAGCTTAATACTTATTCAGTTTCAATCCGTACATATGGTTAGAGGAAATGCATTAGTGGCATAACCAAATTATTGGCAGAAAATCATGAAACTGACGATCAATGCTACTTTTAAAGAGCTATCGTAATATACCAAAATTTTATATCGTTCCTCTAGAACAATTGTAAAAAAATGTCTGGAACAAAAGTGTTAAGCTACGTATACACGGTTGTCATATTCTTACAAAGTTGTCAGAAAATGTTCAATAAATGGTTAACAACCATATGTTTCAACATAAGTTATAATGGGTGTGTTAACTATTTTCTGAGCATGTTCCTGACAATCTGACAACCGTGTATACGTAGCTTTAGACATAGCATTGCAATCAGATCCTTAAACTAATTAATTCAATTTGAGCTTTATTCACTGAAATATTAATTCTGAATTAAAAATTTCAACCATTTATTCTATAAAACAATTCCCAATAAATTAATTCTTTAGCTTCTTTTAAAGGCTTTTATTATAATTCATAATATTATTATTCATTCAATATTTGATTGAGTAAATTTTTGTTAATTCAAATGTAATTAAAAATTTTGATTCCAAATTGAATTGAAATATTGTTTTTCAATTTTGTTTTGTTTTTAATCATTGACAAAATGCATTGATTGCAGATATCTTCGGGATCCAAATCTTCAATAATTCTGTCAGGCATGCTTTCGCAAAAATCAGCAAAATCCGTCCATAAATAACGGAGATATGAACAAAAATCCGAGACAACCTCTGAAAATTTCATCAATAAAAGACAATTTATTGCACGCTTTGACAAAAACGTATGTTTGGATGTGTGTTGACTTCATTGCTTTGCGTATTTTTTTGTTGGTGTTTTGTTTCGTTTGGCGTTGTTGTTTTTATACCCTTCACCTTCGTGAGAAGGGTATATATAAGATTGTCATTTCGTTTGTAACTTCTACAATATAATCTGATTGTCAGCAATTAAATGTAAAATTTTAAAAACTATAATGTATTTATCTTCGTATATACAAGGTGGCGCAAAAGTAAACCTCCGATGTTTTTTGGCTGTAAAGCCTAGTACTCTGTTCATACTTGCGAAAAATTTTGGTTTTTTCATGCGAAAAATTTTATATGCAACAATTGATCAGCTGTTGGTTTTAATTTCGTGCGAAAGAAGTGCTGCTTATGTTATTTCGTGTGGAAAATTATGGTTGCCAGATGTATTTCACATGTTTTCCACAATAAGAACAGAGTACTGCTTTTGCGAAATTATTTCGCATATATTTCATTCCAAATATTTTGTATGTAGTTTGACAGCAGTTCGCACGAAATTATGAACAGAGTACTTAGCTTAATTAAAAAAAAATTGAAAAACTTTGATTCTTCTTGTGGATTATTTTTATTTGGTCTTTTAATTTTTTTTACATCAAGTCGAGAATATGATGTCATGTAAATGGCCGCCGCCACAGTTGATTGTCATTTGAGCCCTTTTTATGGCATTTTCCATCACTTTGGCCAAAACTTCCGGCGATAGGTCCTCACATTCTTGACGGATATTGTCTTTAAGAGCTGCAAGAGTCTGAGGCTTGTTGACATAAAACCGCGACTTCAAAAAGCCCCACAAAAAGAACTGTGGAGCGGTCAAATCAGGCGATCTTGCTGGCCAGTGCAAATCACCAAAACGGGAGATTAGGCGTCCGGGAAATGCATCCTTCAGCATATCGGTTGTGGCACGTGCAGTGTGTGCCGTTGCACCGTCCTGTTGGAATCACATGTTTTCCAATCCCAATTCATCAAGTTGCGGCAAAAAGAACTCGTTGATCATTGCTCTGTAGCGCTCACCATTCACAGTAACCGTTTGGCCCGCGACGTCTTCGAAGAAAAAAGGTCCGATGACTCCTCCAGCGAAAACAGCACACCATACAGTGACTTTGAGCGGGTGTAATGGCTCTTCGTGGGTTACACGCGGATTTTCAGTGCCCCAGAAGCGTAAATTTTGCTTATTTACGTACCCGCTAAGATGGAAATGGGCCTCATCACTCATGATTATTTTTGATGAAAAATCATCTTCCTCTTGGTGGTGATTAAGGATGGCTTGAGCGTATGTTAGACGCGATTGGCGGTCAGCAGCTAACAGCTGATGCACCAACTTCTGGACTTTATACGGAAACATCTTCAAATCTTGTGCCAAAATTCGCTGTAAAGACCGTCGACTGATACCCATTTGCGTGGCACGTGGTCTGGTCGATGTCGACGGCGCTTCCATGACATCCTCGGCTACAGCAGCAATATTCTCTGCAGAACGGCTACTCCGGGGTCTGGCACGCCTGGCAGCATCTCGTGTTATGCCAGTCTCTTCGAGGCGAGCGGCTAATCGTCGCAGTGTTTCACCAGTAGGCGTTGGACGGCCAGGAAATCTGCGACGAAATTCACGTTGTGCCAAAGTCACCGACCGATTATTGGTCAAATAAATAGTCAGCAATATTCCGCGTTCTGGAGCAGTGTAGCGTAACATTGTTTATTAACGTGTATTTCGCATGTGTTTACTAAACAAATGTCAAAACAGAACTGACATTAGGGGCCAATCGCAAAATTTATAGCATTTTCTGATAGGAGGATTACTTTTGCGCCACCTTGTATATCAATTTTTTAATTATTATAAAAAATAATAATGCATCCACAACAAAGGTGAAGGGCATATAAGATTTGGCATAGCCGAATATAGCACTCTTACTTGTTTATAAATACAATTTGAATGATTTATTAATGAATTAACGGCCGTATCTATAAGAAAAGTTAGCCACTGTGTATGCATCGCACATAACGATCTGCTAACTAGCAAACCGATTAAGCTTAGCAGAGAGTTAGCTAAGAGTTTATATATAATGCACTTTTGTCTGTCAATAAATATTTTGAAAATCAACTCTGAAAAGTGTGATGCATTGCCAACTATTTAAAAAAAAATCAACTCTGATGTATTTGTTGATATTTCTATTTAAGTTTTTTCCCTCAAATCATAAAAAGAAGAACAAAATGTGGAATTAGTTAATTTTATTTTGTTCCCATACAAAACATTTATAATACGTTTATTTAAAAATTTACTTTGACACAAAACAGTTGTTGTTTAAAGACTTAGCAAGTCTTTGATTTTGTTCGTTAACATGCGTTTAGCGAGTGGATAAGAAATACATTATAAATAACTCGTATGTTAAATCAATGCTAAATGTTGGTTATAAATACGGCTGTAATTCTTTAAAGAATGAATTCTTAAATGAACGAATTCAATGCTTTTGAATTAACTAAGGAATTAATCCTATCGTCATCTTTACGTTCCATACAAACGGAACCATCCTAATGTACATACACACACAATTCTTACATTTAATTGATGAATATAATATGAATGTCTTTGATTTGAAGATCAGGGTATTTATGTGTATACTAATCATGTTTACATGTAATTTATATTAAAGCAGGGTTGGGGACAACATTGCTCCTAGATCGTATTGGGGGAAAAACTTCCTCTAGAGAAAAACTTCCATACAATGAAAACCGATTCATTGTAATAAAGTCAACGGACATGAAGTTTAACAGAAAATTATTTGGCAACAACACATAAATTAACATTCCACACTAAATTTAATGGATTTTATTCTTTTCAATTACTTAAATTTATTGCGGATATCGAAGATTGTATTCAGTCTATAAAAGACAGAAGTTTAATATTCATAACAACACTAGACAACCATTTTAATGTAATACCAAAATAATAGA
Organism: Calliphora vomitoria; assembly: GCA_942486065.2. Taxonomy (NCBI): domain Eukaryota; kingdom Metazoa; phylum Arthropoda; class Insecta; order Diptera; family Calliphoridae; genus Calliphora; species Calliphora vomitoria. The sequence goes on along the minus strand of OW818031.2, from coordinate 11,819,035 downwards.
AAATATACATATAAGTATGTATAATAATATTCTAGAAACAATTTTGAATTATGAAAATACAAAATTTTTGTTTTCCATAATTGACATAATTGAAATACAGAAGATTTAGGTTCGTTTTCTCAATGTATCGACAAACTGCCTGTTACTAAATCTCAACATAAATTTATTTTGGTTTTCTCAATATACCGACAAAAAACATTATGTTCAGTTGACAATACCTCTCAAAATAGATGTGAAAGTTGGAAACCCTGTTGGCAGGGATTATTTTTACATACATCAGCTGTTTAATGTGGCCATCGACAGCCGAAATTTTTTGAAAAATTCATTATCCTTTATGATAAACTCTTTCAACATTCACTTGGAACTCATGTCAAATTAATGATAATTCCTCTATAAAACTTTTTTTTTAGATAAAATCTATTTAATTTCGTTTACAAAAACATAAAAACTATGAACAGCAGTCAGCTGATTGAATTTATCTATACGATAAATAAATAATTGGCTGATTAGGTCGGGTTAGCTTTGCGACAGAATAAAAGCAAATGAGTTATTGAGAAAACCAAATTTCTTTAATCTGAAGTTTTTCGTTGGGAAAAAATATAATCACCTAATGAGAAAACGGCCCTAAATGTAATATAATACTACGAAACACAGGTTTTTTTTTTATAAAAAAAAATCATTTTATTTTTCAACATAGTCTCCTATACTTTGTCCAACGTTTCTCCAATTTTTTTTTTATCCCTTCCACAAAATAAGATTTGTCAAGGTCATCAAGATAGGTATTTGTTTGTGAGATGATTTCATCGTTAGAGTCAAACTTCTTTCCGCCGAGCTATTTCTTCAGGTTTGGAAACAAGAAGTAGTCACACGGGGATAAGTCCGGAGAATAGAGCGGATGAGGGAGCAATTCGTAGCTTAATTCATGAATTTTTGCCATGGAAACTGCACAAATGTGCAATCCGTAATATTTTTATAAATAAATGGATTGAAAATTATTAATTTTTAAGATTTGATTTGATGATTTATTACATTGCTTTCTACGATTTATTTTAATCTCTAGATATGCTACTATTTTGGCGTTTGATGTAAAGGTGGAGAAAGAAGCACAAGAAATGGCTGATTCAGTAGGTGTCAAAATATTCCAGGCCGACATTATTTATCATTTGTTTGATAAATTTATGGCTTTCCGTGAAGAATTGAAACAGAAAAAGCGTGAAGAGTTCCGCTCAATAGCAGTCTTCCCATGCAAACTTAAGGTGAGTTAAAAAAATATATATTAGAAACTTATGTGTGTGAAGATAAATTTAAATATATTTAGCACAGACACAAACCATTTTTTTTTAGCCCAACCCATTTAACAGTTAACAGAGCTCTGTTAATCAGTTAACAGTCATAATATTTGAAATATAATAAACAAATTTATATCTACAATATCTGAAATAATTTCAGAATAAGAAAAAAAATTAAAAAATTAAAAAAAAAAACTATCCATTTTAAATAATAGATACATATTTGAACCCATCCAATAAATTTTAGTTTTTTTGAAAAAATAAATCTGGAGGATTTTTGGCCATTATGGAAATTAGGAAAAGGGCTCGGATATGAAATGGTAGTCCTAGGGTCACTAAATGGAACTGTGGTAGTGGGATATCTGAAATAATTTTCGGATTCCGATTAATTTGAGTTTTTTGAAAAAATAAATCTGGTTAGGATTTTTGGCCATTATGGAAATTAGGAAAAGGGCTCGGATATGACACTATATAGAAATGGTAGTCCTAGCGTCACTAAATGGAACTGTGGTAGTGGGATATCTGAAATAATTTTGGGATAATAAATTTCAAAAATATAAAATATTAGGACGTTAACTAGAGGAAAAAAACGGCTCTAAATATGCAAAATTCGCAATTATTGAAGTAACTAATTTTCGTTTAAGGACTGAGATCGAAAAATTTGTAACATACATATCCATATATAAATGTCTTTGTAAGTTTGTTGGTTTGTTTGAGCATCACGCCTAAACGGCTAAATCGATTTTATTGAAATTTGGAACGTATATAGATCCTTACTTGGAAGCGTCAATAGGCTATAGGGTCAAGCTATGTTAATAAAAATTAAACCACTAAACTTACAGTTTTTAATAATTTTTAATTTGATTGAAATTATTGTTACAACTAGCTGACCCGACAGACGTTGTCCTGTCCATATATTAGAAAAAATGTTTGTGTTCGATTTGTGAATTTGTGAGAAGCTGTTTGAATTATGAAAAAATAGTAAAAAGAGACAAACAACGTACTTTTAAATGATAATTTTTATTTATGTAGGTTTGAGGTGTGTTTAAATTACATTTGATTTGAAAATATGTACAATATATGGTGTTATATTTACATTTTGATTGAAAGATCGATGTTCAGGAACCAATTAAAATAAAGAAATACTTTTTTCTGTTGCTTTGCAGTGATATCGTAGTTTCCTTCATTGCAATGCTTTATGATACACGACATTTTTAGTTTTGTTGCCTGGCGCGTAAATAAATAATACTGATGGTGTTCCGACACGGGAACAGGCGACATACAATTGACCATGCGAGAAGCATGGATTTTCAAGGTTAATGCCGCAAACACGCAATGACTGCCCTTGAGATTTATTAATTGTCATAGCGAATGCAAGCCGTACCGGAAACTGCAATCGTTTAAAATCGAATGGCATGTCGGTCAGAGCCATTGGGATCCGTGGTATCAAAACGTCTTCTCCTTTGTACTTTCCTTTAAGTATTGTTGCTTCGATGACGTTGTTCATCAGGTTTTTTACCGCAAGTCGGGTGCCATTACAAAGACGTGGTTGGTTTATGTTTCGTAACATTATGATTACCGATCCGACTTTCAGTTGGAGATTTTGAGGCGGTAATCCGGGTAATTCCAGCGAGTTTAAAAACTCGGTTGGATAGTTGACAACATCATTTTGGGAAGTAACGGAATCCACCGATTTGTACGTCATCAATTCGACAGCAATTTCACCTTGAATCTTAAAATTCAATTCGTCGACATCAATGTTTTTCGCAGCCAATATAGCACGTTCGCTCAACCAATCATGATTTTTGTAATTTTGTGCAATGTTTGGAAATACCTTTCGGATTAGCTCGGATTTTGATTCGGTGAACTGACAGAAACCGGGGGGAAATTGAATGCAACCGGTCGAAATGTCAACCGGGATTTTGCCGTTGCCAATGTCCAGCAATTGTTTGGAAAATGCTTCTCCAGATTGATCGTTCTGCAGCTCGACACGCATGTTCACAGTCAATTTGAGTTTCTTGAAGTGTTTCCACAAAACGGACGACTTCAAACATGCATTAAGTTCATCGGCTGGCGTTGACCGTGGAATCACTGGCAATGTTTGCCGAAAATCCCCTGCCAACAGAATCATTGCACCACCAAAACGGCTTTGATTGTTTCGTAAATCTTGCAAAGTTTTATCTAATGCCTCCAAAGACTTTTTATGCGCCATTGTACACTCATCCCAAACGATTAGTTTGCTTTGCTGCAAAACTTTGGCCATTGCACTGTTCTTGGAAATGTTGCATGTTGGATTTTCATTGATGTGCAACTTCAATGGCAACTTGAGTGCTGAATGGGCAGTACGACCGCCTTCCAACAACGTAGCTGCAATTCCTGATGAAGCAAGTGCAAGTGCAATATCATTCTGCGAGCGTATCGTGGCCAAAATCAACGCAATCAAAAAAGTTTTTCCAGTTCCACCGGGAGCATCCAAAAAAAAAATTCCTCCAGTTCCATCTTTCACAACTTTCATAAGAGTGTCGTATGCATATTTTTGTTGTCGATTCAACAGTGGAACGTTTGTTCGTACTAATTCCTTCAAGGCATCGCAATCATATTGTATTTCGCGTCGCAACTCTTGATTAAATACGTCGTGCATCGGTCGATTGGTAGCTGCCATGCCTAACTCAGCCAATACCTTGTTCGCCATCATCAAGCACATGTCCTCAATTAAAATCTAAGCCTCGTTGTAAATTTCCTCATTCAGTTGCAAATTTGGATTTGATGTTCTAATACGCACCTGATGCAAAATATCATCACACATGGCATCTTTGTATTTGCTCCATAAATCAGTCGGTTTGGATGGGCAGCATGTTGAAACAATTATCGAAAACAGTGTTCGTATTTGATGAGCATTTGATGAAAGCACAGCATCTTCGAGGGTGCATTCCCAATGAGCGTCATTCTCCAACAATCGCAAGCGTTGACATGCTTCTCTATACGTGTCACACAATTCACCATTTATAGTTCTCAAATCTTGGAATGATGTTGGGCCACGAACGTTGACTAATAGCAAACGCAAATAGAAACACTCATCGTTTCTTGGATGAACTGTGTAAATACGACCTAATGCGTTGGTGGAAAATAAATTGGGGAAACCTGGAACAGGATTTCCTTGTTTCCGTCGTTGAAATTTCTTTGTCGATTGATTCCAAGTATAATATCTTGGCATTTCGGAGTATAGTAACGTTCGGGCAAATTCATCGTTCCTGCACATTTCAAAAAATCTGGTCAATGTTGTAGGTGGCGGTCGATCAACTCGTTGTAATACATTCTCCTCAGTAAAGTACACTCTTTGACCATTTTCCAAATGTACGGCTAAATGAATAACAGAAGGATGTCTTTCATGAATGCTAAATGAAAAAATGCGCCAAATTGCTTCGTTACTACTAACATAGCGGCCCATTTGAAATTGAGTGACTTCATCGATGGAATTCTCCGCACTAACTCCAATCACAGCCATGTCACTACCTTTGGTCACATATTTGCAGATGTATTTGATGGATTTCACGGAATGGCAAGATTCGACGTTGATATGTGCTTTGAATGTTTTGGAGAGTAGTGGCGAATACGGAACAATCCAACGGTTATCAATTTGAATGTCCTGCTGATTCACTTTCACCATTGTTGATCTTCCATTGTCAGCAATTGAACGGCGACGATACAGTGGGTAACCATCATTTCCGGTAATTGTTTCAGCTACTAATGGCCTTGGATAACGCTTCGAACATTTGCCGTCGACCATACACGGAGAAAGGATATTTAATGATCCACAGGGACCATGAATCATGTTTTTAGTAACAACCTCGTGCAAGCCTGGATCTTCTACTTCATCAGGAATTTCAGCTGATATCACATCATCGATTTCATTCGGTCTTATCTTCTCAATCAACCAAATGAGGATATGCGCGTGTGGTAGTCCGCGTTTTTGCCACTCTACTGAATACATCCAGCAGCGCGTCTCGCCGAACACGCGATACTTCACAATGAAATCCATCAGTGATTTTAATTTTTGTTTGAAGACTCTCGCGGTGACGTCATGGCGATCGATGGGTGATTGGCCAGGGAATAATTCTTGCAAGTGAAAGTTATGAATAAATCTGCTGTACCGTAGTGTCGAACGTAGGTTATAGCATCCTGAGCATATTCATGCATATGGCGAGGACTTCCGACGTACGTTGCTGGGAGAATCGTCATCCGGCCGATATTGTGTGCGTTCCCGTCCACATTTATGGCATCTCGAAGGTGTATGTACTCTTCGGAACGCAGTTTTTTCTGGTTCAATCTAATGAATGTCAATCTTTCTGTTTCTATTTTTACATACATATCGACAGCATATTGGTGGAAAAGACGACGACATTTCAATATGTGATTGTCCTCATTTTCACGAACCATCAGTCGAAATGCATAATAGTTCATTGAACTTACTTTTTTGTTTGTTTCAGCGCCTGTACATTAATTTTCGCGTCAATAAAATTAATTGATCTTATAATAGAAAAAATATAGATTTGATATTCACCTGTAAGCGGATTTATCATTTTGATCGAGAAATGATAACCGTCTTCACCTTGCCAAAATATGATTGGATATTGTAACGCATCATATGATCGGTGAGTTTCGTACACACGCTGCTGCTGATTATTTCGTCGATGTAGAACGATATCACGTGATTCCAAATTTTCACCAACGACGACAATGGCGACATCATCAATTGTTGGTGCATTGAAACGTCTTGCGTGTTCTCCCGTAGGAGTCTTATCGGCTCTGATAACAATTTTGTGATTATCAGAGGGCATGCGGTCTAGTGCGGTTTTGAACAATGCAATCAATTGATTGTGTTGATGGAAAAAAGTTTGCAGTTGCTCAACAATTGGTCTTTTTACCGAACTGTTGTATGCACAACGCTGTTCTACTTCTTGTGGAGCATTGCCCATGAAGTAAATCTGCAGAAATTTATAGTCAGCACCCGGAACTGGCAAAAGCGAACCTGCTCGATGATATATTTGACCTTGAATCTGTAATGTTTAATTTACATAAGAAAACAAAATAAAATGCTGTAAGTGGTGAAATTACCTTGAAAGTAGGCATGAAATTATCCCGAATCACATTTGTTGCGCCAAATGAAGTCATTTGGAAACAATTGTTGTAGTTCTGGATTTGTGTTAGGAAATGCTTGGAATGAGCTCCTGTTCCAGAAACCAATGAGAGCAATGGCTCTGGTGGTGGAATCAACGGTGTCAATTTCACTTTGCCACTTGCGCAACACAATCCAGGAGTTTCATTTTTATATTTCAATGCCTTACAATGTGGGCATACAACGCTCATCGAACCAATAGCAACGGAATGGTCTGCACTGTAATCGACTGTCCTGTTGTAATGAAATGCAGCTCGATGAGTATTTAACGCAACATTTGTTTCTCTTCTTGCACGTACATTTGAATTAATTATCACTCGGTTGGATTCTATAGAACGATTGTGTCTCATTCGATGCATATCTACTTCGTTTGCATATTCTCTTTCTTCTTGTGTACGTGCAGAACGTGTTTGTGATAATCGATTTCGTTCAATTTCATTTCGCTCTTCGAGTTGTTCCGTTTGATTAGATCGAAAATACGCTTGATTTGAAGCATTGCGAGTTCTGCGACCTAAATTGCTCCTTCTTATTGGCGGCATTACAATGCGATAGAATTTATTGACTTTGCTCTTACCTTTTAACCGTTTATAACTTCAAAACCCACAGTCTATAGTAGGTTAATCTATAAATTTGTTTGAGGTAACACGATTTAACTTATTTCAATTAATGAATTGATTGCAATGTACTTACAATGGAATCTTAATTCAAAAAAAAACTTATCACCGTTAGTTAACTTTTTTAGAAACACTTTAAACTTTTTTTAATTCACAATTAACAATTGCACTTATTTCATTTTTCGTCCACCGATTAATTTGATCAACAATTTGACAATAAGCAGTCAATCAACATTTGCACAAATAAATTGGAATGTAAATAAAAAAGTAACGGTATTTTCGGACAAATCGCGAAACAATACAAAAGTAATAACAAATGAGTTATTTACAACATAAGAATATCCCAGCAAAAACTTTACTTACAAATAAGCCGAAAAATAAGGAGAATTTGACAAATCGGTGCAGCCGTTTTCCGATTTTAGATAAATCGAAAAAAGTGGGCGTAAAAGTGGGCGTGGTAAATTTTTCTTTCAGTAAAAACTTAAATTAGATTACTACGATCATTTAAATAAAAGATTAGCCATATCGGTGCAGCCGTTTTCCGATTTTAGATAAATGGAAAAAAGTGGGCGTAAAAGTGGGCGTGGTAAATTTTTCTTTCAGTAAAAACTTAAATTAGATTACTACGATCATTTAAATAAAAGATTAGCCATATCGGTGCAGCCGTTTTCCGATTTTAGATAAATGGAAAAAAGTGGGCGTGGTAAATTTTTCTTTCCGTAAAAACCTAAGTTGGACTATGACGAACATTTCAGTAAAAAAATTGTCCAAATCGGTCTAGCCGTTCTCAACTGATGCAATTACCAACGAACGACAATTGATTTTTATTTATATAGATTAAAAAAATATATATATTTTTATAGTTCTAATCACTAATAATGAAATTTTGAACCTTTTTCGAAAACCCTTCCATTAGGGTTTTTATAGAGCTTTATGTCACTTTGTTCGAACAGGTTACCCATCTCCGTTTAAAATCTACCACACTTTTGGACACCTTTTTTGTGCTCTTCAATTCTCTTTTAACAAGAGCCCAATATAACTCCACTGAACTCAGCTCCAGGCAGTTTGGAGGAATTGCCTCTCTTGGTACAAATACCACATTATTGTTCTTGTACCACTCAAGACCATTCTTACCATAGTGACAGATGCCAAATCAGGCCAAAAATAAGTGGACACATTAAGAAGTCTTATGTCTTTCACTTTTCGTACCAAATAGTCCGAGTACTGACCTAACTCTATCCAATATCGACAGTAACATCGTCTCCCATGACAGGATATCATGGGCGATTGACAGTTTCTCACCGTTCAAGTCACCTGGGCCAGATGGTATATTGTCAAAGATGCCTCAAAGTGCAAAAAGTATATCATCCCCTGGCTTCATAGAATATTAACGCTATGTCTCTCTATCAACCATGTTCCGGTTAACTGGAGGAAGGTCAAGGTCGTTTTTATTTCCAAAATTGGCAAAAGAAGTCGCGAGAAGGCGAAGGACTTACGTCCGATTAGTCTTTCTTCTTTCCAGCTTAAAACGTTGGAAAGACTCATTGACGCTCATATAAGGCATCGACTTGAGGGTACAACACGACTCTCTAATAGTCAGCACGCCTACCTTAAGGGTCGCTCTACAGAGACAGCTCTGCATGAGGTCATGAGGAGAGGGTGCTTTCAGCTCTGCATGAGATCGTAAGAGTTATAGAGAGATCTCTCGAATTCAAACAGTACACAATAGCAGCCTTCCTGGATATAGAGGGTGATTTCAATAATGTAACTACTCTTGCAATTCAGCAAGCTCTTACTAACCTAGACGTTGAAGAATATATCAATGACTGGTTAGTAACAATGCTGAAATCAAGAATAGTTACAGCAAATCTTGGTAATAGCGTTAAGTCCAAGCTAGTTGGCTTATCGTTATTAACTCGATCCTCATTGATCTAGACAGAAAAGGGATAAAAGTTGTCGCTTATGCGGACGATGTGGTGATACTCGTATCCGGACGTGATCAGTGATAGTATGTCCACTGCTTTAGGGTTGCTCGACAACTGGGCCACGGTAAGTGGTCTTGGGGTGAATCCAAGCAAAACGGAACTTGTACTTGTACCAAGATTCCAAGCTTCAAACTTCCACGGTTGAAAAATTGCGAAATCCCCCTTTCAAATAATGCAAAATATCTAGGTATTATACTGGACTCTAAATTGTCATGGAAACTGAATACTCAACACAGGGTGAAGAAGGCAACGGTGGCCTACTATACCTCTCGTAAGATGTTTGGTAAAAAATGGGGACTTAGTCCCAGCTTAGTTAAATGGATGTATACGGCTATAGTACGTCCAATTCTTACTTATGGATCTCTTGTCGTAGACCAACTATACAAAGTCCAGAGATCAGCCAGCATTGGTATGACCGGCGCACTAAGAACTAGTCCTTCAGAGGCACTGAACACTATACTGCACCTTGTGCCAATAGACCTTCACATAATGGCCACCTCTGCCTGCAACGCAGCGAGGCTTCATGCATCTGGTTGTTGGAGATCGAGAAACTATGGCCATGCGGGGATTCTGAGTCTATTGCCTTTGATCATTCTCCAGCCTTCTGACTATATTACTCCATACACAGGCTTTGATAGGGTGTTTAAGGTCTTGATTCCCTCCAGGAGTGAGTGGGGTAATCTCATGTACGAATATGACACTAGGATATATACAGACGGCTCTAAAATGAGCTGTGGTGTTGGTTCTGGCGTTTTCTGTGACAATCTTGGGGTAGGCATCTCATATCGTCTTCCGAATGAGTGTAGTGTTTTCCAGGCGGAAATTTATGCAATCATGGTAGCTTGCAATACACTTCATGATCATCATACTCGTGGCAAAAAATATGTATCTTTGTTGACAGTCAGGCGGCACTTCTTTCACTGAACGCCTACACAACTTCATCTTCATTAGTCAGGCAATGTAAGAATTCTCTGTCAAGGCTAGGTCGTCTATTTAACATTACTTTGGTTTGGGTCCCTGCGCACAGAGACCACTACGGCAATGAACAGGCAGACGAACTAGCCAGAATGGGATCTGCCTTAGACACCTGCAATGCGGTCTCAGTAGCAATTCCACTGGGTACTATTAAAGGCATTATCTTCAGACACTTTCTTACAAAGGCTAAGAATAGATGGCGTAATTTAGACACATGCAGGGTAGCCAAGTTGATGTGGCCATCTTTTAACGAAAAACGTACTGATAACCCGGAATAGAAGGGATATATCAAGCAGTATTAACGGGACACTGGACGTTAGGCAAGCATGCAAATCGCCTGAGACTCCCTTTTAACGGCCATTGTCGCAGTTGTAAAGATAGGGAAAAAGAGGAAACGATTTTCCACCTTCTCCGCGAATGCCCAACTTCATGGCCAACTATATACTGACTAACCTTGGTGAGGTAGCTGGGTACAAACTCAATGACCTACTGAGATATCTCACAGCTACCGACTTTTTTTTCATACATTTTATATACATTACGTTGTAAACGACATTACATCTAACGAGTGGTGTGGTCTTGTCAAAACGGGGTCCTTTCGACCCTACTTGATTGTTCGCACGCAGCGAACTACCACGTAAACCAAACCAAAAAACCTAACCGGGCTGCTTTCCTACCGGATGTGTCGGGAACACTTTTGAAAATGCTTTCTATTTGTTTGGCTTTAGAAACATCATGTGGACCATTCCTTCTACCTGAACCAGGTTTTATATCAACGGACAAGTTCTCCCGGTACTGTTTAATAACATTGGAATCAGTTTGACGGCAGACCTTTGATTGTTTGACCAACTTCTTGTAGGACCAAGTTGGGTTTTGTTGAAAATATTTAATAATTTTAGTACGCACTTTTTTCTGGTCACTCATTTTAATCAGATTAACAACAAATAAACATTAAAAAATCAAATAATACTTGGGTTAAAAGTTTTAATGAAAAACGTGTGTTACGAATTTTACGATCTCAGTCCTTAGAAGTATAGCATGTATTAGCATTTTTTTTATCTTGGACTTGCTCAAGAACCTACTAAGTATATATTTGATCAATAAACTAAGTTGTTCTATGTTGTTTAAAAGGAAAAACTTGCAAATACGAGTTAATACGAGTATTCCATGTACATAATATGTATGTATTCTATATAAACCAGATAAAACGCAACTCAGTATGTACATATGTATATATGTATAATATTTAGTATGTATTACCAACTCTATTTCCACTGAGATGTGAATGAAACATTCTTTTGTGGTTGCTGCTGGTGAGCAACATGTTTTCGATCAAGTTTGTTTTTCTTCTTTTTGTGTTTCTTATAAAGAAGAATGAGGATACTCGCACTGTAATTGCGTTCTACAGGCGGATGTCAGCATTTATAGTAGACGGTTGTTGTTATAGTTATTGTTGTAGTTGTTGCTGTTGTTGTTGTTGTTGTTGTGAGCGTACAGGTGTAAAATGCAATCAACCGGATGAAGATACATTTATAACCCTAGAAGCATGTCAGAAATTGTGTGAAGTAATTGTATTAGCTGAAGTTGAAGTTGGAGCATCGGATGAAATAAGTAGTTTCAATTAAGATAATTATTCTGTTGCTGACTGTATGTATGGATGTATGGATGTATGTATCTATGTATTGACGTTACGTTGATGGTGCATGACTAATGGCTGTATGTAGTGCCGGCATCAACATCGATCACAACCTTAGAGAAATATTGAGAATTTTCTTAACTGGCATTTAATGATAAACGTATTCTTTGAAATAAATTTATTTAAAAAAAAGCTGCAATTTTTCATTATATTGTAGTTTTACAGGTTTATTTTAATCACAATATCACAAACAGACAAAAAACAAATATTGTATAAATTAACTTAAATGAAATGCTTTAGTAATAAATTCATACTAAGTTCTAAACTTCCTTAAGTTTAAAAATGCTTGATCTTATAGAACAAATATGCAGTAACCGTTTACGTTACACCTATAATAACTCTTCAGCTCGACAACCGTTACCGAAATTATGGAAAATAACGTTACCTCTAAAATACCGTCACTTTTATTTTATGAGAGATATTGGGGGGATCTTGTGAAATCGCAAGTGAAGAACTTGGGATTTAAAATAAAAAGGATTAAAATTAAGGTTGGTAACGCTAATTTGGATTATTTATATATTTCAATAAGCTCTGTTATTGAAATCAAACATTTTCATCTTCTATCTATATATATATAAAAGAGTAACGTTACTGACTGAATGAATGACTGACTGACTGATTCATCATCAAAACGATCCGATAAGAAGGGATTTTTGGAAATTCGAACGTTTAGGGGATAAAAAAAGGGTAAAAACGGGTAAATTCGGTAACCTTATATCTTCAAAACTAATAAAGATACAAAAAAACTTAAAATAGCATGTTACTCCATTTAAAAAATAAGCTGACAGGTGTTTCGTACTTTTTCGAAATTCGAACCTTTTAGGGGAGAAAACGGGTAAAAACTCTATTTTGGTACCTTTTTGGCACCCTATGTATCTTTTAAACTAATAAACATACAAACAAATTTTAAATCGTATTCTTTACTTATCAAAAAATAAAAAAAAATATATGTTCGGTACTTTTTGGAAATTCGAGCCCTTAAGGGATAAAAATTGTGTTTATTTTTGGTACGTTTTCATAAAATATGTTTTTTTTTTTTATAATTTGACATAGAGATACGAATATTTTATTATGAGCTCCCACCACGATACAGAAATTTATTTGAATATAATTTTACCACCGTAATGGGGATAAAGGTACCAAAAAGGGGATAAAATCGGGAAAATACATTTTATTTGAAATTATTAAGCCAATTTTGATAATTTTTTTAACATTGGATTGATACAAAAATTAACTAACAGGTTGTTATTTGGAACTCGAGTGCCAAGGTTTATATTTGACCAAATCCGGGTAAACAGTTTGGTACTTTTATTAAAACATATTTTTTCTTGGGCACATTAACACAGATTTTAATCGTTTGAGACATGTCTTTAGCATAAACAATTTTGCAAAATGGAATATTTTTAAATTTCAAACTTGAGGGGTGTTCAAGGAGGAAAAGGGAAATTGGTACTTTTCTCCTAATGGTACTTTTTTAATATTTTACATTATTTTACTTATCGACATTAAAGTTAGCTGGTATGGGGGGATAATATTTAGGTACCAAAATGTGAGAACTGAAATATAGGTACTTTTTTATTGTTCTTATGGTACTTTTTGAATTTTCTATAACAATGGACTTAGAAACATGAAATTAAGCATATATGCTCCCAAGTGAGTGAGAATTATAGGGGGAGACTTTTTTTTGTAGTTTTTCTTTATTGGAATGGTACTTTTTGTAATTTCTCCAATAATGAACCTAGAAACATGAAATAAAGGTTATATGGACCCGAGTGAGTGGGAAACCACAAGTGTGGGCTTTTTGGTACTTTTTCTATATTCTAATGGTACTTTTTAAAATTTCTATAACAATGGACTTAGGAACATGAAATTAAGCATATATGGTCCTAAGTGAGTGAGAATTCTAGGGGGAGACTTTTTGGTACTTTTTCTTTATTCGAATGGTACTTTTTGTAATGAATTAATAAACATGAAACTAGAGACATGTTATACTGAATTAGTATTAATTCACAAACGGAGACTTAATAGTACTATTTATTTCATCCAAATGGGGTGGCGCGGGGCGCACCGGGTCAGCTAGTAATTTATAATTATTTAAAAAATAGCGGCAACGGTATTTATAGGTAACGGTATTTACGATTATATCGGTAACGGTAATTGTATTTATTCCCGTAACGATAGTTGTTCCGTAAGGTTATTTTGGGGGTAACGGTAGCCAACCTTGATTAATATATATTTAAAAATTATAAGCGAATATTATTGAGAGTCACTGTACGCACGTCGTCTATGTTTACATATGTATGTGGTGGGTAGTTTGAATTTCTTTCTTTCAAAACAAGAATTCGTAGACGTTGTTGAACGGAAATTGAGTTGCAATTAACATGATAAACAGTGTATGTGGCTGGGTTTAAATGCTTAATAAAAGATATGGTCATAAGATTGTTATGAAAGTCACTACACCTGTAAGACAGTGGTGTAGACAGTTTAAGTCTAGGAATAAATGCCATACAGCTATATAATTTACATTCTATCTCTTTGTTTTTATTACAGATACTGCCACAATTTATATTCAACAGTCGTGATCCCATTGTTATGGGCGTAATGGTGGAAGCTGGCATTGTTAAAGTCGGAACACCGATTTGTGTGCCCAGCAAGGAGGTAAGTGCAAAATTTTTCGTTTCCATTTTTTTCTTTATAACATTAGATTATGTCAAAACCAAAACTAGACATTTAAACAATTGTGGACATTCATTGCAACTAAATGAATGAATGTCTTTGTAGTGTTTGCTAGCTAGTGTAGTAAGTGTAAGTAAATAAATATAAAAAAAAACCAACTAGACTTGATTGAAATAACACCCACCCTTCATTATTACGCCATGGTTTTCTTACATTCCATAACAAATTAACTGTATGTATGTCTGTATGATAAATATTAAACTGATAATTTATCATACTCCTTTTATATGTTTAGAGCATGTTGTTGAAACTTTGTTGACTCAGGTGTGATAGATAGTTGGTGGTTCCACATTAAGAATTGTTTAATATGTTGATTTTAATTATCAATATGTAGTGGCGTAATAAATTTTGTAGTCGTCATTAATGAAGAATGTTTTCATTTACTGGGGGTAAATGTTAAAATTAGTTGTTACACTTGCGGGAATGTGTAGCATTTCTTGTCCATAAAGACTCACTGTGCCTGTGTGTTTTTGAAGTTTTGAATGAAATAAAATTGATTCATTCATACCAGTATGTGTCAAATTTGTTTGCAACATCCTGCATAATGGTTAAAAAATTTTAAACTCGTTTCGCTGCAACCCTTGAAAATACTTTTGTATTTCACCTTTTTGCATACATATACACACTTACTCACTCGCTCAGATATTCCAGATTTGGTTTCAGCATTCTTCTTTTAAAATCGTCATGTTGAGAACATGTTTTTGTTTATTTTTTTTATTTTTTATTCGTTTGATACTTTTACTGTTGCCTTTCGTTATTATCATCCGGCAAAATCATCCATTGGTAATTATGACTTCCTCAATTACCCAAGAGTATGTTGTTTCCCGTCCCTTTTTGCTAAAAACTATCATTACAGCAGAGTCTAGTTACTGTGAATATCAGCACAAGGAATTTATCAGATTGTCGGTATTAAACGATGTGTCATAGAGACCCGACTCTGAACGAAATAAAGACAAAAATATCATCTTTTCACTCGAACAGTTTCTTCAGAAATGCGGTCCAAATAGCTAAATAAGTTGATACTTTTTCAATGTCGACTGAAAACGTATAAAGTTTAGAAAGATTTTATAAAAAACTTTGGTTGGTAGCTCCTACCAAACAGGAATCAATAAGATTCTGTTTTGAAAATACCACACCACTCAACGAGATATATGAAAACTATATCAAATTCAGACGCTAATAACTAAGGAGTACTAAATCCAACCGGTTGCATTTAGTTATACAACTAAGGACTGAGATCGAAAAATTCTTAACACACATATATGTTAAAAAAAATTAAACCACTAAACTTACAGTTTTGATTTTATTATAACAATTTACAAAAAAAATATTTTTATAGTTCTAATCACTAGTGATGAAATTTTGAACCTTTTTGGGAAACCCTTCCATTATGGTTTTTATAGTGATTTCTGTCACTTTGTTCGAACAGGTTGTCCATCTCCGTTTAAAATCTACCACACTTTTGGTCACCTTTTTTGTGCTCTTCAATTCTCTTTTAACAAGAGCACAATATCTCTCCACTGGCCTTAGCTCCAGGCAGTTTGGAGAATTTGCCTCTCTTGGTTCTTTTACCACTCAAGACCTTTCTTACCATAGTGACAGGGTGCCAAATCAGGCCAAAAATAAGTGGACACACTAAGAAGTGTTATGAATGGAAGCATCCTTTTTTGTAAACATTTCTTCATGTAAATTTCGGTATTTATAGAGCCCTTTGCAACAAATGTTTGGCTTTTTTGCCGCAACTGCATATTGCTTGCCATACCAAGAGCTTTTTGGGAAATTTTGTCTGGTTTTGGGTCCTAAACTTTTCTACAACATTCCCTCGAGCATCAGCAATATCAAAATTTTGACCCGGAAGCTACAAAAAAATCTGCCAGAACATACATTTCGGCATCCATTATGCAGCATGTATATTTTTTGTATAAAATTTGACTTCAATTTCCGTGCTCTGTCTTTGGCCTCTAAATTTTTAGCAGAGTTTCTGTCAGGAACTTTTTGAGCCTTGTATGTTTTTGAACCTGCATTGGCTTTAACTTTTCGTACCAAACAGTCCGAGCACTGAGCTAACCGGGCAGCTTTCCTACCGTATGTGTTGGGAGCTCTTTTGAAAATGCTTTCTATTTTTTTTGGCTTAATAAACATCATGTGAACCATTCCTTCTAGCTGAACCAGGTTTTCTATCAACGGACAACTCCTCCCGGTACTGTTGAATAACATTGGAAACAGTTTGACGGCAGACCTTTGATTGTTTGGCCAACTTTTTATAGGACCAAGTTGGGTTTTGTTGAAAATATTTAATAATTTTAGTACGCACTTTTTTCTGGTCACTCATTTTCATCAGATTAACAACAAATGAACATAATTGGCATAATACTTGGGTTGAAAGTTTAAATGAAAAACGTGTGTTAAGAATTTTACGATCTCAGTCCTTATATCGACCAATTTGATGTCCTTGCTAATTTAGCTTGCTCAAAAGTTTGTATCTGGATAAAAGAAGAGAGTTTCCTCTTTTCCGCGACCGGTTGAATGGAAGACCGAGTATACTTGCATACTTGCCGATCGCCCAGTGACCAGTTAACACTGCTATTAGCTTTGAAATGTGCTTTCGGTTCCCATTCAGGAGTTCTGTACTGAATTTCTTGTTGTATGATGGCTAAAATTATCTGGCTGTTTTGGATGTTTACAATTTGTGCCACCTATTGTCTGAAGATTTCGTTTTCAATGGTCCCAAGCGGAATTGCGCAAGATACTGCATTTGAGACATCCAAAACTGAACCTTCTTTTACCATAATAGTCTCTATGCGCAGGGATCCAAACTAAACTGATGTCAATTTAGATGAACCTTTAGTCAGAATTCATCACAGAAGACTTCAGATCCAATACTTTTATGTCATATCCAAAGCAGAACCTTCTCTTACCATAGTAGTCTCTATGCTCAGGGACCCAAACTAGATTGATGTCAGTTAGATGAACCTTTAGAATTCATCACAGAAGACTCCAGATCCAATACCACACTTCATCGTTAAACCATCAGTGTACATATACTTTTATGTCATATCCATTAAACAGATAAAGACGTATAAATAGTTATTTTTAGAAACTTCAGGGTCAAAATCCAGCAAAACTAAAGAAGTCAGTCAATGAAATCTTTTTAGGCAGTAATTTCCATTAATGTTTAATTATATATTTGTTGGGTTATTTGATACATATGTGCTCAGGCAATCTAGCGTGAAGTCTATCGTCACTTTAGTGTACCTAAGTAATCTGAGATGTAGTCACATAGCTAATACTGTAATACTCATGCCCTAAACTAATGATTTTACCAATCATTGGGGTAAAATCACTTGTTTGGCACACTTAGTATTATATGTATGTATACTTGTCATCAATGAATGTAGAAATTTACACCAAAGAGCTTCGGCAGATGCTGCTGTTGTCCTTGTTAATACAGGACTGAATACCTAAATATATTTAATCCAATTAAGGTCTCTTGAGCTGTATAACAACAAGACAAATTTAGCCAACCCAATATTGAGTTTATCTGGAAAGGGATGTATAGAACGGCTGAAAGACTTAAAGTATATAACAGAAACAAGATAAAATCCTTAAGCTTCTGGAAAAATTTAATTTTTAAGAGTGTATTGAAATTCTTCTTTAGCTGCAACATTTCGTTGTTCGTCTTAACCTGACCCCATAGTTTTAGGCATAATAAATACTGCTTTGCTTCAGTTCTCTTAAAATGAAGTTTTATCATAAATTTCTTGTTTCCTTTCAATTTACCTTCACGTTCTTTGTGTTAAGTTCTCCTCTCTCTCCCTCTCTCTCTCTTGAGAAATTCTGAGTAAAGTTTTGTGGTTGATTGGTGGTTTGTTACTTAAGAATTGCAATATGTTTAGGTTTTCTGTTTGATTTAAAAATTGGTACTCTTATTTAGATCGTTTCCATGCCTCTGTAAATTTGCTAAATAAACAACAACAACAACGACAACACCAATAAAAATCCAAGTGATTGCGCCTGTAGTTGAGTGGAAATAAATTGGGTTGTCATTGATCTGAAATTTGTCTCTAGAGAACCAGTTGGTGGCAGTTTTGAGCCGGTATGGCCTGATATGTTGCTGCTGCTTCCTATAGCGCAAACAGGCAAGAAACTATTAAACCCGTTGGGCATGTTTTGTTCTTTTTATTATTGTTATTTGAAATTTTAATTTAAACTCTTGTTTTGTTGGTTATAACATGCAAGTAGGTATGTTTTAATTTCCTTTTCAGTAGCAACTACAAGAATCATCCTCAATTGCTTCGTTTTTTTTTTTGTTTTTTTTTGCGGTTGTTGTTGCGCTTCTTGCCGGTTGAAGTTGGTAGTTTTAGCAACTTTAATTGTGTGAATGAATTTACGTGTTTGCGTAAATTACACTACTCTACAGCAATTAAAACTACTTGTTTTTTTTTAAATAAACATTGTAACGATGTATCCGAATCAAGTAAATCATCATTCTGTATCTTTTAGATAGATTATATCTTTTATATTTTGATTTTTTCATTTATTTAAACAATTAAATTTTGTTAAAGATAATAAATCTAATGTAATTAATCATTCATTCGAATTAATCATGCCATTATGTGGTCAAGGCCTTTTCTGCATTTCCATTATGGTACGAAATGCTCGCTTTTACGTTTTATCCTTATAAATTGTACATTATGTTCAAACATTTAGTATCAAACTTGTAAATTCAGGAAAAATTTTCAAAAATTTTAAATGCTTGTAAGTTATGCTCACAATTTATGGCTCAATATACCGGAAATATAAACAAAATGTCATAAGAATTTATTCACCTGAAAATCCACTTGCCTTTGGGTGCATAGACAAAGAAATTTACTTCAAGGAGAGTGTATAGAAGCAACTGTTGTCTTTTTCAAGAGAGCTCAGGGAGAGAAATTTTTCATGTCATATACTGACAAAAATAAATTGCCATGTTTTGTTATAACTTTTCTGTGTCATTAAATTCCCTTTCCACACAAACCAAATATATTTCCACGGTCTGAAGTTCTGAATAGTTTGGTATATTTGTCGTCCTTTAAAGAGCCATTCAGTCATACTGTAATTATGGAAATTTGTGAGTTTATTAATCGCATTCTCAAAAAAATGTTCGATTATTTTAACACAACTGCTTAAAGCATATCAATGATTTTCTCACTTTTTTAGGCACAAACAATAAATAAACCGACTGGAGCAACATTTAGAACACATCATAGTTTTATCCAGTGTCAGTCATGCTTCTGAAGATTTCGATTTTAATGGTCCCAAGCGGTATTGCATCTGAGATATTTAAAGCGGATTCATATTTGGCCTGCTCATTGCCGTAATAGTCCCAATGTACAGATACCAAAGCTAGAGTGATGTCAGATAGACTACACAGAGATAGACCACAAGAGATTCGTTATAGCAACCGAATTTGTTGCCAATCGAATGATTCTACCTTAGTGACCGAATTTTACAGTTGCGGCTACAAAATTTTGGCAGGGGTAACAAAAGTTTGGTTGCTTCAACCGAAATTCTTCATTGTCAGCTGACTTTCTGTTGATAGAATCGAAAAATTCTATGTGAGCAACCGAATCATTCGATTGGCAACATATTCAGTTGCCATCACGAATCCGTTTTCTCTGTGTACTTTGCCTTGACAGTTCGTCCTAACTACCTTGCCTTGACAGTTCATCCTTACTCTGTCTGACTAAGGTATATGTCAGATAGACTACCTTGCCTTGACCTTACTTTGTCTGACTGAGGTAGATGTCGCCTGGCTATCGATGAAAATACAACTGCTCCCACGAATATTCCTTTCGCGTAGAATTCTACATGCCTGCCTTATCGTCTGAAATAAGCTGGCTTTATATTGAAAGACGTATTGAGAATCATAACTTGAGTTAAGTCATATTCATTGGACTTGTTACCCCCTTCATTCAGAGTTCGTGAGGGAAGTTATATAATCAGTGCTTTGATTTAGAAGCGAGGGAAGTAAATTCAGTATCCTTGCATGTCCATACGTTGTGGATCTCTAGTGCCCTGTGCCAGATAGCCTTATTGTTCTGCATCGGAAATAGCTATTTGGTGAAGATCTATTGAAGTTAGGGTCATAATAGTGTTCAGAGCTTCAGAAAGACTAGTGCGTAATGCATCTGTGACACTGATACACGCAGATTTCTGAAATGGGTATTGTGTAGAAAATTCTGAGATTGCGATGAAGATTCTGACTAGTAGTCATCAATTCTTTTGACATAGATTTGATTGTCTCCTGTACCGCAATTTTGTAACTTTTTATACTTTCCTACCGATGTCGTTAAGTAACGAAACATATCGGTTGCTTTAACGAATTTAATATTCACTGTTTGAAGTTAACGATTTCTCGTTATGGCTTAACTAGAATATTTTATTTGTCGTAAACCTACCGACAAATTTCGTTATCTACCGACTATTTTTAGCGAAAATAATCGGTAAAATTTAATTCGGAATATCTCTTAACGATAAATATTGCTAACTAATGAATTTTGATTACTTAACGACAAAATTTTGTCGTTAAAAAGTTACAGTACCTTGTTGAGTCTTGTTAAAGACTAAAGATTCCTTAGTAAAGAGTTTTTTAATTTTAAAAAAACACTATAGCCCCTATCGCGAATCAATATTTCACATGAAATGTGTTCCTTTTCCCATTTTTCGTTCATCAACTTTGTTCACGTGAAAAAATTGCCCATGTTGTGAACAAAATCTACTATTGTGAATGAAAATTTCATGGGAATATCAAGACAGAAATTTTTCACTCGAGGGAAATGGATATTTCATGGGACATAAATTTCACATGTTATAGCCAATAGGGGTGTATGTAAAATAGAATTGGACGTCAAAATCTTTATTATGATCCGAAAGAACAATCTCTGATCCGAAAAAGCAGCTACTACGCTGTAAGTGGTTCATTCGGAAAATAAACTTTCAATCACTCTTTCCAGCATTGTTAACGGTATCTGGTGAATTACTCCAGTAAAGCTAATTTCCAAGTCTTGAATCGTTGCTGGCTTATCGACGAAGACTTTTGATTTCATATAACACCAAAAAATCCATTTGTGTGATATTACACGATCTAGGCGGCCAGTAGACAGGTCCGGAACAATAAATTAGCGAAGGTCAATGATTGCTTTATTATCAATGGTTTTGCAGAAATTAATCCATGAATTTATGTTCGTGATTTAAAGCTTTCTTATAAGCATTGTGCTTAACTCGTCAAGGTTGCCAGAACTTATTTTTATATTTCATTAAAGGCTCTATGAGCTTCTTACATAATATGTGCTTTAGAATCCTACTGAACTTAAACCAGTCAGTTAATAAATTTTTTTGTTTCATAGTGCATTGTCCATTCTCCATTTATTGGCCGATAACATTGATTAATCATTTATAAGTGTAATAATGTCCAAAAGTTTTTCCCACACTCAGAGAAAAACTGCAACTTAAATATTAATTTAATAATGTTTATTGTAATAGATTATAATAGAAAAATTATATTGAAATACGATAAATCAATAATTTTCAACTTTTAATTAACATTGTTCCATATTGAAATAAAAATGTTCAACATTACTAGACTTTCGTTAATGTTTCTTATGGATTCAATATGGATTTTATTGATTTTAAGTTGTTTTTTCTCTGGATGCACCTATTAAGGACTGATATCGAAAAATTCTTAACACACGTTTTTCATTAAAACTTTTAACCCAAGTATTATTAGATTTTTTTTTTTTTATCAAGTTACCTTTGTAAAGCATGTCAGTTATTTTATTTAATGTCAACTATGTTCATTTGTTGTTAATCTGATTATAATGAGTGACGAGAAAAAAGTGTGTACTAAAATTATTAAATATTTTCAACAAAACCCAACTTGGTCCTACAAAAAGTTGGCCAAACAATCAAAGGTCTGCCGTCAAACTGATTCCAATGTATCGGGAGAACTTGTCCGTTAATAGAAAACCTGGCTCCTGTAGAAGGAATGGTCCACATGATGTTTCTAAAGCCAATAAATAGAAAACATTTTCAAAAGAGCTCCCAACACATCCGGTAGGAAAGCAGCCCGGTTAGCTCAGTGCTCGGACTATTTGATACGAAAAGTTAAAGCCAATGCAGGTTCAAAAACATACAAGGCTCAAAAAGATCCTGACAGGAACGCTGATAAAAATTTAGAGGCTACAGACAGAGCACGGAAATTGAAGTCAAATTTTATACAAAAAATATATCTGATGACATAACATCGCAGCTTCAACATTTTGATGTTGCTGATGCTCGAGGGAATGTTGTAGAAAAGTTTAGAACCCAAAAGCAGACAAAATTTCCCAAAAAGTTCTTGGTATAGCCAGCAATATGCAGTTGCGGCAAAAGAAGCCAAACATTTATTACAAAGGGCTCTTTAAATACCGAAATTTACATCAAGGAATGTTTACAAAAAAGGATGCTTCCATTCATAAGACTTTTTAGTGTTTCCACTTATTTTTGGCCTGATTTGGCATCTGTCACTATGGTAAGAAAGGTCTTGAGTGGTACAAGAACAATAATGTGTTATTTGTACCAAAAGAGGTAAATCCTCCAAACTGCCTGGAGCTAAGGCCAGTGGAGAGATATTGGGATCTTGTTAAAAGAGAATTGAAGAGCACTAAAAAGGTGTCCAAAGTGTGGTAGATTTTAAACGGAGATGGACAACCTGTTCGAACAAAGTGACAGAAAGCTCAATAAAAACCTTAATGTAAGCGTTTCCGGAAAAGGTTCATAAATTCATCACTATTGATTAGAACTATAAAAATAATATTTTTATTAACATATATGTATGTTAAGAAATTTTCGATCTCAGTCCTAAAAAATTAAAATTTTCTGAAATTGGAAAAATAAATGTCGGTTTTGAACCCAAGTTACATATTACGAGGGTTACTGAAATCAAAGATATACGCACCTCTAGCTCTAGGGGCCGAACAAGATCGGTTATTTAGCTGTAAACAAAGCGCATGTTAATGTAGTTCGTAAAATCAGCGAATAAGAAACAAAAAACAAAATTAATAGCTAACCAGACTACAAGAAAGTGCATAACATGTAACTATAATTCATATTCCATATGATTTTTATGCCGATCATTGATCTACAAAAGGTAACCAACATTATTTCTAATGGCTTTTGCAACAGTTTGAAATGTATTTTCAAAATTATATTTAAACAAGTTTTTTCTGACTCATTTCTTAAATAAGCATAGCCATCAAATTATTTTCTGTAGTTTCCCATATTTCAAAAATAAAACTGCAATAAAACGAAAACCTTATTTCAATTTACGTATATAAAGCTATAAAAAGTCAACGTTGCAATTAAATTTAACCCCTACCGGCTCATGTTTCAATTTGCTTTAGTTGCAGATTTTTTTTTGTCGTTATTCGTTTATTAAACTAGAAAGAATCTTTTAGTTTATTAACTTGTTTTTGTTTTAATACACAAACATTATATTATTTTGTTAAACCTTCTGTTTTTGCTGTTAATGCCGGTAATGCTTTGTGAGTTCCTTAATGCAGTGAGTGTTCCTTTTCAATTCTTTATTGTGTTTTTGTTTTATGTTTTTCTTTTTTTTTTTGTATTCATTATTTGGTATTCAGTGAGACGACAACAGTCACTTACTTCCGTTTCTATTGTGTACATATGTATGTACATATTTATCGTGCCATAATTGTCTTCACTGTATGTACATACTGGTTTCTTTCTATGTACGTATGTAAATAACTATATATGATTACTTACTACTTCTATAGTACATACATGAGTACATACAGCTGAAGTATGTATACTTACATCCGAAAGGGCTTAATTTAATTGTTTCTTCCGGTTACTTCCGGTTGGTTACATGAGTGTACCTAAATACATCAGATTAACAAATGGAACTGTTTTCTATATTGAAATCGTCGTTTGTGGTACAACAAAAAATATATTGTGTGTGAATGAATGAATGAATATTATTATTATTATTGTATGCTTTGTATTTTTCACGTAGCTGTGTGTAAATTTTTAATTCTATTAATAGGGTATTAAATAAATGTTGTTTTCACAAAGAGGGTTAAAACTCACGCACAACAATGATTAATAATTTACTTGCTACCGGAACATATCGTATAGTGTCAGTGTCATATAAATCTGTCATCAGCGAAAAATGCAAATAGTACCATTATTTTTTTGCTGTTTGTGGAGAAAAACCATTTAAAGTACTTTTTAGTTTTAAATAATTTTAAACAATAAATAATAATTTTAATATTTCTAATCAATAGTGATGAATTTATAAACTTTTTCCGGAAACTCTTTCATTAAGGTTTTTATTGAGCTTTCTGTCACTTTGTTCGAACAGGTATTCCATATCCGTTTAAAATCTACCACACTTTTAGACACCTTTTTTGTGCTCTTGAATTATCTTTTAACAAGAGCCCAATCTCTCTCCACTGGCCTTAACTCCAGGCAGTTTGGAGAATTTGCCTCTCTTGGTACAAATACCACATTATTGTTCTTTTACCACTCAAGACTTTGCTTACCATAGTGACAGGCCAAACATAAGTGGACACATTATGAAGTCTCATGAATGTAAGCTTCGTCTTTTGTAAACATTCCTTGATGTAAATTTCGAAATTTATAGAGCCATTTGTAACAAATGATTGGCTTCTTTTGCCGCAACTGCATATTGCTTTCCATACCAAGAACTTTTTGGGAAATTTTGTCTGCTTTTGGGTCCTAAACTTTTCTACAACATTCCCCCGAGCAACATACAAATATTGACCCAGAAGCTGCAAAAAATGTTCCATACGTACGTCATCCGTTATGCAGCAGGTATATTTTTTTGTATAAAATTTGACTTCAATTTCCGTGCTCTGTTTTTGGCCTCTGAATTTTGTAGCAGCGTTCTTGGCAGGAACTTTTTGAGTCTTGAATGTTTTTAAACCTGCATTGGCTTTAAGTTTTCGTACCAAATAGCCCGACTACTGAGCTAACCGGACTGCTTTCCTACAGGATGTGTTGGGAGCTCTTTTGAAAATGCTTTCTATTTATTGGCTTTAGAAACATCATATGGATCATTCCTTATACATGAACCAGGTTTTCTATCAACGGACAAGTTCTCCCGATACTGTTTAATAATATTGGAATCAGTTTGACGGTAGACCTTTGATTGTGTGGCCAATTTTTTTTAGGACCAAATTGGGATTTGCTGAAAATATTTAATAATTTTAGTACGCACTTTTTTCTCGTCACTCATTTTAATAAGATTAACAACAAATGAATATAATTGACATTAAAAATAATAACTGACATGCTTTACAAAGGTAACTTGATCAAAAAAATCAATTAATACTTGGGTTAAAAGTTTTAATGAAAAACATGTGTTAAGGTTTTTTCGATCTCAATCCTTAATAGAAGTTCTTCAGAATTCCGAGATTGGTTTTGTTTGGTTTTTATATTGGTTTAAAGTTCATATGATTTAATAGATGCGAGCAAAATACTTAAAGTAAAACTGTTAATAACTTTAGAAGTGTTAGTCGGATTTTATAATTTTTTATGTCAAATTAAAGTTAATGGATCGTAGATATAAATTTTTGTCTTCTATAAATCCTTTTCTAACCTTCAAGGAATGCTTTTATAATATCTCAAATCAGGTATCTTCCATTTTCCAAAGAAAGCTCGATTGTAAACATTGTTCTTGAGATTATTGAAATTTAGTGATATATTTTTAAGTTTTTGTGTATATTTTTATAACCAATTGTCCAATTTTTATAAACATAGCGGCATTTTCTCAATCTCTGGTTATCGTTTTTCGTAACGATATACTTCCCATTAATATAATTTTTGTATCAGAACTGTCAGTATATCGTCACGATAAAAAATAACCAGATAATGAGAAAATGGGGCATAGTCTTATATTAAGCCTGGAAAGTTTTTTATTCTAATGTATTACTCATAAAAACATTTTTATCAGAAGGAGGATAATTAGAATGATTAGGCTGAACATTAACCCAGCAAAGACAATTCTTGTACCATTTACGAAACGGAGAGTTATTAGACTCATAGAGCCTACATTGAATGTGTCATCTATAGGGTTTTCTAATGAGGTAAAGTATCTTGGGGTTACACTTGATAGGACTCTCACTTGGAATTCTCATTTATCTAACACTATCAAAAGAGCCACTAGGGCAATATATGCCTGCCAGCGTCTTTTTGGTAGAACGTGGGGGTTGAAACCTAAGATGATTTACGGTAATTAGGCCAATAATAACATATGCTGCATTGGCATGGTAGAAAAAGGTGGAACAGGTGACTGCGAGAGCATTACTTGACAAAGTATATCGCCTCATCTGTGTCTCTATTAACGGGTCCATGAGGACCTGCTCTGGGAGCAATCCTTCACATCCCACCCTTACATAGTATATTGGTAATGAAGGAGGCCTATAGGAGTGCATCCAGACTACCGGGGATATCACGTGTAATGCCGGGAGATCTGGTTGGGCACATGCGCATTCTAGGCATCTTTGAAAATGATCCTAGTACTGCAATATCGGACCCTATGACACCAACTCTGGTGTTAGATAGGAAGTTCAAGGTCCTTATACCTGAAAAGGATGAATGGTTAAATCAGAAATGGTGGCAGAATAATGCCGATCAAGTATGGTTTATTGATGGTTCCAAACAGGCTGGGGCTGGTATATATGGTCCCAATTTCCAAAGGGGGATACCAATGGGTATATTCTCATCAATATTTCAGGCCGAGATTTACGCCATTCTTATATGCTCCAATGAATGTTTAAGAAGGAGATCTAGGAATAATAAAATATTTGTTATGTCTGACAGTAAGGCTGCTCTTAGAGCATTATCATCATATGAAGTGAGGTCTGGTGTTGTCATGGACTGCTGGACATCCTTGAATGAACTCGGCGTACACAATGAACTTACATTGTGCTGGGTACCTGTCAATGAAGGACATGCTGGTAATGAACGCGCTGATTGCCTTGCCAAAAGGGGCGCACGACGAACCGTTCTTTGACGTCCCTCGTGGATATACTATGGAACGTATTCGTTCCTGGGTTGAATCGGAATTTGCCCGTTTTTGGGGTAACTTACCAGGAGTAAGACAGTCTAAACGATTCATTACCCTATCCAGACGTAGATCCCAGTTGTTGCGTTCGCTCGGAAAGTGTGACTTGAGGATACTTATTGGATTATTCATCGGACACTGTGGTTTAAAATATCACCAATTTATGTTAGGTAACGTTGAGAATGAACACTGCAGGTTTTGTGGATTACATGCCGTAACCTCTGAACATGTTCTATGCGACTGCTGGCAATATGCAGAAAAAAATGGCTCGGAAGGGCCAATATGGCCCCGGGCTTTATACGTAGCCTAAATCTGTTATGATAAGAAAAAAATCTAAGGTTGCACAATAGATCCTATGGGTCGTAGTGCGTAGAGCCTAACTAATAATAATAATAATGATTAGGGTCCTTTGAAGAACCAATGTACCAAATTTTAACAAATTTGAAACGGGTAAGGTTTTGTTGAAAATTTGTTGTTTCACCCCTCCCCCCAAAGTGACTGTTTTCTTAATTTCAAAGACAATTTTATGGTTCATGTTACTTAATCGGGCTAAATATGAATATCTAATGTTCACAAATAAATAAAATTGTACTGTTCGTTAACCTTATGATGATGATCACTGTGCTTGCTTGCCACTGCTAAAATACTTAAGTTGCCAAACCGTAAAATATTTATTTGTTCTTTTTTTTTTGCGCACCAAGCATGATCATTCTCATCATCATTATCATTCTTATGTCAGTTATTTTGAACTTCATTCGTTTCCTCCATTAAATTATTGTTTTATTTCAGTTTTTTTATTTGTTAGTTTTGTTCTCTCATTCATACAGCCACACAAAAATGATACAATTTTATGAGTTTTTTTATTATAAACTAAAATGCGGATGTTGCGATTTTGTTTCGTTTTGTGAATCAGGTAATTTTAGTAGTTCTTGTTGCAATTGTTGCTATTATATTGAGAAGATGATGATGGTGATGAGGATTTAGATATGTGGCAGCACGTTTTCAAAATGTTTTAGTGTTTGTTTGTGTTGAATGCATGTCCGTTTCTAAAGTCGAATTTAATACTTCCTGCCGCTGCATGCACTGTCAATTATGAATGTATTGTATGTGAAGTCACAACACTTATATACAGGAATTTAATGAATATTATATGAAAAGCTCTTTAGTTTTATAAATTAAAAAAAATAAATAATAATTTCTTCCTGCACCTCCTAAAAGTTGAGCAGTTGTTCTCCTTATGGCTTAAGTGTGTCTTATGTCCTTCATTTCCTGAGCCAGTAATCTGAATAGATTCAATTGGGTAAATCTGAATAGTTCTCTGGTACTTTTTGGTATTTTTAGATACATTTTGCATTCGGGAAACCAAAGCAGTTCTGTCTTCACTACCATAATTCCCAAAAAACTTTTAGCTTTTTCGAAAACAGAAAAAAAAAAAATGGCTAAAAACTACTTTTCTTATTATTTTTAATGCACACAACTTTTGACTCAGTAGTGACTTTTTAACCATTTCCAAATAAATACTTAAAAATTTTTTGTTTATTAAAAGAAAATATTTAAAAAAAAATCGGAAAAGATCTGGATCCGCTATTAGCAAAAAAAAAACAGATATATCGTAAATTTTAAAAGATTATATAGAAGATTTTCAAAACGGATGGAAAACAAAAACTTGGCATCATTCTAAATTGTTCATATACCCGAGGTACACCACTTTGGGGCGTTGAGGCCTTTTAAAAGTCAGAATTTTTAAAGTCCAAATTCAATACTTGAACTAAACAACATTTCCTCTATAGTCATTGAAATTTGACGCATCGGATGGGTCTTGGACCGTTTTTATGGGGAACGATAAAGATAGATGCTATTAGAACCATCGAGAAATGGTTCATACCCCTAAATGGCAAATCGTCCGGTTGAATTGTAAGCTAGAACTAGAAACCATCTCGGTAAACTGGAATAGGTTGGCTATCGTGTAAAATTGAATTTTATATGATTAAAAAATTCTTGTTTTTATTATTTATTTGTTGTTCGTTGCCCATCATACATTTCTTCAGAATGGAATTACATGTTTACCACGGCATACATACGTACATCAATTCTGTTCTAAACTGGCTGAGATATTTTATTTCTAAACCATTGTCAACAGTTTATAATAATCTCTCGCAATAAAATAGTCACAAATTATACAGATAACAATCAGCTGTTTTCAGTAACATGGCAATAGAAAACAAACAAAAGAAAATGTCAGAGGGACAGATTTATATCACACTCGTTGCCTATTGAAATTTGTATTTTTTCTCTCGCTCCGCAAACCACAACCATTGAAATGTGGTGGAAATAACCATACGGTTCAATATTAATTTTTTGACAACTGTCATTTGTTTCATATCTGTAATAATCTGTGAAAATTGTATTTGGTATTAAGGTTTAATGAAAAGTAATATTCAATTTGTTGGAACCAGAGCATTCAAAATTTCAAATAATTCGACAGGAAGAGGTTTTTTTTTATACTAAAATAAAATATTAAGAATTGTGGTTTAAAAACAAATTCACATGAATATTTCAACCATATATATGGTTACAGTAAACATGTATATGTTTGTGACAACCATTTATATGATGAATAATTTTATCATAATATGTTGTTCTCAGATATAAGAGCAACATAATATGGTAAATCCTTCATCATATAAATGGTTGTCACAAACATATACATGTTTACTGTAACCATATATATGGTTGAAAAATTCATGTGAATCGTAAATTAACCATATTATTGTTACCACAATCATATATATAGTTACTGTGACTATAATATTGTTAAAAATATTGAAAAATATTGGTTACAGTAACCATGCACAAATGTTGAAATGGTTACAGTAACAATACCCAACTATATTTTTTTTCTGCGTGTACTTAGAACAAGTTTATTAAGAACATTTAGATACCCTTCATTTGGAAATGGTTTTGACATATTTTGTTCTGATCTAAAATTGTTTTCACGTTCAGTTTAGTTGTTCATACAAACTAAATGTTGGTTTATATAATTTTTTTTATATTTTTTTGGTTTTTCACCAGTATTCGTAACCGGTTTATGAAAATTTAATAACCCGAAATCAAATAACCCGAAAAACGCTTTTATAGAATGTCGTTTTTATATATGGGGGATTTCATCTCAAGTAAACCAACTTTTGAAATCGATGTCTTCCGAGATGAAATTTGCACCAAGGTTAGTTCTATTGAATAGTAATTCAGACACAAATTTTCAACAAGATCGGTCGAGAACTTTCTGAGTTAGAGGGGGTAAAAATTTGACATTTTGGCCAGGCAGGTGTTTTTTCTCATCCATGTAATAGGGGGCGGATTTATATGCAAATGCATGTTTTTTCTCGAACGTCCAAATATAATGTAGACTAATTATGTATCCGAATCGCACATTTTGCTGTAAAATGGCATCGATTTGTTGGTGCATATTTTTGCATATTTTATTGATAATGCTTATTTTGTTAAATTTTACTTCAAAATGCATATTTATATGCATATTATCCAAGTTTTTAATAAAAATATAATTTTTTGTCGTCAATGAGCAACATATTGTCTGGACAAAAAACTTTTAGTCGAATTTGTTAGACAAATAGCATTAAATGTTATCGACTAACTTATTTCAACATCGAGGAACTGGCATTAAGTTCTTCATTTCTCTATCAGCAATTGAAAATTATTTTTTAAGTATCAAAAATTCATTAAATGTTTCGAAAACATTCATATTTGTTTTCTTTGCAATTTCGATTTCGTAATCGCTCCCGACAGTCATTTCCTGGCAGTTCTAGGAGACTGTTCTGAACTAGTGAATTTACCTATCATTTAGGGTGACAACTAGTTACATAACTAGCTACGTGACTAGTTATTCTAACACGTGCATGACCTTTTTGGATAACTTTTAGTCAAATGAAGTTCATATGTAATTATCGTTTAAAGTGACTACAGTATAGATTACTTAGAGGCACTTAAGTGACAATTGTCTTTATGGGGTGTATAAAGTAACCAAGAGACTTCTCTTTGCATTACAAATAACTTGGAAGTCAGCCAGGTGATCAGGCATTAGTGGCAACTATTGTCTATAACGGATACAAGTAGTAATAACGCTATTAAGAACACGCGTTGGTGTTGGCACATTTTGTATCGAGCCTTTGGACTCAAATTTAACGAACAAATTCTTAATATCGGTCTCAGAAGGACGATTATGTTGTCCGAAAATATCACAAATTTTACGAAATGTAACTTTAACAGAACCACCATTTTCATAGTGGATTTTAATTATTTTAATCCGATTTTCGAACGAAATTGAATTCATTGTAATAATAGCCAATGCATCTGCTACGAATACGTCAAAAAACTAAATGTCAAAACTATCATGTTGTTGGTGTTGCCCTGTATTTTACATCACGATCAAAATATTGGCTTTAAAGATTATGGCTTTTAACAAGTATTCATACCAAGATATTATAATTAATAAATCTATCGTTTTTTCAGAAGAACAATTATACTTTTTTAAACTTTAACAATTTAATTCCTGGTATAATTTAAAGAATCGTAACTACTGGGAACACTGTGTGTATTTATTTGATATTGCGCGATCCATATTTATTATTTTATAAGTGCATATTTTTTAAATTTATAGGTCATATTTTGATTTTTTTTAAAGCATATTTTAAGCATGAAAATCCGTTCCCTATTTATTACCTATTGTTCTTAGCAAAATGTTTCCCCAAATAGTTTAGATAGCTATTTCTTCAATCTTTCGAAAAATTTAAAAAAAAAAATTAAAAATTTTTGAAATTCTTTTTCCGAAATCAAAAACTTTTTTGACTTTTTTTCAAAATGGACCCTTTTTCCTCAAAAGAAAGCTTAGATATTTTCCTTGAAGACCTATTTGTTCGCTTAGTGGGATGCGAGTTGGATATCTATCATAGTAAATGTTTTGTAACACAAAACGTAAAATGTTTGACTTTTTTTGCAAAATCAAAAACGTTGTTGAGTTTTTTTTTTTTTTTTTTTTCAAAATGGGCCCTATTTAATTTTTTTGCTCAATAAAAGTTTAGGTCCATTCCTTTAAGAGGTTTTTGGTCGCTTAGTAGGATGCGAATGGGATATATATCAAAATAAATTTTGACACGCTAGCAAATACTCTCCGTTGATAAGGTTTGTTTGGTATTGAAAATGGACAATGATTTCACCTAGCCCACATACAAATATCCCCCCGGAATACTGTTTTAGCAGTCATGCTCTGAAATTTTACAGTAAAGTATGGTGAAAATCGGTCAACATTTGTCCCTAGTGCTCATCAGAGACCTGCTCCGAACGGCTGTAAGCCGGCTGAGCCGAGCCGCCGATAAATTTTAAGAGCCGCCGCCGCCGACATTTGTTGCGCCTTAAATCTGCTTGAAATTAGCCGCCGTTTTCGATTAAAGTTCCTTATAATTTCACAAAATTTTCGGAATTTCACTTTTAAATTTTGATTTTTTTTGCAATTTGAGTAATTATTCTTTTGTCGGCTGACAGCCGAGTTTGAGCCGCCGCCGTGAAATTTTGTCGACGCAGGTCTCTTGTGCCCATACAAGGTCCCACTCAGAAAATGACTTGAATATTCATAATTGTCTTATACTAATTAACATCGTGATACAATTGTACATAAACTAGTATTATACGAACCTAAATTTTCCAACTTCTTTGAGGATCGGTCCATAATTAACCCCATTCCCCCATATAACTCCTATATCAGAAAAATATTTTATTGTTAATAAATAATTTATATAAAATCGACATAAGTCATTTAAAGTTTTAAGAAATTAATCACCTTATCAAATTCTGTACAATTGGGACCAGAACTGATTCAAATCCCCGTAAATGATCAAAACTACATATTGATGGT
Organism: Calliphora vomitoria; assembly: GCA_942486065.2. Classification (NCBI taxonomy): domain Eukaryota; kingdom Metazoa; phylum Arthropoda; class Insecta; order Diptera; family Calliphoridae; genus Calliphora; species Calliphora vomitoria. The sequence goes on along the minus strand of OW818031.2, from coordinate 11,785,509 downwards.
GGGTATACAAGATTTGGCACACTCTTACTTACTTATTAATACTCTAGTTGGAATACAAGCAATACATAAAAATCAGTAAAAAAAACCGTTATAGCTAACAATTTGAAATAGAAAATCAAACAATAAAAACAAATTTCATGAATCTATTAAAAATTTGATATAAATATTTATTTGTTTTAAAACAGTTTTATTCTGCACTGTAACCAGCTTATCAAACTAATGAATTTTCATTAATATATACAAAAATAGACGACATCCGGTCTGTATCAAAAATTTAAATATTTATATCTACATACCTATTTTTATCAGAAATATTTATATGGATTTATATGCATCGGATGTTGATGATGCAGCAGCTTTCTACTTGTACATGCAGTTACAAACACACACACATGTTACAAATATATGTATATATAAACATATTTAAAAAAACAATTAAATAAATCTTTTAATAACAACATTTAGTGGCCCAATTTGTAGACCTTAACACTACTAAAATGTGTTTTACTGACTGACATCTTAAGGTAATTTAATGGTCACCATGAGTGAGAAGAGCTAAAAAACTCAATAATTTAACGCTTGCATTGACATATTCAACGGAATCTATTAATATGATTTGTGGTAAATACAATTTTTGTTTGTAAATATTAATTTTGTTAAAAAAAGAAACCCATAAATTATGAAATATTTATTGGCTAAATTTGGTGTTTGTGCTAAATTGTACTGCCACTGTATCAACAATAAATGTGATCAACACGATCCGTCCGCACACCAATCAACAGGAAGTAGCGACACATGTGCATTTGTAGTCTAAACGCTTGGGTTTCTCTATACTTATGAATACTTAAGTACATATAAACATTAGGGTGGCCCTAGATTGTATGTACTCAAACTTTTACCCGAAGTATTTGATTTTTTTGTTATCAAGTCAGTTATATTCATTTGCTTTTAATCTGTTTAAAATGAGTGACCAGAAAAAAGTGCGTACTAAAATTATTAAATATTTTCAACAAAACCCAACTTGGTCCTACAAAAAGATGGCCAAGCATTCAAAGGTCTGCCGTCAAACTGATTCCAATGTTATTAAACAGTATCGGGAGAACTTGTCCGTTGATAGAAAACCTGGTTCATGTAGAATGAATGGTCCACATGATGTTTCTAAAGCCAATAAATAAAAAGCATTTTCAAAAGATCTCCCATTACATCCGGTAGGAAAGCAGTTCGGTTAGCTCAGTACAAGGACTATTTGGTACGAAAAGTTAAAGCCCATGCAGGTTTAAAAACATATAAAGCTCAAAAAGTTCCAGACAGGAACTCTGCTAAAAATTTAGAGGCCAAAGACACAGCACGGACATTGAAGTCAAATTTTATACAAAAAATATACCCCTGCTGCATAATAGATGACGAATCGTACGTATGGAACATTTTTCGCAGCTTCCGGGTCAATATTTTTATGTTGCTGATACTCGAGGGAATGTTGTGGAAAAGTTTAGGACCCAAAAGCAGACAATTTTCCCAAAAATGGAGTTGCGGCAAAAGAAGCCAAACATTTGCTACAAATACCAAAAATTACATCAAATACCAAAAATTACATCAAGAAATGTTTACAAAAAGACTACTTAATGTGTCCACTTATTTATGGCCTGATTTGGCATCCTGTCACCATGGTAAGCAAGGTCTCGAGTGGTACAAGAACAATTATGTGGTTTTTGTACCAAGAGAGGCAAATCCTTCAAACTGCCTGGAGCTAAGGTCAGTGGAGAGATATTGAGCTCCTTTTAAAAGAGAATTGAAGAGCACAAAAAAGGTGTCCAAAAGTGTGGTAGATTTTAAACGGAGTTGGACTCCCTGTTCGAGCAAAGTGACAGAAAGCACTATAAAAACCTTAATGGAAGTGTTTCCGAAAAAGGTTCAAAATTTCATCAACTATAAATTTTTTGTAAATTGTAATAATAATTTCAATCAAATATAAAAAAAATGAAAACTGTAAGTTTAGTGGTTTCGTTTTTTTTTTTTTAACATACAAGGTGGCGCAAAAGTTATCCTATCAGAAAATGCTATAAATTTTGCCGATTATTGGTCAAATAAATAGTCAGCAATATTCCTCGTTCTGGAGCAGTGTAGCGTAACATTGTTTATTAACGTGTATTTCGCATGTGTTTACTACACAAATGTCAAAACAGGACTGACATTAGGGGCCAATCGCAAAATTTATAGCATTTTATGATAGGAGGATTACTTTTGCGCCACCTTGTATATGTATGTTAAGAATTTTTCGATCTCAATCCTTACATTCTCACCACTTAGGTTTTTTGCAACTGAGTTAGGTCTTTGAAAGGAGAGTTTCCGTTCTATATACATTTCTCTATGTTTCAAATAAATTCCATCATAAGAACGTCGGCCACATGTTGCAATACCTCTTCAAAAGTATTTAGAATGAAGTGGTTGGTAAGTTTTGCCTCACCCGCGTTATAGTCCAGACTGTGCACCATCCGACTACTATTTGTTTCTATCGATGCAGAACGCTCTCTGGTTTACGTTGCACTTCAAAACAGAGTATCAGAAATTGGCTTGATTTGTTCTTGGCCTAAAAACATGAGCACTTATTTTGGCTCGGAATCCATATGTTGCCAGAAAGATGGAAAAAGCTCATAGCTAAAAATGGCCAATACTTTGAATAAATTTATATTGTACAAATGTTTAAAAATAAAAGCATTTTTAAGTCATACACCCAATCAGTTTTTAAGCGCTTATCCAACATTTATAACATTGCTCTCATAGTAATACTTATGTACTCTAGTTTCAATATACTGTTACGTTTTTACCTTTTAAAAACGGGGTTTATTTCCTTTAAATAAACCGGATACTTTTGATTGCAAATAAAAAGCAGTTTTAGTAGTTTAAAATTGTAACAACTCTTCATTAATTTAGAATGTACAACAACAACAGAATTAAATAGCCACTCAATGTCTTAATCACGTATATCAATTCGCAGAAATGCACACAAACTTTATTACGTACAACCTTATATGCACAAGACAGTTGACAGACGACTGCCAGCTCTGCCACTATTTATACACGCGCCATCTATCGGGAATCTTCTACAATGCTCTTAACGGACATACTAGTACATTCGATTTCTAGAGCTTTTCGATGTCATTACCAGCAGCCCAAACATTTAGTGTTCCCATACCTACAAACAATGTCAATGATGGACGTGCCTTCAAACATGATGAATGCTGCAGGCAGTCGTTACAGACCGTTGAATTCAAATCGTCATTGCACATTCGTAACAATACTTACTTTCCTAAAAATCCTTTTATTTTGAACACAGCATGTTGATCCAAAGAATTGTCCTTGAACAAAGTATATCTCAAACAAGTAAGAGTGTTAGATTCTGCTATGCCAAATCTTATATACCCTTCACCTTTGTTATGGATGCATTAATTGCCCACTATCAGCGTATAGCATCCTAAATACATCAAGAAAACTTTTAAAAATTTTACATTTAATTGGTGAAGAACAGATTATATTGTAGAAGTTACAAACGAAATGACAATCTTATATATACCCTTCAAACAAAGGTGAAGGGTATATACCAAAAAAAGCTAAATACGCAAAGCAATGAAACCAACATACATCCAAACATACGTTTTGTTGCTTTTTTTGTCAAAGCGTGCAATAAATTGTTTTTTTTATAAAATTTTCAGAGGTTGTCTAGGATTTTTGCTCGAAGATACGTTATTTATGGACGGATTTTGCTAATTTTGAATAGGAAACTTCTCGAAAGCATGTCTGACAGAATTATTGAAGATTTGGATCCCGAAGTTATCTGGGGTCTTTAGAAAATTGATTTCAACAGACAGACGGACGGACAGATAGACAGACGTGAAGGGTATAAAAAGATATATTTCATTCTATTGTTAAAAACACATACAAAGATATTGTTACGTTTTTACCTTTTAAAAACGGGGTTTATTTCCTTTAAATAAACCGGATACTTTTGATTGCAAATAAAAGCAGTTTTAGTAGTTTAAAATTGTAACAACTCTTTATCTATTTAGAATGTACAACAACAACAGAATTAAATAGTCACTCAATGTCTTTATACACGTATATCAATTCGCAGAAATGCACACAAACTTTATAATGTACAAACACACACGTACACGACAGTTGATGTTAACTCTAACAGCGCCAATGATAAACTCCACTCACGACTGTCAGCTCTGCCACTATTTATACACGCGCCATCTATCGGGAATCATCTACAATGTTCTTAACGGACATACAGCAGCGCAAACATTTAGTGTTGCCATACTTACAAACAATGTCAATGATGGACGTGCCTTCAAACATGATGAATGCTGCAGGCAGTCGTTACAGACCGTTGAATTCAAATCGTCATTGAACATTCGTAACAATATTAAACTTTTTAGTAAAAATTTCCTAATATTTCGAAGAATAATACAAAAAACTTTTCTTTTGTTAGGCATATCTCTGTAATTAATTGTCCGATTCTGTTGGAAACATCAATAAAATAACTCTTGTTTTTGGGGTGCCCCCTAATAAACAAGCATTTGAATGAATGAATTTTGAGTCAATGAATTGTACACATTTCAACACAGGGCAGACCTGCTGCTTGTCGTCAGCCCACCACCATTGCTGACTGTTACAAATGGTGCATTTTTAGCTTTTAACAGAAACCATTGAAAACAAGAAAACTAAAATAAAAAAAATAAAAACTAAATTACATTTTAAAATATGCCTACTTACAGAAACACACACATAGCTGTGAATAAAATATTTAACATACAGTGAAGATCAATGCAATAGCGACGGTTAGAGCAGGTTTTAATAAATCAAGAATTTATACAAAATTTACTCATGTTTAGATCGTTTCATGGCAGGCATAAATTAATGAATATCTTATTAACTAAGTATAACATAAAGCAATGCTAAAACATCTTTAGTATAACCACCACCGACCGGTCTTTACTTAGAATTTCTACAAAATATGTTTTCAATCGTATCAACTTGTAACTACTTACACAAGCCCTGCTGAATGTAGCCTTCATTACGACGAGTATTATTAATTTTCTCCTAAATGAAATTGTTTAGTTTTTTTTTATTTTTTAATATTTTTTTGTAGTTGTAATCGCTGTTGTTGCCGTTTTAAACTACGTAATATTGTTACTTTATTATTACGTATTTAACTTTGTTATTGTTGTTGTTGTTATAAATAATATTTTCTGGTTTGTGGTATCTACATACACACATCTACCGCCCACAGGAAACACTAAGCTTTTAATTTCCTGTCATAAGAAGTGTGTGAGTGTGTGTGTATGTATGTCTGCCTGTACATTTGTTAAAGAAAATGTAGATAGAGTTGATTTGATGTACAAAGCAAACTGCCATAGAAGGTTTCTTTTATTCATAAAACTGGTCATAAATTTACATTTATAAAATAAAATATACAAACAATAAATAGAAGAAAGAAATAAAAATAAAAAAAAAAAAAAAATAAGAAAATCTGCCAGAAAGTTAATATTGAGTGTGTGTCGTGTTACGACTGCTAACACTGCTTGCTACCCACCTTTAACAGCTGAGGAGAGACTCATTCATAATTTGTGCAAAAAATACTTATTTTAAATTAATGTTTAAATAATTTTCTGGAAATTCCCAAATATATATTTAACATAAAAATTACATTAAATTATTTTACTTTATTTTTATTAACATGTTTTTGTTTTTCTCTATTTCAGTTTGTGGACATCGGTATTGTTACATCCATCGAATCGAATCATAAACAAATTGAGACAGCACGCAAGGGCCAAGAGATTTGTATAAAGATTGAACCCATACCCGGTGAATCGCCCAAAATGTTTGGCAGACATTTTGAGGCGGAGGATATGCTTATGAGCAAGGTACGTTTTTATGAACTATTTTTATAAATCTACATAGAAGCGTTACTAAGGGACGCAAATAACCCAAGTCTACTGTCAAAAACCTAAATGTAAATCAACGAATTTTGTTATTGTGTTTTTAATACGGGTATATTGTACCTTTAGTTGGTTTCAGGTTTTTCGGACATTTAGTAAATTAAACTTATTGCCAGGGCTGCGATTTTCATGAACTAAAGGTAGGCAAATATTTGTCGAAAAAGACGTAACCACTTAATAAAATATATTTTAATTCTTATATTTATTGTCAAAAACTGCTTTTACTTAGGACAATTGAGAGCAAATAGTCAGTTTTATTTTATTTGGTGCTGTTTAATTTTACAAAAAATTTAAATTGTTTACTTTAAAGATCTTTGAAGTATGTGAGAATATGCAAAAGATAATCACTTAAGATAAGCAAAATGTGTTTGAACAAAATTGATTTATAATTGCAGGACATTCGCAGCAATATTTTTTAATGTAAGGAGTGAGATCGAAAAAATCTTAACATACATAAATGTTAATAAAAAAGAAACCATTGTTATTTGATTGAAATTATTAAATACAATTTACAAAATATATTATTTTTGTAGTTCTAATCAACAGTGATGAATTTATGAACCTTTTCCGAAAACCCTTCCATTAAGGTTTTTATAGTGATTTCTGTCACTTTGTTCGAACAGGTTGTCTATCTCCATTAAAAATCTACCACAATTTTGGACACCTTTTTGTGCTCTTCAATTCTCTATTAACAAGAGCCCAATATCCCTCCACTGGCCTTAGCTGCAGGCAGTTTGTAAGATTTGTCTCTCTTTGTACAAATAACACATTATTGTTCTTGTACCACACAAGACCTTGCTTACCATAGTGAAAGGATGCCAAGTCAGGCCAAAAAAAGTGGACACATTAAGAAGTCTTATGAATGGAAGCATCCTCTTTTGTAAACATTCCTTGAATTAAAAATTTCGTTATTTATAGAGCCCTTTGTAACAAATGTTTGGCATTTTTTGACGCAACAGCACACTGCTTGTTATGCCAAGAACTTTTTGGGAAAATTTTCTGCTTTTGGGTCCTAAACATTTCTATAACATTCCCACGAGCATCAGCAATATAAAAATATTGACCCGGAAGCTGCGAAAAATTTCCAGAACATACGTTTCGTCATTCATTATGCAGCATTTATATATTTTGTATAAAATTTGACTCAAGTGTCCGTGCTCTGTCTTTGGCCTCTAAATTTTTAGCAGCGTGCTTTTAAACCTTCATTGGCTTTAACTTTTCATACCAAATAGTCCAAGTTCTGAGATAACCGGACTGCTTTCCTAACGGATGTGTTGGGTGCTCTTTTGAAAATGCTTTCTAATTATTGGCTTTAGAAACATCATGTGAACCATTCTTTCTACCTGAACCAGGTTTTCTATCAACGGACAAGTTCTCCCGATACTATTTAATAACATTGGAAACAGTTTGACGGCAGACCTTTGAATGCTTGGCCAACATTTTGTAGGACCATGTTGGGTTTTGTTGAAAATATTTAATAATTTTAGTACGCACTTTTTTCTGGTCACTCATTTTAATCAGATAAACAACAAATGAATATAATTGACATTAAACATAATAACTGATATGCTTTACAAAGGTTACTTGATTGATTGAGGTTACAAAATTCAAATAATACTTGGGTTAAAAGTTTTAAGTAAAAACGTGTGTTAAGGTTTTTTCGATCTCACACCTTAATGGAAGGAAATCATTGACATAATAAATTCTCGATCTTGAGGAGTTAATTTCAAATCAGTTTTCTACAAATATCTAAGTTACATTGACAGGCTCATGAAATCAGGTTTAAAACTGGAAATAAAAAATAGACAATAGTCATAGAAGTTAAAGTTCATATACACTTTTTATAATTTTGAACAACAAAACGCAAATGTTTAAATTATTAGATAATATTGGCTGTATGACTTAACAATGCAGGACTTTAAACACTGCTTTTGTTTTTAATAATTTATATGTCATTTTGGAGGGTACATCTGTCACTTAGTTATTGAACATTATAGTGTAAACAACATTGTTTTGTACCCTACACCACCATAGTGGGGAGGGTATATTGGATTTGTGCAGATGTTTGTAACGCCCAAAAATATTAGTATATTTTTCGTATATCGATCGACTGACCGACGTATATCGATCGACTCAAAATCACTTTCTGAGTCGATTAAACGATGTCCGTCCGTCTGGCTGGCTGTCCATGTAAACATGTGCGCAACGTACAGGTCGCAATTTTAAAAATATTTCGATACAATTTGGTACATATAATTGAAACTGGCTGAAATCGGTTCATTATTTCACCTAGCCCCCATACAAATGTCCTCCCGATATTGGAGTTTATTACTCATAAATGTTTAATTTAATTACGTATCTACACAAGTTTTTCTCCTAACAAGTTTTATATATACGGAATTCATGTCACCATATAAGGTCTGCTTCCGATAATCACTTTAACGAGCATAAATCTCCTGCAATTCAACATAAATAACTTTCATATAGACATTAATCACATGGTCAAATTTCATGGTGATCGGTCCATAATTTATCATAGCTCCCATATAAGGCACACTTCCGAAAATCGCTCACGAATATAAATTATTGAAATTTTGAAAGAAAAATGTTTTTGCTCATTTACTTAGTCGGGCTTAACCGGCCGTACTTTCTTACTAGTTTTTTGCTTCGAAAATGTCGAATTTTGTACCAACAAAGCAACTTAACTTTAATTTGAAAGAAGTGCCCCTGAAACACACCATTGATCACCAAAGCTTATGGTGAATCTGTTTCATCGGTTTCAACGTGCGACAGATGATTTCTGCGGTTCAGAAGTGGCTTGCAAAATCATTGGAAGCTACTCAAGCAGCAATTTCAAAACGCAGGATTCATCCAATAGTAGGGAAATTGGGTAGCATAGGAATTGAAGCCGAGATACCTTGAAAGACAACTTTGCATTTTCGAAATGATGCTTGAACGCTATTAAAGGAAATCATTTTTGCACCGAATCATTATTTGCGATAAAAAATGGATCCATTACAATAATCCGAAGCGTAAGAGATCGCATGTGAAGCCCGGCCAACCAGCCGAATCGATTGGTAATTGTCTGTATTTGGTGGGAGCAAAAGAGTCCTATCTATTATGAGCTGCTAAAATCTGGCCAGAACATCACAGGGAACATATACCGAACGCAACTGATTTGTGTGAAGCGAGCATTGGACGAAAAACGCCCAGAATATGCGGCCAGACATGAAACCGTAATATTCCATCATGACAATGCTCGGTCACATGTTTAAAAGTATTTAGAATGAAGTGGTTGGGAAGTTTTGCCTCACCCGCCTTATAGTCCAGACCTTGCCCCCTCTGACTACTATTTGTTTCGATCGATGCAGAACGCTCACTCTGGGATACGCTTCACTTCAGAAAAGATGAGCAGTTCTTTTGATTTGGAATACATATGTTGTCAGAAAGATGGGAAAAGGTCATAGCTAGCAATGGCCAATACTTTGAATAAATTTATATTGTTCAAATGTTTCAAAATAAAACATAAAAATTTAAAAAAATCCCGCATTTCTAAGTCATAGGTAATTAGAATACATATTAAAATAATGATAAAATTACATTCAACAAGTAAGAGAGCTATATTCGGCTGTGCCGAATCTTATATACCCTTCACCAAATTATACTTTAAAATAAAAATTTTAAATATTTTTAGGTAAACAAAAACAAAATCAAATTTAAAAAAAATTTTTTTTTTTTAAATTCTTTTTTTAAATTTATGAATGAAAAAATTTATGACAAAAAACTTTTTTTTTGGTAAAAAAAAATTCGGGTTAAAATATATTTTTCCCGATTTTGACCCATTTTAGGTCCAAATTACTATAGTTTTATATACATCGTTGCAATGGAATTTGAAATATCCATATTGTCTATATTTATGACTTAGTAATCCAGATATATATCAAAAATCGAGGTTGTCCCGATTTTTCCCTTTGTGGGCCGATTTTCTCGATTTTAAAGAGTAACCGAGCCGGAAGAATTCTCGATATATTGATGTATCAATTATGTTTGTATGTTATGTGGAGCTACGGAAAATTGATTTAAACATACAGACGGACAGACGGGCATGGCTATATCGACTTCGCTATATATAACGATCCAGAATATATATACTTTGTGGGGTCGCAAATGAAAAATGTAGTAATAACAAACGGAATGACAAACCCTTGCCCTCATTGCGAAGGGTATAAAAGCCGAGTAAACTCTGTAGATATTTGGCTGAATGAACTCTGACTTTCTAAAAGTTTAGTGAATTATGTATTAGGTTTTTAATCTAAAAACTTGCAAAATATGGTCTCATTCAAAATTTAAGGATACCAAATATAAAGGATATCAAAATTAATTAAATTTAAAAATTAGGCATAATTGCTGGCAATTTAAACCATTTAAGAACTTTGAAGAGTTACTAAATGAACTACATATTTGTACCCTTGCCCTCATTGCGAAGGGTATAAAAACAGAGTAAACTCTGTAGATATTTGGCTGAATGAACTGTGACTTTCTAAAAGTTTAGTGAATTATTTATTAAGTTTTTACTCTAAAAACTTGCAAAATAGGATCTCATTCAAAATTTAAGGATACCAAACATAAATGACATCAAAATTAAATAAATTTAAAAATTAGGCATAATTGCTGGCAATTTAAACCATTTAAGAACTTTGAAGAGTTACTAAATGAACTACATATTTGTGTTTGATAAAATCGTTGACGTCATCAATTACCTTCTACAAATGTTTGTGTATAACAGTGTGTTTCTTTTTATATACATACATACACTCCATATACATGCATACATATTCATATAGTACATGGTACATAAAACCAAATATAAGAATGAATGCTTTTGAGAATGACACATTGACCCAGTTATTTTATGTCTGTATGCATTTCGTACAAACAAAAAAAAAAATCAGAAAATACAGAATCTATTTATAGCAACATGACCTACAAAAGTAACTACTACCGACTGACGTTATTGTATTCCGCTGAATGAACACAACTAAAATTAAAATGTTTAACAAAAAAATATAAAGAATGTCCTTATTCCGTTCAACAACAATTGCAAATGCGTCACAATTCTTTAGTTTACTGCAGTTCATACAAATTGTTTAAAAAAAGAAAACTGTCCTTCTTTTGGGATATTGTTGAATAAACTTAATAAAAAATATGTACAATTAGCCTTCATTGGTATTTAATAATAATTTTTTATTTCAATTTCTGCTTTTATTTTTAGATTTCTCGCCAGAGTATTGATGCTTGCAAAGACTATTTCCGTGATGATTTAATCAAGGCTGATTGGGCTCTAATGGTTGAACTAAAGAAACTGTTTGAAATTTTGTAATTTAATTATAAATGTCCAGAGACTCTTAAACAATTTGCTGCTAAATGCATCATCCATCCATCATTCATTATTTTGCCTTTGCCCTATAAAAAACAAACACAACAAAAAGTGAAAGCAACCCAGCAACAAAACCTAAATGAAAACAATTTATTAATTTATTTTATTTTTATCCTTTTTCAAAATTTCATTTGAATTTCAACCAATTGTTGTCACAATAAAAATGAATGTTTGATGTATGAATAAGAATCTGTTATCGGTACTTTTTTCTTTTTCTTTTTTTTTTTATACAGTTTCATCGTATTTATTTATGGATATTTTATTAAAGGTTAACGGAAGAGTTATTAAATTCCAAAGGTTTGTATAGAGTTTTTTTTTGTTATTTATTTTTCAAACACAGTATTTAAACATTCTATGACGTCATTGCTTGAAAAAAATAGAAGGTTGTTCAATGTAAGAATGAATGGATGGACAGACGGACGGATAGCACTAGTTTACAAGGTTTTTGTTCATGATATGAAACATATATGTAAGGGTTTATTATATTAAACTTCGACAAAAATATTGATAAAAATCCAGGAAGTCAAGCGTTTGAGATATTTTTTAAGAATAAAAATACTAATAATAACATTAAATTTGAAACAAAAAATAAAAATGAACTGTGTTATTTTGGTTTTTATAAATATTTTTATTTATCTCCTTCACGACAGTCCCAAAAACACTTATAAAACACTACCGGAAGAAAAGTGGTAATAAATCTGCCTAAACTACTGGTCAGATTTCAAAATTATGTAAAAGTAGAAATACTACTTTTTTAAAATAGTAGTAGAAATACTACTTTTCTTAAAAATAGTAGTAGAAATACTACTTTTCTTAAAAATAGTAGTAGAAATACTACTTTTTTAAAATAGTAGTAGAAATACTACTTTTTTAAAATAGTAGTAGAAATACTACTTTTTTTAAAAATAGTAGTAGAAATACTACTTTTTTAAAATAGTAGTAGAAATACTACTTTTTTAAAAATAGTAGTATAAATACTACTTTTTTAAAATAGTAGTAGAAATACCACTTTTTTTAAAAATGGTAATAGAAATACTACTTTTTTTAAAATAGTAGTAGAAATACTACTTTTTTTAAAAATAGTAGTAGAAATACTACTTTTTTTAAAAACAGTAGTATAAATACTACTTTTTTAAAATAGTAGTAGAAATACTACTTTTTTTAAAAATAGAAGTAGAAATACTACTTTTTTTTAAAAATAGTAGTAGAAATACTTTTTTAAAATAGTAGTAGAAATACTACTTTTTTTAAAAATAGTAGTAGAAATACTACTTTTTTTAAAAATAGTAGTAGAAATACTACTTTTTTAAAATAGTAGTAGAAATTATGTAAAAATAGTACAGGAGGACATGACCATCGAGAAAATAAAACTTGTACAAATGCGGACACCTATTATTGGGTATATGACTTACAACTGCGAGATTTTTAAAATTTTTTAGCTTTTATTTTGAATCATTTGTACAATTTACAATATATTCAAAGTATTGGCCGTTGTTACCTATGACCTTTTCCACATCTTTCTGGCAACATATGGATTACGAGCCAAGAGAACTGCTCAAAAATGAATCAATCCAATTTCGCATACTCTGTTCTGAAGTGAAGTGAGCAATCTGCATCGATCGAAACAAATAGTAGACGGATGGGGCAAGGTCAGGACTATAAGGCAAAACTTCCCAACCACTTCTTTCTAAATACATTTTAATTGGTATATTCCAACATGTGTCCGAGCTTAGTCATTATGGAATATTACGGTTTGATGTCTGGCCGAATATTCTGGGAGTTTTCCAGACAATGCTCGCTTCAAACGTATTAGTTGCGTTCGGTACAGGTTCCTTGTGATGGTCTGGCCAGATTCCAGCAGCTCATAATAGAGAGCACCCAAAGCAAATACAGCGAATAATCTTAGCGCCATGGATATTTGGCTTTAGTATCAATTCGGCTGGTTAACAGGGCTTCACATACGATCTCTCATGCTTCGAGTTATCGTAATGGTTTAATTTTTCATCGCAAGTAATGAGTCAGTGCAAAAATGATTTTCTTTTATAGCGTTCAAGCATCATTACGGACATGCAAAATCGTTTTTCAAGGTCTCTCGGCTTTCATTCGTATGGTACCCAATTTCCCTGCTTTTGGATGAATCCTACTGCTCACAAACGTTTTGAAATTGCTGCTGGAGTAGCTCCCAATGATTTTGCAAGCTCTTGTTGAATTTGACAACGTTCTTTATGGAGTAATGCCTCCAATTCTTGATCTTCAAACTTTTTTGGCTGTCGTGGGTGATCTAAGTCTTCCGTGTCAAAATCACTACTTCCGAACCTCACAAACCATCTCTCACACGTTGAAACCGATGTAACACATTCATCATAAGCTTCATAAGCTTTTTTTTTAATTAAAGAAGTCAAGCAAAACTTCCCGCATATGACGCTCTGTTGGAAAAAAAATCGACATTTTCGAAACAAAACAAATTAGTTGTTTACACTATAATGTTGAATAACTAAGTGAGAATAAATGACAGATATGTACTTTTCAAAATGACATATAAGTTATTAAAAACAAAAACCGCGTTCGAAAGATACGCCTTGTATTGTAAATCCCGCATTTTTAAGTCAATTAAAACATTATTTTATTATGAACAAATAAGAGAGCTATATTCGGCTGTGCCGAATCTTATATACATACCCTTCACCAAATTATACTTTGAAATAAAATTTAAAAAAAAATTTTTTTCAACATTTTTTTTTTCGGAAAATTTTTTTTAAAGTTTTTTTCCAATTTTTTTTTTTTTTAATTTATTTTTTTTAAATAATTAGTGAAAAAAATGTATGACAAAAAAATGTTTTTTGTGAAAAAAAATTCGGGTTAAAAAATATTTTTCCCGATTTTGACCCATTGCAGGTTCAATTTACTATAGCCTTATATACATCGTTGCAATGGACTTTGAAATATCTATCATTAGATATCCATATTGTCTATATTTATGACTTAGTAATCGAGATATAAATCAAAAATATAGATTGTCTCGGATTTTTGATCATATCTCCGTTATTTATGGACCGATTTTGCTGATTTTAAATAGGAAACTTCTCGAAAGCATATCAGACAGAATTATTGAAGATTTGGATCCCGAAGATATCTGGGGTCTTCAGAAAATTGATTTCAACAGACAGATGGACAGACAGACATAGCTAAATCGACTCCGCTATCTATAAGAATCCAAAAATTATATTTTGGAAATTGCAAACGGAATGACAAACTTATATATACCCTTCTCACGAAGGTGAAAATGCATACATTTTGACAAAAATTAAGCTTAATTGTTTTAAATTTTTCTTCAAAGTTTTTTAAATAATGTCGCCTACAAAAATAGAATTTAGCTAATGCTGACTACAGCGACAACGGTGGTCAAATTGATGTGATCAAAGATACATAAATATCGTAAACTCTCCTGTCAAAGACCTAATTCAGTTATCAAAAACCTAGATGGTGAGAATGAATTAGTAAAAAATAAACTATGTGAAAACAAAAACAACACTCGTATGTCAGATTTTTTTGGAGTAATTTTGTTTCTAGTTTCCGCTCTATGTTTATTTCTTTATGGCTGTGATGGTATCAAAATAATCGTCTTGATATAAACTTGTGTATTTTAATATTGACAGATTGTGGTCGGTACAATACACACGTTTATATGAAGACGATCATTTTGATGCCATCACAGCTACACGACCACCGTTGCCGCTGTAGCCAACTTAAGATAATTTATATTTTCGATGAACTATATGTATCGAAACGTAAACAATCAATGAGAGCTGGTTACGATGTTGCTGTCGTTTTCATTATAATTAAGTAGCTGACTACAGTGCGACGATTGCTGCCAACGGCGTTTGTAGCTGGTAACCTGCTGTAGTCTATGTGCTTAAAACATGGCGGTAGATGAAAAATAAAAACCCATTTTTCTTAAAATTGTGACGTACTTGAACAAACTACCGAAAAAAAAAATATTTTTTTTTTTTTTGTAAACTAGTGTAGTTTGAAAAAATAAGTTCCTTAACCGGCAACCAAAGGATATTGACCTACATAGATGTTGTATGTATAGTTAGTTACGTTGGTATCTCTGCAGTGGTACAAACATAAACACACACAAAGATACAGCTCAGTTTTTATGACTGTATTAGTTGTTGTACATAACTATGTATGTATGTATTTAACAAGGCTGACTGTAATCACTGAGCGCAACATGCGCATGCTTTCATTCATAAAATAAAATAATAAAAAAAAAACAACATAAAATAAAATTTTAAGAAGAAAAACTATGTTAAAATGTGAATGAACTCAGCTGCACCAACCTTGCCACGAATGTTTCAAGTATTTAGTATGTAAAAATGCACAAATCAATGAAAATAAAAATGAATGGAAAGTGTACATACAAACTACATACATACATACATACATACAGACATACAATATTATCCACATGCATTTTTTATACAATACAACGGCAACGACAACGACAAGCGTGCCACCAACTGAATGAATGAGTAAGTGAATCTCTGCTGATTTGTTGTGTACACACACACACATGTGGTACATAATATTTTTAGACCATCGTCTCAATGAATGTCGTTCGTATATGAAATGAAGAACACTTGGATTATTGAATGAATGAGTGAATGAATGACTGAACGAATGAATGAATAAATTTTGCTTGGCTTGACGACGCATTGCTAAATGCCAGCCAGCCAGCCAGCAGAGTAACTAACAAAGCAACCAACTATCATCGTCCGTCTGTTTTCATATTTGGGTCATATTTGACAAGAAAAGGCTATGAACCTTGTCACTACTTCGTACCCAATTACCACTCACTAAAAGGACTGCATTTACGTACGTATGTAAGTACGTATGAATTAAGACAACTTGATAGAGTTTTTATCTCTGCTTCGATTGGCTTCAATGAAGCTGCTTTAATACGCATATGATGCGTTTTTCCTGCAACTATATATTTGCACTAAAACGAAATCCTTGAAGTATATGACGCAAATTTTGTTCATCAGAAGAACATAATGCATTAACACCTTCAACTTATTATTAGTCGTTATTAAAGTTTGTATGAGAGCACACTACAAAGTTATTTAATTTGTTATTTGTTTGCCTGCTAAATAAATAAATTGATTATTTGATTTTTTTTATACGCCCATGTTCTTAAAAGAGCATATCGCTTAAAATTTGCGTTTTCGATTTTAAAACGCCAAAGGAAAACGCTAGAAATTTGTCGTTTTCAAACCGCTAGTGTATACTGAAACGAATAGCAAATCGCGTGGTTTTCAGAACATGCTGAAATGCGTTTTGAGTTTTTCAAACCGTAAGCGATTTGAAAATGCAGAGTTTTCCAGAACATGCGCGATAGTGTAATCGAAATTGATTTGATTTTCTGTCTGCACTTCAAGAAAGGACAAAATAAATGATAGTTTTTCACAAATTGCACTGTGCGACAAATGAAAACTTTTGGAAAAACACATGGACTGGACAGAATAGACAGTATTACCAATGGGTAGTAAAACCATATACTCAGTTTGGCGATATTGGTGACCAATTTTTTTTTTGTATGGACATCCAAAGATTCTAGAATTCAGTGGGCCCTCAAAAAAGGTGTCATCAGTTTTTGGCCAACAGATAAATCAGACTTGGTGATGCCGCTTAACTATATATGGCAATAATATAGCTAAGACTTCGCCAAACTAATTTTGTTAAAATTTTTTGCCAAAGAAATTGCTTTTTCGTACAAAAAATAAATTTTTTTAAATTTTTTTTCATAATTTTTGACTAACAATATTTAACAAATTTGTAGCTACGGTAAAGTTGAAAAACTCTTGTGAACATATCAGTGCAATCTGAGCGTTTCTAGGCACTCTAAATACCTCATAAAAGGTACGTTCCTAAATCCAGCAGCACTAGAGATGCCAAACGAGGAATCCCGTTCCTAAATACTAAAATCTCATTCCTATTTCCTAAATCCCGGGATTTTTTTATTTTTAATCCCAGGGTTTTCTAAATCCCGTTTTTCATAAATAAATGGGGGAAATTGTTATTTTTATGTGCCTTTTTCATGCATTTTGACATTCTACATGCCCGAATATCGCAAAGTAGTGTTCAGCCTGCTATAACATAGTTAATAAAGTAATGTGGTATTTTTGTTCAATGGAAAATCAATTTTTCATCATTTTTTTCATAAGTTATCTAACATAACTCTATTAAAATCCTCTATAAATACGGTGAATGGTGAAAGTGAGAACAGCCCCCAAATAACAATAATGAAACCAAATTATAATGTAGATTTGCAACTTGCAAAAGAAGTATATTATTTTATTTCTGATGGAACAAGAGAAAAATACTAGCAGATTTGTTACAATTATACAATACAACGGTTTTGCCAATGTGAAATATGTTTTTCGGCAGCAGCATATGTCGGAAACAAAATCCGTTTCAGAATGGCAGATAAAACCATAGATGCAATAGTCTTCTTAAGAAGCTATTTAAAATAAACACTAATTTTTTACTAAGGTACTGTTTTTTTACCAGTATGTACAATAGGGCTATAACTTTTTTCCATTTTTTGCAAATATCAAAATAGCTCTAGCATAGTCGAATAGACCATTGAAAGTTATTTAAAACAAGTAAGAGAACTATATTCGGAGGTGCCGAATCTTATATTATCTTCACCAAATTATACTTTAAAATAAAAATTTTATATATCTTTTTTTTCAAAATTTAAAATTTTTTTTTTTTCAAAATTTAAAATAAATTTTTTTTTTTTTTCGAAATTAAATTTTTTTTAATTTTTTTCCAATTTTTTTTTAAATTGTTTTTAAATTTTTTTCCAATTTTTTTTTTAATCTAAAATTTAATTTTTTTTTGAAATTTATTAGTGAAAAAAAATTTTTTGGTTAAAAAAAAATTCGGATTAAAAAATATTTTTTTATGATTTTGACCCATTGTAGGTCCAAATTACTATAGCCTTATATACATCGTTGCAGTGGACTTTGAAATATCTATCATTGGATTTCCATATTGTCTATATTAATGACTTAGTAATCCAGATATAGATCAAAAATAGGCCAAAAATCGAGGTTGTCCCGGTTTTTCCTTATATCTCAGCCATTTGTGGACAGATTTTCTCGACCGAGCCGGAAGAATTCGTTATATATTAATGTATGAATAATGTTTGTAAGTTATTTGGGGGCTACGGAAAGTTGATTTCAACATACAGATGGAAATGGCTATATCGACTTATATAACGATCCAGAATATATATACTTTGTGGGGTCGCAAATGAAAAATGTAGAAATTACAAACGGAATGACAAACTTATATATAGAGTTTCCAAAAAACCGAAGAATTTCAAAACCGGTTTCGGTTCGGTTTTGTGATAATTTATTAACTATTAAATCAGTTGATAATATAGGAACTGCTAAACAAATTTAAAGTTCAAATTTGACGAGTGTAGACGAGGATAAAGGAAAATTGGTAGTTTTTCTTTGGCTAATATGCTTCTCAGTAAAGAAATAATTAAGAATATGGTGCTCAATTGTATTATGATACCAAACATGGACCAAACTAAACCAAACTAAGGAGTACTTTTTCGATCTTCAAAATGAATTTTCTATAATAATGAACCTAGAATCAGGAAATTACTTGGAAATTTTAAACTTGACAGTGGTTTAAGTGTGGAAAATGTTTACTTTTTCTTCTAATGGTACTTTTTATTATAATAAATTATTTTAGAATATTAAAAAGGGAATTGCAGGTACTTTTTCGAACTAGTAGTACTTTTTGAATATTTTATAACGATGGACCTAGAAACGCGAATTCAAGACGGATAATTAATGTTACTATTTCTTTATTGTAAAGGTACTTTTTGAATATTTTATAATAATAAACCTTAAATTAGGGACAAATGATGAATGAGTTAGAATTCACGAAAGGTAATTATAGTATTACCTTTCTTTTGTATTTTCTATAATAATGAACACAGAAATATGAAATTAAACATTCATGATGCTGAGTAGGAATACAAAATGTGGGTCTTTATGGTACTGTTTTTATTCTGATAATACGTCTAGAATGAGCTACAATCCTATGTTTAGAGATATTGGATGAGTAATTGGATGAAGAAGTTTGTTTCTCATTTCTAAATTTTGAATTTTTCTAGCGAAAATAGATTAAAAGTGAAAACCGAAGAATAATTGTCGGTTTTGGTTTCTGGTTTTGGCCTTTAAAACCCGCGGTTTCGGTTAAAACCGAATTGGAAACTCTACTTATATATACCCTTGACACTCATAAACAATATTAAACAGAAAGTTGGGTGACCCCTCAAAATTTAATTTTTAAATATAAATAGTCCTTAAGAAGATCTACCAAAATACGCTTAGATGTTTAAGTTATCTCTTTTAGTTGAAGAGATATTTATTTATTTTTTTATTTTGTTCAATCTTTTTTTGGTTTTTTAGATATGGCGGGCCTGCTGAGAGTCGATTTTTTTTTAAATATCAGCTATATTTGCGATAAAATTAAAATAAGAGAAACTTGCTAACAGTTATCTTGTCTCTATAAAAAGTTACGTGCATCCAAAGTTGGAACATGTAAAAAGGGCTGAATTTTTTACATAGGTTTTTTCCCAAAAAAGTCCCTATACTTTTTCTTTTGTAGAACAAAATTTTCTTCGGGACTATATACAATATTTATATCATCCGGAAAAGGAACTTAATGCATAAGCGTGTAAAATAAAATGCGACTCATTTAAGCGGACATAGAGCGCCAGCCCTGTCCAAACTTGGACAGGTTTGAGTAAAAAATTCTAAAAACGCAAGGCACCGACCCTCGAAAAAACTCCATATTTTTATAGCCCTATATCTTACTGAAATACATACAAAGTTTTCTTTACTATCACACAGTTTTTGAAACACATTTTCCTCGTTTTAGGAATTTTGGTATTTAAAAATATATATGCTTAATTTCATATTTCTAAGTCCATTGTTATAGAAAATTCAAAAAAATACCATTAGAACAATAAAAAAAGTACCTATAGTTCTTACATTTTGGTACCTAAATATTATCCCCTAGTCCTAACACTAACTTCACTCAGACACATACCAGCTAACTTTAATGTGGATAAATGAAATAATTTAAAATATTAAAAAAGTACCATTAGGAGAAAAGTACCAATTTCCATTTTCCTCCTTGAACACCCCTCAAGTTTGAAATTTAAAAATATTCCATTTTGCCAAAATTGTTTATGCTACAGACATGTCTCAAACGATTAAAATCTGTGTTAATGTACCCAAGAAAAAATATGTTTTAATAAAAGTACCAAACTGTTTACCCAGATTTGGCCCAATATAAACCTTGGCACTCGAGTTCCAAATAACAACCTGTTAGTTAATTTTTGTATGAATCCTGGAACCAATGTTAAAAAAAATTATCAAAATTGTCTTAATAATTTCAAATAAAATGTATTTTCCCGATTTTATCCCCTTTTTGGTACCTTTTTTATCCCCATTACGGTGGTAAAATTATATTCAAATAAATTTCTGTATCATCTATTTCAAATTCTAAAAAGAACATATTTTATGAAAAAGTACCAAAAATAAACACAATTTTTATCCCTTAAGGGTTCGAATTTCCAAAAGGTACCAAACTTATATTTTTTATTTTTTAATAAGTAAAGAATACGATTTAAAATTTGTTTCTATGTTTATTAGTTTAAGAGATACATAGGTTGCCAAAAAAGTACCAAAATAGAGTTTTTACCCGTTTTCTCCCCTAAAAGGTTCGAATTTCGAAAAAGTACGAAACACCTGTCAGCTTATTTTTTAAATGGAGTAAAATGCTATTTTAAGTATTTTTGTATCTTTATTAGTTTTGAAGATGTTGGGTTACCGAATTTACCCATTTTTACCATTTTTTACCCCCTAAACGTTCGAATTTCCAAAAATCCCTTCTTATCGGAACGTTTTGGGGAGGGAGGAACCCACAGTTAAAATTTCATGATGCTAGCTTCATCATCGTTTGGGCTGTGCGATGATGAATCAGTCAGTCAGTCAGTAACGTTACTCTTTTATATATATAGATAATTCCCCGGGAGATTTTTCCTATTCAAAAAACTCCCGGGGAATTTTTTATTCATAATTAGGCTGTATATAGTTCCAAATTTTGTTATGACATCTTTAACCGTTAAATTTTTTAATTAAAATTTTATAATTTTTTTAGTTTTAAATGTAAAAGACTTCCGAAAAATGTATAAAATTATTTCATTTCACTAAATTATTAATTTTCAAGTGCTAGGGTTTTCACCAATACCAAATACTTATATAACAAGCTTATATTTACTCTACACAAGCTCCACAAACCTTGCCCCTTTCAAAAATTTTAAAGTTTTTTCATATATTGCATGGAAAAAAGGTATTCCCGTATTCCCGTATTATTTTTTTATTTTTGACTAATAAATGTTTACTAATATTGTTTAAAAATAGGTATTTTAAATCAATATAAACCAATTATACTAAAATTTTAGAGGACATTTAAAAAAAAAAGAGGAAAGGTATTACAGGTTCGTCACAACTTTCTATTCCTAGAACTTTGTTAGATAAATTAAGAATACATGCATGTATAAGTGTGTGTGTGTCTATGTAATGACGTCATTTATAAAAATAAAATAAATAAAAAAAAAAAATATCCTCCACATAGAAACAAATTACATTCAAAAGCAAATTCATTCACAAAATTTCATGTGGAACTAGGTTACCGCAGTGTGATGCTGTCATTTAGAATCCATTCACATGTACGAACGAGTATATACAAATGTATATATGGATGTATGTATTGCAGTATTTGTATATTTGAGAATACAAGGTGAGTCCTTTGAATGTGAATGGGGTGGATTTCAATGAGTTGGCGAGAGAGTACAGGAGAGCGAAAGAGAGACAATAAACAATTGATAAAAGTGTTTGCACTTATGTATGGGGCAAATTACAAGGAGACTTCTGACAAAAGCAATCGTTTTTTGTGTTTCAAAATTTTCATTGATAAATACAAAACTGCAGAGCAGAACAATCATCAATGAACCATTCGTCCTTCGTTTCATGGCTTCAGTATTCTTTTACTTTATGTTTGTAGTGAGCTTCAAAACTATTCAGCACTAAAGTAGAATTAAAAATAAACAAATTTCTGATTTTTCGACCTTAGTTGGCAAAACTTTCCAATTTGTTGTTCTAGGGCTAATCATTAATTAGCAGCATCAAAACCATAACGACCTTTATGTTTTTAAGCATTTTAAGTTTGCTCCCAAGCAAAAATATATATGTGTTTTTTTAACAATTTTTCAGAAGAGCAACAAAGCTATTTATTTTTTACATGAAAACCACAATTGTGAAAATAAATGTACATTAATCTCCTTAATAACTTTGAAATCAATGGGCATATTTGAAAATAACTCGGTAAGTAAATGAACGATCAGTAAGGTATTGAAAAATACCCATGAGATTTTTGGTTGGCGCAACGACAATATGCAATTTTGACATAATATAGAAAGTATTAAATAAAATGAGATTCCATTACCCAAATAGAATAGCTACGAAGTTATTAATTAATTTAAGGCTTGATTAAATAAAAGTTTAATTCAGAATTATAAAACTATTCTCAACAAAACATTTAAAGGTTTTTAATTGAATAGAATTAATTCAACAATAAATAAATGAATAACAAAATTCATTCACCTTTGTTTTTGTTAATTCAAATCTAATCAAAATTAAATGAAAATGAAAATATTTAATGGAATAAACTATAATTGAAGATAAATTAAATCATTCAATAAATTTTATAAAGCCATTTTGTTTTGAATGTTTCAATAAAGAATTAATTCAATAAATAATGAATTATCAAGGCAGACAATTAAGCATATGAATTAAGCCTATGAATTATTTCGAAACTTTGCCCCATAGATTATCAATTACGAAAAAACATTTATCTTTTACGAATATTAATATATAAATGTACAGTATCGGCCATAACTAAAGCACCCACTCAGTGAATTTTTATACCCTTCACCATGAGTGGCAAGGGTATATATAAGTTTGTCATTCCGTTTGTAATTTCTACATTTTTCATTTGCGACCCCACAAAGTATATATATTCTGGAGCGTTATAGATGCGAATTCGATGTAGCCATGTCCGTCTGTATGTTGAAATCAACTTTCCGTAGCAACCATAATTGATACATCAATATATCGGGAATTCTTTCGGCTCGGTCGCTATTTAAAATCGAGAAAATCAGCCCACAAATGGCTGAGATATAAGGAAAAACACCGGGACAACATCGATTTTTGGCCTATTTTTGATCTATATCTGGATTACTAAGTCATTAATATAAAGAATGATAGATATTTCAAAGTCCATTGCAACGATTTATATAAGGCTATAGTAATTTGGATCTACAATGGGTCAAAATCGGGAAAATTATTTTGTAACCCGAATTTTTTTTCCACAAACAATTTTTCTATAATTTTTTTTTTCACTAATAAGTTTAAAAAAAAATTTTTTAAAAAAATTAAAAAAAAAATTAAAAACAATTTTGAAAAAAAAATTTTTTAAATTTTGAAAACAATAATTTTTTAAAATTTTGAAAAACAATTTGAAAAAAAAAAAATTAATTTTGTTTACCTAAAAATATTAAAAATTTTTATTTTAAAGTATAATTTGGTGAAGGGTATATAAGATTCGACACAGCCGAATATAGCCCTCTTACTTGTTTTCATATAATATTTTTTTTATAAAAACAAAGTTTTAAATTTCTATTATGTATTATTTTCAATTGTTAATATATTTACTATTGATAAACAAATACTTTTAAAGTTAATCTTTCTATAAGAGGTGACTTTAAATCAAAAAATTGTTAAATCTAGAAAATAAAACGGACAAAACTAAAGCAGCCCTACATGGATAAAATATGAAAAAAATTTAATTTATATTTTGTTGCAAATTATTTGTTTTGGATGACGCATTAAGTTTTTTATGGTGTCTTGCGATATTCCTTCCCAGGCTGTAATAATGGCTTGAAATAAATCGTGAAAATTGCCGATCCTTATTTCGGCAATTTTCACGATTTATTTTCATATTAACAGTCTCCCACAAGTTCTCAATAGGATTGAGATCGGGAGATTGAGCCGGCCAATGAAGAACTTGAATCATATTGTTCTGTAGACAAGTCTTTGGAGGTGTGCTTAGGATCGTTATCCTGTTGGAACCACCCTATAAATGGCATCTCTTCACTGGTTAAGGCAACATTACAGCTTTCAATATATCACGGTTCAACAAATTATACTTTAAAATAAAATTTAAAAAATTTTTTTTTTAAATATTTTTTTTCAAAATTGTTTTTTAAAAGTTTTTTCCAAGTTTTAAATTTTTTTTTTTTTTTTGATTTATTAGTGAAAAAAATGTATGACAAAAGAATGTTTTCTGTTTATCTATCATTAGATATCCATATTGTTTATATTTATGACTCAGTAATCGAGATATAGATAAAAAATAGGCCAAAAATAGAGGCTGTCTCCGATTTTTGCTCATATCTCCGTTATTTATGGACGGATTTTACTGATTTTAAATAGGAAACTTTCTAAAGCATGTCTGACAGAATTATTGAGGATTTGGATCCCGAAGACATCTGGGGTCTTCAGAAAATTGATTTCAACAGACAGACAGACATGGCTAAATCGACTCCGCTATCTATAAGGATTCAGAATATATATACTTTATAGGGTCCGAAAATTATATTGTGGAAATTACAAAAGGAATGACAAATTTATATATACCCTTCCCAAGGTGAAGGGCATAATTATGATATGAAAAAATCCATTGAGGGGGTGCTTTAGTTATGGCCGATACTGTATATAGATATGTTTTGTTTAATGTGTATGTATTGTTGGATTTTTTTAAATATTGTTCGGATTTGATTGTTATAAATGTCTGATAAGGTTGTACTACCGCATTG
Organism: Calliphora vomitoria; assembly: GCA_942486065.2. Lineage (NCBI taxonomy): Eukaryota > Metazoa > Arthropoda > Insecta > Diptera > Calliphoridae > Calliphora > Calliphora vomitoria. Next base: position 11,760,032 of record OW818031.2, on the reverse strand, counting down.
TCTTTAAAATGTACGGTCGAATTATGTCCGGTCTCTGGTTTTGCTATTTATTTGGAAATGTTAAAAATTACATTTGTCATGGTAAGTTTTTTCTTTTTGAAAATATTTAAATACAAATTTAAACGCAAAATCAAAAATTAGCAAGCAAAAAGCTAAAAAAGAACGAGAATATATGAATACAACTATGCAGAAAAAGCATAGATATGCATGGGAAAAATCAAAAATAAAAGTTTAAATTAATTTTATTTTTAACAAAGAGCAATGAAGTTTTTTAAAAAAAAACAATCAAGTTTTTTATAAAATTAGAAATTGATTATGAATAAGAGGGTAAAAATTTTGCTTACATATAAAACTGAAAATTGAAGAATATTAAAACCACGATTTTGATTAAAACCGAATTCTACTATTTTTACAATTACATTCATAACCTATGATATACTATCATGCACATAAATTCACAATGCAGATTATGCGGCATGGCATTTATTAGTCAATTTTGTTTCATATATTAATGACCCTACGAGACTGTCCTATCATTTAGTAGGACAACTAGTTACATAACTAGCTTTTGAATTACAATGACACTGTCTGATAGGTGGTCCATTGGATTCACACATAGAGTTTGTTACCTTACTAGCCACCAAACTGATTACTTAATCAGGTACATAACTAGTTATTTTAACATGTACGGTTGCTAGTTTACAAATAGTCAGTTAAAAAGATATCTCAAGACAGTCCAATAACCGATTGCTCTTAAACAAACCTTCATCCGACAACTCTCCAATATATTAGTTTTAGTGGGTAAATAGCTACTATTTGCAGTGCAGTACAAAATAAACGTTTAATGTAACTACACTCTAGGTTACTTAGAGACACCGAAGTGGCAATTGAATTCACGCTAGATTACATGGGATGTATAACGTAACCCATTGCCATCTCTCTGCACTGCAAAGAACACATACATACGTGTCAAATGACCCAAAATATATGAATAGTAGTCTTACTTATACATTGAACGCTGATGTCATTGGAAGCATGTATAGATTTACAAATAGTGTGTTAAATAAGTCATTACCAAGTTCGCGTACAAATATGGACTTAAATACCCTATTACTATTAAGTGTATTATAAATTGTTTTTTAAAAATTACACAGTGTTATGAAAGTTACCGAAAACAAGTAACAGAGCTAAATTCGGCTGTGACGAATCTTATATACCCTTCACCAAATTATACTTAAAAAAAAAGTTAAATATTTTTAGGTAAGAATTCCCGATATACTGATGTATGAATCATATATGTAAATTATTTGTGGGCTACGGAAAGTTGATTTCAACATACAGACGGACAAACGGACATGGCTATATCGACTTCGCTATCTATAACAATCCTGAATATATACAGTGTTGGAAAAAATAATAGAAACGAAAGCATTTTTTCCAATTTTGTAAGTATATTAGACAAGTTTAGTTTTGTTAAAAAAAAATGTATATGCAGTTTTGTTTATCAGACATACAGCATAAGAAAAAACATAATCAGTCCTCTTTTCATTAACATTTTAATACACTATATGACAAACAATATAAAGAGTCAATATTTTTGCTGGAAAAAATAATAGAAACGCGTAAAAGGATTCAATTTTTAGAGGCACATCTTTTTATTTTTTGTTAAAAAATTGTTTTATTTTAATATTTAGAGGCTCTAGCTTTGTTTTTCATAACTTCATTGCATCTGCGAATCATGGAATCAACCAATTTTTTTTGAAAAAGTACTTGTCAATGAAAAACCACTCTTCCTGGTTTTTTTTCCACAATTCGTCCTTATTTTTCCGACTGATGCCCTCCAGCTTCCTCTTGAGCACTCCCCAAAGGTGTTCTATTGGTTTAAGGTCCGATGGCTGGGAAGGCCATTATATAAGATGTACTTTGTTGACAGCAAACAAATCCTTTGCCAATTTTGAAGAGTGGTTTGGATCACTGTCCTGCTGAAACTCCCATCTCAAGGACATTTCTTCCTCAGCAAATGGAAGGATTATGCTTTGCAATATATTTACGTAGTCCGGGGCGCATATTTTGATCATTATCCAAAATATTGAACAGACACCAGAAGAAGAGAAACACGCCCATATCATCATTGATCCACCGTCGTCTTTTACGGTCTTCTTGGTGTATTTTGGATCATATGCCTTATTGTGTGGGTGCCTAACATAATGTTTCCCATGGGATCCAAACAAATTTATCTATGTTTCGTCTGACCACAGCTCAAGAAGACCGTCAAACACAGCGGGGGATCCATCGTGATATGGGGGTGTTTCTCTTCTTCTGGTGTCTGTTCAATATTTTGGATAATGATCAAAATATGCGCCCCGGACTACGTAAATATATTGCAAAGCTTAATCCTTCTATTTGCTGAGGAAGAGATGTCCTTGAGATGGGAGTTTCAGCTGGACAGTGATCCGAACCACTCTTCAAAATTGGCCAAGGATTGGTTTGCAGTCAACAAAGTACTTCTTATGGAATGGCCTTCACAGTCAACGGACCTTAAACCAATAGAACACCTTTGGGGAGTGCTCCAGAGGAAGCTGGAGGGCATCAGTCGGAAAAATAAGGACGAATTGTGGGAAAAAAAAACAGGAAGAGTGGATTTCCATTGACAAGGCATTTTTCCAAAAAATTTGTTGATTCCATGTGTCGCAGATGCAATAAAGTTGTGAAAAACAAAGCTAGTGCCTCTAAATATTAAAATAACACAATTTTTTAACAAAAAATTAAAAGATATGCCTCTAAAAATTGAATCCGTTTACGCGTTTCTATTATTTTTTCCAGCAAAAATATTGACTCTTTACATTGTTAGTCATATAGTGTATTAAAATATTAATTAAAAGAGGAATGATTATGTTTTTTCTTATGTTGTATGTCTGATAAACAAAACTGCATATAAATTTTTTTTAACAAAACTAAACTAGACAAATATACTTACAAAATTGGAAAAAATGCTTTCGTTTCTATTATTTTTTCCAACACTGTATACTTTGTGGGGTCGCAAATGAAAAATGTAGAAACGGAATAACATACTTATATATGTATATCCTTGCCACTCATAGTGAATGATATAAAAATATTCAGGGGTTCTCATGTAGCAATTCTGTTTTGTTGGAGTCCATAGAGTACGGAAATACTTTTAGTTTTTCTCGATCACTTTGTTTTAGTGAAATATCAACTTCAAAACACATTCTTTTGAAACTAATTTTAAAATTGTTTATTTTGTGTGAAATATATTTTAAATTTTAAGCAGAAAAATATTTTTAAACATCGCACACTGTGGTAAATCACAAATCTAGCTGGACAAAATTAAAAAAAAAATGGGCAAGATTCCTTCTGATTTTTTAATGAACTTCTCAATACATTAGGTACTTGCAATTCATGTATTTTTTTTTTTTTTTGTTTTTAGCTTTGAAGTCAGTTGTTGTCAACAAGTACATTTAGATTTCAAAGAGAAACGTATTTTTGGTGTGACTTTGATTTTACTGTCATAATTTATTTTATTATTATTAGGCTTTATCTCAAGGAAATATATTACAATTTTCATTTAATTATTTCCATTGTAAGTATTAAAGAAAATAAGTTTTTTGTGAGAGTTACAGCTGATTATTCCGAATAGTTCCACTGTAAAACTATATTCGGTTTAATCATTCATGTGCTCACTTTAAGGTAAATCAAAAACATCTGCCATACATAAAAAATTGACTTTTTATAATCCTTTATATATTTGAACTCGTTTTTTATTTAATTAATAAGTGAGAAGTGAACCCAACGCGATTTATTAATTTTGTCCAGTTAGATTTGCGATCTCTGTGTATCGGTTGGAAAGTGGCTGAGTTACGCTAAGTTAAAGTCAGGATGCTCCCCAATACAGGTAATATTTTTGGTGTAACAACATTGTGACAATATGGAAAACAAGAGTTGTGGTTTGCCATTATCATTTTAATGTTGTACTGATTTTTGCTGCATTGGGAATATATTGGCTGACTTAAAAATTCGGGTTTTACATAGATGGCGTATCTTTTGAACCCGGTTTTTGTTTTTAATAACTTATATGTCATTTTGAAGGGTATATATCTGTCATTTATTCTCACTTAGTTATTGAACATTATAGTGTAAAAAACATGTTTTTTTGCTTCGAAAATGTCGAAAGCGTCATATGCGGGAAGTTTTGCTTTACTTCTTTAATTTAAAAACAAGTAAGAAAGTATGGTCGGTCAAGCCCGACCATATAACCCTACACTAAGTAAATGAGCAAAAACATTTTTCTTTCAAAATTTCAATAATTTATATTCGTGAACGATTTTCGGAAGTGGGCCTTATATGGGAGCTATGACCAATTATGGACTGATCACCATGAAATTAAGTGGTGTGATTAATATCTGTATGAAAGTTGTTTATGTTGCATTTTATGTGTATACCAACATTTTTAAGAGATTTATGCCCGTTAAAGTGATTATCGGAAGCAGGCCTTATATGGGACCTATGACTAATTATGGACCGATCATAATAAAATTTGGCGACATGAATTTCGTATATATAAAACTTATTTGGAGAAAAACTTGTGCAGATACCTATATAAATTAAACATTTATGACCGATAAAGTCCAATTTCGGGAGGACATTTGTATGGGGGCTAGGTGAAATAATTAACCGATTTCAGCCAGTTTCAATAGGCTTGGTCCTTGGGCAGAAAAAATGATATGTACTAAATTTTATCGAAATATCTTCAAGATTGCGACCTGTACTCTGCGCACAAGGTTTACATGGACAACCAGCCAGCCAGCCAGATGGACGGACGGACGGACGGACATCGTTTAATCGACTCAGAAAGTGATTCTGAGTCGATCGGTATACTTTAAGGTGGGTGCTAGACTACATCTGCACAAATCCAATATACCCTCCTCACTATGGTGGTGTAGGGTATAAAAAGTGCCGCTGAAGCACATCGATTGCTCACCAAAGCTTATGGTGAATGCGTTACATCGATTTCAAAGTGCGAAAGATGGTTTGTGCGGTTCAGAAGTGGTAATTTTGACACGGGGTGATCTTTATCACCCAGGTCAGCCAAAAACGTTTGAAGACCAAGAATTGTAGGCATTACTCCATGAAGATTGTTGTGAAACCCAAAAAGAGCTTTCAAACTCATTGGGAAACTACTCAAGCAGCAATTGACAAGCAAGCAGCAGCACACAGAAAAAATGGTAACAGTTATTAAGTAATTAAAAAATATTGTTTGAAATGTGATTTAAATGTTGATTAATTTTTTTATTTAATATGTGTTTTTAATACTCATATCAACAATTTATTTTAGATATTTATTAACAATTTCAGTTGTTAAAATTCAATGGGAATATCATATTGAAAGTAACAAAAATTCATGTGTCAAAAAAATAAAAATTAAAGAAAATAATAAAAAAAATTGGACTATTCTACATGGTAAGTTTAATATGAAACTACAACCTATCGCTATAGGCCAAACAATTTTACATCAATTTTATATACAAAACGTTTTTTCAACAGGATTTCAAGGGGACTCTTTTCGTCATCAAATGCGTCGACGGTAAATGGAAATCATTCAAAAAGAATACAGGAGGAACAATCTGTACAACCGTTCGTAGAAGGGGATATTGATCATTGTACTGGTTCAAAGTTGAGAAAGTGGATACATATATTTTGTAAATTTGTTTAAAATAATAAAAAACAATTAAAACCATCAAATTGCATTTTTATTATTATAAGAAAAAGCTATTGCAGATATATAATTTATATTATAAACTAGTAACAATATAATTATTCAATATTACAAACCTATTGTTAAAATATTACTGTTGACTGTTAACAAATTTATTGTTTAATTTCACAAACTCGTTGTTAAAATTTTTTGTTGAGAGTTAACAATTTTAAGTAACAAAAATATTTTTTGTATCTACAAAATCGGTTGTTGGTGCCTTTTCAATTAAAAAATTAATTGTATTGACGAATTTGGTAATTAATATGACAATTGATTTGTCGTAATTTTTTTCTGTGCAGGATTCATTCAAAAGCTGAGAAATTGGGTACCATATGAATTGAAGCTGAGACAGCTTGAAAGACGATTTTGTATGTCTGAACGCTATAAAATAAATTTTTGCACCGAATCATTACTTGCGATGAAAAATGGATATATTACGATTACTCGAAGCATAAGATATCATATGTGAAGGCCGGCCAACCAGCCGAATCGACACCAAAGCTAAATATACATGACGCAAAGGTAATGCTCTATATTTGGTGGGACCAAAAGGGTTCTATCTATTATGAGCTGTTTAAATCTTGCCAGATCATCACAGGAAACCAGTACCGAAGACAACTGATTCGTTTGTAGCGAGCATTGGCCGAAAACCCCCAGAATATGCTGTCAGATACGTAATATTCCACTATGACAACGCTCGGACATATTATGTAAAACCTTTTAAAAACTTTTAAGGATAAAGTGGTTGGAAAGTTTTGCCTCACCCGCTTTATAGTCCAGATCATGCCCCGTCCGACTACTATTTGTTTCGATCGATGTAGAATGCTCTCTCTGAGATACGCTTCACTTTGGAACAGAGTATCCGAAATTGGCTTGATTTGTTCACGGCCTCAAAAGATGAGCAGATCTTTTGGCGCGAAATCCATAAGTTGCTATAATAATGGGAAAAGGTCATAGTTAACAATGGTCAATACTTTGAATAAATAAAAAAAGCTAAACATTTGGAAAAATCGCGTATTTTTAAGTTAAAAAAAAAACAAAAAAATAAAAAAGTAAAACGAAAATAAAATTAATAACTTACATTGGTGCGAGAGTAAATTACAAGACATAATTATTTTGATTATTTTTATGCAGTTAATTACAAATACTTATTGGTAATTTACATACAAACACATGCATTTACATACTTTACAAATATACATACATAATTAAATCTGTATGGATATGTGTTACTGTAAATGTACGGTAAATAAACAATAATTTATATATTATATACTAACAAATACATACATATATGTATAAACATATAAATCTATATAAATATATAAGTATATACAAATATGGCGGAACTTTCATTATCAATTTCTAGGGCACGCCCCTAAATACTCTATTCAAATATCGTCCGCCCAGCTTCCCTGAAGTTTAGTGCAGTGTGTGTGCAAGTGCATACTATAACTACAAAAAATGGCCGCCAGAGTACAGCAAACTTATACAGACATACATACATGCATACATGTGAAATAATAAAATGACCTTGAACATGAAAATCTCATTGGTAGCCTTCGTTATGCATTCACTGTCAAGGATAGTAGGTGTAGTTCATCTAACCCATTTATAGTACACTTTTTCCATTTCAACCCAACTATTTCTCTATACCTCACTACCCCTCTGCTGTGAAAGTATGCATCGGTGTCTGTATGTCTGTCTGTCCATTCGTCTCTTAGACCTTCTGTCATCCAGGCTACAAGTATCTTTTGCCAGACTGTAAACTGATAATAACAGAACAAGTCAGTTACAAAAATGTTCTTGTTGCATTGGTATCAAAAATGACAGGATATTTTGTAAATTTTTTTTTTTTTTTTGGTTATAACTAAAAAATATTAATTGCTTATTAGCTATTTACCTGTTTACCTATATATTTAATTAATTTTCATTTTTTGAAATTAAGATTAATAGAAAGTATTTTGTTTTATTTATATCCTTTACTTTCCTTTTTGTTTGAGTAGTTTTGTGAATGCACAGAAATCAAATACAGAAAACAGCTACAGCTACAGCTACAAATGCAAATGCATTTTTCTTTCTGTTAGCCGATGAATTTCTTTTAACAGCCAGTAAAGCCCGAATAACGAGTGATGGTTCGTTTGGATTTATCTCAGCTGGCACGAGTGGCGACTGGCGAAAGGATACACAGCTTTACGAAGCACATGATTCGTTTATTTTTCGTGGTATTTGTTTCTGTTTTTTATCTTTTGCATTGCCATTTGTATAATTCGGTTGCAACATTTAGTTGCAGTATAAGTCTTGAACAAGTTGATTGTATCTATGTCAGTAAATTATTTGCAATATTTTACAAATACATACATCATAATTTCATATATACATATAAAGAAATTCAAAAATAATAAAATAATTAAATACATGTATGTGTATTTAAAAGAAAAAACCAATAAGCCTAATTATTTAAATAAAATTATTAAAAAAAATACAGTGAATTGCATATTTATGCATAGTCTGCAAAGGTGTGTGTGAGCAAAATAATTTTGCTAATAAAGAAAATTAATTAATTTTTAAAAAAATATATAATATTAAGAAAAAACAAAATAAGTTTAATTGTTAAGGTTTAATAAAACATTTCAACTCCTTAATTAATCAAAGGTAAGGTTAATATTTCATATTTTTCATACTCATACTCTTCTAACAATAATTAATTAAATTATTTTTAACAATTTCAAAAACCAAAGTTGTTAATCTATATTTAAACAATTCTAGTCCTTAACTATTAATATTTAGTTTATACTCTTTTTATTAATCCTAACTCCTAATACGATCAAGTCAATCATGTTGATCTGCTATGTCTGTGAAAAAAGGGCTTATCTTCCATATTAATTCCTTATAAAACTGAATTTTTTGTAGAAACAAATGATTTTATTATAATTCTATTTAATAGATACAATTAATTGAAATAATTTTCATATGTAGGGGTATTTACGGGGAAGCATCGGTGAATTTTCCCTGGAAAATATTTTTCTTCCTAATTATAAGGATAAATTTGGCCAAGAATCTTGACACATAAATACAAAAATGGGAAAACAATTAATTAAGGAAACAATAATAATAACTAATTATAAACCAGAAATAATTAAAGCAATTTAAGCTTAATTCACTAAAATCTTTATTCAGAATTAAATTCTATAAAACCATTCCCAAAGGCTTTAATTTGAATAAAATTCATTTATGGTTGAAATAATTAATAATAGAATTATCTCATAAAAAATGCATTCAACCTTTAAATGAATACATTTTTGTTAATTCAAATCTAAAACAAAATGTATAAAAAACAAATTGTCTAAAGCTACGTACACACGGTTGTCAGATTGTCAGAAAATATCTAACAACCGTGTGAACATACAATTTTTGTCTAACAACGTTGTCATAAAAAGTATTATCAGTACATTGTAAGACAATATTATTGTCAGACATCTGACAATTGTGTAAACACCTTACATTGCCATTGCCAGATCACTGTAAGATCATTGTCATATGTGCGAAGTTTATGCATCTGACAATGGCATCATTGTCAGATAAATTATTTCTATTGGCAACACTGTGGATATGTATTTAAAATAAACAAAAGTGAAGCAACCGTGTGAACTGACAATTTTTTGTTGGCAGATAAATTTATTGTTTGACAATTGTTTGGCAATGAAATTGTAAGGTTTTCTTACAATCGTATAAACTGACAATTTACCTTTTGCTAATAATATTTCATTGGCAGTACATTGCGAGCACATTGCCAGATCTGACAACATTGTAAAATCTGACAACCGTGTGTACGTAGCTTAAAGCCTATTTGCAATAGCTGTGAATTTAAGAAAAATATTTAATCATTCAATAAATTTTATCAAACAACATATTTTGTTATGGTTTTCAACTAAAGAAAACTTGAATGATTCCATAAGAAATATATTCAATTGGGTGTGTGACTTAAAAATGCGGGATTTGTTAAAATGTTTAGCTTTCATTTTAAAAACATTTGTACAATATAAATTTCATAGATGACAACTAGATAGGTAACTGAGAGCCAAAAACCTATGTCTGTTTTCAAAAACCTAATTCATGAGAATGTATTGCATGTATTTTGTTATTGTATCCCCGTATGTGTGCACAGAGAAAACGAATTTGCTGCCAATCTAATGATTTGGTTGCACACATAGAATTTTTCACTTCTACCAACAGAAATTTAGTTAATAGTGAAGAATTTCGGTTGAAGCAACGAAACTTCTAAAATTTTGTAGCCACAACTGTAAAAGTCGGTCACCAAGACAGAACTATTCGATTGGCAGAACAAATTCGGTTGCTACTACGAATCTGTTTTCTCTGTGTGAAAATAGAGTAATTTTTCCATTGATATTTCTCTCTACTTCCGTTCCATACGTTTATTTTATGATAAATTTAGTAATTTAATAATGGTCAAAGTATTGACCATTATTCCCATCAATACCAAATATTTCCCATCTTACCCATCAACTGTTCATATTTTGAGGTCAAGAAAGAATCAAGCCAATATCGGATACACTGTTCCAAAGTGAAGCCTATCACAGAGAGAGCAATCTGCATCAATCGAAAGAAATAGTTGTCGGACAAGGCACGATCTGCACTATAAAGTGGGTGAGGCAAAACTTCACAACTACTTTATTCTAAATACTTTTTAACAGGTATTGCAACATGTGGCCGAGTGTTGGAATAATACGGTTTCATGTCTGGTCGTATATTCTGGTCATTTTTCGTCCAATGCTTGCTTCAAACGAACAAGTTAAGTTCGGTACAGGTACAGAGAATTACCTTAGCGCCATGGATATTTGACTTTGGTGTCGATACGGCTGTTTGGCCGGACTTATGGATTAATTTTTCATCGCAAGTTATGATACGGTGCAAAAATGATTTTCTTTTAAAGCGTTCAAGCAGCATTTCGGACATACAAAATCGTCTTTCAAGCTGACTCTGCTTCAATTTGTATGGTACCCAATCTCTCAGCTTTTGGATAAATCCAGCTGCTTGCAAACGTTTCAAAATTGCTGCTTGAGTAGATCCCAATGATTTTTCAAGCTCTTGTTGAGTTTTCAACAATCTTTATGGAGTAATTCTTGGTCTTCATACATTTTTGGCTGACCTGGGCTATCTTTGACTTCCGTGTTAAAATCACTACTTCTGAATCGCACAAACCATCTCTCGCACGTTGAAACCGAGGAAACACATTCACCATATGCTTTGGTGAGCACTCGGTGTTCTCCAGCGGCACTTTTTTCAAATTAAATAAGTAAAACAAAACTTCCCGGATATGAAGATTCGTTGGTACAAAATTCTACATTTTCCAAGCAAAAATAAACTTTGTTATTTACACTAAAATGTTCAATAACTAAGTGAGAATAAATGATAGATATATACCCTTCAAAATGACATATAAGTTATTAAAAACAAAAAACCCCATTCAAAAGTTACTACATACATATATTGTAAATCCCGCATTTTTAAGTCTTACACCCACTATAAAGAATGAATTCTCGAAGGACTGAATTCAATTTAAAGGGTGTTTTTTTTTTATTAATGGGTTAACTGTGAAACGAATTGTCATACTGTGATCACTTTTTGACATTTATGATCAGTATACTATTTCAAATCATCTGGAATAGATTGACGCTTGAACAATCAGTCATTGATTCGCGCAACTTATAGACGACTGTTTTATTAAAAAATTGTGTTTAGCAATGAGGAAAATTTTTGGTATAACGGGTTTGTTAATAAACAAAATTGCCGCGTATAGAGTGAGACCAATCCGCAACAGAGTCAACAGACTTCATTACATCCAGAAAAATGGTTTACACGCTGTTGGCATAATTGGACCTTATTTCTACAAAAATAAAGTCGGAGCTCGCGTTACGTTCAATAAAGATCGTTACCGCTCTATGATCAATGATTTTTTGTTTGAAAATATGGATGACATTGATCCTGGCGAGATGTGGTTTCAACAACCATAGATGTATTGAAATCAAAATTTGGCCGATAACTTGATTTCGAGAAATGAAGTTATGAATTGGCCTCCAAGGTCGTGCGATTTCACACCTCTCGGTTATTTCCTGCAGTACCAGGTGAAGTCACTGATTTGCAGTACTAATGCCCGTTACTTCAACAAATAGATATATACGGTGTAAAATGCCCAGCAGATAAATTTACCTAAAAGGTAACTTGACATTAATTTCAAATTAATTAGTTACCAAATATGTTTACTTCATAAGTAAGGGCTTATTTGTTGAAATTAAAGGCATAATGAGTTAATTAAGCCTATGAATTGTTGATTTCCATATCATCCAATTCGGGCAAAGGTAGTTGGTAATCATCGACCGTTGACGGAATTGGCCTGCCCAACGTTGTTCTCAAAGAAATATGAACCGATAGCGCTATATCTGTCCATGGTGATTTGGAAAAATAAACTTAATAAATGACAGCCAATTCGACAAAGTTCGGAAGTCCTTATTGGAAGTCCCTTTATTTAAAAGTTGTAGAAACCCATTTTTTGGTCAAATTTGAATCCGAAAATTACTAATAAGCACAATTAGTTTTGAAGCACTAGGTGGTAAAAGTGTTTGCTGCACTCTTTACTAACACATTGTTATTCTGATTGTGATAGTTAGAGAATAAGTGAATTTGCAATGAACACAATCGATTTTAAAAATGAATGTTACTAAGTATACACCATTAATGCAATTTGAGTTTAATTCACTAAAATCTTAATTCGGAATTAAGAAATGTCAGTCATTCATTCCATAAATAAATATCCAAAATGTAATTCTCTAGCTTCATTCAAAGGATTTAATTTAAATAGAATTCATTTATCGTTGAATAAATTCATAATGAAATTAGTTCATAACATAATTCATTTAAACTTTGATTGATTCAATTTTTGTTAATTCAAATTAAAAAAAATTTAATTAAAATATTTTTCAATCAATTTGTTTTTAATCATTTACAAAATGAATTTAAAAAATTGACTTAAGCCTTTTTGTAGAATAGATGTGAATTATAGAAAAATTTAATCATTCAATAAATTTTATTAATTTGTTTTGTATTGGATTTGAATTAAAGGAAACTTGAAGAAGGATTAATTCTTAAAAGAATGAATTCAATACGATGGAGGAGTTTTTAATTCTGAATTAAGATTTTAGTGAATTGAGCTTATATTTTATTAATAAACCCGAGGTTCTCACTGCCTTTGCACAATCATTGAGTGAATCAAAATTTAGTTGAAATAAATGTTTAATTTTTATTTTGCTAGATCAATCCTTTACAATTGTAAGGATTTCTCTTTCCCTTACAAAAAATACATGAAATTTGATATTTAAAATTTAATTTATGAAATCAAAATAACTAACATACATGACTCATACATCAATATATCCGCTATAGACCCGGTTCGGTTTATATTTAAAATCGAGAAAATCGTCCCACAAATGGCTGAGATATAAGGAAGAAACTAGGACAACCTCAATTATTTACCTATTTTTGATCTATATTATATCTGGATTATAAAGTCATTAATTAGACAGTATGAATATCTAATGATAAATATTTCAAAGTCCTGGCGAATATAAGGTCATAGTAAGTCGGACGTACAATGGGGAAACTATTTTTTAGCCCGATTTTTTTTTTTCACCCAAAAAATTTTTTTTTATACATTTTTTTCAATAATAAATTAAAAATGTTTTTTTTTAAAAAAATTCAAAAAAATTTAGAAATAAATTTAAAAGAAAATTCAATAAAAAAAAAAAAATTTTATTTTAAAGTATAATTTAGTGAAGGACATATAAGATTCGGCACAGCCGAATATAGCTCTCTCACTTGTTGAACATAAATATGTTTTAATTGTTTTTTATATAGTTATAACGGAATCGTTTCCAAAAAAGTCGAAGAATTTCAAAGCCAAGGTTTCGGTTTTAAAAACTTGATTGATTGTGATAATTTATTAAATATTAAATGTTATAGAAACAAAATCAGTTTTTTTAATTTTGGTCAGTTAACTGTTCGAATAATTCAAAATTGCCGATTTTCAAATAACTAATAAACCGATTAATTTGTGTCGTAACCGATTAACCGAATTTTTTTTTGTTTTGGCACTTTATATAGAAATATAGTTTTATAGTGTTTTCACACCTAAAGTTAAAACCTGGTTTTAACGTTAAAACCATAATCAGCTGATTTTGCGTTCACACTGTAACTTTTCATAAATCTGGTTTTAACATTTATTGAACAAACTCGATTTTTTCCTCCCACATTTCACTAAAACATTTTCGTTATGATCTGTTTAAAAACTTATACAGTGCACTCGCGGTAACGTGAACACCGTCTAACCTGAACACCGCCTAACGTGAACAAGCTTTTGTTTACATTGACTACTCTGTAACGTCCAATTGTAACAATTTTGTTCACCGCATTTGTTTTCTAAGCATGTAGACAACACTGTTTAGGGAATCCCTTGTATTAAAAATGTGTTTGTATCCTCTAAATTAATATTTTTTGTATGGCAACGAATGAGTAATTTTATTTGCTATGTAATTTTATTAGTATATTTTCTCGTGATCTCGTTTTGTTTTGTAATGCATTTAAATCAATAATTTTTGTTTTATATTTTAATAATGAAAATAATAATAAAAGAACTTTACGTTCAAGCGTGTAAAACACAGGTTTATATTATAAAATTTTATATTTTTTCCATGAAATTCGACAATCGCTAACGTGAACAAATTCACTAACATGAACTCCCTTGGTTTTAATTAGTTCACGTTACCGCGAGTGCACTGTATTTCTCTTATATTTTTTATTGTTGCTGCTGCGTTCACCATTTACATTTTTTAACTTTTACACTTTGTCAACGGCTTTCTTCGTTTTGATATTTGTTTTGATTTCTTTTATCCGCTGTTTTTAACATTTTCATGTTGGTAGCTCTGAATTTAGTACATAGAAAACAAGGTTGTATTTCATAAAACCTAGTTAAAACCAATTCAAAAAAGGTTTTAAGATGCTTTTAACATAATAATTTTGTATGGTAAAACCAGGTTTTAATAATGGTTTTATTGATAAAACCAGCTTTTACATTAAAACCACTCAGTGTGAAAACACTATTAAGCACACAAACTTTAATGTTTAACTCATAAACATTACCTTCTAGCAATAGTTTTTTAGAAGTATAGCTAAATAATTGAAACTAAGGAATTTGGAAATGAACTCTTTTGTAGAATGATTAACTTTGTCCTAATGAGTCGGAGGCCGATGAAACTAAAGACATAATTGAAACGAGTATTTTATCAGAATCTATTAAAAATATTCACAATCTACAAAAAAAAAACTCCAAAAAGGACTCCAATTGTTTAATTGAGGATTTTGTGAGAAATTGAATATTCTATATCATGCCTTATTTTTGATTTCTCCAACATCTACAATCAGTTAGAGAGTTCTTACCAAGTCAAGTTTTAATAAAACTAATGAAAAAATCGTTTAAAAGGAAAACATTTCAATTATATTCTTTTTAAAAGCTTATTTCAGAAGATCTCACTAGAATCCTAAAAAAAAAACTCGCATGTGTATAAAAAAAAGGATCTCAGATACCATAGTTTTTTGCTATTACTTATTTTTTTTTGTGGAATTGTAATGTTTTGTTTGTTTTTATGATTTTCTTCTTTTTATTAATAAAATGCTTAAATAAGTACACAGAATTCGTGGTTTTATTTTGAATTTAAAATTAAAATAGGAATTATTCGGTTAATCGAATAATTTAAAATTAAGCGATTAAATCTAAGCCCCAATTAATTATTTGCTCGATTAACCGATTAAACCAGAAACCCGATTAATGGAATTCCCTAGTATTATAATACCAAAAAAGGAGAGTACTTTTTCGTACTTCAAAATTGTACTTTTTGAATTATATGTAATACTGAACCTAGAATCAGGAAATTGCTTTGAAATTTTAAACTGGACGGTACTTTTTATTATATTCCATTATTTTACTTATTGTATATACATACATATATACAAAGAAAGAATCGAGTCTTAATGATATTGAGGTATTTTAGTATTTTTCCATTCTCTAAATGGTATTTTTTGAAATTTCTATAATAATTAACCTATAAGCAGTAAATTAAACACACATGATCCTGACTGAGTTGGAATATAAAAAAGGGACTGACAGGTACTTTTTTCCAACTAATAGTACTTTTTGAATATTTTATAATGATTTTATAATGATAATAGTTTAATGAATGCGAATTCAAAAGGGGTTAATCTTTATTGCAATAATACTTTTCGAATATTTTATAATACTAAACCTAAAAATGAGAAATTAGGTACACATGATTCTGAATGAGTAAGAATTCACAAAAGGTGACTTTAGTGGTAGCTTTCCTTTGCATTTTGTATAATAATGGACCCAGAAATATGAAATTAGACATTCATGGGAATACATAATGTGGGTCTTTATGGTATCTTTTTATTCTAATAGTACTAGAGTTTCCAAAAAAAACCGAAGAATAAAGAGTCATTTGCAGTTTTATTGTCAGGAAATACTCGTTGATCAATATTTTTAAATGAGTTTGTGTCATTACTTATTAACAGATTTGTTTGCATAGCCGCTACATCTTCTGAAGCAATTTATGTAATACAATTTAAAAATTTTTAAGAAATCTTAAGATATTTTTACCGATATGTTATTAGTGATATTGGATGAAAAAGTTTGTTCCTCATTACTAAATTTTGAATTTTTCTACTGAAAATAGATTAAAGGTAAAAACCGAAGAATTATTGTCGGTTTCAGGCCTTGAAAACCCGCGATTTCGGTTTCGGTTAAATCCGAACTGGAAACTCTAAATAATACGTTTCGAATGAGCTGGAAACCACATTACAATGAACCAATAAACATGAAACTAGAGACGTGTTATCCTGAATTAGTATTAATTCACAAAGGGAGACCTAATACTAAGTACTATTTCTTTCTTCTAATTGAGTTGGCGAAGCGGAACGGGTCAACTAGTACTCCACACTTTTATCGGATATTTGATAATAACTAAGTCTTTGTTACAATAATGTTGTATTCTTTTGTTTTTAATTAAATAAATAAACCGTCATTTGAAGTTTAATTGTCAAGAAATATTCGTGTGATCAATATTTTTAATAGGTTTCCTTGCTATCCTGCGAAAGGTATCCTGCTACATTATCTGAGGCAATTATTGTAATACAATTTTAAGAAATCTTAAGATATTTTTACATCGATTTGTTTTTAGTGAAATTGGATGAATCATTGGATGAAAAAGTTTGATTTTCATTTCTAAATTTTGAATTTCTCTACTGAAAATAGATTAAAAGTAAAAACCGAACGTTAAAACCGAACACGAAACTCTAATTTAAACCATATATGAAAAAATAAGTTGGAAAAATTGGAAAAACATTTTTAAATTGTATACAAATTTGTATATCTTAGAAAGAAATCATGAAAAATGTTTAACTCTGCGGATTTCGGAAAGCCAAAACTTCCGTCCGAAAATTATATAAATATTTTATATCCATATCCGTTTTACGAGTATTTATTATATCGGAAACATATACAAATTCAATACCGTCGGTGTAAGAAGTCATGTAGCGTCGTTCAGGAAAATACTTTTCAAGTTAATTATCAAATGGAGAACCCGATAGCCCTAGACTTTATTAAATCTATGTACCAGAATAACTGCAGTTATTTTATTTGGATAAAAATGGAATTATATGAAGTGATAATAGTTAACACATACATTTTTTATCATAATTAAAGAAGAGCTAGTACAAAGGCAATGTACTGTAATTTAGATCACCAAATGATTCATTACTGTATAAAAAAATAATTCAAAGCTAAATATTTTGCTGGATAACAATTAATTATTTGTTATAATCTCTTTTTATCACTTGACAATTACATTTACAATTCCTATAATTAAACAATTGTTCAATTCACAGGGTCTCATATCATGTCATATTGTCATAATGTTCTAATATTTCACAATGGTTTAAAAATGTTCTTGCCTTTCAAGCAAAAAATGTGCTAAAATGATACTACTACTTATGTATGCTATGTTTATTGTGTTATCGTAATCAACCAGCAGAGACCTGCGCCGAACGTCTAAGAGTCGGTTAAGCCGGGTCAATATCTTTATGTTGCTGCTGCTCGAAATGTTGTAGAAAAGTTTAGGACACAAAAGCAGAAAATTTTCTCAGTTTTTGGTATGGCAGACAATATTCAGTTGCGGCAAAAGAAGCCAAACATTTGTTACAAAGGGCTCTATACCGAAATTTACATCAAGGAATGTTTACAAAAGAGGATGCTTCCATTCATAAGACTTGTTAATGTGTCCACTTATTTTGGCCTGATTTGACATTTTGTCATTATGGTCTTGATTGGTACATGAACAATAATGTGGTATTTGAACCAAGAGATTTAAGGCCAGTGGAGAGATATTGGGCTCTTGTTAAGAGAGAATTGAAGAGCATAAAAAAGGTGTCTAAAAGTGTGGTTAAACGGAAATGAACCACGTGTTCGAACAAAGTGACAGAAAGCTCAATAAAATCATTAATGCATGGGTTTCGGGAAAAGGTTCATAAATTCATCACTATTGATTAGGACTATAAAAATAATATTAATAATAATAATTTCAATCAATTGGTTTCATTTTTGTTAACATATATACCGGGTCTAAATCCAATTGAAAACCTTTGTGGGTAGTTGAAAAACAGAATAAGTAACCAAACATTTCAAAATAAAGACCAACTTTGAGATTTTGTTAGAAAAACTGGGTATGTAATACCTTTGGATACCTGTCGTAAACTAATTAGCAGTAAGCCAAGAATATTACACAAAATTATGAAAAAATATAGAGGATACACTTGATATTAATAAAACTAATAAAAATAAAACAAATAATATTCAACTATAACTTTTAATTTAAGGATTTAAACAATGTACTTATTATTTTGACCACTGATTTTATGAAGTTTTTTTACTTTTTATCTCATAAAAAATTTAGTTTGTGTTATTAGGGCGTAAGTGTTTGTGTTTTATATTAAACATAATATAAACTAACTAAATATAAAAATAATAATTCATTTAAAATAAATATACATTTTTAATTCATCACAAGATGCGGAAACAACTCATGTACTTATTATTTTGGCCATATGTGTATATTTCCCTCGATCCTATAAAGAGCATAGGACCTCAACAAACTTCTTTCATTATGATCTGTTCATCGCAATAGTTTTTATGCATTTTTCTAGCCTCGCTATCAGTTTCCCTTAGCCATATATGTGCTGGTATGCCTATTCTGCGACTCTGAGTATTCCATTCGATAGTATTTCTGGCAAGATTGGACAGTGGCTAGTCCAATCCATCCATTGTTTATTGTAGTTTTTTTAATACAATAATGAATGTTAATACAATAAAATAATTCCAATTACCGTTACCGCTAAAATACCGTTACCGAAATAATCCGAGTTAGCATTACCGAATCGGTACAAACTTTGGTTTTATTCAATGATAAAATAACGTATGAGTATGCCTGTTATAATTAATAGTATTACTAATACGATGACATGACACATTCGCAAGGCTTTCAACTATTCAAAGTAGTAAGGCTAATTTGGCAAATGTATTTTAGCGATATTGGTAGTCGATCTGAAATGGTATTTTAGGGGTACCGGTGGCATAGGGATAACTGTAATCATCCTTGGGACTAGAACCAAATTTCGAATCTTCCATAAATATATTATTTTTTTTTTTTCAAAATGTCTAAAAAATAATAAATCCGAGAACTTTTTCTATTAAAATGGTATTTGTAACTCCGATTTTGTATGAAAAAAATAAAATTATAGTTTTTTTTTGGATGTAAATAAATGGAAGAAATAAAAATCTGCATTCCAAACATCAAAGCGTTTTGTGGGTAAACTTTGTATACCCTTCATCTTGAGTGTCATTCCGTTTACACCCAGAGAAAAAACAACTTTAAATCAACTATTTGGCGTCGTCGATATCGTCGTCAATATTGAGTCAAAAATTGGTATAAGTTACAAAATTCTGTCAATAGTAACCAATTGTTATCGATATCGACGAAACATTTTTTTAATCAATATTTACGACGAAGTCGACGACGCCAAATAAAATAAGGGTAAATAAAAACCATAATGAATCAATAAGAAACATTAACGAAAGTCTAGTTATGTTAAATTTATCGTATTTCAATATGGTTTATCTATTTTAATGAACATTATTGAATTAATAAGACGCGTTGTTCCTTTTATGTTGCAGCTTTTTCCTGAGCGTGCATATACATTCTGGATCGTTATAGATGGCGGAGTCGATATAGCCATGTTCGTATATCCATTTTTCTTGTGAGATCAACTTTCCGAAGCCACAAAATAAGTTTCATGTATCGTGTGTTTCCAGGTGTTCTTGAGTTGAGGATTCCACTCTAGCGCCATTCTTGTAATAGTATAGGACATCTTACTGATAGTATGGCCGATCCATCTCCATTGTCTGCGTTTATTTCAGTATGGGTTCTCCATTGGTTAAGTTCCACTTATTGATGAATACCTGTAATTTTTGCGTGATTATGCTCGATATTAACCGGGTTTCACTTCCGTACATCAATGAATATTTTGAGCTTGGTTTCGTATGGATATTTTCGAGTTTCTCCATACTGAATGCAGTCGCCCGAATGCCGCTCTCGCTCTGTTGAGCCTGTTGCTTGTGTTTGTTTTTGCGCCGCCAGTTATTGTTACTCTACTGCCAATGCTATCTACGTATTCAACTGGCTGGCCTTGTAGCATGATGTTCTCTGTGCTAACATTGTTAATTCTCTTGGGTTTGGTTATTTATCTCAAGTCCAATCTAATCTTCCCAGATCCTGTAATTTTGTTTGCATGTTGAAGATTTTGTGCGAGAGTAGACAAACATCATCGGCATAATCCAAACCCTCGAGTTGCCGTGAGAGACTCCATGCCATTCCTCCTCTGTCTAAAAAGTTGAGGTGATAAAGGGCATCCTTGTTTTACTTCAGCGTTAGTATGAAATGGTTGACTGATGTTCCCGTTGTGAAGCACTGAGAGTTATGCATCCTCATACTCAGGATTGTAATTATTTTCTGGGGTACTCCTTTCCTAGATACAGGGTGGTTCAACTTAGGTAGCTATTTAAAATCGGGAAAATCGAATCACAAATAGCTGAGATATTAGCAAATACCCTAGATTTTCCACCAAAAATTGTTTTTATATCCATCATTAAAATTTTAATTTGATTGATTTCGTTGTTCCGTTTATAACATATCGAAATATTGACCAACTCGCTCCAACAATGCCTATTAGGCGCTGGAGCAACACAAATTGTGATGAATTGCTCGAAAAAATAAATTTAATAAAAAAGTATATATATCCTGGGCCCTCATAAGATACTAAGACGATCTAGCTATCTCCGTCCGTCTGTTGAAAACACGATAAGACCCAAATGAAAGGAACTAGCTGAAATTTCTGTTGATAAGGTTAAAAATGGTCAATATCGGTCCATGATTTCACCTGTTTGAGCAGTTGATTATGAGGCAATTCTGATAAAATTTTGCACAAATCAGGCAACTTGTCCCTAGTCCCCATACAAGGTCCCTCTCAGAAAATGACTTTAACATTCATAACTGTCTTATAATATATAATATCGTATAGAAGTTTGACATAACAAGTTTTATATGAACCTAAATCTTTCTACCAACTTTGAGGATCGGCCTAAAGAGAAGGCCAAAACTACATATTGATTTTGCACAGCCGAATAATTATTAATATTTATCTTAAAGTAAAGTCATTGAAACAGAACATGAACGGTGACAAATTGTCAACAGCCTGTTATTAAATCTTACACGAACGCTGTCAAATCCACAAGGGATGGTGTCAATTCTACAACGGTATGGTGTAATTTTTTCGTTGTTAAATTGACACCGTTCGTATAAAATTTGTAAACATACGGGGTTGATACACTATTTTTTTATTTTTTTTACTTGGACCAGCACTCAGGAGATAGAGGGAGTAGTGTTTGTGGACATTTGATTTGAATTTTCCTACATTGAAAGGAATACTTCGACAGGAAGCTTATTCCACATACGGACGGTACGGCTAAAAAACGAATGTTCTCTGTAGTGTGTTGTGCGATCCACTGACCAATCGACCACGAATGGATGAACCCCCGCTGATGAACGCGTATTGCGTAAGAAACTACGGTTATCAGGAACAAGTTCCCTAATTTCATCAGAACACATTCCATTATAGTATCGATAGAACAGTGAAACACAACCCACATAGCGACGATGGTCCAGAGAATCAATAGAGCTGGATACCCTACTGTCACCGATAAGAACCTTCGCCCTCTCCTGTACGCGGTCAAGTAACTCCAAAATAGACTTCCAAGCACCGGCCCATACATGAGAGTTGTATTCCATTTTGGGTCGGATATAAGTGGTGTAAATAGTAAGGAGATCAGATGAAGTGAAAACCGAGGCACTTGAATGCTTCTTTCGACACTTGAAAAATGTGTTTTGTCCAGCGATCATCACACTGAATTTTCATGCCTAGAACATCGAGAGCTTCTGATTCCTTAATATTTACACCACCCATAGAAACAGATGAAGCAACATTTCGTATTTTCGAGGAAAACGTTTTTACGGAAGAAAATTTTGGAAAATCCCTCCGGAAAAATCGAAAATCGAGTTTTACTCTAAAGTTTGTCTGAAGGCCTGCTAGTTATTTATAGAATATCGGTAATGGTATTTAGAGGTAGTTGTATTTACGACAATATCGGTAACGGTAATTGCAGTTATTTCGGCAACGGTAGCACAGCGGTAACGGTAGGTGAGCTGAAAGGGTATTTAAGAGGTAACGGTAGTCATCCTTGGTAATTAGTTAATTCTTTTATAAACCGAATTTTATAAACATTTTGAGACCGTCGGTTTTTACACAGCTAATTACATATGTATATAAAATACAATGAAATATTAAATACAAATTTAGGCTTTTCTACATTTAACACTCACATTCATATAAATACATACGTATAAATTGAATTATGGATGTTTAGGGAAAATGATGCCTTGACATGATTTCCTGACAGACTAAAATTAGTTTGGTAGTCCCAACTATGATATTGATTGCTTGATATATAATTTGTAATACTGTTGTAACGTAAACATTTTTAAGTAAATATTTCGAATAATAAAAAAAACAATTTTGTATTAACTACGACAATAACTTATTATTAATAGTAAGCGATATGTTTGGTTAATATGTATGCAAGTATTTATGTATGTAGGTATGTAAGTTAATAAATAAACTCATAAAAACTAATACATACATCTATTTAGAAATATGTAAATACATAAGTAGTATGTATGAATGTATTTATGTATATTCATAATTATGTATGTACGTTCAATAAATGTATGCAAATTACAACGAAGGTGTTCATTCGCCGGAACATACCACTATGTAGGTGTTTATTAAAATGCAGATTAACAAATTTTATCTACAGTTACAGAAATCGCGTTATTTTGCATTTTTATTAAAACATGTTTTTTGTTTGATACTTTAACAATTCCAAAGATTTGCAATAAAAAAAAAATAAGAAAATCTTAACTCAATTTTAACCCGACCATTTAATGCTTTACACCATTAGTTATACTGATACTGTTGAAAATATTTTCGAATAGAAATTAAGCCAATGAATGCAAGAAAAGTTATATTGGGCTACCAAAATTTTTGAAGGATATACGATTAATAGACTTTGGGTAGATTAAATTGATATATTAATAACAACCAAATTAAATAATGTATCATTCATCTGCCCAAAGGTTATTAATCGTATATCCTTCAAATATTGTTCTGGATAACTGGGGTCATTGAACGGTTTTTTTTTTTAAATTAGGAAAATAAGTATTTATTTTCCTATGTGGTTTTTTATTAAATTTACCAATGAAAGTACAAGGTGGCGCAAAAGTAATCCTCCTATCAGAAAATGCTATAAATTTTCCGATTGCCCCCTAATGTCAGTTCTGTTTTGACATTTGTGTAGTAAACACATGCGAAATACACGTTAATAAACAATGTTACGCTACACTGCTCCAGAACGCGGAATATTGCTGACTATTTATTTGACCAATATTCGGTCGGTGACTTTGGCACAACGTGAATTTCGTCGCAGATTTCCTGACCGTCCAACGCCTACTGGTGAAACACTGCGACGTTTAGCCGCTCGCCTCGAAGAGACTGGCACAACACGAGATACGGCCAGACGTGGCAGACCACGGAGTAGCCGTTCTGCAGAGAATATTGCTGCTGTAGGCGAGTATGTCATGGAAGCGCCGTCGACATCGACCAGACCACGTGCCACGCAAATGGGTATCAGTCGACGGTCTTTACAGCGAATTTTGGTACAAGATTTGAAGATGTTTCCGTATAAAGTCCAGACGGTGCATCAGCTGTTAGCTGCTGACCGCAAATCGCGTCTAACATACGCTCAAGCCATCCTTAATCACCACCAAGAGGAAGATGATTTTTCATCAAAAATAATCATGAGTGATGAAGCCCATTTCCATCTTAGCGGGTACGTAAATAAAGAAAATTTACGCTTCTGGGGCACTGAAAATCCACGTGTAACCCACGAAGAGCCATTACACCCGCTCAAAGTCACTGTATGGTGTGCTGTTTTCGCTGGAGAAGTCATCGGACCTTTTTTCTTCGAAGACGTCGCGGGCCAAACGGTTATTGTGAATGGTGAGCGCTACAGAGCAATGATCAACGAGTTCTTTTTGCCGCAACTTAATGAATTGGGATTGGAAAACATGTGGTTCCAACAGGACGGTGCAACGGCACACACTGCACGTGCCACAGCCGATATGCTGAAGGATGCATTTCCCGGGCGCCTAATCTCCCGTTTTGGCGATTTGCACTGGCCAGCAAGATCGCCGGATTTGACCGCTTCAGACTTCTTTTTGTGGGGCTTTTTGAAGTCGCGGGTTTATGTCAACAAGCCTCAGACTCTTGCAGCTCTTAAAGAAAATATCCGTCAAGAATGTGAGGGAGGACCTATCGCCGGAAGTTTTGGTCAAAGTGATGGAAAATGCCATAAAAAGGGCTCAAATGACGCCATTTACATGACATCATATTCTCGACTTGATGTAAAAAAAATTAAAAGACCAAATAAAAATAATCCAAAAGAAGAATCAAAGTTTTTCATTTATTTTTTTTAATTACAGCCAAAAAACATCGAAAGTTTACTTTTGCACCACCTTGTATTAATACAGTGTGAAGGCTTATGAACGAAAGCTATTTCTCATCAAGGTAGTCTTGGGACAGTCAAATTTGAATTTATTGAGCCCACTGCTTTAATATATTCACCCCATTTAGTGTAGCAAAATAAACTTTCGTAATAAGTATGTTTGTTGAAAACTAATGAACCAATTTCGTCGTTCACTATTCAGCACAGTGTCACACTTCCAACCTAGAAATATTTAAAAAAAAGTCGTCTCAAAAAATGCTCCAATTGTTGGCCTTGAGATTTCTTCTCAATCATTATCTTCTTATTGAAGTTTGTACCCACTTTGGAAATAAATAAATTACTTATTTATTATACAGTGAGACCTCGATTATCCATTCTGTATAATTTCAATTTTCCCGGTTAATTGAGTACCAATTTTTAGTAGTTTTTTTAATAATGACAGTTTTTCAATAATGACATTTAAAGCTCCATATTTCTCACTGATCCATCAGTTGGATCAAAGTCGTTCAATTTGGTGGAAAAAATTTCACAATAACGTTTTCAGCATTGAAGTCCAATAGCAGAATGATTTTATAATATACTAGCTTGACCCGGTGCGCTTCGCTACCCCTGTCGTAGTCTATGTTGGAAATTTCAATAAAATCGTTTCGGCCGTTTAGTATTTATTGTTTAAGAACTAAAGGTACCAATTTTACCGGTTTTCCCCACGTTTACCCCTTCCTGGTCCAAGTATTGAAAAAAGTTATAGCCTATTGACGCTTCCAAGTAAGGATCTATCTACGTTCCAAATTTCAATAAAATCGGTTCAGCCGTTTAGGCGTGATCCTCAAACAAACAAACAAACAAATAAACAAACAAACTTACAAAGACATTTATATATTTATATAGATAATCTTTTAGACCAATTTTCTTAAAATTCTCTCTCACTTCTGGTACTAAATTATTGTTAAACCATTCTCATGGAAATTTTTAAAGCTCTTTCCAATAACTAATGCTTTGCACTTGTGTGTACCAGCAGCCTTAACGCAAACTAATGAGGTTAGTCTCTCCTTTGATACCTTGTGTCATTCTATGAAATTTTCATTATGGCAAGCCAAACTCTCTCAAGTAAACACTTTCCATTCTACATTATCTCATTGGTGAGTTTTTTCATTGATTTGAGTTCATTTAATTTTTCCACAAAAATTGTGGCAGCTAATCAGCTGAATATTTTTCTCCTGCAGCATTAAGTTTGTGAATACCATATTCCATGAGTGGAATATTTAAGACTTTCCATCACTGTTAATCCAGAAATTGGAGTTCCTTTAAATCGTTCCTTCCGGAATTATTCATAAACTACAAAATCTACTTTTGGTTCTCCAGCAATTTTTAAAGATTTTCCGTTTCTAAAGCCAATAACAGAATCACTTTGTTTTTTAAAATGTCTAACATCAAAAAAAATGTCACAATATCAAAAAAAATGTTGGCCTTACAAATCGATCGAGGCAATTTCCCTTTAACATTTTATTCACATTGTGTTAGATTGTTCAAAAATAATCTAAAAAAAATATAATCCGGGATAATAGAGGTAATTACGGTTAATCGATGCAAAAAAATATTTTCATTTTCTTTCCCGGAAAATTGATGTTGCCGGTTAATCGAATCACTGATAATCGAGGCCTCACTGTAGTTTGCAAATTTAACCAAAATCTGATAAAATCTAGCTTTCTATGGTATATCTCAAAGGTTAAATTTTTTAAGAATATTAGGGAAATGTTTTAAACTGATTGTTGTTGTTGAAACAATTCCACAGTTGTTGAAAGTTCTTTCCTTCTCCTTCCTGAGCATGGTTCTAATTTTCGTGGGAATGTTCAAAGTGGTTGATATGTTTTGAAGCAAAATGTTTTCTAAAGTTGATATTTTAAAAGAATATGGGTTTAAAAACAGCATTTATTTGCAAAACACTTAAACACACTGTCAGATTTATGTAAATGCAGTCTCTCGGTTTGAGCAAATACTAAAATGCAAGGGAATAGCAAACACTGTGATTGTGGCGAAAACAAAGTCACAAGTCACTCAAGAATCCTTTGAATGCGATCTAAGAAGCACCAATTCCATTACTCACAGCGTCTCTCCTCTACTTTAAGAGCAGCTGACCGGCGTGAAGCCTTCTTCGTTGGCTTTGCTGCGACTACGATCTCAACTCAGTACCATCTGCTCAAATAGTTAAGGGAAGCAACTGAGCCTACCTCTGCACTTTTGTGTCTGTCCGGGACTGAGCTGAATGCCTCATACACTAAATAATCGCTAACTTTAGTGTTTGTTCCCCAATGTTAAGGGTTGATGGTTGGTGTTGCCTGGTTTTGTCAGTTCGAACAATAGAGAATACACATAGAGCGGAAACTCTTCTGTCAAAGACCTAACTCAGTTGTCAAAAACCTAAGTGGTGAGAATGTATTAGTAGAAAAAACTATGAGAAAACAAAAACAACACTCGTATATGTGATTATATTGAGTAATTCTTTTGTTTGAGTTTTTTTTTCTAGTTTCCGCTCTATGTTTCTCTATCGTGCGAACTAGAAAAAAACTCAAACAGAAAAATTACTCAAAATCGTCATACATACGAGTGTTGTTTTTGTTTTCACATAGTTTTTTATACTAATACATTGTCACCACTTAGGGTTTTTGACAACTGAGTTAGGTTTTTGACAGCAGAGTTTCCGATCTATGTGTATTTATCTATGGTTCGAACTATGATGGTGCTTTTACTGGCTCATATTGAGCGTCTGGCTGCAGAGCAACGACAGTGTCCCTCTTTCTCACATATGGTAGTGGAATAGTACTACTACCCTCCCTATAAAAAGTTGACAACAAAGACGGGCCTATGTCTTAGATAAAGGACCTTCGCTGAAAAACACGAAAACAAAATGAAGTCTAATGACCCTGTGAGAATGCAAGGTAGAAGAATAAAGATCAAAACGAATGGAAGATGCTGGCAGAATTCAAGCGGAGAATAGCGCTTTACATCCAGAAGACAAAGGAGAGGAAGAATTCGTATATCAACTTTTTTTTTGAGAAGTCCCGCTCTACAGGAACGCAGACTATGATATATTGGTACATGACTCGTTCATGATCTGGACCGTCTAAAAAAAGTGTCAAATTTTGTATAAGTACCGACTAGTTCGCACGGTGCACAAGATTGACAAAGACGCCCGGATTATAATTCAGGGTATCACAATAGGCCTAACACCAACAGGATGGTGTTTTAAATAAAATATTCCAAAATTACAATTTTTTTTTTTTTTTTTCAAAAATTATCAGATTTCATACCGTTCTTCTATTCAACGTGTTTTTTTTTTACTGCCCTCTTGTATTGCGCTTTTGGAACATCTCGATAAATGTTCCCCTTGCTATGATATAGTTTTTCTATGTTTGTAATGTTCTTTTGCAGGCGCGGATCCAGGTCAACCATTTGGGAGGGGGAAATCAAAATGTGTTCTACATTTTTCTTTTTTTTATATGAAAACTTTTCGGTTTTGGGGGAGAATTCCTATTTCACCTTCTCTGGATCCACGCCAGTCCTTGTGTAAGCGTCCACGGTGTCCGCGTTCATTGCTAAAATTCGAAAAAGTCGTTCAAAAGATGAATAACTGAGAAAGTATAAAATGGATTTCAAACATTTCAAAATATTGCGTTAATTCTTTTTCTTAGGTACGACAAAGTTTCTAAAAAGTTCTATTGTTGCAGTCTCGAGCCTAGAAGTTTAGCTTTGTTCTTTGGTAATTCAACGTCCTTTTAAGATCATTTTATGCAACTTCCGTTAACTTGTGTGGCAGTGATGATGTACTAGGTACTCGTATTCTGACTTTGAGGAAATTGATGATGTAGAACTGGGTTACGCCCATCCGAAATGTCCAATTTTCCATGATACTGGCGCATAAATCAGGCTGAATTTTGGCATGGGTTTTTGTCTTTGAAGGCAGCTGTGTTTTTTGCCTTATTCGCATAGACGCATCATCTCGTTCACATCACATCCATGTAATCAATGTAACATGAGCTGTGTGGCACTCAGAGCCATTCTGTTGAAACCAAATGTTGGTGTACATATCATCCAATTCAGGACAAAAGAAGTTGGTAATCATCTACCTATAGAGCTCGCCGTTGACACGGAGACCTGGCCAACGTCGTTCTCAAAGAAATATGGACAAAAACCACACCAATAGTGACTTTTTCGGTATGCATTGGACGCTTTTGGGATCTCATGTGTATTGGTATCGTCCCAAACTCGACAATTTTGTTTTGTTAACGTACCCATTCATCCAGAAATGGGAAAAGTGGGTGGAACGTTTCCCGTACTGAACATAATATGGCCGCTATCAACTGTCCAATTTCGGAAGTCCCTATTAGAAGACCCTTTATATATGTATGTACAGGTATTGCGAAACTTAAATAAAGTACTTTACTTTATCAGTAAGTACTTATTCAACATGCACAGACAATTAGAAATTGGTTAAAATTTCGGATACGTTTCTACTGTAGGCTAATGTAATCAAGGATTGAAAGAAATTTTGTCAAGATGTCCTACAAAAATAGTTGAAAAAGTCAAAATTGTAAATGTAACAGTAACAGTAATAGGTGACATAACTTTGATTTATTTAGTTTATGAACCCAAAAGAAAATGCTTGACTTTAAAAAATGTTCGAAATGAGAAGCAATCGGGAAGCTTGTACGTAGCCGGAGTGCATTAAAATGTCAATAAAGTAGTTAGGGAGTCATATTATAATAATTTCTGATAAAGAAAAAAGAGCATATCTTGCTGTTCTTTGAAAGTTATTTATATAAATGACTGCAAACCTTAATGGAGAACTGTTTGAAAAGCCATAAATCAATTTTCTAGTTTTAACCGACATTATCATAGTTTTAATATCATTTTAATAAGATGTAGGGTGTTAAAAGTAAAACAAAACGAAAAAAAAAAAAAATTAACAAAAATTAAAAAATTTGTATGTGGTATGATTTATTAACGACAACAACTAAGCAGCACATGCTTTACGAATCACTAAGTGAGTGTGAGTGAGTGAGTGAATGAATGTAGAAAAGAGTAATATTTATGTGTGAGTGCGTTTGTGTCAGTGTATGTGTGTGTGTGTGTTTGTCTGCAAGTGAGTGAGTGACTGAATGTGCTGAATTTATTATTGTTTGAGTCGTAACGTCGTCGGTAAACATACACGTTTAAAAAAGAGGTATTCTGTTTGCTTGCGAAATATGAGACCACCGGATATACGTAGGCACGTATTCTGCATACTTGTATTTTATACAACAACAACAGCGGCAATAAAATCAACAAAAATAATAATAAAAACAACAACAACAACATGTTAAATACTCCATGAATGAACGAATGAATGACTGATTGAATTACTGAACGAATGTAGGTACAAACAGCCAAACTAATATACATTAGGATGGTCCCAAACATGGACGCAGCTTAAAAACGTGGTCGATATTCCCAGCTAAATTGAAAGTTTTCTTAATTGTTAGATGCTATTTGTCAACATTTTTATCCTAACGAAAAATTATCTTAACCCTCTAATACCAATTTCTAAAAAAAAATGGCTAAAACGTTGGAAATAATTTTTGATGGTAAATTTGGGCATCTGATTTCCAAAACAACATTTAAAAGTTTGTACAATAAATGGTTTAAATGCCAGGTGGAAAAAACTAAATGAGTGCCTTAAGGCACCCTTGGGGCTTTAGAGATTGAAACATAGCCGGGTTTTAGTTTATCAATTTTTATTGAAAACAACTTTTCTAATTGTTCATCACTCAAATCAGATAATTTGAAACACTTGTTTCTTCATTTCTTAAAATTTTATATAAAAAATTACAAATCAAAGCAAAGAAAACCAAACAACATTTTGCTATATGAGGGGAAAAACTGAGACAGCAAAACTAGTCTGCAATGCCCAAGAGTGCCTGAAGGCACTCATTAATAAATCATGTATCTAAAGAGTAGCATACCTTTTTTTTACATAAATCTTGACTCCAATATATAAAATATAAGTATAATTTTTAAGAAAAAAAACTTTAAAACACTTGAAAACACAACATGGACTTCCCATATTTGTTTGCGCTTAGTTTCCAAAAAGTGCAGTAAATAAGAAAGAAGACAGCTTTTAAGGCTTATTAAAATATTTAAGTACGTTTTTTATAAACTGTTACAAAAGTTTTTGAAATGAACTTAAATTTGCAATTATTAGCATTTTTGCAATGAGTGCCTTGAGGCATGCTTAAGCATTAGAGGGTTAATTTTATTAATTTTTTTTTTCTAAAGAATCATTTCATGTATCTTAGTAATTAAAATACATATGGGCAATTCCATGAATTTGTCAAGCACGAATAATTTATCTTTATGATATAGGGGTTATATAGGGCTCTAGCTAAGATCTATTATAGACCGATCCTCACAAAAGTTGGTAGAAAAATGTAGGTTCATACAAATCTTGTTTATGTCCACTTTCATCACGATATTAATTATAAGACAATTATGAAAGTTCAAGTCAATTTCTGAGGGACCATGTAGGGGACATGTTGACCGATTTTCGATTTCAAGTACAAAATGTTATCAGGATTGCCGTATAATCAACATATATATATTTATAACTGCTCAAACAGTATTCCGGGGGGACATTTGTTTGGGCAACATCATGATTTCATCAGACAGATAGACGAACAGACGGACGGACATAGCCAGAGAGTCTTAGATTCCTATGAGTACCCAGAATATATATGTTGTAATGTAGGTCTGCGACAAATATTTTGATGTGTTACAAACGGAATGACAAAATTGAATTTCTTCTCTTTTCAATTTGACTTGACCTAGTATGGTGATATGAATCTCAAAGGGAAGAGCATTATCTTGACATCTCTAGACAAAAATTTTGTTTTAATTAATCAAAATAAAAATCCTTTAATATCCTTGAAAGTTTCCATTTCCATTTGTTTAAAAAAAACATGCATATGTTAGTAATGAGAAGTTTCACATTCCAAAATTTCATATCGGCTGGGCCGATTTCGATGAAATTTGTTGTGTGTGTTTGAGTTGGTCCCTGGATGGGTAAGATTCACAATTGACCGATATAGTTACAATGGGCTTGGCACCTCCCATATAAAGTAAACATTTATTATTTCGTATCAGGAGTACTATTATAGTGCAAGTCTTCAAACTTTGTATGAGCTATGGCAGAACAACGTTTGCCGAGACAGCAAGTATAAGTATAGTTTTTAGTTATATAATAGATAGAAAATTTATTTATTTAGTGGACGATTTTTTAATTTTTTATAAAAACTAAAAAATATGGATATAAGGACGAAATTAAGGAATCTGGTACTCCATTAGAATGTCTTTAAAACATAGAACAAGTTATGGGAGAAGTTCAAGGATATTAAAGTAAATAATTTTTTAAGGACATTTCGGACATCATTTGAACTTGAAAATTGGCATCCAAGGTAGTTTATCTCCTGTGGGGCCACGTGAAGACACTGGCTTATGCTGATAAACCAGCAACAATTGACGCCTTGGAGGCCAAAATAGTTTGTATTATTCGTGACATACGGCCAGAAATTCTCGAAAAAGTGGCCCAAAATTGGACGACCAGAATGTGCCTCGTCCAGAATGCGCCCACGTTGGCCATATGCTCGTATAAAAAAAATGTTTGGATTGGTCACTCCTTGTGGTGGTTCAACGCACCTAAAGGTGTGGATTTTGAGCTCATTTTTTCAATTTTAGGTAAACAAAATTAATTAAAATTTGTTATTCAAAATTATGTAAAAAAAATTGTTTTTTTCAATTTTTTTTTTTAAATTTAAAAAAAAAATTTTTTTTAATTTCTTTAAATTTAAAAAAAAAAAATTAATTTTCTCAGAAAAAAATTGATGACAAAAAATTTTTTTGGTAAAAACAAATTCGGGTTAAAAAATATTTTTCGCGATTTTTACCCATTCTAGGTTGAAATTACTATAGCCTTATACATATATGCACATCTTTTCAAAGGACTTTGAAATATCTATCATTAGATATCCATATTGTTTGTATTAATGACTTAGTAATCCAGATATAGTAGATACAAAATAGGACAAAAATCGAGGTTGTCCCGGTTTTTTCCTTATATCTTAGCCATTTGTCGATTTTAAATAGTAACCGAGCGGGGAGAATTCCCAATAGACTGATGTATCAATCATGCTTGTAAGTTATTTGGGGGCTACGGAAAGTTGATTTCAACATACAGACGGACAGACGATTCAGAATATATATACAAATGAAAAATGTAGAAATTACAAACGGAATGACTAACCTATATATACCCTTGCCACTCATGGTGAAGGGTAAAATAACTGAACTTTATGGTCTCCTAGATCTATTTAAGCCATTTCGTTAAAAAGTATTTTTAAATAATGCTACCTTTAATTTCATTAATTATCTTTTTTAAGGGGCCTCCCTAATATACCTACTACACACATTTGTACGATTA
Source organism: Calliphora vomitoria (assembly GCA_942486065.2). Taxonomy (NCBI): domain Eukaryota; kingdom Metazoa; phylum Arthropoda; class Insecta; order Diptera; family Calliphoridae; genus Calliphora; species Calliphora vomitoria. The sequence continues at coordinate 11,726,378 of OW818031.2, read as the reverse complement.
CATATTTACGACTGACTTGGGAAGTATGTAAGTGAGTGAGTGAGTGAGTGAACGAGCGAGTAAAATAATAAATTCAGATCAGTAATTACTACTAAAATGTGAAATTTGTCATTTGTTGAGCAAAAAAAAAAAAAAAAGTGTTTATTTGGGTACTTAACTTAAGTTGAATAGAAAATACATTCAGATTTTTAACAGTGCCACACACTCAATTGATCATTTATTTATCTGTAAGAAATAAGGAAGACTTGGAAGCCAATAAATATTAGAAAAAGTAATAATACTTTTTTAATCGATGGATATCGATAATTTTAAAGGTTTCATGTAACGAGTTAAAGATGTATCCAAAGCTTCATCCTTTATTTTATATTGTTCCGAATTACCTTATAAATATTAATGACTAACTTCTTTCCATTTGATATTCGAGCTTTTTGATATTTGGAACCATGAGCAGAATAGTTTGGGTTTATACGACCAAACTTTTTGGTCGTATGTAAATCGTAGTTAAGGTCCCATTGAATTATCTGAAAACAAATTTCCGTGCGTACGAAAATATCTATGAGATTGAAGGCAACATTGAAAAGGGTCATCAATCAAAAAAACCAATGATTTGATGAATACTTCGCAAATATAAATTTATAACAGTTTTCATGCAAATTCCATCAGATTGCCATCTACAAAGTTATCATGATGGAGCAGTTCCTCCTCGGATATCATACAAACATTATACAGTTGGTGTTTCCAAAGGTCATGTCGTGAAGGAATTACAGGGGTATGTGCTGGATCCATTTGATTGGAGCTCGTATAACACCGAAAAACAAAAATAGTTCTGACACAACATGCTTAATGACTATTGAATTTGCATTGTCAAGTGTCAAGTTTAAGTCTAGCTTGTGGTCTGGTTCTGGGAAGTACCTCAATTCCTTGGCCTTGACATCGATGCAGAATTCCAATAATAAAACAAGTGTATAGTTTTAGCTATTACAACAACAACATATGCCAGTTGTAGTGAATTAGACTATAGAACAGATTTTTTAATTGTTTGCCGGGAAATTAGGTATCTTAATACAAATACATAATTTGCACACTTTTTTAAAAAGGCTTGCGAAAAGAAAATTAATATATTTAAGGTTTGTTTTTAAGGAAATATCTAAACATAATCCAATTGTCATCAACTTTTAATGGGATTATGTTAAATAAATAGTTGCAGTAGAAACTTTTCCATCAATTTGTTGAATGCACATAGTCTTTGATTTCATCGAGGGATCACACTTGAATTCAGCCAATGTTATAAAATTGTCATTAGATGTACTCTACTGTTATGTAGGTATAAAACTATTAATTGAGTTGGACAGTTCTGCCGGTGTATTTACATGTTTGGGAATGCTTTATTGTACATTTCCTTCATAGACAACTGAAATAGTGCAGCCATTAATACACATGTGTAGTTGTGTTTTGGATTGAATTGTATTGGTATACTTAATACATAGATAGATAGATACTTACATATGCACATGATGATAGAGACACCAACTGATTAATATGCCCACACAAATGTAGAAGGATGAAGAGTGGGTGGGTGATAGTTCATAATATGTATTAATAATCAACATTCACAACATTCATTCGTACATTCGTACCTATTTATGCATACGAGTAGGTACACGATTTGTAATAACATTGCACCACACACATACACACACACACACAGGCACACTCACACTCTCACATTCACACACCACAATCTAACCATACAACAACATCTTACTCTCTAATGTAAAACTAATGAGTGGCAAGAGAGAGAGAGAGTGAGATAAATAGAAATGATGATAAAGAGCACAAAAAAAAAAACTAAATTGTTTAGCAAAAAAGAGTCAAACTAAAAGATATAAAAGAGAAATTTAAAAAAAAAAAAACAAAGCAAAAACCACTTTTTTGGCATCTCAAACAGACATCATCCATCTATTCATTATATTGACCGTATTTCATTCATAAAAACACTGCCGATTTCGTCCATCATTGTCGTTTTGTCTTTTTGACTGCACAACTAAAACGCTGCGAGATGAACAGAAAAGAAACAAGCAAAGTCACACAGCAAAAACAACAAAAAAAACAGCTGTGTCTTCCAACATGGACAAGGTTACGCTGAATGTTAGTTGTTATCTATCTATCTATTTATAAGTTATAACTCTAACTCACCCCCAAGACAAACAACTAAATTAATTATTTAAATTTTTATTTTACCCATCACATCAAAGAAGCGAGGGCTAAAAATACTATGTTTCCCTCTTCGGTATATTAGAAAATACAGACATACAAGTGTGTTGCTACTCTATAGAAGCAATAAGAGTAATTTTGTGTGAGAAAATTATTTAAAAAAAAAACTTTTAATAGAGACGTTCTTAAGAGGCTGTTCCCAGCAAACATAATTATAAACATGGTTGAGACATTCGTATACATCTGTTTAGTATATTCTTCCATTAGACTGCTTCAATTTTTTTTTTTTTTTTTTTTGAGAAAAACAAAATTGATGATTTGCTTTACAGGTGATACAACATTTAACTGTCTCGAAAAGACATCAACCAAGATTGTTCTATTCAAAGGATTTTAGAGAACAATATTAACATTAAGTCTTCTAGACCGAATGCTGCACCAGCACTGGTCTTGGATCAGTGATCCTCGCAGCATCTTCATTTCAGCTCTATCAGAATGTCATTGAAGTTCCTTATTAAGTTGCTAATTGAACACTAATCCCTAAAAGGAAGCAGAGTTATAGCTCTGAAAGTTTTCTGCAAATATAGTGCGCCCTTGATTTGTGCAACTTATTTACAATCTAGGAATGTGTAAGATTCTCGGTTTTTCTAAAGCGAGAACGAACTGTAGCTACTTATTTGATCAGCAATGTATAAAATTTCCAAAAGCTACATGAAATGTAAACTATAGTTGTGTTTAATATTGGAAATACGACTCAGACGACACCCCGGTATTAAAGGGTTTAAACTTTATGAGTCCGGCGAGGAGGAGATGCTCATGTTTGCTTGGAGTGACTACAAGTGCTCTTTCCGGTATGAAATTAACCGTCATTGACTGGCAGACAACAGAACTTGTGACGCAAAATACCCAACACATCCAGAATTATGAAGCTGTGCTCAATTCTACAGCTGTGAGGCCATTCCAAGTAAGATAAAAACTGAACAAAATTAGAGCAGGCATTTGAACATGACTAAACCATGTCAGCCAACATCAGGACCAATGCGAGATTATGACCCATAGGACGAGACGAAGTCGGAAAACTGGATACACAATTTTCTCAATTCGAGGATCATCGATAGCTCAGGTGTCTGAATTTAAACGGCTGAAACCATCAACCAGCTTGACATCAGCAACAAGTGACCATCATAGATACAAATTTAGAATTGAAAGTGGAAATCTACTAACACGATCCAAAAGCTCATGGCCCTATAAAAGGAGACCTTGAAGTGCTCTCTCTGGAATGTCAGGCTGATGGACGCAGGAAATTATGCGTCATTGAATGACAGAGAATATCACTTGTGGCGTAAAAAGCCCAACACATCCAGAATTGTGAAGCAGTGCTTCATACTACAGTTGTGAGGCCATTCCAAGTAAGATAAAAGCTGAACAAAATCACAGCAGGCATTTGAACATGATTAAACCATGTCAGCCAAAAGCTGGCCACATTAGGAACAATGCGAGATTATGATCCATAGGACGAGATGAAGTCGGAAAACTGGATACACAATTATCTCAATTCGAGGATCATCGACAGCTCAGGTATCTGAATTCAAGCGGCTGAAACCATCAACCAGCTTGACATCACCAACAAGTGACCATGATAGATAAAAATTTAGAATTGAAAGTGGAAATCTACTAACACAATCCAAAAGCTCATGGCCCTATAAAAGGAGACCTTAAAGTGCTCTCTCTGGAATGTGAGGCTGCTGGACGCAGGAAATTAAGCGTCATTGAATGGCAGAGAATATCACTTGTGGCGCAAAAAACCCAACACATCCAGAATTATGAAGCTGTGCTCAATTCTACAGCTGTGAGGCCATTCCAAATAAGATAAAAGCTGAACAAAATCACAGCAGGCATTTGAACATGACTAAACCATGTCAGCCAACAGCTGGCCACATCAGAATCAATGCTAGATTATGACCCATAGGACGAGAAGAAGTCGGAAAACTGGATACACAATTTTCTCAATTCGAGGATCATCGATAGCTCAGGTGTCTGAATTCAAACGGCTGAAACCATCAACGAGCTTGACATCAGCAACAAGTGACCATCAGCAACAAGTGACCATCATAGATACAAATTTAGAATTGAAAGTGGAAATCTACTAACACGATTCAAAAGCTCACAGCCCTATAAAAGGAGACCTTGAAGTGCTCTCTCCGGTATGTCAAGCTGTTGGACGCAGGAAATTAAACGTCATTGAATGACAGAAAATAGCACTTGTGGCGCGAAAAACCCAACACATCCAGAATTGTGAAGCTGTACACAATACTACAGTTGTGAGGCCATTCCAAGTAAGATAAAAACTGAACAAAATCAGAGCAGGCATTTGAACATGATTAAACCATGTCAGTCAACAGCTGGCCACATCAGAACCAATGCGAGAAGAAGTCGGAAAACTGGATACACAATTTTCTCAATTCGAGGATCATCGACAGCTCAGGTGTCTGAATTTAAGCGGATGAAACCATCAACCAGCTTGACATCAGCATCTGAGCAACCATCATAGATTGTAGTCAACCTAAAGGTGAAATCGTTACAGACTGCTTTTGAAGGAGAATATCTCGCGGTCTCTAATTGACGAACTCGCACGAAGTGAGGATGATTCTTTTCTACGTTCGATGGCTGTAAATTGTTAAAGGGTGTCAAGATCATTGGATGTGGAAACGAAAAGGCAGAAGACATTCTTAAAAACAACATTCCAGAAGTGGATTTACTCTGGCTCAATGCAATAAATCTTCCTCTTGATCCTAGTCCTTTTTCGGACTGAAATGATATCCTAACACTTATCAAGCTTTGTGCAGAGTACTGAATGATTATACAAGGTTGTACGATGAACAAAGAGAGAAGGTAAAGATCTCTGGATCAAAATTGCTACAGATTCCCACCTACTAATGCGTCACCAAATATCTGCCTATCATAGAATTTGAATTTCTAGGGCATCAAGAGCTGTTCATAGTCCCTTTTCAAAAGAAGATGAGAATGTGGGTTCCTTTTCATATCGTGAAGGATGACTCCACACTAACACTTATGAAGCGTCATAATAACGAACTTGGTGCAGAGGACTGAGTGATTTAACGAGGAAGCACGAGAGACAAAGAGATAAGGTATAGATATGTGGAACAAAATGTCTGACTACTGCGGCCTTCTGAAGGAATCATCAAATATAGGACTATACAAGGTCCTATATTTGATGATTCTACGAGGGTCAAAGAGAGAAGGTAAAGATCTCTGGATCAAAATTGGTATAGATTCCCACCTACTCATGCGTCACCAAATATCGGCCTATTATAGAATTTGAATGTCTAGGACATCAAGAGCTGATCATAGTCCCTTTTCGAAAGAAGATGAGAATGTGGGTTTCTGTTCATACCGTGAAGGATGACACCACACTAACACTTATGAAGCGTCATAATAACGAACTTGATGCAGAGGACTGAGTGATTTAACGAGGAAGCACGAGAGACAAAGAGATAAGGGATAGATATGTGGATCAAAGTTCCCGACTACTGCGGCCTTCTGAAGGAATCATCAAATATAGGACTGAACGATTATACAAGGATCTACGAGGGTCAATGAGAGAAGGTAAAGATCTCTGGATCAAAATTGGTACAGATTCCCACCTACTAATGTGTCACCAAATATCGGCCTATCATGGAATTTGAATTTCTAGGACATCAAGAGCTAGTCCTAGTCCCTTTTCGAAAGAAGATGAGAATGTGGGTTCCTTTTCATATCGTGAAGGATGACACCACACTAACACTTATGAAGCGTCATAATAACGAACTTGATGCAGAGGACTGAGTGATTTAACGAGGACGCACGAGAGACAAAGAGATAAGGATTCAAGATTTTTTTTTTTTTAGAAAAAAAATTTAAGCTACGGACTGTAACTATCTCTAAAATTATTTACTTTACAGGCGAAACAACTTTTAACTGCCTCGAAAAGACATCAACCATAGCCCAAATACAAAAAAAAACAGATTTTCCCAAGATTGTTCTATTTAAAGGATTTTAGAGAACAAAATTGTCATTAAGTCTTCTAGACCGAATGGTGCACCAGCACTGGTCTTGGATCAGTGATCCTCGAAGCATCTTCATTTCAGCTCTATCACAATGTGGTGGATCAACATTTCCGACTACTGCGGCCTTCTGAAGGTTCCGTAATAGGTTTTAGAACCATAAATACATCATAAAGTATCATACGACATTGAATCTTTCGAAGACTAAAATCTAGCCTATTCAGAAGACCCCATTCAGAGAATGTCACAATAATTCGTTTAAGTTCCTCCTCGCTGTTCATTTGGAATAACTTTCCGTGATCGGTGGCAACATCACATATGAGACTACATTTTTCAAATGGATATCAAATGCAATTAAAAATAATACGAATTCAGTCCAGATAAACAATAAAATATTTAAACATTTTTCAAACCAAGCACATATAAACAAAAGCAATTACAAATTTTATTGCCCATTCACAGAAAAAAAAATGGCAAAATTTATAATGTACAAATGAAAGCAACCAGCAATTTCGGGCGATTTGCCAAAAAGCCAAACTCTAACAAATACAACCACTTTAATGATGACAGTACGTAAATATGAATGTGTTGGGCACGCAGTTGCTGCAATGGCTTTCCAAAAATGGTTAAATAACTAATAAAATATAAACAATTTGGGATAATCTATCATATATATGGATGCAAGTTATTTAAACATAAAACGAAAATGTTTAATTGTCACTTCGAAAGCATTGTTTGCAAATAATAGAAAATATGTTTTAATTCAATAAAAAGAAAAAAATAATCATGTTATTAGCAGAAATTTCATGTTTGCTTATTGACAGATAATATTTATCAGATCTTGAGATCATTAAAAGAAGATCGTTTTATCATATGGAAATTAGGGTCTTATTGTGTCCGCAATTTAGCATAAGAAGCCAGCCGAATTTCATTATAATAATAACGTAGTTTTAAAAGTTACAAAATCATATTTTAAGAGGTCTATTCGATCCACTTTCCACTACATCAATAAAAGTCGATACAACCAATAAGCGTTGGAATCATTATAACTCCACACCTATGGATAGGGTAAAATATAAAAGCAACTAAGTACAATCAAATATTACACACAATCTCCTATATATATATATATATATCTATATATATGTGTATATGTATGCTATACACACCCATTCGTAGAATACTTGTCGACATCCGCTACAATAAAAGAAGAAAAGTGCAGGCAAGCCGTCAGTTGGGCTGTCATTTTGATTGACTCACTCAACGAATTCGCTTTATAAAAGAAAAATAAACTTTACATTATTACAATAAAATAAAACTTCGCCGCTCGTACCTCTCTTCCAAACCCCTCCTCCTCCCACAGATTACACCACTCCGCAAACAAACCAACACAAAAAAAAAAAGAAGAAAAACGTGCAATATACCAAACATAGTCTCTTTTACTCTCAATTTGTACTTTCTCGTTGATGTCTCTTTTTTTCACTCCATCTCTATTTCGTTATGTCTCTCTGTCTCTTACGTACACTTTTTGGAGCGATTTGGAAACTCTGTTTAACTAAGCTAAATCGTAGACAGCCTCAACGGCAATTTTTCATTGTGGTTTCATTTTATTCAAACAACATTTTAACAAACCAAACGAGCGAACGAACGAACATACGGGAACGATAAACAACATGTATTCAGTTGACTTGCAAACAAACACACACATACCAAATACTTTTTATTGCAAACTAACCAGTGAAGCCAACTTTAGATTTCTGCACTGTTTATCTAAGTGCTTTGCTGAAAATATTTGGACTTTTTCAGTAAGGCTCTCAGTTAAGGATTAAAAGCACCTCAATCTCTTTTACAATGAATTTTATCTTAAATTCCTAAATATGCTTTTAAATTATTGGGCAAGAATGTATGAGTTCTTTATTTATTACTAGCTTGACCCGGTGCGCTTCGCTACCCCTGTCGATGTAAAAATCGGTTCAGCCGTTTAGTAATTATTGTTTAAAAACTAAAGGTACCAATTTTACCCGTTTTTCCCCTTTTTTATCCCTTTCTGGTCCAACAAAAATTTATAGCCTATTGACGCTTCCAAGTAAGGATCTATCTACGTTCCAAATTTCAATAAAATCGGTTCAGCCGTTTAGGCGTGATGCTCAAACAAACAAACAAACAAACAAACAAACAAACAAATAAACAAACTTACAAAGACATTTATATATTTATATAGATTGCACATATAGAGAAGATACATGAAAAAGAAGTCTTTGGACTTTATAACTTTCTAACAATCGATATGCCCATGTTGGATAGTGGAACGATAGTAATTGGACTTTAAGCCTTTTTGGTTATTGGCTATTGACTATGTCCATTGGACATAAAGGGTTTTCAAGCAAGAGGTGTTATTTCGAATGACCCGGTATTTCGGTAGCTGTCACTTTTGAAGCTTTTATTGTTTGACATTTGACAAGTTGAAACTACGCCATTACTAAAAATAGAACGATACACGCTTCAACAACGCATTGAAATTATTAAAACTCACTTTAAAAATGGTGAAAATCTAGCAGTCACAGTTCGCAAAACTAAAGCATTTTTAGGTCGTCGTGAAGCACCTTGTCAGACCGCAATACAGAAATTGGTGGAAAAATTCAAGCTGTTGGGACAAATTAGTGATGTGAAGAATAAAACCCATGCACGTCGCTCTAGATCAACTAAGAATATTTCTGCTGTAGCCCAAAGTGTTGAAGAAAACCCAGGTTTGTCCATTCCTTGTCGTTCTTTGGAATTAGGCATTCCACAAACGTCATTACACCGTATCTTATGGTCGGAGTTGGATGATATTGATCTGGACAATGTTTACTTTCAACAATCGGCGCTACAATGCCACACAAGTAACAAAACCATTGCTATTTTGCGGGAAAAGTTTCCGGACCGTGTTATCTCTCGAAGAGGTAATCACAATTGGCCACTGAGATCTTGTGATTTAACACCTTGCGACTTTTTCCTTTGGGGCCACGTGAAAGATAAGGTCTACGCCAACAGCCCAGCGTCGATTCAAGATCTCAAATATAGAATTCGTGAGACTGTCGAGGACATAGGGCAGCCACTTTGCGTTTGGTTATGGCAAAGTTCATGAAAAGGATATGGTCCTGATGTTGTTTTTCATTATTAACGGCATACCTTACTCTTTATTATGAAATAAACATTCGATCATTTATCTCAAAAAATTCCATTTTTCTTGAATACCAAAATAACACCTCTTGTTGGAAAACCTTGTTCTTCTATTTAAATTACTTTGAAGTTTAAAATGATTGGGTCATGCGAAATAAACTCAAGACTCAACTGGAAGATTTATAAGGTATAACCAGTAAGATTTAGATAATTAAAACTTCCTGCATTCCAGTTTCATCCTTACTGTATATATCTCATGATTTTTAGTTAGCCGAGAGGCTTTTAGAATCCATACCTTCATGCATGTCTCTTTGTAATCACACAGGCATTTCACATTGCCTATGAACCTTTAACATGTGCCAGAATTACTAAGCATGATTTAAATCATATCACATGATCCCTTTCTCTTCATGGAGAAGTTATCAAATTTGTTCATCATGTCTCACTATACAAAGTAACGAGTTTTGAGGGTTTTTTTGCGGAACTTTGGGTACTAAGTGAACTTCTACAGTTCGATAAACTTGTATTAAATGGTTATCTATGATTTTAGAGTTCTTTTGAAAAAAAGTCCCACGCAATTTGTATGAGGATGTGTAACAAAGTATCCATTCCATCCATATTTCTCCAATTGGGACTTCAAGCATCAAAAATAAGACAGATCGCAATATAAATTAATTCGTTATACAATATCTGAAAAAAGTTTACTTTAAATTCGGTAAAACTTCTTTCTCCCTGTCTTTGGTTTGCTATATTTCGAAAAGACATCCATCTATGCGCTTGTTTGCTCATTAGGATTTCCGCATATTTGACCATCTGGGCTTGATAACATGCAATAGATCTTAGATCATTGTGGGATACTTAAAAAATGTTTATTTTTATTTTGGTGATATATCTCAATAGACCTTTCCAGAGAGTTTATTCCACATAAGGACAGCTCGACTAAAGAATGAATTTTCGGTGTACTGTGCAATAAACTACAAATGGCTAAGATTTTCTGAAAGAATACAATGAATAAATATCCAATTATCACTGATAAGCACCTTCCAGCTCTCCAGTTTTAAGAAATCGAAGCATCGCATGATTCTTTAAATAATTGAAAATGTATGTATTCCAGCGAAACTCACACTGAAATTTGATATCTGGAACACCAATGGATAAAGCAATGTTATCCATGGCGGGTTTGTGAGTTAACACAGGACATTAAGTGTTGTATACATTAATATAGACCATATTCGCACAAACCGATTCGGAAATTGTCATAAGATCTCAATTAAGGTTATCATTGTATCATATTCCTTGATCAAAGAAAACTTCACCTACAAAACTAATTTGTTTAAAAGTTGATATCAATGCATTTAAATGCATAAAAACAAAGTTACCCCTTGTCGGGGTAACAATCTTGTCGAGATGGGAAGACTTAAGTGCATTCTTTGGTTCTGATTTCCTATGTTTCTTGTACATGTTCTCTTTAGTACATATCCACAAGAGGTCATGTAACTTTAAAAGAATGCGCGACCAAAGGTTACCCATCTTGTCAAGATAGTGGAGAGGACGTGACACCAGTCGCTGTCCGCCCAGCTATTAAGACATAGAATATTCCTTTTACGGGTCATCCATCAGACTAGCTTCTCTCCTTGTTTCGTAGAGGCTTAACCGATAAATGGAACTTTATACAAGGTGGCGCAAAAGTAATCCTCCTATCAGAAAATGCTATAAATTTTGCGATTGGCCCCTAATGTCAGTTCTGTTTTGACATTTGTGTAGTAATTACATGCGAAATACACGTTAATAAACAATGTTACGCTACACTGCCCCAGAACGCGGAATATTGCTGACTATTTATTTGACCAATAGTCGGTCGGTGACTTTGGCACAACGTGAATTTCGTCGCAGATTTCCTGGCCGTCCAACGCCTACTGGTGAAACACTGCGACGTTTAGCCGCTCGCTTCGAAGAGACTGGCACAACACGAGATGCTGCCAGGCGTGGCAGACCCCGGAGTAGCCGTTCTGCAGAGAATATTGCTGCTGTAGCCGAGGATGTCATGGAAGCGCCGTCGACATCGACCAGACGACGTGCCACGCAAATGGGTATCAGTCGACGGTCTTTATAGCGAATTTTGATTTGAAGATGTTTCCGTACAAAGTCCAGACGGTGCATAAGCTGTTAGCTGCTGACCGCCAATCGCATCTAACATACGCTCAAGCCATCCTTAATCACCACCAAGAGGAAGATGATTTTTCATCAAAAATAATCATGAGTGATGAGGCCCATTTCCATCTTAGCGGGTACGTAAATAAGCCAAATTTTAAGCTTCTGGGGCACTGAAAATCCGCGTGTAACCCACGAAGAGCCATTACACCCGCTCAAAGTCACTGTATGGTGTGCTGTTTTCGCTGGAGGAGTCATCGGACCTTTTTTCTTTGAAGATGTCGCGGGCCAAACGGTTACTGTGAATGGTGAGCGCTACAGAGCAATGATCAACAAGTTCTTTTTGCCGCAACTTGATGAATTGGGATTGGAAAACATGTGGTTCCAACAGGACGGTGCAACGGCACACACTGCACGTGCCACAACCGATAAGCTGAAGGATGCATTTCCTGGGCGCCTAATCTCCCGTTTTGGCGATTTGCACTGGCCAGCAAGATCGCCTGATTTTACCGCTACAGACTTCTTTTTGTGGGGCTTTTTGAAGTCGCGGGTTTATGTCAACAAGCCTCAGACTCTTGCAGCTCTTAAAGACAATATCCGTCAAGAATGTGAGGACCTATCGCCGGAAGTTTTGGCGAAAGTGATGGAAAATGCCATAAAAAGGGCTCAAATGACAATCAACTGTGGCGGCGGCCATTTACATGACATCATATTCTCGACTTGATGTAAAAAAAAATTAAAAGACCAAATAAAAATAATCCACAAGAAGAATCAAAGTTTTTCATTCTTTTTTTTTTAATTACAGCCAAAAAATATCGGAAGTTTACTTTTGCGCCACCATGTATATGCACTTTTAAGGCCAACGTGGTTGGTAGCAGTTCCGAAGGCCTGTATAGTTAGTTAGTGCTTAAAGAAACTAACCGCTAACAGCTCCCTTCAGGGCCAGGGCAAAATACTGTTGTATGTTAGTTGCCTAGTTTGCGAACGCCGTCACTGTCTGAGATGGTCCGTTATTATGTGCATACTCGTGGTAATAAAATTGTAGATAGAAAGTTAATTGGAAAGGATGTAGTTGGAGTAGAGGGTAAGAAAGTGAGTACTGAGGAAGGGGTAGCTGGGATTGCAGCTACGGCTTTCAGGAACGAAGGGGAACCCGTGGGCGATGAGGGTCTTTACCTAACGGAGGTTCATGCCAGGATAATGGAGGATGAAGGACAGGTGATGAGGAGCTATATATTTACAAATCTTGTACTTACAAGATTATGGATAAATGTTTCATCAATGACATTTCATTCATTCGTACATCATGCCAATAGCACATCCGGATTTGAATTGCAACGGAATTTGTCTTGTTTGTACCAACAGTTTGTCATCTGAGATTGTTCGTGTCGAGAATATACAAAGTATTTTTTCTGAAGGCGCAAATCTGATGAGATATCCTTTATTCTAGATTATGAATCCGTAGAGAGTTACCCAGTTAATGAAAGCTTAAATTAGTTCAAGTTAGATTCGTATTGGACTCTATATTCAAAAGAGCGATCTTGTAAATTCTATTTATTCTATTCTATATTTTAAACTTTATCCTGCTTTATTCGAGTTCAATAAGCAGTTCATAAAGTGGTTACACCCAGTTTTATACGTTTTAAACTTAGTGATTATTTAACCCTTTTTTTATGGGAAAAAAGTTGACATCATTAAAACAAGCTAACAGACGAAATACATACATACATACCTACTTCCACAATTTACGATTTACTTGTGCTTTTTAAATGAATAAACAAAATATGTATGGATGTATGTTTTATTTCAAGAAGTATCTAAATACAAACATACAATACATATATATCTACTAGATACATATGTATGTATATATGTTTGATTGTTTGTTTGTATATAGGTATATTAGTTTGTAACTACACGACGTGCTTTCAATTATTTTGTCCGTCCCTTCATCTACCAGTCCGTCCGTCCATCCATCCGTCCGTTCGTTTGTCTCAATATCAAAAATACATTGAACCATAAGAGTCTCTCCATAGAGAGAGAGAGAGAGAGCAGACTGTTTTTAGATGGATTTTTATTAAATGAATGAAGAAGCTGACTGAAACTGCCAACATGAATTCGCCACTTTGCGAGCACTATTGTACACCTTCTGCTCATTATACGCTCGCTGCTTGCCCCCCATTCAGTTTGCTTGGGAGAGCGCGCGCCCACAAGTTGGCATATTTTCAATTTCCGTTTGTTTTTTGTTTCGTGGTGTTGTTGTTGTTGTTATTGTTGTTTTTTGTTTTTGTATTTCAAAATCTTCGCTAGAGGAAATTGTACATCCAATTGAAGCCAAAAACACACAATGCTATGTGTGTGTTTCCAAACGTTTGTACTCGTAAAAGGGTAAAGTCTCCTCACTGGCCTACATCTTTTCATACATTTTTAAACACACACGTATTAAGATATTTACACATACATAGTATATATGTATGTATGTATTTGCACATGTTTATGTGTATGTTAAATGTTTGTGTAAAATAAAATATAAAAAAAATAAAGCAGTAATGTGAAATTTCCTTGTTATTTATCAATGAAATTTTTGCTTGCTATTTTTAAGGTTGCAATTGATTAAGTTTTGCAAAATAAAAACAAAAACACACTGAATAAAAAAGAAAAAAAAAACAAAAACAAAATAACATTGAAATAACGAACATTTCCGAATACCAAACGTATTTATTTAGAATTGAGTTAAATTCGCCTCAGTTATCAATGAAATTAATGGTTGCTCCCTCTCAGTAAACACACGAATTTTTGCTCTCTTTTACAAAATTAACAAAGTATCTTAGAGGTATACCCAGCAAATTGCTGGGGTTGGGTTTTTAAGGTTTTTGTTATTAACAATCTGATGAATTTAATGGTTATATTGAGGTTTTCGAAAATAAATTTCAATAAGTTTTATATCAAAGTCTGTAATTTTGGAGACACTTTTGTTAGTTGGGTTATGTTCTATTCACATTATTTTACATCCGCAGACACACATACATAAACCTGAATAAGTCATTCATATGGCAGTGCAGCCAGATGAGGGGGTTTTTCTCCAAATTAAGGATTTCATGATTAGTTTGGCGACCGATTTTCATGGGGATTTGGATTTGGGGGTTTTAACAAATTACATGAAATTTATCCAATTTTTGGCGATTTTAAATGTTTATACCCGTTTAATACTGATTTTATATTATATACTTATTCATATTTTATTCGGTGTATGACTTAAAAATGCGGGATTTTTTTTTTTAAATTTTTAGCTTTTATTTTGATTATAAATTTATTCAAAGTATTGACCATTGTTAGTAATGACATTTTCCCATCTTTCTGGCAACATATATATTCCGAGCCAAAAGAACAGCTCATCTTTTGAAGCCAAAAACGAATCAAGCCAATATCGGATACTCTGTTCCAAAGTGAAGCGTATTCCAGAGAGAACGTTCTGCATAGATCGAAACAAATAGTAGTCGGAAGAGGCAAGGTCACGACTGTAAAGCAGATGAGGCAAAACTTCAAAACCGCTTCATTCTAAATACTTTTTAACGGGTTTTGCAACATGTCTGGCCGCATATACTGGACGTATTTCATCCAATGCTCGCTTCAAACGAATCAGTTGCGTTCGGTACAGGTTCAATGTATGGATCTGGTTAGATTTCAGCACCTCATAATAGATAGGGCCCTTTTCTACCACCAAATACACAGAATTATCTTAGCGCCATGGATATTTGGCTTTCGGCTTCATCTCTTACGTTTCGGGTAATAATAATGGATCCATTTTTCATCGCTAGTAGCGATTCGGTACAAAAATGTTTTCCTTTATAGTCCGAAATTATGCTTGAACATTATTTCGGACATGC
This sequence comes from Calliphora vomitoria, assembly GCA_942486065.2. Classification (NCBI taxonomy): domain Eukaryota; kingdom Metazoa; phylum Arthropoda; class Insecta; order Diptera; family Calliphoridae; genus Calliphora; species Calliphora vomitoria. The sequence goes on along the minus strand of OW818031.2, from coordinate 11,710,903 downwards.
AAAATCGTCTTTCAAGGTCTCTCGGCTTCAATTCGAATAGTACCCAATTTCCCTGCATTTGGATGTTCGCTGCTCTTGTTTCATGATTATTGGTTCATTGTAATGTGGATTCTATTGCATTCGAAAAGTAATATTTGAATAAAAAAGTACCATAAAGACTCACATTTTCTATTCCCACTCAGCATTATGAATGTTCATATTTCTGTGTACATCATTACAAAATACAAAAGAAAGGTGTACCACTAAAATGTCCTTTTGTGAATTCTAACTCATTCAGAATCATTTGTCCCTAATTTTCAATTTTAAGGTTTATTATTATAAAATATTCAAAAAGTATCATTACATTAAAGAAATAGTAACATTATCACTTTTGAGTTCGCATTCACTAAACCATCAATGCTTAATTTCGTGTTTCTAGGTCCATCGTTATAAAATATTCAAAAAGTACTTTTAGTTGCAAAAAGTTCCTGCAAGTCCCTTTCTTATATTCTAACTTCATGTGTGTTTAATTTCCTGCTTATAGGTTCATTATTATAGAAATTTCAATAATAGTTTTTGTTATCTCAATATCATTATGCCCTCTATCTATCGTTGATTCTTTCTTTACTCAGAAGCAAACTTGACATGGTTTAAGTGTCAAGTTTGAAAGTTCAAAGTAATTTCCTGATTCTAGGTTCAATACTATAGAAAATTCAAAAAGTACTATTTGGAGAACGAAAAAATACTCCTTAGTTTGGTTTAGTTCTCCATTTTTCGTATCATAATACAATTGAGCACCATATTCTTGATTATTTCTTTACTTAGAAGCATATTAGCCAACTTTAATGTATGTATATAAGCTAACTAACTAAATATATTAAAAAGGTACCATTAAAAGAAAAAGTACCAATTTTCCTTTATCCTCTTGCACAGCCGTCAAGTTTGAACTTTAAATTTGTATAACGCATGCGGAATAAAATTGCAATAAAACAGAAAACGCTATATTTGTTTCCAACGTTAAAACAAATTATGTCTTTATAAAATAACCCATTGTATTGATTTAATGTAAGCAAAAAATGTATTATATTCATGTACTTTTGTGGCAGTTATGAATAAATTTATATACAGGTGTTGAAAATACCGATGTTTGCACTCTTCTGAACTCCTATTTGAGTTTCATGGTCTTACTTTTCTCGATTTTTATTTTAAATAATCTACAAAAACTCTTCTATTTAAAAAGGTCCAAAAAGTCTCAAATTATTTTTAATTAAAAAAAATTTTTGAAAATTTTTTACTTTAGAAAGTCTGGAGTTTGAAGGGTGTTGGAAAACACCATAATCATCTGGCCGTGACAGTTGGATGATGGAACAGTTAAGAAGTACTTTCTTTTTAAAAAAATAATCTCTGATGTTTCTTTTTATGAAATTATTAATTTTGTGTACACATTTCATAATATATTAATTAGAATTGATGGTCAAATCAAATTCCAAAAAAGTCAAAATTAGCAATTTGCATATAATTGATTAAGATCCATATATATTTTGTTAGTAAAAGATTATGTTCTACTTTGAACATCTTATCAATAATAGCTTTATTTACTTCCAAAAAAGTCCACTTTTCTGACTTTCTCTACCACTTGATGTAAAATATAATAAATTGTTCCCGATAAAAATAGATAAAATATAGAAAAAATTACAAATGTTTTTTCAAAGCACATAGTTCTATTTTTGTTAACATTTTGAAATAACTATTAGTATTAAGGCAAAACATAACATGATTCAAAATATGTCCTAAAACACTAATAGCTCATGTACTTTTTCTTTGTCGGTTTTGAAATTCTTCGGTTTTTTGGAAACTCTAATATATTTCCATAATTTAAAACTACTTAAAGAATATTGGTAACGGTATATATTTAGAGGTAATGATATTTACGATTATATCGGTAACAGTATTTTAGCTGTAACGGTAATTCCAGTTATTTTGGTAACGGTAGCTTAGCGGTAACGGTAATTGAGCTAAAAGGGTATTTTAGGGGTAACGACAGTAAACCTTGCTTTATATGCAATTGAATAAAATGCTATTGCGATTTTCGATACAAAAATAAGAAAATATTGTGAGAAATTATACAAAAAGCTAGAAAAATTTATTTTTTTAATTATACCCTTCACCTTCGTGAGAAGGGTATATATAAATTTGTCATTCCGTTTGTAATTTCCACAATATAATTTTCCGACCCTATAAAGTATATATATTCTAAATCCTTATAGATAGCGGAATCGATTTAGCCATGTCCGTCTGTCTGTCTGTCCGTCTGTCTGTTGAAATCAATTTTCTGAAGACCCCAGATATCTTCGGGATCCAAATCTTCAAGAATTCTGTCAGACATGCTTTCGAAAAGTTTCCTATTTAAAATCAGCAAAATCCATCCATAAATAACGGAGATATGAGCAAAAATCCGAGACAACCTCTATTTTTAGTCTATTTTTTGTATCTATATTTCGATTACTAAGTCATAAATATAGACAATATGGATATCTAATGATAGATATTTCAAAGTCCATTGCAACGATTTGTATAAGGTTATACAAAGTTTGACCTACAATGAGTCAAAATCGGGAAAAATATTTTTAACACAAAAAACTTTTTTTCACAAAAAACTTTCTTTTGTCATACATTTTTTTCACTAATAAGTTAAAAAAAATTTACTTTAAAAAATTGGAAAAAACTTTTAAAAAACTATTTTGAAAAAAAAAAAAAATTTTTAAATTTTATTTTAAGGTATAATTTGGTGAAAGGTATATAAGATTCGGCACAGCCGAATATAGCTCTCTTATTTGTTTTAATTATCTTTTTATTAAAAATAATGGGCTTCTACAATATAATAATAAAATTTTTGGACACAAAATTGGGGATTTTTTGGAGACATTGAATTTTAATTTGGGGACAAGAGGTAAAATTTGTGTGGCAACACTATTCCTACAAATACTCACTCACTCGGAGCTGGTTTTGTTTTGTGGAGAGCAAGTATGTGTGCGAATCAGTCGTTTTTCATATTTCCTCCAAAGCGGACGGAGTAAAAAAAAGTGCGTATCAACGTACGTTTGATTTTTTTTGTTTTCCACTATTCTTATAACATTTCTACACACAGATACACATGCATACACACGCGCTCACTCTAATACATTTATACACACATATTAACTAACTAAATGACTGAGTGACTGACTGACAAACCAGCATACTACCTATAGAGATACAAAGATACTTTGTCACATTTTACCTTTTTGGATTTCCTATTAAACAATTTTCACAAAAGCCTGTAAGTGACTGACGACGGTTCGTGCTCTTTAAATTACAACAACAGCCAGCAACCAACTTAAGAATATTGGAAAATCGAAAAAAAAAAACAAACAACATATAGCCACAATAACAACAACAACAACACTAGCAACAGCAGCAGCAACTACATTAAGATTGTTACAACAAAACAAAAGTTGACAATCAGCAGACACGTACATAAGAACGACCTTATCGAACTGTGCAGAACGAACGAACGACGTTGAAATTCATTCATTGAAATATTATTTATTTTTTTTTTCGCAAATGAATTAGTAGTTGCTGTCTTTGTTATTTTCGCATTCGTCGTCGATGTATTCGCCTCGCCGCATTCGTGTACAATAAAATAAATGAAAAAAAATAAAAAAAAAACAAATAGAATGAAAGAAACGAAAATAAAAAACTGAATGAATTTAAAGTGTGAATCAATTTTGTATATCTAACTAACTAAACATATACATATGTATATATGTACATAAAGTTAAATTTAATAAACTAATAAAATTAAATAAAAGTTTTTAACTACAATTTATAAATTATTTATGGAAACCAAATAAATCAAGAGAAATTTTGGGGGTTTTGTAGGGATTTTAATAAAATCTTAAGTTAATTGAAGAAAAAACCAAGTGAAAAACGGGGAAAAGACCAACGTCATCGATAAATGCGGCGAAAAAAAACCAGAACAGACAAACAAATAATTGAATATCTTACAAATAACCATAAAAAAAAAATTTTAAATAAAAAGAAAATAAGTGATCTTTTACCTTATCTCTCTTTCTCTCTCTCTCTCTCGGTTACTCACACAAATACAAAAACATATACATGCAAACATTAAAGGCGAATTTAACTTATAGAATTATATTAAAGATCCACAACTCTCTACGCTCTCAAGCGCTCTCTAATGCTCGTAATTTTGGTATGAGGCTCTCGTGCAGCTCTTTTTACAACAAAACGTAGCCTAATACGTTACTAGTTACAACTTCAGCCACCGTGAATCGCGTGAGAGTGGCACGCATGCAACAAACCACCTCGACAGACATTAGTTCGAGGTAGACAGTGCGCGATACACAACCACTTGGATTTATTTCGCTTGAAAGCGTTTCTAACAAAACTGTCTCGTACCATCGATCCGTCGCGGGGCTGACTAACCAAAAAAAAAAAAAAACAACAACAATTTTTATGAAAAAAAAAGAAATATATATATATAAAATAAAGAAATACCGAATGAGTGTGCGTGTCCATATAATCGAGTATATATCCGCCTCAGTACGTACGTTCGCCCAGAAAACGTTTTTCAATCTAAATCTAAAAGAAATAAATAAAAACAAGTGACCACACGGTTAGGCCTTATATTTATAACATATATCCTAATAATTACTTTAACGATCCGTTACCCCTTTAAGCAACGACTCATTCATTTCATTTTTTTTTATTATAACTCGTTAAGTTTTACTACAAATATTCACATGTTGTTGTACGAAAAGTTTTAAAAAATATCTAAAATTTTGAAAATTTTTAAACCTCAAAAATAAAATAAAAAAGAGTTCATTCAGTGCCTAAAATAATAATAATAAAAACAACAACAAAAAATCAATCAAATCATTCTACAAGTCTCCTAAATAACAAAAAAAAAAAAGGAAAACAAATAAAATTAAATTAAACAAAAATATTTCAACAACAACAACAAAAATAAAAGTATTATCAAAAAGAAATAATAAAATAAAATTAAAAAAAAAAAAGAGAAGAGGAAGAAAATAATTCAAATAAAATAAAATGAAATTGTGTGAATTAAGTGTATACACGTATACAAATACAAATACGAATACAAATACAACAACTACAAAATCTTCAACATCATCGTTGTTGTTTTCCAAGTCGTCTTCTTCATCGTCGTTGTCGTCGTGGTCGTGGTCGTCACCGACGTTGTTTATATAAATGTATTTATATTGAAAATAATTTATGAATGAATTAAAGAAAGAAGAAAAAAATATAAGAAAAATAAAAAAAAATACCAACAAAAACATCAACAACAACAACAACGACTCACGTCTCATTAACATAAATATGTATAAAAAGTAGTATGTTCAAATAACAAATAATTATTTTATTAACAAAAATCAATTTGCAAATTTCTATTTCTAACAAAAAAATCTACACACAATTTAAAGTGAGAAAATATTGGGAATTGTATTACAAAAATATTGAAAAAAAAAACACACAAGAAATAGAAGTGCATGTGTTAAATAAAAACAAAAAATAATTACAAAATACAAAAGTAACTACACAAATTAAAAAAGTAAAAAAAAAAAAAAAACATAATTTATTTCTACATACCTACTTACTCATATATACACAAGAAAACAACAACAACAACATAAAAAACATACATTTATAAATATACATACAGACAGACAGACAAACATATATATCTATCTATGTATGTATGTTTGTACATACAAATACTCATCGTATCTATGTTTGAATGTATATCTAAATAGATGGATGTATGTTTTATATCTGAATCTTAAATAAGAAACCAACCAACAACAAAACAGAAACAACAGCGGCATATTCAACCATCTGTCATTTCCTGTCTGGATTTTGTGTGGATTATTACAAGTTAAACACTAAAAGATTTAAATGATTTTACTATGAGCCAACAGTAACAGTAACAACAACAACATCATTAATTTTCTTTTAACTTCTTCATGTTTTCTTTTTGAAAAACGATTCAATTTGATTTGATTCGATTTAAATCATTGTGGAATCTATTCAAACTCAAAATTTAAATAACCAAAACAAAAAGAATTATTAAGGATTATTATACATACATAATTACAGCGAACGAATTTTTTATGAAAATTTTATTGGATTGCTTTTTCAAAACAATGTAAGTTTTAAACCAAATTATTTTTAATATATAAATACTAGCTAAACATACATTATAAACATTATTACAGCTTGCCTACATTTTTCTATTACTATTACCCTCATCCCAAAAATGAAAATTAAATGCAAATATATTTGATTTTTCATTTCAATAACTCATGTAACCGTTGCTAAAAAAACATACTTAAATTATTTTAAAAAGTTTTCAAAGTTTTTGAAATGAAATATCAGTTATATTTGCATTTATTGGCATTTTTGCGATGAGTGCCTTGAGGCATGCTTAAGCATTAGAAGGTTAAAGTTACCTCTTACAAGTTAAAATAATGGCCCTTAGTAATTTATTTTATTTAAAGCCTTTAGCCATACATAAATACACATAGATCGGAAACTTTCCCCTCTAAAACCTAACTCAGTTGTCAAAAACCCAAGTGGTAAGAATGTATTAGTAAAAAAACTATGTGACAACAAAAACCACACTCGTATGTGTGATTATTTTGATTAATATTTCTGTTTGAGTTTTATTTCTAGTTTCCAAACCATGTGTATTTATCTATGCCTTTAGCTTAGACATTTTATTAACATTTATGCCCTTAATTACCACAAATAGTTTTATAATATGGTGTAAAATACCCTTAAGGTACATTTATTTCAAATCAATATCTATATATTTTACTTTATAAGTTATTGAATAGTTTATTTCAAAAACCAGACAACCAACAAATTATTGATTTTGAGTAAACTTAATATTTTTTCCTATGAAAGTTAAACATTTGTGTAACTTTTTGATAAACTTGAATTTTTTTCTATATTAAGTTTAAATAATAATATAAAGTTTGCACTTGACTGATTTCTAAAACAAACATATCCATTACTATTGTAAATTTCATACAAAATATTCTCATTTTATTGGGAACTTCAGAAGTAAAATGACATTAACTTTTTAAAGAGTTTAAAATCATAATCATATATACAAATTTGTTCTGAAATAACACTCGTTCTACAGTACATTCTGCTTCCGTTTTAGGCCTTTGAAAAATATTCCAATAAAACTCCTCATATTAAACCAAGTTGGGTTTTAGAGCTTGTAAGTCTTTTATTTGTTTCATACGAAATAAAATGACAAAGGAACTTTTTAAAGAGTTTAACATCATAATCATATATACAAATTTGTTCTGAAATAACACTCGTTCTACAGTACATTCTGCTTCCGTTGTAGGCCATTGAAAAATATTCCAATAAAACTCCTCATATTAAACCAAATAGGGTTTTAGAGCTTGTAAGTCTTTTATTTGTTTCATACGAAATATTCTCATTTTATTGGGAACTTCAGAAGTAAAATGACAAAGGAACTTTTTAAAGAGTTTAACATCATAATCATATATACAAATTTGTTCTGAAATAACACTCGTTCTACAGTACATTCTGCTTCCGTTGTAGGCCTTTGAAAAATATTCCAATAAAACTCTTCATATTAGAGCATATAAATCTTTTATTTTTTCACATTTATTGAGACCTACAATATTTATGAAAAAAAAATAGATTAGGGCCTAATAGGACCGCACAGTGCGGCCAAAGGCCCCTATGTGGGGCCAAAAGTCGAAAAATTATCCACAAATTGGTATGTGGGGGTTTTTGGTGTCGCTGATTTTTTAAATTTCAAGTGGGCGTGGCACTTATCACAAAAAGTTATTATGGAATATCTGTTGAACTATAATTGTGAAAGCCGCAAAACTTCGCAGAATTTACTTCAGTATCATTGGCTAAAAATGGGCGGAATTGGAACCACCCATCAGATACATGCGCCGACTAAAGAATAACTACTCAAATTCTAAATAATTAAAAATTTTAAAAATGAAATTCTTTACGAAATTACTATGGAACTTTTATCAAAAACGGCGGCCGACTTAAGGCGAAAAAAAAATCGGCGGCGGCGGCTTTGAAAATTGATCGGCGGCTCTGCTCAGCCGGCTTACAGACGTTCGGCGTAGGTCTCTGCCAGAGACATGCGCCGACTAAATTTCAAGACGGCAGCGGCTGGCTCCAAAAAAGATCAGCGGCGGCGGCTTGCCGGCTGTCAGTCGACTAAAGAATAACTACTCAAATTCTAAATAATTAAAAATTTTAAAAATTAAACTCTTTACGAAATTACTAAAGAACTTTTATAAAAAACGGCGACAATTTTCAAGACGACTTAAGGCGAAAAAAAAATTCGGCGGCGGAGGCTTTGAAAATTTATCGGCGGCTCGGCCGATAAATTTCGAAATCTCGAAAACCATACTTTTTATTTCATTACGATAATGGTAGCGAAGTACATCGGGTTTTAGCTAGTACATATAATATAAAATATCTTCGTCAATTCCTTTTATATTTGCAACTTGAACAAATATTTAAAGGGCAGCTACTGGTAGCTTTTATTCATTTGTTACATAGGTAATACTTTTACTTACTACCTGCAATAGCTTAGAGAACAGGATCTAGCAAGATAAAAAAGATTTCACTCAATCATATCCATTTTGTTTGAAAAAAATAAAAAATATCTTTTTCTGGCGATTTACTAGTTACATTCAGCTGTAGAGTATATTTTGTTTCGTTTGATTTGCTTGATTACAAAAACTTTGACACGTGTTTAACGGAAGCTTCTACTATTCGATCTTTCCTACGGCAGGCCTTCACCCGAATGGCACACTGCCGTGTGCCATTCGGGTGAAGGCCTCATTCAAACTGAAATTATTTTAAATTTTTTGTAGCTTGACTGGTTTTTGAAATTAACGATTCCATAAATATCTATTCATTAAAATTATTAACTTTAAAATTTTCTTAAATTAATTACATTTGTTTTACTTGGTCCTAGAAATTTGAATACAATTTCTTTTCGTAATATAAAGAGGGAGAGCAGAAAATTTGTTTTGATATTTTGTTAAATTGAATTGAAAATTCTATTATTTTGTTCTATAAAATTTTAATGTATAGAGGGAGACAATTTGATTTTTTTTTTTTTTTTGTATTTATTACCAGTGTAATTTTATCAACAATTTGTTTGGATTTCAAAATGTACGTACAAATATACAAACAATATTTTACGAGTCACGTTAAACGGGAAGTTTCTAATTAGGGGATATACAATAAACTATTTCATAAATTTTAAATATAAACATTTATATGCAGACATACATACATACGAACATATTGCTTACGAACATTAGGATGGACCAAAAAACTAAATTTTATTAAAGTTTAAGATTGCAAGAATCTTTTATACCCACCCAAATGAACATAATTGACCTTATATATAATAACTGCTATGCTTTTTTCGATCTCAGTCCTTATATTATATGTTAACGACCTTCCGGAATTTATTGATGACAGTAACTGTAGATCTTTCCTCTTTGCTGATGATGTCTTTCTTCTATTTGGAACTGATTGCTATAATACGGATGTGCTAGAGTCCAACATGAATTACAGTAGTCATCATCTCGTAGCTCTTTGTTGATTAATTCCCCTAAGAGGAAGGCTTTTCTCTTTGGGGTTACTGGAGATTTTTCTGGTTTGAATATTTTCATTGATGGTGTTAGGATTGTAAGCTTTAGTTAATTTTAAACAACAGATCAAATATATTCCAAAATTGAAACATTAATAGAGAAGGTAGGAGTTGGGCTACCGTGAGCCAAAGTTATTGATGTTCCAAGTTTCAAAGAAATCTGACCCACTGTGCACAGACATTTTTTAAATATATATTGGCTTATTTCATTGAAGAAGATAATAATGAATGAATATGTGCTGGAAGTTAAAACAATAATGATTCAATTTAAACTCTTAAACCACAAAGGTCAAAGTTAAACATTTTCAATATTTAAAATTTGTATAAAAATATATATTATTTTAGAGGAAATTGCTAAAAAATATTCCTTAAAATCTTTAATTTAAAACCAAATTGAACTTTAAGCATTTGGGGTCTAAATCTGTGGTCGCCACTCATAAGCAGCAGTGGCCGAACGCGATCGACAAATCAAGGGCCGAATTACCGCATTCGTGATCGAATGAGCTATCGTATCGAAAAGTGATTACGATATCGAAATTGTAAGAAAATGTACTAAATTTCCTACTCGATATCGAATGCCATAATTTCAAGTAAGAAAATTACCATCAGTTTTACTCTATATCGAATGCGGTAATTTGGCCCCAGATGTATACAACACGAATGAGCGTGAGTGAAAGAAGTTAAAGTTATCAAAAAGGAAACTAATTGAAGATTGTGTGTTTCAGAAACACATTCAGAATATGAGTTTAATGCAATATTACAATACATTTACCAATCACTGGTCTAAATAACTCCAATTATTTCAACCTCTAAAAGAACATAGTCAGGACGGTTACTGCGTAACTCAATCCGAAAACGAAAATATTCGAAAATGTGTGCTAAATGCATTGTAATTCGAAAAGATTTCCTTTCGAAACGAATTAGGGAAGAAGTTTAAAAGTACTATATTGTTAACAATTTGCAATAGCGATTTGAATTTAACAGTCTGTAACGACTGCCTGCAGCATTCATCATGTTTATAAACACGTCCATCAGTAGAAGCTTCTACTTATCAACAATGTTGATAGCATGCGGTTATTAGCATTGTTTGTAAGTATGGCAACACTAAATGTTTAAGCTGCTAACATTAACATCGAAAGCTCTAGAATTCGAACATACGAGTTTTGACCGTTAAGAACAATCTAGACTACTGGGATGAAGATGACAGTGTGTATTAATAGTGATGGCGGTTGCAGTAGAGAGAGAGAGAGAGTTTATCATAGGCGCTGTTAGAGTTAACATCAACTGTCTTGTACATTTAAGTTTGTGCATTAAAAACACAGACTAACTATATACTGACACGGGTTTAGTTCTGTGTCAGTTCTCCCTCCTCCAGTGAAATTTGAGATAATCAATATTGACAATTTGTTTCCAATAAGTTGGAGAATTCTTAATCATATTAATTGCATATCAATCAATTCAAAAATATGCCTAAAAGTATATAAGAAAATTTATAAAAACCATTAGACTTTCTCATACATTTGGCCAAATGTAGCAGGATAAATTCTGCAGGATAAAAACCTAACGTTTCAGTACTCCAACCAACAGCCTTCAGATTTGGTTCTGTTAACACTTGTGCAATTTGCTGACAAAGTCTGGTTAAGCTATTGAAAACAGGAGACAGTCCCGAACTAGTGATTTTACCCATCATTTAGGGTGGGAACTAGTTACTTCAATAGCTACGTGACTAGTTATTTTAACACGTGCATGTCCTAAGCAGGGGGTCAATTGGCCCTTTTTGATTACAATGAGACTGTCTAATAGCTGGTGCAAAGTAGTCAGCTACATAACTAGTTATTTTAACATGTACGGGTGCTAATTGACCTCAAATAGTCAGCTAAAAGACATATCATAGGAAGTCCAATAAACGATAGCTTGTAAAGAAACCTTTCTGCGACAACTATCCAGTTGATTGCTTCTGGTAGGTAGAATAACTACTTTCTAAAGTGCAGTACAAAATAAACGTTTAAAGTGACTTCACTCTAGGTTACTAAGAGATACAAAAGTGACTATTGACTTCATGCTATGTTACATGGGATATCAGTATACTGAACACAATTTGTATAAAACCAGTTTCAACAAATTATCACGCATCACGTTTAAAGTGACTACACTCCAGATTACGTGACAATTCTCTTCACGCTAGATTACCTGGGGTGTATAAAGTAACCAATTGTCTTATCTCTGCACTACAAAGAGCACATACGTGTCAAATGACCAAAATATATAAATTGGAGTCAGACAAGTGAGAAGACATTTGTGACGATTACTGTCTATAAGGGATACATTGACTACTTGCTTAACTGTTGGGTTACTACAAATTAAATACTTAAAACGAAAATTATTAACAATCTACGCAAATAAACAAATGTCTAAATCTTAAATAAAAATGTCATAAAACCAAATACAATCAGCTAAATGAGCGCTAAATAAGAGAGAATCTAAGAGTAGAAAAAAGAAAATATACCTACAATATTAAGCAAATGTTTTTACGTATGCAAGAAAAACGTTTACAAATGCCAGCTACTCAAATGAAATATGCTTTAAAATTTATAATAAATCTAATGTATGTATGTATGTATGTAAGAATGTATGTTACGAATGGTATGAATGATGATGTTGATGTTGATATTTAGTGCACATTGTGACGATCATTGGCCGACGTCATAGATTTTGATAGTATTTAAAGAGAATTGAACAGATAAATCTATGATTAAGTGGGATAGGAATTGGGGAGTTAGATATAAAACTGTAGTAGACGATTCGAAAGGAAATCGTTTCGAAATACAATTGGTCAATTCACAAGGTCTCTTATCAGTCATATTGTCATAATGTCCTAATATACCACGACTCGGCGGCTGGGCTTAACTGACTCTTAGGCATTCGCCGTTGGTCTCTGATGGTTCGTTACGATAACACAATAAACATAGCATAGAAAGTAGTATTATTTTAGGACATTTTTTGCTTGAAAAGCAATAAAAACCATTGTGAAATATTAGCACATTAGGACAATATGACATGATAAGAGACCTTGTGAATTGACCAAACTACCAGCTACTTTTAATTCTTTAACTTATAATTTATAAGTAACATTAAAACAAATTATATTAGACTTCATTATTAGCTGTGAACGCTTTTAAGAATCTTTCATTGTAATTAGTTTTGATAGCTATCCTCAGACTGGACTTAATGTGGCCGCACATCAATAGAAAATACCTTTCATGTTACCAGTATATTCGAACTTAGCGCATTGTCGTAAATAACACAACAATTTATTTAGCGATTACGTGTGAATTATATTGACAGATAGCAATTTTACATAGTTGCCTACACTGAATAATACTACTGCGGACACTTTTAGGAAAAACGTCATTTAATCGTTGCCACACTAGCATTTAAATTGTGCACATAAGTACATTGTAGTACGTGTTTTGTTCTCAGAGGAATTAATGTCTTGTATACATACAGTGGTGGTTCAATATTTACAAGTAACACAAAACATTTTCCTTGTTCGTTTACTTGAGAGGTAAATGTTTATTACAAGAAAATGTTTATTAAAAGAAAATGTACTAAATTTCCTACTCGATATCGAATGCCATAATTTCAAGTAAGAAAATTACCATCAGTTTTACTCGATATCGAATGCGGTAATTTGGCCCCAGATGTATACAACACGAATGAGCGTGAGTGAAAGAAGTTAAAGTTATCAAAAAGGAAACTAATTGAAGATTGTGTGTTTCAGAGACACATTCAGAATATGAGTTTAATGCAATATTACAATACATGTACCAATCACTGGTCTAAATAACTCCAATTATTTCAACCTCTAAAAGAACATAGTCAGGACGGTTACTGCGTAACTCAATTCGAAAAGATTTCCTTTCGAATCGAATTAGGGAAGAAGTATATAAGTACTATATTGTTACGAATTTGCAATAGCGATTTGAATTTAACGGTCTGTTAAGACTGCCTGCAGCATTCATCATGGTGTTTATAAACACGTCCACATCAGTAGAAGCTTCTACTTATCAACAAAGTTTATAGCATACGGTTATTAGCATTGTTTGTAAGTATGGCAACACTAAATGTTAAAGCTGCTAACATTAACATCGAAACCTCTAGAATTCGAACATACGAGTTTTGACCGTTTGACATTTTCCTTGTTCGTTTAAATGTTATTTACATATGAAGATGTTTAATGTTTATTACATATGAAGATGGATCATCCCTATTTTACATTTTTTGGAGTTACTGTTAAACAAATTTAAAAATGTATTGAGAATATCTGAGAGCATAGAAATAAAAGAATTTGATCAGTACAATTTCTAATTTAGTACTCGTAGCTATGTTTTGAATTCACCGGATTTTGGGTTACGAATTCTCAACTCCTTCTCCATTAAAGTTCCATGTTTCAAAGAAATATTACCAGTTATCCACTGTGAACTGTCTGATTTAAATATTTGCTTATTAAATTAAAGAAGATCTTAAGCAAAGCTTATGTGATGAAAGTTTAGCCATAATATAACCATTACAACTCTTTTAGCGAAAATGTCTAAGTTTAAAATTGTTTAATATTTACAATATTTAATTATAATTATTTGCAAACAGTGTATTTTAAGTATTGTAAGGTTTTGTATTAAAATCTTAATTTATATAAAAAGTGGACTTAGCAGGTTTGCACCCTAAGCTAATTTATGGAAAAGGTCAAAGTTATTCTTCTTGAATATTTGGATTCTTTACGATAAATATTTGTTAAATTCTTAAACAGTTTGGTGTCTTACGGATTCGATAAGCTTTAAAGGTAACGGTAACGCTAAGTTGGATTATTTCATTAATGGAATTTTAGTGGTATTAGTATTTTGAATTATTTTCAAAGTGGTTTGTTCTTGCAATTTCTTATTGAGTATTCTTAGGATTTGTTTCTTAAATTATGAACCAACCTTAAGATAAGAATTCTGAATTTTTCCAAATTCTTTGGAATAACAAATGTTCAAACCAGGTTCTTGAAATTACCTGTCTAAATTCATAAAAAAAATAAAAAAATTTTATACAAATTATTGTTTAGAGACGAAACACTGTACATATGTGTTATAAACATGTATGTATGTGTGCATATATTTGGAATATGAAGTTTTGTCTACAATATGCAATGAATGCATTTGAAAATATATATATATATTCATAACATTTAATGAACAAAAAAAAGCAACATAAAAGAAAAAACATATTTATTTATTCGCACTGCATGTTGTAGTAAGCAAAAAGTCTCGTACTCGTACTTGCTAAATACACCACTGTCTGTGTATAACTTATAAACATACATAGATACTTCCCAGCAGATAAGCAAGTAGTCAATGTATCCCTTGTCACCAATGTCGGATCACTTGGCTGACTCCAATTTATATACATATTTTGGGTCATTTGAGCCAATTGGTTACTTTATACATCCCTGGTAATCTAGCGAGAAGTCAATCGTGTGTTAAGTGTCTCTAAGTAATCTAGAGTGTAGTCACTGTAAACCTTTATTTTGTACAGGACTTTTTCGTTGGTTTTACATAAATTGTGTTGATACAATTCTCATACAGTTTACTTTCTTTTTACTTAAGCATGCTGACATCCCCTTAAACCAAGCGTGAAGTCATTTGACACTTTAGTGTAGTCACTTACTCTAGGTTACTTAGAGACACTAAGTTTATTTTGTACTGCACTTTAGAAAAAGTTGTCAGAGAAAGTTTTGTTTAAAAGCAATTGGTTATTAGACTGTCTATGAGATGTCTTCTTAACCCTCTCTAACCCGCAAACTTTAAAAAGCTAAAAAAAAAGTTGTCGAATAATTTTTTTAGGGTAATTATGACCCATTAAACTCAGAACAGCCATCAGAAACAAATTTGCAAATTAAGTTTAGGAACCAAAAGCAAAAAGGTGAAGAGTGCCTCAGGGAATTATTGCCGGTTTAGGTGTAAAAAAACAATAAGATGTATACATTAATTATTAATTAATGATAAAGTAAGAATATATGTTTTAATTTCTATGATGATTTTCATAAAAACAATTTTTGTCATTTGAGCAGCATAAATGAAGATCGCATTTTGAGCAAACACACTGTGTTTCCCACTTTTTGCATAGTTTGCACTATCTTTTCTGCCTAAACAGATTGGAAAGTGGTCGATATTGTCATGACGGACGTCATTAACTTTTGAACTTCTGGCAGTGGATCTTCTTGTGGAGTACCAACTGATCATGAGTCAAGGTGAATAATTTAATCCGTCTGCAGCCTCTATCTGCCATTTCTATCATATTTTTTATATAAAAAAAAGTATAACAAATGATGTAACAAAAAAGCAAAAAAACTATACAATATAACACGACGATAAATTTAGCCGCAAACCGCAACAGTGCCCTGAGGCACTCCTTAGTTTTTGCGTTCTCAACACACTTTTTGTTAATTGTTTAACATTTACAAATTCATAGAATGAATGAAGAATATCTTACCTTTAAAAAGTTAGTAAAACTTTGCTTTAAAAAAAAAAAATCACACATAAAATTTCACGTGCTAAAATTATGACATCACTCACAAAACAGCTGACAGAACAAAAACTAAAAGTCAGAATGCATTTCGACCTTCGAGGGAAATGTTAACAAATATGCAACTAAAGTCAACGTTAAATTAAAAAAAAAAAAATTATAATTACTTTTTGAGATAATTGGTATTTTGTAATGCATGCCCTGAGGCACTCTTGCGGGTTAGCATGTTAAAATAACTAGTTATGTAGCTGGCAAGTAACCAGCTGTCTATGAGATGTCTTCTTTAGTGACTTTTTGAGGTCAATTAGCACCCATATATGTTAAAATAACTAGTTATATAGCCGATTAAGTAACCAGTAAGGTAGTTAGTAAGGTAACTAACTCTATGTAACCGGTATGTGAATCCAATAGGTGGACTACTTTGGACCAGCTATCAGACAGAATCATTGTTTACCAAAAGGGCCAATTGATCCCCCTGCTTAGGACATGCTCGTGTTAATCTAACTAGTCACATAGCTAGTTACGTAACTAGTTCTCACTCTAAATGATAGGTAAAATCACTAGTTCGGGACACTCCCCTAAAACTGCTGGGTACTTACATACATATGTAGATATGTACATATGCGTGTATGTATATGTTTAAATATAAGAAAACACACACAAGATACATTTTAAGATTTTGTGCATAAATTTGAGGAGGTGGAGACGGTAAAATGACATCTTTCTGTGGTGGCAAAAATACTTTTCGCGCAAAAATCTTTAAATAGCTGAAATTTTCAATAAGAATGTTAAAAATAGTTTTAGTTTTGAGTTTGTGGTTTTGTATGTATGTATGTGAGTTTGTGTTTTCTGCTTTTGTTTATGTTAATTTTATTTAATTTAAAGTATGTATGTATTTTCATTAAATCAACTTGGTCTCAATAGAGTAAAAATTGCTTACATTTTGATTATTCTTATAATTAATTTATGGTTTTGAAATTTGCCATTGTGGCAAATCTAAGCATAAAAAAAACTATATGTATGTATGTCTGCAGTAGTTAAAATGAATATACAAAAATAACTTCAATTGAAAATCTATGCATAAATATAGATTTTGTCATAGATTCGAAATAAAAATTTAAAAAAAAAAAATGTATATAAAAAAAAAAAATTACTCTTAACGTGTCACATGCTGTATGCAATTGTATTCGCATTGAATTTATTATTTTTGTTCTTGATACATTTATTTTTTTTTTCTCTTCTTCTTCATCTTCTAATTTGTATTGTATTCAAAATGCAACAATAACAACAATAAATCTATGTCTGCTTTTATCATCGTGTGAGTATTAATTTATGTATGTGTGTGTGTGTGTGTGTGTTTGAGTGTAAGTATCTGTGTTTATTTCGAATTCATTCAGTAAATTAGAGATAATTGCATTTTTTTTTCTCTGTTTGTATTTTTTTTTTCATTTTTATTTTACTTGATTTTATGTCATATGTTTGTTGATATTTTGCTCACTGGTCTTTTGATTATTCCATTTAATTTTTGCTTACATTGACAGTTTTCACTTAATTTTTTTTTTTTTGGATTTTTATTTTGTTAAGTCTCATTTTCATACGTAAGTATATCTACATAAATATGCAAAAAACTCGTGCAAAGAAATATACTATGCATATAAATATTTATATGGCTAGTAACTTATATATGTATGTATGTTTAAATATAAGTAAATACCCAGCTGGAAATTAAGTTGTAAAGATATATAAATGTAACAGAAGTGACCAGGTTGTGATATCTTATGTGAAATCCCCCTAAAATTAATTGATTTCATAAAAATAATTAAAAAAAAGTTAGAAAATTTATGGTCAAAAGAAAGTACTTAAATTGATTCTGAAACACGTTCAGTTAATAATTTTAAAATTTTTGTATGAAAACACTACAAAAAAAATGATTTAAAACTGACACAAAAGTGCAAGGATCTGATTAATTATATATATTTTAAACTAATATATAAGGAATATAGAAATAACAAATACAATTAACAAGTAGGAGAGCCATATTCGGCTATGTCGAATCTTATATACCCTTCACCAAATTATACTTTAAAATAAAGATTTTGAAATATATTAACAATTTTTTTTTTCAAAATTGTTTTTCAAATTTAAAAAATTTTTTTTTTTTTTTTTCAAAATTGTTTTCAATTTTTTTTTGAAATTGTTTTTATTTAATTTTTTTTTTAAATTATTAGTGAAAAAAAAATTTGTTGTGGTAAAAAAAATATTCGGGTTAAAAAATAATTTTCCCGATTTTGACCCATTGTAGGTCCAAATTACTATAGCTTTATATAAATCCTTGCAATGGACTTTGAAATAACTATCATTAGATATCCATATTGTCTATATTAATGACTTGCATTTTAACCCTCTAAGCATGCCTCAAGGCACTCATCGCAAAAATGCCAATAAATGCAAATATAACTGATTTTTCATTTCAAAAACTCTTGTAAAAGTTTCTAAAAAACGTACTTGAATATTTTAATAAGCCTTGAAACCTATTCAAAGCTCTCTTCTGTCTTATTTACTGCACTTTTTACAAACTAAATACATTAAGAACCAAAAAAAATATGGGAAGTCCATGTTGTGTTATCAAATGTTGATTAAAGTGTTTTGGAGTTTCCTGATTGCAATCATATTTTATATATTGGAGTTAAGATTTGTGTAAAAAAAAGGTAAGCTACTCTTTAGAGACGTGATTTATTGATGAGTGCCTTCAGGCACTCTTGGGCATTGACTGAGTTTTTCCCTCATATAGTAAAATGTTGTGTTGTTTTCTTTACTTTGATTTGCAGTTTTATACATAAAATTTTAAGAAATAGTTGGTCGAACAAACGTTTCAAATTATCTGATTTGAGTGATGAACAATTAGAAAAGTTGTTTTCAATAAAAATTTAAAAGCTATACCAAGGGTGCCTTAAGGCACTCATTTAGTTTTTCCCACCTGGCAGGTAAACCATTGATTGTAAAAATTTTTAAACGTTGTGTTTGAAATTAGATGCCCAAATTACCTTATAAAAAATTATTACCAACGTTTTTAGCCATTTTTGTAGAAATTGGCATTAGAGGGTTAACTGATCTGTATATGATCTGTTTATATTAAGAGTTCAAAGGTACATTTTTGTGAACTTTAGTTCAAATATTCAGTCTAAAGGAAAAGGAACTGATATCTTATTTTTTAGACCCTCTTACAAAAAACGAGATTTTATGAACATATTACTGCAACTTTATTTTAAATATCTTTGCATGAATTATAGATGTTGGCCAGATGTTTATTTATACATTTTAGAAATTAATATAAGAGGAATTAAGCAATAACAACTCCAGTTAAAAATATTACTATTCGTATATACATTCTTAAGTCAAATAAGTAAGAGAGCTATGTTTTTATATACCCTTCACCAAATTATACTTTAAAATAAAATAAAAAAAAAAAAATTTTTAATTCTTTTTTCGAAATTGTTTTTTAAAAGATTTTTTCCAATTTTTTAAAAAAAAATAAATTTAATTTAAAAATACCCTTCACCAAATTGTACTTTAAAATAAAATTAAAAAAATTTTTTTTTTTTAATTTTTTAAATTGTTTTTTCAAAATTTTCCAATTTTAAAAAAAAAAAAAAAATGTTTAATTTAAAATTTTTTTTTTTTAATTTATTAGTGAAAAAAATTTATGACAAAAAAATGTTTTTTGTGAAAAAAAAATTCGGGTTAAAATATATTTTTCCCGATTTTGTCCCATTGTAGGTCCAACTTTGTATAGCCTTATATACATCGTTGCAATGGACTTTGAAATATCTATCATTAGATATCCATATTGTTTATATTTATAACTTAGTAATCGAGATATAGATACAAAAAATAGGCCAAAAATAGAGGTTGTCTTGGATTTTTGCTCATATCTCCGTTATTTATAGACGGATTTTTCTGATTTTAAATAGGAAACTTTTCGAAAGCATGTCTGACAGAATTATTGAAGATTTGGATCCCAAAGATATCTGGGGTCTTTAGAAAATTGATTTCAACAGACAGACAGACGGACATGGCTAAATCGACTCCGCTATGTATAAGGATCCATAATATATATACTTTATAGGGTCGGAAAATTATATTGTGGAAATTACAAAAGGAATGACAAACTTATAAAACTTATAACTTAAAAATACTTAAATCCAAATTTAATTTTTTTTTTTTAATTAGCTATTTATAAAATTTTCGGCAAAATCTTTAAAAGGCCGATTGTTTTATTATTCCATGTTGGCTACAGTTACCGCTAAGCTATCTTTAAAAGGCAGATTGTTTTATAATATTCCAGAGGTTGGCTACCGTTACCGCTAAGCTATCGTTATCCATAAAATACACTTTCAGTTCGACTAAAATAACTATAAATACCGTTACCGTTAGAATAACGTTACCGTTATTCTATAAAGATTTTAAATAATAACAAACAAGAGTGTTGTATTCGGCTGTGACGAATCTTGTATAGTCACCATCAACACGTGAAAATAAAATATTTTTCTGATATAGGAGGTATTTGAGGGTTATGGTCAGTTATGGCCCGATCCTCACAGAAGTTGATATTTTAGCGTTAAGGGTAAGTGCAGCTATTTCGGTAACGATAATTAAGCTGAAAGGCTATTTAAGAAGTTTCTAAAAATAAAATCAATAAACGATTACTGTAAGCAGTAAAAGTAATAAAGTATGTAATATTACACAATTTATGTTAACAGTTTGCGTGGGTTACACCACGTAAATGATAAAGTTTTAACAAACTAAAACATTTCTATGTGTGAGTGTATGTATCTGCTCAGATCCCCTATAATCTGAAATTTAGTTGGATTTACAGACTAAAAGAGTTGCTTATCAAGTCTCTTCATTAACCACAGGTGTTGAAACTACACATACGTCAATATATTTAATATAATTATTATTTTATTATTATATGTATTTCGATTACAAACAGCAACAACATCGTACAAACTGAAGAATTAAAAATGTTGAAATGCATCTGATAAGTGTTTCTTTGAGGTGTATAAACTAGCCTGTAATAATTTCAGTCATACGTTTTTTCAAAACTTAACAATGAACGTTTTTTTTTTTTAAAAAAAAAACTACGTCACAAATCTGTGTATCTATACATATGTACATTCATCCATACATACATACATATATGTATGTATGTATGTAGTATTGTAAATTTTGATTGTTTAGTTACAAACCAAAAAAAAAAAAAAACCTCATGTGTTATTGTTTTTATTATGAATATTGTAAATGAAATAAACTTTTAACATTTATTGTGGTAGCAGATAATAATGTTTAGATTTTTGTTCTAGATACACATTTTTCAATCATTCATTTGATAAATTTTTATTAAATTGTAAAAAAAAAAAAATAAAAAAGGTACGAATCGAAAACGTATGAAAACCAAAACTTCATTTGAACCAAGTTTGGTTTGGTTTTGTTTGTATTTTTCTTTTTAACACACCTTTTTTACTTGTAAGATGGATTGAAAGTTTGCTCTTTTGTTTTGTTATGTTTTTTTTTTTTTTTTTATTATTTTAATAGTAGAACATAGAGTGTGTAGTAAAACAATCATTATTACAATAAACCGGTTTGACAACTACTGCGGCTGCGGCTACAACCAACCATTGACAACCAACAAATTCAAAAACACAAACAAAATACAATATACAAAAGCAGCTAAAAGTGTAATAACAACTTGATTTGTAATTTAAGCAACAATAAAAACAAAAATAAAACATAAAGAAACTGAAATACACTGAAATACACCACATACAATCAAATATAAAATATACACACACTCACACATACATTTGTATCCATATATGAGCTTTTCCCAAATTTTTTTTTTGGAATATTTTCAGTGTAAACAAACTTTGGGATACTACATAAGTTCTATATATATAACAAAATATCTTTATAGAGACAATTTAGCATTTTAAGCCATCTTTATATGACCCGATCTGTATTAAGGATTCAAGTTTAAATATTAACCATATAAGGAAGAGAAAATGGATCTGCTACCACCTACTAGGCCCTCTAAGACAGGACACTAAACTAATCTAAAGTTATGTACAGACGTTTAGTAGATCTGACAATGTGCTGGCAATGTACTGACAATGAAAAATTGTTAGCAAAAGGTAAATTGTCCGTTCAAACGATTGTAAAAAAACCTTAAAATGTCATTGCCTGACAATAAATTTAACATAAATTGTCCATTCACACGGTTGTCAGATGTTTTGTATGACAAAATTTGCCAGAATCGTTGTTAAAACATTGCCAGAACTGTCAAATCATTTGAAATTGTTCATCAGTGCCTTGACCTAACTTTTTTCTTCTGATTTTTTTCCAAATTGAAATTGAAATCGTTCAAACTTATCTGGTTGGCATCTGCGACCTCTTGCCATAAAATATTTTGGGAAAGTTTATACTCATATCATAAACTTCGCCGTGCGTCAACTTCCTCTATAAGTTATTTTCGTTTGACCACACGGATTCCACCTTTTAGATATAGAATTTTAGTTTTGGCTTTGATTTATTACTCCCTTCAGAGCCTGTTGATGTCTAGATAAGAAAGTCAAGTCAATTGGCTCATAGTTGCAATCTATGACGATGGTTTCATTAATTGTTAGCGATATTATAAAGAAACAAGCAAGAGAGGTATATTCGGCTGTGCCGAATCTTATATACCCTTCACCAAATTATACTTTAAAACAAAATTAAAAAAAAAATTTTTTTAAATATTTTTTTTCAAAATTTTTTTCCCATTTAAAAAAAAAAAAATTTTATTTTTTTAGTGAAAAAAATTTATGACAAAAGAATGTTTTCTGTAAAAAAAAATTCGGGTTAAAAAATATTTTTCCCGATTTTGACCCATTGTAGGTCCAACATTATATTTGAATTCAAGTTAAATACCATCAATATTTTAAAATACTTAAATTTGAAGTTCTTTTATGCTTATTGGGTTGATAGTATTTGAAAATACTGTGTTTCTCAACAATTGGTGGAGTTTTTCTCAAATGTTTTTTAAATATTTTTTTAAGAGATTTCAAATTATATTTGATATCTAATAAAAAAATTCATAATTTTTCAATCATGAATAATTTTGTACCTCTAACTTATTAGCAATTCACATTTGAATTACATTTTAGAATAAGCTTTGAACCATTCGAAAATAAACGAATTTCTAGAGCTATTATTCTCAAATATTCAAGGTTACCATTAGACAACCGTTACTGAATTAATCCAAATCAGGGTTACCTTATTTATAAAATCCTGGTGGGGGCTAATTACCGCAGTCGAACACGATCGAATACTCATTCGAACGTTCGAGTTTTTTTTATTTTTGGGATTCTCTTATTCGATATCCAATAAAATGTATAGAAAATTGTAATGATTGAACTCCATAACGAACGAGTTTTTTAAAAAGTTTTCGTATAATTTTTTTAGGGTAATTATGACCCAATAAACTCAGAACAGCCATCAGAAACTAATTTGCAAATTAAGTTTAGGAACCAGGTCCAAAAAGGTAAAGAGTGCCTCAGGGCATTGTTGCCGGTAGAAGTGTAAAAAAAAACATTAATTATGATACGATTTTATTGAAAAACTAATGAAAAATATACAAAAAGTAAGAAAATATGTTTTACTTTCCAAGATGATACTCATAAAAACAATTTTTGGCATTTGAGAAGCATAAATGAAGATCGCATTTTGAGGAAACACACTTTGTTTCCGACTTTTTGTATAGTTTGCATCATCTTTTTTGCCTAAACAGATTGGAAAGTGGTCAATATTGTAATGACGTACGTCATTAACTGGATGTTTTGCCTTTTTGACAACTTTTGAAATTTTTGGCTGTGAAAATTCTTGTGGAGTACCAACTGATCATGAGTCAAGGCGGATAATTTAATCCATCTGCGGTCTCTATATGCCATTCCTATAACTTTTTATATAAATATAACAAAAAATATAACAAAAAAGTAAAAAACTATACAATATAACACAACAGTGCCCTGAGGCACCCCTTAGTTTTCGCGTTCTCAACACACATTTTGTTAATTGTTTCACATTTACAAATTCATAGACTGAAAGAAGAATATGTTACCTTTAAAAAAACAAATATTTTGCATAAATCGCGCGATTAAAAGTCAGTAAAACTTTGATTTAAAAAAAAAAAATTTCACACAAAATTTCATGTGCTAAAATTATGACATCACTCACAAAACAGCTGACAGAACAAAAACTAAAAGTCAGAATGCATTTCCACCTTCGAGGGAAATGTTAAAAAATCTATAACTAAAGTCACCGTTGAATTTAAAAAATATATATATAATTATTTTATGAGATAATTGGGGTTTTGTAATGCATGCCTTGAGGCACTCTTGCGGGTTAGAGGGTTAATTTATTATTAAAACAAAATGTTTGCTACATAAAATTAAGATTAGTTAAGATTTATTTGAATGTATTGAGTTTTTTTAATAAGTTTCTTAAAGCAATTATGTTGAAACCTTAATTTTTTAGTTAAAGTTTTGAATAAACTTAATTTCCAATTCAATGATATATAATTGTATGTGTAACTAATGCTGAGTTATTAGGACTAAGGCCACTGCTACACGTTCCATATATAATGTAATATCTGGATCGCGTTTAATATATATTGAACGTGTAAGAGTGCCCTTAAGTTTAAGTAAAATTTTCAAACATTTTATTTTTAATAGTTTGTCTTTTTTTTTACAAAAGTACTAGCATTTTATGATGTTTAAAATACCAACACTTCTTTTAAGATATACCAAATTAAAACATTACTATATATTATAACTAACTAACTTTTGTTTAACACGTGCTGCTGCTGCCCTGCGCAGTAAATTTGAATTGAAATTCTCATTTATGGAAAAAATGTATTTGCATTAAAACATATTTATGTGTGTATGTATGTGTGTTTGTGTCTTAAATAAAACTTTCATCAAAAGGAAATAAACTCTAAAATTACGGATGTTAAAAACCATACAAATTTATTATTAAATACAAGCAAATGGAAAATAATACCCAGCAAACACATTAACAAAAGTTTAATAAATGATAACTTTTTTCTTCAATGATATGAAATATAAATCTTTAAGATCTTTGGTAAGACCTAAAAATGCAAGCACTTGAACGATTTGGTTGGAATTTTCAGAAAATTAATCATAAAAAATGTTTAAAAAAATTAAAAAAATTTCCCAAAAAAAAAAATAATGCTTGAATTTATATTTACTTTTAACAGGAGCATCCTATTAATATAAAGTGTACTACAATTATATATACAATATCTTGACACTGGACTCAAGGCTGGAATTACACTTGATTTCAACTTGAGTTTCAGCAATAATATGCATTTTATTTAGCAATTTCAGCATAATGTTTGAGAATAATTCGAGAATTAAAAAATTTTTCAAATTTGAAATAAATTCCGCTTTTTTGTTAAGAAAGCTATTATTCTTTAACAATTATTAAAACTTTCTCAAACGTTTGATTTTAATTAATTTTTAATTTGAGATGAATTCATTCTACTATTTCAGCATGTTTGAGAATAATTTGAGAATAAAGGTATTTCTCTAATTTATAATAAATTACCTTTTTGTTGAAAAATATATATTAAAACTTTCTCAAATGATTTTATTTCATAAAATTTCAATTAATTTTTAATTTGAGATGCAACCTATATGTTTGCTGGGTAAATTACACTCAAACATAGTACACAATTATGTTTGAATTAATTCTGAATTCATTTTACTATTAAAAAATTTCTTTTTTATAATTTGTAAAGAGATAGAGGAGAACTTTCAATATTGTGTTGTAAAATTGTCTGCTTTTATTTATTGGTTCTAGTCGGTCATTAAAACAAAATAATAAAATACAAAAAAAAAAAATGAAAAAAACATAAAAATAAACAAAAACAAGAAATTATTATTTTGCTGTTTTACAAACTGTTGTAGCCACTCGTATATATGTACATATGTATATTTCTCAGATAGATAGACAGACGGTCTGACGGACTAGTTGTTGGACCCGGCTGGCTGGCTGTCTGTTTGCCTGTTGTGGGCACATTATTTGCTTTGGATTCGCGTGCATACTGTTTTTATGAATGCGCTGACGATTTTTGTTGGCATCAGCAAACACAAACATGTGATTTGAATTTATAAAAATTGCAAAATCTTATTTAAATCTATATTTAAATTGTTGTCAATTTTAAAATTTTCCTAAGATCTATTTTAAGCTTAACACAAATTTTGTATGAAAATAAATAT
The DNA here is from genome assembly GCA_942486065.2 of Calliphora vomitoria. Classification (NCBI taxonomy): domain Eukaryota; kingdom Metazoa; phylum Arthropoda; class Insecta; order Diptera; family Calliphoridae; genus Calliphora; species Calliphora vomitoria. Next base: position 11,684,260 of record OW818031.2, on the reverse strand, counting down.
ATAAATATGTATGTATGTATAAATGAATGTAGATGAGGCAGTAAGCAGCAGAAACAGAAACAGAGGCGACACTAAAATACATACATACATATTTTACCAAAAATGAAAACATCCAAAAATAAAGAAATACATATTTACATATACATAAAAACATACTTAAATATATATATACATATCTCTAGATATGAATATTTTATATACACTTGAATATGTATCTATGTATCTACTCTATATACTTACATATATTTAATCATTGTAGTGTAAAAGGCGTATTTACTTTTTATGTAAATATGTATTTTATTATGTTTGTACTGCCTCTAAGGAAATCCTTAAGCATGAAAATTTCCAAAAAACAATATTGGGCGTATGACTTAAAATAGCTGGCGTATGTTTTGAACACAGTTTTCTGTTACATATGTCATTTTGAAGGCTACATATCTGCCATTTATTAGTTATTGAAAATGTCGAATTTTGTCTCAACAAAACGTCATGTGCGAGAAGTTTTGCTTTACTTCTTTAATTTGAAAAACATAAGCCGCTGAAGCACACCAATGATTGCTCACCAAAGTTTATCGGGAATGTGTTCCATCGGTTTCAACGTATGCGAAAAGTTTTGCTTTATTTCTTTGAAAACATGACGCTGAAGCATAACGATTGCTCACCATCGGTTTTAACGTGTGAAAGTAAGATTATTAGGTTCAGAACTGGTGATTTTGACACGGAAGACAAAGAAGACGTTTGAAGACCAAAAATTGGAGCCACTACTCCATGAAGATTGTTGTGAAACTCAACAAGTGCTTGCAAAATCATTGGGAGCTACTCAAAACATTTGTTAGCAGCAGGATTCATCCTAAAAACAGGGAAATTGGGTACCATACGAATTGAAGCCGAGATACCTTGAAAGACGATTTTGCATGTCTTAAATCAGAGAAAAACTGATTTTTATTCAATATTTTTTGTTGTAAAAACCAAAACATACAAAGAAGAATGAAAAAATACAAACTTTTTAAACGATATCATACGATAAACAAAAACAAAATCTACATTGATGATCGCTGTGGACAATGTTTACCAGCAAAGCATAGGAAAGTGTTGTTGCTTTGCACTTGCGTGTATACAGTGAAGAACGACAAAACAACTAACAAGACAAAGTTGTTTGTGTATTTAATGTTGCTAGTGCTGAGTGCTGTATTGAGTATAGAAACACACAGCCTATAGCTAAGAGCATTTACAAAAACAAATGAGCACCAAGAGTATAGGGCTTGGGCACCCTTGCCTTAAATACTGCTTGTAAGCTATAAAAGAAAATCATGTTTGCACTGAATCATCCTTTACAAATAACCCGAAGTAAAAGAGATCGTATGTGAAGCCCGGCCAACCAGCCGAATCTACACCATAGCCAAATATCCATGGCGCTAAAGTAATGATCTGTATTTGGTGTGAGCAAAAGGGCAATCTAGCCATTCATTCATCCAATTCATTAATTCATTCATTCATTCATTCATTCATTCATTCATTCATTCATTCATTCATTCATTCATTCATTCATTCATTCATTCATTCATTCATTCATTCATTCATTCATTCATTCATTCATTCATTCATTCATTCATTCATTCATTCATTCATTCATTCATTCATTTATTCATTTATTCATCCATTGATTCATTCATTCATTAATTCATTCATTCATTCATTCATTCATTCATTCATTCATTCATTCATTTATTCATTCATTCATTCATTCATTCATTCATTCATTAATTCATTCATTCATTCATTCATTCATTCATTCATTCATTCATTCATTCATTCATTCATTCATTCATTCATTCATTCATTCATTAATTCATTCATTCATTCATTCATTCATTCATTCATTCATTCATTCATTCATTCATTCATTCATTCATTCATTCATTCATTCATTCATTCATTCATTCATTCATTCATTCATTCATTCATTCATTCATTCATTCATTCATTCATTCATTCATTCATTCATTCATTCATTCATTCATTCATTCATTCATTCATTCATTCATTCATTCATTCATTCATTCATTCATTCATTCATTCATTCATTCATTCATTCATTCATTCATTCATTCATTCATTCATTCATTCATTCATTCATCCATTCATTCATTCATTCATCCATTCATCCATTCATTGATTTATTCATTTATTAATTCATTCATTCACTCATTCATTTAAAGCGAGCATTTCATTCATTCATTCATTCATTCATTCATCCATTCATTTGAAGCGAGCATTTGCGGAAAACGCCCAGAATATGCAGCCAGACATGAAACTGTAATATTCCATCATGACAACACTCGGCCACATATTACCATACCTGTTAAAAACTATTTAAAATGAAGTGGTTGGGAGTTTTTGTCTCACCCGCCTTACAGTACAGACCATGCCCCGTTCGACAACTATTTGTTTTGATCCATGCAGAACGCTCTCTCTATGATACGCTTCACTTTAGAACAAAGTATCCAAATTCGTTCTTGGCCTCAAAAGATGAGAAGTTCTTTTGGCTCGAAATCCATATATTGCCAGAAAGATGGAAAAACATCATAGCTAACAATGGCCAATACTTTGAATAAATTTACTTTGAAAAAATCCCTCATTTTCTAAGGCATGCACCCAATAGAAAATTTTGTTAAAAAAAAAAAAAAAATAATTACAAATTTACATGAATGTATGTCGACAGACTGTTTTTTCTTTTATGTTTGTAAGCAATTTATGCAAAATGTTCATTTTACGCATACAATCATCTACATCCACACATAAATATAAATAAATAAATGTATGTTGGTGTTAGTAATTAAAAAGAAATTTAAAGACTAAAGAAAAATTATTCATAAATAAAAATGCACAGACAAACACACTCACACACATTTCAAAAAGTTATAGAAACAACAAAAAAAAAAAAAAAAGACAAAATCCTACATACAACCAAACTTACGAGTAGTATTTCTTTCTTTCTTTCATTTTTTTTCAAAATTTGTTTCTTTTTATACTCTCGTACACAAAAATAGTTGCGGATATCCGGTCATAAACAACGTTTAGCAAATCAAAGCAAACATTGCCAGCCAGCCACCACTCATCGCAATCGCTTGAAATTAAAAAAGAAATGTATTCGTTAGAATGTGTGTGTGTGTGGATACCGACAACAACAAAAAAAAACTAAAAACAACATTAGACACCAACCATTCAACAATAAATATTTGTTGTTCGTTTATAAAAAATATAAAAAAAAAACAATTTTTCTATGAATAATTTCCATTTCCACTTCTAAATAAACACTGAATGAATAGAAATGTGTTCTGTGCCGTGCTGCGCTGTTCTGTTCAAAACCCTCAAACTCATAATTTGTTTAAAAAAAAAAAAGTAAAAAGTATATTTTTGTTGTTGCTTTGTTGTTTGTCTTTTTATTAAATATTATTATTTTATTTTGTCTAAGTATTTGACAACACTGTGCACGTTCTATGACCGTCAATTCACGATCATCATAACAATAAATGTTTCCATATTTGATCCATGTTTGAGTGACATAATGTTCAGGTGCTTGTTTTCATTTCCGTTCCATATTTGTACATGGTGCTGGCTTGCTGGCTTTCTTACTTTCGGTGTGTGTGTGTGTGGTTGGTGTACATATTTGAATGAAAATTTTTTTATTTTTTTTTTCTAAAATCAATTAAAAACCATTTGGTAGCTACACTCATAAAATTAAATCTCTTATAAGTAAAATGTAAATTTATTTGTTTTAGCCTCCGTTTGTTAGCTACCAACTTTGTCTTGATTTGTTACTCTTAAAGAATATTTAATTAGTTTTTAAGAACTACAGGAATGTTTTTTAATTAGTATTAAATTTAAAAAAAATTCTAGAACTTCTAAATGGAAAATTAACCTTAATGAATTTAAATAAATCTTAAAAAAAAAAATGTTAAAACGCCAATTAATTTCGCCTGCCTTTCTTGATCTTGCTCAAACATTTGTAGATCAACATCAATAGGTCGTGATTTCAGGAAAATGCAGGAAAATACGAGCGAATTTCTTAATTTTTTATAAAAGGTGGCGCAAAAGTAATCCTCCTATCAGAAAATGCTATAAATTTTGCGATTGGATCCTAATGTCAGTTCTGTTTTGACATTTCTGTAGTAAACACATGCGAAATACACGTTAATAAACAATGTTACGCTACACTGCTCCAGAACACGGAATATTGCTGACTATTTATTTGACCAATAATCGGCAAAATTTATAGCATTTTCTGATAGAAGGATTACTTTTGCGCCACCTTGTATTTTAGATAATAGCACTCTCAACAAAAATGATAGTTGATTCTTTATTTCAGAAATAGCCTTCTCCTTAAATTGTTTAAAAACCTTGAGAAATCTTTGAGAATTATGTTTGATCACATGAAATAAACATAATTTCTCAAACGTTTGTTGTTGTCTACGTTTAAATAATAAAATATTGCTTCCTAGCTATCAAATTGAGTATAATTTGAAATCAAATCCTTTCTTAAATGTCCAAGGTTTGAAAAAGTTTTGAGATTAATAGCCTTCTCAACAAAGTAGTGGAGTTTATACTTAAATTGAGAAATACCTATATTCTCAAACTTTATCTCAGATGTATTTCAGAACTTAAAATATGTTTGAAAATTATCAAAAATTAATATAAAATGAAGAAAAAAAAGCAAAATATTTCAAACGTTTGACTTCATAATTGTTGGCAAACGTTTGAGAATGATTTGATAATTCAATTTTGATAGAATACTACCATTCTCAACAAATGGAAAGAGCTTATTAATCATTTGAGAAATAACATTATTCTCAAATGTACTGTATTTCAGTTTAAGCTTGAAAAATCTTTGAGAATTATCAAAAATAATATTAAATGAAAACAACATAATTTTTTAACATTTGACTTTGTATTTGTTGGTTTAAATTTAAACAATATAACCCTACTTTCTATAAAACACTCTAGTTTGATATTAATTTGATAATGATTTGAAAATAAACTTTTTCTCAAATCTCCAACCTTTGAGAATACTTTGATAAACATTTGAGAAAAGTTGTCTTCTCAACAAAAGGCGATGTTTAACCCACATTTCAGAAAAAATCATTTTCTAGCCATATTCTCATATGTATTTCAAAACTATATTTAAGCTTGAGAAATCTTTGAGAATTTTCAAAAAGTAATTTTCATTTCTGATATGATATTTTACGTTTGACTTTGTGTTTCAATGATTCAAGACTGATTTAATACAAATTTGAGAATTCTTTGAGAATTATCAAAAATAATATTAAATGAAAACAACATAATTTTTTAACATTTGACTTTGTATTTGTTGGTTTAAATTTAAACAATATAACCCTACTTTCTATAAAACACTCTAGTTTGATATTAATTTGAAAATAATTTTTTTTTTCAAATCTCCAACCTTTGAGAATACTTTGATAAACATTTGAGAATAATTTTTTTCTCAACAAAATGGGATGTTTTACTTGTATTTCAGAAAAAATCATTCTCTAGCCATATTCTCATATGTATTTCAAAACAAGATAGCAAAATCTTTGAGAATTTTCAAAAAGTAATTTTCATTTGTGATATAATATTTTACGTTTGAGTTTGTGTTTGAATGATTTAAGAATGATTTAATAAAATTTTTAGAATAAAAGTATTCTCAACAAAATCTAGAATTTATTCTTAGTTTGAGAAATATCTTTATTCTCAAACTATATTCACAGATGTATTTAAAAACTTCAAACCTTTGAGAATTATTAAAAAATGAATATCAAAAGAAAAATACATATTTTTTTAAATTTTATCTTTGTGTTTGTTAATATCTAAATATAAACAATAAAATATTCTTACTAGTTCTTAGCAATTATTTTGATTTGAAATCAAGCCCTTTCTCAAATGTCAAACGTTTTAGAATGTTCAGCATAAACATTTGAAAATAGCATTTTCGACAAAAAAGTTAGTTTAACAATTTGAGAAATACCGATATTCTCAAACATAACTCAAGTGTATTTTAAAAGTAAGTAGCAATTTGGAAATAATTGGTCAATTCACAAGGTCTCTTATCATGTCATATTGTCATAATGTGGTAATATTTCACGACTCGGCGGCTCGGCTTAACCGACTCTTAGGCGTTGGCCGCAGGTCTCTGCTGGTTGGTTACGATAACACAATAAACATAGCATTTTCAAACCATTGTGAAATATTAGGACTTTGTAAATTGACCAACATACATAACATAAATAATTTAATAATCAAATACTGTCGTAAAATAATGAAATAAAATATTAAAGTTATATAAATAATGGTTATCTTTAATTTGAGAATTACTTGAGAAAACACAATTCTTCAATAACTTTTTTTAATTCAAATTTAATAGCTTTAAGAATGACTTGAGATTAAAAAGAAAATTCCCATTCTATATCAAATTGAAAATATAAAATTAAGTCTCAAATTAAATAAAATTGAAATTCAAAATTCGGTTTACGTTTGAGAAACCTTTGAGAATTAGATAAATAATGAGAAAAAAAAAAATTTTTTTTTCAAAATTTTTGAAGAAATACTTTTTTTAATTCAATTTTAATAGCTTTGAGAATTACTTGAGATAATTTTTGAAGAAATACTTTTTTAATTCAATTTTAATAGCTTTGAGAATTACTTGAGATAACACCTTATTTCAAAAGAGAATTCTCATTCTATATCAAATTGAAAATATAAAACTAAGTCTCATATTAAATAAAATTGAAATTCAAAATTCGGTTTACGTTTGAGAAACCTTTGAGAATTAGATAAATAATGTGAAAATAAAATAATTTTTAAAAATTTTTGAAGAAATACTTTTTTTTTCAATTTTAATAGCTTTGAGAACGACTTGAGATAATTTTTGAAGAAATACTTTTTTTAATTCAAATTTAATAGGTTTGAGAATTATTTGAGATAACACCTTATTTCAAAATAGACTTCTCATTTGATAACAAATTGAAAATATAAAATTAAGTCTCATATTAAATAAAATTGAAATTCAAACCTGGGTTTAAGTTTGAGAAACCTTTGAGAATTAGATAATTAATGTGAAAATAAAATAATTTTTCATAATTTTTGAAGAAATACTTTTTTTAATTCAAATTTAATAGCTTTGAGAATTACTTGAGATCATTTTTGAAGAAATACTTTTTTTAATTCAAATTTAATATAAAATTAAGTCTCATATTAAATAAAATTGAAATTCAAACCTCGGTTTAAGTTTGAGAAACCTTTGAGAATTAGATAAATAATGAGAAAAAAAAATAATTTTTCAAAATTTTTGAAGAAATACTTTTTTTTTAATTCAATTTTAATAGCTTTGAGAATTACTTGAGATTTCAGAAGAGAATAAAATAATTTTTCAAAATTTTTGAAAATTTATGTTTTTTCCTAAAAAAAAATTACTTAAACTGTTCTCCAAACATTAATACAACGGTAAAAGATATCGATAAATATTATAGGCCAGTAAGAATAGCTGTCAGAATTTTCTGAAGATCCCAGATATCTTCGGGATCCAAATCTTCAATAATTCTGCCAGACATGCTTTCGAGAAGTTTCCTATTTAAAATCAGCAAAATCCATTCATAAATAACCGAGATATGAGCAAAAATCCGAGACAACCTCTATTTTTGGGCTATTTTTTTATCTATATCTCGATTACTAAGTCATAAATATAGACAATATGGATATCTAATGATAGATATTTCAAAGTCCATTGCAACGATGTATATGTATAAGGCTATAGTAATTTGGACCTACAATTGGTCAGAATCGGGAAAAATATTTTTTAACCGAATTTTTTTTCACAAAAAACATTTTTTGTGTCGTAAATTTTGTTCACTAATAAATTAAAAAAAAATTTTTAAAATAATTGGAAAAAAACTTTTAAAAAACAATTTGGAAAAAAAATTTAAAAATTAAAAAAAAAAATTAATTTTATTTTAAAGTATAATTTGGTAATATAGATTCGGCAAATTAAAAAAAAATAAACTTTTAAATTAAAAAAAAAAAATTTTTTAAATAATTGGAAAAAAACTTTTTTAAAAAACAATTTGGAAAAAAAAAATTTAAAATTAAAAAAAAAAATTATTTTAAAGTGTAATTTGGTGAAGGGTACATAGCCGAATATAGCTCTCTTACTTGTTTCAGTTTAAAAAATTGCTCAGTTTCTTTAAACATTATCTAACAGTCCTGCTAATGATGACTCTTTAATTTATTCAATACTTTCCTAACCTCGAAATCTAACAATTCGAAAACAGACCTGCCCAACAATTAGGAATTTTCTCTAGAAGATATAAACATTTTCCTAAGAATCCTAAATATGTACTTAATAATGTTGCAAACTCAAGGACAAACTTAAATAATTGTTTTGTTGACAGAAATATATATTTTTTTTGTAAATACGCCACTATTACCTATGCGGTATTTGGTTGTTGTTCCTGTAAGCCATTTAAAATGTATATAATACTCATACAATGGCAGGTACTCATACAAATAAACACACCCACACAGATGTTTTAATGTCTAAATAAAATCTCTTCCTACTTCATTATATACCTACGTAGCTACATACATGCATACCATACAAAATTGTATATATATGTATCCTGTTGGTAGGGTATCTAAATGTGTGGGTGTTTTACAAGGCGCGTCTATACCCACTTTTAATATGAAGAGGTTGTTCGTGCTTAAGAGCTAGCTGGAGAGTGGTTTATGAATTTTTTATTCACCAAAGCAGACTAAACCAAAAAAAAAAAACACAAAAAACTTTGCTAAAGTCTGTTCATTATCCTCTAAAATTTTTGTCTGATAAATATAAATTTTACAGTTAAAAAAAAAATCATTTACCTAATTAGCATGGTGACTGATGTCATTGAATTAAGTGTTAATGGGAAGATAGATATTTATGTAGTATGTACTCATACTATATGTATACATAAACATCATTGACGTCATTTCACAATATTTCGTCATTGATATTAATTGAGCAAAGGACATAAATAGTATAATTTTGAATTTTCTTTTTGGCATATTTAAGAAATGTAAATTATTATAATGTACCTTCCCTGCTGCGCCCTTATACAAAACTTAAAGACACTTTCCGATATTTTCAGATATTAAAACTGGCTACAAGCCTTTTTTCTAAAATTTTTTTTAGTAAAAAGTAAGACAAAGTAGCTAGTCAAATTTAATTTCTTCTAGCTAAATATTATATTTAGCATAATTTGTATGGGCACGTTTGAAATCTAATTAATGACTTTGCTTTACCTTCAATTGCTTCCTTTTTGACACAATTCTTTTATGTCTATTTGCTGCTGCAGGATGTTTGTTTAAATATTTCTGTGTATAATTATGCATTTGGGAGAGTGGCTGGCTGGTTGGCTGGCTGGCTGGCTCTTCATCTGTTGGTTTCTGTGTTTCTCTTACACACAATAACAACAACAACAACAATAGTATAAACAAGAAGAGCACATTAATAAAATTGAAACTCATACATACATGCACTCTTAAGAGGTTCATTAAGAATATTGGCCAAAGAGGAAAATGACAAAGTGCCATACTTAGGGTACCCACTCAGTAGATATATAAAGAACAAAAGACAGCTTGATGATATTTTTGTTTTTGTTTTGTTTTAGTCTTTATTTTATTTTAGTGTAAAATGTTGTCGTTGTTGTGATTTTATCCTTTACTTTAGCACAATCATTTTGCCTTAAGAAAGAATAAACCTGACAGTTTGTACGCACAATCTACTACTCATTTTCATATGTATCTACATTCCACACACACACACACACAATGGTAGTAACAGGACTGGGAATGAATGCATTATTTAATATCATTTAATGTTAGAATTGGTCCATAAGACGTAATGTAATTCTTCCAACATTCCTCTAGCATTTCGTAGCATAAATGATACTCTTGTGGGAAGAATCGTTCAAATGAGTTTTTTATGGGCCCCTCTTCTGATTAGTTTGCATTAATTTTTTTAATAATTTATGAGTAATTTTTGAATCGAATCACTTTTTAATCATTAATGGGAATCATTTTTTATTATTCAGTTTTAGGTCATCAAAACTAGTCGAAAAAGACTCAGTTTGGTTATTAGTCACCCAACAATCGTCCAAATGCTGACTGGGACATTCCGACCGAAATTTAAGACTTTGATTTATTTATCAAGTAGAATCGACAGCAATTATCGGCCATCAAAGTGCCAGATCAAGAATGCTAGTAAAAAGAGTACTTGTGGCATTGAGTCAGCTTTCTTCGAAAGTTCTTCCCTAGGGAAAAAACTTTCGATTGATACAGCTGTCGCTGAGTTGACAATCTTTGTTTTTCTGTTACCATTTCTTCTCAAAGTTTCTATTACCATTTCTTCTCAAGTATGAGAAAGAGATAGTGAAATAGAAGAAGTTTAAGGATAAGCTCGAAGTAAAAATAAAAATTACATTAAAATAAATCAATATAAATCATAATAAATGCAATAATTATAAAAGATTGTAGGTCAAATTATCATGGTCAATGAATTAGCCAGTTACTGTGTCCTTCCAGTCTGGATATGCTATATAGGGAACGCCTTTCTACATATTTGTAGCGCTGCTCCTCCAGGATAGGCCAGAGGCAAAGCACATGAAAAAACATTTCATCCTCATTTTAACAGCTATTACTCTAGCATTTCGTAGCAATTTCAAAAAAGCACGATTTTTTATGTAAAACTCTTCAAAAAAATTGTGAGTTTCCAATATGAAAAAAGACGTATTATTCATTGTCCATCTAATTTATTACTCAATTATCTACTCCTACTTATTTTAGTCCGCGATTCACATTTTCTATATTCAGAAATGAAGCTTTAACATATTCGTTGCTGACAGGGTCTTCTTGATAATTCCGATATCAACATGCAGGATTGTCATCACTGGCATTTGTTTTAGGAGGAATGGATACTCTTCTCCTGAACATCAACAAGTTTTTCCGGTGTTTTGAATCAAAACTATGATGTAAGTTAGCAATGAAAGCCAAACACAGCTCCAAGGGACGAACATTAATCGATTTTTTACAACAAAACTCTTAAGAAATAATTCAAAGTCAGTATCACTGATCATTTTCAAATGAAGTGGGTTAAAAGTAGTATTAAAAGTAGAAGATAGAAATAGAAATTTGAGATGACATTAAAAATACAATTATTATAGAGCACAACTAAGTTAATATTTCCATAGATTAAAGACTAAAGATCAGAGTATTAGAGACAGAATTTGTTGCATATCCACGCACCAATGATGAAACCAGTTACTGTTCCTCATAAATTTCAAGAGCTGCTGGTTTAGAGCCCTTATTTACATTGTCTTTGATACCCGGAGATTTGGAAATATATTATAATATTGTTACGTTTTTACCTTTTTAAAAACGTGGGTTTATTTCCTTTAAATAAACCGGTTACTTTTGATTACAAATAAAACGCAGTTTAGTAGTTTAAAATTGTAACAACTCTTTATTTATTTAGAATGTACAACAAAAACAGTTCAAATATTCACTCAGAGTCTTTATACACGTAATCTATTCGCAGAAATACACACACACACTTTATAACGTACAATTATACACGTACAAGAGATTGTTCTTAACGGTCAACTAGTATGTTCGATTTCTAGAGCTTTCGATGTCATTGCCAGCAGCCCAAACATTTAGTGTTGCCATACTTACAAACAATGTCAATGATGGACGTGCCTTCACTGCTGCAGGCAGCCGTTACAGACCGTTGAATTCAAATCGTCATTGCACATTCGTAACAATATCAAGTAAACACTAGGTACTACTGAAAATATGATCTAGTAATCTTTTCAGTAGTACCTAGTGTTACTCACTCTGTTTTCCGATACCTCAAATAGTTCGTATAGCGTGTGGTCGCATCTGGAGATTATTGGTGGCATCTTCACGCACCAATATGGTTCAGAGCCCTCATTTCCATTGTCTTTGAAACCCTAAAAGTGTGTTTCCTTAAGTAGTTATTGTTGTAACTGAAATGATTGCTGAGTTGACAGCCGTTGGTCGAGCGATCTCGGATCATGTCATTGTGTAGAATCGGTTAACGTGGGAATGACAAAAGTAGTTTTGCCATATGGTATCATCGGGAATCATGGTTTATCGGAATTTGTATATGCTTTCTTGGTATTTTTCAAATCTTTCCCTGTGTAAGCTTCTGATTATTATCTGGAATGTATTGAAACAGTGAAGATAATCGTCTCTGCTCCTTGAGTATTGTTTCCTTTTCATTAGTCTAGGTATCCAACATTACCACTAGAGTTTCCTAAAACTGTGTCGGTTCTTACAAGTATAGAAAGCTTCTTGAGGTTATATAGGGTTTTCCAACAAGAGGTGTATATTGAATTACCCGGTATTTCGGTAGCTGTCACTTTTGAAGCTTTTAGTCTATGACATTTGACAAGTAGAAACTACGCCATTACTATAAATGGAACGATACACGCTTCAACAACGCATTTGCATGATTTTGATCTGGACAACGTTTACTTTCATTTAGAACATAATTCTAAGATTATTGGAAAAAGAGCATTCCAGAGATAGCCTCCCTTTTTAACTATATATTTTTTTAGTACATATTAATTTAGAGAAATGTGAGTTGAAAAATTTTTCTAATATATATTTTGAAAAACTTTACAAAACGAATAAATTCTTTCATGATCTGAACTATATCATCATACGAGTACAATACTTCTGAGTCGACAATGTTTGTATACCATGCGAGTACAGCGATAAATTTATGTTTATTATATAAGTTATACTCAGCTACCTGAAGAAACGACAACAAAACCAACAACAACAAAAACAACACCAACTAAAATCAGAAAAGATGAAAAACTAAAGAAATACAAGTCAAAGAAGAGAAAAATAAGTAATCGTACAAACATACATGCATGTGTGTTTACGATTACGACTAACAGCTGTAAGAATCTATGTGTTATTGTGTATGTGTGTTTGAGTATAGTACTAGATATCTTCTAGCACTTCTTAAGGTCGATCACTTTTGTTCACATATATTTTTTTGTACATAGCGTTAACTGAAATGCAAACGGCTGTTACCAGTTCATACATTTGTTATTATTATTATTAAAATGTTAGAGATTTGCTAATGTTAGAAATTAAAACAGCTCGAATTGATTTCATGAATAAGACAAAAGCTGGTAGAGAACTGTAACTGTTCTATTCCAGCCTAAGACTCTATTCTGTTACTCTTTAAACACCATATCTCTAGATTTTCTTTGACAAATAGGTATAGAATACAACTAAGTATTATTCACCCCTTGCAAATTTACCAGCTATATATAAAATACTAGTAATCATTCTACTAAATATAGTGTGTTGTAAGTAAAATACACGCGCAGCATGGAAATACTTACAAACATACACACTGTGCAGTGTACACTGTTTAAATAAATAGACATTATTCCATCTGTTCTTTCAACATTTCTTTAACAATACCCACACATTTATTCTTAGACACTCACACCAACTTATGTTATACATACATACATTTACACATAGATAAATAAACATTTTGTTTTAATTCTTCTATATTCCCTTAACATTTTTCTTTTGTATTTGCTGTAATACGAGTATGATTTTGTTTGTTGTGACTTTTATTTTTTCTTGTAGTTTGGTTTGGTTTTGTTATTTCCTTTCCTTTTCAAATAGCTCTACGATTTCTTAGCTTTTCAGTAGTTTCTAATGTGTACGATAAGACAACGTGATCTTCTTTGTTTTTTTGTTGTTTTCAAACTTGGTTTTCCAATTCCGATATGTCATGCTTCATTCATTTAAGAGAACTTGCCCTGAAACTATTCTTTCGAGGGGAAGTAGATCTAGAGAAAGTAATTCATATTGCTAGCAGCTGATGTTATTCATACTAAAGCTAAGCAAACAGTATTAAATAAAACTTTGTTAACTAAAGCTACGTACACACGGTTGTCAGATTGTTAGAAACATGCTCAGAAAATAGTTAACACAACCATGAGAACTTATGTTGAAACATATGGTTGTTAACCATTTATTGAACATTTTCTGACAACATTGTAAGAATATGACAATCGTGTGTACGTAGCTTAACGTATTCTTCACGCTTGGTCAGATTGTCAGAAACATGCTCAGAAAAGGTTAACACAACCATGAGAAATTATGCTAAAACATATGGTTGTTAACCATTTATTGAACATTTTCTGACATTTTTTTAAGATTATGACAACCGTGTATAAGTAGCTTAATAATAGAAAATAGTAGCGGTTAAATTTTCCAAAAAGTCAATACATATTCCGAATGCTAGCTGGGCTGCATTTTAATAAAATTCGAGTTATTTTTATTACTTCAGCGCGATTATATGCGTTCATTTTCTGATCATAAATGATACTCTTGTGGGAAGAATCGTTTAAATGAGTTTTTTTATGGGCCCCTCTTCTGATTAGTTTTCATTAATTTTTTAATCATTTATGAGTAATTTTTGAGTCTAATCACTTTTTAATCATTAATGGGAATCATTTTCAAATCATTTTTTAATCGTACATATTATTACTTAGTTTTAGGTCATCAAAACTATTCGAAAAAACTCAGTTTGGTTATTAGTCACCCAACAATCTTCCAAATACTGACTGGGGACATTCCAACCGAAATTTAAGACTTTGATTTTTTTTATCAAGTAGAATCGACAGCAATTATTGGCCATCAAAGTGCCAGATCAAGAATGCTAGTAAGACGAGTACCTGTGGCATTGAGTCAGCTATCTTCGAAAGTTCTTCACTGCGAAAAAAACTTTCGGTTGATACAGCTGTCGCTGAGTTGACAATCTTTGTTTCTATGCTTAAAGTAAAAATTATACTGTTTCTATTACCATTTCTTCTCAAACTTTTTAAGTATGAGAAAGAGATAGTGAAATAGAAGAAGGTTAAGGATATGCTCAAAGTAACAATAAAAATTACATCAAAATAAATCATAAAAAATGCTATAATTATTAAAGATTGTAGGTCAAAGGTTAGAAAGATTATAGGTTGCAGATGTTCAAGCACCAATATGTAGTCAATGAATTAACCAGAATGTGTTTCCTCATATTTGCGACGCTACTCCTCCAGGATAGGCCAGAGGTAAAGCAAATGAAAACACGTCTCCTCCTCATTTTCACAGCTAATACTTAAATAATTGAAGAATAGATCTAGTGTTCTTGCAATAATGCCGAATTTTCATTATCAAGAGATGATGCCCACAACAACATGATTGTTTGTAATGGTTCTGTGTCCACGCAGAATATCTCCCCATCTTATAGACTGAAAATCGTACACACCTTACCTTCTTGCTGACTTCCGAAATGTTTGTGTTGTTGCTTCTCCAGTGTACTGCAGATCTAAGGAAGATGAAATATTATCCCTTCCTCTTACTAATTTTGACTGCTTCTACAGAAGAAATTGAAAGGCATAGAGATTATTGGTGGCGGATGTTCCTCCAGTATGGAGTCAATGAAGGAACAGTTACTGTTTCCTTCCAGTTGCTTGGTCGATAGTCTAGATAGGGAACGTTTTTTCACATAGCTGTGGTGCTGCTCCTCCTAGACAGGCCAGAGGAAAAGCAGATGAAAATCCGTTTCATCCTCATTTTCACAGCTCATACTTAAATTATTGAAGAACAGACCAAATCTTCTTGCAAGAATGTCAAATGTTCACTATCAAGTTATCATGTCCATAACAATACGATTGTTTGTAAAGGTTCCTTGTCTACGCAGAATATCTCACCATCTTATTCAAGTATGTTCGTTAATAATGGGCTAGACTGAATATCGTACCCACATTCCCTTATTTGTGTTGTTGCCAAACATTTGTGTTGTTCCTTCTCCAAGGAAGTGCAGATCTAAAGAAAATGAAACTTTCTCCTTTCCTCTTACTCATTTTGACTGCTTCTACAGAAGAAATTGAAAGCATAGAGATTATTGGTCACGAATGTTCCTCCAATATGTAGTCAGTGAAGGAACAGTTGCTGTTTCCTTCCAATTGCTTGGTCAATAGTCTAGATAGGGAACATCTTTTCACATATCTGTGGTGCTGCTCCTCCAAGTCAGGCCAGAGGCAAAGCAGATGAAAACCTGTATCATCCTCATTTTCACAGCTCATACTTAAATCATTGAAGAACAGACCTAGTCTTCCTGCAAGAATGCCAAACTTTCACTATCAAGTGATCATGGCCACAACAATACGATTGTTTGTAATGGTTCCGTGTCTACGAAGAATATATCATTATCTCATTCAAGTATGTTCGTTAATCCTGGGCTAGACTGAATATCGTACCCACATTACCTTATTTGTTTTGTTGCCAAACGTTTGTGTTGTTGCTTCTCCAGGGTACTACATATCTAAGGAAGATGAAACATTCTCCCCTTCCTCTTGCTCAATTTGACTGCTTCTACAGAACAAATTGAAAGGCATAGAGATTATTGGTCACAGATGTTCCTCCAATATGGAGTCAATGAAGGAACAGTTACTGTTTCCTTTCAGTTGTTTGGTCGATAGTCTAGATAGGGAACATCTTTTCACATAGCTGTGGTGCTGCTCCTCTAAGTCAGGCCAGAGGCAAAGCAGATGGAAACCCGTTTCATCCTCATTTTCACAGCTCATACTTAAATCATTGAAGAACAGACCTAGTCTTCTTGCTAGAGTGTCAAAGTATCACTATCAAGTGATTGTTTGTAATGGTTCCGTGTCTACGCAGAATATATCATCATCTTATTTAAGTATGTTTTTTAATTGCTAGGCTAGATTGAAAATCGTATACCCTTTTCAGTGACCTTATTACAATGTTCCAAAATATTTGTGTTGTTCCTTCTCCAGGGTAGTGCAGATCTAAAGTAGATGAAGCATTCTCCCTTCCTCCTCCACATATTGACTGCTTCTAACCAAGTCTACTTGCATTAATGACGAATTTGCCATATCCGGTGATTAATAGCTCTTTTTTATGAAGGTTTGAGCCGTAGAAAAAAAGGTGGTACGAGCCTGATCAAGGATGGGTTGGTTACAGCCTCATAATGGGATACCATAAAGATTGTGGAAATCTTCCAAAATATTTGTGTTGTTCGTTCTCCAGGGTAGTGCAGATCTGAAGCAGATTAAACATTCTCCCTTCCTCCTCCACATATTGACTGCTTCTAACCTAGTCTACTTGCATGAATGACGAATTTGCCATATCCGGTGATTAATAGCTCTTTATTATGAAGGTTTCAGCCGTAGAAAAAAAGGTGGTACGAACCTTATCAAGGATGGGTTGGTTACAGCCTGATAATGTGATACCATAAAGATTGTGGAAATCTTCCAAAATATTTGTGTTGTTCCTTCTCCAGGGTAGTGCAGATCTAAAGACCTCCTCCACATATTGACTGCTTCTAACCAAGTCTACTTGCATTAATGACGAATTTGCCATATCCGTTGATTAATAGCTCTTTATTATGAAGGTTTCAGCCGTGGAAAATACTTAGTAAGAGCCTGATCAAGGATGGGCTGCTTATAGCCTGATAATGGGATACCATAAAGGTTGTCCATTTCTTTACCAGTAAAAATCCCATGTCTCCACACTCCTATGAAACTATTGAATATGTCGTCATCATAAATCCTGGACATCGTTTATACACCCGTCCGGGACCTTACTCAATGTTGCTACAAAATTTGAATATTTATTTGAAGAATTCGCTGTATTTCATTTATAACTAATCATAAAATTTGTTCTAATTAGAGACAAATTTCTAATACTACTGCCCTCTATTTATGAAACCGGAAACTTATCAATCCAACTTGATATTAACAAATTTTCAGAGGATTTATTTTCTAATACTTTTGGCAAACATTTGAAAAGTATAGTTAAAATAATTGTTGCTGGTTTTCTTTTTCAAAGTCTTAATTAATTTGAAAAACAAATATATATGTTTACTTGCTGGGTAAACTTCCGCTTTTAGGCGATAAGAGGTGTATGAGTGTGTACAGGGTTGACAAAAAAAAAAAAAAAAAAAAAATTACAAATTATTTCAATGAGCTTGAAACAAAATTGTGGTACTTTTTAAACAGCAATTGTACCAAACATTTTTTTATTTATATAAAATAAAAAAAATTTCTTCTAATATAAAATTGTTCTGTTTTTTTTATAAACAAAATTTATAAAGGTTTGATAAAAATTAAAATTTCATTATGAATGAAGTTTGAAAAACAATTGATAAATTTAAATGACTCATTAGTTTCTTGAAATCTAATAGTATGACAAATCTTTACTTTTCCACAAACAATGAAAATTATAATTAGTTGTTTCCAGGGTATTTCATTTGAAGCTTCAAACAAATTCCAATTAAAGGAGTTTCACACATTTTTTTTTGGCTCATCCACATGAGGTTTCATTATTCATCTTAATATAGAGAGAAAAAGTAACTAAACCGAGGGGAGTTTCCTCCATTTCATCCAGACTTCTAAATAATGTATAACTTTCCTTGGTTATTTTAAATTTATGCTATTTAAGATAATTTATATATTTATAGAAATCAATAATGTTTTATTTAAGATTTTAACAGTCAAAATGTGGAGGATAGATATTATTTATGTATAGGCATGTAATCGTAACATGTGCATATTGAACAATAGTTTTATTTTAAATATAATAATAAAGTAAAGCAATAAAAAAGAATACACATCCAAACATATGTACATAAAAGATGTTTGGAATTTCTAGCTAAAATAATAATAAAAAAAAACTACAACAACAACAACATCATAATCGAAAAACATAAAGAAAAATAAATAATTAACACAATATACGCCCACTTATTGACGTCATATCCGGCACTCAAAATCAAATAAAAATAAAAGAAATACTTACATACACATACACACTCTCTCCATCACACACACATGGACTTTTAAAGAGAAGAAACTCAACACAAGAGAACTTTTTTCTTCTTCTTCATCATCATCATGTATAATTCAAAAAATGCCCAACAACCACATTTAACAAAAGACTTGAAGACAATTTACATTCAAAAGAAAAAATTAAGGTATCAGAGAAAAGGGGCCATTTGACTCAGGTAATCAAGACTGAAGAAGGCAATCCTCAGACATTAAATTGATAAACTAACTATAGAATAGTTTAAAGCCTTTTGAAACTAATGATGAATATTTTTAACTGCTTTAACTATTAATTAAATTATTTACAAACCGTATAACGTGTAAAATATACAGACTGCCTTTGGGTAGAGTTTATGATAAATAATGAGTTAATGTGTTATAAAAATTCGTTAATGCTTATTAAGAAAACTTGTACGCAAACTATTGACCTTGGCGTGGTTCTGGCTCATTGTCGAATTTTAATTTCATTTCTCTTAATTTTATTTATTTTTCTGTTTTTTTTTAGTTTGTTTATTACGATATAATCTTTAACAGTTTCTAAAATACAAAAAATCCCACAAACAACAACTACTCGTATAAATATGTATGAAAACAAGTGAAATAAACATATGTATGTACATACAATATATATTGCAGATAAATCGTATGTAGTATAGGTATGAATGAATGTACATTCATTTGTAGAGTGGATGCCAAATTAAATGTTTAAATTTTGTTCATTAATAAATGCCTCTTCTCATTTAGCACTTTGTGTGAAAAAATTCATTCAACAAATACTTGTT
Organism: Calliphora vomitoria; assembly: GCA_942486065.2. Lineage (NCBI taxonomy): Eukaryota > Metazoa > Arthropoda > Insecta > Diptera > Calliphoridae > Calliphora > Calliphora vomitoria. The sequence continues at coordinate 11,664,492 of OW818031.2, read as the reverse complement.
CAATACATATAGACAATACACATAAACAAAAACACATTCCTAGGTAAATTCACATACACTGCACGAAAAAATCGAAGCGTACAAAATGAAAAATAGCTAAAACAGGCACGATAAAGTTTTAATTTGAAAAAAAAAAGACAAATAAATAGGATTAACATTAAATGATATTTATGACCACCTGATTAAGTCCTGGTGATATATACTATCAATGAATAAGTGACGTCATGTCTTTAAGCTTTCAAAAGGGCGTAAGTGACAAAGTTTAGTTACTTTGCTGGTCAATGCTTTTATTTTAGTTTGGTTAATGATTCAATAAGTTGAATTAATGTGACTCATATCATTCAATACATTACAAAACGTTACATGCTAATAAAACTAATAAAACCGAATTTTATATAAGCCCCCAAGATGATTTGCTTACCAAATAGTTTAGAAGCTTATTGTGCAAAACCAACCTTTTTACTATAAATTATGTTAACTACAACAAAATAACTAATAATCTTTTTTTTCCACTCTTTTCTTTACAGAAAGCAATCATATAATAGCTGGACGTAGCAACATAACTAATACAAGTAAACGGAGAAACAGAAGAAAAAAAAACCCTTCAAGTAATTGCAGATAACAACTGTGGCAAGGCGTGTCAAGAGGATGAGGAAAACTGATGGTCCCCGGAGAAGAAATCGAGGGGATTGAGGTTTTAAACATAATTACTTAAACGCTACATGGATCGCAGAAATGGCGGCGATCCCTTGGCGCCTCCCCGGCCCCCTAAATTGTTACCTAAAGTACATCGTCCCAGAGCTCCCGAGCCGGAGATGATGAGCGCAGCGTCTCAAATCACTTCACAGACAACACCAGTAGCAACAGCATCAGTACCAGCAGCAGCAGTAACAACAGTAGTGAACACACCTCAATGTACAAACCAATCAGATTTAAGTAGAAATAATAATTTGATTCAGCCGCATCATTTAAGTAGTAGTATTATTAATAACACAACATCGTTGTGGTCCTCTTCATTGGCGAACACAACGTCAACTATTCCAACGGCAGCAGCGAGTCCGCCAGCAACGACTCCTCTGGTTGCCAACAACATTAGATACAATAGGGTCAGCTATAATAATAATCATATTGGTAACATTGATGTTGTTACCCAACAACCCACACAGTTTGACGATTATCAAATACATCATTTAACTTTCCTACCGCAAAGACCCTGCAATCTAAGTCGTAACAACAGTCACGTTAGCTCGTCATCGTCCTCATCATCTGTTACAGTTTCGAATAGTTTTACGAGACGTCGACCACCACCGCCAACACCTGGAGGCACTGGTTCGGCCGTACCGCTACTAACAATTAGTGGCAACAGTAACAGTAGCAACAGCAGCAACAACAATAATTTCCTTAATCATTTCCATAGTGCAGAACCGGTACCAACATCTCCCGTCACACTGGCGCAACCGCGACCCGAGTCCGAACGGCTCGCCAATGAGTATGTGGACACTCCATTGCGAACGGCCCAACAGCTGCAGAATGCGACACGAATGCAACATCCGGCCGGTCAGCATGACAACGGTCAGACGACGACGCATCATCTGCTGTTGTTGCCGCAGCGTGAATTACGCCAGCAGCAGCAACAACAGCAACAGCAACAGAGCCAAAGCCATCAGCACTTACATCGACTTGCCGGAACTGCTGGTTCAGCGAACGCAACGATGGGTATTGACGGCACTGACGGCCTTTTACATTCGCAGCACCACCACCACCACAACCACAACATCCACAATCACCAAACCCATCATCATCAACTTCACAATCCCAAAGCGCCAACAAAACCTGCAACGGTGACGGAAAAACTCTCTCCGAAACCCGAAACGAGGGGATTCTTAGCGCCCGGCATACAGCCCATAAACCAACCGATCACCAAACAACCCGCCTTATCAAACACCGACAACTCTTGCAAGTTTGCAAAGGAACTACCAGCACTCGACGAGTTGCTCGACATACACAACATTGCAACCGGTATATCCACGCCGCACGGCATGGTCTCCGCCGTCAACGGGGCCAGTCCCTTGGGTACATCCATCATCATTGGTAGCAGCGATGCCCCCTCATCACTCAATCCAATCACTTGCCCACGCTGTGAACGCTGTCGTTGCGAACAATGTCAGAGTCCGAGACCGCTGCCCCAAACGTGGGTCTGCAACAAAACCTGTCTCTGCAGTGCTGAGTCCATCATCGACTATGCATCCTGTTTGTGCTGTGCCAAAGCGCTTTTCTACCACTGTGCCCGCGACAATGACCTGGATTGTGACGATAGTTCCGGCACGCCCTGCGTCGATAACCCATGCTCGTGCGGTCCCTACAAACGCACACAGCGATGGGGTTGGCTGGGAGCTCTCTCCCTCGTGCTACCGTGTCTGTGGTGCTACTGGCCCATGCGTGGCTGTGCAGCACTGTGCGAGAGATGCTACGGCAAATTCGGCAGACGAGGTTGTCGTTGTCAACACATTGGCTCCACATCCAGCATGTTTCCCATAACATCAGCCGCCAACGGCGCCAACATTGTTGTGCTCAGCAATGGCAGCGGTCTGCAAGGCAACACTAACGGTACATCCAAATCATCATCAGCCTCCAGCGGAACTCATCATCATATTCACCACAATGACTGCAGTACTACAAGTAGAATCCTGCGCAAAGGCGATCTAACACCCGAAAAACGATTACTAGACTCCAGTCCCGAGTATTAGAAGAATGTAAATAAAAGCATAACCAACCACACAGATTGATTGATGGATTGATTGATTGATTCTGATTCCATAGCACACAGTCGTCAAATTAGAAATTTCCTCTGACTGGCCGAATTGTGAAGGCGCCAAACAATGTAACACTTTATGTAAAATAGGTGGTGTTTTGAAGAAGATTTTTTTTTTTTTTTTTTAAGTGCAAAAAGCGAAAAGTTTAAAAAAAAAAAAAAATTCAAAGCATTTATGATGTAAATAATGTATATGTTTATTAATAATATGTAAAATTAAATAAATTAAAACTAAAATTAAAGACAAAACTAAATTAACTCAAAAAAAATAATTGTATGTATTTAGATAAAATCTCACGCTACTACAACTTTGAATTATTATTATTTCAAAAATAATAATAATAATGAGCAAACTAACTAAAATGCGTCTAAAAACAAGATATAATAATTAAATAAATTAATAAATTAATAAATTATTGTAACTGTAATTGTAATGTATTAACAACAAACCAACAACTTAAATTAAAAACAAATTATTATATATGTATAACATCGATCTATAAAAGAGCGTAAGGTATATCTATAAGATGGTCCGCTTGAATAGATGCGATGTTTGAGCCATTTTGTTAACATTTTTCACAAGTGTTTTTAACTGAAAATGGCCAACTAGAGGGAAACATAAAAATTTAAATACCAAAATTCTTTTTTAAACACCACCAACAACACTTACATACATACAAACAAACAAACATACTTACATACACTCTCACACATACTACCACAAAAACGATTAAGATAAATACAATACAATACATATTAATTAATTAATTAAATAAAAATTAACTAAAACTAATAAAAAATGAAAAAAACAAAAAGTACGAAATTAGCAAGAGAAATTAATGTAAAACTAAAATAAATTTATTAAAAAGTAAATATGTAATGAAGAAAAGAAAAACAAACAAAAAAAAAACAAAATCAAGCAAAAAACTAAACTGAAACTAATATTATTATAATTATTTAACATAAATACATACCTACATATTACATACTACGAGTATAATGTACTACTACATACTAAATATACATGCATACATACTATATACATAGATACACTATGTACTATCTAGCTATTTTATGTATGAATATATATTAAAAAAATAAAAAAACAAAATATATAAAATAAATTTTAAAAAATAATAACCAAAGACTGCAAACAGATAATTATTAATAATTAGAAATGTTAAAAAAAAAAGAAACTAAACAAAATAAAATATATACATACATACATACACACACACATACAGATACATACTACATTCAAACCCTATAGTAAATGAGGAAATAAACAAATCAACATACCACTTCTACCACCACATGCATAGATACAAATACATACATACAAATAAATGATCACACATTCACTCACGTTCACGTTCTATCGTATCAATACAAAAAAAACTTTAATTAAACGAAATAAAATTTAACAAACAAAAATTAAACAAAATTATTATCTTAAAGAAAATATGTATAGAAAATCGTTAAAAAAAACGAAACAAATTTAAAGTTCATGTTCTTGTTGTTGCTGTTAGATTTTGTATTTTACTTTTGGCTTAATTCTGCAAAAGTTTTCTTTAATGTTCAGAACAGATATTACAAAACTTTGTGTACCACTACAACACTATAAATACAAAATTACTACTCTTCTTGAAATCATACTCCAGCACAACCTCAAATTTAAAATATCGTGTTTACTAAAATCATAAACCCTGAGAAAAAATATAGTTGTGGATATTTACCATAAAAATTTCAAAATTTTTAAATTTTTTTTTTAAATATTATGGTCACTGTAATTATTTATATGATTGCGGCAACCATAATATGTTAAATAATTTATATGATTGTAGTAAATAAAAAAATGTTTATGGCAATCATGTTCATGATTAATCATGATAACCATAATCCTAGATCACAAACATATACATAATTACTACAATTATATGATTGCTACAATCATGTGAATGGTTGCATAAACATATTATGGTTACTGCAATCATATACATAATTACATAGTTATGAATCATAATATGTTGTCAGAGTATGAGAATCATATAAATAATTACTGTGACCATAATATTGTTAATAAAACTTTTAAAAAATTTTCTCTATGCAATACAGCAATAACATAAATAAGATGTCACAACCAAATATACTTAGAAGTGTCTAAAACACTTCTATAGAGTTTTCCAGTAACTAGTTATTAAGATATAGTTGTATAGATCCAAAACAATTTCATGAAATCAGCTCAAAAACTTTTACAACTGGTCCCATGCCTTTTAAAGCATGCCCATACATTCAGAGAAAAAATATAGCTGTGCATGTTGTTTACCATAAACATTTCAGCATTTTTGCAAGTTTTTTTTAACAATATTATGGTCACTGCAATTATGAATATGATTGGGGTAACCATAATATGTTTACTATTCACATGATTGTAGCAATCATATATATGATTGTAGTAATTATGTATATGTTTGTGGCAACCATGTTTATGATCTAATAAATCACCATGTTGTCTTGATCTAGGATTATGGTTATCATAGTCTGAGAACAACATAATATGATATAATGATTCATCATGAATATATATTTATTTACTACAATCATATATATGATTGCTACAATTATGTTAATGGTAACTTAAACATATTATGTTTACCGCAATCATATAAATAATAACAGTGACCATAATATTGATAAAAAAAACTTGTAAGAAAGATGAAATGGTTATGGTAAATATTATTTCTAGAACTTGTTACAAAGCTGACCATTTGGTTCTGGACTAATTCTATAGCCTCCGAAACAATTTTCCTGAAATTGGTTGAGGAATCTTTTAAACTTTGTTTGAAAAGGTGTTTGAAACTTAACTCCTTCATAGAACTAGATCTCAGAATGAAAATATCATGCAAACATTATTGATTAAAGAACTGGTTCTAGTAATATTTCAAGTAAAGGTAGCTAGCATTTACTTGTTACAAAGATGACTATTTGTTTCTAGACCAATTCTATTGCTCACAAACCAGTTCAAAACAACATCACTTAAAACTTTGGTTTGAATGTTAATTTGCTATTTAACTCTCTTCCATAGAACTAGTTCTGATGGTGAAAATGTCAAGCCAAAAATCATTGTTTAAAAAACTGTTACTGGCTTCTGAGAGCCTCCGTAAAACTTGTTACAAAAATGAACATTTGACAAGTTCCGAGGTGAAAATCGCAAAACTAAAATCATTGATTTAAGAATTGGTTCCAGCACTTTTTCAAAGAAGGGTAGGACTTGTTACAAAGATTACCATTTGGTTTTGGACTAATTCTATTGCATAAAAATCAGTTTCGAAATAATTTTCTGAAATCGGTTTAAGAAACTTTGAAATTATATCTGAAAGAATTTTAGAAACTTAACTCTTTCTTGAAACTAGTTCTGAAGAGGAAAATGCCAAGCAAAAATCATTGATTAAAGAACGGCTTACAGAACCTTTTCAAGAGATTATTGGTTCTGTAGAGCCTCCGTGAAATTTCAGAGAAAGGTGAAAATTTCAAACAAAAGCAAACTTTAAAGAGTTATTATATCCATATAGGGAACTAGTTCTGAAGATGAAAATTCCAAGCAAAAATCATTAATTAAAGAACGGATTAAAGAACCTTTTCAAGGAACGATTATTGGTTATAGAGCCTCCGTAAAACTTCTGAGACAAAAGAAAATATCAAACAAAAGCAAACTTTAAAAGATATTATATCCATATAGGGAACTAGTTCTGAAGAGGAAAATGCCAAGCAAAAATCATTGATTAAAGAACGACTTACAGAACCTTTTCAAGGAACGATTATTGGTTCTGTAGAGCCTTCGTAAAACTTCTGAGAAAGGTGAAAATATCAACCAAAAGCAAACTTTAAAAGATATTATATCCATATAGGGAACTAGTTCTGAAGAGGAAAATTCCAAACAATAATCATTGATTAAAGAACGGATTCAAGAACATTTTCAAGAGATTATTGGTTATGTAAAGCCTCCGTAAAACTTCTGAGAAAGGTGAAAATATCAAACAAAAGCAAACTTTAAAGAGTTATTATATATATATATAAGTAAGGAACTAGTGCTGAAGATGAAAATTCCAAGCCAAAATCATTGATTAAAGAACAGGTTCCAGAAACTTTTTAAGGAACGATTATTGGTTCTGAAGAGCATCAGTAAAACTTCTGAGTAAGATGGAAATATCAAACAAAAGCAAACTTTAAAAGTTATTAAATCCATATAGGGAACTAGTGCTGCAGATGAAAATGCCAAGCAATAATCATTGATTAAAGAACAGCTTCCAGAACTTTTTAAGGAACGATTATTGGTTGTGAGAAAGGTGAAATTTTCAAAAAAGAACAAACTTTATAGAGTTATAATATCCATATAGGATGCATTATAGCTCTTTTTGTGGAACTATTAAAATTGTTCTGGGGATGTACTATATACCTAAGGATTGCTCCTTTTATAAAGGTCCACTTCTTGTAAAGTTTGTTTAATGACTTAGCTTTTGGTTAGATGAATCAAAGAATAGAAAGATGTTTTTCAGTTTTTTTTTTTTTTATATTTCTCAAAATTGCTACGAAAGAAAAATATGAAATACATTAACATTTTTCCAACAATATGTAACCATAACCAAATTTTTCACTTAAATTTGAAGTTGGTATATAAAGAAGCTTAAAATCATATTGCTCCGTTTAATATAAATTCAAAACATAGTCAATATTGGTATTTAAATACGAGAATTTATATAAACTTTCTATGAATATGACACATAATCTTTCCATTCTTAGAATGCATACACAAGTTTAAACAATAACATGGAAATTGATCGTAATGCTAAGTGTGCAAACGTGCTAAGTCCATTTTTATAAGTTTTACAATCTTTACTTTTAAATACTTGACGAAATATATACAGTTTAAAATAAGTTTTTTATAAGTCCTCTTCTTATACAATTTTTCATGGTTTTAATTGCCGGAACTTTAACATTCGATTAAAAGATTATATTGTCTCAAAAAAGATTATCAAACAAATTTAAATCGCTATTAAATATGGAAACTTTCTTATAAATTTTGAAATGATCCAAGATTTTCTTTACAAAAAAATGTATTTATTATGTTTTTTTTTTTTTTCATAAAATTAAATGAAAAAAATATAATTAAAACAAATTTGGCTCGTTTTTGTACGACTCAATGTTAATTTTTTTTTTTTATAAAATGGACTTAACACATTTGTGTCTCAGTATAACGACAAGGAAAAACAAAATAGCTGTAATTTGCTACTTTTCTTTTGATTTTGTATTGAAATCTTAGTTTTCATTAAAAGTGGACTTAGCAGATATGCATATTAATCTAACCGTCAAGAAAATATAAGAAGTTAGCAAAGTTTAAGTAGAAAAATTCGGATATATTTGTGGTTTTATGTAAATTTATGTTATGCTGTTCCAATAGTTAATAAAATCTGAAAGAAATCGGAAAAACCTTAAAAATAACCTATCTGTTCTTTAATCGTTATTTTTAGAAATTTTAATTTTAGTGAGGATGTTTAACAACTATATTTTGGGACTCTCCTTATGTATATTTCTCTAAATATTAATGAAGTTTTATATACAAAAGAAATCCACAATTAAATTAAATACAAAATATAACAACACCACAAGTAACATGATCATTATTACCCAAGTAAAAAGACTTAACTACTGTTTAATTGTTTTCTATTTATGTTCAATTTGAACACTTAACAAATAACATTAAAAACCTGTAATCATAGTTAAAACTTAGCTACAGATACTTTAATTCTTATCTGTGGTTAAGGCTTAACCATAATACGAGTTTAATAACGTAACAGGACTTAATCTAAGACAATTTTTCCAAAAAAGTAGTTAACTCATTTTGCCCCCTCAATTGACCAGATAATTGTTGTATGTATTAATTAGTTTTTCAATCATTCATTGACTAAATTGTGTATTAATCTCCGACCTTTCTTTGTTTTTTTTTTTTATACAATATATTTTTAATTATTTTACTTTTGAAACAAACAAAAAAAAAACACACTTTATTTGTCACTCCACTACTCTCTTTGTTCAATATCTAAGTCAAGTTAAAACAAAAAAAAAAATATGGTTAATAAAATTTAACACGTTATAGGTCTAAATATTAATACCACATATACATATGTATAAATTTATTATTATCACTATTATTATTATATTATATTATTATTATTACTATTATGTATGAATTACGATTATTATTATTATTATTTCATTCTTTTATTATATTATTATTTTTTAACAGATTTAAGTAATTTTAGAATTTTTACATAATTCCATTTAATTATTTTTCCATAACAACTACAGCAGAAGCATCAAACAAATGTTAAGTTATAATTATGTATTTTTGTTATTATTTTTTAACAAATAAAATAAAATATATTTAATAATGAAATAAATAAAGAAATAATAAAAATTTAAAAAAAAAAAAAACATATATTGAATTGTTGTGATTTTATTTCGAAGGATTTGAGAAAACATTTTCACTAATGTCATTAAAAATATTGGGTGTATGACTTAAAAATTCGGGATAGCATATCTTTTGAACTCGATTTCTGTTTTTAAAAAATGAAAAACAATTTTTTTTTTCAAAATTGTTTTTCAAAAGATTTTACCAATATTTTAAAATTTTTTTTTTTAATTTATTAGTGAAAAAAATGTATGACAAAAGAATGTTTTTTGTGAAAAAAATTCGGGTTAAAAAATATTTTCCCGATTTTAACCCATTGTAGGTCCAACTTTGTATATAGGCTTATATATATCGTTGCAATAAATTTTGAAATATCTATCATTAGATATCCATATTGTCTATATTTATGACTTAGTAATCGAGATATAGATAAAAAATATCTCCGTTATTTATGGACGAATTTTGCTGATTTTAAATAGGAAACTTCTCGAAAGTATGTCTGACAGAATTATTGAGGATTTGGATCCCGAAGATATCTGAGGTCTTCAGAAAATTGATTTCAACAGACAGACAGACAAACCAACAATCGACTCCGCTATCTATAAGGATTCAGAATATATATACTTTATAGGGTCGGAAAATTATATTGTGGAAATTACAAACGGAATGACAAATTTATATATACCCTTCTCACGAAGGTGAAGGGTATAAAAAAAAGTGACGCTAAAGCACACTGATTGCTCACCAAAGACTATGGTGAATGTGTTTCATCGGTTTCAACGTGCGTGACATGGTTTGTGGGGTTCAGAAGTGTTGATTTTGACACGAAAGAAAAAGATTGCCCAGGCAAGCCAATCAAGTTTGAAGACCAAAAATTGCACCATATGCCAACTAGCCGAATCCACACCAAAGCCAAATTTTTATGGCGCTAAGGTTATTCTTTGTATTTGGTGGGAGCAAATGGGTTCTATCTAACATGTGGCGCAAAAGTAATCCTCCTATCAGAAAATGCTATAAATTTTGCGATTGGCCCCTAATGTCAGTTCTGCAATATTCCGCGTTCTGGAACAGTGTTTACTACACAAATGTCAAAACAGAACTGACATTAGGGGCCAATCGCAAAATTTATAGCATTTTCTGATAGGAGGATTACTTTTGCGCCACCTGTTATTATGATCTGCTGAAATTTGACTAGACCATCACAGGGACCTTGTACCGAACGCAACTGATTCGTTTGAAGCGTGCAGCCAGACATAAAACCAACATATTGTTACGAATGTGCAATGACGATTTGAGTTCAACGGTCTGTAACGACTGCCTGCAGCATTCATCATATTTGAGGGCACGTCCATCAGTAACATGCGGTTGTTGGCATTGTTTGTAAGTATGGCAACACTAAATGTTTGGGCTGCTGGCAATGACATCGAAGGCTCTGGAATTCGAATGTACTAGTATGTCCGTTAAGAGCATTGTAGAAGATTCCCGATAGATGGCGCGTGTATAAATAGTGGCAGAGGTGGCAGTCGAGAGTTGAGTTGATCATATAGGCTGTTAGAGTTAACATCGTCTTGTACGTGTATAATTGTACATTATAAAGTGTGTGTGTGTATTTCTGCGAATTGATATACGTGTATAAAGACACTGAGTGACTATTTAATTCTGTTATGTTGTACATTCTAAATAAATAAATAGTTATTACAATTTTAAACTACTAAAACTGCTTTTTTATTTGCAATCAAAGCTATCCGGTTTATTTAAAGGAAATAAACTCCGTTTTTAAAAGGTAAAAACGTAACAATATTCCATCATGACAATTTTCAGACACATGTTGCAATACCTGTTAAAAAGTATTTAGAAAGAAGTGGTTGGAAAGTTTTGACTCACCCGCTTTATAGTCCAAACCGTGCCCGGTCCGACTAATATTTTTTTTCGATCGATATAGAACGCTCTCTCTGGAATACGCTTCTCTTTGGAACAGAGTATCCGATATTGGCTTGATTCGTTCTTGGCCTTAAAAGATGATCATTTCAATATGTTGCCAAAAAGATGGGAAAAGGTCAATTTGTTTCAGAAAATGTAATATACATTTAAAGATACTTTCCATATTGTCTATATTAATGACTTAGTAATCCAGATATAGATCAAAAATAGGTCAACAATCAAGGTTGTCCTGGTTTTTTCCTTATATCTCGACCATTTTTGGGCCGATTTTCTCGATTTTAAATAGCAACCGAACCGGGTCTATAGCGGATATATTGATGTATGAATCATTTTTGTAAGTTTTTTGGTAGCTACTAAGCTAAGTTGCTTTCAACATACTGACGGACAGAGAAAGAGATGGACATAGCTATTCCGAGTTCGCTATCTATAACGATCCTGAATATACATACTTTGACAGTTCGCAAATGAAAAATGTAGGAATGACAACCCTGTAGTCGTAGTCTAGAGTATTTCTGGTGACATTTTTTTAGGAATAGAAAATATCTGCCTAGACAGAAGTGCTACAGTCTACTGGTGGATTTTTAATGACAAGCTAATGCTAAATGTCAATAGAAGATTACATTGGATGGAGTACTTTTGACAATGTCACTAGTAAATCACTATAAATTCACTATTGGCATTCCCTGCAGGGAAACTTATAAATATATGTATACCCTCACCACTCATGGTGAAGGGTATAATAAGTAAGAGTGTTATATTCGGCTGTGCCGAATCTTGTATACCCACCATCAAAATGTGGCAATAAAATATTTTTCTGATGTAGGGATTATATGGGGGGTTGGGTCAATTATGCTCACAAAAGTTGGTAGAAAGATTTGGGTTCATATAAAACTTGCTTATGTCCAATTTCATTTTCTGAGGGAGGCCCTGTATGGAGAATAAGGCAGGTGCGGTCCTAGGCGTGGTGAAGTAGGCGACTTTCACCATACTTTACAGTATAATTTCAGAGTACTTATAACTAATATGTGCAAAATTTGATCAGGATTGCCACTTAATCAACATATTTATGACTGCTCAAACAGTATTCCGGGGGGACATTTGTATGGGGGCTAGGTGAAATCATGAACCGATATACATATAAACTATTTGGTTCTACGACTAATATTTGGATATGACAATTAAATTAAGTTATGACTATTTATTTCTTTAATTTTAAAGTAAAGCTAAATTTTAAAAACAAATATCTGGTGGAGTGTTATTGAGTAAAATTTTCTAGCTGTAATGAATAATCAAAAATAGTAGTATTTGACAGCAGTTATAAATATGTAGTATGTATGCATATTATATAATTTTTCTCTATTAAGTATCAACTGATTTTGTTCATATACCTTCTAATAATAAATAAAAGTTATCTCAAAAACGAAAAAACCCGAAACCGATCGGTTTTAAATTTTTAAAAGCGAAACCGACGTTTTGTGGAAACTCTAATGTAGACCATCATTTTAACATAACTAGAAACTAAATTTAGAATTTTTTTATAAAAAAAATTTTTTTTTTTCTAATATTTTTTTAGTAAAAAATTTAAAGATTTTTTATGATTGAAAACTTCTGAAATACAATTGGAAAGTATTTCAAAATGCATATGTAGCAAAATTTTCAAAAAGCTATATTGGAACTTAGCTATTTTATGCACAATGAGTAAAAATTTTTCATAATTCATTTATATTAATCTTGAATCATATCACAATTTTCACTTATTTGGTCAAATCACAAGGTCATATTGTCATAATGTCCTAATATATCACGACTCAGCGGCTCAGCTTAACCGACTCTTAGGTATTCGGCGATGGTCTCTGCTAGTTCGTTACGATAACACAATAAACATAGCATACAAAGTAATTATTTTAGTATATTTTTTGCTTTAAAAGCAATAAAAACCATTGAGAAATATTAGGACATTACGACAATATGACATGATAAGAGACCTTGTGAATTGACCAATTGTGTTTAACAAAATACGGTTCTGGTGTTTCATCCAAATTCACGAATAAAACTAAAAATGTCAAGTATTAAATAAGTTAATCTTTGACCCTAAAAGACTGATTTTGATGTAATTTTTAGCATACGTTTAGAATGAAGTATTACTCTGAAAAGTAATTATTAAATCTGCGCAGAAGTACAATATAAAAAATTACATTACTGACCAAATTACGACTCCTTTTTTTCGAACTCGCCTGAATTGATATTATTTGTCTCTATAGTATCATAAATCCTCGATTGCTATATACATAAAAGTGGATGTGGAACCATTACTTTTTTGGGCTTTAAAAACACCAGCTCAAACGCATAATACCCTCCAAACCTAGGCAGATGATTAAAGCATAGGAAAAGAAAACATTTTAAATTTTTTATTAAAACCCCGAAAAGCTACTAATTACAGACTTACTGCATGCGCTTTTCAATAGCATAGCAAATTATGAAACTACATTTCATGGGAGTTTGCTAAAATTCAACAAACAAAAAAGAAAATCGAATAGTAATATAAGTAGTAATATTAAAATAACTCGTATTAGACAACTAAGTATGTATATGTTTATAAAAATATATTGTACTAAGCATTTACGTATGTATAAATGTATGTATGTAAGTATGTATAAATATACTTATGTACATACATACTTCCATATATCTATATTTATTTATGCATTTATGTATATAGTTTTATACGGATCGTTAACATCCATAATTTTACAAAATGTGTACAATATACAATAATTTCTATTTTTCTCGTTCTCTTTTTCTCTCTCTTTGTCTCTCGCTGGGATAGTGTTACCAAACTGCAGATTTTACTCTAGATTTAAGGAATTTATTTATGTCAAGTGGGAATTGTAGGGGTTACAAATGGGGGGCTAAAAGCGGCAACTAATAGAGTTAGAATTTACTTATGGAATCGAACATAGAGTGCGTAAATTTTTAAACTTAATTTTATTAGTATGTACCATTAAGCACAAAACTTAAAATTAATGCGTATTGTGATCTAATCAAGTATGATTTACAGTAACATAAAAGTTACGATAAATACCATATTTTTTTTGGAAATCAACCATGAAAGAATTGAAAATATCAATTGGGGAAAATAGTTTAAGTATTACATTTTTTTTTATACCCTTCACCTTCGTGAGAAGGGTATATATAAGTTTGTCATTCCGTTTGTAATTTCCACAATATAATTTTCCGACCCTATAAAGTATATATATTCTGGATCCTTATAGATAGCGGAGTCGATTTAGCCATGTCCGTGTTGAAATCAATTTTCTGAAGACCCCAAAAATCTTCGGGATCCAAATCTTCAATAATTCTGTCAGACATGCTTTCGAGAAGTTTCCTATTTAAAATCAGCAAAATCCGTCCATAAATAACGGAGATATGATTAAAAATCCGAGACAACCTCTATTTTTGTCTTATTTTTGATCTATATCTCGATTACTAAGTCATAAATATAGACAATATGGATTTCGAATGATAGATATTCCAAAGTCCATTGCAACGATGTATATAAGGCTATAGTAAGCTGGACCTACAATGGGTCAAAATAGGGAAAAATATTTTTTAACCCGATTTTTTTTTTCACAAAAAACTTTTTTTATCATAAATTTTTTCACTAATAAATATAAAAAAAAAAAAAGTTTAAAAAATTGCAAAAAACTTTTAAAAAATAATTTAGAAAAAAACAAATTTTAAAAAAAATATTTTTTTTAATTTTATTTTAAAGTATAATTTGGTGAAGGGAATATAAGATTCGGCACAGCCGAATACAGCATTACCCAAATTTGGGTAATGCAAATGTGCGTAGATTCGTATAGTTTTGTGGCGCTTTCATTTCTGGCATAAATGATGCCTTTACTCTGCTTTTTACCCATCTTTATGTTCTTTTCTGAAAAAATTGTAGTTTGGTAAGCGTATAACGTGTTCTTTTCAAATAATGTTGCCCTAAATCCCTGAAAATATGCTACTTATTTCACGCTCAATTTTATCAAAAGCTTAGAACTTTTTAAACAGCTTTTTTTGTTTTTATAATTCGTTTGTGTTAATGAAATAGTTTTTGTATTTTTTTATTAAAAGTGTTAAAATGGGAGCAAAAACTATAGTTTTAGAATATTTAGAAGCTACATAAAAGAAAATTGCATATATGGTAATGGTTTTTGTTCTATTGTGATCGTTAAACACATTATGAGGGTATAGGTAACCTTTAATAAATGGTACAAAATAGTGTTACGAATCAGCAATGACGAGTTGAATTCAACGGTCTGTAACGACTGCCTGCAGCATTCATCATGTTTGAAGGCACGTCCATCAGTAGCATGCGTTTATTGGCATTGTTTGTAAGTATGGCAACACTGAATGTTTGGGCTGCTAGCAATGACATCGAAGGCTCTGGAATTCGAATGTACTAGTATGTCCGTTAAGAGCATTGTAGAAGATTCCCGAGAGATGGCAGTGCGTGTATAAATAGTGGCAGAGGCTGCAGTAGTGAGTTGAGTTTATCATTGGCGCTGTTAGAGTTAACATCAACTGTCTCGTGCATTTAAGGTTGTACGTAATAAAGTTTGTGTGCATTTCTGCGAATTGATAAACGTGTATAAAGACACTGAGTGACTATTTAATTCTGTTGTTGTTGTACATTCTTAAGAAATAAATAGTTGTTACAATTTTAAACTACAAAAACTGCTTTTTATTTGCAATCAAATGTATCCGGTTTATTTAAAGAAAATAAAGCCCGTTTTTAAAAGGTAAAAACGTAACAATATATTGGCAACATTATGTGTCATTAGTCTTAATAATGTGACATAAAGTGTACCCCCAACGATTTTTTATAAAATGGGGAAAATTGAACCGTTTTCTTTTCTAATGGTCCTCTACCATCTTTTAATCTAATGCATTTAAGTATTACATAAAGGATGTGTTAAAATTCACGCATGAGTTGAATTTCCCGACATGTAGCATTACACCAGAGAACAACAAGAGTTTTCATTGATAAACAATATTTCAAAAGTAATGAAAATCATCCTAAGCGATTATGCAATGAAAACTGATATCAGACAAACGGTTACTGTTAATGACAACGCGATATATTGATGTAGACGACATATGGTTTCAACAAGTACGTGTCACATGCCATACAGCATGAGATATTTAATAGTACTCTATCGTTTCGGTGATCACAATTGGTCCCATATATCGTGTGATTGAACAACATTGGATATATTTTTATGGGATTATACGCCGACGAACTTATCCAACGCCTTTTCCCGATGTGATATTTTATACCTAGCCCTATCATATTTACTTTCTGATTTAATAAAAAAAACAATCTAAAAAACTTATTGGAAATTTTTTTTTTTAAATTTGTGAAAAAAATTTTATAACAAAAAAATTTTTTATGGGTAAAAAAAAATTCGGGGTGGAAAATAGTTTTTCCGATTTTGTCCAATTGTAGGTCCGACTTACTTTGAACTTATATACACTGTTTGAAATATCTATTGTTGGATATCCATATTGTCTATATTAATGACATAGAAATCCAGACATTTGTGTCCTTATATCTCAGCTATTTGTGGGCTTATTGTCACGATTTTAAATAGCATCCGAGCCGGAAGAATTCCCGATATATTGATGTATGAATCATGTATGTACGTTATTCGGGGCTACGAAAAGTTGATTTCATACAGACGGATATAGCTATATAGACTTCGCTATCTATAACGATCCAGAATATATGTATATACTTTATTTTGCTGATTTTTAATATTAAATTTCTTTACTGATACCTCATGCAGGTCCGTATATTGCCTGTGGGCTTCAGAACACTTATTTCTAGTACGTACAGACGAATATCGCAAAATCGGCTCTGTTATCTTTAAGAATCCAGAACATATGATGTTATCTAGTCGCAAAAAAATCTGTTGAAATTGAAAACGAAACAAGTAAGAGAGCTATATTCGGCTGTGCAGAATCTTATATACCCTTCACCAAATTATACTTTAAAATAAAATTAAAAAAAAAAAAATTTAATTTTATTTCGAAATTGTTTTTTACAATTTTTTAATTTAAAAATTAATTTTTTTTAATTAATTAGTGAAAAAAATTTACGACAAAAAAATTTTTTTTGGAAAAAAAAATTCGGGTTAAAAAATATTTTTCCAGATTTTGACCCATTGTAGGCCTTATATACATAATTGCAATGAACTTTGAAATATCTATCATTAGATATCCATATTGTCTATATTTATGACTTAGTAATCGAGATATAGATAAAAAAAATAGCCCAAAAATAGAGGTTGTCTTCGATTTTTGTTCATATCTCCGTTACTTATGGACGAATTTTGCTGATTTTAAATAGGAAACTTTTCGAAAGCATGTCTGACAGAATTATTGAGGATTTGGATCCCGAAGATATCTAGGGTCTTCAGAAAATTTATTTCAACAGACAGACAGACGGACATGGCTAAATCGACTCCGCTATTTATAAGGATTCAGAGTATATATACTTTATAGGGTCGGAAAATTATATTGTGGAAATTACAAACGGAATGACAAATTTATATATACCCTTCTCACGAAGGTGAAGGGTATAAAAATGGAACGATACACGCTTCAACAACGCATTCATTACAAAAATTATGAAAATCTTGCAGTCACAGTTCGCAAAACTAAAGCATTTTTGGGTCGTCGTGAAGCACCTTGTCGGAACGCAATACAGAAATTGGTGGAAAAATTCGAGCTGTTGGGACAAGTTAGTGATGTGAAGAATAAAACCCGTGCACGTCGCTCAAGAACAACTGAGAATATTACTGCTGCAGGCCAAAGTGTTGAAGAAAACCCAGGTTTGTCCATTCCTTGTCGTTCTTTGGAATTGGACATTCCACAAACGTCATTACATCGTATCTTATGGTCGGAGTTGGATGATATTGATCTGGGCAACGTTTACTTTCAACAAGACGGCGCTACGTGCCACACAAGCAACGAAGAGGTGTTCACAATAGGCCACCGAGATCTTGTGATTTAACACCTTGTGACTTCTTCCTTTGGGGCCACGTGAAAGATAAGGTCTACGCCAACAGCCCAGCGTCGATTCAAGTCCTCAAAAGTATAATTCGTGAGGCTATCGAGGACATAGGGCAGCCACTTTGCGATTTGGTTATGGAAAATTTCATGAAAAGGATATGATCCTGTAAGCGTGGTCATGGTGGCCATTTGGCTGACGTTGTTTTTCATTATTAACGGCATAACTTCCTCTTTACTATGAAATAAACATCCGATCATTTATTTCAAAAAATTTTATTTTTCTTTGAATACCAAAATAACACCTCTTGTTGGAAAACCCTGTATATGACCATATGACACATAATCATTTAATCCTACTTAAACATAATATGATCCATTGTTATAATTATTTGATTATTTGTAATTAAAATATGATCATGTGTAATCAAACTATGGTTCAATGTTCATGTACAACTATAATATGATTGAGACTAACCATATTATGATTCCAGCTCAAGCATGCTTAATAAATGATTATAAATTTAATAAAATGTTTGCATAGTTATCATAATTTCGTTGCAGTTTGAATTTTTGCAAACATAATATGGTTGAAAAACATTAATATTGCCAAATATATAGCGAGCATCATGTAATTTTAAAAATAAGAACCGAAACATTGCTGTAGAAAACAAGATGTTATTGAAATAAAATATATTTAACCATAACAAAAAAAAACATTTATGATTGTGTAGAACAAAGCATGGTTGCCGCAAACATGTATCAACTGTGATGTGGTAAAATAAACTAAAATTAATTATATTCGTAATAAAAATTATCCAAAACATTTCCAGATTTTCTTTTACCCTCAAATAGTTCTAGCAGACTTTCTTATACAAATACTTGGCAATACAGCTCTGTGCTTTCATTAAGTATGTTGCGTGTTTCGCATTTCAATTTGCCGTGGTCGTTTTCTATTTTTTTATATTTTTTTTTTTTCGTGTGTATAAATACTATTTTTTCAATTTTTATTTTTTTGCTCTGTAGGGTTTCGAATCGTTAACATCTTGTCTCTGCTGTCGCACTGTCTGCTGTACACTTATGTACTCGTATGAACGAGTGAGTTAGTATGTAGGTATATTTGTGTGGATTTTTGCCTGCTCTGCGCTGCTTTAGTAACAAACCATGTTTACACATTCAACGCAACTAAGTTCGATTATAGAGAAATGAAAGAAAGCCAATGACCCGGAAATGAAATCAGAGTTCTTAAATCATAAAAAAACGGTGCCCATTAATGAAATTCAAAATATGCAAACTGCACAGTTTTGTTAGCTTTTTTTTAGTAGGTAGTTTGATAAAGTTTCTTCTGCTGCTTATTTTTACATACAATTGTATATATGAGTTATAGTGCTAAAAGTAGGTGTGTAATAGAGGCCGGCACAATAGAATTTGTAACGTCATTTTAGATATTTTCAAGATCTTATTTTAAAACGTAACTAACTGCACTTATAGTTCTTCTGTCATTAATCATTCGCGTTTGCAGCGAAACTTTTGAAAATGTCAGACTGATATTTATCCAATGAGGATCGCTAGTCCATACGATATATATTGATAACGATCAATACATTAAAGTGTTATGATCTTTATAAAAATTGCCATTTTTGAAAATGTTTGACAACGCCTAGGACGTTTTCATAATGCAATATAAGCGTCATAAATTTAAAATTTCCAACAATCCTCTCTCTCTCATTTGTTGCTATCAATGATCTATAGATCGTGGCTGTTGCATGAATTATCGATTTACCGTATTCGATAAACAACAAAAGTAACAAACATATAAAGCATCTACAAAATAAGAGAGCCCCCCAAATCAAAATTCACATCAGGTACTTACTGAGCGATGTATCGCGAATATGATATTAAAGTACAAACCATAAATGAATTGAATAATGACTTTTATATTAGCTTAGTTTTTTTTTGTATTATTATTATTTACATATATATTTTTATTTTTTGGTGGAAATGTATAGAAATCGCTGGAATATGATGACATATTATAAACATTAACACCCATACTTAGTATATTTTTACAAACAAACTTATTTTTGCTTAATAAATATGCATCCATCTACTATGTATTATTTGGGTATGTTTAAATTTTCTGCTCGAATCACTTGAATATGGAAAAGAACTTTTTAGTTTACAAACGAAGAATACTCATGTCTTTTAGCACTATGGACTACAATACCCAATAAAATTGCTCTTAATACGTTTTGGAAAACGTTAATATGATCAGATATCGTTAAACCCAAACACATCGTCCATTAAGTTTGGATATACTTAAGGACAGACATCGATTGAAATTGGATTGAAATTATTATTACAATTTAAAACAATTTTTATAGTTCTAATCATAGAGAAACAACAAGAGCGGAAACTAGAAAAAAACTCAAACAAAAATTTTACTCAAAATAATCACACATACGAGTGTTGTTTTTGTTTTCACATAGCTTTTTTTACTAATACATTCTCAGCAGGTTTTTGACAACTGAGTTAGGTCTTTGACAGGAGAGTTTCCGCTCTATGTATATTTCTCTATGGTTCTAATCACTAGTGATGATATTTTGAACCTTTTCGGAAACCCTTCCATTATGGTTTTTATAGTGATTTCTGTCACTTTGTTCGAACAGGTTGTCCATCTCCGTTCAAAATATACCACACTTTTGGACACCTTTTTTGCGCTTTTCAATTCTCTTTTAACAAGAGCCCAATATGTCTCCACTGGCCTTAGCTCCAGGCAGTTTGGAAAATTTGTCTCTCTTAATACCAAATATTTTTGTTGTACCACATTATTGTTGTTGTACCACTCAAGACCTTTCTTACCATAGTGACAGGGTGCCAAATCAGGCCAAAAATATGTGGACACATTAAGAAGTCTTATGAATGGAAGCCCTTTGTAACAAATGTTTGGCTTTTTTGCCGCAACTCCATATTGCTAGCCATACCAAACACTTTTTGGGAAATTTTGTCTGCTTTTGGGTCCTAAACTTTTCTTCAACATTCCCTCGATCATCAGCGACATCAAAATTTTGACCCGGAAGCTGGGAAAAATCTGCCAGAACATACGTTTCGTCATCCATTATGCAGCAAGAATATTTTTTTTTTATAAAATTTTTAACCTCTAAATTTTTAGCAGCGTTCCTGTCAGGAACTTTTTGAGCCTTGTGTGGTTTTGAACCTGCATTGGCTTTAACTTTTCGTACCAAATAGTCCGAGCACTGATCTAACCGGTCTACTTTCCTACCGGATGTGTTGGGAGCTCTTTTGAAAATGCTTTCTATTTGTTTTGGCTTTAGAAACATCATGTGAACCATTCCTTCTACCCATCTCAACGAACAAGTTCTCCCTGTACTGTTGAATAACATTGGAAACAGTTTGACGGCAGACCAGAATATTTAATAATTTTAGTACGCACTTTTTTCTGGTCACTCATTATAATCAGATTAACAACAAAATGAACATAATTGACATTAAACATAAAAGGTAACTTGATAAAAAAAATCAAATAATACTTGGGTTAAAAGTTTTAATGAAAAACGTGTGTTAAGAATTTTTCGATCTCAGTCCTTATGTACGTATCTCTAATTTTACCTCTATTAGATCTCATAATACATACTTGAGTAACTTATCAATTCTCAAGCGCTATAGCTCAGTCGCTGGGGTTGTATGTTCTCTGTTCTTACAAGAGTGAACTAATGTTATCAATTTTTTGTTTCACAAATTTTCTAATTAAAGAAAAGGACGGTTTGATTTGATACTGCTTTGATGGACGGCTTGATTAGATACTGCTTTGAGGATACTGCTTATAGCTTATAGGACATTAACACAAAAAAATCCAGTCCGCTAGTAGAATGGTTTTATGAAAACTTTCCCAAACTGAAGACAGCCATTCGTATCTCATATAAACATAATACATTGCTATGTTAAAAAACACACTTTAATATGATATTGTCCCAAATGTGTGTAGTAAAATATGATCGTGTAAAGGGGCTTTTATGCTGAGTCCATACGGTTGTACAGCTCATGATAACCTCCAATTAAATTTGAATAGGTCATACATACAGTACATCGAATACAACCGATCACATGAAGATCATTTGTTTCCTCTCCAAAGTGGGACAATGCTCTTCTCCGCATTCTCCCCAGAAAGCTGGGAAAAATCTTTGTTCTAATCAAAAGACACAATATAAGTGTCTATAACAGACACCAGCACATAAATAGTCCTCCAAGTTATCGAAATTATTGGGACTGTACGCGCTACACTGGCACCTACAGTGCTAAGCCGTCTAAGTTTACAAAATGAGTATTACCCAGTTTGTCAAGCTCATTCTCCCTTGTATGTTACTGTCCCAAAGATATATTTAACTTAGACAAATTTGCAATTCTCATGGAAACCAAGCGGTACTTTTTCCTGCGCTCTTGTCCTGAAAATTTATTTTACACTAAATGAAATGGGTCGCTCACGATTATCGAGCACACTCGCAGGAACATTTTAATACCCATTGAATAATATATAATCCTTGGTGCTTTTGAGAAAACGAAACATTGCTAGATCTACCTGTGCTCTTGTAGAGCGGGACGACATACATTCAGTGGATTCCCAAGCAAGATATATACAATTTGGAGTACATACTGATTGGTCACATTCAATATCGCGATCAAAGGGATATGAATGTTGATGTAAACCACATATTCATCCAAAGACGAACCTTTTTTGGTATATATGTCAGCTTTTTCATTTCCACGGATAACTACATGTTCCAGGAGCATTATTAACTCATTATGGTGAAGTTGAAGCTAGTTTCAGACAACTTATCCAACAGACTTTTCGACTTCTCCATTTTGAAATTAAGAGCCTTGCTCTGTGCCCTTTTTCGACTTTGAACCATCAGGATAAAGTTTATGGATCACTTTACAATGGTTGAAATGGCCTGTATACATATGCTCTGAGTGATGGTGCTTCATTCAGAGACCTTCGCCGAACGGCCGTAAGCCGGCTGAGCCGAGCCGCCGATAAATTTTAAAAGCCGCCGCAGCCGAAATATTTGTGGCTTAAATCGGCTTGAAATTAGCCGAAGTTTTTAATGAAAGTTTCTTATAATTTCACAAAATATGACCTGTAGAGAATAGACTCAAAAGTTTGAGTCTATTCTCTACAGGTCATATGGGTCTTATTTGCTGAGACAGGTTTTTTTCTCCGTTTACTATAAGTGACAGACGGCTCGACCGGAAATTTGAGCGAAATTCAGTGTGCAATTGTGAATTGGATGGCCTCTTTGTTAAGGATGAACTTTTTCATGTTATGTTATTTTTAAATTTTTTCTTTTTTACAATTTGAGTAATTATTGTTTTGTCGGCTGACAGCCGGCTTTGATCCGCCGGCGACATTTTTGGATTCAGCCGCCGCCGCCGTGAAATTTAGTCGGCGCAGGTCTCTGGCTTCATTTCGCCTTCCGTTTTGAGTGTTAGGGCCGACTAAGCAATAATAATAATTAAATATATCATGGGAAAGAATGTGTAACACTTAACGCCACAGTGAACGCAATACTGGCTAGTATCTAGTCTAGCTAGTACCTATTTGTTGTGGTAACTATATAATGTTCTAGAAAGGGGTTTCTGCATCGAGGTTCAGGCTAAGAAACATGGGGACACAAGCTTTCCATACATTTGGGACTGCACAGCCAATGCGGGACCAGGCATGAAGGCTGTTGCTCCATCCCGACATTAGGGTCTGAATTACCGCATTGGATATCGAGTAGAACTGATCGTCATCTTCTTCCTTAAGATTATGGCATTCGATATCGAGTAGGAAATTTAGTATATTTTATTATAATTTCGATATCGCAATCATTTTTCGATACGATAGCTCATTCGATTACGAATGCGGTAATTCGGCCCCAGCTGTGTGAGCTACTCTTGTATGGTGTATCACCTTCAAGTACGACATTCATGCTATATCCTATGTTCGCGATATTGATGGAGTCTCTATGAATATCGTTTAAAGCTGCTGTATACAAATTCCGATCCAATGGATCCTGCACATACCACTACACAAATCAATTGTACGATTGTCTCTTCCCTTTGTGCAGAGGTGTGCTTTGGTCCACACCGCACGCCACCACACAAGTCCGCAATAGGTGGTAATAGGTTTTAATAACCGCTATGTCCATCTAGTGTACAGTGAGAGCCCATCTTTTCCCATAGACGCAGAGGTCTTTTCACGTATAACTCTCAGCATTAGAATCTAAAATGTTCTTCTTAAATTTTATAAATAGGGAGAATTACGATAAATATTCGCCACTTACTACATTATAATTTCTCTAATTCTCTTACTCATACATATTTTGCAATAAAATAGTATAGCACACAAAATTTATTGAGTCACAATTGGCGAAGAAATGAATTCAATACGACAGATGTCTAATATGCACCCACTGCCAGCGAACAATTAGTTAGTTGGGTATAAAAAAGCATCTTTATCCGTTCTCTATTTATTTATTTGTTCATTCTTTGAATCTTTTACTTTTTCATTCATTCATTTAGTCATTCATTCATTCATTGAACAAGAGCAACATTTTTAAAACAAACAACAAAAAGCTGCACAAAAATGATGAGTAGAAGTGGCAATATGTGTAGAGTGTTGTAAGTTTACGTATGTATATATGCAAGTATAAACAAGTAGTAAATGTATGTATATATGTATGTATATATACAATATTATATATTCATATATATTTATTTACACATGAGGGTACACTAAGTCATACAATTGTACATCTTACTTACGCAGTTATATGTAAATGTATAGTAAGTATGTATGGATGTATGTATAATGTTGTTTTTGTTGCTATATTATTTGATTGTTTGTTAAACGCTTATTTGAATGCAAAACACAAACTATTCCGAAATATGTACATGTAAAGTACATCTATACATATATATATTTATACAACCATATATGTATGTACAATCGCACATACGATCATTTTCATACGTACATACATATGTATGTATGTATATCCAAAAGTATATTTGTATGTTTGTATAGCTATAAATGTACTCGTACAGACTGAAATGTACACACACTCACAAAAACTATAATAAAATAATATTACCTAGATAGAGAAATCGTTGTTACATTCATTTAACCGCGACCGGAAGCACTTCCTCTTCTACATAGAAATCGTAAGAGTGAGTAACAAATTTAAAACCACAATACGAGTATAATTTGTAAAAGTGATTTGCTTTTTTTCTGTTTCTGATTTTTTTTTTTGGTTTTTGTTTCAACAGTGGAAATTTGCTTAAAAGAAAAAAATCAAACAAAAAAAAAAAACAAATTTCAACACAGTTTAAATCATACACTCAGTCGTACGAGTATGTTCATATATAGTACATATATATATATTAGGTACTTTCATACACAAAGTCGTCGTCAGACATTGTGAACAATTCACTGTGATTAAATAGTAGTCGCTATACGATTCTATGGATTAAGTAGTGTACGTAGTACATATGTATATAAAAGTTAAATAAGTATTATTAAATACACACACACATACATAAATGTAGTTGTGAATATGTAGATGTATATACATTAGACAGGTCCGATATTGTATGGAAACAATTATGTACTTTAAGAATAGAAATTGTATATTGCACATCTATACGTACATGAAAATATAAAATATGGTTGTGGTGACCATAATTAAACAGCGCCATATTATCATTAATGTGTAGCATTATCATTATTATATTATGATTACCCTTCAACCATAATATGTTTATGTGAAAACATGATATGTGATATAATCATATTATGGTTGTAGTATATAGGTTCCCTCTGATGGTCTGGCCAGATTTCAGCAGCTTATAATAGATGGAACCCTTTTTGCTCCCACCAAATACAGAGCATTACCTTAGCGCCATAGATATTTGACGTTGGTGTCGATTCGGCTGGTTGGCCGGGCTTCACATCCGATCTCTTATGCTTCGAGTTATCGTAATGTATCTATTTTTCATCGCAAGTAATGATTCGGTGCAAGCATTATTTTCTTTTCTAGAGTTCAAGCAGCATTTCGGACAAGCAAAGATTGTTGTCAAACTCAACAAGAGTATGCAAAATCATTGGGAGCTACTCAATCAGCAATATCAAAACGTTTGAAAGCAGCAGCATTCATCCAAAAGCAGGGGTATTGGGTATTATACGAATTGAAGACGAGAGACGTTGAAAAAAGCCCAACTTATTTTAAATTGATCAAAGAACATTTATCAAAAAAATTTAGCTGCATCTCTAGACACATTTTTAAATAGTTACAAAACACACACCCACGATTATTATTACATGAAATAACCGACAAAACATATTCCAAAAATAGTATACAGATACTCAATTTCAAAATAATTAGTTTTGCATGTAAAATATGAAACGTTGGTATTGAAAGGGTTAAACATATTGTGTAGCGAAAATACTACACTTCTGTATTGTGGGCCACCCTAATTTACGATATGCACATACATGGAATGGAAGGTATACACTTGAAATCATTCAAATAAATAAAAGAGTATATTTTCATAGATTTATGGAGGAAATCGTGTTTCAAGATCATAATAATTTTCGGTTTTTCTTCCTAATTAATACCAAAGAAAATCTTACTTTTAAACAATAATATGTTGGAAACGCCATATGTAAATAATTTATTATAGGAAATATTATTTGTTGATTATAAAAATACTAAGAAATATTTAAACATTTAATATTGCGTTAATTTAAATAGAGTACTTTATAAGTTTTATTAAAAAGCTTTAAAAATTACTCCAAATATAAGAGACTAAAAAAATATGTAGATCGGACAGGGCTAGAAAGAAATTTCATTTATAATTGTTAATGTTTAGAAATTTGATGGGAAATTTGAATAATCACAGATTTTTGTCGTTTTTCCTCTAGAACCTCTTATTAACGATCTATGAGTGATTTTAGATTTTTCATATAAAAATCGATATTGGAGAAATTTGAGTGATCACAGATTATTATCGTTTTTCCTCTGGGCCCCTTATTAGCGATTTATCGGTATTTGGTGGGAAATATGAGTGATCACAGATTATTGTCGTTTTTCCTCTAGGACTATGAGTAATTTTAGATTTTTCATATAAAAGTCGATATTTGATTGGAAATATGAGTGATCACAGATTATTATCCTTTTTCCTCTAGAACCTCTTATTAACAATCTACGAGTGATTTTAAAATTTTCATATAAAAATCGATATTTGGTGGGAAATTTGAATGATCACAGATTATTGTCGTTTTTCCTCTAGGACCTCTTATAAACGATTTATAAGTGATATAAGATTTTTCATATAAAAAATCGATATTTGGTGGGATCACAGATTATTGTCGTTTTTCCTCTAGGACCTCATATTAACGATCTATGAGTGATTATAGATTTTTCATATAAAAATCGATATTTGGTGGGAAATATGAGTGATCACAGATTATTATAATTTTTCCTCTAGAACCTCTTATTAACAATGAGTGATTTTAGATGTTTCATATAAAACTCGATATTTGGTGGAAATATAAGTGATCACAGATTATTATCCTTTTTCCTCTAGGACCTCTAATTAACGATCTATGAGTGATTTTAGATTTTTCATATAAAAAACGATATTTGGTGGGAAATATGAGTCATCACAGATTATTGTCGACCTCTTATTAACGATCTATGTGTGATTTTAGATTTTTCATATAAAAATCGATATTTGGTGGGAAATATGAGTGATCACAGATTATTGTCGTTTTTCCTCTAGGACCTCTTATTAACGATCTATGTGTGATTTTAGATTTTTCATATAAAAATCGATATTTGGTGGGAAATATGAGTGATCACAGATTATTGTCGTTTTTCGTCTAGGACCTCTTATTAACAATCTATGAGTGATTTTAGATTTTTCATATAAAAATAGATATTTGGTGGGAAATATGAGTGATCACAGATTATTGTCGTTTTTCCTCTTATGAGTGACTTTAGATTTTTCATAAAAAAATCGATATTTGAGTGATCACAGATTATTGTCGTTTTTCCTCCAGGACCTCTTATTACCAATCTATGAGTGATTTTAGATTTTTCATATAAAAATAGATATTTGGTGGTTTGGCAATTCCTATTCACAGACGGATCCAAAACAACAAATCATGTCGGATTTGCAGTTACTGACGAATCTGGTTCAACACAAAAATCTTGTATTCTACCACAAAACTCCAATATATTCGAGGCTGAAGCTGAAGCTGTTCTTGAAGCTATAAAAATTTGTAAATTCAACCGAACCAAAAACGTTATCTGTACTGATAGTCGCTCCGTCTTTGATGCTGCGCTTAATACCCGTAATAGGAATGAAACAATAATCTCTATACAACAGTTGCTAATTGAACTCAAAATTGAGTAAAAATCTTATGGATACCAAGTCACATTGGCATTTTTGGGAACGAAGCCGCAGACAAGGCAGCAAAAATTACCAGTATGCAACCAACATATCTTCATGTACCCCAGACAAAGAGCTATATCTCAAGATGCACGATACAAAATTTAGAATCCTCCATTCTCCAAAAATGGAGTAAATATAAGCATCTCTACCAGACAATAAATCCACATAGAATACCAGCTCTGCTACCAAGTTCTACAAATTGGCATAAAAACAAATGTTTCACAAGACTTCGCCTAACTCACACCAGGCTTACACACCAACACCTATTGTCAAAAGATCCGCAACCTGTATGCGTTTTTTGCAACAATTCTCCAATTACAACACCACATCTTCTCTTAGACTGTCCAACGCTTTATAACGCACGTTTAAGAATATGCAACTCTCACAGTATGATAGATATACTAAAATGTCCTTCTGAGGATAATGTAAATAAAATATATAGTTTCCTACAGCACCTTCAATTGCACAATAAAATTTAACATTTTCATTTTCTTTATACTAATATGTTCTTTGTATATACCACAAGCCGATAGCCTAAGTTGCTAGTGCTTTTAGCTATAAGATTTATTGTAATTTTAATTATAATAAATATCTAAATAAATAAATAAATAGATATTTGGTGGGAAATATGAGTGATCACAGATTATTATCGTTTTTCCTCTAGGACCTCTTATTAACGATCTATGAGCGATTTTAGATTTTTCATATAAAAATCGATATTTGGTGGGAAACATGAGTGATCTATGAGTGATTTTAGAATTTTCATATATAAATCGATATTTCACAGATTATTGTCGTTTTTCCTCTACGACCTCTTATTAACGATCTATGAGTGATTTTAGATTTTTCACAGATTACTGTCGTTTTTCCTCTAGGACCTCTTATTAACGATCTATGCGTCATTTTAGATTTTTCATATAAACACAGATATTTGGTGGGAAATTTGAATGATCACAGATTATTGTCGTTTTTCCTTTAGGACCTCTTATCGATCTATGAGTGATTTTAGATTTTTCAGAAAAAAATCGATATTTTTCATATAAAAATCGATATTTGGTGGGAAATATGAGTGATCACAGATTATTGTCGTTTTTCCTCTAGGACCTCTTATTAACGAGATATGAGTGATTTAAAATTTTTCATATAAAACTCGATATTTGGTGGGCAATATGAGTGATCACAGATTATTGTCGTTTTTCCTCTAGGACCTCTTATTAACGATCTATGAGTGATTTTAGATTTTTCATATAAAAATCGATATTTGGTGGGAAATATGAATGATCACAGATTATTGTCGTTTTTCCTCTAGGACTTCTTGTTAACGATCTATGAGTGATTTTAGATTTATCATAAAAAAATCCATATTTTTCATATAAAAATCGATATTTGGTGGGAAATATGAGTGATCACAGATTATTGTCGTTTTTCCTCTAGGACCTCTTGTTAACGATCTATGAGTGATTTTAGATTTTTCATAAAAAAAACGATATAAAAATCGATATTTGGTGAAAAATATGAGTGATCACAGATTATTGTCGTTTTTCCTCTACGACCTCTTGTTACCGAGATATGAGTGATTTAAGATTTTTCATATAAAATCGATATTTGGTGGGAAATATGAGTGATCACAGATTATTGTCGTTTTTCCTCTAGGACCTCTTGTTACCGATCTATGAGTGATTTTAGATTTTTCATATAAAAATCGATATTTGGTGGGAAATATGAGTGATCACAGATTATTGTCGTTTTTCCTCTAGGACCTCTTGTTACCGATCTATGAGTGATTTTAGATTTTTCATAAAAAAACCGGTATTTTTCATATAAAAATCGATATTTGGTGGGAAATATGAGTGATCACAGATTATTGTCGATTTTCCTCTAGGACCTCTTATTAACGATTTAAAATTTTTCATATAAAACTAGATATTTGGTGGGAAATATGAGTGATCACAGATTATTGTCGTTTTTCCTCTAGGACCTCTTATTAACGATCTATGAGTGATTTTAGATTTTTCATATAAAAATCGATATTTGGTGGAAATTTGAATGATCACAGATTATTGTCGTTTTTCCTCTAGGACCTCTTATTAACGATCTATGAGCGATTTTAGATTTTTCACAAAAAAATCGATATTTGGTGGAAATTTGAACGATGAGTGATTTTAGATTTTTCATATAAAAATCGATATTTGGTGGAAAATATGAGTGATCACAGATTATTGTCGTTTTTCCTCTAAGACTTCTTATTAACGAGTGATCACAGATTATTGTCGTTTTTCCTCTAGGACCTCTAATTACTAATCAATGAGTGATTTTAGATTTTTCATATAAAAGTCGAATTTTGGTTGGAAATATGAGTGATCACAGATTATTGTCGTTTTTCCTCTAGGACCACTTATTAACGATCTATGAGTGATTTTAGGTTTTTCATAAAAAAATCGATATTTGGTGAGAAATATGAGTGATCACAGATTATTGTCGACCTCTTATTAACGATCTATGAGTGATTTTAGATTTTTCGTATAAAAATCGATATTTGGTGGGAAATATGAGTGATCACTAGGGGGCGGATTTATATGCAAATGCATGTTTTTTCTCGAACGTCCAAATACAATGTAGACTAATTTTCTATCCGAATTGCACATTTTTCTGTAAAATGGCATCGATTTGTTAGTGCATATTTTTGCATATTTTATTGATAATGCATATTTTGTTATATTTTACTTCAAAATGCATATTTATATGCATATTATCCAAGTTTTTAATAAAAATATAATTTTTGGTCGTCAATGGGCCACATATTGCCTGGACAAAAAGTTGTTTTTAGCGAATTTGTTATAGAAATATCATTAAATGCTATCGACTAACTTCTTTCGACATCGAGAGACTGGCATTAAGTGCTTTATTTCTTTATCAGCAATTGAAAATTATCATTTCAAAACATTTTGCTTCAAAAAAGTTTAGAGTTTTTTTTAAGTGTCAACAATTCATTAAATTGAAAAAATTCATATTTGTTTACACTGCAATTTCGGTTTATAAAAGATTTCGTTATCGAAAGATTTTGTAACTTCATATACATAGTTACCGCTCCTGACAGTCATTTCCCAGCAGTTCTAGGAGACTGTCCTGAATTAGTGATTACCAGCTACGTGACTGGTTATTTTAACACGTGCATGTCCTAAGCAGAGTTCAATTGACTCTTTTGGATAACTTAGAGACAAATGCATTATACAATTAAAGTTTAAAGTGACTACTCTATAGATTACTTAGAGACACTTAAGTGACAATTGTGTTTACGCTAGATAACATGGGATGTATAAAATAACGAATTGACTTATTTCTGCGTTACAAATAACACATACGTGTCAGATGACCCAAAATATATAAATTGGAGTCAACCAAGTGATCAGACATTAGTGACAATTACTGTCTATAAGGGATACATTTACATTACTACTTGCTTAACTGCTAGTTGCTAGGTTATTACTAGATGAAAATTAAGGTTGGATGTTACTTTACATCACGATCAAAATATTAATGATTTTAAAAGGCAAGTTACAAAATAGAAGCTGTAAAGATTATAAGTATTCATACCAAGCTATTATAATTAATATATTAATCGTTTTCTCAGAAGAACAATTATAATTTTAAAACTTTAACTTTTTAACTGCTGGGAACATTGCTGTGTATTTTTTTGGACATTGCGTAATCCATAGTTAAATATTTTATGTTCCTGCACAAAAATATAAGTGCATATTTTTAAAATTTTTAGGTCATATTTTGATTTTTTTGAAGCATATTTTAGGCGCATATTTTCCAATAATAAATGCATGAAAATCCGCCCCCTAGTGATCACAGATTATTGTCGTTTTTCCTCTAGGACCTCTTGTTAACGATATATCAGTGATTTAAGATTTCTTATATAAAAATCGATATTTGGTGTGATATATGAGTGATCACAGATTATTGTCGTTTTTCCTCTAGGACCTCTTATTAACGATCTATGTGAGATTTTAGATTTTTCATATAAAAATCGATATTTGGTGGAAAATATGAGTGATCACAGATTATTGTCGTTTTTCCTCTAGGACCTCTTATTGACGATCTATGAGTGATTTTAGGTTTTTCATAAAAAAATCGATATTTGGTGAGAAATATGAGTGATCACAGACTATTGTCGACCTCTTATTAACGATCTATGTGTGATTTTAGATTTTTCATATAAAAATCGATATTTAGTGGGAAATTTGAGTGATCACAGATTATTGTCGGTTTTCCTCTAGGACCTCTTATTAACGATCTATGAGTGATTTTAGATTTTTCATAAAAATATCGATATTTGGTGGAAAATTTGAGTGATCACAGATTATTGTCGTTTTTCCTCTAGGACCTCTTATTACCAATCTATGAGAGATTTTAGATTTTCACATAAAAAACGATATTTGGTGGGAAATTTGAATGATCACAGATTATTGTCGTTTTTCCTCTAGGACCTCTTATAAACGATCTATGTGTGATTTTAGATTTTTCATATAAAAATCGATATTTGGTGTGATATATGAGTGATCACAGATTATTGTCGTTTTTCCTCTAGGACCTCTTATTAACGATCTATGTGTGATTTTAGATTTTTCATATAAAAATCGATATTTGGTTGAAAATATGAGTGATCACAGATTATTGTCGTTTTTCCTCTAGGACCTCTTATTGACGATCTATGAGTGATTTCAGGTTTTTCATAAAAAAATCGATATTTGGTGAGAAATATGAGTGATCACAGACTATTGTCGACCTCTTATTAACGATCTATGTGTGATTTTAGATTTTTCATATAAAAATCGATATTTAGTGGGAAATTTGAGTGATCACAGATTATTGTCGGTTTTCCTCTAGGACCTCTTATTAACGATCTATGAGTGATTTTAGATTTTTCATAAAAATATCGATATTTGGTGGAAAATTTGAGTGATCACAGATTGTTGTCGTTTTTCCTCTAGGACCTCTTATTACCAATCTATGAGCGATTTTAGATTTTCATATAAAAAACGATATTTGGTGGGAAATATGAGTGATCACAGATTATTGTCGTTTTTCCTCTAGGACCTCTTATAAACAATCTATGTGTGATTTTAGATTTTTCATATAAAAATCGATATTTGGTGGGAATTATGATGAGTGATCACAGATTATTGTCGTTTTTCCTCTAGGACCTCTTATTAACGATCTATGAGTGATTTTAGATTTTTCATATAAAAATCGATATTTAGTGGGAAATTTGAGTGATCACAGATTATTGTCGTTTTTCCTCTAGGACCTCTTATTAACGATCTATGAGTGATTTTAGATTTTTCATAAAAATATCGATATTTGGTGGAAAATATGAGTGATCACAGATTATTGTCGTTTTTCCTCTAGGACCTCTTATTAACGATCTATGAGTGATTTTAGATTTTTCATAAAAATATCGATATTTGGTGGAAAATATGAGTGATCACAGATTATTGCCGTTTTTCCTCTAGGACCTCTTATTAACGATCTATGAGTGATTTTAGATTTTTCATAAAAATATCGATATTTGGTGAGAAATATGAGTGATCACAGATTATTGGCGTTTTTCCTCTAGGACCTCTTATTAACGATCTATGAGTGATTTTAGATTTTTCATAAAAAAATCGATATTTGGTGAGAAATATGAGTGATCACAGATTATTGTCGTTTTTCCTCTAGGAGCTTTTATTAACGATCTATGAGTGATTTTAGATTTTTCATAAAAATATCGATATTTGGTGGGAAATATGAGTGATCACAGATTATTGTCGTTTTTCCTCTAGGACCTCTTATTAACCATCTATGAGTGATTTTAGGTTTTTCATAAAAAAATCGATATTTGCTGATCACAGATTATTGGCGTTTTTCCTCTAGGACCTTTAATTAACGATCTATGAGTGATTTTAGATTTTTCATATAAAAATCGATATTTGGTGGGAAATATGAGTGATCACAGATCGATATTTGGTGAGACATATGAGTGATCACAGATTATTGTCGTTTTTCCTCTAGGACCTAGTATTAGCGATCTATGAGTGATTTTAAATTTTTCATATAAAAATCGATATTTGGTGGGAAATATGAGTGATCACAGATTATTGTCGTTTTTCCTCTAGGACCTCTTATTAACGATCTATGAGTGATTTTAGATTTTTCATATAAAAGTCGAATTTTGGTTGGAAATATGAGTGATCACAGATTATTGTCGTTTTTCCTCTAGGACCTTTTATTAACGATCTATGAGTGATTTTATATTTTTCATAAAAATATCGATATTTGGTGGAAAATATGAGTGATCACAGATTATTGCCGTTTTTCCTCTAGGACCTCTTATTAACGATCTATGAGTGATTTTAGATTTTTCATAAAAATATCGATATTTGGTGAGAAATATGAGTGATCACAGATTATTGTCGTTTTTCCTCTAGGACCTCTTATTAACGATCTATGAGTGATTTTAGATTTTTCATATAAAAGTCGAATTTTGGTTGGAAATATGAGTGATCACAGATTATTGTCGTTTTTCCTCTAGGACCTTTTATTAACGATCTATGAGTGATTTTAGATTTTTCATAAAAAAATCGATATTTGGTGAGAAATATGAGTGATCACAGATTATTGTCGTTTTTCCTCTAGGACCTCTTATTAACGATCTATGAGTGATTTTAGATTTTTCATAAAAATATCGATATTTGGTGGAAAATATGAGTGATCACAGATTATTGTCGTTTTTCCTCTAGGACCTCTTATTAACGATCTATGAGTGATTTTAGGTTTTTCATAAAAAAATCGATATTTGGTGAGAAATATGAGTGATCACAGATTATTGGCGTTTTTCCTCTAGGACCTTTTATTAACGATATATGAGTGATTTCAGATTTTTCATAAAAATATCGATATTTGGTGGAAAATATGAGTGATCACAGATTATTGTTGTTTTTCCGCTAGGACCTCTTATTAACGATCTATGAGTGATTTTAGATTTTTCATAAAAATATCGATATTTGGTGGGAAATATGAGTGATCACAGACTATTGTCGTTTTTCCTCTAGGACCTCTTATTAACGATCTATGAGTGATTTTAGATTTTTCATATAAAAATCGATATTTGGTTGGAAATATGAGTGATCACAGATTTTTATCCTTTTTCCTCTAGGACCCTTATTTCCAATCTATGAGTGATTTTAGATTTTTCATATAAAAATCGATATTTGGTGGGAAATATGAGTGATCATACATTATTGTCGTTTTTCCTCTAGGACCTCTTAATCATCGATTTTAGAGTTTTCATATAAAAATCGATTTTTGGTGGGAAGTATGAGTGATCATAGATTATTGTCGTTTTTCCTCTAGGACCTCTTATTACAATCGATATTTGAGAAATTTGAGTGATCACAGGTTATTGTCGTTTTTCCTCTAGGACCTCTTATTAACGATCTATGAGTGATTCTAGATTTTTCATAAAAAAAATCGATATTTGGTGGGAAATATGAGTGATCACAGATTATTATCCTTTTTCCTCTGGGAGCTCTTATTACCAATCTATGAGTGATTTGAGATTTTTCATATAAAAATCGATATATTGTGGGAAATATGAGTGATCACAGATTATTATCCTTTTACCTTTGGGAGCTCTTATTACCAATCTATGAGTGATTTGAGATTTTTCATATAAAAATCGATATTTGGTGAAAAATTTGAGTGATCACAGATTGTTGTCGTTTTTCCTCTAGGACCTCTTATTACCAATCTATGAGCGATTTTAGATTTTCATATAAAACACGATATTTGGTGGGAAATATGAGTGATCACAGATTATTGTCGTTTTTCCTCTAGGACCTCTTATAAACAATCTATGTGTGATTTTAGATTTTTCATATAAAAATCGATATTTGGTGGGAATTATGATGAGTGATCACAGATTATTGTCGTTTTTCCTCTAGGACCTCTTATTAACAATCTATGAGTGATTTTAGATTTTTCATATAAAAATCGATATTTAGTGGGAAATTTGAGTGATCACAGATTATTGTCGTTTTTCCTCTAGGACCTCTTATTAACGATCTATGAGTGATTTTAGATTTTTCATAAAAATATCGATATTTGGTGGAAAATATGAGTGATCACAGATTATTGTCGTTTTTCCTCTAGGACCTCTTATTAACGATCTATGAGTGATTTTAGATTTTTCATAAAAATATCGATATTTGGTGGGAAATATGAGTGATATCTAGGACCTCTTATTAACGATCTATGAGTGATTACAGATTATTGTCGTTTTTCCTCTAGGACCTCTTATTAACGATCTATGTGTGATTTTAGGTTTTTCATAAAAAAATCGATATTTGGTGAGAAATATGAGTCATCACAGATTATTGTCGTTTTTCCTCTAGGACCTCTTATTAACGATCTATGTGTGATTTTAGATTTTTCATATAAAAGTCGAATTTTGGTTGGAAATATGAGTGATCACAGATTATTGTCGACTTCTTATTAACGATCTATGTGTGATTTTAGATTTTTCATATAAAAATCGATATTTGGTGGGAAATATGAGTGATCACAGATTATTGTCGTTTTTCCTCTAGGACCTCTTATTAACGATCTATGAGTGATTTTAGATTTTTCATAAAAATATCGATATTTGGTGGAAAATATGAGTGATCACAGATTATTGTCGTTTTTCCTCTAGGACCTCTTATTAACGATCTATGAGAGATTTTAGGTTTTTCATAAAAAAAATCGATATTTGGTGAGAAATATGAGTGATCACAGATTATTGGCGTTTTTCCTCTAGGACCTTTTATTAACGATCTATGAGTGATTTCAGATTTTTCATAAAAATATCGATATTTGGTGGAAAATATGAGTGATCACAGATTATTGTCGTTTTTCCTCTAGGACCTCTTGTTAACGATATATCAGTGATTTAAGATTTTTTATATAAAAATCGATATTTGGTGTGATCACAGATTATTGTCGTTTTTCCTCTAGGACCTCTTATTAACGATCTATGTGTGATTTTAGATTTTTCATATAAAAATCGATATTTGGTAGAAAATATGAGTGATCACAGATTATTGTCGTTTTTCCTCTAGGACCTCTTATTGACGAACTATGAGTGATTTTAGGTTTTTCATAAAAAAATCGATATTTGGTGAGAAATATAAGTGATCACAGATTATTTTAGACCTCTTATTAACGATCTATGTGTGATTTTAGATTTTTCATATAAAAATCGATATTTAGTGGGAAATTTGAGTGATCACAGATTATTGTCGGTTTTCCTCTAGGACCTTTTATAAACGATCTATGTGTGATTTTAGATTTTTCATATAAAAATCGATATTTGGTGGAAAATTTGAGTGATCACAGATTATTGTCGTTTTTCCTCTAGGAACTTTTATAAACGATCTATGAGTGATTTTAGATTTTTCATAAAAATATCGATATTTGGTGGAAAATATGAGTGATCACAGATTATTGTCGTTTTCCCTCTAGGACCTCTTATTACAATCGATATTTGAGAAATTTGAGTGATCACAGGTTATTGTCGTTTTTCCTCTAGGACCTCTTATTAACGATCTATGAGTGATTCTAGATTTTTCATAAAAAAAATCGATATTTGGTGGGAAATATGAGTGATCACAGATTATTATCCTTTTTCCTCTGGGAGCTCTTATTACCAATCTATGAGTGATTTGAGATTTTTCATATAAAAATCGATATATTGTGGGAAATATGAGTGATCACAGATTATTATCCTTTTACCTTTGGGAGCTCTTATTACCAATCTATGAGTGATTTGAGATTTTTCATATAAAAATCGATATTTGGTGGAAAATTTGAGTGATCACAGATTGTTGTCGTTTTTCCTCTAGGACCTCTTATTACCAATCTATGAGCGATTTTAGATTTTCATATAAAACACGATATTTGGTGGGAAATATGAGTGATCACAGATTATTGTCGTTTTTCCTCTAGGACCTCTTATAAACAATCTATGTGTGATTTTAGATTTTTCATATAAAAATCGATATTTGGTGGGAATTATGATGAGTGATCACAGATTATTGTCGTTTTTCCTCTAGGACCTCTTATTAACAATCTATGAGTGATTTTAGATTTTTCATATAAAAATCGATATTTAGTGGGAAATTTGAGTGATCACAGATTATTGTCGTTTTTCCTCTAGGACCTCTTATTAACGATCTATGAGTGATTTTAGATTTTTCATAAAAATATCGATATTTGGTGGAAAATATGAGTGATCACAGATTATTGTCGTTTTTCCTCTAGGACCTCTTATTAACGATCTATGAGTGATTTTAGATTTTTCATAAAAATATCGATATTTGGTGGGAAATATGAGTGATCACAGATTATTGTCGTTTTTCCTCTAGGACCTCTTATTAACGATCTATGAGTGATTACAGATTATTGTCGTTTTTCCTCTAGGACCTCTTATTAACGATCTATGTGTGATTTTAGGTTTTTCATAAAAAAATCGATATTTGGTGAGAAATATGAGTCATCACAGATTATTGTCGTTTTTCCTCTAGGACCTCTTATTAACGATCTATGTGTGATTTTAGATTTTTCATATAAAAGTCGAATTTTGGTTGGAAATATGAGTGATCACAGATTATTGTCGACTTCTTATTAACGATCTATGTGTGATTTTAGATTTTTCATATAAAAATCGATATTTGGTGGGAAATATGAGTGATCACAGATTATTGTCGTTTTTCCTCTAGGACCTCTTATTAACG
Source organism: Calliphora vomitoria (assembly GCA_942486065.2). Taxonomy (NCBI): domain Eukaryota; kingdom Metazoa; phylum Arthropoda; class Insecta; order Diptera; family Calliphoridae; genus Calliphora; species Calliphora vomitoria. The sequence goes on along the minus strand of OW818031.2, from coordinate 11,624,870 downwards.
ATCTATGAGTGATTTTAGATTTTTCATAAAAATATCGATATTTGGTGGAAAATATGAGTGATCACAGATTATTGTCGTTTTTCCTCTAGGACCTCTTATTAACGATCTATGAGAGATTTTAGGTTTTTCATAAAAAAAATCGATATTTGGTGAGAAATATGAGTGATCACAGATTATTGGCGTTTTTCCTCTAGGACCTTTTATTAACGATCTATGAGTGATTTCAGATTTTTCATAAAAATATCGATATTTGGTGGAAAATATGAGTGATCACAGATTATTGTCGTTTTTCCTCTAGGACCTCTTGTTAACGATATATCAGTGATTTAAGATTTTTTATATAAAAATCGATATTTGGTGTGATCACAGATTATTGTCGTTTTTCCTCTAGGACCTCTTATTAACGATCTATGTGTGATTTTAGATTTTTCATATAAAAATCGATATTTGGTAGAAAATATGAGTGATCACAGATTATTGTCGTTTTTCCTCTAGGACCTCTTATTGACGAACTATGAGTGATTTTAGGTTTTTCATAAAAAAATCGATATTTGGTGAGAAATATAAGTGATCACAGATTATTTTAGACCTCTTATTAACGATCTATGTGTGATTTTAGATTTTTCATATAAAAATCGATATTTAGTGGGAAATTTGAGTGATCACAGATTATTGTCGGTTTTCCTCTAGGACCTTTTATAAACGATCTATGTGTGATTTTAGATTTTTCATATAAAAATCGATATTTGGTGGAAAATTTGAGTGATCACAGATTATTGTCGTTTTTCCTCTAGGAACTTTTATAAACGATCTATGAGTGATTTTAGATTTTTCATAAAAATATCGATATTTGGTGGAAAATATGAGTGATCACAGATTATTGTCGTTTTCCCTCTAGGACCTCTTATAAACGATCTATGCGTGATTTTAGATTTTTCATATAGAAATCGATATTTGGTGGGAAATATGAGTGATCACAGATTATTGTCGTTTTTCCTCTAGGACCTCTTATTAACGATCTATGAGTGATTTTAGGTTTTTCATAAAAAAATCGATATTTGGTGGGAATTATGAGTGATCACAGATTATTGTCGTTTTTCCTCTAGAACCTCTTGTTACCAATCTATGAGTTATTTTAGATTTTTCATATAGAAATCGATATTTGGTGGAAAATATGAGTGATCACAGATTATTGTCGTTTTTCCTCTAGGACCTCTTATTACCAATCTATGAGTGATTTTAGATTTTTCATAAAAAAATCGATATTTGGTGGAAATTTGAACGATCTATGAGTGATTTTAGATTTTTCATATAAAAATCGATATTTGGTGGGAAATATGAGTGATCACAGATTATTGTCGTTTTTCCTCTAGGACCTCTTATAAACGATCTATGTGTGATTTTAGATTTTTCATATAAAAATCGATATTTGGTGGGAAATATGAGTCATCACAGATTATTGTCGTTTTTCCTCTAGGACCTCTTAATAACGATCTATGAGTGATTTTAGAATTTTCATATAAAAGTCGATATTTGATTGGAAATATGAGTAATCACAGATTATTGTCGTTTTTCCTCTAGGACCTCTTATTAACAATCTATTAGTGATTATAGATTTTTCATATAAAAATCGATATTTGGTGGGAAATTTGAATGATCACAGATTATTGTCGTTTTTCCTCTAGGACCTCTTGTTAACGATCTATGAGTGATTTTAGATTTTTCATATAAAAATCGATATTTGGTGGGAAATATGAGTCATCACAGATTATTGTCGTTTTTCCTCTAGGACCTCTTATTAACGATCTATGAGTGATTTTAGATTTTTCATAAAAATATCGATATTTGGTGGAAAATATGAGTGATCACAGATTATTGTCGTTTTTCCTCTAGGACCTCTTATAAACGATCTATGTGTGATTTTAGATTTTTCATATAAAAGTCGAATTTTGGTTGGAAATATGAGTGATCACAGATTATTGTCGACCTCTTATTAACGATCTATGTGTGATTTTAGATTTTTCATATAAAAATCGATATTTAGTGGGAAATATGAGTGATCACAGACTATTGTCGTTTTTCCTTCAGGACCTCTTGTTAACGATCTATGTGTGATTTTAGATTTTTCATATAAAAGTCGAATTTTGGTTGGAAATATGAGTGATCACAGATTATTGTCGACCTTTTATTAACGATTTATAAGTGATTTTAGATTTTTCATATAAAAATCGATATTTGGTGGGAAATATGAGTGATCACAGATTATTGTCGTTTTTCCTCTAGGACCTCTTATTAACGATTTATAAGTGATTTTAGATTTTTCATATAAAAATCGATATTTGGTGGGAAATATGAGTGATCACAGATTATTGTCGTTTTTCCTCTAGGACCTCTTATTAACGATCTATGAGTGATTTTAGATTTTTCATATAAAAGTCGATATTTGGTGGGAAATATGAGTGATCACAGATTATTATCCTTTTACCTCTGGGAGCTCTTATTACCAATCTATGAGTGATTTGAGATTTTTCATATAAAAATCGATATTCCGTGGGAAGTAGGAGTGATGATGTTATCATGTTAAGCATGTTAAGCATGTATCCATATGTTTATGTTAATTTTCTTTTGAAAATAGTTTATAATAAACGAAGGAAAGTGAAGGGTTTGATAAAAAAAAGTAATATAAAGATAAGTAGGACTCTTCAAGTTAAATATACATTTTTTAGGTACTTCCTTAATCATACTTCATTTGGGTCAAAAACCGAAAAAGATTTAACAAAAGTAACAAGAAATTTAATTTAAATATTTCATAACAAACTCAAAACGAGTAAGTATGAGATATTAAATTCTCAATGAGTCCAAAGAAATGTGTGTTTGTAGTAGACTACACCGTTTCCAATCAAATACAAATTAAATTCTATAAACCCAAAAACTGTTCTCACAACGTTCTGTTTTTACAGATAATGTTTATAGAAGCATTATGATTTGTACAGTATGGAAATGGTGCAATTCATTCAAGACTTTAATATGACTTTTGTGTAGTTAAAGCACTTCCGAACTGAAAATCGAGCAAAAAAAAAAAAAGTTTAAACAAAATTAAATATAATAATACATATAATAAAATAAGATATAAGCAAATAAATGACGTCCCATTAAACAGCAAATTACTTATGTATATCCATAAATTCAGTATGTCTGGATATTATAATTTAGTTGCTTTTACATGCGCGTATCGAGTTAAAGCGTAATTTCTCATAGTAAAAAATTGACTTTGAAAATGTTTTTCTATAGTTTTATCAAAGTGTTGTATGTAGTTTTTATAATTTATGTACTGAAATCAAAAGCGGAAAGAAAAATATCGAAATATAATGTCGTAGTGGTGGTATTTGATGATTTGAGACCAGCAATAGGAAAGTATGGTGATAGATTGGCACAAACACCACACTTGGATGCATTTATTAATTCTAGCTATTACTTTTCACGAGCTTACAGTCAGGTAAAATTTAAATTATTTAGTTTTCGATTAACAGGTTTTAAATTGTTAACTTTTGTGTCTTTAGCAAGCTCTGTGTGCTCCCAGTCGAAATTCATTTCTGACTAGTCGCCGTCCGGACACTTTACATCTGTACGATTTCTATAGCTATTGGCGCACGTTTAGTGGAAACTTTACAACGTTACCACAATATTTTAAAAACAATGGCTATTACACATACGCTGCTGGTAAAATCTTTCATCCGGGCATTTCATCCAACAACAGTGATGACTATCCACTCAGCTGGTCAGAGAAACCATTCCGACCAAAAACCGAAAAATTTATGAACTCTCCTGTGTGTCCTGATAAGCTGGGTGTTTTGCGGAAAAATCTCATCTGTCCAGTTCATTTGCAAACACAGCCATTTAAAACCTTGCCTGACATTGAGTCAGTGGCCGAGGCCATACGATTTGTTCAGAATCGCAAGAAAAGTCGTAGACCTTATTTCTTTGCTCTAGGTTTTCACAAGCCACACATCAATTTTCGTTTTCCAAGACAATTTTTGCATCAGTTCCCTCTGCACAAGTTCTACAACTACACTTCGGATACCTATAAGCCTCAGGATATGCCAAACGTTGCTTGGAACCCCTATACAGACGTTCGATCAAGGGATGATTTTAAATACATGAATATATCATTTCCTTATGGTCCCATTTCCAAACTGCAGAGTGCTCAAATAAGACAAGCTTATTATGCCTCGGTGGCTTATGTCGATGATCTGTTTGGCAAGTTTCTAACGCACATTGACTTTGATCGCACTATAGTGTTGGTAACTAGTGATCATGGATGGTCATTGGGCGAGCATGCGGAATGGGCGAAATATAGCAATTTCGAAGTCGCTTTACGTGTGCCACTTATTATACGCAGCCCTGAATTTCCCCTGCCTGCAGCAGGAAAACGTTTAGATGTTATTACCGAACTAGTAGACCTCTTTCCCACCCTAGTGGATCTGGCCCATTTGCCCAGTGTGCCCCAGTGCGATTACAATAGACCCATGGCCGAGCAATTGCTTTGCTCTGAAGGCAAAAGCCTGCAACCCTTATTGCAGGGTATTGGGCTGGGACAGGAATATTTTGCTCTTAGTCAGTATCCTAGACCCGGTATGCTACCCACAAAACATCCCAACAGTGATAAGCCAAAGCTTAAGAATATTAATATAATGGGTTATTCGCTGCGTACCAACCATTATCGCTACACACTGTGGGTACGATTTTACGCCCAGAATTTTACTCGTGGTAAGTTTTGAATCATTCCCACCCTGTCGCAGAATTTTATTCCGATCGAAAGTGTAATTATTTTTGTATTTTGCTTCTTCAGAAAAAGTAAAAGTAAATTTTTTTTCAAGTGGAACCTCTTCTATTTTGCTAACTTAAGCTTAACTTTAAATTAAGTTTAATCTACCAATGTTGTTTTTGGGTCGTCGATTATTTTATTTTATTTGCTAGTTTAAACGGCTAATATTGGCGGGTTAAGCTCTGTAATAAATCCGAAAGTACAAACAGCTGATGAAAAAATATTTGTGTAGGAAAACATATAAAATGGATGATTCCATTTTTTGGATTTAATTTGATTTTCCGTAATTTTTCTATTCTTCTTATTCATAAGTTCCTCACTGTTTTGATAACAAAATGTGACATTTTCTATGGCAATATTACGAAGTTTTAACTAGAACCCAAAATCATCAAAGTGGATTAACGTTAGATTAACTAATCTGTTTATTAATTGGCATTTAATCTTCAAGTCAAAAACCCGCCCTAAGTGGCATTGATATTTGTTTTTCTCGAATTTTGATTTTTGACTTAATTAACAAAATCAAACGCAATCTGAAGAAGCTAAATCAAAATCAATCGTAATAATAACAACGGAATTCAAAACATTCCGAACAAAATGTGTGACAGGCCTGTTTGAACTGAAAAAACCTTAATACACATGCACATATCTTGCATTTATTTTAAGATTTCACCAATATATTCGGAGAAGAGATGTATGACCATCGCTTGGATGCCGCCGAAGAAATCAACTTGGTCGACTGGCCTGAATTTGACGATATGCGTCTATGGTTAAGAGATAAATTAATAAAAGCATTTAACAAATAAACTGAACCCAATATCCAAAATCAGTTCTTATATTCGATTGAGGGGCAAGATACAAACATAAATAAGCGGGGTTAATCAATTGCATACCAGCTTACTTTACATGTATGTACGAGGCTGTGTGAATATTTTTGTATGAATGGATGGAATAAAAAATTCATTCATTCAATATTTTTTTAAGATGTGCAGCAGCAGCAAGCAAAACTATCTTACTTACTACTACTTGTTACGGGGAGAGGGCAGCTAATAACTATGTGTGTTCATGGTGAAACTAGTTTTTGAGAAACTAGATGTTGCTGGTTGTAGCTTGTTGCCAACCTGATAAGTAGTTGGTCGTTATCGTAGTCGTATTGTCGTCGACGACGTTCTGTGTTACGACTAGTTATTTATGTGTTAAGATCTCACGCAAAGTGAAAATGCTGCAGACAATTAAATTTTAATGCCTACGCAGATATGGTGGCCTCACTCACTCACTTACACATACATTGCTACATACATAAATACACCAATCCATACATACATACATACATACATACATTATTATGCGTATAGTTAGTTGTTAGTAGGCCTATACGTTTTAGTATATGATCTTACAACACTATATTACCACTCTCCACCAACTCTCCTGACAGTTGTTACCAGTCGTAGCAAACTAGCGATTAGCTTTTTTAGGATGTAATGGCATTTAAAATAAACCAAACCTGAACAGAAGTGGCAGGATTAGAGGACGGAAGTACACTAAGGGCCATCATTATTACTTGCCTCTATGTTCGTAATAGTAAAAGGTAACTTTAAGTAATAGAAAAAAGGTATATTTTTACTAATACCAACATAATGGCAAGTTGTAATAATGGCCCTAAGGATATTAAACAAATTAAAAAGAAATAACAATTATATCTACATATATTCGGATGTGCCGAATCTTATATACCCTTCGCCAAAATATACTTTAAGATAAATAGTAAAAACAATTTTTAGTGAGAAAAATTTTAAGTGAACACATCGATGTAGTCACGATGTAGTTTTTTGCTTATATCTAAGCCATTTGTGGGCCGATTTTCTGGAATTAAAATAACAACCTATGTTGGACTATAGCAGATGTGTTGATGTATCAATAATTTATGTAAGTTATTCAGGGGCTTCGGAAAGTTGATTTCAACCGACAGATAAAGATGGCTATATCGAATCCGCTACCTATAACGATCCAATATATATATATATACATTGTTTATTATAAACAGAATGACAATCTTATACATTTTACCCGGTTTTCTGATGACAAGGAAACTTTTGAAAAATAGACATCAATAAGATTTGGGAGCTGAATTTAAAATCAAATATGTACAATATTAAAAACCAGATTTTCAAGCGTTTGACTTTATGTTTGCTGGGCATAGATACTTGTTTTACATTCACATACAAGCCCACATTAAATTCTTTTCAGCTATGAAAATGAATTGAATACTTTTTCATTATTATTGTGCAGTACAAATTAGGTAAAAAAATACAATACTTGTTGTATGTTTTGTTTGTTGGTTCACTCATTCATACGTTTGTTTTTTTTTTTTTTTGATTCGTTAGATGGTGGTTAGTTGTTTGACTATTTAGTTGGGATTAATGTGTAGGTTCTGTGGACGATGATGATGTTGTAGTGCATTCATTAATGTATGTTCATTAGGAGGGCTACATTTATATGGAAACCAAAAAAAAAAACTATTAGATGGTCTCCTAAATAAAATTAAAGCTTAGTACTTATGTAAAAATATTTGCTCCAGCTCCATTTACAGACAATTCAATGTTTTACAGCTAACAATTAACTCAAACCGCTCAAGGAATATAAATTTCTAAAAAATATTCCAAATAAAATCGAAAGAGGTCTATAACTTCGTAAATAAATATTAAGTTTCTTCGAAAAATAAGTTTAGTCTGTGATTATTTATATCTGTATTAATATATATTAGGATATTCAATCAATTAACCGTTAATCGCTTAACCGATTAAAATTGTCGATTTTCAAATAACAAATAAACCGATTAATTTGTGTCAATTTACCGAAATTTCTTTTTTGTACTTTATATAGAAATATAGTTCATAGATAAATACACATAGATCGTAAACTCTCCTGTCAAACACCTAACTCAGTTGTCAAAAACCTAAGTGGTGAGAATGTATTAGTAAAAAAAATGTATGTAAAAACAAAAACAACACTCGTATGTGTAACATTTTTGAGTAATTTTTTGTTTGAGTTTTTTTCTAGTTTCCGATCTATGTATATTTTCTCTATGATATTTGGTAAATTCACAAGGTCTGTTATCATGTCATATTGTCCTAATGTGCTAATATTTCACAATGGTTTTTATTGCAGTATTATTTTAAGAAAAAATGTCCTAAAATAATACCGTTTATTGTGTTATCGTAACAAACCAGCAGAGACCAACGCCGAATGCCTAAGAGTCGGTTAAGCCGAGCCATCGAGTCGTGATATATTAGGACATTATGACAATATGACTGATAAGAGACCTTGTGAAATGACGAACTGAAACTAAGGAATTTGGAAATGAGCTTTTTTCTAGAATGTTCCATGATGAACTTTGTCCTAATGAATCGGAGGAAGACATGATAATATACGAAACTGAAGACATTACTGAAACGAATCTTTTATCAGAACGAAACTATTAAAAGTGTTCAAAATCTAAAAAATCCCAAAAGGACTCCAATGGTATAGTGGAGGATTTTAAAAAACTGAATAAAGCCTCTCCAATCAGTGAGAGAGTTTTTTACAAGTTATGTTTTATTAAAACTTAAGAAATATAGTTTAAAAGGAAACCTTTTAAATTATATTCTTTTCTTAAAAGATTATTTCAGAAAATCTCACTAAAATCCTAAAAAGAAACTAGCATGTGTTTTATTATTTTGCTATTATTTATTTTTTAGTTGAAATGCTTAAATAAGTAGACAAAATTCATGGTTTTATTTTCAATTATTTAAAATTAATTATTAACCGATTAAATCTAAATCCCGTTTAATTATTTGCTCGATTAACCGATTAAACCAGAAATCCAATTAATTGAATACCCTAATCTTATATATAAATAGGACACACGTTTTTTTGTGGTACACTTTTAAGTAAGTTATTGTCCACCAATATTTATGAAACATATATGGTATAAAAGGTTATTTTCTAGATATGCACAATATAAAAAAATTTAAAAAATTCTTTCCATAAAAGTGGTAAAAAGCTTTTTAAAAGTGGTCGAATTTTGGCCACCAGTCGATCCTAGTATATATAAAAACGTTTGTAACTTTTCAAATACATATTGCATTTTAAGGAAATATGATCAGTCATATTTCATACCAAAAATCGATTTTTAGTATGAAAAATCAAAAAATCTAAAAACTTCCATAACTTCGAAAATATTGTTGTTTTTTTTTTTTTTTTTTTGAGAAAATAATCCTATTCTGTGATCGATATTTAGAATGATAATTAAAAAAATCTAAAAACTGTATAATCTGTAAATTAAGAGTTTAATCTGTAATCACTCACATTTCATACAAAATATCGAATATCAGTATTAAACAAGTAAGAGAGCTATGTATATCTTATATACCATTCACCAAATTATACTTTAAAATAAATTTTTAATTTTTTAAAAAATTTTTTTTTTCGAAATTGTTTTTTAAAAGTGTTTTCCAATTTTTTAAAAAAAATAAATTTATTAGTGAAAAAAATGTATGACAAAAAAAGTTTTTTGTGAAAAAAAATTCGGTTAAAAAAATTTTTTCCCGATTTTGACCCATTGTAGGTCCAACTTACTTTATATACATCGTTACAATGGACTTTGAAATATCTATCATTAGATATCCATATTGTCTATATTTATGACTTAGTAATCGAGATATAGATCAAAAATAGACCAAAAATAGAGGTTGTCTCGGATTTTTGCTCATATCTCCGTTATTTATGGACGGATTTTGCTGATTTTAAATAGGAAACTTCTCGAAAGCATGTCTGAAGATTTGGAACCCGAAGATATCTGAGGTCTTCAGAAAATTGATTTCAACAGACAGACGGACATGGCTAAATCGACTCCGCTATCTATAAGGATCCAGAATATATAGGAAATTACAAACGGAATGACAAACTTATATATACCCTTCTCACAAAGGTGAAGGGTAAAAAAATTTAAAAAAATTTAATAACGTCTATAGCTTTTTAAATATTTCATTGTTCGGGAAAAATCCATATTTTATTCCAAAAATCACATTTTAGTAAGAAAAGTTCAATCTATAAAATCAAATAAATCGAAAAAGGTCTATAAATTAATTCGTAAAAACAGAGATTTTCAGGAAATAAGCCTTATATATAAAGAAAAAGTACCAAAAGTACCCCCTTTGAATTCTCATTCACTCAGAACCAAATATGCTATATTTCATGTTTCAAGGTACATTATTATAATAAATTCAAAAAGTAAACGAAAAAGTACCATTAGTTCTCCTTATGATTGATTCTAACATCTCTCTGATGCACATCAGCTAACTTTTATATCGATAAGTTTAATAATTTATTTAGCTTAGAAGTCTGTTGTGTTATTTTTGGTTAATGTTATTTTCCAATAATAAATGCATGAAAATCCGTCCCCTAGTGATCACATATTGCGCTTATTTTCTTTAAAATTGCAGTATTTTCGAAGTTATAACCGATGTAAAATATTTAAATTTTTAATACTAAAAATTGGGTTTTGGTATAAAATATGAGTGATCACAGATTGAGCTTATTTTCTCTAGAATCGCAGTATGTATTCAAGAAGTTATTAACGATTTAAAATAGTTCAGTATTTTTTTAACAAAAAATCTATTTTTGGTATAAAATATGGGTGATCACAGATTGAGCATATTTTTCCTAAAATCGCTGTATTTACAAAGTCATTATCGATTTAAGATATATGAGTTTTTTTTTACTAAAAATCGATCACAGATTGATTTGGATTGGATTTATCTACACCTTCACACTCGAGTTCCCAATAGCATACTGTATGCAGGAACCAATGTTTAAAATTTGATCAAAATTGGCTTGCTAATTTCGAATACAATTATGGGATTCAAACGGTCTGTTATTAGCTCATATTGTCTTGATGTCCTAATAAAGGGTTTTCAAACAAGAGCTGTTATTTTGAATCACCCGGTATTTCGGTAGCTGTCACTTTTGAAGCTTTTATTTATTCTTTGACATTTGACAAGTAGAAACTACGCCATTACTAAAAATGGAACGATACAAGCTTCAACAACGCATTGAAATTATTAAAATTCACTACAAAAATGGTGAAAATATTGCAGTCACAGTTCGCATTTTTGGGTCGTCGTGAAGCACCTTGTCGGACCGCAATACAGAAATTGGTGGAAAAATTCGAGCTGTTGGGTCAAGTTAGTGATGTGAAGAATAAAACCCGTACACGTCGCTCAAGAACAACTGAGAATATTGCTGTTGTAGCCCAAAGTGTTGAAGAAAATCCTGGTTTGACCATTCCTCGTCGTTCTTTGGAATTGGGCTTTCCACAAACGTCATTACACCGTATTTTGGTCGGATTTGGATGATATTGATCTGGACAACGTTTACTTTCCACAAGACGGCGCTACGTGCCACACAAGCAACGAAACCATTGCTCTTTTACGGAAAAAGTTTCCGGACCGTGTTATCTCTCGAAGAGGTGATCACAGTTGGCCACCGAGATCTTGTGATTTAACACCTTGCGACTTCTTCCTTTGGGGCCACGTGAAAGATAAGGTATACGCCAACAGCCCAGCGTCGATTCAAGACCTCAAAGATAGAATTCGTAAGGCTATCGAAGACATAGGTCAGCCACTTTGCGATTTGGTTATGGAAAATTTCATGAAGAGGATATGGTCCTGTAAGCGTGGTCGTGGTGGTAATTTGGCTGATGTTGTTTTTCATTATTAAAGGCATACCTTCCTCTTTATTATGAAATAAACATCCGATCATTTATCTTAAAAAATGCAATTTTTCTTTGAATACCAAAATAACACATCTTGTTGGAAAACCCTGTATTAGAACATAAAACAATATGACTTAATAGCAGACCGTTTAAATCCCCCAAATGTGTTTTCCCGGTTTTACCCCTTTTCGGAATTTTTATGTTCTCTTAAATATAAGTATCGTAGTGGGAGATCTATATCAACTTATAGACAAACATTGTACTAAAAATAAATAAAACTTTTACGACTTTATTGCTAGAATTTTGAAAAAGTAACAAACTTATGTCTGTTATTTTTTAATAAGTAAAGAATGCGATTTGAAATTTAATTTTATGTTTATTGTTTTACCCGTTTTATACCCTAAAAGGTTAAAGTTTTGAAATAGTACCAAACATCTGCTAATAATTTTTTTTTTTTTTGGGAATTTCTTCTACTTAAAGTTATATTATTTTTTCTGCACAAATGAAACAGGTTCGTTGTAATTTATTGTCAATCAAATAATTCGGCACGGGACCAGCTCAAGGAACAAATGAAAATTTCTTTTACCTTTTTCTTTTTTATATTAAACATTTTAGGTTTTGGGATAATTTCCATAGATATTTTATATAGTAAGTAGCAACAGAAAATCATTTGACCCATAAGAATTACAATTAAAGTAAAATCGTTCTTAACATTAAAACTTGTAAGGATATTCATATTTAGAGAAAATAATGACAATGCTATTGGGTTAAATTTTGGGTTAAACGATGTATCCTTTAATAAAAGTATATACATTATTAAATTTAGACAAATTATTTGAATATTGTTATTGCTTTTTGTCTAAATTTGGTATTAAAAAATTCCCGGGAATGGAAAAAGTCCGGGAAATTATGAACTCTAGTACAGACGGGGATAACTTTGTAGAAACTACAAAAGAAATTACAAACATTAATATTTTCCATTGGTAGAAATGAAGTGGTATTAAAAATCGAATGACCTTATTTTGTATCTATTTTTATATAACATTTAGCGCATACAATTCGTCACAGTAACGAAAAAAATTTAGTTTTCGTCTTTATTAAAAAAATGTTATAGTTTTCAAACGATATTCATTGAACATTTAATATTGTGATTTAAAACTTTTATCATATATATATATATATCTTTTTAAATTATAAACTCCAAACTTTTATCATATTCGTTTGTTGAAGACTCGTTCGTTAAAAACAGGCTGTTAAAAAGAAACGAAAAATTCGTGTTGAAAAATACAAAAATTCAAATATAACAAATTTTTTGGAAAAAATCGTTTCGTTCCGACTTACAAAATTAGGACATACTTAAAAATACCAAACATTATTTATAAAGCTTTATTTTTTTTAAAATATTAAATTACTTGTAAAAGAGTTTAATTACTAAAACAACCAACCCTGCTTTGTAGAAAATTCTTTGTTAAATTGTATTGCAAACTTAACACATGTTGCGAAAACGTACAGCAAAACAAAAATCAAAAAAATGAATCAACTTATTGTTGTTGTTACTACACACCTTTTTTAAAAGTAACACAAAAAATATGTCGAAAGCTGCTTCATTAACTGGAACAATCTTAAACAGAACTTGTCGTAACAATGTGTATCCCAAGAGTGATGTAAAACGTTTTCCTGTACCTGATGAGTTCATTCAGTGGAGTGTGCCTTATCCTGAATATGCCCCCCCAATTTATACGGCGCCGCATATTTCATCACAAGTATGGGCCGATCCGGACATAAATGCATCCGAATTTAAGCCTAAATGGGGACAAATAGATGGAAACATAAATCGTGCTTCCTTCAATGGTTTGTATAAAATTGATAATAAGGGTTGTCCTATCAATCCTGTAGGACGTACAGGCTTGAGTGGACGTGGCTTACTAGGACGTTGGGGTCCCAATCATGCTGCAGATCCTATAGTCACACGCTGGAAACGCGACGCTGAAGGGAAGATTGTTATAAGTCCGCAAAGTGAAAAGTAAGTTTGGAAAATGACATTCTAAAGATCTCATCATAATTAAATTAATTAGAAATATTCTACAGATGGTGGCCATTCAAAGACATGACAATAAAATGTGGGCAATACCTGGTGGTATGGTAGATCCTGGTGAAAAAGTTAGCACAACACTTAAAAGAGAATTTATTGAAGAAGCTCTAGACGGCTCGGGTACAGCCGAGCAAGAAAAGATAGAACAATTTTTTGCCAAAGGTACAGAGGTATACAAGGGTTATGTTGATGATTATCGCAATACGGACAACGCCTGGATGGAAACTGTGGCATACAATTTTCACGATGATGCTGGAACACAAGTGGGAAAAATTCAACTTACCGCTGGAGATGATGCTGCCGCTGTCAGATGGTTAGATTTGAATAAAAATATTGAATTACATGCTAATCACATTGATATAGTGAAGAAAGTTATTGATATGTTAAATGCGCATTGGTAAAGTTGAACTTTGTTTCGAACCACTAAGGTTTTTACTTTATGTTTAATAAAAAAAAATCATTATTTTTAAAACTTTAAATTTAAAGTCCATTTATTCACTACTTTGATTTTATAGATATAAAATTTTTACACTAGCGGCTTTAAGACATTTTTATTTATAAATTTAACTGATTTGGAATTTTTATTTGTTCTTAAACACATTTTTATTTATAAATTTAACTGATTTGATCTGCGTCTTGCACTAACAAGCCGGACATAATTTTATTTACCGTTAGTTTTGGCACAAACTTGCTTTTAAGCAGAGTTGTATTTTTTAGAACAGAGTCACCGTACTTCTTAATAATAATAACTGTAGACAACTTTTTCCAAAATATATAGTATGAAAAATAGCTAAATTTAAAAAATAAAATTTTGCTATGAAAAACATAAAATATTTAATTGCAGTTTCAAAAATTCAATTTAAATTTGTTTTAAAATGTTGACATTTTAAGACATATCTTTATTGATTTATCTTTATTGAGGATATATAAAGGAATAAAAAAAACTTAGATCAATGCCTCTCTAGCATATCCGCATCTGATACTTGAATTTCGGGGTTTTCCGAAAAAATTAATTTGCAATACATATTTTGATTTTCAGAATTTTTTGGTGTTTTTTTGTTCGTAATAGATACCTACACACAAACATACACATTCGTATGTATAAAAACTAAAACTTTCTGCAATAAAAATCTTTGCGTGTATGTCCCTGTCTATACCTGATAAATTTTTATCATGATAAACTTCAAAATGATTGTCAAGATAAAAAATTATAACCCCCTATCTATACTTGAGAAATATTTATCATAACAGTTAATGACATTTGTTGTCAAAACAAAGTTGTCTGAGCAAAAGCACTAACAATTGTGAATTTTTATTTATTTATTTTCTTTGAAAAATTTTTTCACAATATATGTACAAATAAATGTTTTTGCTGTCCACAAGTTAATATATGAATTTGATAGTTGAGCACATAAATATTTCCAAGTTTATTACGCGTGGAGACACCATGTTATTATTGCTTCGTGAGCATTTTTTATTTTGTAAATTGTAGCCGATTTTATGCCGCCGCTTATTATTTATATCTAAGCCGCCGATGAAATTGCTTGACGCAGGTCTCTGATGTGCAGTATAGCTGCCAGATTTAACCGTTTATTGTAATTTTGACGATTTATTGTTTCAATTATATTTATATAACAATTAGACGATATTCTTCTTTAAACTGACGATTTTCCGCATTATTAAGCATGAATAGCATTGTTTGCAATTCCATGAATTAAAATGAATGAACGATGAAATTGCTTGACGCAGGTCTCTGATGTGCAGTATAGCTGCCAGATTTAACCGTTTATTGTAATTTTGACGATTTATTGTTTCAATTATAGTAGTAGTAGTAGTAGTAAATTTTATTGAGACTTATTTCATTTTTGACACTACGAAAATCTTATAAGAGTAAAGATATATGTAACAAGGTTTCTTAGAACTATATTCGTCTTATTCTAATACACGGTGAAATGAAATGGCTACTAGCCTGCAAAATGGATGGAAGATGTAACACTATGTGTACATTATATTTTTATGAAATGTCAATGCTTGCTCGCGGCATTTATGTTGACTAACAGAGCTATGTCTGTTAAAAATAAATAAACAATACAATAAACAAACAAAACTAATATATACAATACAAACAATACTGTCAAGTAACGTTAACACAACAGTGAAATTGAACAAATCAAAATTTACAGTTAACAGAACGTTAAACCAATTAAAACCGAAAGGTTTCAAGATCGTGATCACAAAATTAATATAGTTTCTTGAAAGGGGTTCATTCCACAGAGATAGATATAAAATCGGACTCTATCTGATTTCAATAAACCATCCATAAAGCAGTCTAGAAGTCAATAAGTAGAATTTTCCGTGAAAATAATACAATTCACCACCCGTAACCCTAAAAAATGGTATTAAAATCTAGTAAACAAAATGTATAAAATATCACGTATATGTATGTATAAAACATCACAGATAAATTTGAAAAAAGTGTATATAAAATATCAGCCCCTGTGTGTTCCCTGGTCAGATTTCTTGAAGAAATCTGGCAGTTCGTAGGTGGCGTCGTCCAAGATAGTATTCTCATTGAGTATTCCAACAGGAGATAGATAATAGGGGTTATGCCAGCTGATATCCCTTTGTGAGGCAAAAATCTCGTTCATTAGATGGTTCTCATGATCAGCGAGACGGTCCACAAACTTCCTTTGTAGAGCTAGAGAATACTTGCAAAATGGAGTCACACAAGCTGTCTCATAGATGAATGAGTTGGAAAATCTTTCCGTATGATTTTTAAAGTTGCGGTTTATACATTTACGTAAAATATTTCTTTCTAGAAGTTCTATCTCCTTCGCAACCGTTGGCGATATGGAAAACCATATTGGAAAAGCATAATTTAAGACGGATCTTATTGCCACTTTGTACAGGAGGAGTTTAGTATTTTTTGGAAAATATGTACTATTCAGCAACCTAGAGAACATCGAAGCAATGCGTTTAGTTTTTGTCAGAAGTGCTCGTCCATGGCAGTTAAACTTAAAAAGTTTGTTGAAATTAACTCCAAGGTATGTTATATTGTCTTTTATTGGGATTTCTATCCCATTTAGTCTGAGAACTAGGCATTTACTTTGGGGTACCACGTATTCTGCACATTTGCCCGATGCGTTTCTAATACATATAGCTTTCGATTTTGCAGCATTTATCTTGATTCCCCATTTGTCGTAGAAATCACAGATAGAACCCAAATGTGAGGCGGTGTTTCTCAGTGCTAGTAACGGCGAATCATTGTGGCTGTAAACCAAACAATCGTCAGCATATAAGATTGCTGTGGAGTTATCTTTTGTGTGCGGAAAATCATACAAAAATATATTGAATAAGTATGGAGCAAGAATGCTACCTTGTGGTACACCACTGTTCACAGACCCGCACGAGGAAATACTGTCTTTTATTTGAACACAAAATTGTCGGTCTGTAAAGAAACTTTTAAAAAGTTTAACGATAAATGGATCTACAGCGAGTTCTACCAGTTTATACAGGATGCCTTTATGAGATGTGTAATCAAACGCCTTCTCGATATCTAGTGATATGGCCAGAGTGCAGCATCTTTTCCTCAGGTTCACTGTTACATCATCGTGGAATTTCATTAGGGCGTGTTGAGTGGAATGGTGGCGTTTAAACCCAAATTGATATGATGGAATGGGCTCGATCAGAAATTCATTTTCAAGTTTTGATTTGATTACATGCTCAAGCAGTTTGCCTATGTTTGACAGTAGTGAAATTGGACGGTAGTCCTCAGCTCTATTACAACTGCCTATCTTCTTGATTGGCAAAATTTTCGCTATTTTCCATGCCCGTGGGAAGTAACAATTATTGAGGCAGTTGTTGAAGAGAATAGTCAAAAGCTCAATAGTTGAGTCTGGGAGTTTTTTTATCAAGAAATTAGAAATGCCGTCGAGACCACTGGATTTTTTGTTTTTTATGTTCGATATGATCGATTTAATGTTGTAGACATTTGTAAAATGGTACGCATCCTCATTATCTAGTGAGTTGAACTCACTATTGAAAGAATATATATGGTGTGATATATTCTCAATATGCGAGCCTACGCGTTGAGCAAGATCGGCCACCGGATTAACGGGAAGTTTTTCCATATATATGTTGGAATAGTATTCCTTGAAATACGCAGAACATGTATCACTGTCCGTTACCGTAACGTTGTCAATACAGATATTGTGGCAAAAAGGCGATTTATGTTTCCCGACAATATTATAGACCTGTTTAAAAGCATGGGGTCCGGGTTTGATATGTTTTAGTTTGTTGTTAAAAATGTCTGCCTGCTCCATATTAACAAGATCCTTTATGATTATTTTGAGCAACTGTATTTGCTTAGAAAGTATATTATATTCGTTACTCAGTCTATTTCCATAGCGATGATATATTTTCTTCAATTCCCTTTGCCATCTATATTTAATCTTATAAAAATTTTTAATTTTGTCGGAATATAAAAATTTGCCGTTCTTAATTTCTACTTTCGTTGTATGTAGATCATGAGCAGACTTGAAACTTTCATTAAATTCTACTATAATTTGATCAATTTCAGGGTTTTCCAAATTTCTGTTATTCGGTGGCATTAAAATATTAGAACTGATAGTTAAGTCCTGTTGAAAACGTTTCCAATCGGTGTTCTTGTAGGAAGTGTGGTAATGGGGGTTATTAAGTAATATATCCGAAGCATTCATATTAATTTCCAGTTTCAAGGGAAAATGATCCGAGAACGTTGGGAGGGATGAGATCTTGTAGTTGGGGTTGTCATTATTCATCAAGGAAGTGCTTATGAGGTAATGATCTAGAAATGAGTTTGCGCTTGGAAATGACGGGGTGTTATGACAAATCCTTGTTATATCCAACGAATGGTCTTCAAGCCAGTTCTGTAAAATATTGCCGTTTTGGTTTCCAATACTATCACCCCATGCCTGATTTTTGGAGTTCAAATCGCCACCAAGAAGAAATAGGTCGAAACCATTTGCCACTAGAAGTATTTTGTCCAAACTATTGCGTAAGTTATTAGCAGAAGTGTTGCATTTTACATATAGCGATCCAACCAGGATTTTCCTGGTTGTGTTGTTTATTTTCATTTGGAGTTCTAAAAATGTACCCAGAATACTTAGGTCGTCGATACCAACTCTTTTGTATGAGATGTTATTTTTAAGTGCAATGGCTACTCCAATGGTGGAGTTATCATATACAAAGTTGTAGTTATTCAAGAAAACTTTTTTTTGTCTACGAAGATGGCATTCTTGTAGAAAACAGATGTCTATTTTGTTGCTGTTAAGGGTGTTAGTGAGATCTATTTGTCGACTTCTCTCTAAGAGAGATCTGACGTTAAATGTTAAAAAATTGATGATTCTATGGCCCATGAACTTGTTGAACTTTTTTAAGAAGGCGCAGGAACTCCCCTTTGGCTTCTACTTTTGGCATATTTTTGTACTCGTTCATGAAGTTATTGAGTTCTTGTTCTAGAGTTAGCTCTTCTGGCTCAAGAAAAAATTCAGCAAGTTTTAAAAATGTTTCAACAATTGACGGTTGAACAAGTTTGTTGTCCGCAGATGGCTTATGAAAAAAGCTTGCAAATGATTTGGCTGGATTAACTGCTGATGGAATATATTTGTTGACGTTGCTGCTAGCAGCACTTTTAATTTCTTGAGCTTCACGTAGGCGTTTTTTTTTTCTCGACACATAATTTTTGTAGAATGTGCAGCCTCGCCAATTTGCGGGGTGACCTTCTTCGCCGCAATTTACACATTTTGGGATTGAGTTGTCGTTTTTATTCCGGTTACATTCACCGGGCAAATGATGTTGGTCGCATTTCACACATTTATAGTCTGAATTACAATTTTTAGCCATATGACCCCAATGTTGACATCGTCTACACTGTATTTCTCTATCCTTTTTCTTTGGCCTTTCCCAGATAACTGACTGGCTAAGTACGAATTTTACGTGCGATATGTCGCTCAGGTTCTTGCCGGGGTGCAAAGTTACAAGAAAAAGACCTGTGTCACAATTGTTTTTCATAGAGTATGGGGTTGTAAATTTTGTAACCTTTGAGATTACATCGGGAGATATCCCATCCAGATGTGATTTTAGTTCCTCGATGTCAGTGCCGTGATATAGGCCACGTAGAACTAACGAGATTTGCTTCAGTTCTCTAGGAGTGAATGAATAAGAATTTATCCTCTTCTCCTTAAGTACCGCCATCATTTCTGTATGGACAGTGGCATCTGAAAGATAAAGTTTGCATTTATTTCTGTTAACATTCTTTATTTTAAAATTTATCTTGGGTGATTTCGCCTCCAGTTGGCTCACCAGATGTTGTACATTAATATTGTACAAAAATATAGGGGGGCAGAATTTGTTACCAATTGGTGTCGTTGAGGTGGAATTAGTTGGCTTGTTATCAGTGCCGTATTTCCTTGTAGTGCCGGCGGAGTCATCATTACTCTCTATTTCAAGGTCAGCTAGGAGACTGAATCTGTTGCTGCTAATGGGAGCAGCACCATTGTCAGGGTTTGATATGCTTTTACGTCTCCTCTTGGAATTTTGGTGTTCAACCTTGTTGTCGGTAACTTGTTTTTGAGACGCAACGTCGTCAATATCGTGGCAATCCATATGAACATATATCCATAAAATCCAAGGAAATTGTATCCCACGTATTCAGCACTGAAGACTGAGTGTTCTTAATCCTCCAAGAATTAATGTTGTACAATTTTCCAAAAATAAAATAAAATCAGCCGCTTTATGTCTTTACTCAACCTCTGCCCTGCAATTTTATATTACAACAGCTCGTTTCAATTATATTTATATAACAATTAGACGATATTCTTCTTTAAACTGACGATTTTCCGCATTATTAAGCATTATTATTGTTTGCAATTCCATGAATTAAAATGTTTAGATGTTAAATCAATGTTTGTAAATACCGAAATTTATTTGTGTAATTTTTAGAAAACAAAAATATTAAAATATTTACTATTATGACAAAATTTATTCAGAATATGACATTGCCCAATTCATCCGCTGAAGTCGAAATACTCTTAAGCCCAGTACATATATTTCAAATTGTTACGACATTGTAGTTAACCTGAATTAATAAATATGTTTAATTCAATTAAAAATGTTACAAATAAAATAAAACAAATAAACATAGATGCAAATAAATATATTACACAAGTTGAACTTTGATTTATATTTTTGCAATCATTTATTTATTAAATATATATATCGTATAAAAGACTATACATTTAAATTGTTATGTTTTCGTTTGCTTTTTAAATAAAAATTTAAAACTATCACTAAATATATTAAATTTTCCGATTTTTCTTGACGATTTTAAAAATTCGATATGACGATTATTATTTTTTTTTTTTATTGGGATTTTTTCCCTAATTCATCTGGTAGCCCTGGTGTAAAGTGACAAAATCAGCGTTGCCAATTTAGCGCTTTTTAATAACCCAAAACCCGCATTTTTGCCTGCTAGATATTTTTTGGAAAAAACGCGGTAGATTGGCGCGTTTCGCTTTAATATAAATTTGTCCATGTTTTGGATGGAAGATATTCATTTTTATATTAAATGTCCTCCTTTAGGTTTGCCAACGTTGTGTCTAGTTAACATCTACTCAAAACTTTGGTAAAATAAGTTGGGACGTAATCAAATCAGAACAAAATTTCAATTTATTTACAAATATTTCTGTTAATAAAAATATTACATTACTTTGAACCGAGGTTTTTATATGAAAATATTCATAATTTTTAGCGCGTTTTGAGGTGCAGCACGCCGCGTTTTGATGATAAGTAGTTGGCATCACTGGTAATACATTTATTATTTTTTATTATTCAGTGATTGACGTCGGTGTGAAGAAGAAGTGTAGAGTTAACAAAAATGGCTGACGTTGTTGAAAAGGAGGAGAAAACAATTGCCGAAGATTTGGTAGTAACCAAATATAAATTGGCGGGTGAAATAGTCAACAGTAAGTGGAAAACATAAATATATTTAAAAAATAAAATATTTTAATAAAATGTGGTGCTGCAAATACGATGATGATTCGTAAAATCCAGAATAAATACACCAACGCCATTGTTGTTGTCGCTTGAAAAAGCGAAAGCCACGCGGCGCTTCTGCCGTTAGTCGGGTGTACATAACCTAATTTATTACATGCATATCGTAAAAAATTTTATAGCGAGTATCCGAAAAAAGTTAAAGAATGTAAAAAAAATTATTTTCTATTATTAGTTACTAGTTTTATATTTTGTGTAAATAGCGTGGTAAAAGATTGCAAAGTGCGATTAGTAACCGGTCTGGCCGAAATTGCTTCGATGTATTTGTAGAATGCAATTGCCACGCTGTGTATTTCTTTGTTTCCAAAAATTATCTACATATGCATAATATTTATTTAATTATTTTACTGATTACTGATTATTTTTTCTTTTATTTGCACTTAGGAACTTTGAAGGCTGTCATTGATTTCTGTGTTGTCGGTGGATCTGTGAGAGATATATGCACAAAATCGGATGCTCTCATCACTGAAGAAACAAACAAAGTAAGATAAAGCAACACCCATACAAAAGAAAGCCAATAATAATGCAGTCGGATTTTAAAATTTTAGGTCTACAAAAAAGAAAAGGAATTGAAAAAGGGAATTGCATTCCCCACCTGCCTGTCTGTGAACAATTGCGTTTGTCACTTCTCACCGTCCAAAAATGATCCTGACTATCTGTTGAAGGATGGAGATGTTGTTAAAATGTAAGTTTATCTATATCTATAATTTATTAAAAATATATTGGAATAATTATTTATTGCTCTTGCTTTGATTTTTAAAAAAACTATAAACACGTAATTTCAATTGATCAATTTCACGTTTTAAAGATTTCTTATTTATTTCTTAGTGACATGGGTGCACACATCGATGGTTTTATTGCCGTAGCTGCCCATACTATCGTTGTAGGAGCAACTCCCGATAAAAAAGTGAGTGGTCGTCAAGCTGATGTAATTCTAGCTGCTTACTGGGCTGTACAGGCTGCCCTAAGACTACTTAAAGCCGGAAACAACGTAAGTGTAAACATTTAACCCATCTCCATGACGCTCATTCCACAAAATGTGTGTGCAAGCAACGGATTGTTTTCAATAATATTTACTCAATTGAAAACATCTCAACACTTGCCTAAAATAAACTAAAAAATCCCATTGAAATAAACTGTAGCAAAGTTTTTCAAACGAAATTTTGCTTAATTTCTTTAGGATACAATTAAACCCACACATCTAATTTAATATGTTCTGCTGTTTTTTTCTATACAAATCTGATTTCACTGTATATTTTATTCATTAATAGAATTATGCCATTACCGATGCTGTTCAACAAATAAGTGAGTCCTACAAATGCAAACCTATTGAAGGTATGCTCAGTCATGAATTGAAACAGTTCAAGATCGATGGCGAGAAGACAATCATTCAGAACCCTAGCGAAGCTCAACGTAAAGAACATGAAAAATGCACCTTTGAGAAACACGAGGTCTATGCCATCGATGTTATTGTCAGCTCTGGCGAGGGTATTGGTCGTGAGAAGGATACAAAAGTGTCAATTTACAAAAAGACCGATGAAAACTACATGCTTAAGTTGAAAACATCCCGTGCTCTTTTGGCTGAGGTAAGATGTTCTATAAATTAAAATTGATTATTAAACAAATAACAATGTAAGAAATTGTCAGTGATTATGAAACTGCGCTTGAGGGTAGGATGTTGATAAAGTGCTGAGAGTGCAACAGTTCTGTTTGCGTAACTGTTTCCACTTATGTTCCTCTTATTTAGGACATACTTGGCGTACTTTTGGCGCTGCATTGGCTGAAACCCAGAGATTGTAAGATTATGAGATCTGAGACAATTTCTACAACATATTTAATTGTGGCTAACACAATTTGTTTTTAAAGATATGTTAAACACCATTTTTTCTATTTTTTTCGTTTTCTTATTCTGATGGACTGTGTGTGTCGCGTCCTTAGGTGAAAACAAAGTTCGGAAATATGCCTTTTAATATTCGCGGCTTTGATGAAGAGACTAAAGCTCGTATGGGTGTCGTTGAATGTGTGTCACACAAAATGATTGAACCCTTCCAAGTGCTGTACGAGAAGCCAAGTAAGTTTAATATAAATTCAAACGATATTAATATAGTCTCGCGATATGCAAGGATTAATTCCGTATTTGTTGCAAAATAGCCTGTGCGGCCAGACACCTTGCTAGAATAAAATTTATTTTGAGATTTTTTAAGTTCGTGTCATTTATTCGAATTTGATAAAATTTTGAACTAAAATAAATCTTTTTTAAATTGTGAGTGAATTTTTAATAGGGACGAAGTTGATAATTGGAATCGAGATCAGAATTTTATATCGATCGATAGTGAAACTACTAGGGCCTGTTTTTGTAAAATACCTTATCAGCGAAAGTAAATCGAAAATAAGTTTGTAATTTTTATTCCGTTTGGAATTTACACATTTTTTAAACAATTGTTTGTGTAAGCGGGCGGGAACCAAAACCCCGAAAATTTTTGCGTAATTCTATTTAAATGAAAATGTTTACGGATTTCAATAATTTAAGGTTTAATTAGACGTGTCATAACCGTAACCATATAAAACAGCTGTTCGAACCGAGCTTATGGGCAACAATGTATTTGATTATTGGTGACATGCCATAACGCCATAGCCATAACAGTAAAATGGTTATGATATGGCTATGGTTACGGCTATGGAGATATGGTAAGGCAAGACTAATTGAACCTTTACTAAATTGAACTTGTAGCCCCCAAAATATAATATACCACCAACTCGGATAGGAAAATACTCGAACGGGAATGAGAATAAAGGCATTTATTGTAATAAAATTTAGTAAAACTGATCTAAACCGACCAGATATGCAAGGATTAATTCCGTATTTGTTGCAAGATAACTTGTGCGGCCAGACACCATGCTATAATAAAATTTATTTTGAGATTTTTCATGTTCGTGTCATTTATTCGAATTTGTTAAAATTTTGAACTAAAATAAACGTATTATGCTCAAATGTTAAGTAAATTATTAGGTGGGATGTTTTTTCTGACGGGCGAAGTTTAGAAGACCATGTGTAATAACGGTAAATCCCCAGATTCTCTGGCATAAAGTGAACTTGCTACCCCCAAAATGTAATATACGTTAAAATTTCTTACTCAATATCAAATAAAATTACGATAAAATTTACTCGATAGCAAATGCGGTAAAAAAGTCGAAAAGTTTCGAACTTTTTAAAATTTTTATTTTTATGAAAAGTAGACTTTTAATGTAAAAAATATATGGCTGCAAGATTTTTTGATGAGAAACAACAAAAATTAAAAATAAAGAAATTTACTGTTTTGGAATAACGTAATCGATTGTATGACTTTTTGCGAAATAAAAGTCTTTTTCGAGTTTTCGATTTTGTTCAGCAAAATGTCGATTGTTCGAACAATCGAACGAGATTCTTTCGAAACAACTTACAAAAAATAAACCACCAGATCGGAATTAGAAATTTAATTTAATAAATTACTTAGCCGTTTTTAAGAAATTTGAATTATTTCCCGCAAAATTAAATCTAAAATGATATTTAAATTTTTTGTTATTTTAATTTCAGGTGAATATGTGGCTCAATTCAAACACACTGTTTTATTGATGCCTAATGGAGTCAATTTAGTAACTGGCATTCCCTTTGATATTGATAGCTTTGTTAGTGAACACAGCATAGCCCAACCTGAATTAAAGGTACATACAAACCGACTGCTCTTCAGAACCTCAAATGCTTTATAAACAAGTTTTGTTTTTAAATTTTGTTTATAGGAACTTGTTAACACTCCCCTGCAGCCACCTAAAAAGGGTAAAGGACATGCCAAGAAGAAGGCCGCTGGTGCAGACACTGCCACTTCAACACCGGCTCCTGTGGAGACCAAGGCTTGAAAGCAGTAAATCAACAATTGCTATGCCTTTTGCTATATTCAAAAATATTAGAGCAACTAAAGCAATACATTTAAGTATGGAAGAAACACTTTAACTGAAAGAAAACTCTGCAACAGAAACCCTAACAAAAACATACTACAATTTACTCATTTATCATACCAACCAATCAACCAACAACCCCTTCCCTATAAATCTAACAACCATTTTGTGTGGGAGAGGTTATTGTTGTAACAAAAACAACTATCTTCTGCATATTACGCCGCCAGCGTTACTAAATTTAAAACATCTCTTTTTTTTATATTTTTATTCAGTCCAATCGAAACAAAACAAATTTCATTACGTATGTGTACAGTAAAACTAAAACACAAGGAAAACAAAAACTGTCGTTTCAGCATTATTGTAATATCTATCCCAAAAGGATATTTATTACGAATTTTTATTTGGATAATTTTCAAAATTATCTAAAACTTGAATTCGTTTTTTATTGTTTTATAAAATTATTGAAAATAATTTAAAAAAAAAAAACTAAACATTTTATTAGAAATAAAATCATTAAAAACTAAAGAGAACATTTTTGTGAAATGCTTCAAAAGCAACTTTCTTTTCCTTTTGTTAGTCTAAATAAACAATTGGAAGTTGAATAACAAGGTAATGAAAATGATACGACGACAGGCGGCTTTTGAAAAGAATCAAATCAAACCAGATTGACTGTATTATCAATGTATCAATATTAAAACAAAAAAACTTTACTTAAGATTTTAAATGAAATAAAGAGAGGAGTATGTATGTGTTATACGTATTTCCTTACAAATGGAAATGAAAATAATTTAATGTTTTTTTTTTTTTTCTTGTTTTATTACAGTTTAGTTTTACTTATTTTTTAAGAAGCAGTCTCATTTAAGGTATAGAAAACTAAGTGTCTGTGTAGATGTGTGTTATTTGCGTGTATTAGTATGATAGTGTGGGAGTTTTTGTGTGTGAAAAAGTTTAGGTTCGCACCAAGAAGAGGAGAAATTTTATTTTTCGTTCACCGTCCTATATTTTCTTTTTTTGTATTTTTTTTTTTTTTTTTGTCAAGCCTTTGCAAAAAATTATATTGGCGGGCGGGCGTTTGTGTTAGTTAAAGTTTAACTTGTTTTTCTTCTATCAATTATATAATTTAATATTAGTTGTTAGATTGAGATAAAGAAAATTCCATTGCTCTCTTGAAAAGAAAAAGAGGAGAAAACAAAAATAAAAACACTTATTTTTAATATAAAGTAATAACGTAACGTATTGTATGTGGTAGTAAAGTAACACTTTGATTTTGTTTGTTTCTCTTCGTAACTGCTTATTAAATTTCAGCGTCTTATTTGATTTGTTGCTGGATGACATGTTGTTCAATGATTTGTTAATCATCCGCCATGGAACTGTTGGCATCCACTGGCGGAGACGCTGTTGTGGCAGGGCTATCTAGATAAATCTTAAGGGCACGCTCGCGACGCGGTGAAAATCGTGATGAGGACAAGCAACCCAAACGATCTAAACGTATTTTCTCTTTGGTGCTCATTTCTCGTCTTTCCTCGGTGGTCAGTTCTTTCATCTCGGCCTTGTCGTCCCTAAAATGGCGATTGCCATACAAATTACTCAATCCTCCTCAAATTTTAATCGGATGCTTCAAAATATACTTACTTGTAAAAGAACAGATTACCACTGACCGCACTACTGAGGGGATACTTGTCCAATGTGGATGGCACGGAAAACCAAGTCATTGCACTATTTATTGTCAGCAAAGAGACATTAGTGTAGGGAAAGTATCCATTGACCTAAGGGTAAAAATAAAAAAATTAAATTGTCTTCCAAAATTCTTTGAGAATTTCTACCTTTGTGTAGGCTACATTATCCTCAGGTATACCCGATAATTTGGATATAGTTTGACGCATTTCACTGTTTTCTAAAAAAATAAATAAAAAACAATCATATTTATACATGCAATAGAACAAGTGAGAGAGAGAGTGTTGTATTGCTCTGTGCCGAATCTTATATAACTTTCTAATTTGTATCAAATAAAAGAAATATTAGCAAAATGTTGTTTAGGTTAATGAAATTAGACACAAAAATTACTAAAAGATACCCAGCAAATAAAGAGCGAGATGTACCAGGGGGTTACTGCGTAACTGAATTCGAAAACGAAAATG
Source organism: Calliphora vomitoria (assembly GCA_942486065.2). Classification (NCBI taxonomy): domain Eukaryota; kingdom Metazoa; phylum Arthropoda; class Insecta; order Diptera; family Calliphoridae; genus Calliphora; species Calliphora vomitoria. Next base: position 11,597,040 of record OW818031.2, on the reverse strand, counting down.
TTTGAAATTGTGTGCTAAATACATTGTAATTCGAAACGATATCCTTTCGAATCGAATTAGGGAGTATCCCCCAGGTAGTTATATAGCGGATAAACTGGAGCGTTACACTGGATGATGCCGCAGGATTATAATGAAGAATATCTTGCTCCGGTCTAACAAAGCAGACTCAGCTGTAGGATCACCAGGGACTAAATACGGACCTGTATAAGCGTAGTGTTAGGGTATGATCACGCGTTACTGCCCAGTAAAGACTAGAATGAACAGGACAATAGCATTCTGGACTTCTGTAGAATATGCGGAATCGAGGAGTTGTAGATTGTGGAGAATATTACCTGCCAATGCCTGAGGATTCAACGCCAAAGGTTTAGGCGGTTATGTCGTCAATTTCACGAGAATCTGGAAAATGTCGGGGTTGAAATCCAGATAACATGTTCGGGTTAATTAACGCATTGGATTTTTATACAGTCGAACTTCCCTATAATGAATCTTAACGGGACCAGAAAATCACTTCATTATATAGAAACTTCATTATACAGAAATTATATTTTTCCCCCACTTTTTATTTAAAATAATTAGGCATATTAGTTTGGGTTACACTTTTCCATTTTTCTTCCACATCAAAACCTTGTAATACCAAATAACAAAATCATTATATAAAAATTATATTTTTTTCCATTTTCATTTAAAATAATCAGGTACTTTAGTTTGGATTACACTCTTCAATTTCTCTTCCTCAACAAAACCTTCTAATACATTAAGAGATTTAAATGCATTAGTCGGCACGTTACTCCTCATCTCCACAAAAGTACTTTTTGCTACAATACCATGCCGTTTTTTGAATTTGTCTAACCATCCTGTGCTAGCTTCAAAATCTTCGTGTCCTAATGCATCAGCGAACTCTTTGGCTTTTTGCTTCATTAATTGTCCAGATATAGGAAGATTCCTACCACGCGCGGCAGTTACCCATTTGAGCATTGTTTCATCAATATCCTCAAAAAAGCAGGTTCGAAGCCTTTTGCGTTTAGTGCTCAATTGCTCGTCTTCTACATTTTTTAGAATCACAGCCTTGTTTTTTTAAATATTTGATAATGTGCTGGGAAGAATTCCAAACTGCCTAGCCACATCTTTTTTTTAATCCTTCTTCAACTTTATTAATAATTAATAATTTTTTTCAAGAGAAATGCTACTTCGCTGTGTCATTTCCGATCACTAAAAACCGGAAACTGATGTCAAAATTGTTATTAATGTGGCTTTCTTCTTTTTTTTGTTCTTATTTTCCTTTTTTGGGAATCCCCTCATTATATGTGGCATCTTTCTCGGTACACAGAGTTGTTAGTATGCGTAACAGAAAATTGTTTGAAAAATTCATTATATGGAGACAAAAACGCATGTGAGTCAAATATTACACCTGCAAAATTGCTTCATTGTATAGAAATCTTCATTGTATGGAAATTCATTATAAGGAGATCAAAAACAATGAAATTGGAACGGAAAAAGTTGTGTGTTTGAAATCAATTCATAATAGGGAGAGCTTCATTGTATAGAAGTTCCCTATAGAGAAGTTCGACTGTATTAGGACTTTTGAGGACTGTTTATCTATTCTATGTAATATATACAGGATGCTCCAAATACAAGTATCTCTTTAAAAATGAAATAAAATAAACTTAACCAAATTTATTTTTGTATATTATGGCTTTATTAGAAATAACAAATATTCTCATTATTTATGGAACTCGATTTTATTCATGATGCTGCCGCGGATGGCTTCGTAGTATCTTTTTCCCAAGAAAGTCTGAAAGGACTTCGCCAAGTCGGTTGATAACACGATTACCGAACTTGTGCACAAAATATTGATTGTATCCAAAATATGGAATCTTCCATTTCAGTCCGTAATCATGGATCTGTAGCGCTCGCCGTTAACCAAAATGGCGTTTCCAGCAGTTGCACATTTTGCGGCACCATGAGTATTTTCCTTGTGAATTCAAGCTTGCGTACATCAGTTGCGGTCGGTGCTTCATTTCGGCCAAAACATCATGAAACGCACAATTTGGTCAACACAGTAATCACTTCGGAAATAAGTTTGCAATACGTTGGTTAAGCGAAAAGCGACTTTTTGGTCCGCGGTGGTATGATACTGACTGACAGTAAATATTTCAAATAGAAACAATCTATCAGTGGCAAAATAACATTATTTAAGAAGATACTTGAGTTTGCACCACCCTGTATATATTTTTATCATTTCTTATCATCATTCTCTATATTCTTCGAAATACATTCACAATGTATTTCTACACTACCCTTCTGATGTAGATTTATGATTCTTACGATGCATAAACTATTGTTCTTACGAATATTTACCGAGCTCAACTAAGAAACTTAATAGCCTATGTTCGTCTAAATCTAACAACCACATAACCTCATTCGTCCATATGTTCTATTCGAGGTCATAGGTCACACCAATCAGGGTTTTCTATGAATAGGAGTTATTCAAAATGTTTAAATAATAGAATTTTCTATATTTTGGTTGCAACAAACTTATCTTTTCTCTACACAAGAGCGGAGAATATACATATGTAAAAAAACGAAAAATGCAAACCTCTTCAAACTTACTATGTAATGTGACTTCCTGAAACTTGTCCAATTGTAAAGTATCCGGATGCCAACGGCGCACAAATATTGTTAAACTGTTGTCGTCGGTATTTGCAATGGCGTCATCTTCACACTCTTGTACAATTAACTAGAGAGAAAAGAAAAAACGAAAAAACCGTACCTACATAACTGTTTGCATAACAAACTTTGTTAATGATCCCCTACCTCAATTGACGCTGTTGAACGAATATCACAACCAAGCGTTTCGTCATCTGTGAATATTTTGATGGGACTGCGACCGCCCTTAAGCCACAGACGACAATTTTGAACAGTTAAGCTCTTGTATTTGGCGAGATCAATACGTTGCAGTTTGGCAACCAAATTTACTTTAGCTGCCGACACAGTCATGGAGTCCGTATATATCCATTCACACACGCACGGCAATCGTCCAGACTCGTTGTTCAGCTCGGACAAACGCATAAAGAATATTTTGGCCTTGTGTTCCTCCGGCTGTAATTCCTTGCCTAGTTCCACGAACAATGTTTCACCTTCACTGAAGTAGACAAGCGTCTCTGACATCATGTTTTTGAGGCTCTTGTCATGTTTGCGGTTTAATTGGAAGTAGTTATCAGGCACTTGAATTAGACGCTGCACATGGCTCTTAAACGTACTCAGCTTCATGTGTGAGTCTACTAGAATTTTGTAGCTAACTACGGGTTTTCGCGCCGCTTCCTCCGAACTATCTGGATCCATGTAGTGATGTCTGCTGGAGTTGGCTATTGTCGTGTCCACGCCTTCTAGTTTAATGGCATGGAAGAATTGTGGTGCTTGTGGGACGATGGGTGATAATTCAGGCTCTCCATGCGAATAACCGTTATAAAAGGCATTGATGCGATTAATGGAGTCCTGACGGTTCTCCTCCTCAGGACTTGACAGCTGGGGAGAATGACTAGTACTAGAGATTTGGCTATCACCATCACCACGGTGTTGTATATTTTCCACCAATGTGCGATCACCGTCACTCAGACTGCTGTCTTCAGAGTTTGACTCGTGGCCGACATTTGAAGCAGCTACTGCAGATTCACTGAACCCATTTGTTAAACCTGAACAGTTTGTGTTGTTGTTGTTGTTTGCGGTAGGCGTCTGTGCTGCAGTACTACTACCAACTGTAGATTCCTGTACAGCTGCACCGGCAGGGGACAACTGTTCGTGCGTTTCGTTAGCTGGTATTCCGATAATTTCTAAGTTTGTGGGATCGGTGTTGGGGACAAATAAGTACAAGTAGGTGATGTCTTTGAACCGTGATCTGGCCATTTCTTGTAATTGTAGTTGGGCTTCTTTAGTGGGCATTGGATCGTAGGCCACAAATGCATTTCCGTTACGCTGAAAAGTTGCAACCAACAGCTGATCCTCCTTCACATGTAAGCGCACAGCAATAGAGTGTCGTAGAGTGTCGTTGTTTTCAAAGGTTTTTGAATATACGAAGAATGGTCCGTCCATCTCCATTGTTGTCAAATTAACCATGTATACATACCAAGTCGAGCCTCCTGGTTCATAAATCTCAAATTCTTGCCCATCCGCTTTGTATTCCAACAAAAATCCAATAGTTTCCTCGTTATCGCCCTGTATCTCTTCTAACGTGGGATTTTTTATGTTCTCAAACGAACGAAGAATTCGCTCGGCTGGCGGATCATAGGCCACGAGACGGCAGTGCGACAAAGGAGCAAACTGTTCAACGGACAACATTTGGAAGGCTGATTCCAGCACAACATTTATGTCGAATTTTTGCGAAACATAAACTCGAGTCATTATCAATTTTTTCATCTTGGGATTATAAAAATAAACTCGAGGTTTGATTTGCTCCGGCAAGGTGAGATCCGTAATTGGACGATGGCGAACGCTTCCTCGGCTGACACGTGTTTCCTCCTCTTCCTTCAGTTTCTCCGTCAGTTTTGTGATGTGTTCGGGGAATTCTGCGGACTTGACACACTTTTCATTCTTCTTTGCATCAATTTGTCTATACATTAACATGTATGCGTTTGTACTCGAACTGTAGACGCTGGAGTAGTAGGATTTACTCGAACCGCCACCAAATGACTTTTGAATGTCTTCTTGTGTTATCTACAGCAGATTTATGTTTATACGAGTATAATAAATTTTAAAGTTTTTTTTAAGTAATTAGTGAATGACTTTGCTACTTACGGGCGATACAGATTGATCGTTGAAGCAATACCATTCGTTGTTATCGAATTCCTTGATGTATGCATAGTAATGACCACCTGATGCGCTGCCTGAGTGTATCATAATGGCAAATAGTTCATAGGTAAATGGTCCCAAATCCTGTTTCAAGTTCTGTTCACTGTTTACCCGATTACGATGGTCTGTGCTGGAGCTCATGTCGATGCCCTCGTCCTGCTCTTCATCGTTAACATCTGTGTCGTTTTGTGTAGTTGAGCTGGCTGTAGTGCCCACACCACTACTCCAATTGTCTTCCTCCATTGCAGAACCACTGTCCGTTGTGCTGCAGTCGTCTGTAGGTGCCGCTCCATTGCCGTTGGGAGTTGATTCCGATTCTTTGGAGTTAACAAATGTGTTTAAATTGAGCGTTTGTGGGAAAGTTACTCTGAAACATAAAGAAAAATAAGTTGGAGTAGTAATACATTTCAGTTTCCATCAACCGACTTACTTGTCATTCAGTTTAATGCGATGCATTGTTGAGTAGTCAAAGTCGAATCTCTTGAGATGCAGCGTCAAAATATAAGGAAAGTTCTTGAACTTTAGACCTTTGTGGGCATCACATTTCTTGTTACATTTTTCGCAAAAGTATTGATTATTACCATCCAATGTCTCTGGCTGAACAAAAGCTCTGATAGCTTCTTCAATGCTGCCATAGGCAGCTTGACTGCCGAAAGGACGCACAGGCAGCGGTATATCTAAAAAGGTATCAGCGCGAGTCTTTTCCGTATTACACTCTAAACACTTGACATAATCAATCATTTTGCCTTCGTATAGGTTGGAAATGAGGTTGGCCTGTTTTGTGTTTTTGAATTTGTGTTCCAAGGCGTCGAACATAACACGACATAATTCCTGGATATCATGTTGCTGCCAGGCTTCCGATGAATTCCAACCGAAACTGCGAGTCAAATCGGTTGTCTCTACTGCGGATTTTTTCGACGTCTTAAATTTACCAAAAGAAAAAAGTCAAAATATGTAATGTTAAAAATTGTATGCTTTAGTGAATATAATATTCTTACTTGTAAGTTCAGGAACAGCTTTTGCAATTGGTAGGGGATATTTTTGGCTTCGTTGTCGTTATCGAACTCCCAGCGGTATAAAGCATTGCGGAACTCCGGTGTCATGTAAAGAGCTTGTAAAAGACTGTTCAAATAGCAAGTCATGGCTTGGTTAACAAGGCCGACATAACCATTGTTAGTTGGTGCCGCCATTATGGCTGCTGCAGGTGCGGGCAAAGGTGACAATGGGTACTTTTTTGTGGCATCTTCTAAGCTGTCAGATTTGTCACGGTACCTTGAGTTCGTTTCTTGGACAAAATGCAAACCTGATGTAGATGAGGAGTCATGAGTCAGCGATAAAGGACCTCCACACTGCATTGGCTCCGTTTCCGTGGGACTGGCAGAGGCACCCAGTGCTAAATCATCGTCCGACAAAGGATCTGGTTCTGACATTGGGCTCAGATTTAAAGAGTCCGTATTGGTTTCATTCGTTACTGTAGTCATCGACGATGGAGACGATAACGTGTTTGTACTTGCCAGTGCTTCATCATTCATGGGTGCGTTACAACTATTGCTGTTCGTTAGAATTTGGCTTGGATGATGCTGGCTGTTTGTTAGGGGTCTGCCATTCAGGGCTTTAACACAAGTGGCAATGTTATTATTATCTGTTGCCCCCGCTGTTGTTGTTGTAATGGTTGTAGTTTTCTTATTGTAATTATTATTTAGAAAATTGCTTGGTGGTAGTGGTGGCGGCTGAGGTGCTGTTTTTAGTGCAGTAGCTGGTGCGGCGCAGGCGGTTATTGTAGTGCTACTACTACCATTCGTTATGAGCTTCAGCGATGATTTTGATGGGAATTCATAGCGTTTCTTTGTATTACCATCCCATTTGCCTGAAGGTAGAATTACTAAAACATTTTTAGTCTGTGGCTCGAAGCCACCAACTTTGTAGATCAACTCGTTTTGATGTTCATTTAAATACACCAAATCTCCACCAGATATCGGCTGCATTAGCAGTTCAAATTTATCATAGTGATATTGTGTTTTAATGTCACCAATCACTTTACCCACTGTGTATGCTGGACGAACTACAATATTAATTTTCTTTTGCTCTGAATTTGGTGTTTGGTCATATACGACACATTGTGTCGTTTTATCATGGCCACTAAATTGGACCATATCGTTATATTCCGAATTTTCTATACAAACAAAAAAAAAAAAAAAAACAGTCAAAGACCAAAATTAATATGGGAACAAAAGAAAAATTATTAATACTGTAATTAAAATGTAAATTGAAATCAAATAAAAAAAAAAAACAAATAAGAGAGCTATGTATATTTAGTTGTGCCGAATCGTATATACCCATCACCAAAGTATACTTTAGAATATACATATATTGAAAATAATTTGTTCACCAAATTTTCGATTTTGACCCATAGTTGGACCGAATTTGTTTGATCGTTGGTCTATCATTAGATATCCACATTGTCTATGTTAATGACTTAGCAATATATATTAGAAATAGGTCAATACTCGAAATAGTCCTGATTTTTTGCTTACACATATTCATATATATCAGCCATTTGTGGTCCGAGATACTATATGTGCATGAAATAACTAAATGTTTCCAAATTGATCGGGATTCGAAATCATTATAAATGGCTTTATTTTTATTTAAACATGGTTATTCAATTTATTATTATTTAGTTAACTCGAAACTATGTTTTCTGATTTATGACAGTCTTGTTGCGAATTGGGCGAACTGTAAAAATCTTTATGATTCAAATCAAACAATTTACAAGTACATACTCAAAATAAAAGTTTACTATAAAATTCTCAATTGTTTACCGGTCTTTTCGCAATTTTTACTACAAATTATAATATACATTCATATGATTAATAAATATTTATGTACATACTATATACTATGTATGTATGTACATATGTATAAATAATATTTGTATATGTAACAGATTTCTGTGTATACATACTCAGTATATATTCAACAGGAAAAACGAAATTCCTCTGCTACATTGCAAAATATTTTTGGCACTTGTCCAATGAAAATAAATAAATTTCCAAAAAAGAAGTACATATTGGGAACAAGTGAAAAAGTCGATCTTATCACATTGTGTCATCAAAGTAGTATTCGACTGCAATTGTGATATGACACGATCATTAGCAAAGGGTCATCCTCGTTTTCTGTTAATATCAGAAGAAAGATGTGTTTTTAATAACACAGCAATGTATTATTGTATGAAAGTGTATGACTTTGTATGACTTTGTATTAATAATTTAAAATGTAATTTTGGATTCGTCCGAACTTTTTATTATTGAATCTAAAAATGTTTATTTGTTGTGATTCATTTTTTTTATTCCTTTTTTGTAATTTTGGGATATTTAGCAAGGTTCGTGGAAATCGAACTTTTTAATATTGAATCAAAAAATCCTTATTTTGTGATTGAATTATTTTTTATTCAGTCAAAAATAGTAATAATATTTCCTACCTTTGTATAATTAAAAGTTTCACATTAAGTAAATTGTCACACTGATTCAGTTCTTCAATTCCGGTTACCGAACAGATACGTGAACTTTAAAGTGATAAAAATGTAAATCACGACTGACGCTACCAATGTTAGTTAGCAACAACTATGCCGCTGTCCTGTAAACCGAATCCTAGTACGATTTCAAAACGTGCTGGAGAAATACACACAGATTACTCGAAGTTACTTAAATATCATATATAGTTTCCAAAAAGCCGATAAATTTCAAAACCGCGGTTTCGGTTTTAAAAAATAGAAAACCGATCGGTTTCGGTTCGGTTTTTTGATAGTTTATTAAATATTAACCTCCATATGCATAAACAATTTTTAAATTTATTAAAGGTTTATAAAACAAATTTTCCATACAAAATTTGTTTTATAAACCTATTTATATATAAATTTAAAAACTGTTTATGCATATGGGGGTAAGTGTTATAGCAACAAAATCAGTTGATAATATAGGAAATGCTATACAAATTTAAAGTTCAAACTTGACGGGTGTTTAAGAGGATAAAAGAAAATTGGTACTTTTTCTTTTAATGGTACTCTTTTAATATATTAAGTTAGCTTATATACATTAATGTTGGCTAATACGCTTCTCAGTAAAGAAACAATCAAGAATAGGGTGCTCAATTGTATTATGATACCAAAAATGGATAACAAAACCAAACTAAGGAGTATTTTTTCGTTCTTCAAATAGTACTTTTTGAATTTTCTAATAATAAACCTAAAAATTAGGTACATATGATTCCGAATGAGTTAGAATTCACAAAACGTGACTTTAGTGGTACCTTTCTTTAGCATTTTCTATAATGATGGACCCAGAATCATGATATTGAGTGGAAATACAAAATGTGGGTCTAAATGGTAGTTTTTTTATTATAATAATACGTTTCGAATGAGCTAAAATCCACATTACAATGAATCAATAAACTAAAGACATGTTATCCTGAATTAATATTAATTCTCAAAGGGAGACTTAATAGTACTATTTCTTTCATCCAATTGGGGTGCCGAAGCACACCGGGCCAGCTAGTACTCCATACTTTTATCGGGTATTTGAAAATAACTAAGTCTTTGTTACAAAAATGTTGCGTTATTTTTTTAAATTAAAGAAATAAACTGTCATTTGAAGTTTAATTGTCAGGAAATACTCGTATGATCAATATTTTTAAATGAGTTTGTGTCATTCCGTATTAGCAGGTTTCCTTGCTAGCCTGCTACATCATCTGAAGCAATTATTGTAATACAATTTAAAACATTTAAAGAAATCTTAAGATATTTTTACCGATTTTTTTTTAGAGGATAAAAGGTTTGTTTCTCATTTCTAAATTTTGAATTTTTCTACTGAAAATAGATTAAAAGTAAAAACTGAAGAATAATTGTCGGTTTCGGTTTTAGTCCATGAAAATCCGCGGTTTCAGTTAAAACCGAACTGGAAACTCTAATATATACCAATCGAAAGAGTTTCTTTTTTTGTAAATTGGCTGAGAAACTTAAAATCAGTTTATATTCAACTATGTTACTGGCTTATAAAGTTGCCTAATAAAGACTACATACAGTGGCTCAAAGCCAAACCCGTACACTAGGAAATTGTTTATATATCTCTTAATTTCGGCTTACCTGTTATAGTTATATAAAAAGTGTGTTTGGGAGGCTAGTAGCTTATGTAATTATTTATTCAATTCATATGTAAAATAAAAGTAAAACCATTTAAATAACACTGTAAATAAGAATAAACTAAATAGTCCTTTAAAAGCCAAACTGGTACATTAACATGGTATGCTAAAAAAGTAACAACAACATAAAAATTAATACTCTGTATGGTATCCTTTTGCTTGAATAAGCATTTATGGTCTCTTAGGCATACTTTCCACTAGTTTGCGGCAAACGGTGGGATCAATATTTTTCCATTCCTCAATAAGAACTCTTTTCAATTCTTATTTAGAGGAAATGTGGTGTTGTCTCACTTTATTATCGAGGTAGCTCCAAAGATTTTCGGTGGGGTTGATGTCAGAGCTCTGGACAGGTGTCTGCATTACATGAGGACAATTGTACAACAACCACGACCTGACATTGTAAGTTTTATGTTTATGTCGTTATCCTGGTAGAAGTAGTAATTATTTGAAAGTTTTAAAATTTCTAAATACATTTTTAGGTCCATTATGCCTTCGATGAAATTAAGAGAACCAGGACCAGCTGTCAATAAAGACCCTTAAACCGTCACCGATCTACCACCATGCTTTACAGTAGATTTAACATGTTTTGGTAAGTATGGTTTTCCATTACAGCCAAATATGTTCAATTTTCTCTGGTCTGTAAACAATTAATATTTTCAAAAAGAAAAATTCTTTGATTTGTGTAGTTTGGCGAAGTTTAAGCAGTCCTTTTTATTTCTCTTCAAATTCGATCTATTGAGTATATTCCGGAAAGTTTGGGCGCAAGTTATCTTTCCCGTTGTGGATTCCGCAATGGACGTAAGTTTGGAAGAGCATGCAAAGAGATCCTTTTTACACGCTCTAACAATATTTCGCTCTTCAGCTTCACTGAATATTTTATTGTGTGCTTTTTTGGTTTTCCACAATATAATTTTCCGACCCTATAAAGTATATATATTCTGAATCATTATATATAGCGGAGTCGATTTAGCCATGTCCGTCTGTCTGTCTGTTGAAATCAATTTTCTGAAGACCCCAGATATCTTCGGGATCCTAATCCTCAATAATTCTGTCAGACATGCTTTCGAGAAGTTTCCTATTTAAAATCAGCAAAATCCGTCCATAAATAACGGAGATATGAGCCAAAATCCGAGACAACGTCTATTTTTGGCCTATTTTTTATCTATATCTCGATTACTAAGTTATAAATATAGACAATATGGATATCTAATGATAGATATTTCAAAGTCTATTGCAACGATGTATATAAGGCCTACAATGGGTCAAAATCGGGAAATTATTTTTTAACCCGGATTTTTTTTTCACAAAAAACATTATTTTGTCATACATTTTTTTCACTAATAAATTAAAGAAAATAAAAAATTGGAAAAAACTTTTAAAAAACAATTTTGAACTTTTTTTATTTTAATTAAATTTTTTTTTTTTTTAATTTTATTTTAAAGTATAATTTGGTGAAGGGTATATAAGATTCGGCACAGCGGAATATAGCTCTCTTACTTGTTTTTTATTTGTTTTGAAGTCCTGTATCGTTTTAGAATGTATTGGATAGTAGAATGACTCCTTCCCAGAAATTTGGGAATTAAGAGATTTCCCATTCCCCGAAAGCTTTACAGCAAGCTTTCGGGTTTCTTCGGTTGTTTGTCCGTTTTGTCTTCCAATTGGATATTTTTTGGATAAAACTTTATAATTTAATGAAAATATTTGATGGTTTTTAATTTCGGCTCACTTTACATCCAAAGGCACAAAGCACAGATATTCTTTTTTAAAATAAGGTTCGTTATACGAGTTTGGCTTTTATAATTTGGTGTTTTCTGTGTCCAACTTGGTATAGGTATCTCAAATCGTCGTCCGAATGAATGTAGTGTTTTTTAGGCTGACATTTTTGCAATCATGGTAGCTTGTAAAATACTACATGACCATAATACTCGCGGCTGTATTGGTATTTTTGTCGACAGCCAGGCGGCATTTCTCTCAACTTCATCTTCATTAGCCAGGCAATGTGAGAATGATCTGCCAAGGCTAGGTCGTCTATCTGACATTACTTTAGTTTGGTTGCCTGCGCATAGAGACTACTATGGCAATGAACAGACAGACGAGTTAGCCAGAATGGGATAAGCTTTGGATATCTCTAATGTGGTTTCAGTGGCAATCCCACTGGGGCTATTAAAAGTATTATCTTCAGACACTTTCTAAAACCTGAGAATAGATGGCGAAACTTAGATACATATAGGGTGGCCAAGTTAATGTGGCCCTATTTTAAAATTAACTAAGCTAATCACGATAAGTGAACTGAAGGTTCGAATGTAAAAATTTTGCGCAAGGGTAAAAAAAAGTGACGTGAATTACCTTAATGTTTTTTTTTACCCTTCACCATGTGTGTATACCCACATGTGGACAATAAAATAGGTGTGTGCATTACTTTTTTTTAAAAAAAAGCAATATAAATTGTAAAAAGGAATATTTTGCATTTTTTATTAAGGAAAACTTTTCTAAAATAAAAATCAAGGATTTCCACTAGCGAAAATCTATACTGTGAAAAATTCTAGAATTTTTTTTTATTTAAATTTCATTCAGACTTGGACAATAAAATATATGTGCTTTTTTTTAGGGTGGGAAAATTCAAATTTTTTGTAGAAAAAGTATGATTTTCATTAAAATCATACTAATTACGAATACATTTCACATAAACATTTATTAAAACCTTTTTTGGAGGAAACTTGGTCATCTTTTTAGTGGCAAGGATCGGAAACTAGTTCTTCAGCACTGGGAACAAGAAAAAACTTAAAATATTATTACCAAACTAAAACCACTATCCTGCTTATTCAAGCAAATTTTAATATGAGGTAATAGTTTGGCTTGGCGATTGAACCATAGTGTAGACAAGAAGACGACAAAAAATGCAAAATATCCTTTCGGAGGACTAAACTAAAAAATTATTTGGTAATGGTGCGGAAAAGAATCAAAAATCACCGAAAGAATAAGAGTTCATTCTGCAATTTCCCAAAAAAAAAAAATCTCATGGTATGGGGCTGGTTCACTTTGAATAGAATAGGTCCAATACCCGTTATTAAAAACACAATAGATGTTTATCTGTGCAAGTATGTATTGAAAACAGTTATGCTCCCACATTGTGAGAAAAAATGTGCCTCCATAATGTAGACGTCAGCTAAATAATGACTCATCGAATTTGGGGAGTGCGTGGTTTTGGATGAAGAACTTCGTAATTTTTTAGAAGACAAGTCAATCCTCGACCGAAATTCAATAGAAAACCTATGAGACAAATTAAATAAACACAATTCTAAGATTTTCTGTAGTAATGACAAGGAATTTTTCAAAAATGTTATACCGGCTAATAACAGTCCGAATTATTATTTATCCAAAACAATAACCGACTTCGAAGTTTTCCCAATACACCTATTTTATTGACCACGTCTGAAAGTTCTTTAAATTAAAAAAATTCTAGAATTTTTCACAGGATATATTTCCGCTAGTGGAAACCCTTGATTTTCATTTTGGAAAAGTTTTCCTTAATTAAAAATACGAAATATTCCTTATTGAAGTAAATTTTTACAATTTATATTGCTTTTTATTGCCTATTTTATTGTCCACATGTGTATGTAATTTTGTCATTCAATTTCTAATTTCAACATAAAGTATAAATATTCTGGATCGTTATAAATATACAGCGGAGACGATATAGTCAATTTAGTCATGTTCGTCTCTATGTTGAAATCCACTTCCCGAAGCCACCAAATGACTTACAATCTTACATCAAAAATATTTTTAAATCCAAATTTTTTTCAATAAAGAAAAAAATGTGATTATAGACATTTTTTTTAAAAAATAATTTTTATTATAAAATTGTTCATTATGAAATAACTAGCTGAACCGGCAAACGTTGTCCTGCCATACAAATTATTTCTAGTGAATATTTTGGTTGTTAAATATATGTGTATGAATGTATTCTAAGTGAATTTGGCATTTTAGGTATTTTTGATGCCAAATGAAGAGAAATACAAACAAAATTTTTTGGCGAAAAATATTAAAAAAAAAATGACCTAGAGGTATGAAATGTACTTTACGACCTATTCTCGTACCTACCAAAAATATATAAAAAATGGTAAGTATGTATTGATATTTGGATATCGCTCATACAAACTACTAAAATCTCGTCTAAAAAATGTGTGGGAGAGGGTCGGTTGATGAAAATTTGTGAAATTGTGAAAAAATGCGAATAAAAAGTTTTTGGCAAAAAAGTTGTAAATACAAATTCTGGATAGGGACACCCTCATGACCTAGCGGTATGAAATATACTTTACGACCTATTCTCATAGCTCCCACATATACATAAAAAATTTCATAAAAATAGGTTTAGTCGTTTCGGAGGAGTTCAAACACAAACATTGTAACACGAGATTTTTATATATTAGATTGTTTATTATCAAATAATTTTTTTATTATACAATTTTATTTTCATCAGAAAATAATTTATGACCAAACAATTTTTTTACGAAAAAAAATTTTTTTTGACAAAAACAATTTTTTTAGGCAAAATTTTTTTTACGAAAACAATTTTTTTCACAAAAATTTCAAAAAAAAAAATCGTTTTAAAAAAACGATAACATAATTCTTAATTACGGTAATCATTAATGGATATATATTTTTTTCCATTAACAACTTTGTTATCGCTACTTATTAGCAGTATTATTACATATTTTGACATAATTAAAATCATTTCGATAATTTTAAAAATTGTTCAATCTGTTTCTTAAAGTTTACTTCAGTGAATCATACATAAGATTCTCTTACTTGTTTTCTTTACGGTATTCTAAAAAATCGGTTTTTGAATACTCTAGCTTGGTTGTAATGAAATTAGACTTTCAACTACATAGAAAGAAAACGAAACGGCTATTAGATGAACAACAAAAACATAAATAAGAAAATTGTTATTATTGCAAATCTTTAGTTTGGAAGGGGTGTGCACCTCCACTCGGAGGCTATAAGGTCCATTGTGATTCCCTTCAAGAGTCCTATAGAAAGAAAAAGTATGCCCTTCCTGAAAGAGGGGAACATGAAGAAAATAAACAAAAAGAAAAATCCAAATCTGCATAAAGAGGAAAAATTGGTTACGGATTAGAAGTTACTGTAGAATCTTATCTTATATATTAATAGGCCACACGTTTTTTTGTGGTACACTTTTAGGTATGTTATTGTCCATGGGAAATTCCACGAGAATGACTACCACGACTGAAAACCCAAAAACCCTTGAAACTTTTTTTCAAGATGATTTGAATAGGAGAAAACACTAAAATATTACTATGTGTCAGTATTATAACATTTTATTCGCAAAAATAATAGTTTGAACTGACTATATTTAATTTTTTAATTTAATTGGGGTGTTTTAGGCTAAAATTGCGTTCAAAACTAAGCATCCAATTAGCATATAGTGTGAAATGAATTTGACTCTGATTGTTTATTTGCTATTATCAAATTGTTTATTGAAACTGAATGTATATTTTCTATTCATTTTTTTAGTTTTTGTATACATATATTTACAGAATATTTATTGGTTTATTATAAGAGAAAAATCTGTCACGTACGGTATGTCACGTACGATATTAAATTTTATTTATTATAAAATCATCCAATGATTGTTTTTATTTAAATATGACGGATTGTAAAGGAAAAATATTTCGTTTAGTGTAAGAAATTAAAAGAAAACATAACGCCTCTCACGATTCGCAAATTTTCGCATATTTCTACATGTACCTCAAAATGACTTCCGTTTTATGTCACGTACGATATACCCTTCTTTCGCTCGATATTTTGGACAACAATGTTTCGAAAGAACTTACTATTTTTTTAAAATATAGTACCCACTGAATGGAATATAAAGACCAAATTATTTTTCAGATACTCTTATTTTTGCAAAATCTATTCCACTCTATAGGCGTACAAATGTCACGTACGATGACATGGAATTGCCCATATGTTTTAAAATGTTATTTTTTCTAGATATGCACAATATAACATTTTGTTTTTGAAAATTCTTTATATAAAAGTGGTAGAATTTCGACCACCGGGCGATCCTAGTATCCTTTAAATAGCCAACCTATTAACCTGATAAAACCTAGTATGTTACTCAATTTACAGCTGTTACCTACCCATCTAAATCTATGACTCTGTAGTCTCAGGAAGTTGCAGATAATGTGGTTTACTGTCTCCAACTCCTATACATCCCCACACACCCTACAAAAATCCAACCCAATTAGGGTTTTGGTTGCCTTTGCATACAGTTTTGGCCAAAAGCCCTTGGACACTTGACAATCCGTCCTACTATTCCAGGATTGGTTGATGTAGTCACGGAATGTTTAAAATATTAGCCTGTAGTAGTGACAAATCCCTAGTACCATGGTCTAGATCAGAGCCATGGGTGAGCAACAATTTAATCAAAAAATATATATTTTTTTAATAAAATAAATTAAAATTTCGATTTGCCAAATATGTTTATCATTAATTTAGAGATATTACACATTTGTGCAAAAAGAGCGATATGTAAATTTGTATGTAAAAAGATAGAAAGAAAGTAAAAGATGAAAAGTAAATGCATATAGTCAAAACTGCAGCTAAAACTATTTTCGCCATTCCGAATCACTACTTTCTTGTTGAAAAATTTCAATGAGTTTTGCTTAAAACCTTTCACATACAAAATAGAGTAGAGTAAATTTTTAGATAAATATTGTAGCTAAGTACATACATATATAAATTTAAAGAAATGCAGTCGTGTTGGAGAGGACATGATGTCAGTAAATATTTACTCTTACCCTATGCGAACAGCATGGGCTTTTCTCTTACTCTCTCTCTCTCTCTCTCTCTCTCTCTTTTCATCTGTTGCTGACAACTTTTCTAATTTTAAATGACTTTAAGTTAATTTTTTTGAAAT
Organism: Calliphora vomitoria; assembly: GCA_942486065.2. NCBI lineage: Eukaryota > Metazoa > Arthropoda > Insecta > Diptera > Calliphoridae > Calliphora > Calliphora vomitoria. The sequence continues at coordinate 11,580,056 of OW818031.2, read as the reverse complement.
CAATAATCAATTTTTGCATTATCATTTATGTTTGTCGCTATTAACAATAACGATATAAACAAAAATATGTAAAATCCATTTATGAATATAGATTTCTAAAGCAAAAACAAGAAAAGAAAAGATGTTTAAACAAATTGTGCACTTTTACGTTTGTGTATTTTTGATCTTAAAATGTATATACTCTGAGTGTCGAGACGTTTTTTTTTTGTTTTTTTTTTTAGTTAGTCAGTTGCCCATCGTCTATCTATTTTTATCCATTTTCTTTTCGTTTGAATAAATTCAATTTGATTTTGAATTTATTTTTAAATTGTTCAACTGAATTACACATGAAAATCTTTCAATATTTTTAGATTTTATTTTATTTTCAATAAATTCTAATTTAGAAACGTTTAATGTTGATTTTTATCCAAACATACATACATATTTAATTCAACTACAATATAGATGTATTTGGATGTACATAATAAATACAACCAACACACAATATTGCAGATGAAGGTAAACAAGTCTGTAATAATAATAATAATATAGAAAATAATCCCGAAAATGTGTAGTATATTCCAATAATTAACGATTACGAAAGTGGGGCGTCTTCATATCTAATATATAGAACGTGATATTATACATATATTCGTACATATATAGATGGTCGGTCAGTACCATATCCAAGAGTATACATATATAAGCAAAATATATGTATTATTTTAAGAATGTGTTTAATTTAAGCATAACTTCACTATATTACTACAAACACTGTTATTTTTTAATTTATAAGAAATTATTTTTTGAATATCTTTAAATTTATGTTCCATTGATTTATTTCTTCATTTCCTATTTTTTATTTTATTTTTTTCTAACCTATTTATTCTTGAGGTATTTTTTCGGAATATATGTATAGACACTCATATATATATTTTTATATACACTTTTTAAACGATTTCATTCACGCGCACACCACGTCCGTTTCAGTTTTGAATACGATACAGAGTGACAGTACTTGTGAGATTTGTTTCTTCTTAATTTTGAATATTTTTCGTTTTTGTTTGCGAGCACTGAGAATTTTACTCATGATTTTCAGCAAATATCAAAATTTTGTGTTTCAAAAAAGAAAAAAAAAAGACAAACAAATTGCTGAGTGTGAAAGATATTTCGCATACATATCTTTTAAATACAAACTACATACATATTTATCTACATACATATTTGTATGCTTGTTTATTGACATCATCTCTTACAATGTAAAATTTACGAAAACATTTAATACTAAATCTTCAATATTTTCAATATAATGTTTATAATTTATAACACAATTATTGAGGATTATTATTAAAAATTGTATTTATATTTTATCATATTTAAGATAATACATTTTTAGATTTTAAAAGAATAATACAAATAAACCGAAAAATGTCGGAAAATATAGATTTGTATTAATTTTATTCACCAAAACATAGTTTTTGTTTGTATTGTGATTAATGACGACAAAACACTGAATTATCTGAAACAGTTTTGCCGGGTAATTTATACAAAGAAAAAATTTAATTGTAAAAAATTGAACAAACTTTTAGTTTTTCCGAGTATTTATTAGGTTTTTTGCACACTGAATGCAAAGATTTTTAAATGTTTTTTAATATTAGCAAAATTTATTCAAAATATATTCTAGAAGCATTATTCATACTTAAATGTTTACATAAACAACTATTTCTATAAACTCACCGAAACCTGCTCTTCCTGAGGAAATTCCCTGTATATGTCATCGACAATTACCTTAAAATCAGATGGTGTTAACATTTTTCCATTAATGATGGCGTTTTCCAGGATTATATTTATTAATTTCTCTCTGTACTCAGATGACCAAAAAGTTATACTGCCAATTTTTAAAATACACTCTGTCTTGTTCCTCTGCTTAAAAGGCTTCTTTCGAAATTCATACTCGATTCCTACTTCTATATTAAACAATTATTAAATATTGACTACATAGGTATATGCCGGTCAAAATAATAGCACCACAGAACTTTAAAGCAATTAACATGGGAAATATTTTTATTTCCATAGTAATTTTAATTAAATACATTATAAAATCGTTAATTAATCTCTATTTCTTCTATGAATTAAGTTTTCTTTAAGAAATATTACACTTTCACCATTGTCGAAAATTATGGAATATTTATGTTTTCGTTTTAAAAAATCGCCATAAAATTATAATTTGAATCTTTTTATATCGAATTAAGTAAAATTAAAAAAAAAAAATATTTTATAATTTTTTTAGTAACAAAAATGTGGTGTATGTGAACATAGAAATTAGCTGAATTCAGAATAAAAATATTTATAGATATTTAAAAATGGTATTAAAAAACAATGCGTTCAAATAAAAATATAAATTTTAGGTTGTGAAACCGCGTATCGCTTTTAATCATAACACTCTTGGCCCACCGTTTAGAAAATCAGGCCTTTATGTTATCTACGGTGGTCAAAAGTGCCGTCTTGTGTTGCAGTTACTCGCTGACCATTACGAGAACAAAATTTAAATTATTTAAATCCTAGAAAAGTTTCACCAATAATAATATAATATCATCTATTAAAGGTAAAATTTCCAAAGTCGCATTACCATTCTTCAACATTCAAGATACGATGAATAATACACACAAATTTTAAAATTATAGTTTGATCGTGGTTTTCCTACTATAACATTCGAAGAATATATTGAATATGTGGAATAAATAATTCAATCTTAAATGATCAAATGCTTTATAAAATCATACTCAGATATAAATCAAAGAAATTATGTCCTTAGGAATGATCTCTAGAATGATAAATTTATATAAATTTGAGTTTCAAGATAAATGGTCAACGTCGTGGCACATGATGTGATATCCCCAAACAGAATTTTATTAAAAATAGATGGCCAAGATTCACAAAAAGGGTTAAAGGATAGAAGTTCGATACAAAAATTGCTAAATTTTAGAATATTTATGGTAGATGGTGGTCGGTCTCTTTTTTGCCAAAAAATACGAAAATAAAAGACAGCAATATTTTAATTTTTATAATAATGTGTTAAGAACGTTACAAACCATAATGATTTTTACTAAATTACATTTTTTCCTGGTTAATTTTTGTTTATTTTAATCGATTTCTATCTAGGTGCTATTTTTTTGACTGATGAATTTCTTAGGTATTTATATATTATGTAGTTTTTCTTTAAAATTTACATCTAATTTTCAAACTTTTGTTTAATGTTTGAAAGTTTATTGAATTAAGTATAAATTTATACAAAAACAACAAAAATTACAATATGAATGTCGTGGTGGTATTATTTTGACCGCAGCTGTATATACCTTCTAACTCCGGCAATAGAAATTGAATTGCTCTAACAAAGCTCAATGTTAATGTATGGATGTCACTATATAAAATATGAACTACTCACTTTAATAACACTGCGGAACAGACATTTTGGTGCCCGAGATTTGAACTACGTTTTGTACAATTTGATGAACCCTCATTACTATGTTATACTCGTTTTTTTTTTTTGTCAGTCAGCTCACGTTTTCGAAATATCGCGGTTTTTATATTTTCATGGAATACCCTATTTTTTTGAGTTTTTTTCAAAATTTTGGGTAATGCAGCTTAGAATGTGAAATTTTTTTTTTTGCATGAAACTGATCTACGTAAACACATGTTTCTTTTGAGTATAATAATTTTGGTGGATGTTGTTTCATATTTGTGTGATATTTCAAGAATGTTGAAATTTGACTTTTTTAGCTTTATCCTTAATAAAATGTCGTATTCCAAAAATTCTAAATAAAAATTTAACACTGCATATTCAAGGCATTACAGCGAACATAGTTTTTAATTGAAATGAAAAATTAGTTAAAAATTTAATGAAATATTTAGATAATAGTCCGAACTTTCACATTCTAAAAAAATATTTTTTTTATAAATAATATTTTAGGTAGGTAATCATTAGTCTTACTTCTTAATACACATTTAAATCTAATTACAGCAATAGTAATGCTTCATTTGACGTTTTTTAATTATCGCGAATTTTGTAATTACGTGAAATACAGAGATTTTGGTGAAAATATTTAAAATTTTTTATAAAAACGCTAGTTTATTTTATAAAAAAAAAAAAAAAATTTTTTACACATATAGATTTATTTCTACATTATATATCCAGGAATTGTCTAAGTTGCTAATTTGAATACCAACGTAAGCAAAATATCATTGGAGATCAGTGTATGTAATTGATTTTCGCTGAGCTTTTAACGTATAAGTATTCGCCACAAATGTAACAAAACATATTAGGATCTTTAATACATCATCTCATCTTACTAGCGATAATGAAATAATATAATAAGAGAAATTAAAGCAATTTTTTAATTTTAAGGCATTCGCTGCAATTACAGAAAAACCCTTTACCTAACAGAAATGATGATAGTTTAAGTAGTTTTTTCTTATAATTTAAAAAAATCGAAGATATTATGCATGATTTTTTGTGCAATTTATGACAAATTAACCCATTAGATATACCTTCTTTTACCGATTGTGAACAATATTTTACAAAAAAATTTAAAAATTAATTTAAAGAAAATTTTTTTTTTTTAAATCTTTTCTGGAATTTTTAAATTATAGAAACCTTTAAAAAGAAACATAAAATTCAAAAATTTTAAAAAAATATTTCTTTTTACTTCCCATAACATTAATTTTTACACAAATTTCAACTTTACCACCTAAAAGGCGTAGAACCCTCATTTTATACGTTGATCAATTATCTGTCATACGCCTTTAACATTTTTTGATTACCTCATTTGGTTCAAAAGTTATGATTTTTGCAACGAAAAACTCAAATGGCGCCACTGTGCGACGGATTTGTCGAAAATGAGCGATATTTAAAAACAATTAAGACTGGAGACTGGAGTGTATATTAATATGTATATTTCATCATAGAGAAATACACATAGAGCGGAAACTAGAAAAAAACTCAAATAAAACAAGTAAGAAAGTATGATACCCTACACCGTTAAGATAATTATAAACAGTTTTCTATTAATATTTATATGGAAGCTATGAATAATTATAGACCGTTCGTTATAAAATTTGGTGACATGACTTTTGTATATTTTGTATACTTTTTTGTATTGAATTTTATTTGAATACCGAAATTTTTAAGAGATTTTCGGAAGTGGGCCTTATATGGAAGCTATGACTAATTATGGACTGATCGTCACAAAATTTGGTAATGTGAGTGCGGCTTATAAAACTTATTTATGCTGAACTTTGTTTGGATATCTACATAAATAAGATATTTATTAGAGCTTAACTATTTTCAGATAGGGAAATCGTATGGGGGCTAGGAGAAATAATGAAGCTATTCTAACCAAATTCAATAACCTATATCCAACACCTGTATATAAATTTCTTCATAACTACCACAAAAGTACATGAATATGATACATTTTTTGCTTACATTAAATTAATGCAATGGGCTATTTTATAAAGGTTTTATATATCGCTCATTTGCTGCAACAACGTCATAATTCAAAAAAAATCGTTTCGGGAAAAACGTATTTGAATGTTTTATAACATTTTACTATTTCTTAAATAAATTTTCAACAAATCACGCGATTTCAGAAATAAAATCTGATTTAAATAGTAGATGTTAATATCTTTTTAATCTGTATTTAACCCAAATTTTTACTTGTCAAATATACGAGAAAACATGAATTTTAATTTTGATGTTTACAACAAAAAAACACTCTCACACAAAAAATAATTGCCTCTTTTGAAAACTGATAAAACTATTTGATAGAATATAGAACGGCGCATATTTTGTGTTACTCAGTTCAAAAAACACGGATTTTGAGTTATGACGTTGTTGCAGCAAATGAGCGATATTATTTGGTTTAACGTTGGAAACAAATATAGCGTTTTCCGTTTTGTTGCAATTTTATTACGCATGTATTTATTAATAAAAAAAATTTATTTATTTTGAAATTTGGCATTCATGCCAAATTTCAAATTGTCATACCTGATGACAATGCAATATACAGTGGTTCAATACCAAACTCGTAAAAATCTAATCTGTGATCACTCATATTTCCAACCAAATATCAATTTTTATATAAAAAATCTAAAATCACTCATATATCGTTAATAAGAGGTCCTACAGGAAATACGACGATAATCTGTGATCACTCATATTTTCCACCAAATATCAATTTTTATATGAAAAATCTAAAATCACTCGCAGAGGAAAAACGACAATAATCTGTGATCACTCATATTGCATGATGGCAATGCAATATATATTAAATATAGCCATGCGAGCCAGTTTAGACTTCAGCTTTGTATGTCCAGTTAATACATCTGAGTGATGGTATTTAGGTTCAGAATCTCCTTTGTAACGTATGCGGAATGAAATTGCAACAAAACAGAAAATACTACACCATAATCATCAGGCCGTAACAGTTGAATGATGGAACAGTTAAGAACAAATTTATTTTTAAAAAAATAATCTCTGATGTTTCATTTTATGACATGATTCATTTTGTGTACACATTTCATAATATATTAATCAGAATTTATGGTCAAATCAAATTCCAAAAAAGTCAAAATTTTTAATTTACATCTGATTGATTAAGATCCATATATATTTTTTTTAGAAAAAAGATTATGTTCTACTTTGCACATCTTATAAATAATAGGTTTATTTACTTCCAAAAAAGTCCACTTCTCTGCCTTTCTCTAGCACTTCATGTAAAATATAATAAATTGTTCCCGATGAAAATAGATAAAATATGAAAAAAATTACAAATGTTTATTCAGGTAGTTCTTTTTTTGTTAACATTTTGAAATAACAAAAGGCCAAATTTTCAAATGGGGTTTTAAAGTATTAACGCAAAACATAACGTAATTCAAAATAAGTCCTAAAACACTAATAGCTCATGCCCTATTTCTTTGGCCAGTCTAAAATTGTTGTTGCAATTTCATTCCGCATACGTTATTATCATGGTTTGGGTTCCCCCATAGAATGTTGGTCGTTCGAACTTATGTCCGAAACATGTTTAAAGCTGTTGAAGATTCTTAAAAAAAATAATTTAAATTTTTTTGCCAATTTGGCCTCAAAATGCAAACGTTTTATGTACTTTTTAGAATTTTTTTTTTTTTTTAATTTTAACCTTTAACGCACAATGAGAAAAATATTTTTAGACAAATTCTCCAATATTTTTTATTTTTCTCATTCCATTTGTAATTTCCACATTTTTGGTGCGGTGCAAATATAGCCTTCAAATAACTTACAAACATGATTGATACATTAATATATCGAGTATTGTCTTGTACCATGGTACTCCTGAGACTCATTTGATACTTTCAAACAATTTTCACTATTTTATGTATAAATGCATAAAAGAAGCATTATCCAAAGTTGTTGTCGCTCTATGTGAATTTCCCTATGCCATCCATTTCTTTTTAGGATTTGAAAGCTCAAAATAAAAGAAGCGTTATCCAAAGCTGTAGTCGCTCTATGTGAATTTCCCTATGCCATCCATTTCTTTTTAGGATTTGAAAGCTCAAAATACTCATTTCGATTATTATTGAGATTTTGGAAAAAAAGTTTTTGCGTATTACTCCCATTATCCCAATATTTTACCTAAAGTTATACTGTTTTCATACAAAAATTATTTTAACAGACAGTATAACTATAAGTTAACATTAGAGTGTCCAAAAAAAGAGTGTCTGGTTTAACCGAAAACTGTCTTTTATAAAAAAACCGGTTTCGGTTTTCTCATTCTAAAAAACCGGTTTCGGTTCTGTCATTCTAATAACCGGTTAACCGGTTTTATATTCAGTTTTTGTTTAATATGAAAATAGACAATTTGATAAGGAAAAAGTGTTACATGTACAATTGAAAACTAAATAGATTTAAACACAAAAGATTACCAGAATAATGACATAATTTCATTCCTATCATATAAGCCATTACTTTGATTTCTAATTTATATTATTACTAATGCTCTTCCGATCTAACCCACTGTGATGGATTTGAAACGAATTATCAAGGGTTTTGAGAACAGCATAAGCTAAGAGACTATAGTTGAAGTCTCGTGAGGGAGGCAAATTAAAATATTCATAAAAACAGTACTAGCACTGTCCATTTTTAAATTTTGTTCTAATGTTATACTTTGTTTCACACCATGAACAACTATTGTAAGTTTTCACTCATAAAATAACTTTTGTTTTAATTAAATTAAGAATTGGGTTTTAGTTTCATTTTAATTTTTTAAACAGTAATTTTTTGGCATTTTTAAGGGTATCACTATGCCGTACATTTCTTAATACAATACAATTCAACAAGTTCTGTGTTTCCAATTTGAATTTTATAAAAGGAATCTTACCAAAGACTAAAAACACTGTGTTGTCGAAACGTTCTTTGAAAGCTACAAATTGTAGCAATTTATTTATTCTACAATATACATATGTAGTAATTTATCTGTTTTATGCCTTATATACATTTTATAATAACGGGATATTTATTTGATTTTCTTTATTTTAAAGCATTAATAAAGAAAATTGTTAGTAACAAATGTAAATGTATCCAACAACATTTTTTAATGTTTATATAGCATAGATAGGTAGTCATTGTTCCAATTTTTCATCTATTTTAAAAACTGAAACACCTACTCCGAGAAATGCATACAAATATATACATATGTAGGTACAACATAGTATTACATATCTATGTATGTTTGTACATATGCATTTTCGTACGTTAGTTACATGGTGGAATATATTGTCAGAATGTATTTTTTTGTCCTCCATATTATGTCATCTACAAATAGTACGAATTTTAAGAGCATTAAATATAGTTCAAGGATCTTGAATGTTCTTAACAAAAAATTTGTCATAACCTTCCACAATCACTACAAAGTTTTCACTTTTTGCACAAATTTCTTGGCAAGATGCACGCAATGATTATATTTTTAGAATGATAAGTTCAAACTTCTTACCCATATTGAGTTGTTTAGTTTATTTGTGATTTGATTATGTATTTGTTTTCAGGTGCAGGACTGCTGTCGGTTTTTAGGCTATTGCAATTTTTGCTCGAATTGTACACAATTATTTCCTCAGGATTCCTATTTGTAGAATAATATAGGCACACGCGTTTGTCAGAATGTATACAACATGTATTAATCGAACCAGCAGGATTTGCTAAAACATTGTTTAAATTGTTTGGATTATTTTTGTAAAAATAAAGTGTGTGAAAAAACCAACAATCTACCGAAATGAAAAAAAATAACACACAAATAAACATCAAATTGCAGTGTAAATGTCAACGTTGACAACTTTGAAATTTCAAAAAGCTCTAAAATTAAACAAAATCGCTTTTTTAGAAAACTTTATTAAACATTTTCACCCACATTCATAAAGGTATTTTCATACTAATATACAGAGTATTACAGCATGTTTTTATAAAATTGAGGAATTCTTCAACAAACGAATCTGTTTCAAATTTGCGTCTCCAACTGCGATTAACTTTGATATAATATGAGAGATGACGCCGGCATAACAACGGAATTAATTTGTTTATATAATATATATTAATCTTAAACATGGGGAACACACAGTATAATAACATTTCACAATTTTCAAACCGCTACAGAGTAAAGATGTTCATGTTTTAAATTTTTTTTGTAAACTTTTTTATGAATAAATTAATAAACAATTTTATGAAAACATAGCTTTTTACGTGGAGACGCCATATTATAAATCACAACAAACAATTTTTTATCTTTTCATATATTTTTATGTCAAAATTTCAAATCTTTCATGATAGAGGTTTGAAATTAATAATATTATTTTAATAAAGACGAACTAATAGTTTTATAAAATCATCGGGTTAATACTTGTCAAAAACTCAATTGAAAACAATTAAAAAACTATATTTTCAGATGTATCGGCTGTGTAACTATATAAGTCAAGCAGAAATGTAAAGAAAATATAAAATAAAAGTAAAGTTTGCAGAAAAATATCAATAAAAAAAATAATAATAATTATAAACTATCGTGTAAACAAGATTGTATTTTTAGAAACGATTTCTTGACATACCGAATTATTGCAATAATATTTTAATATTGAAATGTTTTAATACACAGTATTGTCGTCTAAATACCCAGTGATGTCGTCTGTATGCATTATATATTTTTGACCCCCCTAGGCCATTCAGATTTCTTTTTTGGAAGGTCTTTTATTGCCAGAGTAACTGGTTATTATATTAGTGTGACTTTATAGTTGCTCGTGTTACGCACACTCATAAATTACACGGTGTTGTTTTGCTTCCACTATCTCTAACTTGACCGTGACGTGACAGAAAAATGTTTAACCCAGTCAAAGGCTCGCTATTTTCCATATTTGTGTTGTAATTGCCCATCTAAGCATTTGATTGTATCCATAAATTTGCGATCGGTTTATTATTATATCATATATTTACGATTTTAAGTGAGTTAGGAATTCCTATCTTAATACCCTAAGTAAATTGGTTCTGTGGCATAATCAAAAACATAGACTCATAGATTGACTTAATAAAATTGAGCTTGTTAAAAATGTAACAAGCTAGACCTACATACATAAGTCGAGTATGCTTAAAATAATATTATTAATTTTGTTTAAGTTAGCTAGTATAATTCACAATGTGTATGCTTTGTATTGATTTTTTTGTATTACATATTTGTAATTATAATGTCAACGTATGATTAATATTAGTTATATTTTGTAATACCCTTAAGTTGATGGCATAAATGTTGAATATACGAATGAGTAACATAGTCTTGTTAGTTACATTTAATTTGAACAATTATACTATCATTCCTTCGAGAAGAATATTCTCTGGAAAATAATACTTAAGGGTGGATTAGCCGACCGTAATGTAATGTAACCTTAACGGAACGGAACAGCTGATCGTTTCTATTGTGTGTAAAGTAGTTAAAGCAGTTATAGTGACAAAATGTAACGTAACTGTAACGTCTGAACCTGTTAAAAACAGAATTTCTTTACGTTTCTACGTGACATTTACTAACGGTGTTGTCAACTTGTTGATTTTAAGTCTTGTATAAAAAATACTTATTTTGCTCAGAACGCTTAAAAATATTTGCAGTGTTCTAAATACATAAATAAAAAACAAAACCTTTTAATGTTATGGTAATATTTACTTATTATACAAATTAATTCATACAAGCATTTATAAAATGTATACTAATAATCGGCGAAAGTATTTAAGTTTCAAAATATTAAATTAATATTTTGTATACACAAATTAACTATACTAAGGGCCATTATTACAACTTGCCTTTATGTTCGAAATAGTAAAAGTTAACTTTAAGCAATATAAAAAGATACTCTTAAAGTCAACTTTTACTATTACGAACATAAAGGCATGTTATAATAATGGCCCTTAGTATAAAGTACAATACAATATTAATTAATTTTTAAGTTATCGGATCTTTAATAAATAAAGTCCGTATGACAAGGTAATAAATAATATTTATAATTGTCTCCTAGTGGACAATGATGATGAATACATTATGTGTAAATAAATACGGTTTATATGTAAGTACTATTACAAAACAAAGTTTAATAATCTTTTTTAAAATCGCAGAAAAAAATATAAAATCGCTTGAACAGTATTTTAAACAATTGTGTTGATAACACCTTCAAACAGCTGTTTAAATTTTGAAAATTTCAATCAGCGACAAGCGCGAAATATTAAAGAAAAACTTAAAATTAAACAAAACGTATTAAATTTATCTTTATTAAAATGAACGACGAACAATTGATTGTATTGGTACAGGACAATGAATGTTTATACAACAAATATAGTTCCGGCTATATTTTGTTTTGTTTGTTTATGTCAAAAACACATGACACGTTTTTAATGTTCTATAATCGCACTAAAGTGTTACGTTAAGTCAACATTACGGTTACATTACATCAACGGTCGGCTAACCCAGCCTTTAAACTAGCAGTTTTCAGAACACAAACATTTCTAGAAACAGCTAGAAACATTATTTTCTTTTTGTTGAAGAAATTCCTTAAAAGCATTAAAAACAGCGCTATAAACAACACAGTGTTTACTGTAGCAGTATATACAAAAGCTGGTAGCCACGAAAATGGTATTGCCATGTCAATACAGTTTATTGCAAAAATGCAACTCTGACGGAAGAATACAACTATGCATGAATGAAATGTCAAATTAATCTGGAACATTCTAGAAAATGAAACACATTTTGCTATAAATACAAGTGAGAGTCCAGGAAACGGTTTATTAACAAAACAAACAAGCAAGCAAGAGTTGTAAAAAGAAGAATTAATCTTGTTTTTCGTGAAAATATTAATTAATTGCAATTTAACAACAATATATAACTTTGTTATAATATATATAATAGTGTTTAACAGTAACAAACAAGTTGGCTTTGAAATACATATAAATTAACACAAATTAGAAGCAAAAACACACAAAAATACTAAATTAAAAAAAAAATTAAATTTGAAGTGCATATTGCATAAAACTAAGAACAAAAATCTAAAAAGAATACTAAAATTGCACATAAGAAGCTGTAGGAATAAATTCTAAAAAACAAAGGTAAATATTTAAAATAATAAAAAGAAAATCGTTACAAAATTAAAAAAAAAAAAAAAAGAAGAGCAACAAATAAAACAACTATTGTTTAGGGGATTTTATTAAAAAGTTTTAGTGTTTTGGAAATAAAGTAATGCTTTAACCAGAGTGCAATTAGATAATAAATTATTTAAAATGTTAAAATACAATGAAAAATAATTCAAATTTTTTTTATATTCACAACGCTAGAGGAATTTTCTTGAATTGTCGATGAAATCATTACCCTAATAATGGGGATAAGAGAGAGAGAAAGAGAAACGCAGCATTTCTTTATCTGTTTTTATTATAGTATTTTATAATTTACTTGTTACAAGTTGAAATGAGACCGCTATTGTCCAACTTGACACATTGAATTCATTCATTTACTTGTTTTTTTATATTATTTCTACCCGTTTCTGTGCGAAACCGCTGTTGGCAAAAAAAAAAAAAAAAAAAAAAAACCCAAAACGTCTCTCGAATGTTCTTTGAAAGAAAATCTCGTAGAATAGTCGTAGTATTTTATTTGTACTTGACAGTTACATGGTAAAATGTAAATAAAGCAGTGTGTTGTAATGTTGTTGTTGTTTTTTTCTTTTTTTAATTTGTCAACGTAATATGTAACATTTGTAAAATATGCATTAAAAACATTGTTTTTTTTCCATTACAGTTTCTTAAATTTTCTAAGAAGAATCACCAACACAAGAACCTAACTACATCCTGATAGGGTATTAAAGAATCGCGATGGGAAAAGATTTTTACAAAATTCTGGGCATTAATAAAAATGCCAACGATGACGAAATAAAGAAGGCCTATCGGAAATTAGCTTTGAAATACCATCCCGACAAGAATAAGACACCGCAGGCTGAGGAACGTTTCAAGGAAATAGCAGAGGCGTATGAGATACTGTCGGACAAGAAGAAACGCGATATTTACGATCAGTATGGTGAAGAGGGCTTAAAGGGAGGAATTCCTGGCGGTGCTGGCCAAGAAGGTGGTGGCACATACACCTATCATGGTGATCCAAGAGCTACATTTGCTCAATTCTTTGGCAATGCAGATCCCTTTGGCATATTCTTTGGCGGCGGCGATCCTTCACGTATTTTCGAATCACAAACCATTTTCATGGGTGACAATGATGATATTTACTCTCAAATGACCGGTGGCGGTGGGCCAGGAGGAGCATTTCGTTCACAATCATTCAATGCCCAGCCCAATCGCAAACGTCAAACACAAGACCCACCCATCGAACACGACTTGTACGTGGCTTTGGAGGAAGTTGACAAGGGTTGTGTGAAGAAAATGAAGATATCTCGCATGTCATTGGCCACAGGTCAGGCGCGCAAGGAAGAGAAAGTGCTAAATATAACAGTTAAACCTGGCTGGAAGGCTGGCACTAAAATCACCTTCCAACAGGAGGGCGATCAGACACCTGGAAAAATTCCTGCAGACATTATCTTCATCATTCGTGATAAACCACATGGAGTGTTTAAGCGTGAAGGCAGTGACCTGCGTTACCGTGCCCAAGTTAGTTTGAAGCAGGCCTTGTGCGGCACCACAATTTCAGTACCGACTCTGCAAGGCGATCGAATCACCGTTAACACCCAGGGTGAAATAATCAAACCCACAACAGTAAAACGTATTAACGGTCGGGGGTTGCCCTTCCCCAAAGAACCATCACGACGAGGTGACCTTATGGTGTCGTTTGATATCAAATTTCCCGACTCAATACAGCCGGGCACCAAGGAGCTGCTCAGTGAGATATTACCCAACTAGATAGTAGATAATGTAATGTAAGGGGGAACTGCATAACTTGCGGTCTAACTGCTGGGCGGGATGTATTTATTATTATGTAATATTTAATATTATTAATTATTAATATTTTTATTATTAGAGTTAAGTCAAGTGTTAGGCTACCAACTTCCAATTACTAAAACACACAGCAGCAGCAACAATTGAATTATGTTGCTGCTGGTGCTGCAAACAAGATAAACAAACAGATCTGGAAATGTGAAAAGAACGTACTTGTAGAAAACTTTAAATGAATTGTTTTGTCCATATTAATTTTCTTCTTTTCTTTTTATTCTTTTCCAAATTCATTTGTTAAATGTCTGTTCTTGTTCCGTTCTGGATGACACTACATAAATTTATAAAATCATTCCATATGTATGAATCCTTTAAGAAGAATTGCATTAAAATTTGGTCACAATTATGAGAACAAGAACGGCAACTATTTGTTATTTATTATATACATATTTCTTTTCTTTACTTCGATATGAGACAAATTAATTTATTTATATATATATATATTTTTTGTTTAACGTATCCCAACAATCACATTGGCAACAAATTGTAGACCAATAAAAATTGAAATCATTTCCAATTGTTTAATTTTAATTTAAGTTTAATTATATGTAGATACTCTGAAGTACGGAAGAAAACAAATTCATTAAACAAAATAAAGAAAACTGTATAAAATTAATTCAGTAAATAAGTCCAAAAAGTCATTTGGAATGAAGTAAATAAATATATATAAATTTATACAATTGTATGTCTAAGTAATTCTAAAACGAGTTACACGTTTATTTACTGTTTTTGGCTTTACAATAGAACATCAATCATTCTTTAAATGGCTTTTGGCATTGCTCTCATTAGAAAATTTAAAGAATTTTAAAAAAATGTTTGTAAATTTTATTCTTAAAACACAACCAGAGACTGATTAAATATTAAAAAAAAAAATAAAAAAAAAATTTTTGAATTAAAATTTAAATATTTGTGTTTAATTTTTTTCTTTATTTATTTGTAAGTAGAAACTATGGGAATTTCATTAATTCTTAAATTATATCAGATTAAAGTTGTATTCACCCTTATCATGGTTGGCGTAAACGTTTTACGCCTACGACAGTTTGAAACAGTTTGCATTTTAATCTAGTACGAAACTGTCGTAGGCGAAAACGTTTACTCCAACCACGATAAGGGTGATTATAAAGTACTATATACATATAGTATAAAACTGCTAAGTTTCGATGTTTCAAAATACGTTAAATAGGGAAAAATTAAATTTTTTTTCAGGGCGGTTACAGCGTAACTCAATCCGAAAATTTTCCGAAATTGTTGGCTAAATACATAGGGTGTGTTCGTAAATTCAGCATGATTGCATCACTGCAGCAAATCAAAAGTTTAGCGTTCGAAAAAGCATATTTGCGATTATTGCTTTACGTCAAACGTTTTATAATGCCAAATTGTTTTATAATGCCGTGAGGGGGTAACCCCTCAGTTTTTTGCAAAACATACAAAATACTAAATTTCTCTTTTAGTTATACATAATGAAATCATAATCTACATAGCTTTATAAATTATATACAAATATACAAGTAACAGTGCTATATTCGGCTGTGTCGATAATTTATTTTTGGTGAAAAAAATTTGTTTGAAGGTCTTCGAAATGCCATTTGTTGGCATATTTTCCCAATTTTAACTAGAAAATGGTACCAAAATAAACCAAAAACAAGTAAGATAGCTGTGTCGAATCTTATATATTCCCATGTTCTGAAAAGCGCATATCGATTTGAAAACGCCAAACAGGTGTTCTGACAAACGAAAACGCTAGAAATTTGGCGTTTTCAAACCGCTAGTGTATATTGAAATGAATAGCATATCGCGTGGTTTGCAGAATATGCTGAAATGCGTTTGGCGTTTTTCAATGTATTCTGAAGATTAAATAAAATGTTTGGTGAAAAAAATTTTGTTGGTGAACAAATTCTGGTTAAAAATTTAATTTTCCCGATTTTCAACCATTGTCGGTCGGAATTTCTATGGCGCTATATACATCGTTGGAAAGGTTTTTGAAATACCTTTCATTTGATATCCATATCTATGTATGTCAATGAAAAAATCAAACAAAATTACTCTCTTTTCACACATGGCAATACATTTTCATGAATTAGGTTTTTGACAACAGACTTCGGTTTTTGCTCTCAATAAGCTATCTTGTTGTCATCGATGGATACAAGTGAGTGATGGAGATCGATTTCGGAAACGAAAGGATTTGAAAACGAAAAAGTATGTGAAGTTTTTAATATTATCGTTTTGTAAATTATTCAAACATAAATTTTTATACTTTTTATTTAATTTGTATCATATTTCTTTCCTATGTCCTGTTAAATTATTTACTATTTGTCACCGGGCTTGACTTAGCTAGAAATTAATGTAGGTGCCAATGGTTAATAAAATTATTACTGAAATCGATCGAAATTTATCTTATCTCGGTTCGTTGGTTTTGATATTGAAATTATCATCTTATACCTGATAAAAAGTATTTTTAATTGTATTTTTTTTTTTCTTAAATTGCTACTTTGATTAAAAACTCGAAACTTTGTGCAACCTAACATCTAAACGTTATCCGATTTTGATCAAATCAGCATTTGGGTATTAGATGACGGAGAACAATTGTACTCCTTGTGACATTAAAAAATCAAAAATAGGCTCTGACCAAATTATTTTCAAAAATTTCCATTTTCCCGAAATCTTTAAATCGCACATAAGGCAAAATTATGGGAGTTATGGATCTAATTTTATGCTCGTATATAAACGTAATAAAATCATAATGAGTAATTCTTCTTAGATTTTTTGTTGAATTTGATAAAAAAATGTATGTAGATTTTCTAAATACATAGATACACATAGATCGAAAATTTTCCTGTCAAAGACCTAACTCAGTTGTCTAAAACTTTAGTGATGACAACACCCATATGTGTGATTTTGTTGAGTCACCACAATAGTGGAAGGATATATTGCGTTTGTGCTGATGTTTGTAACGCTAACCAATATTAGTCTAACCTTAAAGAATGCCGATCGACTTAGAATCACATTGTGAAATGATTAAATACACTCCTTTATTATTTTTGGCCCATCCGAAAACAATTCAATATAAATAAGTTTCATAATTTCATGGTGATCGGTCCATAATTGGTCATAGTTTCCATATAAGACCCACTTACGAAAATCACTTACAAAAATAAATTATTGAAATTTTAAAAGAAAAATGGTCGGGCTTTACCGACTATACTTTCTTACTTTTTGTAATCACCATCAAAATATTTGTAGCAGACTCACATTAATATATGTTCAGTATTGGCCATAACTAAAGCACCCTAACAATGGATTTTTTCATATCATAATTTTTTGGATAAAAAAGGTTTTTTTGGGATATTTTATTAATTTATATTGTTAATGTAGTGTATGGGTTGGTGTATTTGTCAGACCTCTGTTTGTTCATTGAACAAACAGAAAACAAAATAAACAAAAAGAAACAAGGTGGCCAGATTGCCGGCGGCGCTGGTATGCTCGCGTTTGCCGGGCTTGGAACTCGCCGGAGGGGGGTGGTCCTTGCCAGCAATCCGGATCGAAAACACACACTATCACAAAAATCATACCAGCAAAAGTATATTTAAGTTAAAGGGGCTCAAAGTAGTTTTTTTTTGTTTTTTATTTCCCTACGTACTTATCTACCGAACAATTTCTTCTCCTGGCTGATGTTGTTGCCAGGAGATAACCCACCCACTCGGGATTGAATCCCGCCATGACATCCGATCGTAAGAATGTCCCAAACTTTCCCCGCAAACAGTACCTTCCCTACTTACCGCCGCGTTTACTGAATTTTAGTAAATCATTTTAAAATAAAACTTGAAAAGTAGCAATTTCATTTAAACATTATAAAAGTTTCGGTTTATTAATAAAGAATGAATTTATACAAACAAAAATGAATTATTAACAAAATTTACTTTAGAAATAAAAATGTACAAAAATTTTGCTTTTGTTTGAAAATTTCAAATTTTACTTTTAATTTTAGCTTTAAAGGGGCCCATAGACACATACTGCTGACACATACTGCCGATGAACCCTTCGTATACGTGTGTGATTGATATTTTACTACACACCTATCAATCATCATTTAAAAAAATGCGTTTGAAAACAAAAAAAAATATTATTTTCTATTTTTCAGTAACTAAAACGTCAAATTTAAAAATTATATTTTATAAAAATGAAAAAATGTATACTATTGTTCATTTGAACAACTGTCAGCAGTACGAGTTCATTTCAAAATCAAAACTATTTTGATTTTTCATACTGCATTGTCTGTGTGTCGCATACATAAACAAAAATTTTAAATTTACCAACACATGCTTATTGCATGAGCATGAGCAGTATGTGTCTATGGGCCCCTTAAGATTCAGTTTTAAAAATTTAGCTTTAAGATTTTGTTTTAAATTTTAAACTTAAGATTTTAGTTTTAAATTTTTAATTTTAAGCTTTTAGTTTTAGACTTTTCTTTTCCAAGATCTAAAGATTCTTTCTTGAATTTAAGTTTAATTTAATAAAATTTCTTTTAATAATAATAATTTATCTTTTAAATCTAGCGTCACATATTTCACGCTCTATTCCCTGGCGGCCATCTAATTTTCCAGAAGAATCTCCCGGGTGAGGATAGGGTAGATGGATATTTCCAGTCAGTGACGTGTCTAAATGTCTAAGTTGTTCGAGGTACTATTAATATTTAGAATTCTCTAATTCCTTTTATTTATTTATTCATATATATTTATATAATTTTTTTTTTTGTATAGGAGAATTACCTATATAAGATTTAGGAAAATCTTGGGTTAATTAACCTCGCGACTCACTGTTCCCTAGGCCAGAGCTCTAACCTAACTCGCGCACGCGTGGTTAAGGTTCACACGCGGGATGGACTTTGCGATACGTAAGACTTCCTATTTTTTATATAAATATCTCACTAATCACTTTTTTTTATTTTATAAATATTTCTTTTTTTTTTTTCTTATTTTCTTAAAAAAAAAGGAACCGAATTGAACGTCCGTCTATATGTCCCGGTGTATTTCACTGTACTTCGTCGGAATATCACCAAATATACCCTAGCACCCCAGGCGTGGTGGTGCTAATGCTGCTGCTCCCACGATGGATGGAGTCCTGTTGAAGTGGCTGGCGGTTTCTTAGTTTTTTTTTTTTTTTTTTTTAGTTTTAAGATTTTTTAGTTTTTAGATTATTTATGAATTTGAATTTTTTTTTTTTAACTTCCAAATAAAAAAAAATTTACTTCAAAAATATAAAAATTGTTAAAGTAATTTGCGCCACGAACTCCACCTTCTTCCTTCTTTGGCCAGTACGATTGAAAAAGAAAGAATTTCACTATCTTTCCTCCCTCGAAACCTATCTTTTTTTAGGAAAATGGCCGAGATTTTTATTTCAGCCATCTAAAATATATATTCTGTTCATTTGTTATTGTTTACAATCTTTCCAATTGTCAAAACAAAAAAAAAAAAAATAAAAAAATACTTCAAAACAAAACCCTTTTGTCATCATCAATTCATAATTAGCTCTTCTTCTTTTTTCTAGTAGCTTTTGTCTACAGGGTGCACACTACATTAATGTTCATATTGTGTTCATTTAGGAAAGGATAATTTTATGAACAACTAATTTAAATGATAAAACACAAAAACACAAAACGCGAGGACAAAACAAAAGCACCCCCATATAAGATGTTTAAAAATTAGACTGTGCTACTGCATATTTGCAATGTCAGTTAACGGGACAACGGATGCATTTAAAAATTCCAGAAGATAAAAATAAAGGAAGGCGTAGTCTGTATAATTTAAGTTCTATACAGTTTATTGTGAAAAAACAATGGATGGCAAGGAACAAGTACTCCAGTGAATTTAAAATAAATTTATTGAAGACTGGAAGCCGGGCTTATCACGGCATGAATTGAGTAAACAATATTCAATTAACTGATCAGTTATTTCCCGGCAGATTTCAAAGTTTTTGCAGACTGGTCGTATATCATCGGCACATTTTGGAGAACGTCCTCATAACACCACACGATATGATGATTCCTTGATCAAAGGAGCAATGCAAAAAGATCCAACATCATCTGCTAGTCAAGTAAGAACAAGTTTATGATTTTGCGTTAGCGAAAGAACAATCCGTAGAAGAGCAGTAGAAGCACGATTATTCAGCCGATGACTAGCAAAAAAACCCTTTATATCAGCTAAGAACAAGAAAGCTACACTGGAGTTTGCCAAAGCCCACATCGACTGGAGTGTCCAAAAATGGAAGACAGTACTGTTCTCTGACGAATCCAAATACAATTTGAAAAGTTTCTATGGAATAATGCGTGTACGCAGACGAAAAGTAGAAAGACTGAATCCTAAGTATATCAAAGGAACAATTAAACATGGAGGGGGCAATGTAATGGTCTGGGTTTGCTTTTCTGGTCAAGGAATTGGGCCAATTCATAAAGTTAATGGGATTATGGATCAGTTCATGTACCGTGATATATGGAAAGATGTAATGTTGCCTTATGCCAGTGAAGAGATTCCACTTATAGGGAGGTTCCAACAGGATAACGACCCTAAGCACACCTCCAAAGTGTGTAAGACTTGGCTACAGAGCAATAATATTCAACTTCTTCATTGGCCTGCACAATTTCCCGATCTCAATCCTATTGATAAGACTTGGGATATGTGCTTCAGTTATGGCCAATAATGTATATATTCTAGGTCCTCATACGATTCTAAGACGATCTAGCTATGTCTGTCCGTCCGTCCGTGCGTCTGTCTGTTGAAAACACGATAGGGCCAAAACGAAAGAAGCTAGCTGGCTGACATTAAAAATGGGCAATATTGGTCCATGATTTCTCCTAGCCCCCATACAAATGTCCCTCCGGAATACTGTTTGCACAGTCATAAATGATTTGATTATGCGGCAATGCAGATCAAATTTTGCACAAATCAGTTCGGAGTACTCTGTAAAGTATGACGAAAATTGGGCAACCTTTTTCCCTAGTCTACATACAAGGTCCCACTCAGAAAATGACTTGAAGATTCATATTCGTGATGAAGGATTTGTGAGGATAGGTCCATAATTGACCCTACCTCCCATATAACCCCTATAGCAGAAAAATATTTTATTGTCAATAAATAATTTATATATATCGTCACCTAAAATGCAAAATAACGTAACATCACTTTTCATAAGTTTATAGGAGAAGATTTGCTTCTCCTAAACGATATAAAATGAAAACTACTTGAGATATTGAAACAAAATTTTCAAATCTAAATTACAATGGCACTACAAATATATTTTATAAAAAACAAGTAAGAGAGCTATTTTCGGCTGTGCCGAATCTTATATACCCTTCACCAAATTATACTTTAAAATAAAATAATTTTTTTTTCGAAATTGTTTTTTAAAAGTTTTTTCTAATTTTTTAAAAATGTTTTTATTTAATTTATTAGTGAAAAAAATGTTTTTTGTAAAAAAAAAATCGGGTTAAAAAATGTTTTTCCCGATTTTGACCCATTGTAGGTCCAACCTACTATAGCCTTATATACATCGTTGCAATGGACTTTGAAATATCTATCATTAGATATCCATATTGTCTATATTTATGACTTAGTAATCGAAATATAGATCAAAAATAGAGGTTGTCTCGGATTTTTGCTTATATCTCCGTTATTTATGGACGGATTTTGCTGATTTTAAATAGGAAAGTTCTCGAAAGCATGTCTGACAGAATTATTGAAGATTTGGATCCCGAAGATATCTGGGGTCTTCAGAAAATTGATTTCAACAGACAGACGGACAGACAGACAGACATGGCTAAATCGACTCCGCTATCTATAAGGATTCAGAATATATATACTTTATAGTAGAGTTTCCAAAAAACCGAAGAATTTCATAATTGCGGTTTCGGTTTTAAAAAATTGAAAACCGATCGGTTTCGGTTCGGTTCGGTTTTGTGACAATTTATTTACTCTTAAATCAGTCGTTAATATAGGAAATGCTATACAAATTTAAAGTTTAATCTTGACGAGTGTTCAAGAGGTTAAAGTAAAATTGGTACTTTTTCTTTTGATGGTACCTTTTTAATATATTAAATTAGTTAGCTTATATACATTAAAGTTGGCTAATATGCTTCTCAGTAAAGAAATAATCGAGAATAGGGTGCTCAATTGTATTATGATACCAAAAATGGAGAACTAAAATAAACTAAGGGGTTTATTTTATTATAATATTGAACCTAGAATCAGGAAATGTGAATAATTATTACTTTTTCTTCTAATGGTACTTCTTATTATATTAAATTATTTCACTTATATGTATACATAATAGTTGGCTGATATGCTTCTGAGTAAAGAAAGAATCAAGGATAGAAGGCATAATGATATTGAGGTAACAGAAACTATTATTGAAATTTCTATAATAATGAACCTATAAGCAGAAAATTATAAAAAATTGACTTGCAGGTACTTTTTCCAACTAATAGTACTTTTTGAACATTTTATAATGATGGACTTAGAAACGCGAATTCAAAAGGGATAATTAATGTTACTATGTCTTTATTGTAAAGGTTTTTTTGAATATTTTATAATAATAAACCTTAAAATTGAAAATTAGGCACAAATGATTCTGAATGAGTTAGAATTCACAAAAGGTGATTATAGTGGTAGCTTTTTTTATATTTTCTATAAAAATAGACTCTTAAAAATGAAATTAGACATTCATGAAGCTGAGTAGGAATACAAAATGTGGGTCTTTATGGTTTTGTTTTAATTCTAATACTTAATACGTTTAGAATAAGCTAGAATCCATATAAAAATGAATCAATAAACATGAAACTAGAGACATGTTTTCCTGAATTATTATTAATTCATAAAGGTATACTTAATAGTACTATTTCTTTTATCTAATTGGGGTGGCGAAGCGCACCGGCTCAGCTAGTACTCCATATTTTTTATCGGATATTTAAAAATAACTAAAGCTTTGTACAAAAGTTTCGAGTTATTTAGCCTGCGAAAGGTAGCCTGCTACATAATCTGAAGCAATTATTATAATACAATTTAAAAAATTTAAACAAATCTTACGATTTTAGAGATATTGGATGAATAATTGGATGAAAAAGTTTGTTTCTCATTTCTAAATTTTGAATTTTTCTACTGAAAATAGATTAAAAGTAAAAACCGAAGAATAATTGTCGGTTTCGGTTTCGGTTTTAGGCCTTGAAAAACCGCGGTTTCGGTTTCGGTTAAAACCGAATTGGAAACTCTACTTTATAGGGTCGGAAAATGATATTGTGGAAATTACAAACGGAATGACAAACTTATATATACCCTTCTCACGAAGGTGAAGGGTATAATAATGAAATGTAATTAAAAATAAATACCTAATATTTGAAATAAAACACAGTAAAATTTTGTTTTTTTACATTATCATTAATCAATAGTTTTATTTGATCATTTTTCAAAATGTTATTATTATTATTATTATTATTCACTTGTTTTCGTTTTCATTAAATTGTTTTGTGTTTTAATAAATTTCAAAACAGTTTTCATTTTTATTAATTTGTTTCTTAATCTCTTTTATTTTGAATGATTTTGTTTGGTTTTTTTGTTTTAAATTTTCGATTTTTTGTTTGTGTGATTTTTTTTGGTTTTAAGTGTTTCAATTTAAACTTCAACTAGACACATTGTTAAATTAGATTTTCGTTTTTTTTGTTTGTTTGTATGTTTTTGGTTTTTTGTTGCTTAAATGATTTCTTTTCTGTTTTTTTTTTTTGTTTACTTAAAATTATTGCAATTCGTTTTTGTTTTAATAATTAGTTTAAATGTTTTTGTTTTTCTTTTTTTTTTAAATTGTTTAAAATGTTGTCTTCATCTTGGGTTTTACTTGTTTTTGGTTTTTCATAATAATTTCTTTGTTTGTTATTATTAAATTTGAAGTCGTTTCAATTCTATTAGAATCAATGGATTGTTTTCATTTATTTAATTAAAGTTAATTCAATGAATACATACATTTTCTGTTTATTATAAGTAATAAATTATTTATATCAATATGTATCATTAATAAGTTTTTCTTATTATTTTTATTTTTTTCATTTAATGGTTGTGTTTTATTTGAAATTATTATTTATTAGAATGCAACAAAATGAAAACAAAAAGAAAATATATATTTAACCTTATTTTTTTTTGTTGTTTGTTTTAAATATTTCAAATGGTGAAGATGATCATTTATTATTTTTTGTTTTATATAATCTACATATAAATTATTTAAATATATATATATATGTTTTTGTTTTAAGTTAATTTCATTGTTAAAATAATGCACAAAATGTGATTTTTTTTTTTTTTTTTTTTTTGGTTTTTTATTTTTGGGATTTTTTTTTTTGTTAAACTTTTTATCAAAAGCTAAACATTATTACCATCACAAATAAAACTCTTTGACATAATGAAGAATTATTTGTGTCTGTACATAATTGAGTTAATTTCTTTTCTCTTTTTTTATATTTTAAATAATTTTTATTATTTATTTAATTTATAACTATGTATTTTAATAATAATAATAATAATAATAATAATAATTGTTATTATTATTATTACTATTATTAATGTTGTTGTTATTAGATTAAGTTCAACCATCCATTTGCTATTTTAGTTAGTTTGTTCATTGAATGTATGTGGTGTGGAAATTATTGTTATTATTAATTTAATTATATTTAGTTATTATTTTCCTTTCATTTGAGAGTGTGTGAGTTTGTTTGTATATTCCAGCAGTTAAGCAAGTAGTCAGTGTATCCCTTATAGACAGTAATTGTCACTAATATCTGATGTCTGACTCCAATTTATATTGTTACGAATTTTCAAAAACGATTTGAATTTAACGGTCTGTAACTACTGCCTGCAAACATTCATCATGCTTATAAACACGTTCATCAGTAGAAGCTTCTACTTATCAACAATGTTGTTATCATGCGGTTGATTAGCATTGTTTTTTAACTATGGCAACACTAAATGTGTAAGCTGCATACATTTCTAGTGGAATAAAACACGTTATTTTAACACAAACTATTTCTAAAACCAATTTTATTTAGATTAAACTTTAATGTAACAAACAATTATAAATATACGTTGTGAGAAATGTTTTCTACAGCTGTAGCAGCAAGACAACGCGAGTAATAATTTTCTGTTTTCTTCTACTTCTATTTTCTGATGTGTTGCCAGACTCATTACCTTCACGAGCTGACAGTCTTGGGGCTGCCACACATTAACATAGAAAGCTCTAGAATTCGAATAATCGAGTCTTGACCGTTAAGAACAATCTAGGCTACTCACATGAAGATGGCAGTGTGTATAAATTGTGACTGCGGTTGCTGTAGTAAGTGAGTTGACATAAGCGCTGTTAGAGTTAACATCAACTGTCTTGTACATTTAAGGTTGTACGTTATAGAGTGTGTGGGCATTTCTGCGAATTGATAAACGTGTATAAAGACACTGAGTGAATATTTGAACTGTTGTTGTTGTACATTTTAAATAAATAAAGAGTTGTTACAATTTTAAACTACTTAAACTGCTTTTATTTGCAATCAAAAGTATCCGCTTTTATTTTAAAAGGTAAAAACGTAACAATATATTTTGAATAATTTGTCATGTATGTGTTATATGCAGTGCAGAGAGAAGTCAATTGGTTACTTTACACTTCCTAGGTAATCTAGTGTAAAGTCAATTGTCACTTAAGTGTCTCTAAGTAATCTAGAGTGTAATTACTTTAAATGTTTATTTTGTACTGCACTTTTTTGTGAGTAATTCGTACAAACTGGTTTTATACAAATTGTGTTGATATAATTCTCATACAGTTTATTTTCATTATGACATCCCATGTCAACTAACGTTAAGTCAATTGTCACTTTAATGTCTTTAAGTAACCTAGAGTGTAGTCACTTTAAACTTTTATTTGTACTGTGCCCTTTAGGAAGTAGTTATTTTACCCACCAGATGTAATTAATTGGAAAGTTGTCGGATTTAGGTTTGCTTGCAAGCAATCGCTTATTGGACTGTCTATGAGATGTGTTTTTAACTGACTACTTGAGGTCAATTAGCACCTGTACATGTTAAAATAACTAGTTGCGTAGCTGATCAAGTAGCCAGTTAGGTAGTTAGTAAGTAACTGACTCTATGTAACCGGTATATGAATCCAATGCGTTGACTACTTTGCACTAGCTATCATACAATCTCAATGTAATCAAAGAGAGCTAAATTGAGACCCTGCTTAGGACATGTACTTGTTAAAATAACTAATCACTTAACTACTTATGTAACTAATTATCACCCTAAGTGATAGATAAAATCTTTAGTTCAGAACAGTCTGCAAGAACTGCTGGGAAGTGTCAAGTTTAATACGCACATACATACACATGCCCACGGTGTCATACTCATTGTCACATGAAGGTGTTTTAAAGAACTTGAAATATTTAACTTAATTTGTTTCTAAAAACAATGTAAGTGTATGCTTTCATATATGTTTATAAACTACAAATTATAAAGTTTCTGTAAAAGTTTTTAACAAAAATTATATGTAAATTTAATTTAAAACTGGAGCCAATAGAATGTATCACAGTGACATACAATTATTTAAATTCGGAAGTGAATTCAAATCGCAATTATAACCATGTTATTGAAATTCTAAATACCTAAAAACTACACAGAGAAACTGCAACAGAAGCATCTACCGAATTTATATATCAAATTGTTATTTATTCGTTTGTGTAGCGATAAGTTAAACTTTTTATAATCTCTACAGAAAATTCGTTTGTAGAAACTAAATTATTAATTGGCTACATATTCGTTTGTCACAAATTGTTTTATAAAAGTACTTTCCTGCAATTACTCAATAACTTACTTTTCAAAGATAGCTAGCACATTATCTGGAAAACGCAGCGTTTCAGCATGTTCTGAAAACCACGCGTTTTACTATTAGTTTCGGTATAGACTAGCGGTTTGAAAGCGCCAAGTTTCTAGAGTTTTCGTTTGTCAGACCACCTGTTTGGCGTTTTCAAATCGAAAATGTAAATTTTAAGCGATATGCGCTTTTCAGAACATGGGCGATTATCTGTTATGTAACTGCTTATTTTCTAGTCATTTGCATGAGCATAAGCTGTTTCTACTGATAACGGCTTCTGTGAGACCTTACTATCACTGTATTATTTAAGTCAATACTTGTAACTAGTTTTAGTGACATTAACGTAATGACATATTTGTAAACGATTGTGGTAAGTACTTGCCTCCAATGGAATCACCGTGATAATGGTATCTTAAAGTCTGTTATTAAAGTTTAACTTTGAATGGTCCAAGAAGAAATCTAAGGAATCAAAAATGCCGATCTGTTCGTGCCATTAAAAGTTAATTTCCTTCTAGTTATGTCCAAAGCTATGTCCCCGGTGGTGTAATTGCTAACTTTTCAGATTTCACTAAAATCTTCAGTATACCTATATTCTATGAGTAATAATATTCATAATTTGTTTTATTAAAATTTTTCACAATAATGGCGAATTTTAGTAAACTCAATATGTGGCTATTGAATAATGCTTCTTATTTAGTTAATTTTAAATTTGAAATACTATTTCATTATTTATTTGTAAAAACTGAATACTTATTTTTTTATGCTTTTATTTTCAGATTCTTTCAATTGTTAGATGATCTCTGCTTGGGCGTTGAGTATAACAATTATCTACAAAAGCTATGAAGAATATGAACTGAAATGGAAAAACGTGGAACACCTTAAATGACCTCTCAAATATGTATATAGAAAGCAGAGCTTTAAAAGAATGATTAATTTTTGAAAGAATCATCGAATCATTCTGCCAATGAATTGTAGTTTGTTGAATGCATTGATTTTATCAGCACAATGAATTAAATTGAATTAAAATTTGAATGAATTTTTTTTATTATTGACTTTCATTGTGATTCTTTTTTTAATTCACTTTTCATTTCAGATATGAACAAATTAACTTCCATTCTTAAATAAAATGTTCCTCAATCGCTATTCTATGCTATTTCGTAATCAAACTATTCAATTGATTTAAAAAGTCTTTTGGAGAACTTTTTAATTCTTCCAAGAGTTTTTCGTTCAAAAAATTTAAAGAAAAAATTAATTATAATTCCTTCCTTTTAATTGCCGATGAATTCACTAAAATTTTTATTCATTTCTTCGTTTTGGATGAAACGGATGCATTCAATAATTTTTAATTCATGATTTGCAAAATTACATGTTTACACATAAGGATCGAGTGTCTGTAGTTCCCATTCGGTCTATAGTTTTATTTGCATAATAAATTTATCTTTCATAAAGAACCAGTTTCTGAAACAGCATCCACCATTACAATAACCCTAAAATTTGGCATCTATTGCGATGCCAAAGGTAAATGCATACAATTTGGTACCCTGTATCGTCTACGCCAATTATTTCGCAAAAAGAAGCAACACTGGCAGCACAAAATAAACAATAGCGAAGAATGGCAAAATGAAATATCAAAACTTGTAAATAAAAACATTTTAAACAAATTTTTTGTGCAATGCCAAAACGCAATAAAGGGTACCAATTGTTCAATTATTCTTAATTTTTTTTCGCATCGTAATAGCCGCATCGTAGTGCCAGGTAAACTGGCACTGGAAGTGTAAGTGAAATACATATTTGAGAATCGCTGGACAATTCCTAAGGGAGGAATAATGCTTATTTGTCCGAGATGTCATTTGTATAGCGCAAACGATGTTGTGATCTGTGTTTACGGACATTGCATCTTAGAAATTCTGGATATGAGAGGTGTTGAGGTGTTGTTGTTACTACCACTGGGAAACAGGATGGTTAGAGACTAAAGCTCAACATATCTTGGGTGAATCGTTTTTAGACTAAGACAATTATACTGATAAAAACGATTTTATAAAGTACACTTATATGACAAACGAAATAACAACGAATTTGATTTCTTATAACTTCTGGTTATATTTAACAATTTCGAATAAGTTTAAAGATTTGAAAAGATATTGAAGTAAAATATATACTTCTTTATAGATGTATTAATTACATACATACAAACATATTTAATTAATGGATTTATACATCCTGATTTTTTAACTATTCCTGGCGACTGATTCTTCCTGACTTTTTGTAAAAAAGTTAGCATTCAGATTAAATCAAAAGAAAATACAAATTAAATGTTGTAATACAGATATATTGTTTCCGTTTTCCAGTATAAATGAACTGCTGACACTTGCCCTGTTCTTTGTAAAAGTCACGGGGTGTAATCGGTGTTAATTTTTGTATAGGGACAGTAGAGATGAATATACCTTCCTTGGTCTATATAATAATAAAATTTATTTATGAACTAATAAATAATGCTAAGTAAAATGATAAAATAACATTTGCTAAGTAAGTTTTGATTCGAATTCATGGGATTTGAATAAAATATTGTATTTAGTTTGGATGTGTATATGCATGTATAGAACGTTTCATTGTTAATACGTGTTAGTATTATTTAATTAATTAATTATTTATTATTGTTTGTTTAACAGAATTTATTTTATACGTATGTACTTTATTTTTAATTGTAGTTTCAATTTTATTTAATTTTTTTTTTATTATTTTGCTAAAGATTGTTTGTTTTTTTTTTTATTTTGTTTAATAACAATTTAGTTTATCTATGTTTTGGTTTGGTTTTCTTGTATTTCATTATTATTATTATGTATTTATGTACGTGTATTAATGTATATAATTCGTATTTGGTTTTTGTTTTTCTTTTTTGGGGGGAGGGGGAGAGGGCGTTTTTGTTTTAAAAAATTGTTTTTGTTTTGATTGAAAAACTATTAAATCTATGAATTCTAACGTTCGTATTGTTCAAAAATTTGTTTGTTTTAATGTATTGTTAACATTATATTTTATTATTAGTTTTATGTTTGTTTGTTTATTTTCTTTTAATAATTATTATTATTATTCAAGTTTTGCTTGCCTAAAAAAAAAAACGTTTTATTAGTGTTTGTTTCTGTAGATTTAATTTTCTTCATTATAAACTTGTTGTAGCATTTTGATTTGTTTTAGTTCAAGACTTATGATAATGAAAAAATAAAGAAAAATAAGTTTAAGTTGTCATGCATGTAAATTACCCTGACTGGTTTACCAGGATTAAGAGTAATTAAAAGACATGCTTCAGATTTGAATGCATATTTATTACATTTATAGTATGTATAAACATGTTAAAGGATTTGGTTTGAGTTTACGAAATTCAATTTAAAAATTTAAGATTTGTTTCATGTAGGGATTGTGAGTTTAATGAAATTTTCCTAGTTTTTGTTTATAAATCTCTGAGTTTTTGTTTTTGTATGTATATGGTGTACAATTATATACATTTTCTAATTAAAAGTATACAGCTGTTGGCAGCTAATTAGAATTTGACTTTTGGAAGAGTTTAAAAATTAAAATAAATAGAATTTATTTATTTTGGAGCTATATAATAATAATGACCATTGATTGTAGATTTTTTCAATGAAATTCAGGAAACATTGATCATTTATATCCGGGAGTTATGTATACTATTGCCAACCTTCACTTGGCTGCAGTAATTTACATGATTTTAAGTTTGCAGTTCATTAATACTCGTGCTACCTAGTGTATGTTCCGCCATGTCGAATATGATCTTCAGAAGTAATTCATCATCGAATCTCACAGATCATACATAGAAAAAGTAAACGCTTTGAAAATCCTTATCGTTTAGTTTTTATAGGGTGCTAATGGTATTTTAGTAGTAGTGCTGTCCATTCTGCAGGACGTAATGGTATTTCTTCCGGAGCTCTCTTGCCGATCAAGAGAAAGCATATGGAATAATATATTTTCTCTGGACATTGTACAGTAAATGGCTGGATGGTGCCGTAAAAGACTAGTTTAAAAGCTTATTTCGACTTTCCTCCATGTGAGATGGATGAGTTATTTTTTTAGTTACTTTGTTCTCCAGGATATTTTTTCTTCTATCTCTCTCATTTCTTATATTGAAATATTTATGAAAGATATTTTGAGATCTACTACAAATTAAAAATGTTCAGTTGCGGATTACTGGACATAATAATCTAGATTAGTTTAAAAGGTTATAAGTACCACAACAAAAAATCATTTTTGCAGCCCTTTAGTTCACCAACAAGTTAATTTCACCAATGAAGTTTAAAGTCCTGTTAGATGAGAGGTTAAATACAGCATTACCTTGAACGAACTGATGTTATTTAAGACCACAGAGTCATGTATGCAATCCCTTAAGTATTATAAGGTCGACCTTATCGAGCGTATTAGCTACTGGAATTTTTCACTTTGACTGTGTGAAAAAAGCTCTTCGTGTGTCTGTCTGAAGTCCATCTCAAGGCATAATGTCTGGTTCTTGTTCTGTATAATGCAATACCAAAACCGGTAGCCTGTAATCTGGTACCCTGATGTACAAGTAAATTATTTTGAGAATACGACAATGGGTTTAATGCCGGCAGAGTTGGGAGTCTTACACTAAATGTTCAATTATCATTAACGGATAGTGATAGTGCAACATTTTTCACTACCTGTATTGACGATTAGTGGTGAGTGCAAAAATAACAGCCACACTAAAAAAAATCCAGTACTAATGTTAGTGGAACAAATAAATATTTCATTAAATTGAAAGATTGAGTAGACACTTTAAAATATTTGATTTACTAATTAAAAATTCGACCAAAAAAAAAAAAAGGAAACAGTATTACAATAACAATTATCAGGGCATACTTTCATTTTAATAAGTCCCGGTCCATACTGTGAAACATTTGCTGCAAAACATTTTTAAATTCTCTTTTGGAACAGCATTCGTGTCCACACAGTGAAGTTTTTGCTTTTCAGTTTTTGACATTTCTGTACAGAACGAATATGAACGAATAAATGTGGATGACATACTCAACAAAAACATCATGTACATGAAACAGAGTACCCTTTTTCATTCCTCTTTCCCCTTTCATCGACAAACTCAAATGTTTTGCAGCAAATGTTTCACAGTATGGATGGGGACTAAACATTTTATTTTTTTTATCGCATTTCTTATAAAAATATCATAAAATATTGTCGACTAACTTCTGGCAGCAATTGAAAATTATCATTTCAAAACATTTTGCATCAAAAAAGTATTTTTTTTTAAACCCAATAAGCACAAAAGACTAAAAATTTGAAAATATTGTTAGAATTTTACCTGAATTAAGGTAGTATTACATTTTAAACTTGAAAAATATATGAAAATTTTAAATATTTGACTTGAATTTAAATTTTCTTTTTACTGGAGAATGGCTATTGATATAAACTGTAAAACAACTATAAATGCTTTCAACTTGAATTTCAGAAAAAAAATCATTAAATGTATCAAAAACATTCATATTTGTTTTCATTACTATTTCGTTTTATAAGATACACCCCCAATTCTTAAAATTACAACTTCAAAACCTCATACATTTTTTCTTTTGAATCTAGATTTAAAATTGTTTCTTTTGTTTGAAGATATAAGTTTTACCTTACGAACAGAAATATATGTGTAAAAATTGTTTGTAAAATGGATGAGTTATGCTCCCCAACTAAAGCAAAATACTGTCAGCTAAGTTTACTTTTTTTTTTCTTAAGAGTATTAAGTATTTTGAAAAGCTACTTTATATGTTTTTTGCAATACATCCATTTTCTAACCGATATTAAAAAAGTCTCTTCTGTTTGAAAGGTAAAACTTATATCTTTTAAATAAAAGAAATAATTTTAAAATCAATTTCAAAACAATTTATAATATTTTGAAGTTGTAACTTTAAGAATATCGATATTTCACTACATTTGCTAATATAAACAAGTAACGAGCATGGTCGGTCAAGCTCGTCTATATAATACTCTTCACTGAGAAAATAATCAAAAACATTTTTATTTTAAAATTTCATTAATTTATATTCGTATATGTACTTATACAAAACTTATTTGGAGCGAAATTTGTGTAGATGCTCAGAAAATACTTGGTAATGACTTGTAGTTACTGTACAACTTACTTGTGAATGACTACTTCATACCGTCTGCATTACTTAGAAGTAGTTTGGTAATGGCTGACATTTAATGTGATAAACAGTGAGACCTCGATTATCCGCAATGGTCGGGACCGGGAGCATTATGGATAATCAATTTTCCCGGTTAATTGAGTACCAATTTTTAGTAGTTTTTTAATAATGACAGTTTTTCGATCACTGATCCATCGCTTGGATCAAAGTCGAGCAATTTGGTGGAAAAAATTTCACAATAACGTTTTCAGCATTGAAATCCTGCGCGTATGTATGTTGTCCAATGGCAGAATGATTTAACTATCATCTTTTAGACCGATTTTCTTAAAATTCTCTCTCACTTCTGGTACTAAGTTATTGTTAAACTATTATCATGAAATAACTAATACTTTGCACTTGTGTGTACCAGCAGCATTAACGCAAACTAATGAGGTTAGGGTCTCCTTTGAGTCGTTGTGTCATTCTATGAAATTTTCATCATGGCAAGCCAAACTTCTCTCAATTAAACACTTTCCATTCTCCATTATCTCATTGGTGAGTTTTTTCATTGATTTAAATTCATTTAATTTTTCCACAAAAATTGTGGCGGCTAATACGCTGAATATTTTTTATCCTGCAGCATTAATATGCTGTTTTTCTATAGCGAACGAGTACTTTGAGTGGAAATTTAACATGTGTTTTGCTATAGAAAAACAGGACATAAGTTTGTGAATACCATGTCGTTTTTTTCTTAAATTTTGAGTGGAATATTTTAGACTTTCCTTCACTGTTAATCCAGAAATTGGAGTTCCTTTAAATCGTTTCTTCCGGAATTATTCATAAACTGAAAAATCTTTCTTTGGTTTTTAGCAGTTTTTTAAAGATTTTCGGTTTCCAAAGCCAATAACAGAAACACACTTCTCGTGCCAAAAGCTATCGAAAAATCGATGGCACAATATCAAACAATGTTGGCCTTACAAATCGATCGAGGGAATTCCCCTTTTCGTTTTATTCACATTGTGTTAGATTGTTCAAAAATAATCTAAAAAAATTATAATCCCGGATAATTACGGTTAATCGATGCAAAAATATTTAAATCGATCCAAAAACATTTTCTTTTTCTTTCCCGGATAATTGATGTTGCCGGTTAATCGAATCACGGATAATCGAGGCCTCACTGTACATATATTACTTTTTTACCAAATTCATAATTTAATCAATAGCGGTATTCACAATGTAGATTACTTGGCCTGGTAATGTAGTAAAAGAGCACAATATCAAAAAACTAAAAACAAAATACATTAGAAATTGAAATGTTTGTCAATAAACAGCTTTTCTGCTTTTTTTACTAGGCCAAGTACTCTACATTGTGAGTACCGCTATTGTAAAACTCATTATAAGCCTTTGGATGAATACCTGAATTTGAGGATGTCTATATCTTTACACCTATGGGATTGTTATTTTGCTATATTGAGTAATGTTTATTTAAATAAATAAATAATAATAACTGAAATCTGTCACTTAATTCCAAATCATTTCTAATTAGCTGACAACAGCTGTACTTTGAATGTACGTGTGTGTGTATGCAACATATAAAAAGTGTAGTTGTGGTTGATTTGTTGGAGGTTTTATTATTTTATTTTTATTAAAGGTGACTTAAAATCTATTTTATTTTTCTTATATTTGTTTTTATTTTGAAATTTCACATAAAATTATTTACTATTAATTTAATTGTATTGTATTTGTTTTGTTTTTAATTTTAGTTACGAGTACGAGTATTAACTACATGTACGGGAGGGGGGAGAGAGAGAGGGTGTTGTCGGTATACGAACGAACGAGTGAGTATGCAGCATGTATGTTTGTTTGTTTATTGGTTTTTTCTCTTTATAAATTTAACTTGAATGTGATTTAATTACTTAATTAATTAACTAACTGTTTTTATTTTCATTTTTTTAATTTAAATTTATTTGTTTCTTATATTTTTGTATGGATGTGTGTGTGAGTGTAAGTGCGTGTGTAAGGATTTGAGTGGGGGGGGGGGGGGTTGTTGTTAATGGAGGTCGAATATTTAGTGTGTTTGTTTGTGTTGCCAGAACTGAATTTTGTTTTATTTTTCTAATTAATTGTTTAAAGATTTTCATTAACTAAATTTTTAATTAAATTTACGTTTTCTTTCTATAAGTCTAGAGAATTTTTCTTATAATTTGTTAGTTGCAAATTGTTTACTTTGTTTTTGTATTTGTTACATAATTTAATTTTTGTTTTGTTTTATTTTTTCCTTTTCATTATAATTAATTTAAATTTATTCAATGTAGTGTTTTGTTGTATAAATGTTAATGCTATATTTTTGTTTTTGGTTTTTCTTATTTTGGAGATTTTTTTAATTTTATTAATGTTTTTTTTTTGGGTTTTTCTTATATAAAATTAATCTTCAAGTCTTTTCAGAAACAAATGCATTACGATCAAATTATGTTTTATATTGTATTTGTTAGTATCTTGTTTTGTTTTGTTTTTAATTCATTAATTATTTAATTTCATTTTATTTTATTTTGTAACAATTTTGTTGATAATCCGTGTGTTTGCGTTTGATCTTTCAATACTTAAAACTACCGTTAGTACGTAATTAATTAAAATGTTTCATTCTAGTATATGGGAAATTGTTCATCGGAAAGGTTAGAAGGAAGGTCTTAGATGAGCAGTGGTAGTAGGAAGTAGGGAATTGTGTTTTTTTGGGGGGGGAGTAATTGTTATACATATCTAAGGGTGCTTGATATTGTGACAGTTTGGAGATGATCTCACTTTCATTGTTTTCTTTCTTTTTTTGGTTTCTTTGTTTTTGTGGATTGTTGGTTATTATTATTTTTTGTTTTCATTTGGTTTGATTACAATTTTATTTGAATTTGTGTTTTGCATTTAGTTTTATTTGGTTAAAATTTAATTTTTGGAACCGTCTTTGCGGGACGTTGACGGAGCATCGCCTAAGTTTATCATGTCTCGTGGTTTCCACACCGGGGACCCTATAATAAAAATGAAAGAAAAGAAATATGTGGAAATCATATGAAAAATGTTTTTGAAAGAATTTCGTTTAATAAAAAATTTAACTACAAAACAAATTAATAACTTTGAAAATTTTTTCTCCAGCAACAAATAAATAAATCTTTGATTGTAAGTATGTGTGAAAGTGTGATAGTGATTGTGTGTGTGTGTGTGTGTGTGTTAAAATGATTTGGTTTTAAAAACTAAATTCAATTTTTAGAGGCCAATTGTTTTTAATTAAATTTTTGTTTAAAATGAAGTAGTAGAAACTAAATATAATTAATTTAATATTAAATTAATTATAAAAATCTAGTTTTTAAATATGATTTGAAATAATAAATATGTATTTTATAAATAAATAAATGAATAAATAAATAACCATGTAAGTAGTATGTATTATGTAATTCTAAATATTAAAAATTTCATTTAACATGCTTTACTAAATATTTAAATATTTAGCATTTAATTTCTTCTTTTTCTTTTCTTTGTTTTTGAATAAAATTATAACTTGAAACCATAAACTGATTTGGATTATGAATAAAATGTTGACATCGCTTGTTTCGTTTTTTTTATTTATTTCTTTATTTATTTTTGTTTGTTTTTTCATTTTTGATTACAAAAAATTCCTGTATTCTTTTTTATTTATTTTTTTTTAAATTTTTTTTAATATAATTAATTAAATATTGAAACCGTTTTTTTTTGTTTTAATTCTCTTAACTATTTACGTTTAAATATCAAGTGGTGTTGTTTGTTAACACATTTTTATTTGTAACATCGTTAATTTTACAACGTTATGCCAACATTTTCATAATTCTGTTTTTGAAGTGAAGAAGTGTTATAATAATGGAGAAAAAAATAAATATAAATTCTAAAATTTTGTTGAATGCAAATGAATAATGAGTTATGGCATAAATAATTTATTTATTTTAAATACGGTTTTATTTTAATGTTAGTGGAATTAATGAGATCCTTGCTTTTTAAACTATTATTAATGACAATAAAAGGATTAATCAAATAGCTCTCCAAAGCAAAACTACTTAATTTTACTACCCTGCTAGGTTATTATTGAAATGTATAATAAAATAAAGACATATTCCATATAAAGGGGATTCCCGGAATAATATTTTTAAGAAACTCTCGGGACATTTTCGTAAGGAAATTTCGGGAATTTATTTATACGATTTCTTTTTGATTCGTTGCCAATCAAATGATTTTTTCAATAGTATCAGCAATACTATCTACCCTTCACCAAATTATATTTTATAATACAAATTTTAAATATTTTTAGGTAAACATTTTTCAAAATTTAAACAAAATTTTTTTTTTTTTAATTTTTTAGTGAAAAAAATTTTATCCCAAACATTTTTTTTAATCTTATGACAAAAATTATTTTTGGTGAAAAAAAATTCGGGTTCAAAAATGATTTTTTTTTCCGATTTTGACCCATTGTAGGTCCGACTTGCTATGGCGTTATATACGTCTTTGCAAAGGTCTTTGAAAAATCTATAATAGATGTCCATATTGTCTATATTAATGACTATTTTTGCTTTTTAATATTCGAATTCGATGATTGAAAGGACATTGTGAGCGAATTGCTCAAATTTTTGTGAGAGCAATTCACTTAACGGGGATTGCCGGAATTAAAGCCGGTACTATGACCGTATTCTCAAAATATTTGACTTGTACATTCTATAGGTTTTGCACAGGACCTTTGAGGTGCTTATACCGAATAGGGACCAGTGGATATGGCGGCATGAGTTGACTGATCAATTATGGTTCAAAATCACGAGAATTTTCAAGAGGCCATTCCAATGGAAAAATATCTCACAATCATCCAGATGAAAAGTTAACTCATGAAGTTTCTAGTGCAGATGATGCACTAGAGATTTCATGAGTCAACTTTACGAAATAGAGGACAGAAAAAGGGTAACACTTTGTTACAGAAACGAAAGCGGCACAGATTTCCTGAAAGCTTCTTCATTTAAATGCACTTAAATGTCGTATGAGTTTTAAAAAGCAATTTAATTTGTCAGATTATTTTGCATCAGCTGATGAACATATATTCTCCCTGAATTT
This sequence comes from Calliphora vomitoria, assembly GCA_942486065.2. NCBI lineage: Eukaryota > Metazoa > Arthropoda > Insecta > Diptera > Calliphoridae > Calliphora > Calliphora vomitoria. Next base: position 11,541,398 of record OW818031.2, on the reverse strand, counting down.
TTTTTATTTCTAATGATCTTAAGATCTTTCGAAGTCCGTTTTGCCATGACAAACGAATTTATCGAATGGTTTGATTGTAAATATTGTACTAATATAATTTTTCGATAAAATAACTTAAATACGGTTGCCAAATTTTAAATTGTGTGAGAATTACAGAAAAATTTGGTTAGGAAAAATAAGTAATTTGATTGACAATAAATTTAGTTGTAACAATGGACATATTTTCTCCATGTAAATTGATGTTGCATTAAACAATTTATCAAAGGACAGCACAAATGCCACTTGAGTTTGTCCATACAATCATATTTTTCGATTGTGTACATACATAATTTTGACATAGAAAACCCTCAAAATCTTTACAGTAAAGTTGTAACATTTTGAAGATTTTCCAATGCACAACGTTATAAATCTGTCTCCCTAATGACTAACAGACTCCGACCCAACCAGAAACCGGTTTCAAGTCTACAAACTAATTAGAGTAGGCACGGATCCAGGTCAACCAATTGGGGGGAAAATAAAGTAAAATTTATTTCACATTTTTCTTTTTTTCCTTTTTTATATTAAAACTTTTCGGTTTTAGGTCAGCGCCTGAATAAGAGATACCATTATGATAATGGACCGGCTGCAGATAATTTGGCAACTATATGGAGACGTTTATTTTTTAAAATTTTGCCCCTTGTGTTATTAATTAACATTCCCATCTTTCTTTAAGCATCTATAATTAAAATTATAGGAAAAAGAAGTCATAAGAGAAACGATAGACTATTATGGAGATATGTAGATAAAAAATTCTTAGAATTTTTCTAAATTTTTTCAAATTGATTGATGCATAATTTTTCAAATGCAAATTAGAACGTCTGAATGTCTTTTTATTAAGACATAAATAAGTTTTGTTTGCTAATTTATTTCAAACATTTTAATTGATAACTTGATACCAACATGGGTAACTAAAAGCTAAGAAGTTCAGAAAAATTCATAATTGTCTTATGCTATGTTCACACTTAGGATTTTTAACGCGTTTAAGCAAAATGTTGATTAAGTAAGCCGTTCACATTACATTTGAGATGATTAATTTGACAAATTAAAAACAACAAATTTATATTTTTTTAGAGCATTCAAAATGGAATAATTTAATAAAGTTATCAGCAGATTATTTAAACTTATTAATTGGTGGCATTGTAAACATTGATGGATCATTTAAGGTTGTTTATGAAACATTTATTTATCGGTAGTACACTTGAAAGGTACGTTCATTGTGGCCGATGCTACATCATAATCAGTTTGAGGTATGTTCAGGAGATTCTACGTGATTAATGAAATTATTAAGTTTTAATCATTAAAATTTGAAGAGATTACTAAATCATTTATGGCCATTTTCACAATGTATGATTAAAAGTTAACGTGAACTTTAACCGCAAGTTAGGCTAATCTGAATTTCACAATGTACGATTAATTTCTAACTGACACTATTTAACAACAAAGTTGCTGTTAAATATAACCGAACAAACTTCGGCGATTAGCATCTTACGGCCATTTTCACAATGTACGATTAAAAGTTAACGTGAACTTTAACTGCAAGTTAGGCTAATCTGAATTTCACAATGTACGATTAATTTCTAACTGACACTATTTAACAACAAAGTTGCTGTGAAATATAACCGAATAAACTTCGCCGGTTAGCATCTTAATTGTAAGAAATATAATAAAAGAACATGGAAAAACATGTATACTTTTGTAATATTTATAATTTTTAAAAAATGTAAAGCGCAGAAAAGGAAATATTGCACGGCAAATACAAACCAAACAACGAATGTGCACCTTTCCTTGTTGGTTTTCAATATTTGTTGTTCAGTTTGTTTCTTGGTATAAATCCGCAATATAGTTAGGTACTTTAATATTTTTGAGTTTTATAAGTTTTTTTTATTATACAGCTAATAAAATACAAATTATTTTTTGATGCCGCGTTTTTAGAAATTTTTTATATTTCAATCTTTCATTACACTATTTTTCGTAAACAAATGTATTCAGTATTGCCATACTTTCTACTAAATGTTTTTGTTAAGTAATCAAAAAATGATGGTGAAACGTAAATCGGCAACCGTTGGTTAAATGGTCCCCGTTAAACAAACCGACAGTTAGTTAATTTTCCGTTAAAAATTAAATAATCGTACATTGTGAAAATGGCCGTTAAATGTATGGATAATCATCTCGATTTTGAAGTGATTAGAGCTTAATCACGTTTAAGATGATTAACTCTGCAAATGTGAACATAGTATTAAACAATTATTTGAAATTTGTAAGACGATACTATGTAGTTTCGATTTTCCATGCGTAATAATGGTTGTTATCAGTCAGCTGATTTTCAATACTTTGTTTACTTTTTGTATTGAAAATTTTCAATACTATAAAATATTAAAAACTAGCTAGCAAACAAACATATTCCATGTTTCAGAAATGGCCTACTCATATTTCAAAATATTATAATTGTAATTTATCAAATATTGAATTTTTTACCCAGAATTTTACAACTGAAATTCATCCAATTTCCAATTGTAATTTAGTACAATCTTTATTAAGTTTTGCATCAATGGGAATTATCTAAAATATAAAACAAATTTTCTGAAACGCAATTAGCTATGGCGTAAAACGAATTTCGAATTGAAAAATTTAAAATTTTCATAATTTTTGTATAAATAACAGAAAAAAACTGGATATGTTTTGACTCAATAAGAATTTTAAATGACTCTTTATATAGAAGAATATCATACGATGCTTTTAGATCAAATAGGAGAAAAATCAATATAATTGGAAATGGGACCACACTGTAATTGAAATTTACTACGATTAATAAAGGCTCTATACAAATAGGGCCATCAAATAAAAATATGTTCTAATGAAATATCATCTAGCAGAAAGCTGAGTTTAAACTTAAAAGGCTTTCATCTGTGAACATACCTAGGGTAATACTAAATGATTTAGGCTTAAAAAGTCGGATTTCAAAAACAAATTGACATTAAGTTAATTAAAATATTAATTGATTATCACTTTAATCATAAATTAAACAATAATATTTAATGAATTTTATTAAATATATGAAAAAGTTGTTACTGTACGATTATGTATGCATGAATGATGATGACCAATAATTGTTTAAGTACATTTAAATAAAATTATTAAGAATAAATTTTGACAATAATAATGGTATGTATGTAAATATGTAAAATGTTTGTTAGCATAGTTAGGCAATTAGTTAGATGTTTTCTTTTTAGTAATTATGTAATAATAAATAGATAATATAAATAGTAAGTAGATCGGTTACGGAACATAGTAGATATAAACGAACAAATTTTAATTGAAATGCAAATAAATCTATTTAAAGAGAGACAGTTAGAGAGAGAGATTTTTGAATTCTTTGTTATTATATAACAACAACAACAATTTTAGTAGGATTAAGCAAAGGGTGGGGTGGGAAAAGGAGGTGAATTGACCGTGTTCAAACAAATAAATAAATTGAGAGAGAGATAGATAGAGAGAGAGAGATAATAAAAAACATAATAATCAGGCGGTGTTAATTATATCAATAATTTGTTGTTCCTCATTGCAAATTATTATTATTAATAAAATTTGTTGTAAATTTGGTTTAAAACTTTTTTTGCTTACAGGGTGTGTTAACCATAAGACATAATAAATTTATTTAAAGGTAATTGGTTTATTATTCATTTTTATTTGGTTTTTGCAGCTTGCAAGTGGTGTTATTTTTTAGTAGTAGTTTTAGTATTTAGTAGCAGTAGTAGTAGTATTCATTAGTTGTTAGTACAGGTAGTTTTATAAGAATATCAACTATTTACTTTATTTTATGAGTTTATTGTTGTAAATATTTATTAAAACACAAAACAAAAACCACACACTATTTAAAACAAACAAAATCAAACCAAATTTTCTTTCTGCTTTTTTTTTTTAAATATATAAGTTACAAAGAAACATAAATTAATAACAACAACAATAATCATAATAATAATAATAATATTTTATTAAATAAGTAAATAAGTAAATAAATAAATGCTCATTTCAATTGTTAAGGAAACAAAAAAAAAAAAAAAAAAAAAAATCAAATTTAATTGTGCATTTTGTATTTCATTTTGTATTCAATTAATTAATTTTCTTCGTTTGTTTTTAAATAATTAACTCGGAAAACAAACAAATCTTTGCTCAAGCGATGCCAACCAACTATATATTTTAATAATATAGTATTTCAATCATTTGCTGTTTGTTTTGTAATGGTAAATTTTTCAAAGTTAGATTAAGAAAGTTTTGCAAGTAAGTAAGTGTACACTTAAATAATTTAATCTTAAGATAAGATTTTTAATTCAATATAAAACTAAATCAAATAAAAACTGATATATTTTTGTTAACATACGTACACATATGTATATACTTATAGTATACTTTAACATTAATTAATAATTTTAACAATAAATATGTTGGTTTTATTATTATTTAATAAATAAACAACATTGCGTTTTCCATTGCTGATACGTGTCTTATGAATTCCTCTTACTAAGAGTTTGAAATTATTTCAATTCTCACAGATCTTTTAAAGATATTTTTGTTTTTTAAGTTCATGTCCTTTTTTTTTCTTTCTTTAATTTAAACTATTAACAAATAATCACAAACAAATATCACAAACTTAGTGGATTTTTAACTTTTTCTCCTTAAACTTTTTTTTTTATTATTTTTTTTATTATTTAAACAACAATTGTCTATCTTCAATAAAATTTTAATTGTAAATGTATTTTATTGTATTGTAGTATTTATGTATGTAATATGTAGTTATTTAATACATACTAATACACATTTCATTAAATTAATGTATTTATGTAAATATTTGTATGTCTGCATTAATAAGTTTATGTATATTGATGTATACTTAATAAACATTCATTAAATGCAATGGTATTAAAAAACAAAAATAATATAATTAAAAAAAAAAACCATAAAATACATATAAATAATTAAAACATTTAAAAGAAATAAGTAGTTGTACGTAGTATAATATTAAATAAATGTTTATTACTCTATTTCTGTTATAAATAAATTTTCTCCTTTAAATTCACCCAAACGTCTAGATATTATGTAAACTTATTTGGCAGTACCTATTTTTAATGTACACTCCCCAAATTAGGAGCAATTTGCAATTGATACGATATATAAAATAAATAAATTTACAATTTTAAAATCCGTTAAATTTTAAGTTTAAATGATATTAAACTTTTCTTTGTGTTGGAAAATTTAGCTGTCAATACCTTTTAACTTATTAATGAGTCTCAGTTAAATAATAATATTAACAAGTTAGAGAGCTATATTCGGATTTTCTGAATCTTATATACCCTTCACCAAATTATACTTTAAAATAAAATAAAAAAATTTTTTTTTTAATTTTTTTTCGAAATTTTTTTTTTAAAAGTTTTTTCCAATTTAAAAAAAAAAAAAAATTTAATTTAAAATTTTTTTAAAAAAAAAAAAATTAAATTTAAAATTTTTTTTGTGAAAAAATTGACTTTGAAATATCTATCATTTGATATTTATGACTTAGTAATCAAGATATAGATCAAAAATAGGCCAAAAATAGAGGTTGTCTCGGAGTTTTGCTCATATCTCCGTTATTTATGAACGGATTTTGCTGATTTTAAATAGGAAACTTCTCGAAAGCATATCTGACATAATTATTGAAGATTTGGATCCCGAAGACATCTGGGGTCTTCAGAAAATTGATTTCAACAGACAGACAGACAGATGGACATGGCTTAATCGCCTCCGCTATCTATAAGGATCCAGAATATATATACTTTATAGGGTCGGAAAATTATATTGTGGAAATTACAAACGGAATGACAAACTTATATATACCCTTCTCACGAAGGTGAAGGGTATAATAAAGATTACGTAAGCTCCATAAAGTGTCGCAGTTCCAGATGTACTTAGTACCAGTAAGAGTTTCGAAATAATTAATTAAATTATTCGAATCATAATACGGAATTGAAAAATGTCAGCCATTCCTTCTAAAATCGAATTATTTAGCTTCATTCAAAGGCTTTTATTTAAATAGAATTCATTAATTGTTGAATTAATTCATAACCGAATTTATTCAACCTTATAATGATTAAATCTTTGTTAATTCAAAACTAACTCCCTGGATATACTTGACAAATATTTATCTTAACAATTAATAACGTTTGTTGTCACGACAAAGTTGTCTGAGCTAAAGCATTAATAATTATGTCATAACGAAGCAATAAAATACTAATAAACATTGTTTAAAAACTAGACTACAAGTAGCAGTAGCAACAAAAAACACAAGTAGTCTAGTTAAAAAATTAATAAAAACTCGGAGTCAATCAATTACTACTACTACTGCTACCTTCACATTTTAGTAGCAGTAGTTGTAGTAGTAGCAAAACAGACAAATTTAAAAGTAGCAGAGTAATGTTTTTTGTAGTGCTACCTTAAAAAAGAAAACGTTTTAAAGTAGCAGAGTCATTTGTTTTCTGTTACTTCTGCTACTTTTATAGTAAAAGTAACATTTGACGTAGTAGAAAAAGTAGCAGTTATTGTAGCTTTTTAAACATTGCTAGTTAATGACTATAAGTGCTCATTTTTATCTTGACAACCATTTTGACGTTTATGACATGACAAAAATGTATCAGGTATATACATAGGGTTATGAAAATTGAATTGAAATATTTTTTTTTCAATCAATTTGTTTTTGGTTTTATACATTTACAAAATAAATGAATTGAATATATTTTATTAATCTATTTTGTAATGGATTTGAATTCAAGAAAACTTGAATGATTAAATAATATAAATACTATAAATAATGAAGTCGTATTGACTTTGGGGTGTACTAAGGCATTAAAACAATGAAATAATTCATGCTGAATGCTTCAATGGAATTGTTAAGAGAATATATATGTTTCTTTAAATTTAATTAAGAATTAATTCTTTTGAATCTGTACTGAATTTTGATAATAGCAAAAAACTGTTCAACAAATCCATACAAAATGGAATGAAAATGTATATAAAGGTAATATTTTTTATTTTATTTTTAAAACCGTTTATTTTTGTATTCAGAAAATGTATAGTTGGCAAAAGTGATATAGTTTCTTATACAAGTGATCTACTCTTTGAAAGCCCCAGTAGCTCTCAGGAGAACATATTGTTACGAATTTGCAAAAGTGATTTGAATTTAACGGTCTGTAACGACTGCCTGCAACATTAATCATGTTGATAAACACGTCCATCAGTAGAAGCTTCTTCTTATCAACAATGTTGATACAATGCGGTTGATTAGCATTGTTTGTAAGTGTGGCAACACTAAATGTTTAATCAAAAGCTCTAGAATTCGAACATACGAGTTTTGACCGTTAAGAACAATCTCGACTATTCGGATGAAGATGGCAGTGTGTATAAATAGTGACTGCGGTTGCTGTAGTCAGTGAGTTGATTATTGGTGCTGTTAGAGTTAACATCAACTGTCGTGTACATTTGAGCTTGTACATTATAAAGTGTGTGTGTGCATTTCTGCGAATTGATAAACTGTTGTTGTTGAACATTTTAAATAAATAAAGAGTTGTTACAATTTTAAACTACTAAAACTGCTTTTATTTGCAATCAAAAGTATACGGTTTATTTAAAGGAAATAAACCCCGTTTTTAAAAGGTAAAAACGTAACAATATTGTATTGTGAAGTTTTCAGCAATCTTTATAAGCTTTAGACCAGAGACAGCCAAAAAAATAAATGCTTTGGTTACTTTATACATTCCACATAATCTAGTATGAAGTAAATTGTCACTTAAGTGTCTTTAAGTAATCTAGAACACAGTTGTCAAATGTCATTTAGTCTCTCTTTACAATTGGAAGCGTTGTCTGTTCAAACTTTTTATTTTAATTTCACTTTAGGGATAAGCCATTTTATTCACTACATAGTGGAGTTTTCTTGCTGTAGTAATTTTTATTTACGGACTAGCTACTTTACTCGTCACTGGTATGGTATAGTCAATTTCCATGTAAGTTAATCTAGAGTCAGTCGGTCAATTGTATTTGATTAACCCTTAGTAGACAAAAGTGAATGACGTTAAAAGTCAAATAGTCAACAAAATCCGTCTACAAATGGCTGAGATTTAAACAAAAAACTTAAATTTTTTGTTCACATATTATTGCTTCGGATTCAAGATTCTGTCCATAGACCACACATTATTATTCAGCAAATAATAAAACATATAGACAAATTTAATTAAAAATTAAAAATAAAAAAATCGATGATTTTCAGTAATATCTTATTAATAATTAAAAACATTTTAATAGAAATAACTATTCGAAATTCCCAAACAACTGTGCAAAAACGGTGTTCACATCCATTAGATATAAACAAATATTTGAGTCAGATTATGTCGTAGTATGTTCGAGTGGTTCACATTCAATTTGGTTGATTTAAAGTTCAAAGTATCTTTAATTTTGAGTGAAAATATCAGTTGAATTAAGTTGGTTAAATATCAATGGAATATCACACGTATGTATCGCTATTAAGAGTTTATTTTTAATACTAAAACATCTCTCTAAAATTGAGGGAAAAGCTTTTGAATCATCTGGAATCAGACTTCTTTATTAAGAACTTTGGGATCAAATCCTACTTCAGGCTACCTAACTTTCGTACGGCTCTTCAGAAGTAACGACCATTTAACGTGCATCCAACTGGCTGAGGTGATATATGCATATTTACTGATAGCAAGGCTACCGTTAACGGAATAGCGGGTGTCTTCACGACATCTAGGTTAGCCGAGGAATGCCGGGTATCCCTTAATGAGATAGCGAGATATTCTAGGACAACGCTTATATGGGTCACGGGTCACGATGGAAATCAGGATAATTGTATAGCAGATGAACTGGCCGAAAGGGGTGCCATGATGGATGATGAGGATATCGACCCCTTTTCTGGTATTTCCCTTGCTAAATGCAAGATGGCTGTACAGCAGATACTATATGAGTCTGCACAAAGCAGGTGGACCAACGAGTCTTCCTGTGTTATATCGAGGTCTACTTGGCCCGTATATGATGCCATCAGGACGAACCTAATTATGGAATTTCGTCGAGAGCAAATAAGGCTTATTGTTGCCTTCATTACAGGACACTGTATAATTGGGTCACGTGCTAAAAGACTGGGCCTACACAATGAAGAAGAGGAGGAGATGGTGTCCCACCTATTCTGTCAATGCCCGGCTCTGATAAACCTGAGGGAATGCATTCTCGTTATTCCATTCCAATCATGCTTAGATGAGTTATGAAGGTTGAGTCTTAGACAAATCTACTCCTTCATCAGGGAATCTGGTTGGTTTAGCCTGGAAACAATGGACGTATGATAAATACCCAGCTGATTACCCCTTGGGTATCACAATGGGATCAGTTTTTTGAATGGACCCAAGTTAGCTGCTTGAAGAGTGGCTGCCCTATCGCTAATAACAGTTTAATTTTAATACTAAAAAATCTCTCTAAAATTGAGGGAAAAGCTTTTGAAACAGAATTAGTCAGGATTTGGAAAGCTACGGGGTTGATATTAGGTTGTGTCGAGGATATAAGAAGTAATGCGGAACGATTACCACACCTTAGATTGCTAAAGACATGAAAAATACATTTTTATTCCACTCTTGTGATGCTTTTCAAACAACATTGATAACATATACTGGCAGGCGCGGATCCAGAGGGGGTGAACCCAAAACCGTGTACAGGCGTGTTCTAGGGTTATATTTTGGATCCAATTCGATTTACGATATGTAACAGCAGATTCAATGTTGTAGGTGTTATAAATGATATACGGATGATAATGGATTTCCTCTAGACTATTTGTAGCAGAACGTTAATAAAGATGGGATTTGAAATTATGCGAGGTGTGATTGTCACAACCATGACACATTTTGCAACCCTAAAGGTCTGGCAACGAATACTAGATGTTATTGCAAGGTGATAAATAAGGTGAGAGGGAGTAAGTTCTTTCACATAACTGCAATGGGAACTTTTATGTGAAGGACTGGCTGAAGATCTTCTGGGACTAAAGCATGCCGTAATTGCGAACGTGTGAAAAGCAATCGACACATGAACTTACGCTTAAACGTTTAACGGTTTATATTGGTTGGATGACTTAAAAATGCTAGATTTACTATAGATGGCGTATCTTTTGAACGTGGTTTTTGTTTTCAACAACTCATATGTCATTTTGAAGGGTACATATCTGTCATTTATTATAACTTAGTTAATGAATATTAAAGTGTAAACAACATAGTTTTTTTTCTTTCTTCGAAAATGTCAAATTTTGTGCCAACAAAGCGTCATATGCTTGAAGTTTTGCTTTACTTCTTTAATTTGAAAAAAGTGCCGCTGAAGCACACCGAAGTTCTCTAAGGCTTATGGTGAATGTGTTCCATCGGTTTCAACGTGCAAGAGATGGTTTGTGCGGTTTAGAAGTGGTGATTTTGACACGGAATACAAATATCGCCCAGGCCAGCCAAACAAGTTTGAAGACCAAGAATTGTAGGCATTACTGCTTGAAGATTGTTGTCAAACTCAATAACAGCAGCAGGATTCATCAAAAAGCAGAGAAATTGGGTTCCATACGAATTGAAGCTGATAGACCTTGAAAGACGATTTTGTATGTCCGAAATGATGCTTGGACGCTATAAAAGAAAATAATTTTTGCACCGAATCAGAATGGATCGCTTATGAACTGCTGAAATCTGGCCAGACCATCACAGGGAAACTGCACCGAATGCAACTGATTCGTTTGAAGAGAGGATTAGCCGAAAAACGCCCAGACATGAAACTGTAATATCGCAGCAGTTAAGCATGTAGTCAATCAATCAAGTCAATCAATTTATATATTTTGGTCATTTTACACGTATGTGCTCTTTGTAGTGCAGAGATAAGACAATTGGTTACTTTATACATCCCAGGTAATCTAGTGTGAAGACAATTGTCACTTAAGTGTCTCTAAGTAATCTGGAGTCTAGTCACTTTAAACGTGTCGTGTGATAATTCGTTCAAACTGGTTTTATACAAATTGTGTTGAGATAATTCTCATACAGTTCATTTATATTTTTACTTAAGTATACTGATATCCCATGTAACATAGCATGAATAGTATAGTGAAGTCACTTTAAACGTTTATTTTGTACTGCACTTTAGAAATTAGTTATTTAAACCACCAGAAGCAATCCATTGGAGAGTTGTCGAAGAAAGGTTTGTTTACAAGCTATCGTTTATTGGACTGCCTATGATATGTCTTTAAGCTGACTATTTGAGGTCAATTAGCACTCGTACATGTTAAAATAACTAGCTATGTAGCTGATCAAGTTACCACTTAGGTATGTAGCTAGTAAGGTAACTGACGTTTTTTAACCAGTATGTGAACCAAATGCGTTGATTACTTTGGACCAGCTATTAGACAGTCTCATTGTAGTCAATAAGGCTCAATTGACCCCCTGCTTAGGACAAGCACGTGTTAAAATAACTAGTCACGTAGCTATTGAAGTAACTAGTTCCCACCCTAAATGATGGGTAAAATCACTAGTTCGGGACTGTCTCCTAGAACTGCTGGGATTCCATCATGACAATACTACGCTACATGTTGCAATACTTGTTAAAAACTATTTAAAACTAATGAAGTGCTTGTTAAGTTTTGCCTCACCCATCTTATAGTCCAGACCTTGCCCCGTCTGACTACTATTTGTTACGATCGATATAGAATGCTCTCTCTGGGATACGCTTCACTTCAGAACAGAGTATCTGATTCGTTCTTGGCCTCAAAAGATGAGCAGTTCTTTTGGCTCGGAATCCATATGTTGCCAGAAAGATGTGAAAAGGTTATAACTAACAATGGCCAATACTTTGAATAAATTTATATTGTACAAATGTTTCAAAATAAAAGCTAAAAATTTGAAAAAATCTCACATTTTCAAGTCATACACCAAATAGAACAATCGTGTGACTGAAATCCGGCAATTATTGCCACTAAACCGTTTTGCACCCATTTAAGACAATCAAATTTATGTTACATGATACAATCATGTGACTGCAGAGAATTTGATTATGAATCATATGACTGCAGAGAATTTGATTATGCCCCAATTCAGCACAATACAAATTGTATAAAATTGGTGCTTTGCGACAATCGTGTGATGATACCTTTAGATACTTTGAGATTTCTTTATAACGATAAATCATTCAAATGTATGCAAGTGTGTGTGTGTGTATGTATGTTTATATTTATATGTATTTTTAAATGTCAATGTATTTTCATTTGAATTAATTACTATTTTATGTATAAACAAATATGTATGTCTGTTGGTATAGTACACATCCATTTATTTCAATGTATTTAATTGTTGATTAATTTTTAAAATCTGACGTATACTTTATATATTTAGTTGTTATTTATTTATTATTTATTTATGTATGTTTTGTGTGTAAGTTTGTGTGTATTTTAATTATTTAATATTTTGATTATAATTTCTATTTATTTGTTTATTTATGCTGTATGATTTTATTTATTTTTGGTTTATTTGCAAAAATTTGAAAGTTGCTGTTGTTAGTTACTTGCCATCAATTTTGAATAATCGATTTACAAGTAATTTTGATTTTATTGCTGCTAAGCCATTTTTATTTAAAATTTATTTTCATTTCAATTATTTTATACGTTTTACTATTTGTAATTTGATTCGGTTTAAAGCAAATACATACACATGTGTCCATGTAGGTGTAAATATTTATTTATTTATTTGATAATTATTGGAAGAGGAGCCATGAATTTAGCATAAATGTAAATACAAGTACGTACGTATGTATGTATGTAAATAATTATACATGTAAGTACTGTATGTATGTATTGTAATTATGTAAATTTCTGTGTATAGTATACAATTTCCTTAGATATTTCAAGTTCAATATTTGTTTGATTTTATAAATGTCTTGTTTTGTTTTTTGTTTTCTTTTGTATTGTTTTTGATGTTTGATTAGTGTACTATTTAATTTTTATTTTTTTTTTTTTATATTAAACATTTTAAGTTCTACATTTAGTTATATGTATGTGTATTTTTGTTTATTTATTTTATGTTAACATTGATTTAAATTGTTTGTTTTATATTTCTGTTTTACTTTTGATTTGAGGTACATCAAAATTTTTTAACACTGAGTCAATAAAGGTTTAATTTCATTATTACAGCTAAATTACTTCTATTACGTTTAATTTGATTAATGTGATTTTTAACATTGTATATGGAGATTTTATTTTGATTTATTTTTTTTATTATTTACTTATTAAATGTCTTTGAATTTGTTTAAAAAAAAACTTACATGTCCGTCAATTAAAAATAAAAATTCCTGATTTATTTGAAATCTTCAATTCTTTTGTTTATTTTATTTTAATCTGATTTTGATTTATATGAATTTTTGTGTTAAGTCGTTTTATTATAAAATGAAATTTTTATTTTAAGATGATGTAGTTTTTTATCCTAAAGAATCTGCCAAGTAAATTGACTTTTCTTAAGTTTTACAAAGAGGAATTCAGTAATTCCAAATCCTCAAGGAAAGTCTGAAGAAACAAGCTAAATTTAGTGACATATCAGCGGTCGGCTCTAATTGCCACCAGGGGCCGAACGCGTTAAAATGATCAAAAGAGAAACTAATTGCAAATTGTTCTTCAGAAACACGATCAGAAATTTTGTTTTACTCATCATTACAATGCTATATGGAAGAAATAAATACTTTTTCAACCTTTCCTCTTCCAAATTTGATAATATTTTATATACAAGGCCATTACAAACTCTAAGATTCTTCAGAATTTCGAAATTTGGTTTAGTTTGGTTTTTATATAAGTTCAAAGTTCATATTTTTTAAATAGATGCGTGCCAAATATCTAAAGTTACAGTTTTGATCTATTGCTAAAGCTAATGAATCGTAGATTTGAAAGGTTTTTTTTAAGGAATACGTTTCTCGTCAAAACAGGATATAGCATAAACAATCGTCCTTGAACAAAGGATATCCCAAAAAAGCTTACTCCCATTTTCCAAAGATTTGATCTAAATATAAGCCATTGCAGAATTAAAAACATATAAAAAATTTAGAATAGAACCTTGGGGGATATATTTGATAAAATGTATTTACGACATATAACTAATTGTCCCATTTTTATAAACTTATCCCCATTATCTCAATCTCTGGTTATCGTTTTTAACGACATACTTCCAATTAATATAATTTTTATATGAGAACGATTAAATTTAACCAGATATTGAGAAAATGGGACATAATCTTATGTTAATCATTGAAATTTGTATATTCTAATTACTCAAAAAACGTTTTTATCAGAAAGAGGAAAATTATTATGATTAGCTTCCTTTGAAGAAGAATATCTCGAAATTCATTTTGTTTTCATAGAAATTAGTTAATACTATTGAGAAAACTTGCCAAAAATTGGATATAAGACTCAAAAGCCGTGTGTCCACTACCAAGTTTTCTTGCGGAAGTTGCTTCCAGAAGTGACTTCCGTATTAGAAGTCGTCATCCAGAAGCCATGGCTAGGAGAAGTTACTTGCAGCAATTATGTGGAAACACGGGTTTGTTGTTTGCTGGAAGTTACTTGAATGACTTGCTGTGAAGTGCAAGTGTTTTGAAGACTTGCGGAAGAAGTCGGGTATACGTCGGATAAACGGTTTGTGGTATAAGTCTGCTTTTACTGAGTCTGATATCAATAAGTTGAGCCGTTCATTTCAAAATGAATGTCTCCAAATTCATTTACTAAATGGTTTTGATTATATTTAAAGTACTAAATTCACGTAAATTATCTAAGTCTGATTCATGTTCGAATTGGGTTTTGTAATTTTAGTATGTATGTACTTAAAAAAAAGTTTTTTTTGTTGAAAAAAAGTTTTTTTTTTAGAAATAAAAAGTTTTTTAAAAAACTATATGGCAACACTGGGTACACACTTGCTTGTACTGTCAAGTATCTTCAATTCTCTTTTGTTTCTCATTTTCACTATGGCGTCCATTAGGTTATGACATACAAAATTCAACACAGACTTGCTGTGTGTAAACAGACGAGCAATATTAAAAGTGACTTGCTTTAAGTAAACTTGCCCTGTGTAAAAGCAAACTTAGCTCTGTTCAGTAACTAAAAGTTGTCACTAGTTAGTAACAATTGTTACTGGAAAAGCGTTCATTAACGCAAAAAACTTGCAAGTAGAGAAAAAATCAAGAGCGTATAAATTTTAGAGAGTGTTCTCTCGTTGCAAACTATTACAAGTTCTATTTTGAACTCGTAATAGTTAACAGCTTATATTTCATATGTTTTGTGTTATTTATTTATTGAAAATTATATTTTTGTGGTAAAAAATTAAAAAAAAGAATTTTCAATAAAATTGAAGAAACGTGAGTATTTATACATTTTAAAAGGAATAAAAAGGATCCAGTGCAGGCCACCAAGATTTGTAAGATATTGGGACCAAATTGGATCCAATTGTTACTGGAAAAGTGTTCATTAATTTTTTACTATTTTTGAGAATTTAAGAAAGTAATTTTGATTTTATTCTCTCGTTTCAAGTATTTACTAGGAAAGTAAATCTTCTGTTTTCAGTTTTATTTTTCGTTACTTTTTTTGAGTTCTTTTCCAAATTTATAAAAATGGGCAAAAATAAATTCGTGAAAGTTAAAAAACACATTTGGTAATTGAAAAACAAGAAAGTTATACTTAATTATGGGACAAGTCCTCAATTAGACATTCTCAGGAAATTTTTCAGTTGCATGGAATCTTCGGTCCGCAATTCTTCATGTAATGTATTTTGGAAACTTAAATCTATTTCTCATGTAAGCACTTCTTATTGTTTATTTTTTTTTAAATTGTTGTTTCTTTTTAATTAAATATGCTGGCAATCTGATTTTGCCATTTATACATTTTTATACTCTTGTTCGTTAAAAAAGCAAACTCTACTACAAGATGTACTCACATTGTGTGTAAACACCTCTGCAATTTCTTGCAGCAAGTTCGTCGTAATAACTTCTACAAACTACTTCTGGAAGCAGTCTTCTGCAAGTTTTGGTTTGAGTGGAAACACTTCAGCAAATACTTGCAGAAGTTTTTCCGCAAGCGACTTGCTAGTGGACACACGGCTTAAGGGTGTCATAGATAAAGGATACTGTTGCAAACTACATATTTCCTAATAAATATTCACTTAAGAAGGATAAATTTATTCAATATATATCAATCTTTTGATCTAGTTAGTGGTGCGGAGATACCGTTAGTGGTTTTGTAAAAGGTAACACCACCAATAATGTTTAGAAATTTTTTTCTTACGTGTAGCTTTCATTTTTCAATATTGGCCGTATATGTGAAAAGAGAGTAATTCTTTTCACATGTACGGGTGATGCAATAACAAAATACATGGAAATACATTCACATGAATTAGGTTTTTGGCCCTCAGTTACCTAGCTAGTTATCATCTATGTCTTTTGGTTTCCAAAGATAACACCTCCATTACACTTCAAATTGAGACTTGTGAAGCAGTATGTTAAGGCAATCGACAAAACTGGTCCCTGTTTAGACTTTAGTTCAAGAAAGTTTCCAGGTATGAGTGCAGAAATACTTGATGGACCACAAATAAGACTTTTAATGAAGGATAACAATTTCATACATTTAATGAATGATTTAGAAGCAGTGGCTTGGAAATCGTTTGTAGCTGATGTGAAAAATTTCTTAGGAAACCAGAAGGCTGAAAACTACCAGGACCTTTTAATTAACTTTAAAAATCTTGGATGTAATATGTGCACAAAAGTACACTATCTGCATTGTCATTTAGACAAGTTTCCTGAATATCTTGGATCATATAGCGAAGAACAAAGAAAACGTTTCCATTATGATTTAAAAGTGATGGAAGATGAACATATGATGGCAGATTACTGTTAGAGTATCACAAGAGAGAGAGTGTCCTAAGGATCTCCATTAGACTTGGGTAGTTCATGAAAGAACTAGTTCTATTGAACGATTTCATAATTTGAACTAAATAAACTAGTGCAAATCGTTTGCTCAATTACTTCAGTATTCAACTATGAACTAATTTTCATCGTAGAAAATATTAAAAAAGAAGCTTCTAACCTGTAGAAGATTTTATTTAATAAAATGTTGTAAAATCGTTTGTTTTAAATTTTTCGAAAAATACACCTAGCATTGAAAAAATAAGTAGGTATACAGTGGAAAACACGGTATCAAATAGAGTTTCCAAAAAACCGAAGAATCTCAAAACCGCGGTTTCGGTTTTAAAAACTTGAAATTCGATCGGTTTCTGTTTTTTTTTCGGTTTTGTGATAACTACTTAATTACTAAGTGTTATTGAAACAAAATCACTTGATAATATAGGAAATGTTAATGCTATTTCGTTCTTCAAAAGGGTACTCTTTGAATTTTCTATAATATTGAAGCTAGAATCAATTGTCAGGATGTACTCGTAGATCAATATTTTTAAAAGAGTTTGTGTCATTCTTTATTAACAGGTTTCCTTGCCCAGCCTCTGAAGCAATTATTGTAATAGAATTTAAAAAATTTGAAGAAATCTTAAGATATTTTTACCGATCTGTTTTTAGAGATATTGGAAGAAAAATTTTGTTTCTCATTTCTAAATTTTGAATTTTTCTACTGAAAATAGATTAAAAGTAAAAACCGAAGAATAATTTTCGGATTTAGGCTTGAAAAACCGCGGTTTCGGTTTCGGCTAAAACCGAACTGGAAACTCTAGTATCAAATATACTTAAAATCAGTTTCAGTTTTGGCGGCACCAAAATCGTTGTAGACCTTTGTAATCATTTTATGTAAATTATTCTAATTTATATCGTTTTAAAAAGAGTAATATCATCTTGAACTTTCAAGTTAGTTCAAGATGAATATTACTGTCTGTAAAATGAGAAAAATTGATTTTAATTTTAAGTTAAAAATTCGCTTGAGTGAGAAGTCGAAAGATATATACCCATTTTGATAGAAAATTTAATTAAAAATGTATATACAAATTGAATATAATACGATATTTGTAAAGCACTCTTGAAGGAAACCTGGGGGCCAGTGTCTCCAAGTCAACAGTTTTGTCAACTCGTTTGGCGACATTGTCAACGAAGCGTCTACATTTTTTTATATTTTCCTTTGATGAGAAAAAAAGGAAAACATGAATTTGAAGACGACTCTTCCAACTGTAATGAATTCGCACCTTTGTGTTTGTTAATTTTTTTAATATAACGTCAAATGTTAACAAAATAAGCAGTTTCATTATCGACTTCAGAAAAGTACCAAAAGTGTAGACTAGAATTACTAAAATGTACTAGTGAGTCTCTGGTTCCAATATGTAAATATGGTCCCAATAGAAGTACCTAGTCAATAGTACTATTGTCAGCAGTAGACTTCCAATGACAAGCACATGTTAAATGTCTATAGTAAGTAGCATTGTCTGGGGTATAATAAGTCACTAGTACTGTAGTGCGATTCACTAACTTTTAACAATTCGATAATCGCAATATTAGTGGCACCTCTGTCAAAAAAAGCGAAAAACACAAAGAGGAATAGAAAAAAACAATTGAATTTGTGCTAGTCAAACACTTTAATTCGTAAACTTTATTAATTTTACATAATAAAAGTGAAATAAAATGCGTAAATGATTGGAACATTGTTATTAATGCATACATACAGAAATGCCTTCATATATTGCTCATTAATGATACATAATATTGTTGCCAAAGAAGACGCATCTCAGCTGTACAGCTGACAATTGTCAATTCAAAAATAGTTGTCGTTTGGTTTTGTCGATAAGTCTGCTTTTACACAGGGAACGTTTTCTTGCCGTAAGTCTGACTTTAATGGAGAGAGAGGCAAGAAGAAAGAAGAGGGGTACACACTTGCTTGTACTGGCAAGCAAGGTATATTAATTATAAGGTAGTGTTATCAGAGCAGCTGATCGTTTTTGCTACTATGTTAATTTTTCGCCGTGGTGCAGTATAAATGTCAAACTTTGTTTACATTTTGTAAATGTCAAACTTTGTTTTGCTGTTAAATTCGTTTATGTTTTAAAACCAATAATAATACTACACGAAATTACTTTTATTTTTAAAAACATAAATTAAATTACAAACAGATTCAAATTTATAAACATTTTTTGTTTAACAAAAATTCGCTTTGATTTATTTGTCAGCTGTTTTTGAAATTTTTTCCTGACAGCCAATTCGCCTTCAAGTGCAGGCACAAAGTCAAACTACATATACAAAAAATATAACCAATTCGCTCGGTATTCTGAATTCGCCGATGACACTACCTTATAAATTAATATACCTTGCTGGCAAGTATCTTCAATTCTCTTTTGTTTTCTCATTTTCACTATGGCGTCTATTAGGTTTTGACATACAAAATTCAACACAGACATGCTGTGTGTAAACAGACGAGCAATTTTAAAACAGAATCAAAGAGACTTGCTTCAAGTAAACTTGCCCTGTGTAAAAGCAGACTTATCGTTTAGCTAACAACAAAAGCGTACTTCAACCGACAGCGAATATCGTTAAAAAGGTTACTGAATAGCAAATTCGATAAATTTTCGTTATATTTATTTTAACGATACGATTATCGTTATAAAAGTTAGTGAATCGCACTACTGGTGACTGTGGAAATCTTTAGAAAATGTAAGATATCTTTATTGAGATATCCTTTGTTCAAGTACAATTTATTGGTTAAATATCCTGTGGATGTTTAGTGAATTATATTGAAACTTGGGTTCAACTTAAGCATTAGTATGAGACCAATATTGTTAAAGTTGGATAAGCTGTTAAAAAGTTACATACAATTTGAAATTAGCGATTTTACACTATTCTTATAAACAATTTGAACTTTGAACCTCGATAAAAGACAAACCAAAGAGAATTTAAAAATTTTGATTTTGCATGACCATAAAGATTCTATGTACTAACAAATTTGGAACGTGTAAGGTCCAATTTCTTGCCGAACATTTTTGTTTCCTAACTATAACAAACTTTTTTTAATAATAATTCGAATCGTAAAAAGTTATTAAGTTCAGTTGTCTTTGACTCAATTCATAATAGCTGTCAAAACAATTGAAAACTTTTAATTAAAGTTTCTGCTTTGAAAACTTAATTAATTTGAATTTAATTTTGTCATCATCTCAAAAGTTTCAAAGTAACATAGTGTGAATTAAGTGTAAGTATGTATTTATTTATTAAGTGTAATTAATTTAACTAAATGAAATGAAATGATTTAGTATGTATTTTGTTGTTTTCTATATTTGTTTTTTTTTATCTAATATTTAATGAATATTTAAATTTATTATCAATATTGTTTTTTTTTTTTATTGAAACTAACGTACGTATTTGTTTTGGAAGTTGTTATTTTTAATATTTTAATATTTTGTTTTTTATTTTTGCTTGTTTTTGTTATTGTTTTGTAAAATATTGTTATTAATTTAAACATGTATTTCATAGAAATCATGACAATCTACACAACCACCTGACTCGCTAGGCCTTTGGACTATAGTCGTTTGGGAATCGAACATTTGGCTGTCGCAGGGTTCGGCAGCATAAGATGCCATTACCACTGCGCCGCGTGGTACTTTCTTGCGCGTACGACTCTGTCGCACGCGCGCCCTATGCTAGGAGGGTCTCTTTTGGTACAGACAATCCATGCATGTTGTGTGTTCGGGCGCCGAAGAGCTCAACTGATAGGGACGGTCATGAGGACATTGTGGTTCATGATAAATGGTGTAGGGGGTTGCGGTGACATTTGTTTGTGGCCCATATTGATGGTAATATTGATCAGTGTTTGCAGCAGCGGCTGCTGCAGCTGCTGCTGCGGCCGCCGCCTCATGTCTATAGCTGGCAAATGCATTTTCAGCTGACTGGGATCGTATGGGACCCGAGGAATCGGATGTATTTATGGTGTATATATGTTCGGGAGAAACACCATAGCGATACGAACTACTTGTGGTACTGTCACGGGACAAAGATCGCTCTAAGGATTTGCTAACACGTCTAGTGGTTTCAGGTCGAGGAGTGGCACTATCACGTCTAACGGAAACATAATGATCGCTGCAGGTGCGATTGTCATATATGGGATAGTATTGATAGTAGGCTTCTTTGCCTTTATTGCTGGCATCACCATTATCAATGTGAGCATGAGCCGAGGCGCTGCGTTTACGGGATCCGCCTAAATTGCGGTCAGGGGAACGGGATTCGAAACTACCGCGAGGCGATTTCAGTGCCGAACGTGGCAAGTCGAGGTTTGGTTCCGAACTGCGACTGTCGAAACTATTGCGTGGTGAATGATGCTGACACATTTTGCATCCTGAGCGATCTGGCGACAAGTACTCGATGCTATTGCGAGGCGATAAATGTGGTGACAGCGATTCAAGACTGCAGTCGTGAGAGGGAGTGAGTTTTTTCAAACAACTGCGATCGGGACTTTTGGCTTTCGATGGACTGGCAGGTCTTTTGAGTATGCCACCGGAAGGACTGGCTGAACGCTTTAAAATGCCAGTGCCATCCGAGGATCGTCTGGGACTTGGTGTACGACGGCCTGCCGAAAGACGATCATGGGAGGAATCGCGACTTGAACTGACGCTTAAACGTTTACCCTGATCGCTTAGACTAGTGCGAGGTGATTTTATTTTTATAATACGTACCGGCGAGCTTCCCTGAGATTTCGAGCGATCTGGAGAAACATAAATGCTTTGACGTGGTGATTTGGTCGGTTTTGCTTTAGAACTGGCCGAGCTTGTGCTACTGCTGCCATTACTACCACTACTAATGGGCTTAGTGGGCTTTGATATTTTGTCGGATGACTTTGATTTGAATACTTTATCGACCTTTTTGTCAATTATGACATGCGCAGCAGTAGCGACAGTAGCAGCAGTAACGCAGTCTTCGGATTCATCTTCTGATTTCTCAGATGTACCGGTTGTGGTACCTGTACTATCGGACTCTATAGAGGGTCGAGGTGGTGATTCGATATCAGCAATTACTGTTTGTTGGGTATTCTCAACAATTGTCTGGGGCTCTGGGGAAAGACTAGAGTCGTTTTGTTGCTGATCTCCAGCGTCCATGTTTAAGTCAGACGTTTCTGCCGAGGTCTCTTTCAAATTGGCCATGTAGGCCTCAATGTCACAGGTCGTCTCAGTCAAATGTTCCTGTTCAAGCTCACTCAAATGTTTGTCCATGTATTGTGTATGTTCGACAGTGTTGTTGGCTGTGTCGCCAGCAACAGTGTGTTGGCGACTAGATGTTTTTCTGGAAGACTCTTTGGAGGAAATGTGTACAACCGACACCTGCTGTGCAGCAGCAGTTATTTTATCAATTTCACTCTTAAATATTTCAATAACTTCTATATCTTGTTTGGGCGATTGTCGAGGAGAAAATCTATTTGTATTTGTATTTGTATTTGTATTAATATTATTACTATTGTTGTTATTATTATTGTTATTATTGTTATTTTTGGATGCATGCAAGTTATGGCCAGAATGGGAATCACTGTCGTGTTCCATTCTGGAACCTCCACTACCACCACTTAAGCTGGTGCTAGTGAAGAGACTACCACTACTTCCTAAGCTTAAATTTAAGGCTGCAGCAGTTGTGGCTGCCTGCAGATCTGACTCTAAAGTCAGCTCATCATCATCGCTGGCAACAGCGGTTGCTTGGCATGCATTTTCATCTTGTTGTGACTTAAAATCATGTGTATTAGAGCTACTCTTACCTAAGTCTTTCATAAGAACTGGTTGATACGTTGATGGCGGATGTGATGATTGAATCAAACGTGCCTGACTACCGGTACTGCCAACGGAAAGCGTTGAAGTCGTGCTAAAATGGGAGAGTAAATTCGTTATTTGAATAAAGTTAACGCAAGATAAGGGAATAAATGAATTAATGAACTGTTACCCACCTTAATGTTAAATGATTGGGCGTTCGCCCCAGTGAGGCTTTTGTTTTAATAGTTCCCTGTTGGAATTCCTCTTCGCCTTCGGATTTAGTACCGGGATCTATACGTTCAATATCACTCTGTTGATGTAGATGCTGATGATGATGATGTTGTTGTTGTTGTTGCTGCTGCTGTTGCTGCTGTTGCTGATAGTGGTGTTGCTGAGGATCAGCTGTTGCGCCCAGAACATCTGTAAATTGTAAAAATCCTTAACTTATGTAAAACCATTTTCAATTTGAAATCTTACCGGAAGCGTCACCAACGGTTTTGCTACGACTACGGAAAGTAGACGTGTGTAATGTGTGCATATGCTGGTGCTCCTGATAGGGTACATCTTCTGCTTCCTGACTGCCGGAGATGTTATCATAATCTATATTCCCAGCTGAATGACGTTGGGAACCCGACTTCTTCTTGGGCTTGCCCAACGTTTGGGAACCCTGCATTATTGTAATCTACAAATGGATTTGATATTAATTCAATCTTCAAGCTATATACAAATATAAAATGTTTTGCATACTTGTTGTTTTGGTCGCTCTAGTGTTTGTGAACTACCCGAACAACCACCCTGCGATGACATACCGGACACTGATCCTGAACTGCCACCGAAATTCTTCATAGGAATAGACATATTACGAACACTCTCTCGTATGATTTGTCGTATGGTTTTTAGGAATGCATTACGGAAATCGGCTGTACTATTCGATAGCACATAGACCTTTTCGGAACGACGCTGTAACTGTGAACGCAGATGTATCAATTCCCACAAGAAATGCGAATCCATGTCTTTGGCCGAAGAAGCACGCACTTGCACCTCCGTTACCGGTATTAAAACCTGATAGCGAATAATTTCAACTTCATTGGGTGTAGTTTTACTCGAAACGCCCTGTTGTTAAGAACAGCAATTAAGAAATTAGTATAGAGTTTAGTATTACCAGGCAAAAAATGCCACTTACCATAAGTTTCTTCTTCTGTCTAAGACGCTCTTTACAAAGGAACACAACCGCTGATTTAAAGACAAAACACATGGCATGAAGTTCCAAGCCTTTTTTGATTTTGCCCAGAAAATCGGAAATATTTAACCACTCAACTCCGCCATAATACAGAAGATCACCTGTGGGAGTTTAATGTTTGATAAAGGGGGAAATTAAGAAAAATGGAAATCAATAATCTGTAACTTCTAAACGGATTGTTCGAAATAGAATTTAAGAAAAACTGGAAATAATTCTGCTACTTTTAAACGGATAGTCCGATTGGGTATTTGAAAAATGTAAAAAATTACATCTTAGTCTCCTCTATCCAATCTTAAAGATTGAAAGATCGTTATATCTATATATTATCTCTAACAGTTTACGAGATATTCGCATTTAGTCTGGCTTTTTGCCAAAAGCAGATCCAAATCTTTCCCGATATTTTTAAATACATATATTATTGTATATTTAATTAAAAACAAAAAATAATTGTTTAAAAAGCACTACTGTGCTTGCGAAATTTACCATTTGAACTCAATTTTTGTTTTTAATAACATAAGTATTAGGGTGTCCCTTAATAAACGAAAGTTGGATATTTGCCATTCTCACCCCCCCAGTTTGGTGAACATTGGTAAAAAAATCATCCTGAAAAAATTTTAGGTAAATCGGTTGGGGTTAAGACGTGCAGCAAGCCCTCTGAAGTTTTGAGATGCATTTACAAATTTTTGTACACATTTTGCCATTAAATAATTACTTTTGCAATTTAATATTAAAGAATCAAAATGTGTACGTAATTGTCGTTCCAATGAGACATAAAAAACAGGAATTAGTAAACAAATGTTAAAGTTAGAATATGAAATGTATTAAAATAAAAGCTCATTTTTACTGAAAATATATCCATATTTACTTGTATGTGAGTTTCTGTCTTCGTAGGATACCGTTTACCTATTCGCAGGTATGAAAAAAAAATTAAAATTTTTTAAGGCTGTTTCAAAACTCCAATTTCAAATTTTTTAAAATTTTGTTAAACAAATTTCAGAATTTTTTGATCATTTTATTGGGATTTATTGAGAATATAATAGGGAATAAAAATATGGAAAAATTATCAAAATATATCTTATAGTCTTTCCTAATCTGCGATTTAAATTTTGAAATTTTCGAGAAAAACAAATATTTGACCATTTTTTGGCGAATAAGCTCTATTTCCTTACTGTTATGAATTTTAAGTAAAACTTATTCAGAATATTATAGTCCAGATAATTTTAAATATACTCTGAAAGTTTTATTAAAATTGGAAAACGTTAAACTTTAAACCTTACATTGTGAAGGTCAATAAAATTTTTCAATATTTGCAATTTCTATTTTAAAGATAGCGAAATGTTATTTATTTTTGGAGCGATTTTGATGAAACTTAAGAAAAATATAACATAATAACAGCACAAAAATGGAAATTAACCCTTAAGCGGCACGTCTTAACCCCAATTTAATTGTTATGTTTTAGGATAAAATTGTGGCGAAAACTAAGCTCCCAATTAGCATGTAGTAGGAAATGAATTTGACTCTAATTGTTTTTTTGCTATTATCAAATTGTTTATTGAAACCGAATATATGTTTTCTATTTATTTTTTTAGTTTTTGTATAATTACATATAATTACAGAATATATATTGTTTTACTATAAGAGAAAAATCTGTCACGTACGGTATGTCACGTACGATATTAAATTTCATTTATTATAAAATCATCCAAAGATTGTTTTTGTTTAAATATGACCGATTGTAAAGGAAAAGTATTTGGTTTAGTTTAAGAAATAAAAAGAAACCGTAACTCCTCTCACCATTCGAAAATTTTCGCATATTTCTACATGTACCTCAAAATTACTTCCGTTTTATGTCACGTACGATATACCCTTATTTCGCTCTACATTTTGGACAACAATGTTTCGAAAGAAATTATTTTAATTTTAAGATATAGTACACTCTGAATGGAACATGAAGACCAAATTATTTTTCAGATACTCTTATTTTTGCAAAATCTATTCCACTCTATAGCCGTACAAATGTCACGTACGATGATATGGAATTGTCCATATGTCATTTATTCTCAGTTAGTTATTGAACATTATAGTGTAGACAACATAGTTTTTAATGCTACGAAATTGTCGAATTTTATGCGGGAAGTTTTGCTTTACTTCTTTAATTTGAAAAATGTGCCGCTGAAGCACACTGATTGCTCACCAAAGTTTATGGTGAATGTGCTTGTGCGGTTTAGAAATGATGATTTTGACACGGAAGACAAAGATCGCCTAGTCCAGACAAAAAAGTTTGAAGACCAAGAATTAGCAACTACGAGATCAGCAGAATTCATCCAAGGCGTGGAAAATGGGTACCATACGAATTGAAGCCGAGACCTTGAGAAACAATTTTTGCCCTTAATCATTAACTGCGATGAAAAATGGATCCATTACAATTATTTATTGTAAGCATAAGATATCGTATGTGAAGCCCAGCCAACCAGTCGATTCTTCACCAAAGACAAATATCCACACCACTAACGTAATTGTTTGTATTTGGTGTGGCCAAAAGAGTTTCATTAGAGTGTCCAAAAAACCGTTGTGTTTTTGAAAATACCGGGTAACCGATTTATATTAAATTACAATATCCTTATTGTTTATATTAAATATATTTCAATAAAACCGATTAACCGTTTTACAAAAACCGAAAAGTTAAACAGAACCGAAACCGGTTGAGTTTACAAAGATGAAAAAACCGGTTGACCGGTTTTCGGTTTTGGATACTCTAGGTCCTATATATTATGAGCTGCTGAAATCTAACCAGACCACCACAGGGAACCTGTACCGAACGAAACTGATTCGTTTGAAGCGAGCATTGGCCGGAAAACGCCCAGAATATGCCCAAAATATACCATAATTTAATTAAAACAAGTAAGAGAGATATATGCGGCTGTGCGGAATCTTATATACCCTTCACCAAATTATACTTTAAAATAAAAAATTTTTTTTTTTCGAAATTGTTTTTTTAAATTTTTTTCAAATTTTTTTAAAAAAATTTTTTGTAATTTAAAAATTTATTTTTTTTAATTAATTAGTGAAAAAAATTTAATACAAAAAAATGTTTTCTGTGAAAAAAAATTCCCGATTTTAACCCATTGTAGGTCCAACTTACTATAGCCTTATATACATATTGTCTATATCTATGACTTAGTAATCGAGATATAGATCAAAAATAGGCCAAAAATAGAGGTTGTCTCGGATTTTTGCTCATATCTCCGGATTTTGCTGATTTTAAATACGAAACTTCTCAAAAGCATGTCTGACAGAATTACTGAAGAATTGGATCCCGAAGATATCTGGATTCTTCAGAAAATTTATTTCAACAGACAGACAGACGGACATGGCTAAATCGACTCCGCTATCTATAAGGATCCAGAATATATATACTTTATAGGGACATTGACTACTCTGTAACGTGAACAAACTCAGAAAGCTCTATAACGTGAACAACTTTTTTCACTACATTTGTTTTCTAAGCATGTAGACAACACTGAAATACATATATTAAATACGATTTTTAAAGTTTAGGGAATCTCCTTATATTAAAAATGTGTTTGTATCCTCTAAATTAATATTTTTTGTATGGCAACGAATGAGTAATTTTATTTGCTCGAAATCTCGTTTTGTTTTTAATGCATTTTAATCAATAATTCTTGTTTAATATTTAATAATGAAAATAATAATAAAATAATTTCACGTTCAAGCGTGTAAAACACAGGTTTATATTATAAAATTTTATATTTTTTCCATGAAATTCGACAATCGCTAACGTGAACAATTTCACTAACATGAACTCCCTTGGTTTTAATTAGTTCACGTTACCGCGAGTGCACTGTATGTATAACTAAGTATTTTATAGCCTTTTAAAGATTTGTATTTGTATAATATTACTAAAAATTAGTTTTTCTTATTTTTTGCAAAAAATCCTCAACTGCAACTCTTCCATAGCCATGAGGAATTTCATTAAAATCGAACTATCCGTTTATAAGTTACAGATTTATATAGAAGTACAAGACTTTATTATTATGATTAACTCACCTGGACTTAGATCGATAGGTTGTTTGCACGACTTTTGATGTTGTCGGAATAAATGATCGAAAATGGCTCCATATTCCTCATGTATTCTTTGCATCTCATTAATATGTTCGGCCACCTTCTCCATGCCCTTTAAGGCCTCTGTAAAAATCAAAGATTACTCTATGCTACACTAAAAATAGGCAGGGATTCTCATATAGGAATTCGATGTTATTGAAGATCACATGCAGAAAAACAATATAGTTGTGCATGTTTACTGTAACCATTTCAACATTTGTGCATGTTTACTGTAACCATTTCAACATTTTTAACAATATTATAGTCACAGTAATCATAATATGGTTAATTTATGATTCACATGATTGTATCAACCATATATATAGTTACGGTAAACAAATATATATTTGTGACAACCATTTATATGATGAAGGACTTACGATATTATGTTGCTCTCGACTTATGGATATCATAATCTGGGAACAACATATTATGATAAATTTATTCATCATAAATATGGTTGTCACAAACATATACTTGTTTACTGTAACCATATATATGGTTGATACAATCATGTGAATCGTTAATTAACCATATTATTGTTACTGTGACTATAATATTGTTAAAAATGTTGAAATGATTACAGTAAACTTCATTAATTTTAAAATTAGTTTCTTAAGAACATATTTTGAAGTTATAACTTTAAGAATATCGTTATTTTACTAACAAGCAGTGATTGACTTCAACACTACAGAATTGCTATATGAGAACGCCTGCATATTTTTTATCGATCCCTTTTGTATCCCTGTAATATTTTTGAGATTTAAATATCTCAATTTTAAAATTCACTTACCGCACAAGTGCAAGTGTTCATCAGCTCGAGAATCTGTTAGGTTACGCAATTGCTGCAGCAGTAGTGGATATTTGAGTATACGTTGTATGGGTTTTATCAAATACGATTCCAGAGTACAGCTGTGCTGCTGTTTGGGATTACGAGCAGCTAGGAACTCTTGCAATGCATGATTTCCCTCATCTGGATTATTTTTGTTGATTTTTGTAAATAAGAAAAAAATAAATTTAAATCATTTTGTACATTATTGATATCATTCTATAAGACAAGTAAGTGTTGTAGGTGTAAATAAGAGTAAATATTTTTTTATTTTTTATTTATTTTAATATTTAGATTGAGTATGAACTTTTCTTCTAGCAGTGATTTAAAGTGCAATCAATGTTGTTAAAATTTGTTTTCCAACTTTTATTTTTCTTTTATTTTGTTAGAAAACAAATTGATGGATATGTGTATTTTGCAGCAATTTTATTATTTCTTTTTAACTAAAACTTATTGTTTCCTACTCATACACATGGAAAAAGGATGCATACTTTTGCACATCCATACATATATGTGTGTAAGTAAGTGTGTTAGTATTTTTATAACAGGAAACATTTACGCAAAAAATAAGTAACTTTCTTCTAATGTTTTTTGTTTTGTTTGGTTTTATTTTTCCTGTTTTTATTTTTTTTTTTTCTCAGAATAAATCTAAGCAGATATGAAATCTGATTACCTACAGTTTCAATAGGAAGTCAATTTATGTGTGTAAATAAGTATGTGTATTAGTATGTGTGAGTGAGTGTGTGTATACGTATGAATACTTACTTGGATGTAAAACTTTTTGAGCTTTACTATGACTGGCACAGAACGACGAATATAGTTTGAAATGATTTACATAGTAAAGAAATGCGGAACCAATTGCAAATAGAACATTCTATAAAAAGAAAGATAAAGAAAGAAAATATTGTTAAACAACTAACATTATTAAATATTGTTTTTTCATATAATTTCACACTTCCAGAAGAAGAAGTGTATTTATTTTTATTATTTCACCACCAGAGATCTTGTAAAAATATATAAATTGATGACACTTTTAACTTTTTCATACATTATTTTAAATATCGAGCTCGTTTGGGACTAAAAGGTGTCAATTTACTCCTTCTGTAGCAATCTCATGTTAAAGTGATTCCTTTTTTAGTTTTCTGATTATGTGCTGCTAACATTTGATTGAAAAATTCAGGGGTTATCATTCGATTTTTATTAATTTTCAAACTCTATTTGAAAGTTGTCCTAAATTTCCATAACGAATTCAAAAAGTTCGTTTCCTATAAGCCATAGTCTCGAAACTCGTACCAAAAATGATCTATCCTTATGTCCGTAATTTCAACAAATAGATATCTACGCAGAAAAAAATATTTTAAAATTTTTACAAGTTTTTTAACAATATTATAGTCACAGTAACTATTTATATGATTGTGGTAACTATAATATAGTTAATTTACGATTCACATGATTGTATCAACCATATGATGAATTGGGAACATGTGGTTCCAACAGGACGGTGCAACGGCACATACTGCACGTGCCACAACCGATATGCTGAAGGATGCATTTCCCGGGCGCCTAATCTCCCGTTTTGGCGATTTGCACTGGCCAGCAAGATCGTCTGATTTGACCGCTCCAGACTTCTTTTTGTGGGGCTTTTTGAAGTCGCGTGTTTATGTCAACAAGCCTCAGACTCTTGCAGCTCTTAAAGACAATATCCGTCAAGAATGTGAGGACCTATCGCCGGAAGTTTTGGCCAAAGTGATGGAAAATGCCATAAAAAGGGCTCAAATGACAATCAACTGTGGCGGCGGCCATTTACATGACATTATATTCTCGACTTGATGTAAAAAAAATTAAAAGACCAAATAAAAATAATCCACAAGAAGAATCAAAGTTTTTCATTTTTTTTTTAATTACAGCCAAAAAACATCGGAAGTTTACTTTTGCGCCACCTTGTATGTTTATGTTTTCTACTTAAATTACTTATGATAATGAAGACTTACTCGATATTGACTAGGATGGTCCAGTTTATGAAACTCTGGTTCAAGTTCCAAAGCCTCTACAAGATTTTGTAAGAATTGTCTCTGGAAAGTTACAATTTCATGGATGTTGCCAAAGAGGGCATTAATTTCAGCATTCGATAAAAATGTTTCGCGTTTCAAGGGTTCCAAATAGTTTTCTAATAAATTATTCAAATGCTGGAATTGTAAAAAATAATAAAAAGTGTTAGCATACATGTACATATTTAAAAAATAAAAGTTAAAAATGAATTTTACCTTGACATAAGTTTTTTCCGTGTCCACTAATTCCAGAATAACTTTGCGCAACTTTTCAGCATCCGTTAGTTGGCGAGAGGGCGTCAGAGCTGCATTTGAAACCGAGGATGTAACCGAACCAGTGGGGCTTGCCTTGCGAGTTTCCTGAGGTGAACGACAAAATCCGGTAACCTTGTGTAAGGTGTTCAACGAACGTTGGTGGTACAAGTGGTTGGTAGTGGTGGTGGTAATAGTAGTTGTGGTGGTTGGTAGTAGTAGTAGTTGTTGTTGTTGTTGTGTTGGTGTTGTTGGCGTCAAATGGCACATGCGAATTTTGAGCGCAAGAGTGATGACGTTATGAATATAAAATAAAATGAAGTCAAAAAATGTTAGGAGTGCTTAGAATGCTAGGACTGTGCTTGTGGATTTAAAGAGGTTGTTTGCAGGTGGGGCGGGGGGGGGGGTTGGTTTGTTTGTGAGTGGGGGATTTGGTTTCTAGAAATATTGCAGAGGTTTTTTAGTGCAGGGTTTAGACGCCTTAACTAAGCACAAATTACAAAAAAATCATGTCTATTTTTGTAAATTTACTACTACTACTAATACTTGTTGTAGCTAAAATAAGAACCTTAAGTGCATTTGACACTGACAGTCGTCAGCTGTAAGATGTTGGTGGCAATAATGGCGCATACAACAAGTAGCATATGTGTCTTCTAAATCACAATGCAGCTAAAAGCAAATAATGTATTTGCATGTGTGTTTTGTAGTGTGGTATCTAGTATTTTATTTTACTTATAGTTGTTTGTAGCTTGTCATATTTTTTTTCTTTCTTTTCTAATGTTGCTTGGTGGTCCTTCGAATTCACTAGTGGCATCATGTTCTCTCTCTATCTCTTTATTTTTTCTTTTATTCTTTTCTATCATTGTTTATGCTCTTTCACTAAACAGCGATACTTAATTATGCAAATGATTCTGTTTTCTAGTCGTAAAATTGTTTTTTAAATCGTGATTCTTGACAAAAATAACAGCAAAATCGTTATTTTATTATTTTTTTTTATTATTAAATATGTAAGTACTAATGTATGTATATTAGGGTGGCCTTTCTTTTCTTTATTTGCACTGTTATGATTTTCGATGCTTTCAATGCCTACGTTTGGTTTTCGTTATCTATAATCAAATACTGAAAATTTTAGCAAAATCGAAATCCACCTATTTCAAATCGTTTACCACGCTAGTTTATAAGAATCGAAAACGTTTTTTTTTTTTTGTAATTTTTGGAAATTTTGATTAAAAAAATTTGAAATTTAAAATTTGAGATTTTTTTATATCAAGTTAAATAGATTAATGATGTCAAGTTTATAACTTATATTTAAACTAACTGTCTCTGCAAACGTTGTTCTGCCATATCTCACACAAAGTTTGAAGACTCCCACTATAATAGTACTCCAGATATGTATGGGATGTGCCACGCCCACTGTACATGTATAGGCCAATTGTGAATCTTACCCATCCAGGGACCCACTCAAACATACACAAAAAATGTAATAGAAATCGGCCCATCCGTTAAGGAGGAATTCAGTTAATAACACAGGTCAGAAGAATTATTGGGGGATTCACACGGTCTGCTATTAGGTCATATTGTCATAATATCCTAATATATTATGATAGTTTTAACAAATTTTTGTTGTGTTTCAAACAAAAAAGTTCTAACTAATAAGACTTTTTGAACTATGAACTCTCATAATATATTAGGACATTATGACAATATGACCTAATAGCAGACCGTGTGAATCCCCCATATATATATAAAGAAAGACATCTATGGGTAAATAAAACAAACATTTATTAAAAATATTTATATTTTGACTCAAGACTTGAAACTTCGAATAAAATGTAAAACCTCTAAACCTTATCAGATTTTCCAAAAAAAATTTGGTTTCTAAATGACAGGGAACCATTTTTAATTTTGGAAACATCGAACAAGTGCAAAATAAGGTTCACCCTAATGTACGTTTATAAATAAGGTGAGTGTCAAAATGATAAGGTCACATATTTTTCGTTCTGTTTATACAAAAAATATAAATAGTATTGATTGGTACTATTGGTCAAAACGTTTTTTGCTCAAACGTTTTTCAGATAAGAATTCGTTCCTCTCATTTGATTAGTGTTAGTTCTATTTTCGGCGGCGGCGCCTAAATAATCCGGCGGCGGCTAAATTTTCGGCTTTAATTGTACTAATAACAAAATTTTATATTTTTTTATTAAGTTTTTAATTTTTGTTTTTAAACTAAGTTTCATAATTTTCCTATCTTGTTTTTGTGGGCCAAAATTTAGTCATATACAAGGGTAGATGAAACGTCCGTGACTTTTTGAAGAAACCGCATGTTGGATAAAAAATTATTTTATTTTTCAACATAGTCTCCTTGAGCTCTATGCACTTTGTCCAACGTTTCTCCAATTTGAGTATACCTTCCAAAAAAATAAGATTTGTCGAGGTCATGAGATGATTTCATCGTTTTCTTCAGGTTTGAAAACAAGAAATAGAGACCACAACTGGTCGTCCAGAACGTTAGGCATCTTCCGTGCTTGTACGGCCACAACGAAATTCTGTAAACCAGTTTTTCATACAAATATTATTGACTTCCATTATGTTTGAAAAAGTCATAATTTACAATTTGAAAACAAAATTGTTCAAATTATTAAAAGTAGTTTTTCAAAATTCAAATAACATCGGCGGCTTACTTTGAGCCGACAAAAACGGCGGCGGCTACAAACTCGAATATATAAGCGGCGGTGAATATTATACGAGTTCATTTTTCAAATCTTAACAGGAGTCTCTAAAATCAGTTGGTCCGTTAAAAATAAATGGTGTTTCGTGTGCAAAAACTAATTTCTGAACAATAAATTTTATTTTCTTTTAAAGAAAAAATACAGTAATTGGTACCTGCAGTGCAATTCACTAACTTTTATAACGATAATCGTATCGTTAAAATAAATATAACGAAAATTTATAGAATTTGCTATTCAGTAACCTTTTTAGCGATATTCGCTGTTCAGCTGAGATGCGTCTTCTTTGGCAACAATATTATGTATCATTAATGAGCAATATATAAAGGCATTTCTGTATGTATGCATTAATAATAAAGTTCCAATCATTTACACATTTTATTTCACTTTTATTATGTAAAATTAATAAAATTTACAAATTAAAGTGTTTGACTAGCACAAATTCAATTGTTTTTTTTCTATTCCTCTTTGTGTTTTTCGCTTCTTTTTTGGCAGGGATGCCACTTGATATCAATATGTTATGAAGTTGTCTACTATTGTTTAAAAGAAGTTAGTGAATCACATAATCGTTACTGCAAACAACAAAAATTGTCGACTAATATTGCGATTTTCGGATCGTTAAAAGTTAGTGAGTCGCACTACTGATGCCAGTATTTCATCTTTGATTTGCATTTTCATTGATTAAGTGCAATAATTTAGTTTTGTATAGTGAACTTTAATGGCTCTCAAAAATTTAATTTTGACGTATTTAAAATAATCTTAATCATTTTTTTTTTTTATTTTATTAGAATTATATAATACAATAAATAATATTATATAACTAGATAAAAAGAGTGCGAGCAACTGAGGCCTTCGACTCTGATTAATCTTAATCATATTAGTGCTTCGTAGAGTGTTTGTAGCCGTTATTTAAACTTTGCGAATTTCACACACAAAAAGGAATACTAAAAAGGTCTACCAGAATTTTATAGGAGGTATACTGATTTTGTCACATGATTGTAACACATCGAAATATTCATCGCAGACACACAAAAGTATATCTATTCTGAGTTCTTATGATATTCTAAGACGATCTAGCTATGTCCATCCGCCTGCATGTCTGTTGAAAGCACGATAGGGCTCAAACGTAAGATCTAATGTCCCCCCGGAATACGTAATGTCCCCCCGGAATACTGTGTCATAAATATGTTTATTATGCAGGCATTAGTTCCAAGTACTCTGAATTTATACTGTAAGGTATAACGAAAATCGGGTAACACAAGGCACTCCTCAGAGAATGACTTGACTTGAATAATTGTCTTTTAATAATTAGTATCCTGATGAAATTGGATATAAACAAGTTTTATATGAACCTAAATCTTTCTACCTACTTTCGTGGAAGTTTTCGTATCTCCAATTGATATTTGAAAAATCCTCAAATCTAACTCTTTTCAAGTTTTAGTAAATCTAGCATTCTTTGGAAATTTTGACGCACTTTAACATACATATTGTTACGTTTTAACCTTTTTAAAACGTTGGTTTATTTCCTTTAAATAAACCGGATACTTTTGATTGCAAATAAAAGTAGTTTAGTTGTTTAAAATTTGTAACAGTTCTTTATTTATTTAAAATGTACAACAACAGTTCAAATAGTGAATCAGTGTCTTTATACACTTTTATCAATTCGCAGAAATGCACACACACTTTATAATGTACAAACTTAAATGTACAAGGCAGTTGATGTTAACTCTAACAGCGCCTATGATTAACTCACTCACGACTGCAACCTCTGTCATTATTTATACACACGCCATATTTCGTGAATCTCATACAATTCTCTTAACGTATAAACTAATATGTTCGAATTCTAGAGCTTTCGATATCAATGTTAGCAGCTGAAACATTTAGTGTTGCCATACTTATAAACAATGCTAATAATCGCATGCTATCAACATTGTTGATAAGCTTCTGCTTCTACTGATGAACGTGTTTATAAACATGATGAATGCTGCAGGCGGTCGTTACAGACTCCTTTATTTCAATATTTCAGTTTATAAATAGAACTAACAGTCATAAAATAAGCGCAAAAGATTCTTATCTGAACAACGTTTGAGCAACAAGTATTTCTGTCAATAGTATCATTCAATACTATTTGTATATTTTTGATAAACAGAAGGAAAAATTAAGTGACTTTATCATTTTGACATTCACCTTAAGTAGCATGTAGTAAGAGAATGTTGCTGGTTGTTAGTTGTACTTCTGATGCATCTTACAATGAATTGGAGCAGTTGCAGTAATATTTAAATAGTAATAGATTCATCTAATAAGTATTGTACAAACATACTTGTATGTAGATTGTTGCAAGAAGATGGTTTTATACTAAATAAATGAGTCAGTATTCAAGTCAGACAGTCAGTCAGTTTAACTTTAATATCATGTTAATGTTATTGTTGCGGATTGTTGTTAATATTAATGTTATTGTTATTGTTGTTGTATTATAGTATGTATGTATAAAGAGAAAAAGATTATTTAATATAACGGGTCTATATGATTCTCTCTGTAGCTATGTGTGTGTATGTGTTTGTGTGCAAGTATGTGTACATATGATGAAGAACAGCAACTTGAGATAAAAGTAGAATCCCCTTTAGAGCACCGCAAAATTTGCATAAAATTTTAAAGTGACAGCTTCTTGTGTTTGTTAGTTCAAGGTGTAAGAGTACAGGGATAAAATAATTCATTTAGTACCGAGTACATCTATAATACATAGTTGTAGTAGTAGTAGTAGGGAATGTAATATGAAAAGTTTATATGTGTGTATGTATGTATGTGTATGTGTGGTGTGAGAGCGGGGTAAGAGATTTGCTTGATTTGTTTTACATAGTTTCGTCTGTCTGTCTGTCTGTCAGTGAGTCAGTCGGTTAGGCCTATGCCTGCCTATGTTTTATTCTCCTTCTTTCTGTCTGTCTGTCTGTTCATCTGTCCTTTTGTTTGTCTATCTCAGTGTCTGGTTGTCAGATGTCTGAGTATGCAATTGTCAGGGAGGTGGTAGCTAGCTGTTGGTTATTTGTGTTGGTCGTAACGTAACGTAGGATGCGTGGCAGATCGAAACTGGTGTTAGAATGTTTAAATGTGTGCAGGTTTTGTTTTTATGTTTTGTACATATATATAGTATATATATATATTTTATTATATATAAAAAAAAGTATATTTTTTTTGTTCTGTTGTTTCTTCTTTTAAAAAGAGGTTTGCACATCAAGTATCATTAAATGAAGTGGGTTTCTGCCTTCAGTGATAAGTGCTCTTGGTAAAAGTTCCAAACCAAAAGTGCATTTCGTGAGTTTTTATCCTTCATTACTATTATACATTTCACTTTCGTGTTCTTTTGTTTGAGCAACACTACATAAAGGAAGATGAATTTCCATAGGTCCCTCCCTACATACAACAGTCACATGTAACACAAACAACCTATGTATTGTATGTGTACGTTTATATTACATCTTTACATAGTACATCTGTTTGTACAATTTACATTCATTTATACATACATACATATATGTATGTATATTGTATGTAATCTGCTGCATTTTATTTATGCTTTAGATGAGTGCCTTGTACACATTCGGTTACATACCAACATTTTAGGTTACTTCTAAAATACAGCTTACATCACCAGTAGAACAAAACAACACAAACAAACAAAAATCATACCAATTGTAAGTTTTGGCCATTCATTGATGGCCTTCTTCAAAGCTGATTGCTTTCACCTATTTAAGCGTTTTAAACGTCATCTTTAACTGTTCAAGTAAATAAGAATTTCTCTGGTCAAAATGTTAATTTATCGCAACACTATTCGATGCTTTGTAATAAACAATATACATGTAATAACGTATGGTGAAAGAAATACGAACAAGTATAAAATTAACGAAAACAGTTGAAATAAAATTTATTAAAATTCAAATTGTAATTAATATTTAAGCTCACATACTAAAGTATATTTACAAAAAAAAATTAGCTCCTTCGCGATTTGCTTTTCTTATTTTTTTGGGAAGATTACTCATTGAAGCCTGAATTCCTTTTGTATTTATACTTTTCAGCTCCTTTTTTATTTTCAGAATTAGGGAATCAACATTTTTGGCTCTGTATCCTCTTTCATAAACTTTTCGTTTCAAATTAGCCCAAAAAGTTTCAATAGGTCGCAATTGTGGAACATTTGGAGGGTTCATTTCCTTTGGAACAAATTCAATTTTTTGATTTTTCAAGTTTTCTATTGTGGATTTCGCATAGTGAGAGGACGCCAAATCTGGCCAAAAAATAATTTTTTGTTTTTGATGATATTTTTCGATAAAATTTGTAAGTACTGGCACACATTTTTCATTGTAAACTTGGGCATTCACAGCTAATCCACCTTTAAAAAAAACAGGTTCACTGATACCACTTTCACTTATGGCTAACCATAACAAAACTTTTCCTGGGAACTTTGTCTTAAGAATAAATTTAACTTTTTCGGTGGCGGCGTGACTAGAAGACTCAAAATAATGTTTTGGTTGCCATTCATTTCCTTCAACGGTAAAATATGTCTCGTCGTCCATTACACATTTGTACTCTGATGAGTAAGAAAAGTAATTTCTGGAAAGCTCCCGTAGTCTATGTTTAATTACCTTTTGTTGAGCTTCGGTGGTAAATGGTGCTGTTCTTTTCTTCCTCTTCTGTAATCCCATGGATTTTAAATATTTATTAATTGTGTTTTTGTCACAATTATATTTCCTACCCAATTGACAATACGATTTTGCACTGGCACCTAATACTTCATTTTTTAATTTGAAGCGTAGTTTGGAGTCTTGTAAACTGCATTTTCGACCAGATCCACTTTTTCTTTCAATTGGCATATTGTTCTCATATAAGTTTACTGTCTTGTAGATAAAGGTTTTTTTGAATCCCATGTCCTTAAAATGCAAAAAAAATTCATTTTTGGTTTTATTTGGGTTTTCTTCACAAAATTTAACAATTAATTTTCGACGGTTCAGTTCGTTTAGTGCCATTTTCGAAACAAATATTAAATTGATCCGAACAATTTTATGTTTGATAAATAAAAAGACAGTACTCTTGAATTTACCGTGTGTAATTTTTTTGTTAATGTCATGTGTCATTTTTAAATAGAGTGTTTTACTTGTTCGTATTTTATTCACCATACGTTATCAAGGTATCAAGTCACAATCAACATACAGTCACTCCTGAAATTTTGTTCGCTTTATTAAAAGGCACCATTCTAGCAAAATACTTCTTTCTTGTCATAGTAGATGACGAAAAAGTACTTTATATTGCAACACGAAAATACTTTTGGCGCATCGACGATATATTTCTTGTAATAAAAAAGGCGTGTCAGTTCTAAGATATCGGTTGCATATGGGCAATTCCACGAGAATGACTACCACGACTGAAAACCCAAAAACCCTTGAAACTTTTTTTCAAGATGATTTGAATAGAAGAAAAAACTAAAATATTACTATGTGTCAGTATTTAAAGCTTATTACAACATTTTATTGGCACAAATAATACTTTAAACTGACTATATTTAATTCTTTAATTTAATTGGCGTGTTTTATGCTAAAATTGCGGTTAAAACTAAGCTCCCAATTAGCATATAGTGTAAAATGAAGTTGACTCTGATTGTTTATTTGCTCTTATCAAATTGTTTATTGAAACCGAATGTATATTTTCTATTAATTTTTTTAGTTTTTATATACATACATATATTTACAGAATATATATTGTTTTATTATAAGAGAAAAATCTGTCACGTACGGTATGTCACGTACGATATTAAATTTTATTTATTATAAAATCATACAATATTTCGTTTAGTGTAAGAAATTAAAAGAAAACATAACGCCTCTCACGATTCGCAAATTTTCGCATATTTCTACATGTACCTCAAAACTACTCCCGTTTTATGTCACGTACGATATACCATTATTTCGCTCGATATTTTGGACAACAATGTTTCGAAAGAACTTATTATTTTTTTAAAATATAACACAAAGACCAAATTATTTTTCAGATACTCTTATTTTTGGAAAATCTATTCCACTCTATAGGCGTACAAATGTCACGTACGATGATATGGAATTGCCCATATGTGTGTTTCAAGTGTCTTAAAGCAGAATGCAACTACAACAGCGAAAATCATATTTTTTATAAGCTTTTATTTAACTTAATTTTGTTTTGTTTTTAGTTCAACACTTGCTACTGCATTTTGAACTGAATACCCGATGCAAAATTATGTTCGAAAATTCGAAATTGAATTCCAAAACTCATAACTTCAAAATTTTTAAAAATTGTTAAAATAATCTGTAGATTATGCATAAACCTGATGACAATGCACTAATTAGTTCGAAAATTCGAAATTAAATTCGAAAATTCGAACTAATGTTCGAAAATTCGAAATTAAATTCGAAAATTTAAACTAATGTTCGAACATTTTTGAAAGCTTTTAAAAAAATCTCTAAATGATGGGGATTCTTAAAAGAATAATTTTAGTTTTACTTAAATTTTTCAATTTCGGACTTAAAAATTTTGTTTCAGTTATGTTCGAAAATTCTAATTAAAATTCGTAATATTCAGGGTACCTTTAAATGAAGAAAATAAACTTTAAATTAAATCAAACTATTACATTATTGGATGTTTTTATGATATAATGTAATAAATAGTTTGATTTAATTAAAAGTTTATTTTCATCTTGTTTAAAAACTTTTGTTTTTTATAGTTAATTTATTTTATTTGCAATATTATATTCTAGCAATATCTAACTGCCACTAACGGTTTAATCAGGTCCGACATCTCCCGAAATTTTTAGGATCTATCATAATTTATCATAATACAATGTATTGGGAATTAAGTTGAAACATTGGGCTTTATGAATGTTAATTTTTATATAATTGGAAATTGACTATTCCATTGTTTTACATACCTCCTGCTTAAAAGTTTATGGCATGAAATGTTTTTTTGGAAATTAGAGGAACATTTAGGTCCTCATGTGCTGAGCTTTATATTGACAACTTTTTCTTAGAAATTTTGTGTAAGAAGGGAGTAGAGAACCGATAAAATTTTTTGCTCTATCAACATTCTTGACTATACATTAGGGTATTCAATTGATTAACCGTTAATCGGTTAACCGATTAATTTTGGTCGGTTAACTGTACGAATAATTAAAAATTGCCGATTTTTAAATAACAAATAAACCGATTAATTTGTTTAAGCACACAAATTGTAATTTTTAACTCATGAACATTAACTTCCAGCAATAGTTTTTTAGAAGTATACCACAAAAATCGAAACTAAGGAATTTGGAAATGAACTTTTTTCTGGAATGTACTATGATTAACTTCGTCCTAATGAACTAAAGACATAACTGAAACGAGTATTTTATCAGAATCTATTAAATGTATTCACAATCCAAAAAAACTCCAAAAATACTCCAAAAATGGTATAATTGAGGATTTTATATGAGAAATTGGATATTCTTTATCATGCCTTACTTTTGATTTCTACAACATCTACAATCAGTGATAGAGTTCTTTCCAAGTCAAGTTTTATTAAAACTAATGGAAAAAAATCGTTTAAAAGGAAAACACTTCAATTGAATTCTTTTTTCAAAAGATCTCACTAAAATCCTTAAATAACTCACATGTGTATAAAAAATGTTCTCAGATACCATATTTCTTTTGCTACTGCTTATTATTTGTTGAATTGTTATGTTTTGTATGTTTTTTTATGATTTTGTTCTTTTTAATAAATAAATGCTTTATTTGCAATTTAAAATAAAAATAGAAATTATTCGGTTAATTGAATAATTTAAAATTAACCGATTAAATCTAAACCCCGATTAATTATTTGCTCGATTAACCGATTGAACCAGAAACCCGATTAATTTAATACCTTACGATATATCATGACTAACAAATATATGTGGGAATTAAAAAAAGAACTTAAAATAAATCTGTAACTTCTATACGATAAGTCTGATTTTAATAAAATTTTCCATGACTACTGTATAGTATAGTTGTGTTTTTGTTTTGAATATGGATTTTAAGCCCCCGATACCAAATTTTGGTTCATGCCGAAAATTGTTCTCGAACCGATTTGAAATATTTTTATATATATGGAATCTACTACAAGGATCTATAAAAACATCGTTATACTTTATAGTTTACGAAATATTCGAATTTTAAAATTAAAATTTCGGTTTTTTTTATCTTCCTTATATTTTTTTTTTACTAACAACAAATTCAAAAGTATATATAAACAAGTAAGAGCTATATTTGCCTGTGCCGAATCTTATAT
This sequence comes from Calliphora vomitoria, assembly GCA_942486065.2. Taxonomy (NCBI): domain Eukaryota; kingdom Metazoa; phylum Arthropoda; class Insecta; order Diptera; family Calliphoridae; genus Calliphora; species Calliphora vomitoria. The sequence goes on along the minus strand of OW818031.2, from coordinate 11,499,048 downwards.
ACCCTTCACCAAATTATACTTTAAAATAAAAATTTTAAGTAAACAAAATTAATTTTTTTTTTTCAAAATTTAAAAAAATTTTTTTTTTTTCAAAATAATTTTCAATTTTTTTTTTTAAATTTTTTCCAAATTTTTAAAATTTTTTTTTGATATTTCAAAGTCCATTGCAACGATTTATATAAGGCTATAGTAATTTGGACCTACAATGGGTCAAAATCGGGAAAATTATTTTTTAATCAGAATATTTTTATTTACCACAAACTATTTTTTTCCAATATTTTTTTTTTTAATTTTTTTAAATTTAATAGGGAAAAAAATTATAAAAAAATTGTTTGTGGTAAAAAAAAATATTCGGATTAAAAAAATAATTTTCCCGATTTTGTCCTACTGTAGGTCCAAATTACTATAGCCTTATATAAATCGTTGCAATGAACTTTGAAATATCTATCATTAGATATTCATATTGTCTATATTAATGACTTAGTAATCCAGATATAGATAAAAAATATGCCAAAAATCAAGGTTGTCCCGGTTTTTTCCTTATACCTCAGCCATTTGTGGGCCGATTTTCTCGATTTAAAATAGCGACTGAGCCGGAAGAATTCCCGATATATTAATGTGTCAATTATGTTTGTAAGTTATTTGGGGGCTACGGAAAGTTGATTTCAACATACATGGCTATATCGACTTCGCTATATATAACGATCCAGAATGGGGGTCGTAAATGAAAAATTTAGAAATTACAAACGGAATGACAAACTTATAAATACCCTTGCCACCCATGGTGAATGGTACACAGAGAAAACAGATTCATGATAGCAGCCGAATTTGTTGCCAATCGTATGATTCGGTTGCAAACATAGAATTTTTCGGTTCTATCAACTGAAATTCAGTTGATAAAGAAGAATTATGGTTGAAACAAACAAAATTTTGTTACCCTTTCTAAAATTTTGTAGCCACAACTGTAAAATTCAGTCACTAAGTTAGAATCATTCGATTGGCAACAAATTCGGTTGCTATCACGAATCTGTTTTTTCTGTGTATAAAAAGATATTGTTTAAAAATCATTTATGAGGCAAAACTTATGTGCATTTAAATCAAAGAAGTTAAAATTTTTTAAAATGCCATACAATTTCTGTTTATTTGATTAAAATTGGACTATTCACTTATAGATTTATTTTCACTTTTTTTTTAATTCCTCCGCTGCACAGTGGCGCCTGTAGAACAAGTAAGGTTGCAAAAATCAAAAATTTCAGGTGTCCCTAGAAAATATTTAATCTATTTTACAGGAAATTTTCCAACGATGCTACTGTTATTACAATTAGATTTTTGGTTCAGAATATATAGCCTTTCAAAGTTGACTAATTTTCATAGTTCAAAAAAACAGATAATTTTTAGGTAATTTGGTCCGATTTCAGATACAAAAACTAGGTAACGGATCGTCATACAGTGGTATAGATAAAAAATAGAGGGAAATAAATCTGTAACTTCTGAACCGAAATTTCACATGAACCCACCAGGGGCGCGGCCAGGGGTACCCAAAGTAGGACACCTCTGGTACGTTACATTTTTAAAACGATCCTATTTCTTTGTTTGTGTTCCGATTTCACATATAGAATCTCCTAGTCGTAGCTAGCAATTATCTCATAAAACTTAGGAGATATTTGCATTTGAAAATTAAATTTTCAACATTTTTACCCACTCTACTCCATTTTTTTGATAATAGCGGATCCAAGTATTTCCCGATTTTCCTTATTTTTACTTTATTGAACTAATATTATAGACTAACGCCTATTTTTTCTGTAAAATTCAATTTTAGGACAAAAATTCTCAAATCGCGTAGTAGATATCAATATATTCTTAATTATTGTATAAAGGGTTTCGATAACCCCGACCCTGCTATGGTATTATAGCCAAAAAATTAAAAAATCATTTTTGGGATTTTTCAAAAATTTTTGGGAATTACGAGATTGCTGATTACAAATTTCAAAATTTGTTTTTATTTTTCCATTTTGAATAGAAAAATCTATATAAAAGTAAAATTGCATTAAAAAAATATTCATAAATAAAAATTTTAAACTAAAAAAAAAATAATTTTTTGCCATATTTTTCAATAAAGTATTCCATGAATTTTTTAATTCTCAAAAGTTATATATATTTTTGAAAAATATACAAAATCCCCTTTCCATTGATATATAACATGTCTGCCTTATGGTTTTACGTGGCAAATTAATTAGGGAAAACTTAACTCGCAGAGAAGGGTAAATCGATATTTACCAACTATCCATTTTTTCAATATTTCTCAACTTTGATGGAAAATAAAAAAATACAAATTTCTATATTTTCCATATTTTCAAAATAAGTTCTTTGATTATTCCTTTACCTAATGCAAAAATTCATTTTTTGCTAGAGGTTAAATTTTAAAAAAAATACATGGTTCCAAAAATGAGCAATATTTTACAAAAAATAAATTTTTTTTTTTAAATCATTTCTGGAATAGTTCGAAATCATAAAATTCTTTAAAAAGACACATAAAAAATCAAAAAATTACTTCCTTGATTTATCCACAAATTTCAATTTTGCTAACCCATAATTTGGCACCTAAAAGTAATAGAATCATTTTCAAACACGCATGTCATTTATGTTGGTCAATTATCTATCATATGTCTTTTAATTTTTTAATTATCTCATTTGGTTCAAAAGATATGATTTTTGCAACGAAAAAACTCAAATGGTGCCACTGTGCGATTGAAATCAACTTTACGAAGGCTGGAATATTTTTCAATACATCAGATATACATTTAAGAATTCTGGCATTGAAAATCAGCTAAACTAATAATCTCACTTTATTCGAAGCATTTGAAAATTGTGTGACGAATACTAAGAAAATGGTTTGAAACTTGGATTTTTTTCCATAATTTTTTTAAACGTTTGTCGTTCCATTTTATAAAACGAGGACCTAAGACTCTTCCCCAATTTGAGCAACATAATATTAGAGAGCTCTTCCAAAATACAGTAAATTTAAAAATATAGCTCTAAAATGAAAATAAAGAAAATTTAATACCACCACGATACAGAAAACACGACTCTGCGACATTCTATTGTAATAATTTGAAATTTTGTCGTAAAATTTCGTTGTGGTTCCCTATTTTTCGCCGATGTATCATGTAAAGATCAATGAATATGTACCATGATGCTTGTACTTAGTCGTACATTTAAGTTTTGTTTTCGAAATATTTAAAAGATTTATGTTGTTATTTAATTAAAACTTTGTTTTTTTTTTATTGTTGGCTGTAGTAGTTTTGCATGCAAGTGGATGTGGATTTATTTACGAGGTGGTTATAAGGGGAGTAATGAAAGGGTGGGTGGGGTTTGTGGTTGGTATATTGGTTGCTAGTGAGGTCATGTAGTGGCGGCTTAATAGTAATAGTAGTAGTAGAGTAGGTTCAGAGAGAGAGAGAGACAGAGGTGGAGCGTAGTGTAGATGTTAAACAGTAATGAGATGTAAAACATAAGAGTGATGATGTAATGCCAACTAAATAACCATTTTGCATTTGCCACTGCATTGCAACAACCAACATTAATGGCTTTCACAGTTGCTGCAGCAGCAGCAGTTGCAAATGTATGTAGTTATTATTGTTGCAGTGATGCTGATGTATGACAATGATTACCAAGATTATGGTGATAATGATTATTGTGAAATGTTGTGGTTTACAAACGTTTTGTATTGCTTTCTCCTTATTTAACCCCCCTGCGTCCCCATTTTTTTTTTGGACATTTTGGCCAAAGTGTTGTAATATGGTCATGTCTGGTTTACTTACCTGTTCGGCCGTTTTCAGTAGATTTTCAATTTCAAAACTGCTTGTGCGTGACGTGGGTTTGGTGGCCGTACCCAAAACTTGAGTGACAACAGTCGGTTCAACGAACGATGGAGCCGGAGAGCTTTCCGCCTCTGGTGAGTATAAATCTTTGCCAGTGCCATCTGTAATCAAGTTATAAACCAAAAATCACTATTAATCATCATTATTTGCAATTATTAATAATAATAATAATTACTATAACCTGGTAAAGGGAGTTGGCATTTCGAGTGGTTAATTTGTCTGTGCTCATGTACAACTATGCTGTTCTTATCTCGCCATTAAAAACTAAATATGCACTTGTAATGTGCAACATTTTATTGAATACAGACATGAAGGCATACATTGCAATAATAAATGCTATTAAATACTTCACCTGTCATTATTTCAATTAAACTCTTTCCTCTTTTAGTTTAAGTAAACTCTGAAACATGAAACATGTCCATAAAACTTGCCTAAGCATGTAAATAAATACTCAGCTCCATAATTTAGCAACTAAGAATACGAGTAATAACTTTCTTTACACATACATTTATGTATATGTACTAAATACTTATATATATTAGGGCGGCCTTTATGTTGCACGTTTTAGATTTCAGATGCTCTTAATGCCTAAAATTGCTCTATGTCATCTAAAAACCAAGTACTGAAATCATTTGGAAGGGCACATAGCTGTCATTTATTCTCGTGTCTCCAAGTTTAGCCCAAAGTCATGCACTTTTTTATGGGCCCTCAAAGATTTGGGCCTCCGGTTTTGCAAAACGGTGATCATTTTCTCCGGTTCATATCTTGCAAACCGTTCGGGATTTTGATTTACTTTCTGAGACAAAGTTGTAGCTCTTGTCATAAAGAACAAAAATTGTAAACATATAAAATAAAAAACTTCAGCTTTTTGCTACCTGTTCAGGTCCACAGGTAGCAAACGGTTCAAAATTTAAGGAAACAATCAACTATAAACATGTACCTTAGATCTCAATAAACAACTTTCAAGAACATATAAACTTCCTAGGAATGATTCTTAGCACCGTTTAGGTAGCGCTTCATCTTCAAGATCAAAATCGCAAAAAAACTTAAAAAATCGATTTTCCCTTATTTTCGCCTATTCAGTTCCACAGGTAGCAAACGGTTCAAAATTCCAGGAAACAATCAACTGCAAAAATGTACCTAAGATCTCAATAAACAACTTTCAAGAACATTTGAACTTCCTAGGAATGATTCAAGATCAAAATCGCAAAAAACTTTAAAAAATGCGATTTTATACTTATTTTCCCTGTTGAGGTCCACAGGTAGTAAACCGTTCCAAGTTCAAGGAAACAATCCCTGAAACACAGATTGCTCAATAAAGCTTATGGTGATTATGTTCCATCGGTTTAAACATGCGAGAGATGGTTTGTTCGGTTCTGAAGTGATGATTTTGTCACGCCCAGGTCAGCCAAGAATAGGAGGCATTACTTTTTTGAAGATTGTTGTAAAACTCAACAAGATCTTGCAAACTCATTGGGCAATTCAATCAGCAATTTCAAAACGTTTACGAGCAGCAGGATTCATCCAAAAGCAGGTATCATACGAATTGAAGCTGAGAGATCTTGAAAGACTATTTTGCTTGTACGAAATGATGCTTGAACGCTATTAAAGAAAATCAGTTCAAAATTCAAGAAAACAATCCAGGAAACACCGATTGCTTACCCAAGCTTATGGCGAATGTGTTCCATCGGTTTAAACCTGCGAGCGATGGTTTGTTTGGTTCTGAAGTGGTGATTTTTACACGTCCAGGCCAGATAAAAAAGTTTGAAGTCCAAGAATTGGAGGCATAACTCCATGAAGATTGATGTAAAACTCAACAAGAACTTGCAAAAACATTGGGAGCTACTCAAGCAGCAATTTTGCGAGCAGCAGGATTCATCCAAATTGGGTACCATACGAATTGAAGACGAGAGACCTTGAAAGACGATTTTGCATATACGAAATAATGCTTGAACGCTATAAAATTAAATCATTTTGTACCGAATCATATCTTGCGATGAAAAATCGATTCATTACAATAACCCAAAGTGTAAGAGATCGTATGTGAAGCCTGGCCAACCAGCCGAATCGACACCAAATCCAAATATCCCTGGCGCTATTATGAGCTGCTGAAATCTGACCAGTCGATCACTGGGAATCTGTATCGAACGCAACTGATTCGTTTGAAGCAAGCATTGGCCGAAAAACGTCAAGAATATGGGGTCAGACATGAAACTGTAATATTCCATCATGACAACACTAGGCCACATGTGGCAATACCTGTTAAAAATTATTTATAATGAAGTGGTTGGGAAGTTTTGCCTCACCCGGTTTATAGTCCAGACCGTGCCCCATCCGCCTACTATTTGTTTCGATGGATGCAGAACGCTCTCTCTGGGATACGCTTCACTATGGAACAGAGTATCTGATATTGGCTTGATTCGTTCTTGGTCTCAAAAGATGGGAAAAGTTCATAGCTAACAATGGCCAATACTTTTAATAAATTTATATTATACAATGTGGCGCAAAAGTAATCCTCCTATCAGAAAATGCTATAAATTTTGCGATTGGCTCCTAATGTCAGTTCTGTTTTGACATTTGTGTAGTAAACACATGCGAAATACACGTTAATAAACAATGTTACGCTACACTGCTCCAGAACGCGGAATATTGCTGACTATTTATTTGAGCAATAATCGGTCGGTGACTTTGGCACAACGTAAATTTCGTCGCAGATTTCCTGGCCGTCCAACGCCTACTGGTGAAACACTGCGACGTTTAGCCGCTCGCCTCGAAGAGACTGGCACAACACGAGATGCTGCCAGGCGTGGCAGACCCCGGAGTAGCCGTTCTGCAAAGAATATTGCTGCTGTAGCCGAGGATGTCATGGAAGCGCCGTCGACATCGACCAGACGACGTGCCACGCAAATGGGTATCAGTCGACGGTCTTTACAGCGAATTTTGGTACAAGATTTGAAGATGTTTCGGTGCATCAGCTTTTAGCTGCTGACCGCCAATCGCGTTTAACATACACTCAAGCCATCCTTAAGCACCACCAAGAGGAAGATGATTTTTCATTAAAAATAATCATGAGTGATGAGGCCCATTTCCAACTTAGCGGGTACGTAAATAAGCAAAATTTACGCTTCTGGGGCACTGAAAATCCGCGTGTAACCCACGAAGAGCCATTACACCCGCTCAAAGTCACTGTATGGTGTGCTGTTTTCGCTGGAGGAGTTATCGGACCTTTTTTCTTTGAAGACGTCGCGGGCCAAACGGTTACTGTGAGTGGTTAGCGCTACAGAGCAATGATCAACGAGTTTTTTTGCCGCAACTTGATGAATTGGAGGTTCCAACAGGACGGTGCAACGGCACACACTGCACGTGCCACAACCGATATGCTGAAGGATGCATTTCCCGGGCGCCTAATCTCCCGTTTTGGCGATTTGCACTGGCCAGCAAGATCGCCTGATTTGACCGCTCCAGACTTCTTTTTGTGGGGCTTTTTGAAGTCGCGGGTTTATGTCAACAAGCCTCAGACTCTTGCAGCTCTTAAAGACAATATCCGTCAAGAATGTGAGGACCTATCGCCGGAAGTTTTGGCCAAAGTGATGGAAAATGCCATAAAAAGGGCTCAAATGACCAATCAACTATGGCGGCGGCCATTTACATGACATCATATTCTCGACTTGATGTAAAAAAAAAATTAAAAGACCAAATAAAAATAATCCACAAGAAGAATCAAAGTTTTTCATTCTTTTTTTTAATTACAGCCAAAAAACATCGGAACTGTACTTTTGCGCCATCTTGTACAAACTGTTTCCCCTAATAACTCTACAAATAATGAATTCTTAAAGCAATGAATTCTATACATTTGAAGTACATAGAAAGGATACAATTTATTATGATTTCAAAATGGAATTAAGAATTAGTACTTTCGACTTACTTATTTTATATTACCAAATGATTCTTGTGTGTATAGTATTGTTACGTTGTAACCTTTTTAAAACGTTAGTTTATTTCCTTTAAATAAATCGGATATTTTTGATAAAAGCCGTTTAGTAGTTTAACATTTGTAACAAATCTTTATTTATTTGAAATGTACAACATCAACAGTTCAAATAGTCACTCAGTGTCTTTATACACGTTTATCAATTCGCAGAAATGCACACACACTTTATAATGTACAAGACAGTTGATGTTAACTCTAACAGCGCCTATTATAAACTCGCTGACAACTGCAACCTTCCTCTGCCACTATTTATACACACGCCATCTTTCGTGAATCTTCTACAATGATCTTAACGGACAAACTAGTACATTCGAATTCTAGAGCTTTCGATGCTAATTAGCGCATGCTATCAACATTGTTGATAAGTAGAAGCTTCTACTGATGGACGTGTTTATAAACATGATAAATGCTGCGGGCAGTCGTTACAGACCGTTGAATTCAAATCGCTTTTACAAATTTGTAATAATATAATAATATTGAAAAAACAAGCCCAAAACCAAAAGTAAACGAAACCGAAAGATTTTCTATTTTTTTTTTAAATCCAAATCCGATTTTACTCAAATTTTCCGCCTATGGTTTTTCGAAAATCCAAAAAGTGCAAAATAGGAGCGACCTTAATGTGCATGTATTTGTGTGTGTAAAGTGTAATGAAAACATGCCAACATATTTGTAGTTTGTAAAACATAAATAATAAAAATATTTAATAATAAGTAATACTCGTAGTAATAATATTTTATGTGCATGTTCGTTGGTAAACTCATTTCTCCTTTTTCAAAGTTTTTTTTTTCAGTTTGGTTGTTTCTTTTAGTCCTGTTGTTGGTATTTGTTTTTCTTCTACATGTTATGTATGTTGGCATGCAAGTACTTGGTCGCGTAGTTTTTCTCCATAAGTGTGTAATATACATATTTAGTTTTCAACATCATGTTGCATGTGTAACTGCAATTTTGAAAACAAGAAAACCAAAAAAAAAGATCGCCAAATTTACTACATGGCGTCTGTCGGACACCCACCCTTGTTCTGTATTCCCTTCTTGTTTAACACATGTAATTGTTGAAAGTTTCGTTACTTTTTGGTCAGTGTAAACAAGTGTGATGTTGAAAAAAAAACATTTCACGGTTTGTAAAGCTCGTAAACATAAATTTGTTTTAAACAATTTGTTTGGGGTGAAACAAAAAAACAAAAAACAACTTTTGATAATTTTTAAAGTTGTCTATTTAACAACAATTTTTTTTTTATTCCTTTCAAAGTTCTGGCAATGTGGCGCACAGTATGCAGGACTTTACTCTGTTTGTCGTAATACTTTGGCGGAATATTAGTTTTGAAACAAAATTAAAAAAGTTAAGCACTTTAATCTTTCTTTTTTAACTGACTGAGCGAGTATCCAATACATTCTTATATATTGTATATGCAATTTATAATGGTAAATAATGTGTCAGGTCAGTCTGTAATGTTTAATGGGGAATTATTTTATTTTATGGTAAAATATTAAACTCGAAATAATTTTGAAGTAGGAAAAGTTGGCAGGGTAGTAGTACAGTTATTGAAATTGAGTTTTTAAAATACTATTTACTTATTAGGTATCTACTTATATGCGACTCTATGTTATAATTCATTTTCTAAAAATCCAAATATCTTAATCTTGTAATCGACTTGCTTTGGATGGGTCTCTTAGTTTTTCAGTATCCAACATGCTTTCTTTATGCTGTTGGAGTGATAATTTTCTGTAGAAGATAAGATTTATTTTAAACATTTCTAAAGAAATCGAAAAAGTACCAAATTTGACAGCAGTTAGTTTAAGCTACTAAAGAACAAAAAAATACCCCTCTAAGGCAATTATATTTTTAAGTACAGATTTAATCTGCAAAAGTAATCCTCCTATCAGAAAATGCTATAAATTTTGCCGATTATTGGTCAAATAAATAGTCAGCAATATTCCGCGTTCTTGAGCAGTGTAGCGTAACATTGTTTATTAACGTGTATTTCGCATGTGTTTACTACACAAATGTCAAAACAGAACTGACATTAGAGGCCAATCGCAAAATTTATAGCATTTTCTGATAGGAGGATTACTTTTGCGCCACCTGTTATATATAAAAGAGTAACGTTACTGAGTGACTGGCTTCATTATGGACCAGATCAAACGCCTAAAGCTGGAGTTATTTTGAACTGTATTTGAACTGTAGTTTACATATAGATCAGCTAAGAAGGAATTTTTGGAAATTCAAATGTTTCTTCCAAGCTAATACAGATACAAATAACTTAAAAAAAGAACAGTCTGATGTTTGGTACTTGTCTGAAATTTGAACCTTTTAAGGGGGAAAAGGAATAAAAATGATTTTTTGATCATTTTTGATACCTTTTAAACCAATAAACATAAAAATAAGTTTTAAATATTTTTTGTGCTTATTAGAATATACAAAATATAAATATGGTACTTTTTTCGAAAATTCGAACCCTTAAGAGGTACAAATTGTATGTGTTTTTAATACTTTTTCCATAAGATAGGATTTTCTATAAATGTACACTGATATACGATTGTTTTGTTATGAATTTTCTTTATGAAACTGACATTTATTTGAAAAAGTACCAAAAAGGGGATAAAAACGGGAAAATACATTTTATTCAAAATTATTAAGTTAGTTATGATATTAGTTTCTCCTGTCATACAAAACTTAACTGACAGGGTGTTATTCAGAGGTGTTAAGATTGGGTAATAACCGGGTAGAAGTAAAGGTACTTTTTAGTTTTTCTAATGGTACTTTTTGAATTTTTTATAATAATGGTACTAGAAACATGAAATTAAGCATATATGTTCCTGAGGAACTGATAATCCTAGGGGGACTTTATGGTACTTTTTCTTTATTCTAATAGTACTTTTGCTTCATGCACCTAGAATCATGAAATTAGGTACACAAGGGACTGGAACTTTTTTCCTACTAATAGTACTATTTGAGTATTTTATAATAATGGACCTAGAAACATAAAATTGAGCATATATTGTTCTGAGTGAATGAGATTACAAAAGGGATAATTTATGACACTTTGCTATTATTCGAATGCTATTTTTTGTTTATTTTATAAAAATTAACCTAGAATCATGAAGTAAAACACACATAATTTTGAATAAATAAGAATCTACGAAGAGGAATTAATGGTACTTTTTGATTTCACTATAATAATGAACCTAGAAACATGAAATTGGAACATATTATCCTGAAAGATTGAGAATTCATAACTGGTACTATTATGATACTTTTTTCTTTCACTTTAAGGTTCTTTTTGAATTTTCTATATTAATAAACCAAGATCAGGAGCGGAAACAGGTGGTGAAAAACGGAATTTCCCTCACCAAACCGAAAAGTTTTAATGGAAAAAGTGTAAATTTTCGAAACTCTATTTTCTATCCACTTAAATCTTTGTCTATATTTTATTATCAGGTGTTTGACTTTGGAACGCCTAAACTAGCAAATAATACAAAATAATCGAGAAGTCAAAAACAACATTCAAATATTAATTTCAATTTAAATCAATTCAAAAACCCAACCTTGGCGATATTAAAGATTTTAGCAACACATTGTTAAAAAAAATGTTGTTAATCTACACCAAAGATATGCAGGGGTTCTCATATACCAATTCTGTTTTATTGGAGTCAATAGAGTTCGGAAATACTTATAGTTTTCCTCGATCACTTCGTTTAGTACATTTGTATACCCTTCACCATGAGTGGCAAGGGTATATAAAGTATAAGTTTATCATTCCGTTTGTAATTTCTACATTTTTCATTTGTGACCCCAAAAAAGTATATATATTCTGGATCGTTATAGATAGCGATGTCGATATAGCCATGTTCGACCGTCTGTCCGTCTGTATGTTGAAATCAACTTTCCGTAGCCCCTAAATAACTTGCAAACATGATTGATACATCAATATATTGTAGAGTTTCCAAAAAACCGAAGAATTTCAAAATTGCGGGTTCGGTTTTAAAAAATTTAAAACCTATCGGTTTCGGTTCGGTTTTGTGATAATTTATTAAATACTAAGTGTTATAGAAACAAAATCAGTTGATAATATAGGAAATGCTATACAAATTTAAAGTTCAAACTTGATGGGTGTTCAAGAGGATAAAGGAAAATTGGTACTTTTTCTTTTAATGGTACTTTTTTAATATATTAAATTAGTTAGCTTATATACATTGAAGTTGGCTCAGTAAAGAAATAATCAAGAATAGGGTGATCAATTGTATTACGATACCAAAAATGGAGCACTAAACCAAACAAAGGAGTACTTTTTCGTTCTTCAAATAGTACTTTTTGAATTTTCTATAATATTGAACCTAGAATCAGGAAATTACTTTTAAATTTTTTTGGTTTAAGTGTGGAAAATTTTTAATTTTTCTTCTAAGTACTAAGTAATAGTTGATTGATATTCATCTGAGAAAAGAAAGAATCAAGGATAGAGGCTATAATGATATTGAGGTAACAAAAACTATTATTCAAATTTCTATAATAATAAAACTATAAGCTGGGAATTAAACACACATGATCCTGACTGAGTTAGAATATAAAAAAGGGATTTGCAGATACTTTTTCCAACTAATAGTACTTTTTGAATATTTTATAACGATGGACCTAGAAATACGAATTTAAGCATTCATGGTTTAGTGAACGCGAATTCAAAAGATATAATTAATGGTACTTTTTCTTTATTGAAAAGGTACTTTTTGAATATTAATAATAAACCTAAAAATGAATAATTAGGCACACATGATTCTGAATAAGTTAGAATTCACAAAAGGTGATTTTAGTAGTACCTTTCTTCAGTATTTTCTATAATATGAAATTAGACATTCATGATGTTCAGTAGGAATAGAAATTGTGGGTCTTTATGGTCCTTTTTTATTATAATAATACGTTTCGAATGCGCTAGAATCCATATTACAATTAACCAATAAACATGTAACTAGAGTCATGTTATCATGAATTAGTATTAATTCACAAAGGGAGACTTAATAGTACTATTTCTATTTTCCAATTGGAGTGGCTAGCACTCCATACTTTTATCGGATATTTGAAAATAACTAAAGGGTCCCATAGACACATACTGCTCATGCTCATGCAATAAGCATGTGTTGGTAAATTTTAAATTTTTGTTTATGTATGCGACACACAGACAATGCAGTATGAAAAATCAAAATAGTTTTGATTTTGAAATGAACTCGTACTGCTGACAGTTGTTCAAATGAACAATAGTATACATTTTTTCATTTTTATGAAATATAATTTTTAAATTTGACGTTTTAGTTACTGAAAAATAGAAAATAATAATTTTTTTTGTTCTCAAACGCATTTTTTTAAATGATGATTGATAGGTGTGTAGTAAAATATCAATCACACACGTATACGAAGGGTTCATCGGCAGTATGTGTCAGCAGTATGTGCCTATGGGCCCCTTAAGATTTTGTTACAAAAATTTTGCATTATTATTTTTTGTTTAATTAAATAAATAAACAATTATTTGAAGTTTAATCGTTAGGAAATACTCGATCTACATTCGTAGATCAATATGAAGCAATTATTGTAATACAATTTAAAAAATTTAAACAAATCTTGAGTTATTTTTACCGATCTGTTTTAGAGATATTGTTTTTTTCTTTGTTTCTCATTTCTAAATTTTGAATTTTTCTACTGAAAATAGATTAAAAGTAAAAAACGAAAAACCGGTTTCGGTATTTGGCCTTGAAAAACCGCGTTTCGGTTAAAACCGAACTGGAAACTCTAGAAAAAAACGAGACAACCTCGATTTTTGTCTATTTTTGATCTATATCTGGATTACTAAGTCATTAACATATACAATATGGATATCTTATGATAGATATTTCAAAGTCCATAGCAACGATATATATAAGGCTAAAGTAATTTGGATCTACAATGGGTCAAAATAGAGGAAAACATTTTTTAAACCGAATTTTTTTTTTAACAAAAAAATTTGTTTGTCATAAATATTTTTTTCAATAATAAATTAAAAAAAAAAAATTGGAAACAAATTAAAAAAAAAATTTTGAAAAACAATTTTGAAAAAAAATTTTTTTTTAAATTTTTGAAAAAAATTTAATTTAAGTTTTTTACTTAAAAATATTTAAAATTTGTATTTTAAAATATAATTTGGTGAAGGGTATATAAGATTCGGCACAGCCAAATATAGCTCTGTTACTTGTTTTTATTAGCAAATGTAGTGAAATAACACTCTTGCCCAGAAAACACTTGGCATTAGACATCGATGTATAGGCAAGTCCCAATAGTAGCTTGTTAATTTAGCCCACCAGTGTCGTGGCCAGGAGATTAGATCTCCGCATGACCGACTAGTTGTTACATTGTCCTCCGTATCTCCACCCAATCAGTTGGCGTTACTATCCCCCAAGTGTAACACTAACTAATTGGTTATTTTAAAGACGACTAGTATGAAATTAGAGGTACTGAAGAGGTTAGACCTCTACTTTGTAACAGTCTTGCCCAGAAAACACTCGACATTAGACGTCGATGTGTAGGCAAGTCCCAGTAGTAGCTTGTTAATTTGTATTTAATTATTTTTAATAAGACAAAAACATAGCTGACAGTATTTTGCTTTAGTTGTGGAATATCCTGTTTTTCAACTACCGTAACTCAGCCATTTTCCAACCAATTTTTAAAAATCATTTTTTTTCTTGGACCAGCACTCAGGGGATGACCCCTACTCATGCAAAGCATTGTGTTGGATTTAGGAAAATATATTATGGGAGGGAGGATAGAGGGAGTAGTGTTTGTGAACATTTGATTTGAATTTTCCTATATTGAAAGGGACAGGGAAGACTTCAGGAGGAAGCTTATTCCACATACGGACAGTACGGCTAAAGAACGAATTTACCCTGTAATGTGTTGAGCGATCCACTGTCCAGTCGACAACGAATTGGTGAGCCCTTGCCGAAGAACGTGTGTTGCGTAAAAAACTACCCTAATTTCAGCAGAACACATACTATTGTAGTATCGGTGGAACAGTGAAACACAACCCACATTGCGACGATGTTCCAGTGAGTCAATAGTGCTGGATACCCTACTGTCACCTTCGCCCTCTCCTGTACGCGTTCGAGTAACTCCAAAATAGACTTCGAGGCACCGGCCCACACATGAGAGTTGTATTCCATTTTCGGCCGGATATAAATGGTGTAAATAGTAAGGAGATCAGATGGAGTGAAATATGTCTTACACTGTTTTAGAAAACCGAGGCACTTGAATGCTTCTTTCGACACTCGAAAAATGTGTTTTGGCCAGCGGACATCGCACTGAACATCAAAACTTCTGATTCCTTAATATTTATACCACCCATAAAAACAGATGGAGCAACATGATCTGTTGTGCCTTTGTGTGCTAACATACAACATTGAGAAAATCTATTTGGTGTCCATAGAGAACTCCAGCAAAACAGAATTGCTACATGAGAAGACCTGCATATTTTGTTGTTTACTTTTGAATTACTTTTGTTATTTACTATAGTTCAACTTATTTATTATTTGTTATTTCATATAAATATTTTTAAAACTCAAAAATTACTTACTCCAACCAGGCGCTGGTACTATTAAACCAGTAATCATTTCTTCGCTCATTACTGGTGGATCAGATGGTGGTGGTGGACAAACAAGGGAATCAATCATGTCATCAGTAACACGCATTATACCACCAAGATCTGGTGGTTCAGTACGCGAAGAGCTAAAAGGGAATAACAAAAATATATACAAAAGTTTCATAACAAAATAATCTTACAATATGAACAAAACAATAAAAAAAAAAATGTATTTATAAGCATAAAAACTTACCGCATCATCATGCTTAATGACTGCTCCTCCTGTAGTACACTCTCCAGATACATCATATCTAGATCGGATACAATAGCACCATTTATGACCATTATTTCATCTCCCTTGATAATACCTAAAAACAAAATATAAAAAGAAATAGAACAAAACAAAACAAAAAAGTAAGTAAAAGAAATTTTCAAGAATTACCGGATGTTGTTTTCAAATTTTCAATTTCGTATTGAAATATGCATACATTTGATATGTATGTATGTATGTATGTATGTGTGTATAAATATTGATCAAAGATAATTATATTTAAGTGTATATGCGTGTGTGTATGTGTGTGTGTGTTATAGTAACAAATATTGTATGCATTGAAAAGCCATGAAATGTAGTTTGAATTGTTAGTATTGAAATTCAAATACTACGTGTACATTGTCTTTGAAAGAACAATATAAAATCTATTGTCCTTTTTTTATGCTGTGTTGATTGTATTTTGTAACATAATATTTCCAAGTGTGTGTGTGTTTGTGTGAGAGTACAAGTGTGTTTAGTTACTTGGATTTTTTCATATTTTTTTTTTACATACAAACACTATTTCATTCATCCAACCATACACATTCCAACAACCCTAGAGAGTTGGACAGTGTGTTTCATTACATTTCATTTTGCTTTGCTTTTCATTGTAGTGCAAGTGTGCATTGTTTGTCATACTCTCTAAACGACAAGTGCATCCATCTATTGTCATTGTTTTGTTTTGTTATGTTTCGTTTTGTTTGTATAGCTTTGGTTTTTATTCTTTTTTATGCTAGTAGTTCTTGTTCTTGTTGTTTTTGTATTTATATTTTTATGTTTTTTTATTGTTGTTATTGTTATTATTATTTAAACCTTTAGAAAAACCAACTTTACCTTTATCTTTTGCAAAATTATTGTGTGCATGTATGTATGTATGTATGTATGTATGTATGTATGTATGTATGTATGTATGTATGTATGTATGTATGTATGTATGTATGTATGTATGTATGTATGTATGTATGTATGTATGTATGTATGTATGTATGTATGTATGTATGTATGTATGTATATATGTAGAGTATGTAAGTTTGACGCTTTTCCTTATTTCACTTCATTTTATTTTTTTTTATCCATAAATATAAAATAAAAAGTATGAATGTTTGTGTGTCTATGGTTAGATGAATAACTAAGTCTGAATGTAGTAAATATTTTATATTGAAACATATTTACAGTTGGGTGCTAAAACTAGTAGTTTTGTGCACAAGTACCTATTAATCAAATGAATTTTTATTACTTTAATCAGAGCTTGGAATTAATTAAGTCAATTTGAGCTTAATTCACTTAAAACTTAATGCGGAATTAGAAAAATCTCAACCATTCATTCCATAAATCCATTTCCAACATATAATTATTTGGCTCTTATTTAAATAGAATTCATCCATGAAATTATTGTAATATTTAATATCTTTTGTAATTATTTTTCTAAGTACAAAAGGCTAATTATCTCCTGAACTCATTAAACTTGTATTATTACTTTGTTTAATCCATCGTTGAGTTAATTCATAATAAAATAAATTTTCATTCAACTTTTGAATGTTTAAATTTTTCTTAATTCAAATCTAATAAAAATGTTATTAAAATATTGTTACGAAATTGTATTATCAATTTGAACTTAACGGTCTGTAATGGCTGCTTGCAACATTCATCATGTTTATAAACATTTCCTTCAATAGAAACTTCTACTTATCAACAATGTTGATAACACGCTGTTGTGATCATTGTGTAACATTTGAACATTCGAGTTTTTCTGTTAGATTATTCATGAGACTTCTAGAAGATGGTGCTATGTATACAAATAGTAACAGCGAGTTGCGGAGGAGTCAGTATATCGTAGGCGCTATTAGACATAACGTCAACTGTATTTTCAGTGTATTCTTGTACTTTATAAAGTATGTTTTTAAAGTTTCTATATTAAAATAACGTAGTGACTATTTAAATTGTTGTGTAAATTTGAATAATTAATTAAATAAATAAAGAGTTGTTAATATTTTTAAACTACTGATCGCTTTTATTTGTAATTACAAAGAATCTGGCTTATTTAAAGCAAAAAAACACCGTTATTAAAAGGTAAAAACGTAATAATTTTCTTTTCTTCATTAAGTTTTGTGTTTGTTTTGTTTTTAATAATTTACAAAATGAATTGAACAAATTTACTTAAAATTTTTTGTAATATATTTGAATTGTAGAAAAATATTGTTACGTTTTTAACTTTTAAAAACGGGGTTTATTTCCTTTAAATAAACCGGATTCTTTTGATTACAAATAAAAGCAGTTTTAGTAGTTTAAAATTAAAATGTACAATAACAACAGTCCAAATAATCACTCAGTGTCTTTATGCACGTTTATCAATACGCAGAAATGCACATACACTCTATTACGTACAACCTTAAATGCACAAGACAGTTGATGTTAACTCTAACAGCGCCAATGATAAACTCAACTCACGACTGCCAGCTCTGCCACTATTTATACACGCGCCATCTATCGGGAATCTTCTACAATGCTCTTAACGGACATACTAGTACATTCGAATTCTAGAGCTTTCGATGTTAATGTTAGCAGCTTAAACATGCAGTGTTGCCATACTTACAAACAATGCTAATACCCGCATGCTATCAACATTGTTGATAAGTAGAAGCTTCTGCTGATGTGGATGTGTTTATAAACATGATGAATGTTGCAGGCGGTCGTTGCGAACCGTTAAATTCAAATCGCTATTGCACATTCGTAACAATATAATCATTCAAGACATTTTTAAATCTAAATCTATAAAAAATGAATTCTCAAAGGAATGAATTCAATACGTTTGAATTAATGAATTAATAACATATTCATTTACGAAATAGTTAAGAATGGTTGATTACGAAAATGAAAGTAGAAAATAATTGTATCGAACCTTTTCCTTTAATTAAATTGATTATTACTGGTTAATTTGTTCAAACTGATTTTGGAGTTATATTAAAAAATTTTTCAATTTTAGTATTTTCCGCACTAATTTCTTACTAATTAAACTGTGAATGTAAGTATTATAATTCTCTATTAGTTTATGTGATTTATACTATAAGAAGTCTAGAAGATATGAGCAGTAGATGAGAACACCAAAGTACTTATACTTTTCGTCAAAACTCTTTCTTCTCTAACAATAAGTAAAATATTGGTACATTTGACTTCTCAATACATTTGCGATGCTACTCAATACTTTTCAAAACTGTTTTGAAAATTATTAAAAAATCTATTGATTGTCTATTCGGCCTTTAAAATTAATATAATTTATTATTTCGATTTTTCGAGCTCGAGGCCAGTTATATTATATATTATGCCAATATGTTTCTTGACGTAACATGTTAACAACTAGAATGTTCCATGTTTAAAAAAAGTTTTGAAAATTTTAAAATTCTTATTTCACAAACACAATTGCACTTTTTCACTGAAAAATATTGTTTTTCCCCTTAATTCTCGGAAAAATACAACTTTGAAAATATCGAGAAGTTAACTACAAAGAGCAGAAGCACTTATCTTGTTGGATTATTGTTTATTCAATTTCATAGCTATAACATTGTACATAGAATAAATACGTTAAAGCGAAGGAGCGAGAAATGTTAATAAAATTCAACAAAATTACTTTTTACACGTATGGGTGATCGATAATATAATATCCCAGCAGATCTAGGAGTTTGTACCGAACAAGTAATTTTATATATCATTTAGGGTGACTACAAGTTACATACAAGCTACGTGACTAGTTAACACGTGCATGCCCTGCTTAGGACTACAGTGAGACTGTCTAATAGCTGGTCCAAAGTAGTCAACGCATTAGATTCATTAAAGTTAGTTACCTTACTAGCTACCTTAATCAGCTACATAACTAGTTATTTTAACATATACGGATGCTAATTGGCTCATAAACAATCCGATATCCAAAAACTCCCCAATAGATTAATTCTGGTGGATAAAATAACTACTCTCAAAAGTGAAGTACAAAATAAACGTTTAAAGTAACTACACTCTAGGTTACTTAGAGACACAAATGATACAATTTTCTTCACGATAGGTTACATGAAATGTCGGTATACATAACAAGATTGCCTGAGATGTATAAATTAACCAATTGACTTGTCTCTGCACTACTAAAGCACATACGTGTTAAATGACCTAAAATATATAAATTGGAATCAGCCATTATTGACAATTACTGTCTACACGCAGAAAAAAAATATAGTTGTACATTGTTACTGTAACCATTTCAAATTTGTTCATGGTTACAGTAACAATTTCAAAATTTTTAACAATATTATAGTCACAGTAACTATATATATGATTGTGGTAACAATAATATGGTTAATTTACAATTCACATGAACATTTCAACCATATATATGGTTACAGTAACCATGTATATGTTTGTGACAACCATTTATATGATGTATAATTTTATCATAATATGTTGTTCTCAGATTATGATAAGAGAGCATCATAATATGGTAAGTCCTTCATCATATAAATGGTTGTCACAAACATATACATGGTTACTGTGTGACTTAAAAGTGAGGATAATATAGAATATGTCTTTTTAAAATACATACTAAAATATTCAGAGACAATTTGAATTATTCGAATTGAACTTGTCTACAAATTGGTTGATTTAGTGGAAATACTTACAAAAGGCTAGTAGATGAACTCAAAGCCAAATAGGTGAATACGTTTTTGAGGACTCAATCAAAGATTTCTGAGCGTAAAGTGAGACTGTATATAAATGCTATAACTTAGTTGTAATTCGGTATAAACAAATTGATTTTATTTGTATTATTTTTTAAAGGGATATTTTATTGTATGAAAAGAACATATGATGGCAACAATGTTCTAACAACATTGTTATGACATCGACAAGAGTTGTCCACATGACAAAAATTCATGGGTAAATAAATTGATGCCTTGTCAAGACGAGGTGTTAAAACAACATAAGTACAATGACAATGTGTTTCATTTGGCAAGGCAAGACAGAATAATTCGTATGGAGTCTTCATAAAAAAGCACATTTTATAATATTATATTTTA
This sequence comes from Calliphora vomitoria, assembly GCA_942486065.2. Taxonomy (NCBI): domain Eukaryota; kingdom Metazoa; phylum Arthropoda; class Insecta; order Diptera; family Calliphoridae; genus Calliphora; species Calliphora vomitoria. The sequence continues at coordinate 11,478,215 of OW818031.2, read as the reverse complement.
ACAGTTGTTTACAGCATGCTGACTTGTGTAGGCTTATACTACAAGCTCCTCAAAAAATGTTGCTTAGCCTAGGAAATCTTTAACCCTCTTACTTGCAAGAGTGCCTCAAGGCATGCATTACAAAACACCAATTATCTCAAAAAGTAATTATATATATATTTTTTTAAATTTAATGGTGACTGTAGTTACTGATGTCATAATTTTTTTTAGAGAAAAGTGTGTTTTCTCTAAATGCGATCTTCATTTATGCTTCCCAAATGCCAAAAATTCTTTTTATGATTATCATCTTAAAAAGTAAAACATATTTTCTTACATTTTGTGTATTTTTCATTAGTTTTTCAATAAAATCATACATCGAATGTGTATGCCCTGAGGCACTCTTCACCTTTTTGCACCTGGTTGCTAAACTTAATTTGCAAATTCGTTTTTGATGGCTGTTCTGAGTTTATTGGGTCATAATAACCCTAATAAAAATTGTTCGACAACTTTTTTTAGCTTTTTAAAGATTGCGGGTTAGAGGATTAAACATGCTTGGTTTGTAAGTAATTTTTACTGATTTAAATGAGCTCCATATTTTGTTGCTCTAGTCTCAATAAACTCATATTCTAATATTAACTATGGCCTTAAAAAGAAATTCATGTTATTCCTAAGATGGCAGCATATTATAACAGCATTAAATAACATATTTTTGTTAAATAAGACAATGGTTATAAGCAAAATAAAGAAGAGTGCAGTAGGGTCTAAAACTACTAACTACTTTAAATGGAAAAGCCCGGTGAAATATTCACAAAATAAAAATATATATATATAAATTAACATATATCTAAGATGCAACATAATGTTACGAAATTGTACTTGAATTTAAATCAGCGAAAGGCAGTGAGCTCTCAAATGAGCTCTCTTGTTTTTGTTTTCACATGTACGCAAGCACATACATTGTATAAAAACAATCAAAACCAGTCAGTCTCGCATGAGCATTGATGGAAGCAGGTTGTTTTACGCTTTTCGCTTTTATGCTTGTTTATTTCAGTTATTGTTTTTGTTTTCTTCTCAACTTTTTACTCAACTCATACAACTACAATATCTAAAAACTGTAGTCGTGTGAGTATGCCTTTCGCTGATTTAAATATAACTGTTTTAAAGCTGTATAATGACTCTCAACTGCAGTGCTTCTCAAACTTTAACAAATCTATGGGTATTATTAACATTGCTATAGAACATACAACATTGAATAAAAGCTTTGAGTTGAGCATTGTTTGTAAGTATGGCAACACTAAATGATTAATACCTAACATCGAAAGCTGTAGAATTCGAATATTCTAGTATCAAGATCATTGTAGAAATAGAGCTTTCTAGAAGGTAATACAGTGTATATAAATTGGCCGTGAGAACACCACAGACCAGTGTAATTTGAAGCATCGTTAAGTAAAGACATCAACTGCATTGCCAGTGTATATTTGTACATTATAAAATGTGTGTGTATTTCTGCGAATTGATATACGTGTATAAAGACACAGAGTGATTATTTGAACTGTTGTTGTTGTACATTTTAAATAAATAAAGAGTTGTTACAAAATTTAAACTACTAAAACTGCTATTATTTGCAATCAAAAGTATCCGGTTTATTTAAAGGAAATAAATTCCGTTTTTAAAAGGTAAAAACGTAACAATAATATAAATTTGTGCAACAAACTCTACCATTATTGATTTTACTTTAAATTCTCACTGACTTCAGTCATATTTTTTTATTCAAATATATTTTCATGTTGCTTTTGCTTAAAACAACTTTCAGAAAACATTTTAAAATAAAGATCCCTTTAAGTCGCAAATACAAATAATATGAAGTCAACACAAGTTATAGTTATAATTTTAGTCACAGCTGTATACAATTTGTTTCATCATTGAAACATCTATACAAAATTTTCTAAGTATGAATGTAGTCGTTCGTATTTAAATGTATGTATTTGAGATGCATACAATATGTGTATAGTTAGTTTTTTTTTTTTTTTATTATTATTTTATTTTGTTTAGTTTTGAAAGTGTAAATTTATGTTCATTTCTTCCTTTTGGTGTACGAATACACAATAGTAAACACATATGTATATTAGGGTGGCCACGTTTGTGTGGAGGAAAAATAAGGTTTCCATGTTGCCAAATGAAATGAAAGTTTAGTTTGTTTGGGGAGACCATTTCTATTTCTCTTATACGAAATATTGCTATTATGTGCAAGGTCTTTAAAAGACGCTTTCAATGGGGGCCACCCTAATTTATATACACGATTTTCACTCACGATAGTTCGCATTCTTTTTAAAGCAATGATACAAATATTGTCTTATTATTTATTTGTAGTTCGTTATAAACGTACTCAACTGTACAGTGTTATAAAATACATATTATTATTATTATTATTTTATCTATCAATTTATTTTTGTTATTTTTCTTTCAGTTTTTTTTTTTTTTTTGTTATTATTGCAGGAAAACTTTAACAGACATAAATTGATTCTCAAAACGTGGCATGTTACAGGAAAAAAAAGTCTGGTTTATTTCAGTTGTACTATTTCCGTGTCTTTTGTGGAAGGAGTAGACAAACATTATTTAAAATTTTTAGACACTCCATTGGTGTCATATGTTGTAAGACTTTATAGCTTTTGCTTTGCTATCTATCTATCTATCGATCGATTGAGGTGTGCAATTTAAATATATTTGTATTTGTATTTAGATAACAACATTGTTCAGGTAATAACAACATAAATATTGAAAAATTTTAAATGTATAACAATGAATTCTTTTTTTAAATTATTATATAACTGTTTTATATTTGTTTCTATGTTTTTTTTTAAACTTCAAATAACATATTCAAAACAAAAGCTAGTTTAATTAACTACTAGTTGAATAATATTTGTTTGTTTTGTAATTTGTATTTTCTTACCATTTTGCATTGCCACACTTTTATCTTCCACCCGACTGACGTAACAGCACAGCTCATCTTGTCGTTCGGCATTTTCAATAAGTTCAGCTTCAACCGAGAAACCCCACATTTGCTCCAAAGTTGTACGATGCAATTCGACTTGATATAAAATTTTCATGCAAACTTCTACGAATTCATGATTATGTAACTGTTGAGAGAGAAAAATAGAAAAAATTACAAATGCATTTGTATTAGAAACTCATATGAAAGTAATTTATTATCTATTTAACTGAATTATTACTGGGTAGTAATTAATATGTACTAAAATAAATACAATACATTCTAATAGAGACTTAAAGAAATATACAATATAAGTAGAAAGTTATTACAGGTGCTAGATTTCATTATCAAATTATATTTCAGACTAGCTGACCCGGCAAACATTGTTCTGCCATACAAATTTATCATACAACAAGTAAGAGTGCTATATTCGGCTATGCCGTATCTTATATACCCTTCACCTTTGTTGTGGATGCATTAATTGCCCATTTTCACCGTATAGCATCCAAAATATATCAAGAAATCTTTTAAAAATTTTATATTTAATTGCTGACAAATAGATTATATTGTAGAAGTTACAAACGAAATAACAATCTTATATATATATCCTTCTCACGAAGGTAAAGAGTATAAAAACAACAACGCCAAACGAAACGAAACACCAAAATAAAACAAAATACGCAAAGCAATGAAGCCAACACACATCCAAACATATGTACGTTTTGTTGCTTTTTTGTCAAAGCGTGCAATAAATTGTGATGAAATTTTCAGAGGTTGTCTCAGAGTTTTGCTCATATATTCTTTATTTATGGACGGGTTTTTGCCGATTTCAAATAGGAAACTTCTCGAAAGCATGTCTGACAGAATTATTGAAGATTTGGATCCCGAAGATATCTGGGGCCTTCAGAAAATTGATTTCAACAGACAGACGGACAGACAGACAGACAGACGGACATGGCTAAATCGACTCCGCTATCTATAAGAATCCAGAATATATATACTTTATAGGGTCGGAAAATTATATTGTGGAAATTACAAACGGAATGACAAATTTATATATAACTTTCTCACGTAGGTGAAAATTTGGCATTATAAGTATTTTTTTTTAATGCCAAATGAAGAGAAATAAAAATAGAAAATATTTTTCTAGATAGGGACCTCCTATTGACCTATACTTCACCACCTCTTCTCACATTTACCTAATATATATAACAAATTTTATAAAAATCGGCTTGAAATTCAAACAGCGGTTGAATTAAGGACTGAGATCGAAAAATTCTTAACATACATAAAGGTTAATAAAAATGAAACCACTAAACTTACAGTTTTGATTTTTCTTTTATTTGATTGCAATTATTATTACAATTAGCAAAAAATATTTGGTCAATTCAGAAAGTCTCTTATCATGTCATATTGTCATAATGTCCTAATATTTCACAAAGGTTTTTATTGCTTTTCAAGCAAAAAATGTCCCAAAATAATCCTCATTTCTATGTTATGTTTATTGTGTTATTGTAAGCAACCAGCAGAGACCAATGCCGAATGCCTAAGAGTCGGTTAATCCGAGCCGCCGTGTCGTGGTATATTAGGACATTATGACAATATGACTGATAAGAGACCTTGTGAATTGACCAAATATTTTTATAGTTCTATTCAATAGTGATGAATTTATGAAGCTTTTCCGGAAACCTTTCCATTAAGGTTTTTATTGAGTTTTCTGTCACTTTGTTCGAACAAGTAGTGCATCTCCGTTTAAAATCTACCACACTTTTGGACACCTTTTGTGTGCTCTTCAATTCTCTTTTAACAAGAGCTCTCCACTGGCGTTAGCTCCACTCAGTTTGAAGGATTGGCCTCTCCTGGTACAAATAACACATTATTGTTCTTTTACCACTCAAGACCTTGCTTACCAAAGTGACAGGGTGCTAAATCAGGCCAAAAATAAGTGGACACATTAAAAAGTCTTATGAATGAAAATATCCTTTTTGTAAACATTCCTTGATGTCAATTTCGGTATTTATAGAGCCCTTTGTAACAAATGTTTGGCTTTTTTGGGAAATTTTGTCTGCTTTTAAGTCCTAAACTTTTCTCGAGCATCAGCAACATACAAATATTGACCCGCAAGCTGTGAAAAATGTTCCAGAACATACTGTTACGTTTTTACCTCTTAAAAACGAGGTTTATTTCCTTTAAATAAACCTGATACTTTTGATTGCAAATAAAAGCAGTTTTAGTAGTTTAAAATTATAACAACTCATTATTTATTTAAATGTACACCAACAACAGTTCAAATATTCACTCAGTGTCTTTATACACTTATATCAATTCGCAGAAATGCACACACACTCTATTACGTACAACCTTAAATGCACAACACAGTTGATGTTAACTCTAACAGCGCCAGTGATAAACTCAACTCACGACTGCCAACTCTGCCACTATTTATACACGCGCTATCTATCGGGAATCTTCTACAATGCTCTCAACGGACATACTAGTACATTCGAATTCTAGAGCTTTCGATGTTAATGTTAGCAGCTTAAACATTTAGTGTAGCCATACTTATAAACTATGCTAATAACCGCATGCCATCAACATTGTTGACAAGCAGAAGCCTCCACTGATGGACGTGTTAACAAACATGATGAATGCTGCAGACAGTCGTTACAGACCGTTAAATTCAAATCGCTATTGCAAAATCGTAACTATACGTTTTGCCATCCATTATGCAGCAGGTATATTATTTTATAAAATTTGACTTCAATTTCCGTGGTCAGTCTTTGGCCTGTAAATTTTTAACAGGGTTCCTGTCAGGAACTTTTTGAGCCTTGTATGTTTTTAAACCTTCATTAGCTTTAACTTTTCGTACCAAATAGTCCAAGGACTGAGCTAACCGGACTGCATTCCTACCGGATGTGTTGGGAGCTCTTTTGAAAATGAGCTTTAGAAATATCATGTGCACAATTCCTTCTACCTGAACCAGGTTTTCTATCAACGGACAAGATCTTCCGATACTATTTAATGACATTGGAGTCAGTTTGACCGCAGACCTTGTTTGGCCAACTTTTTGTAGGACCGAGTTGGGTTTTGTTGAAAATATTTAATAATTTTAGTACGCACTTTTTTCTGGTCACTCATTTTAATTAGATTAACAACAAATGAACATAATTGACATTAAACATAATAACTGACATGCTTTACAAAGGTAACTTGATCAAAAAATAAAAAATCAAATAATACTTGGGTTAAAAGTTTGAATGAAAAACGTGTGTTAAGAATTTTTCGATCTCAGTCCTTATTTGCTCACACAAAAATACTAAAATTTCGATTTAGAAATGGGAGGATGAAGGAAGAAAATTTGGAGTTATGTTTTAATGCCAAATAAAAAAAATCAAAAATAACAGCCTGGCCCACGATGTCGAAAGAAAACTTAAACGAACGAAAGTCAGTCACTCACTTTCATTCGAAACAGTGGCCCACTATCTTACGACTTATCGTTCGCTTTGCTTTACGTTTCAAACGTAATCCAAATATAATTGAGAAATAATCGACAATATATTGAAAACCATTATTTGACACAAAATAAAATAATTGAGCAGTGGTGTAGTGGGTACAGCCCTTGACTAGCAACCGGAAGGTTGTGGGATCAACTCGTGGCTGCGACTTATTTTTTTCTTTATTTTTTTTATATTTTTTATTATTGTAAATATATAATTCTATAAATAACTCTCCTAAGGAATATAAAAGATTTCTTTTGGGACATCTCTAACAAAAATAAGTAGACTTTTCGTCAAATTCTACTTATTTTTCTACCACAAACCAGTATGTATGAGTGAAAATATATGTAATTATGCTATATTATGCACAAATGTATAATAATAAATAAGTACGCATCCGTTTTGTATTAGATTCTTACACAGACGACAATAAATAAAAAGTGAATGAATTTGACATTTTAGTTCGTACAAATTTTAGAAAATGTAAATAGTGAGCTTCAAATTTTGTATTGAATTGTATTGAATTGCTTACGTTATCGTTCGTATTTGTTTTCTTTCGACTAAGAATATTATTGAGCCGCAAAACAGCTGTTTGTCGTTTGAAACGACAACGTTCGACATAGTGGGTCAGGCTGTAAGTTTTTGGCTAAAAGTGGAAAAAAATGTGTGGATAGCGGTATGAAATATACGTTACGACCTATTCTCATACCTACCGAAAATACATACTAAATTTCATTAATATGGGTTGAGCGGTTTTGGAGGAGTTCAAACACAAACATTGTGACACGAGATTTTTATATTTCCCTCGGTATCTATTTACTTATGTTAGTTCTTCAAGTTTCTCAAAAAAAATCATTAAGAAAAATGAGAAGTGAAAAGCCGGCAATATGTTTTTTAAAAACCATCTCCTGAAAATTTCGAATTTGAAAAAAAAAATCAGTCAAATCGCTCCAGCCGTTCTCAAGTGATGCCATTATATACATGGACCATTTTATTTTTATATAAATATAGATTGCTAAAGATATACATGAATGATTTTATAGTTTACACCGAAGAGAGAAAGACAATTGCAAAAACTGATTTGAACCTATTCAAAATTATTCGAACTCAACTCATTACAACGTTTTAATGGAGGATCATATGCTCAAAAAGCAGTCATAAAAGTCAATTAGGACCTGATGATTGAGAAGAAACATGTAAAACAAAAGGGCTAGAATTTGTTGATGAACTAACCAACAATTTCTGGGTGTAAAATGTTAGACTTAAAGCATTCTTGGATCCTTGGGGACATACTACAAGTTCGATTGTACAAGTTTTTTTGTCTTCGAAAATGTCGAATTTTTTTTACCAATAAAGAAGTTTTTCTATATCTTTAATTTGAAAAAAGTGCCTATGAGAACCACCGATTCTTCACCGAAGCTTATGGTGAATGTGTTTCATAGGTTTCAACATATGAGAGACAAAGAAATACACTGAAGACAAAGATTGCCCAGGTCAACCAAAAAAGTTTGAAGACCAAGAATTGAAGGCATTACTCCATTAAGATTGTTGAAAAACTCAACAAGAGCTTGCAAAATCATTGGGAGCTACTCAAGCAGCAATTTCAAAAAATTTGTGAGCAGCAGCATACATCCAAAAGCAGGGAAATTGGGTACCACACGAATTGAAGCCGAGAGACCTTGAAAGACGATTCTGCATGTACGAAATGATGCTTCAACGCTATAAAAGGAACACATTTAAGCACCCAATCATTACTTGCGATGAAAAATGGATCCATTACCATAACCCGAAGCATAAGAGATCGTAGGTGAAGGCCGTACAACCAGCCGTATCGACACCAAAGCCAAATATCCATGGCGCTAAGGTAATGCTTTGTATTTGGTGGGAACAAAAGGGTCCAGGCCCTCATATTCGGAAACTCCATTTTCCGAAAGTGCCAATATTAAAGGATGATTTGATGAAAGTATGTGAAAGCCGAACCCGCTTGCAAGTGTTGATTAACATTGAGGCCAATTTTTCAATCAAGGCTCTTTAATTATTGTTGCAAAATTTGATTACTTATTGTTAGATTGGTTGTTATTGCGTTAAAAGTTCTCCTGACATTGTCTCTTCTTTCTGGTAGAAATAACTTGTAACTTGATGTAGCTTAGTTGGCAATCTTTGGTTAAGTGAAAGTTGGATCCTTCCAAAACAATTATATCTCTGGGGCAAAGCAATTACAATATATTACTAAGAACTATACGCAGAGAAAAAATATAGTTGTGCATGATTACAGTAACTATTTCTACACATTTAAAAGTTTTTAACAATATTATAGTCACAGTAACTATTAACATGACTGTGGCAACCATAACATGATTGTATCAATTGATTGATATATTATGGAAACTTTGATAAAAGTTATTTATATAATATTTGTCTCCCTTGATCCTCTCCCATGGAATAAAAATGTTTCCCATTTCTTATCATCCAAATCAAATATTATCTTTACTGAGATATTTGTGCATTTAAATGGCAGCTAAAAAAAATGTGTCTTGTATTAAATTTAAACTGCATGATTCACCACAATCAATTACAGATGGTTGTCTCGTAGTTTTTTTTTTTTCTTTCTCTGTCTACATTAAAAAGCAAATAATGAATTACACGGTGATGGAATTTAAATCTAATTCGTTTTTGCACAACCTTATGTGTCCATATTAGTGGCAGAAATTGTAAGTTGGCATGTTTGTATTTGCACAACGACGGAAGTTAAACTGCCATTTGCATCAGTGATTGTGATTTCCTATGTTTTTTTTTTTTCTTCTTGTAGCATTTTACGCTTCTTTCATGCTGCACACACCCACACTCTCATACTCATATACACAGGCATATACATACACAAAATAAAATTTTTCAAACGAGTTGTTGCTTGTAGAAATTTTGCAAAACTGAAATCTTTGTAAAATGTCACAAACACAATTACATATACATGTACATTTATAAATATGTATAAATGTATGCTTGTTTGTGTGTATGTATGTGTAGTAGTACAACAAAAATGTTGGTTTTTGAAATTTGTACAAGTCATTTGAACATTTTCTCTACCTCCTCTCTGGTACTTCCTTCCTTACTCTCTCCCGCTCATAGTGGTTGTTATATGATTAAAATACGATATTAAACATGCTCCAAAATTGTTGAATTTTGTGGCAAAACCTCAAAAATCATTCAAACAAAATGACATTGTTGCTGCATTGATTTGTAACTTACTTAGTTTTAATTTTAATGTTATTTTCTTTTTCTCGTTTTGCTCTATCAATGTTTTTGTGGATTTCTCTTTGCAAAATAAAGTTGTGGTCGGTATAAACTTGTTGCCATGTCCTACTGTATGTATGTATATGAACTGGTATGTGTTTGTGTGCAGTAGGTTGGCCCTTATTAAATCATAAAATCGACTTGGAAAGAGATTCTGAATAGCGTGGAGTATAAAAGTAGCTTGCGAAATGTCTTTTAAATATGTAAAGAATTTTATTAAATTTATATTCAAAAACTAAATTTTACTCGAAATCCACTTATTTGAAATTGGTCCCCACGTTAACCCAAAATTAGTACAACTGTTAAAATTTGCATTTTTATTCCTCATTTATTCGAAGTTAAAAAAATTTGGAAATGTAAGATTTGGGATTTGAGAAGTTTTATTTTTTTTGGTATCAATATGTCTGAAATTACTTATATTTGAAATTTAATAATTGGTGGATAAATGAAATGCAAAACTTATTTTAATGGTAATTTTTTTTCGATATTTAATTTTTTGAAATTTTTATAATCTTCTTGAGAAGGGTATATATAAGTTTGTCATTCCGTTTGTAATTTTCACAATATAATTTTCCGACCCTATTAAATATATATATTCTGGATCCTTATATATATCGGAGTCCATTAAGCCATATCTGTCCGTCTGTCTGTTGAAATCAATTTTCTGAAGACCCCAGATATATTCGGGATCCAAATCTTCAATAATTCTGTCAGACATGCTTTCGAGAAGTTTCCTATTTAAAATCAGCAAAATCCGTCCATAAATAACGGAGATATGAATAAAAATCCGAGACAACCTCTATTTTTGTTGCCTATGTTTGATCTATATCTCGATTACTAAGTCATAAATATTGACAATAAGGATATCAAATGATAGATATTTCAAAGTCCATTGCAACGATGTATATTAGGCTATATTAAGTTGGACCTACAATGGGTCAAAATCGGGAAAAATATTTTTTTAACCCGAATTTTTTTTTCACAAAAAAATTTTTAAATTAAAAATTATTTTTTTAAAAAATTGGAAAAAGCTTTAAAAAAAAATTTTCGAAAAAAAATTAAAAAATTAAAAAAAAAAAAAAAAATCGGGAAAAATATTTTTTAACCCGAATTTTTTTTTTCACAAAAAAAATTATTTTTTTAAAAAATTGGAAAAAACTTAAAAAAAAAAAATTTCGAAAACAAAAATTAAAAAAAAAAAAAATTTAAATTTTATTTTAAAGTATAATTTGGTGAATAGCTCTTTAACTTGTGTTGACTCAAAACTTCAAAACCTCTAAACGTTATAGGATTTTGATAAAATGTTTTCACTTGGTTTTTAGATAACATACGAGGCTGGGTTATTAAGTCCGCCACTTTTTGAACTTACCGGTTCTTAACAGAAAGGGCAACACTCTTTCTGTCAACAGGCATTTGTCAGTTGACTCCTGTCAAAATTTGATCAAGCTGTATCATTTAGTTTGTGTTTGATAGCCTTAGTGGGGCAGAATCAAAATTTTTTGGAAATAAATCTGTCATTTCTAAACGAATGGCCCGATCGGGACAAAATTTGACGTAGGGATAACCAAGGAGTATTTGAGTTAAAGTTATTAAAATGAACCCTACAAATTCTCCAGGGGCGGCGATATTGGGGCTGAAAGTAGGGTACCTTCGACATGTAAAATTTTGAAACACGTGCATTTTTTTTGTTTCGCATTCGATTTCAAAGATTTGTATAGTTTTGGAAAGCACTCAGCTAAAGCTTGAAAAAACATGTTTGTGTGTGCTATTTTTCTCTTATAATTTACAAGTTATAGGCATTTCAATATTGGACTTTTAAAATTTTGCCATACTTTGGTCCACTTTTTTTAAAATATAGGGCTTACTTTAGGACAGAATGGACTCGAATTTCTTTTGTTAGTTAGTCAATTAAATTATCAATAACATACAAAATATTTCAGGGCAATATCAATTATGGATACAAAAATAAACGATTTTCAATTTAAAAATTCAAGAAATAGTAGATTTTTGCAGTGACTTAACTCTTTTTTTATTAAAAAAAAAAAACTTTATTTAAAAACATATAACAGTTTTATGTGTTTCCATAAGGTATCTCTACGGAGAACATTTTGGTATAAAAAACATGTCATAGTTTTTCGAATATGTCGGCCTTACGCCCTTCAGAATTTGACCTATTTTTTTTATCAAAATTTCAATTTTGGGCCACATGTTCTAAAATCCCAAAGCTGGGATCAGAAAACGGAAAGCAGCTTTAGAAACCTTGATATGATCCCTATTTATTTCCAAAGTATTTTTCCAGCCCCGAAGAAAATGTGGATCTTATGGGCAAAATTGTAAAAAATACCATTTTTGGGATTTTAGCACCAATTTTTAGGAATTGCGGTATGCTTTTCGACCTTTTGAAAAGTTTTTTAACATTTTATTATTTAGAATGATAAGTTTAAAAAAACGTTGAAAATTTCATTGAGTTTTGTTAATAAATAAAGATTTTATGGCATATTACATATTTACTGATTTTCTAAAACTAAAAATTTTATCAAAATTTTAATAGGATTGCAAATATTAGGAACAATTTGATACACTTAATCCAAACTTTTTTTTAGTTTAGACAAGTAAATTTTTGGTGTTACAAAAAAAATTTCAAGTCAATATTTCAATTATATTCAAAAATATCCCACTTTAAAACACCGTTCTTCAAAAATATTTCTTTGTATAAATTTTCTTAATACTATTTTATTCAGCAATAATTCAATGGTTCTGACTTAATCACATTTTATACTAAAACATAAATATGTGAAATATTTTTGCGGAAAACACCATCACTCAAATAATGGCTAAGCTTGTTAAATACTATGGGAACTCTGCTCCATCAATTTCAATGGTAAAAAGTGCTTTACTGAATATCGTTGTGGCTTTACAATCACGGAATATGCCGAACGTTCTGGACACCCAGTTAAGGTCTCTATACCCGAAACAATTGAACAAGATTACGATATGGTGTTGGCCGTTCGGAGATAGCTTGAGAGTGCGAGAGATAGTGGAAGCCATGGGCATCTTACATGGATCTGTGGTTTCTATTTTGAATGATCATTTGGTTATGAGAAAGCTTAACGCAAGATGGCTGTCGTGTTTGCACAATTGGGTTAAAAAAAGAGTTTCCACAGCAAAAATCCATAATGTAAGCTAAAAAATGCTCCCTCTTCCTCTATAACGTATGCGGAATGAAATTGCAACAAAAATCTGACACTGGCCAAAGAAAAATTACATGAGCTATTGGTGTTTCAGGACTTATATTGAATTACGTTATGTTTTGCCTTAATACTTTAAAACTCCATTGAAAATCTAGCTTTTAGTTATTTCAAAAAGTTATCAAAATAAGAACTACCTTGAAAAAACATTTGCAAGTTTTTCCATATTGTTACGTTTTTACCTTTTAAAAACGGGGTTCATTTTCTTTAAATAAACCGGATACTTTTGATTGCAATTAAAAAAGCATTTTTAGTAGTTTAACATTGTAACAACTCTTTGTTTATTTCTTATGTACAACAACAACTGTCTAAATAGTCACTCAGTGTCTTTATACACGTTTATCAATTCGCAGAAATGCACACACACACACACACTTTATAATGTATAAGCTCTGACGTACACGACAGTTGATGTTAACTCTAACAGCGCCAATGATCAACTCAACTCACGACTGCCACCTCTGCCACTATTTATACATGCGCCATCTATTGGGAATCTTCTACAATGCTCTTAACGGACATACTAGTACATTCGAATTCTAGAGCTTTCGATGTTAATGTTAGCAGCTTTAAACATTTAGTGTTGCCACACTTATAAACAATGCTAATAACCACAGACCGTTAAATTCAATTCGCTATTCCACATTCGTAACAAAATTGTATCTATTTTCATCGGGAATTATTTGCTATATTTTACATCAAGTGCAGAGAAAGGCAGAGAAGTAAACTTTTTTGGAAGTAAATAAACCTATTATTGATAAGATGTGCCAAGTAGAACATAATCTTTTTTCTAAAAAAATATATATGGATCTTAATCAAGCAGATATAAATTGAAACTTGATTTGATCATCAATTGTAATTAATATATTATGAAATGTGTACACAAACTTAATCATTTCATAAAAAGAAACATCAGAGATTTTTTAAAAAGAAAATTATTCATAACTGTTCCATCATCTAGCTGTCACGCCCAGATGATTATGGTGTTTTCCAAAACCCTTCAAATTCCAGACTTTTTAAAGTTAACAAGTAAGAGAGCTATATGCGGCTGTGCCGAATCTTATATAGCCTTCACTAAATAATACTTTAAAATAAAATTTAAAAAATTCTTATTTTAAAAAAAAAAATTTTTTTCGAAATTTTTTTCCAATTTTTTTTTAAAAATTTTTTTTTAATTTAAATTTTTTTTTTTTTTTAAGGTATTAGTGAAAAAAGCGTTTTTTGTGAAAAAAAATTCGGGTTAAAAAATATTTTTCCCGATTTTGACCCATTGTAGGTCCAACTTACTATAGCCTTATATACATCGTTGCAATGGACTTTGAAATATCTATCATTAGATATCCATATTGTCTATATTTATGACTTAGTAATCGAGATATAGATCAAAAATAGGCGACAAAAATAGAGGTTGTCTCGGATTTTTGCTCATATCTCCGTTATTTATGGACGGATTTTGCTGAAACTTCTCGAAAGCATGTCTGAGAGAATTATTGAAGATTTGGATCCCGAAGATATGTGGGGCCTTCAGAAAATTTCAACAGACAGACAAACATGGCTAAATCGACTCAGCTATCTATAAGGATCCAGAATATAAATACTTTATAGGTTTGGAAAATTATATTGTGGAAATTACAAACGGAATGACAAATTTATATATACCCTTCTCACGAAGGTGAAGGGTATAAAAAATGTCCCAATGTTTTTAAATTAAAACTAATTTGAGAGTTTTTGGACCTTTTTAAATAGAAGAGTTTTTGTAGATTATTTAAAATAAAAAACGAGAAAAATAAGACCATGAAACTCAAATAAGAGCTCCGAAAAGTACAACCATTGGTATTTCCAAACTTGAGGAAATGTCTCGGCGGAAAGAAATTTGATTTCAACGATGAAATTATCTCACAAAAAATCCTATTTTTTTGGAAAGAACATTGGACAAAATGCATGGAGCTCCTTTGACTATATTAAAAATAAAATAATTTTTTATCCAAAAACCTGTATTTCATTTAAAAAGCCACTGAGTTTTTGACCCAACCTAGAATAATTTTAGACCTTAAGATTATCAAAAATCAAACAAATCCTATATAAGGCTCACCCTAGTATTTAGTGTATATATGTTTAATGTGAGTTTTTGTGTATGCTTGTAACTATCAACCGTGATTACCTATCAGAGTCAAAGAAAAAGAGGATGTGGTTCAAGTGTGTTTGTATGTAGTAAGTATGTATGTGTGCGTGTGGTTATGAGAAACTAATAATTAATGTTTCACTTGTGTAGAACAACGACAATGACATTGTGAAAAGTTTTTTGTCTAAAGGACAAACCTCTGTCCGTTGTCCTCTGTACGTTAGATGTGTTTTAAGTGGCGGTATGTTGTAATGGCAACAAACAGCAGCAGCATTGGCATCAGCATCAGCAGTAGCAATAGTAAAGGTAAAAAAAAAACCAAAAACTAATGAAATCTTGTTCCTTTTTGTTTTAGTCATGGGCAAACTTTAACGCCATATCTCAGGAAACTGACATACAGCGGATGTTGTTACAACATTATAAAGACAGGCAAGAATAAACTTGTAGCAAGCACACACCTTAACCACCCACCCACAAACACTAAAGCGACACATACAAATTGCTAAAACATTTCTACAATGATAGTTTTTTTTTTTTTTTGTTTTTTTGAAACCACCTTTGTGTATTTTGTTGGTTTTTCTTCTTTTCCAGTTTTATTTTTTAGTTCAATACTGTCACACCATAAAGGAAAACTGTTGTGTATGTATAGCTAGATAGATACGCTCACACCATGACTTATATTTAAATAATTCTCTTGCAGGAGAAAAAAAAAAGTTTTCTAATTTCAATAGCTGTGTCTGACTTTAGCGAGCGAAGGAACGAACGAATGAACGAACATTGTTATAAAGTCAAAGTTCTGCTAAAGGTAGTAAATACATGTAGTTGACTTGTTGCAGTACAGTTTTGGACATTTTCAGTTTAAAAAGATGTTATGAAGTAAAAACTTTCTACACAAACAGTTTGAAAAATTATTAAACATTTTACATTTACTTATTATTATTATTACTATTATTACATAGATCTACAACTACCTTTTAGTTGAATTAATACTCATTGATTTATGTTATGTTACAGTGATGTGTTCGTGTACTTACATAATTTTCGATTAAATCGTTACGGTGTGGCACAAAGTAATTGTGATCTTCCATGTCACGTCGTTTCTTTACACGTACAAAATGTTCCATGGGATTGAGATTGCGTCTAGCACAAGCACTTGCCAAAAACTCTTCCACTGACATCGCGTCACGTAAGTAAACAGTCGAGTAAGCATTGTCAGGCATTGCAACTTTGAAAGTTTTTTCCGGTTCATCACGAGAATTCAACTGGAAAACACACAGAAAATTTATTAAATAAGTACAAGAAAACACTAAAACGAAATCAGCTGCTGTCTGTGTACATATGTATATAGAAAATGACAAGTTTAACTTAAAAATTCAACATCTTAATGTTTTCGTTTCTTTATAACTCCTTTGAACACAATGACAAAAATGTAAATGTGTTTAAGTATTAAAAAAATGGTTATTTCTTGTTTAAATATTGCTAATACGAAAGACAATCATGAAATATGTACTTATTTTAGTTTTTGTTAAAAGATGAGAAACTAAAATAAGAAACTGCTAGACTTTTGTAGTGGTAAATTTATTAAAGTTCATTTTGGTAAAGAAAATCTTTAAGAAAGTTCTGCTTTTTGAATTGTCGTTGCAAAATCAGGATTATATGAAATACAAGGTGGCGCAAAAGTAATCCTCCTATCAGAAAATGCTATAAATTTTGCCATTGGCCCCTAATGTCAGTTCTGTTTTGACATTTGTGTAGTAAACACATGCGAAATACACGTTAATGAACAATGTTACGCTACACTGCTCCAGAACGCGGAATATTGCTGACTATCTATTTGACCAATAATCGGCAAAATTTATAGCATTTTCTGATAGGAGGATTACTTTTGCGCCACCTGATATTAAAAAAATGTGACTTATTAACACTTTCAATCACTAATTTGATGTTTTAATTGTATGTAGAATGAAGGATTGATTTTCAAGCTTAATTTGAAAATCAATCCTTGAAAAAGTTTCAATTTTTTTCATAATGTGTCAACTGGTCAACTGCAAAAAAAAAAGTTTGACTAAGCACTATATACTATACACTACAGAAATGCTAAAATTTTTCAATTCTATTCATAGATTTAAAAAAAAAAAAAATTAAATAAAATTATAAATTTTGTTAGACGTTTCTCCACATAATTAATGATATCGCAAAAACAATCAGGCTCAGTCCATTGTTATTAAAATAAACTTAGAAAAGTTGAGATTTATATAACCTTTAATCCTCTTATATATTGCGTTTCAATCGCCTCAGTAGTTTCGGAGTTATAATATTTAAGCAAAAAAATATAATTTTTACGTGAAAAAAGCAATTTTTTTTTTTAATCATGAAAAATCTAAAGCGACAGAAATTGCTCAGATTTATGGCTTTATCGCAAATCCACATGTACTAGAAACAAAATGAGATATTGATTATAAAAATCGATAGATTCTTTTCGAATTTATTCACAATTAAGTGAATTCGCTCATTTTCACAAAATTTTAGTTTTTTGTTTGATATACATAAAATTCAGTAGTTAATGTTCTTCTTTCGATTGATTGAATTTTGAAAACATTTTCCCTATGCTATGTACAAATTTTCACATATATATTGCGTTTCAATCGGCTCAGTAGTTTCGGAGTTATACTAACAAATTGAAGCAAAAAATATATTTTTTATGTGAAAATAAAACTTTTTTTGTTAAAAAAAAAATCATGAAAAATCGAAAACGACAGAAATTTGTCAGGTTTATTACTTTATTGTAAAGCCACATGTAATAGGACCAAAATGAGATATTGATTATAAAAATCGAAGGATTCTTCTCGAATTTATTCACAATTAAGTGAATTCGCTCAATTTCACAAAATTTTAGTTTTTTGTTTGATATACATACAATTGAGTAGTTAATGTTCTTCTTTCGATTGATTGAATTTTGAAAACATTTTCCCTTTGCTATGTACAAATTTTCACATATATATTGCGTTTCAATCGGCTCAGTAGTTTCGGAGTTATAATAACAAATTGAAGCAAAAAATATATTTTTTATGAGGAAATAGAATTTTTTTTGTTTAAAAAAAAATCATGAAAAATCGAAAACAACAGAAATTGTTTAGATTTATGGCTTTATCGCAAAGCCACATGTAATAGGAATAAAATATGATGTCGATCATAAAAATCGAGGTATTCTTTTCGAATTTATTCACAATTAAGTGAATTCGCTCACTTTCACAAAATTTTAGTTTTTTGTTTGATATACATACAATTGAGTAGTTAATGTTCTTCTTTCGATTGATTGAATTTTGAAAATATTTTCCCTATGCTATGTACAAATTTTCTCATATATATTGCTTTTCAATCGGCTCAGTAGTTTAGGAGTTATACTAACAAATTGAAGCAAAAAATATGTTTTTTATGTGGAAATAGAATTTTTTTTTGTTTTAAAAAAAATCATGAAAAATCGAAGACAACAGAAATTGTTCAGATTTATGGCTTTATCGCAAAGCCACATGTAATTGGAATAAAATATGATGTCGATCATAAAAATCGAAGGATTCTTTTCGAATTTATTCACAATTAAGTGAATTCGCTCATTTTCACAAAATTGTAAGAAAATATAATTACTTTTGTTCAAGACTTTGTATACGGTAATTTTACCCAATAAACGGTAATTTTTTAGGGCCGTACGGAAATAGAAACAAAAAAGTTAACATCACTGGTGCCATCACACAAATTGTTTTAATAATGCGGCTTTCTCTATCTGAGCATATCACAATCTGCATAAGAGAAAATCATCATAGCGTATACTTACGAAATAATTATAAATAAATAAAATATCACTCATACTACCCGATGTCCAACAATAAAAGCAAATTTGTTTAAAGGGACTTTTGTCGTATGAGTAATATTTAATTATTTATGGTACTTGCAAAAATATGGTATTATATATATAACTTCTAAACTACTGGCCCGATTGAAAAACAATTATAAGGAAAATTATTAAGGAGAACCTAAACTTTAAGAAAATTAATCTTTTAGTAATGTTGTATAAATATATAGCGAACTACAGGCTGTCAAAGTTGAACACCTTAAGTTTGAAAAGAATATAAACAAATTTAACAAATTTTAATAGATTTTATAGAATAATGCATTTTTTTAGGGAAAATAATAACACAGTTGGTTCATTGAGGTCTGAGCCTATATAAAAACCTGCTGAATTTTTTATATTTTTTAATCAAAGTCGGAAGGATGAAAATCAATTGGTTATTAATGCTGATAAATTGTTGTAGCAGAAATGTTATAGAATTCAAAAAATACAAGTGATTTAAAAGTAGCATATAAGTACTTTTAAATCACTAGTATTTTTTGTATTCTATAACATTTCAGCAGAAACAGAAGTTTTACAGAATTATTTCAAACCAGATGTTCGAATAAATTAGCTCAATTTAAATTTATTTCACTATAATATTAATTCAGTATTAAAAAAAACTCCTCATTACATTCCATAATATCTTCCAATAAACCAAATACCAAACATAACGAGGTGATATTCATTTCAATGGTAAATTCACAGCATAAACCAATTAACAATCGTTTTTGTGTTATATCACTGAGAGAGTGATTTATAAGATAACATTTTAGTTTAATGGTTGAAAGAAAAAACACAAGTAACCAAGATGAGTTATTTTTAATTATTTTTTTTCTTCGTATAGGTCAGGTTATAACCTTTATTTGTGAACTTGAAATACAAATGGCAAATATTAATTTGATGCAAATCAACGCTTAAAGGTTAAATTAATAAATCATTGAATGTTACATTTTCAATTTCAAAAAAATTAAAAAAATTTATTAAAAATCATAAATTTTGCAAAAAAAAAAATAACGATAAATTAAAAAATCTATAATTTAAAAAAATACGAAATTAAAAAAATCGACGATTTAAAAATTTTTGATTTTTTTAAAAAATTATAAATTTTAAAATTTTTGATTTTTTTAAAAAATTATAAATTAATAAATTTAAAAAAAAAAAAATTTTAAAATTGAAATTAAAAAAAATTTTAAATTTATTAAAAAAATCATACATTTTTATTTCAATCATTTACAAAATTAAAAACAAAAACTTTTCTTAAGCTAATTTGTAATAGATTTAAATTGAATTGAGTTCCTATAATTTTTGGAAAGGTTTTCTATTAGCCTAAGGGATTTTAAGGGGTCTTTTTGAATATAAAGGGTCTTCTAATAGGAACTTCCGAACATTGTTTTGCTAAATCACCATAGACGTACAAATTATAAAATTGTTTTATCATAATGGGTGTTCAATCATATTGAACTTATTTTTCTTGATTAAAATATAAAACAATGCATGAGGAATAGAAAGTCTATTGCAAGATTATATATGTAATTTAAATATGCTATAAAACTTAATGTTTATGTAAAGTTTTTGAAAGCAATAAAATTATCTATAAGTTTAAAGTTTTATGTCTGACATCTGATTGTGCATGTTAATGTTTACGAATGCACGATCAAGTCATCGACTGTTGCATGAAAATGCACCCAGTATTTTTTTGATTGTGTGGTTTTATGGCTACCATAAAATACACAATTTATTGCTAGAAAGTTTTCTGATTAGAATTTCCTCACGCATTGTTTAATAGTTGATAAGTATTTTTAGTTTAGTTTGTAAGAAAATCAAATATGATCTAAGTAGATGAAATTTGTAAATAAAGTTTTTAAGTTCTCTAAAAACCCTCAAACCGTTCGGTTGTTTTTTCTCAGAGTTTTTTTTTTTTTTTTTAATTCAAATTTGGTGTAAGTGCTTTACAATACGGGTTCCGCGCGCTTTGCCCATTTTACTGTTGTCATAATTGTCTTACCGACAGGACTATTCGCAGTGTGGTGTACAGATTTCATTAAACAATGAACCACAACCGTACAATGGCGATACGCAAGATCTTCCGCAAACATAGCAGCTGTCCGTAAGAGTCGATTTCGCGTCGCTCACGACTACTCGGAATTTTGTAGACACCGAATTACCGATTTTTGGGTCGTGACACGTACAAAATTCTACTGACCCAGGAGCTGAAGGTAAACAACCATATACAACGACCTGTGTTTGCTGAATAGGCCCTGGAGCAATTGGAAACTGACCCTAATTTGCATTAAAAAATCATCTTGTCAACAAACAAAATTGCTGGGACTATAGCAATCCACATGAAAACCAAGAGCGTGTAATGCATCCTGTTCACTGTTTGTTGTGGATTTGGGGCTAGCGGCGTCATTTGTTCATATTTATTTATGGGTTTTTCTTAAGTCGCAGGAATATGCGAATAGGCCTCAAACCACAAATTGAATTCAGCTTGATTTATGCACCACAGACAGGGAAAATTTAATATTTCCGATGAGCCTTTCAGACGCATAACAAATTTGGACACAAACTTTGGTTTTATTTAACCGTCTAATGCCAATTTCTAAAAAATGGCTAAAAACGTTGGTAAAAAATTTTTATGGTAAATTTGGTCATCTGATTTCAAAAACAATATTTAAAAGTTTGTACAATTAATGGTTTACCTGTCAGGTGGAAAAAAACTAAATGAGTGCCTTAAGGCACCCTTGGGGATTTAGATATTGAAATCTTGACCGGTTTTAGTTAGTATAGTTGGTCAATATTTATTGAAAACAACTTTTATAATTGTTCATCACTCAAATCAGATAATTTGAAAAGTTTGTTCACTCGATTAGCGATTTCTTAAAATTTTATGTAAAAAACTGCAAATCACAGCAAAGAAAACCAAACAACAAAACTGAGGTAGCAAAACTAGTTTGCAATGCCCAAGAGTGCCTGAAGGCACTCATCTCTAAATAGTAGCTTACATTTTTTTACATAAATCTTGACTCCAATATATATTGCAATCGGGAAACTTTAAAATACTGTAGTCAACGTTTGATAACATAACATGGACTTCCCATATTTTTATAAATAAGAAAGAAGAGAGAGACGTTTCCAGGCTTATTAAAATATTTAAGTACGTTTTTTTAAAATGAAAAATCAGTTATATTTGTATTTATTGGCATTTTTGCGATGAGTGCCTTGAGGCATGCTTAAACATTAGACTGGTAAATTTAAAAATAGGAAGCGCTTAATGAAAGACCTTGAATTTTCAAAGTAATGCATTCAATTAACATGAAGATTAAAGGAATTGAGCCAATGAACTAAATCATTTTAATTGCTTTAAAACTGTTAAAAGATAAAATTCACTAAGAATACATTTTTCAAACCTTAGCTTGAAAGTGTTAAATTTTTAGTACGAAATAACAGTTTTGCGAGCACTTTCCATAAGGTATGGATATGATAAATGCTTCTCTCCTGCTCAAAAACAGGGACACAACATCAGATTTTATAAAATATTAAAATGTTTGTTGGATACATACAAAAATATAAAAAAAAAAAATTATGATTTCTAAAAACCATATTGGTTTATTATACGAGTACATAGAAATATTTTTCATGTTTTAAATTAAGGTCCTGGCTAACTAAATGCGAACAAACATTTTCTTTCTTATTTTATATTGAAAACACATTTTTATTCTGTTTTAAGTTCAGTTTTCATTGCATTAATGTATAGAATACATTGAAAAAGTAATTATTATAGACACATAGCAAAATAATATTCATTTTGTGGCCCGCTTCAACAATTATGAAAAATATTATTAAGATTTTATGTTGGGCTTTAAACAAAAAAAAAGTGTTATTTTATGACAAAACAATAAACATAGTTCTAAAAGTCTTATTAGTTTAGAACCTTTTTGTTTGAGACACATACAAAATTTGTTTAATCTATCATATATCATAATATAATATTGTTACGAATGTGCAATAGCTATTTGAGTTTAACGGTCTATGGCGACTGCCTGCAGCATTCATCATGTTTGCAAACACGTCCATCAGTAGAAGCTTCTACTTATCAACAATGTTGATAGCATGCGGTTATTAGCATTGTTTATAAGTATGGCAACACTAAATGTTTAAGCTGCTAACATTGACATAGATAGCTCTAGAATTCGAATATTCTAGTTGTCCGTTTAGATCATTGTAGAAGATTAACGAAAGATGGCGTGTGTATAAATGGTGGCAGTCGTGATAGAGTTGATTATTGTCCATTGTCGTTTGAGCTAGTACATTATAAAGTGTGTGTGTGCATTTCTGCGAATTAATAAACGTGTAAAAAGACACTGAGTGACTATTTGAATTGTTGTTGGTGTACATTTTGAATAAATAAAGAGTTGTTACAATTTTAAACTACTAAAGCTGCTTTTTATTTGCAATCAAAAGTATCCGGTTTATTTAAAGTTTTTAAAAGGTAAAAACGTAACAATATATTAGGACATTATGACAATATGACCTACTAGTAGACCGTGTGAATACTCCAAATCAACATGATACAATAGGGCGGCTCAATTTGTAGGGACGCAAAAAAATCACCCAAGTGACAAGGAAAATCGTATTCTAGGGATCAAAATAAGAAACTTTGCACAAGGAACCATACCTCTAAAATGAATTCTGATGTTTCTCATATTGACCTAAAGGTCAAGTATGTTTAAGACGCAAACAAAATATGTTTACTATTAATAATATTTTGTTCCTTGCATTTGTAGAAACATTTTGCAATACTATCTATTGTTGGTGTTTGCCTAAGCTTTTTTACGTTTTACAAGTAAAGTTTGAGTGTCTGTAATTCTCATTCGCTCTATAGTTTTATTTGTTTAGTAAAAGGTAACTTTAAGTAATAGAAAAAGTTGCTTTAATGTTAACCTTCACTATTACGAATATAAAGGCAAGTTGTAATAATGGCCCTAAAACTAAAACCTATTAAAATTTTAATTTTTGTATTTTGAAACATAACTTTTAAGGATAATATGATTACTTTGGATTATAAAATGATTTGATATGATCATAAATATGATTACGTTGGATATGATTACATTGGATCATAATATGATTGATTCAAAACATATTTTGATCATGTATAACAATAATACTTCTACTATATTTCATCATAATATGATATTTTATTAAAGTAATAAAGATCATAATATGTTTGAACTAAAATCATAAATCTTATCATAATATATTGCTCTTAGATTATGTTTACCACAAACATCTTTTTTCTCTGTGTGTATTTAACTTTAGATCCTAAATCAATATTTATTAGCAATGAATTTCAGCCAATTAAATAAAATATTTTCTAAAATGCTTGTAAAATTACTTCATCAATTTACAATATTGAATCCATTTACAGTAATCAACCCTTATAGTTTGGGTTAGAGTTCATGTATCTAAATAATTTTCCTTCTTCATATGTCTCAAATGTGTTGTAATTTTTAAAGTTTAATAAAAAAATTTCATAAAAATGCAAATCAAAAGAATGAAAGGAAAATAAGTAATTCTTGTAAATTAGCAAATGTGCTCTTGAGTGCTGGTTTACTTAAAGCTATCAAAGAGTAAGGTTGGTTGGTTGGTTGGTTAGTTGGTTTGGTCGATTGATTGCTGGTTGTTGGTCTTATTTAAGCATAAAAGAAATTATTGACAGCAATATTACAACAAAGACTTCAAAGGAAATAAATTTTAAGTTCGAGTGGGAAAAAAAAATTTATTTCATACATAAATAAGTAATGTTAAATTATAAAATAAAATACATAAGTATTTGAACAAAAATGTTAGGAATTTAAGGCCTTTTAACATACATAGTTGTAATGAATTTATAAAATATAAAAATTTAATTGCTTGTAAGAAATATGTATTGTTGTCCAATTATTGTTTTTTTTTTTATTGTGTTAAAATTAAAATCATGTTAAAGAATTTCTAAATGAATTCTTCTTTATATATATTTTGTTTGTATCACAGTTGTAGTTTATAATAATTTATGTATTTTTTTTACTAAACTCTCGATATGAAGCAATTATCTTAAACAATAAATATATTTTTAAAGTTAAATTTAACGATATTATTTCTATTTTTCACTCTAAATGATAGAGATTTTATCTTTCATTTAATGTGAGTACTAGCTACGTGACTAGTTATTTTAACACGTTCGTGTACTAAGCAGGAATCTAGATCCTGCTTTCAAAAACAAAAGGAAAGACAGACAGAGGCACGGACATGTCTAGACCAGCTTAAAACATATATGTAGATTAAGGACCCACAATGTATATACTTTTGGGGATCTACAAGCAATATTTCGATGTGTAACAGACAGATTTTTGGATGCGTGTAACTTTTTATAGGGACAAGATAACTTTTAGCAAGTTATATCTATTTTATTTAGAATTTTATCGCCAATATAGCAGATATTTTAAAATTTAATTTCGATAAAAAAATTTGAATAAAAATTAAAAAAATTAAAAAAAAAAAATCAATTAACCTGAATATCTCTTCAATTAATAGAGATAACCTACACATGGTTATCTCTATTAATTGAAGGTCTATTTATATTCTAAATTTCAACTCATTCGGATAATTAATGGATTTTTGGCGATTTTTTAAAAAAAGTTGAGACCCGAGGTTACCATTTTTAAGGGACCACGCACTGACCCCAATTAGGTCTAGGTAGCTAAACAAATGCAAATCAACTCGAAAACACCTCAGCTCTAACCATGTGGAATTTTGTAATAATATCTCTAATAGTTCCCGAGATACCGAATTATTTCGAAAAAAATAGTTTCTAAACCACTGTGCATGAGGAGTTTTTCTAGGGAAATTGTTAATTTTGTTTAGATGTTTCTTCACATAATTAATGATAACTCAAAAACGCTAAGGCCGTTATTACTAAAGTAAACTTAGAAAAAATTAAATTTACATAACCTTTAATCCGTTTATATATTGCGTTTTAATTAGCTCAGTAGTTTCAGAGTTATAATAACAAATAGAAGCAAAAACTATATTTTGTACGTGAAAATAAAAAAATTTAAAAAAATCATGAAAAATCCAAAACGCCAGAAATGGTTCAAGTTTATTACTTTATCGCAAAGCCACATATAATAGCAACAAAATGATATATTGATCATAAAAATCGATAAATTCCTTTCGAATTTATTCACAATTAAGTGAATTCGCTCATTTTCACAAAATTTTAGTTTTGTGTTTGATATACATAAAATTGAGTAGTTAATATTCTTCTTGCGATTGATTGAATATTAAAAATGATCTTCCCATGCTATGTGCAAATTTTCATGTATGTATTGCATTTCAATCGGCTCAGTAGTTTCGGAGTTATAATAACAAATAGAAGCAAAAACTATATTTTGTACTTGAAAATAAAAATTTTTTTGTTTTAAAAAAATCATGAAAAATCAAAAACGACAGATTTATTGCTTTATTGTAAAGCCACATATAATGGCAACAAAATGATATACTGATCATAAAAATCGATTGATTCCTTTCGAATTTATTCACAATTAAGTGAATTCGCTCATTTTCACAAAATTTTAGTTTTTTGTTTGATATACATAAAATTAAGTATTAAATGTTCTTTTTTCGATTGATTAAACTTTGAAAATATTTTTCTCATGCTATGTGCAAATTTTCATGTATATATTGCGTTTCAATCGGCTCAGTAGTTTCGGAGTTATATTAACAAATAGAAGCAAAACCTATATTTTTTACGTGAAAATAGATTTTTTTTTTGTTTTAAAAAAATCATTAAAAATCGAAAAAGTCAGAAATTGTTCATGTTTATTGCTTGATCGGAAAGCCACATATAATGGCAACAAAATGATATACTGATCATAGAAATCGATTGGTTCCTTTCGAATTTATGCACAATTAAGTGAATTCGCCCATTTTCACAAAATTTTTGTTTTTTGTTTGATATACATAAAATTGTGTAGTTAATATTCTTCCTACGATTGACTGAATTTTGAAAACATTTTTCCCATATTATATGCAAATTTTCATGCATATATTGCGTTTCAATCGGATCAGTAGTTTCGGAGTTATAATAACAAATAAAAGCAAAAACTATATTTTTTACGTGAAAATAGCAATTTTTTTTGTTTTAAAAAAATCATGAAAAATCGAAAATGTCAGAAATTGTTCAGGTTTATTACTTTATCGTAAAACCACATATAATAGCTACAAAATGTTATATTGATCATAAAAAACGATGGATTTCTTTCGAATTTATTCCCAATTAAGTGAATTCGCTCATTTTCACAAAAATTTAGTTTTTTGTTTGATATACATAAAATTGAGAAGTTAATGTTCTTCCTTCGACTGATCGAATTTTGAAAACATTTTTCCCATGTTATATGCAAATTTTCATGCATATATTGCGTTTCAATCGGATCAGTAGTTTCGGAGTTATAATAACAAATAGAAGCAAAAACTATATTTTTTACGTGAAAATAACAAATTTTTTTTGTTTTTAAAAAAATCATGAAAAATCGAAAATGTTAGAAATTGTTCAGGTTTATTACTTTATCGCAAAGCCACATATAATAGCAATAAAATGACATATTGCTCATAAAAATCGATTGATTCCTTTCGAATTTATTCATAATAAAGTGAATTCGCTCATTTTCACAAAATTTTTTGTGTTTTGTTTGATATTCAAAAAATTGAGTAGTTAATGTTCTTCTTGCGATTGATTGAATTTTGAAAGCATTTTCGCCATGTTATGTGCAAATTTTCATGTATATATTGCGTTTCAATCGGCTCAGTCGTTTTGGAGTTATAATAACAAATAGAAGCAAAAACTATATTTTTTACGTGAAAATAACAAATTTTTTTGTTTTAAAAAAATCATGAAAAATCAAAAACGGCAGAAATTGTTCAGGTTTATTGCTTTATCGCAAAGCCACATATAATAACAATAAAATGATATATTGATCATAAAAATCAATAGATTCCTTTCGAATTTATTCACAATTAAGTGAATTCGCCCATTTTCACATAATTTTAGTTTTTTGTTTGATATACATAAAATTGAGTAGTTAATGTTCTTTTTTCGATTGATTAAACTTTGAAAACATCTTTCCCATGCTATGAACAAATTTTCATGTATATATTGCTTTTCAATCGGCT
Organism: Calliphora vomitoria; assembly: GCA_942486065.2. NCBI lineage: Eukaryota > Metazoa > Arthropoda > Insecta > Diptera > Calliphoridae > Calliphora > Calliphora vomitoria. Next base: position 11,449,990 of record OW818031.2, on the reverse strand, counting down.
CAGTAGTTTCAGAGTTATAATAACAAATAGAAGCAAAAACTATATTTTTTACATGAAAATAGCATTTTTTTTTGTTTTAAAAAAATCATGAAAAATCGAAAACGACGAAATTGTTCAGGTTTATTGCTTGATCGGAAAGCCACATATAATGGCAACAAAATGATATACTGATCATAGAAATCGATTGGTTCCTTTCGAATTTATGCACAATTAAGTGAATTCGCCCATTTTCACATAATTTTAGTTTTTTGTTTGATATACATAAAATTGAGTAGTTAATGTTCTTCATACGATTGATTGAAATTTGAAAGCATTTTCCTCATGTTATGTGCAAATTTTCATGCATATATTGCGTTTCAATCGGCTCAGTAGTTTCGGAGTTATAATAACAAATTGAAGCAAGAAATATATTTTTTACGTGAAAATAGAAATTTTTTTTGTTTTAACAAAATCATGAAAAATCGAAAACGGCAGAAATTGTTCAGGTTTATTACATTATCGCAAAACCACATATAATAGCAACAAAATGATATACTGACCATAAAAACCGATTGATTCTTTTCGAAGTTATTCACAATTAAGTAAATTTGCTCATTTTCACAAAATTTTAGTTTTTTATTTGATATACATAAAATTGAGTAGTTAATGTTCTTCCTACGATTGATTGAATTTTGAAAGCATTTTCCCCAGGCTATGTGAAATTTTTCACGTAAATATTGCGTTTCAATCGGCTCAGTCGTTTTGGAGTTATAATAACAAATAGAAGCAAAAACTATATTTTTTACGTGAAAATAGAAATTTTTTTGTTTTAAAAAAATCATGAAAAATCGAAAACGGCAGAAATTATTCAGGTTTGTTACTTTATCGCAAAGCCACATATATTAGCAACAAAATGATATATTGATCATAAAAAACGATGGATTTCTTTCGAATTTATTCACAATTAAGTGAATTCGCTCATTTTCACAAAATTTTAGTTTTTTGTTTGATATACATAAAATTGAGTAGTTAATGTTCTTCCTACGATTGATTGTATTTTGAAAGGATTTCCCCATGCTATATTCGGCACAGAACCCTTTCATTAGAAACCAAATGTGGGAATAATGTATAATCCTATGAAATTGAAATGGTAATTTAAAACAAACTAATTAAAAACATTGATTTCATTTTTGGGCTTTACTACTACGCATACATACATATTATGTATATATGCAAATATGTATTTACATGTATATACTCGTATGATTATATAAGTATGTGCGATTTTATGCAAAAAGTTTTTCATATTTATAGTATGTATTTGTGTACAAGTAAGTATGTTTTATATGTGACCATTAAATTGTTTTTGCTTATTTTCGTTGCTGCTGTTGTGTGTCATTTGAATTTGTGGTGGCGCTTCTGTTTGTTATTCTCGGCAAGTCAACAACCCCGAAACAAAAATTATAAAGAACTGATTGAATCTACATGCAACACTTTTTTTTCGCTCTTTCTCTCTCTCTGGTGTTGTTTTGTAGTGGCAGTTGTATTTATTTAATAATGTCATTTTTATTTTAATGTTTTTTTGTTTATTTTTTTTTTTTTTGGTATAATTCTGTATGTTGTAGCCTTTTGTGGCACTCTAAAATGTTACAAATTACAACTTGAAGCATTCAAACAAATTAAAGAACCAACGAAAAATTTTTTTTAAATTTTCAATCAGATTGTGAATGTGATTGTGACTGTGATTGTTATTTTGTATTGCGTGGATATGTGTATTAAATCCAGACAAAGTTGTTTGTTTATTTTTCCTGTTTACGAGTACATTTTTAAAATTCATAATAATAAAAATTTATGAAAATTTTATTTAAATGCCCTGGATTTGGTTATGCATGATTTGTGTTTAAGGGTTTAATTAAAATATTAATGATACTTTTTTTTATTTATTAATAGTTATTATGGTTATTATATGGTGTTTTAAGTGATATAAAATGGTGGCTTAGACAGGAATTGCGTTTGTTTTTTTATATTCTGGTCTATTTAGTTTTTTTGAAATCAGTAAAATATTTAGTAATTTTTATCCATAGATACTGATTTGAAATTAATGTCCCGTTGATATCTATTAAGTGTATAATGGCTTATTTTATTTACTTAAAAGTTAAGCAAACAAGTAAGAAAGTATGGTCAGTCAAGCCCGACCATATAATACCCTACACTGAATAAATGAGCAAAAATATTTTTCTTTTAAAATTTCAATAAATTGTTTTCGTGAGTAACCTTATATGGGAGCTATGAACATTTTTGGAACGATCGTCATTAGATTAGGCCTTGTTATTTATTTCTATATCTTAAATTATATTTGGATTCCAAGGGTTTAAAGAGATTTATGCACAGAGAAAACGGATTCACGATACAAACCGAATTTGTTGCCAATCGAATGATTCTACCACAGTGACTGAATTTTACAGTTGTGACTACAATATTATAGAAGGGGTAACAAAAGTTTGATTGCTGCAACCGAAATTCTTTTTTATCGACTGACTTTCTGTTAATAGAACCGACTAATTCTATGTGTGCAACCGAATCATTCGATTGGCAACAAATTCGGTTACTACTGTGAATCTGTTTTCTCTGTGTGCTCCTTAAAGTGATTTTAGGAAGTGGTCCTTATAGAGGAGATATGGACCGATCAAAATTAAATTTGGTCGTGTGATTTATGTCTATATGATAATTATTTATGTTGAATTATATGCGTATTCCATTACTTTTAAGAGATTTATGCTCGTTAAAGTGATTATCGGAAGTTGGCCTTATATGGTAGCTATGACTAATTATGGTCCGATCATCATTAAATTAGGTGACAGACTTTAGTAAATATTAAAACTTATTTGGAGCGAAATTTGTGTAGATATCTATATAAATTAAACATTTTTAACCGATAAAGTCCTATTACGGGAGGATATGAACCGATTTCAGCCAGTTTTAGGCCGAAAAAAATGCATTTGCCAAATTTGATCGAAATATCTGCAAAATTGCGAGCTGTACTTTGCGCACCAGGTTTACAAGGACAGCCAACCAGCCAGCCATACGAACGGACGGATGGACGGACATCGTTAATCTACTCAGAAAGTAGATCGAATGAGTCGATTGGTACACATTAAGGTGAGTGTTATACTAATATTTTTGGACGTTACAAACATCATCATAAATGCATAATACCCTAACCATTATGGTGGTCAGTCACGGATCAATTTATTTTACATTTTTCTTTTTTTTCCTTTTTATACCCTTCACCAAAGTTTGTCATTCCGATTGTAATTTCTACATTTTTCATTTCCGACCCCAAAAAGCATATATATTCTGGATCGTTATATATAGCGAAGTCGATATAGCCATGTTGCAATAAACTTTCAGTAGCCCCCAAATAACTTACATTCATAGTTCATACATAAGTATATCGGGAATTCTTCCGGCTCGGTTACAATTTAAAATCGACACAATCGGCCCACAAATGCTTAAGATATAAGGAAAAAAACAGGACAACCTCGTTTTTTACCTATTTTTGATCTATATCTGGATTACTAAGTCATTAATATAGACAATATGTATATATAATGATAGATATTTCAAAGTCCATTGCAACGATGTATATAATTTGGACCTACAATGGGTCAAAATCGGGAAAAATATTTTTTAACCCGAATTTTTTTTCCAAAAAAAAATGTTGGTCATTAAATTTTTTTCACTAACAAATTTAATTTTTTAAAAAATTAAAGAAAAAAAATTAAAAAAAATGTGTTTTAAAAATTTTGAAAAAAAACTATTTTTTTTTTTAAATTTTTAAAAAAAAAATTAATTTAAAATATAATTTGGTGAAGGGTATTAAGATTCGGCATAGCCGAATATAGCTCAGTTACTTGTTTATATTAAAACGTTTTCACCCTCTTGGACCTGCGCCTGTTGGTGGTGTAGGGTATAATCAAAAATAGCTAAATTTAAAACAGATATTTGCTTACACTTTTAAACAAATATGCTGCGGGTAGTCACCTTGAGTCTTCGGGCACGGTGCAGAGGCTTAAGCATCCAAAGGATGTGAACTAAGAACTACCCTCTCCATTCCTCACAGCGTCTGTCCTCTATGTTAAGAGCGGCTGTGGGTAAATGACCACTTTCGTCTAGTGTCTGTTCCCTTAGTTAGGGCGGCTACCAAGTCCCTCTCTCTTCATTGTTTTTATGTCGGTCCGGGACTGTGATCTCAGTCTACACTGATGGTTCAAAGACAGAAAGAGGCACGGGCTCGGGAATTTTCTCCGATGAACTGGACTTTTTGGTGTCTCTTCGATTACCGGATACCTTCACGGTTTTCCAAGCTGAGATATATTCCATCGATACAGCCGCGAGAAGAATCCGGGAACTGAATCTCGAAAATTCGACTATACATATTTACTTGGACAGCCTTGCGTCAATTAAGGCTCTTAACTCTAATTTTATTAAGTCGAAATGACTTCTCAACTGCCACAACTGACACAACACCACGTCGTGTTGATATGGATCCCAGGACATGATGGCATCAGGGGAAATGAAGTATCCGACGAATGCGCTTGGTGAACGTGTCGAAATTGATAAATGAATGGTCTTTGAGTGAGACGGAACTCAGGTGGTCAAATATCATCACTTGTAGAATATCCAGATTGCTCTGGACCACTCTGACAGAGAATAGAACTAAGACTCTTTTGTCTCTTAGCAGGAATTCGATCAGGCTTCTTACGGGTATAATCACTGGGCATGATTGGACGCATGTCGGAACGTATGAGTTACCCACGTTATAGCTATTGTAGAAGTTGTTTGGATGAGGTGGAGGAAGAATCGGTACAACACCTTCTATGTGACTGTCTAGCCTTACAAGAGCATAAACTACTACATCTTGGTAGAGCTCTTTTCCATGATCTGGACTGTCTTAAAGATGTGGCACTAGTAAATAAGATCAGATTTAAAGCATTGTTCACATAAAATCCGGTCGCACTGTAGAAGCTTTCTACAAAAAACTATTGGCAACATTTTTGTTTTCTTTTGGCATGACTTTCTAAACAAACCAACCGTTATTCTGTCAAGACTTCAAATTATTATATTAATTTTTGTACAAGTGGCGAGCAATGGAAAATCAAAGTAGAAAAAAAATTGTGCACAATTTTCTTCAAAATCCAACATGGTCAGGTGCAATGATAGCAAAAAACCCGAAGCTTCCAAAAAGAACTGTGAATGATGTTATAAAACGTTACAGATGAACTTTAAGTACGGACCGTAAGAAAAAAGAAACCAAAAAAGTCAGCAGACGAGACCAAAACCTTGCAAGAAAAATAGTGCGTTCTATTAAACAAAATCCTGGTTTATCTAATAATGATCGCGCCAAAAAATATAAAACCAGTCGTAGTACAGCAAGAAGAATACGCCTGGAAGCTGGCCTACGGTCATATCGTAGCATTGTCATTCCGTTTGTAATTTCCACAATATAATTTTCCGACCCTATTAAGTATATATATTCTGGATCCTTATAGATAGCGGAGTCGATTAAGCCATGTCTGTCTGTCCGTCTGTCTGTTGAAATCAATTTTCTGAAGATCCCAGATATCTTCGGGATCCAAATCTTCAATAATTCTGTCAAACATACTTTCGAGAAGTTTGCTATTTAAAATCAGCAAAATCGGTCCACAAATGGCTGAGATATAAGGAAAAAACCAGGACAACCTCGATTTTTTACCTATATCTGGATTACTAAGTCATTAATATAGACAATATGAATATCTAATGATAGATATTTTAAAGACCTTTGCAACGACGTATATAAGACCATAGTAAGTTGGACCTACAATGGGTCAAAATCGGGAATAAAATTTTAACCAGATTTTTTTTCCCCAAAAGTTTTTTTCGCTAGATATTAAAAAAAAAAAATTTTAAATTTTAAAAAAAAAATTTTTTAATTAAAAAAAAATTAAAAAAAAAAAAATTCGAAAAAAATTTTTTTCCAAAAAATGAAAAAAAAACAACTGGAAAAAAAATAAATTTTGTTTACCTAGAAAAAAATTTTTATTTTGCAGTATAGTTTGGTGAAGGGTATATAAGATTCGGCCCAGCCGAATATATCTCTCTTACTTGTTGTATATAACATCTTCATGTCGTAAAGTTTTTCTATTGATAATCTTCGTTTCGTAATATTTTTCTATAAAAAATCCTTATATCGTAAAGCTTTTTTATAGAATAACTTTATATTGTAAATGTATTCTATATAATATTATATTTTGTCTAGAGTTAATCTTTATATTGCGAATGTTTGTATAGAAAAATCTCTAATCGAAAAGCTTTTGTATAGAAACTATTTATAGCGTAAAGCTTTTGTATGGAAAATCTTTATATCGTAAACATTTTTTATAGAAAATATTTATAGCGTAAAGCCTTTCTATAGAATGTCTGTATATCGTAAAACTTTTGTATACAAATCTTTATAATGGAAAGCTATTGTATAGCATAACTTTGTATCATAAATATAGGACATCTTTATATCGTAAATGTCTTTTAGAGAATATGTTTATAGTGTAAGTGTTTATATAGAAACATTTTTATGTCATAAAGCTTTGCTTTAATTACTTTATATCGTAAAGCTTTTATATAAAATAACTTTATATCGTATATATTTTCCATAGAAAATCTTTATATCGTAAATATTATCTATATGAAATTATTATAACGTAAAAGTTTTCTATGATTTGATTTATTGTTTTGAGAGTTTTCAGAATATAATAAGTGCTTAAACTCTCTGAAAAACCTACCTGCATTGAGCGACGACTCGAACCACTATTCGAACGTGACAACATGGGAGGACGTCGTTTGGTGGCACCACGTCCAGCCAGCAAATTATTAAGTAACGAGGGTGAACGGGCACAAATGAATGCATGAAACGAGGAAACCGTAAAAACGCCCAATTTATTGAGAGTATTTTTGGTAGGGCGTGAGACATGTGTTAATAGTGACTGCAATGAAAAAAGGAAAATAAATACAAAACAATTAAAATTTTAAAAATTTAACTTAAAATTTTAAGAAAATTAAAACATACTTTTGGATTTGGCAATTCACCGCTCTGCAAAGATGCCATATAACAACGCAAACGAAATTGTTCACAATGCAAACGTTCAAGATTTTCCTCCCACTGGAGAATTTGTCCTTGAATTTGTAGTCGTGTATCCTGATCGGTAACCACCGACTGTTGCAGCTCTGCCATGTGTTTAAGTTTGTGATCCTGCATATAGAAAAATATATAATTTAATAATGTTTAAAAAGAATAATAAAGTTAAAAAAAGACACAAATAAAATGAAAAGAGGTATATAAGAAAAGGAAAATCTATTCATAAGTTTTGTTTTTTCTTTTTCTTTTTTTTTTTGTCAAAAAGGATCCAATTCACACAAAAAATCCAGCTCGTGCATGTACATAAATACAGGTGTATGTATGTAGTAGAGTATACAGTGTTCAGAATGTGTACACTTTTCATTATTTTCAACGCCCATTAGTTGGAATTTTTTTTATTTTTTTATTTTTGTTTGTTTTCATTTTAGTTGTTGTTTATAATGTAACATATATATAGAGATTGAAATCCATTCCATTTTCCCTAGCATTAAACAAAGTATTCTTTCTAGATTTTTGTTTGTGTATAAATATAATAATGTGTGTGTGTATGTGTGTTTAGGTATGGGTGAGTAAGTAAGTGTATGTGGATACAGTTTTATGCCATCTTTTCATATGTTTCTTTATGATTCCATTCATTCACTCTCCGTCACTGTGTTTTTTTTGAACAAAAAAACAAAATAAGAAAAAAAAAAAGACGAAAAAGTATCACATGTATTTGTGTGCAACAAATGTGACAAATGTTGCTGCCACATACCTATACAAACAAATGAATGTTCTCGCATGTATTTATGTGGGAATCAGGCATTCATATCACTGCTGCAACATAGTACAGCCATACATATATGGATGTAGCACATACATTGTTGCAACAACACTACCTTTACAAACTCAACAGTAAGTAAAAGTTTTGTAACTGTTACCGGTTGTTGTTTTTAATACTTAATGTTGTTTCTAAGTATGTATGTTGGCACGTGTGTGTGTGCGAAGAAAATGTATGTGTGTGTAGATATGTATGTTGCACACTTAGAAAATATTTGTACTTGTACTTATACATGTGTGTGCGTGCGTGTTTGTTGTTGCTGCTGCTCTTTTCTTTATTTCATTCTTTTTTGTTTTTTAGCTCAGAAAAAGGAAAAATCAAATATAAAGCTGAAAAATAATTAGAGCGTAAAAACCGGAGCATGGTAACACTTACATTGCAATTCGACTAATTCATTTCCAAAAAAAAAAAAAAAAAAAATAACTGAAAAAAGCAAGTATTTATAATGCTTACATCCAAAGAGATACATATTACATAAATACCTAGATTGACACTGGGTAAATGTGTGCTTTTAATAAAATCTCATTATTTGAAATTTCGAAAAAATTGTGTTTAAAATTTACCATGTCAAACAGGTTACAAGTGTAAATAAGTAAATTATACACTACTACAAATATACCTTTTTTCACGAGTTCATGCATCGGTATCTGTATGATGAAAAAATCAAATTAGACTAACTTTAAAGTATGTATGTATTAGGGCTGTCATTCGATTAAAAATTATTCGAATATTCGTGGAAAAAATATATTTTTTATTCAAATGAATAACATTTTTTGGATTTAGAATAAAAGAATTGTTCGATCAATAATTTTTGATTAAGGAGTGAGATCGAAAAAACATTAACACACGTTTTTCCTTAAAACTTTTAATCCAAGATCTCCCAACACATCCGGTAGGAAAGAAGTCCGGTTAGCCCAGTACTCGGACTATTTGGTATGAAAAGTTAAAGCAAATGCAGGTTTAAAAACATGTAAGGCTCAAAAAGTTCCTGGCAGGAATCCTGCTTAAAATTTAGAGGTCAAAGACAGACCACGGAAATTGAAGTCAAGTTTTATAATAAAATATACCTGCTGCATATTTTTCACAGCTTCCGGGTCACTATTTTTATGTTGCTGATGCTCGAGGGCATGTTGTAGAAAAGTTTAAGACCCTAAAGCAGAACATAAATAGAAAGCATTTTCAAAAGAGCTCCCAACACATCCGGTAGGAATGAAGCCCGGTTAGCTCATTACTCGGACTATTTGGTATGAAAAGTTAAAGCCAATGCAGGTTTAAAAACATATAAGGCTCAAAAAGTTCCTGGCAGGAATCCTGCTTAAAATTTAGAGGCCAAAGACAGAGCACGGAAATTGAAGTCAAGTTTTATAAACAAAATATACCTGCTGCATAATGCATGACGAAACGTATGTTCTTGCAAATTTTTCACAGCTTCCGGGTCAATATTTTTATATTGCTGATGCTCGAGGGAATGTTGTAGAAAAGTTTAAGACCCAAAAGCAGACAATTTTCCCAAAAAGTTCTTGGCATGGCAAGCTATATGCAGTTGCGGAAAAGAAGCCAAATATTTGTTACAAAGGGCTCTATAAATACCGAAATTTACATCAAGGAATGTTTATAAAAGAGGATGCATGCATTCATAAGTCTTCTTAATGTGTCCACTTAGTTTTGGCCTGATTTGGCATCCTGTCACTATGGTAAGCCAGGTCTTGAGTGGTAAAAGAACAATAATGTGGTATTTGTACCAAGAGAGGCAAATCCTTCAAACTGCCTGGAGCTAAGACCAGTGGAGAGATATTGGGCTCTTGTTAAAAGAGAATTGAAGAGCCCAAAAAAGGTGTTCAAAAGAGTGGTAGATTTTAAACGGAACGAAGTGACTTGCGATGAAAAATGGATCCATTATGATAACCCGAAACGTAAGAGATCGTATGTAAAGCTCGCCAAGCAGCCGAATCGACACCAAATATACATGATGCTAAGGTAATTATCAGTTTTTGGTGGAATCAAAATGGAAATCTGATCAGACCATCACATGGAACCTATACCTAACCCAAAAGATTCGTTTGAAGAGACCATATGCCGAAAAAACGCTAAGAATATGCGGCCAGACATGAAACCCTAATATACCATCATGACAATGCTAGGCCACTTATTGCAATACCTGTTAAAAACTATTTAAAATGAAGTGTTTGGGAAGTTTTGCTTCACACGCTTCATAGTCCAGACCATGGCCTGATCAAGTACTATTTGTTTAGATCAATGCAGAACGCTCTCTCTGGAATACGCTTCATTTCAGAACAATGTATCCGATGGCTTGATTTACTATTGGCCTCAAAATATTAGAAGTTTTAGCTGTTATTTTGATTCGGAATCCATATGTTACGAATGTGCAATAGCAATTTGAATTTAATGGTCTGCAACGACTGTCTGCAACATTCATCATGTTTATAAACACGTCCATCAGTAGAAGCCTCTACTTATCAACAATGTTGATAGCATGCTAATAACCGCATTGTTTATAAGTGTGGCAACACTAAATGTTTAAGCTGCTAACATTAACATCGAAAGCTCTAGAATTCGAATGTTCTAGTTGTTCGTTAAAAACAATTTCGACTACTCGGAGGAAGATGGCAGTGTGTATAAATAGTGGCAGAGGTGGCAGTCGTGAGTTGAGTTTATCATAGGCGCTGTTAGAGTTAACATCAACTGTCTTGTATATTTAAGTTTGTACATTATAAAGTGTGTGTGCATTTCTGAGAATTGTTAAACGTGTAAATAGACACTGAGTGACTATTTGAACTGTTGTTGGTGTACATTTTAAATAAATAAAGAGTTGTTACAAATTGTAAACTACTAAAACTGCTTTTATTTGCAATCAAAAGTATCCAGTTTATTTAAAGGAAATAAACCCCGATTTTAAAAGGTAAAACGTAACAATATGTTGGCAGAAAGATGGGGAAAGGTCATAGCTAACACTGGCCAATACTTTAAATAAATTTATGTTGAACAAATGTTTCAAAATAAAAGCTAAAAATTTTAATAAATCCCGCAATTTTAAGTCATACACCCAATATTTAAAAAACTTATTTTTATACCCTTCACCTTCGTGAGAAGGGTATATATAAATTTGTCATTCCGTTTGTAATTTCTACAATATAATTTTCCGACCCTATAAAGTATATATATTCTGGATCCTTATAGATAGCGGAGTCGATTTAGCCATGTCCGTCTGTCTGTCTGTCCGTCTGTCTGTCTGTCTGTCTGTCTGTCTGTCTGTCTGTCTGTCTGTCTGTCTGTCTGTCTGTCTGTCTGTCTGTCTGTTGAAATCAATTTTCTGAAGACCCCAGATATCTTCGGGATCCAAATCTTGAATAATTCTGTCAGACATACTTTCGAGAAGTTTGCTATTTAAAATCAGCAAAATCGGTCCACAAATGGCTGAGATATAAGGAAAAAACCGTTATCCTGGTTTTTTACCTATTTTTTTACCTATATCTGGATTACTAAGTCATTAATATAGACAATATGGATATCTAATGATAGATATTTCAAAGACCTTTGCAACGACATATATAAGACCATAGTAAGTTGGACCTACAATGGGTCAAAAACGGGAAAAAATTTTGAACCCGAATTTTTTTTCACCAAAAGTTTTTTTGGCTAAATATTAAAAAAAAAAAATTTTAAATTTAAAAAAAAAGTTTTTTAAATTTAAAAAAAAATAAAAAAAAAAAATCGAAAAAAAATGTTTTTCAAAAAATTAAAAAATAACAACTGGAAAAAAAATTAATTTTGTTATTTAATATTTAAAATTTTTATTTTGAAGTATAGTTTGGTGAAGGGTATATAAGATTCGGCTCAGCCGAATATATCTCTCTTACTTGTTTCAACATTAAATTTTGTCAATATTTTTGGAAAATATGTCTTGAAACTGTAAATAAAATGAGCAACTTCAAAACGTTGTCCGATATTAGGATAAACCTAACAAAAACATAACAAAATGGCTAAGTGTAATGAAAGTTTAAGAAAAACTTGTAGCGATTCTATACTTTTTTAATGAATTGTTCCAAATGAATAATATTTCTTGGTTTCATAAACTAGTTTTTTATGTTATTAAATAGCATAAACAGATTTCCAAACGAGTCCAAGTTAGTTTTTTTAAACCAGCCTAATGTTTGTAGAAACATATGTATCCTTATGCTGCAAGCTCTACTTATACACATATTCACATGCACTATTCATTAAATAGTGACAAATTTTTTTTTCGACTGTAGACACAGAACATATCTTATATAAGATAAAACATCCCAGCAGTTAAGCAAGTAGTCAATGTATCCCTTATAGACAGTAATTGTCAATAATGTCTGATCACTTGGCTGACACCAATTTATATATCTTTGGTAATTTGACAAGTATGTGCTCTTTGTAGTTCAAAAATAAGTCAGTTAGTTACTTTATACACCCCAGGTAATCTAGAGTGAAGTCAATTGTCACTTAAGTTAGAGTGTAGTTACTTGAGACGTTTATTTTGTATTTTTGTGAGTTATTCGTACAAACTGGTCTTATACAAATTGTGTTATATAGTTCTCATACAGTTGATACAAAGAGATGTTAATTGATTACTTTATATATCAAAGGTAATCTAAGTGTCTCTGGGTAATCTGGAGTGTAGTTACTTCTAAAGCTTATTTTGTACTGCAATTTGTAAATTTCGCTTTAGTGGCTCTAAGTAACCTAGAGTGAAGTCATTTTAAACGTTAATTTTATACTGCACTTTAGAAGGTAATTATTTTACTCAACAGTAATAATCTATTATAGAGTTGTGGGAGTACTTTTTGTTTAAAAGCAATCGTTTATTGAACTGTCTATGATATGTCTTTTGAGGTCAATTAGCATCCGTATATGTTTAAATAACTAAAAATGTAGATGATCAAGTAACCAGTTAGCTAGCTAGTAAGATAACTTACTTTATATAACCGGTATGTGAATACAATGCGTTGACTACTTTGGACCAGCTATAAGACAGTCTCATTGTAATCAAAAAGGCTTAACTGACACCCTGATTAAAATAACTAGTTACGTAACTACTTATGTAACTTGTTGTCAGCCTTAGTGATAAGTCACCAAGAACTGCTGGGATATGTTTTCATAATACACACAATACATACATATATGTATGTATGTCTTATTGTGCATGGTTATGCCTGTGTGAACATGTTATTATTATGAAAGTTTCGATTGAATAACACGGTTCATTAGTTTTAATTTGGCTTATAAAAAATAAATATTACAATGAAATTGTCTTATAAGCCGAATACTAAAGAAATTATTACACACATATATACATATATTGAACAAAGAGTTTTTCATACATAAATAAATATTTATATAAGAAGTGTCTCTTTAGTGAATGTTATTATATAATTAATGTGTGATTTATTATTTTAACAATTGGTAAATTACTTATTTATTATTTTACAACTTTCTATAATTTAATTTTAGATGAGTTTAATGCATATGTTCATATTTATAGTGTGTTATTTTAATAGAGATTTGCAACATGAGTCATCTAAATATTTTCTTAACAATAGTTTAACTCCGCTGTTTGTCTGGTTTTCAATATTCAATTATGAATACGAATGCATTACGTGTAGGTTGTTATAAATACTCGTATGTTGTTGGTTGTTTTCAGAAATAAGGAGTGAGATCGTAAACACACGTTTTTTCATTCAAACTTTCAACCCAAGTATTATTTGATTATTTTTGTATCAAGTTACCTTTGTAAAACATGTCAGTTATTATGTTTAATGTCAATTATATTCATTTGTTGTTAATCTGATTAAAATAAGAGACCAGAAAAACGTGTCTGCCAAAATTATTAAATATTTTCAAAAAGTTGTTCAAACAATCAAAGGCCTGGCGTCAAACAGATCCCAATGTTATTCAACAGTATCGTGAGAACTTGTCCGTTGATAGAAAACCTGGTTCAGGTAGAAGGAATAGTCCACATGATGTTTCTAAAGCTCATAAATAGAAAGCATTTTCAAAAGAGCTCCCAAAACATCCGGTAGGAAAGCAACCCGGTTAGCTCAGTGCTCGGACTATTTGGAACGAAAAGTTAAAGCTAATGCAGGTTTAAAAGCATACAAGGCTCAAAAAGTTCCTGACAGAAACGCTGCTAAAAATTTAGAGGCCAAAAACAGAGCACGGAAATTGAAGTTAAGAATTTTTCGATCTCACTCCTTAACAAAATATTTAGCTTTGGTGACATTTAACATTTCTAGAAATCAAGACATGTTTCGGTATCATATAATTAATTTGCATAAACATTTCCAAATCGAAAAAATTTTAAATTTATTAAAAAAGAATTAAAAAAGTCTTGTCAGTCAAGCCCGACCATATAATACCCTACACTAAGGAAATAAGCAAAAAAACTTTTCTTTTAAAATTTCAATAATTTATATTCGAGAGGGATTTTCGGAAGTGTGCCTATATGGGAGCTATGACCAATGAAGGACCGGTCACCATGATATTAGGTCGTGTGATTTATGTCTATATGAAAGTTGTTTATGTTGAATTTAATGTGTATACCAACATTTTTAGGAGATTTATTTTTTCTTGGACCAGAACTCAGCATTGCGTTGGATTTAGGAAAATAGGTTATGGGAGGGAGGATAGAGGGAGTAGTGTTTGTGGACATTTGATTTGAATTTTCCTATATTGAAAGTGACAGGGAAGACTTCAGGAGAAAGCTTATTCCACATACGGACAGTACGGGTAAATAACGAATTTTTTCCCTGTAATGTGTTGTTCGATCCACTGTCCAGTCGACAACGAATTGATTAGCCCTTGTCGAAGAAATTAGGAAATTTCAGCAGAGCACATACCATTGTTGTATCGGTAGAACAGTGAAACACAACCCACATTGCGAGAATGTTCCAGTGAGTCAATAGTGCTAGGTACCCTACAGTCAGCGATAAGGACCTTCGCCCTCTCATATACGCTGTCGAGTACCTCCAAAATAGACTTTGAAGCACCGGCCCACACATGACAGTTGTATTGCATTTTCGGTCGGATATAAGTGGTGTAAATAGTAAGGAGTTTAAATGGAGTGAAGTATGTCTTACACTCTATTCGCTCAACCCCATTCAGAGATTGTCACAAGATCTTGGTTAAGCGTATCATTCATGTTTTGCCTCATTGCCCTAATCTCCGACAGGCTTGGTCTATAATTGAGTGCATATGAATGGCAAATGTTGCTGTCATCTGCAGAAGAGTAGATAGGGTTGGAAATTTGACGTAGGACGAATGTCATTTATAAAGATAGGAAATAGAGTAGAAGAAAGGTTGATCTTGAACTCGTTTGACTCCATCTATAACAGCTTGTATAGTGCGATCTCTGAGAAAGCTGGATATAAATCGAGAGATGTTATTACCAAGACCAAAAGCAATAAGTTTTGCTAAACGCTCACCATGCCAAATTGCGACCTGTACTTTGCGCACAATGTTTATATGGACAGCCAACCGGACATCGTTTAATCGACGGACATTAAATACCCTCCCCACTATGGAAGTGTAGGGTATAAAAAACGTAGTGTTGATTTTTTTATACCGTTCACCTTCGTGAGAAGGGTATATATAAGTTTGTCATTCCGTTTGTAATTTCCATAATATAATTTTCCGACCTATATAGTATATATATTCTGGATCCTTATAGATAGCGGAGTCGATTTAGCCATGTCCGTCTGTCTGTCTGTTGAAATTAATTTTCTGAATACCCCAGATATCTTCGGGATGTAAATCTTCAATAATTCTGTCAGACATGTTTTCGAGAAGTTTTCTATTTTAAAATCAGCAAAATCCGTCCATAAATAACGGAGATATGAGCAAAAATCCGAGACAACTTCTATTTTTGGCCTATTTTTTTATCTATATCTCGATTACTAAGTCATAAATATAGTCAATATGGATATCTAATGATAGATATTTCAAAGTCCATTGCAACGATGTATATAAGGCTATAGTAAGTTGGACCTACAATGGGTAAAATCAGGAAACATGTTTTTTAACCCGAATTTTTTTTTCACAAAAAACATTTTTTGTCATAAATTTTTTTCACTAATAAATTAAAAAAAATAAATTTTTAAATTTAAAAAAAAAAATGTTTAAAAAATTTTAAAAAACAATTTCGAAAAAAAAATTAAAAAAGAAAAATATATTTTTTAATTTTATTTTCAAGTATACTTTGATGAAGGGTATATAAGATTCGGCACAGCCGAATATAGCTCTCTTACTTGTTTTCCTATAACGATCACACTTGATCTCTGAGTGATCGTTATAGGCGACATTTCATAGACCTATGCATATGAGTGGGAAAATCCAAACATTTTTAAATCGAAAAGACTTGAAAATTATTTTAAAAAAATGTACACAGAAAAAAGAAATTCATAATTGGAATGAATTTTGTAATAAATATTATTAATCGAACATGACTTTTTTTTCCCAAACTTTTTTCATTCAGAATAGGAACATGTTCATAAGTATTATAAAATTGTACATGACGGAATTTTTTGCTTTTTTTGCATAAATTTGTTGATATTTTATAATAAATTCCATTACAATGGCTTAGTTCAAATATGTTTGTAAAATAGCCCTATATTGACCAATTATTCGAGATAAAACAACCAAATCTGAAACGTAAAAAATATCATTAAACATAATTTAGCATCCATTAACATTAAAGCATTTCATCTGCTTCAAAAAATGGAGTCAATTTCGCGCATATTTTCTCATTTTGTAGCTGAAAATCATAAAAAAATTTAAATTTTCAATGGAAAATTTCAAACTTTTTTAAACAACATAAAAATATAAATGAAAATTGAAATATTTTTTTCAAGCCTTCTAGATTTTATTTGAAAACAAAAAAATATGAACAATATCATACTATTTAAGAAATTATTTATAAATATTATGAATTGAAATCAATGAAATCAAATAATACTATTTATGTTGAAACTTTTGTCTGTGTAGTGTTGCTTTTTTAAAGATATCTTGAAATTATGTGAAAAATATGAGTTCAAAAATCCAAATTTACAAGAAATAAACATATGTCCAAATTTATAGGTCTATGCGGCATGTAATGCGCCCAAAAGAGTAGAAGATACGGTGGCAGTTTTACCAAAATCTCTAGAAAATTATATATCTAAAAGGCTAATAATGTTAAATTCTATTTTTGATTCGATGAAATTTGGAATCACCCCTGAGCGTATGAGTATTATTGAACAATTATAATAAGTATACTCACAATCTCTTCTTAAGAGAACCCATTTTTTTAAACTTTTAACTGCTGGAACATATTTAATTTGTTATAGCGTTAATTTACAAAGATGTAGTCATAAAATATCATATGGATATTTTAGTCGCTTCAAAAAACAAATTCAAGTGTGACCCAAAAATTTAAACAAATATTTGGGTGGCTCAATGGTAACTAAAATTATGCAGCAGAGTTCTATGTTCAAAGCAATGAGTCTTTCAAATCAAATCTTCTAATTGGAGACAACAAAGTAGAGTTTAAAACAAAATTGTGAAATTTTATTAAAAATCTAGCAATTTGGAGTTTTTCTTTTCACAGATCACGCATGACTGGTGTCATACTGTTATCCTATTTTTATTCAGTATTGTTTGACAAACTTACACCGTAATAATGACACCAAATTATTCAACTGTATTACGAAAATTAGAGTTAAGTGAAATGATTTTCGTTCACAACAAGCAACATATTGTTACGACTGCCTGCAGCTTTCATCATGTTTATAAACACGTTCATCAGTAGAAGCTTCTACTTATCAACAATGTTGATAGCATGCGGTTATTAGCTTTGTTTATAAGTATGGCAACACTTAATGTTTAAGCTGCTAACATTGACATCGAAAGCTCTAAAATTCGAACATACTAGTTTGTCCGTTAAGAGCATTGTAGAAGATTCACGAAAGATGGCGCGTGTATAAATAGTGGCAGAGGTGGCAGTAGTGAGTTGAGTTGATGATAGGCGCTGTTAGTAACATCAACTGCCTTATACATTTAAGTTTGTACATTATAAAGTGTGTGTGCATTTCTGCGAATTGATAAACGTCTATAAAGACACTGAGTGACTATTTGAACTGTTGTTGTTGTCCATTGTAAATAAATAAAGAGTTGTTATAATTTTAAACTACTAAATGGCTTTTATTTGCAATCAAAAGTATTTGGTTTATTTAAAGGAAATAAACCAACGTTTTAAAAAAGTTAAAACGTAACAGTATTGTTTGCATCATCGTGCAATTTGGTGAGTTGCTAATTTCGCGTTCCGGACCTTTCAACTGACCGCCTAGATCATGTGATATTACACCTCTTGTTGAGTTTCTTTGGAGTTATGTGAAGTCAAACGATTTTGTCGATAAGCCAGCAACAATATTATTCGAGTAATTCATGAGATACTGGTGGAAGTAGTTATAGAAGATTTTACCTTCTGAATGCACAAGCTACAGCTCTGTCTCGGTCAACATTTGAATGAATTTATCTTTAAATTGTAAATGTCTGAGTTTGTTATTTCGTGCAGTAATAAAGATTTCGACATCCAATTATATTTTAAGCAACAATTGTAATGTTTAACTTATACAATTTTATTGAGTCATTGTCATTAAGTTGTATTGAAGCATAAAACCATAGAGCAACATAGAGACAAGACCTAATTGTCAGAAACCTGTTGTCAAAAACATAACTCTTGCAACAACAAAATGCATGTAAGTAAATGTATTTTGTTGTTGTATCAGATACATGATTTATTGTATTTTTGTTTGAAAAAAATGGAGTGTCTCGTCTTTATGTATATTTTTCTATGCATAAAACAATAACAATGACTTTAAAACTATTTGAATTTCAATTTATGATAATCAATAATTGGAAATTAAAACCAAAAGTAATGAGTAGTCATTACAAAAACACAAAACAGTTATTTAAAAGCAAATGTTTGTATAACTAACGCATATTACTGTATATGTAGCAGTAAGTACTTATTATTCAATTCCATTTCATTGAATTTAAAGCTGTCCAAAACAATGTTTAATTCAAGCAACTGAATTTAAATTAAATGAAGTTTTATTATGTGTTTTATATTACGTTGTTTTTTAAATTTAAAAAGAAAAAAAAACGTAACTTTTGTGCTCATGTTGGTTGGAGATGCTCAGACAACGCCAACAAGGAGAAGCAGACAAAGAAAAGGAATCATACATAAAAATTATATAAAAAAACGAGCATTGTGTAGTTAGTGGAAAAATAAAAGAAACAAAAAATAATAAACAATAACAAATAAGAAGGAGAAAAAAAAAATTATCAAGATATAACTTTACAAAGATAAGAGAGCATTTAAAAACAGAAAAAAAAAAGTACATTCACATACGACACATCTAACATACATCTACTCATACATACATATTTACACTATGTAAAATGTTTATCTACCCAGCAGTTAAGCAACTAGTCAATGTATCCCTTATAGAAAGTAATTGTTACTAATGTCTGATTACTTGGCTGACTCCAATTTATATATCTTAGGTCATTTGACAAGTATGTACTCTTTGTAGTTTAAAAATAAGTCAATTAGTTACTTTATACACCCCAGGTAATCTAGCGTGATGACAATTATCACTTAAGTTAGAGTGTAGTCACTTCAGACGTTTATTTTGTATTTTTGTGAGTAATTCGTATAAACTGGTTTTATACAAATTATGTTATATACAAGGTGGCGCAAAAGTAAACACCCGAAGTTTTTTGGCTGTAATTAAAAAAAAAAAAAATTAAAAACTTTAATCCATCTTGTGGATTATTTTTATTTGGTCTTTTAATTTTTTTTACATCAAGTCGAGAATATGATGTCATGTAAATGGCCATTTGAGCTCTTTTTATGACGTTTTCCATCACTTTGGCCAAAACTTCCGGCGATAGGTCCTTACATTCTTGACGGATATTGTCTTTAAAAGCTGCAAGAGTCTGAGGCTTGTTGACATAAACCCGTGACTTTAAAAAGCTCCACAAAAAGAAGTCTGGAGCGGTCAAATCAGGCGATCTAGCTGGCCAATGCAAATCGCCAAAACGGGAGATTAGGCGCCCGGGAAATGCATCCTTCAGCATATCGTTTGTGGCACGTGCAGTGTGTGCCGTTGCACCGTCCTGTTGGAACCACATGTTTTCCAATCCCAATTCATCAAGTTGCGGCAAAAAGAACTCGTTGATCATTGCTCTGTAGCGCTCACCATTCACAGTAACCGTTTGGCCCGCGATGTCTTCGAAGAAAAAAAGTCCGATGACTCCTCTAGCGAAAACAGCACACCATACAGTGACTTTGAGCGGGTGAAATGGCTCTTCGTGGGTTACATGCGGATTTTCAGTGCCCCAGAAGCGTAAATTTTGATTATTTACGTACCCGCTAAGATGGAAATGGGCCTCATCACTCATGATTATTTTTGATGAAAAATCATCTTCCTCTTGGTGGTGATTAAGGATGGCTTAAGCGTATGTTAGACGCGATTGGCGGTCAGCAGCTAACAGCTGATGCACCGTCTGGACTTTGTACGGCAACATCTTCAAATCTTGTACCAAAATTCGCTGTAAATACCGTCGACTGATACCCATTTGCGTGGCACGTCGTCTGGTCGATGTCGACGGCGTTTCCATGACATCCTCGGCTACAGCAGCAATATTCTCTGCAGAACGGCTACTCCGGGGTCTGCCACGGCTGGCATCATCTCGTGTTGTGCCAGTCTCTTTGAGGCGAGCTGCTAAACGTTGCAGTGTTTTACCAGTAGGCCTTGGACGGCCAGGAAATCTGCGACGAAATTCACGTTGTGCCAAAGTCACCGACCGATTATTGGTGAAATAAATAGTCAGCAATATTCCGCGTTCTGGAACAGTGTAGCATAACATTGTTTATTAACGTGTATTTCGCATGTATTTACTACACAAATGTCAAAACAGAACTGACAATAGGGGCCAATCGCAAAATTTATAGCATTTTCTGATAGGAGGATTACTTTTGCGCCACTTTGTAGTTCTCATACAGTTGATCAATTCACAAGGGGTCTTATCATGTCATATTATCGTAATATCCTAATATTTCGCAAAGGTTTATTGAATTTCAAGCAAAACATGTCCTTAAATAATACCACTCTGTTTGCTATGTTTATTGTGTTATCGTAGCCAACCAGCCGAGATCTGCGCTGAACGCCTAAGAGTCGGTTAAGCCGAGCCGCCGGTTCGTGAAATATTAGGACATTATGACAACATGACATGTTAGGAGACCTTGTGAATTGTGTATTTTCTGTTGGCTTAAGTATACTGACATCCCATGTAACCTTGCGTAAAGTCAACTGTTAGTTTAGAGTCTCTAAGTAACCTATAGTGTAGTCACTTTAACCTTTATTTTTTTAGAAAATAGTAATTTTAATCTATTGTATAGTTGGTGGAGGAAGGTTGGTTTATAAGCAATCGCTTACTGAACTGTCTATGATATGTCTTTTAACCGACTATTTGAGGTCAATTAGCACCCTTACATGTTAAAATAACTAGTTATGTAGCTGATTAAGTAACCAGTTAGGTAGCTAGTAAGGTAACTGACTCTATATAACCGGTCTGTGAATCCAATGCGTTGACCAGCTATCAAGCAGTCTCATTGTAATCAACAAGAGTCAATTGATGTCCAACTTAGGATATTCTCGTGGTAAAATAACTATTCATGCAGCTGGTTATTAAACTAGTTGTCATCCTAAATGACAGGTAAAATCACTTGTTGGGTATAGTGTCCTAGAACTGCTGGGTACAAACATACAAAGTATGTGTAATTGTGTATGGAAGTATAAGTATTTTATATTTATGTGGTTTTACATCATAATTTTTAGTTGGTTTTGAATTTTTTATTTTTTTTCTTGCACCCCAACTGTTTTTTTTTTTTTAACTGACTGACTGACTCCTCTTTCATATCGCGAGTTGTTTCATTTGTTTTTTGTTTGTTTGTCTTCTATTTTTCCAAAACCCTAGCCATATGCTCCAATGTCCGTCCGTCTGTCTGTCTGTCTATCTATTTATGTTGTTGCTGTTGGTTTATCATTCTGCTATTTTTTTTTTTCTGATTCCACATTCAGTTTTGTCTTTATTGTCTCTTTAGCTAAGAGCAGTCTTAATTACTTCCTATAATGCACTGTTTTGGCGGGAAATCCATTGCGGAAAACAACATAAAACTCTAAAGTCTTCATAGTGGGTTACTTTGTTAAATCTACAGAGTTGTTTTTTTTATTTTACTGATTCTTTTTTAATATTTTTTTTTTTTTAATTTTTTTTATTTTTTTGGCATTCATGTACTCTGCTGGCTTCAAATGCAGACAAGTTTAATGGGGAAAAAAGCAGTTTTGTTATCTGTGATACCAAGTTAAATTTGTTTTGTGTTCTTAACTTATTATTGTAATTTATTTTATTTTTTTTTTTTTTCAAATTTTTTTTTCTTTTTTCTAATGAGAAAGAAAAAATATTGTTGTTTGTTCAACTGTTGACTTATAAGTAAATGTAATAAAGTTGGTTAAAATATTAAATTTATTAAAGCGTTTAATGTTTAATGTTTAAGGTTGGCTGGTTGGTTGTTTACCACAGCGGAAAAATGCGTGGAAAAGGTTTATTTAATATTAATGGAGTATATTTACATATGTTTGTTTAAAGAAAAATACCTGGCTTTTTATGCAGGTTTGTAACCATTTTTTGTATATTTAGTAAAGCCAAATTGTAAACATTTTGCTAATTTGTTTAAAGTATAGATTGGTAAATATTAAACTGAATCTTCGACATCATCTTAACTTTACGTGTTTTTCAGGTTTTTATATCCTTTCATATGTTTTTTCCAAAAGGATCATACTGTATTGAAAATTTGCAAAGCTAGCAGAACTATTAAAAACTATCATGTAAATGCACATAACGTTTTAAAATAACTTACATACACGATTCGTATCGCTCATTTGCTGCAATAACCTCATAACTTAAAATCCGTGTTCTTTTATGCGCCTTTTTGTAGTCTTTCATATAGTTTTATCAGTTTTCGAAAAAGTCAATTATTTTTTGCGTGAGAGTGTTTTTTTGTTGTTTACATCAAAATCAAAATTCATGTTTTCTCGTATATTTGACAAGAAAAAATTTGGGTTAAATACAGATTAGAATGATATTAACATCTACTATTTAAATCAGGTTTTATTTCTGAAATCTCATGATTTGTTGAAAATTTATTTAATAAATAGTAAAATGTCATAAAACATTCAAAGCCGTTTTTCTCGAAACTACTTTTTTTATACCCTTCACCTTCGTGAAAAGGGCATATATAAATTTGTCATTCCTTTGGAATTTCCACAATATAATTTTCCGACCCTATAAAGTATATACATTCTGGATCCTTATAGATAGCGGAGTCGATTAAACCATGTCTGTCTGTCTGTCTGTCTGTCTGTCTGTCTGTTGAAATCAATTTTCTGAAGACTCCAGATATCTTCGGGATCCAAATCTTCAATAATTCTGTCAGACATGCTTTCGAGAAGTTTGCTATTTAAAATCAGCAAAATCGGTCCACAAATGGCTGAGATATAAGGAAAAAACCAGGACAACCTCGATTTTTTACCTATTTTTTGACATATATCTGGATTACAAGACCTTTGCAACGACGTATATAAGACCATAGTTTGGGTCAAAATCGGGAAAAATTTTTAACCAGATTTTTTTTTTTTTCACCAAAAGTTTTTTTTCGCTAAATATAAAAAAAAAAATTTTTTTAAAGTTTAAAAAAATAATAAAAATTTTACATAAAAACTTAAAAAAAATCGAAAAATATTTTTTTCCAAAAAATAAAAAAAAAAACAACTGGAAAAAAAATAAATTTTGTTTACCTAAAATTACCTAAAAATTTTTATCTTGAAGTATAGTTTGGTGAAGGGTATATAAGATTCGGCCCAGCCGAATATATCTCTCTTACTTGTTGAATTATGACGCTGTTGCAGCAAATGAGCGATATATCAGTATATGAGTTATAGTCTCGGTTCGGTTGCTATTTAAAATCGAGAAAATCGTTCCACAAATGGCTAAGATATAATATGGATTATATGCGCATCTATAATATTTTTTATTGGGAGTATGACTTGATAATGCTGGATTTACAATAGATGGCGTATCTTTTGAGCGCGGTTTTTGTTTTTAATAACTTATATGTCATTTTGAAGGGTACATATCTGTCATGTATTCTCACTTAGTTATTGAACATTATAGTGTAAACAACAAAGTTTCTTTTTTGCTTTGAAGATGTTGAATTTTGTGCCAACAAAGCGTCATATGCGGGAAGTTTTGCTTTACTTCTTTAATCGAAAAAAAGTGCCGCTGAAGCCACCGATTGCCCACCAAAGTTTATGTGGAATGTGTTTCAACGTGCGGGAGATGGTTTGTGCGGCTTAGATTTTGACACGGAAGATGAAGATCGCCCTGGCCAGGCAAAAAAGTTTGAACACCAAGAATTGGAGGCATTACTCCATGAAGATTATTGTAAAACTCAACAAGAGCTTGCACAATCATTGGCAGCTATTCAAGCTGCAATTTGAAAACGTTTGCTAGCAATAGGATTCATCGAAAAGCTGGGAAATTGGATACCATATGAACTAAAGCCGAAAGACCTTGGAAGACGAATTTGTATATCCGAAATTATGTTAGAACGCTATAAAAGGAAATCATTTTTGCACCGAGTCATTTCTTGTGATAAAAACGAAAACCCCAAGAATAAGAGATCGTTTATGAAGCCTGCCCAACCAGCCGAATCGACACCAAAGCCAAATATCCATGGCCCTAAGGTAATTCTCGGTATTTGGTGGGAGCAGTAAGGTCCTATCTATTATCAACTGCTAAAATCTGACCAGACCATCATAGGGAACCTGTACCGAACCCATCTGATTCTTTTGAAGCGAGCATTGGCCGAAAAACGACCAGAATATGCGGCCAGATATAAAAGGCCTTCCTAAATGCCGCATTGCAAAATCGTTTAAATTTTACACGGCGTGTCATTGCGAGCCAAGGCCTTGCTACTCGCTGCTGATAGAGGGCTGAGAGAAGGGCTACTTAAGAAGGCATATTAGAAGGTGTTCCGCGTAATACCTCATAGAATGTCTACATGTTAACCTCTATGAAAAACCCTGAAAATTAAAGGCTAATTGAAAGACTGCTGAAGTAAGAAAATATACTAAATGAATTCAACATAAAACCTAAAGAATGGACTTTGGAATATCACTTGTGTAGTTTTTTATATAAAAAACTCCTTCACGCGAACTTCACAACTTCAAATGTTATAAAAGACAAAATTATTTAGAAGATTTTGCAGCTTCTTCTGGTTTCATGTAGCAGTTTTATAAAAAGAGAGCAAAATATATAGTATTATAGAGAGACAATAATTGCAAACCAATCATGTTTGAACATTAAATAAAGGTTTTTAAGAAGGAGAAGCATGAGTAGAATGAGTATCGCATCTTTTAGAATGTGTAAACAGGTCTTTTAGAAGGCATACAAAGTGAAGACCTAGAATTTTTTTCCGCTGGGTTGTTGCAATACCTGTTAAAGAGTATTTAAAATGAAGTGGTTGGCTAGTTTTGCCTCACCCGCTTCATAGTCCAGACCTTGCCCCGTCCGATAACTATATTTTTTTCGATCGAAGCAGAACTCTTTCTCTCTGGGATACGCTTCTTTTTGGAATAGAGTATCAGATATTGGCTTGATTCGTTCTTGGCCTCAAAAGATGAGCAGTTCTGTTGGCTCGAAATCCACATAAGATGGGAAAAGGTCATAGCTAACAATGGTTAATAGTTTGAACAAACTTATTGAATAACCTTATTGTATACATGATTCAAAAAAAAAAAAAAAAAAACAATTTGAAAAAATCCCGCATTTTTAACTCATACACCGAATAACACAGTTTTTTATACCCTTCACCTTCGTGAGGAGGGTATATATAAGATTGTAATTCCGTTTGTAATTTCCACAATATAACTTTCCGACCCTATAAAGTATATATATTTTGGACCCTTATAGGTAGCGGAGTCGATTTAGCCATGTCCTTCTGTCTGTCCGTCTGTTGAAATCAATTTTCTGAAGACCCCAGATATCTTCGGGATCCAAATCTTCAATAATTCTGTCAGACATGCTTTCGAGAAGTTTCCTATTTAAAATCAACAAAATCCGTCCATAAATAACGGAGATATGAGCAAAAATCCGAGACAACCTCTATTTTTGTCCTATTTTTGGTCTATATCTCGATTACTAAGTCATAAATATAGACAATATGGATATCTGATAGATATTTCAAAGTCCACTGCAACGATGTATATAAGGCTACAGTACTTTGAAATAAAATTAAAAAAAACAATTTTTTTATTTTTATAAATAATTAAAAAAAATTTTTTTTTTGAAAATTGTTTTTTAAAAGTTTTTCAAATTTTTTTAATTTACAAACTTATTTTTTTTAATTTATTAGTGAAAAAAATGTTGGACCTACAATGGGTCAAAATCGGGAAAAATATTTTTTAGCCTGAATTTTTTTCACAAAAAACATTTTTTTGTCATACATTTTTTTCACTAATAAATAAAAAAGATAAATTTGTAAATTAAAAAAATTTGAAAAAACTTTTAAAAAACAATTTTGAAAAAACAATTTTGAAAAAAAAAAAAAAATTTTAAATTGTTTAATTTTTTTTTCAAATTTTATTTCAAAGTATAATTTGGTGAAGGGTATATATTGGGCACAGCCCAATATAGCTCTCTTACATGTTTTTCCCTAACATTTTTTTTTCCATCAACTTTTTTCTGGAAAAAAAAATATTTTCAATATTTATTTCAACTCTTTCAGCCTTATGTTTTTATGTTTTCTATATGACTTTAATTAGGGTTATTTTATTGTGAAAAACAAGAAAAAATAAATGAAAAAACCATTCCATTTCAAGGTTTATATGGAATGGGGTGGTTAGTTTATTAACCACCATGGCGGTTGGCATTAATTATAATTATGATACAAATTTTGCGAAATAGCAAAGTAACACTGAATTCGATGAACAATAAACACTCTGTGCTTTATTTATTGAATGCGTGCAAGTTTCTTAGAAAAACATCGGCTTACAATATTTTCAAATTAATATATTAATCTAACCAGAGCACCGTGACGGCAAAGTTTTGCAAAAAAACATAAACAATGACTTCAAACAATTTAATTGCTTAGCAAAATGCCAATGGATGCAAATAAACTATGTTTTAAAGACTATAGAAAAGGTGGTTAGAAAAGTGACCACTAAAACGCAAAGAGTTAAGTAGATTTTGGTGAGAGGTATATAAGATTCGGCATAGCCAAATATAGCTCTCTTACTTGTTTAATTTAAAATGTTAAAGCTACGTATACACGGTTGTCAGATTGCCAGAAACATGCTCAGAAAATGGTTAACACAACCATGAGAACTTGTGTTGAAACATATGGTTGTTAACGATTTATTGAACATTTTCTGACAAATTTGTAAGAATATGACAATCGTGTATACATAACTTAAGCTTCTAGTCCTAAGGATTTCAATAATACTAAATGTGATACCCATTTTAATGCTTATGATATGAAATGAATTTTTGGTGACTTTTTCTAAAATTTTGTAGGCCAGAGGTGAGCAATTTTGATGGGCCGCTCACTAGCCCTATTCTAACTATGAAGCAACTGAAAATCACATCTACCCTGACTGTTTTAAAAAGCATTAAGATATCTCCAATCGATTTTGAGCTGCCGAATTATTTCCAAGAAGTGGTCACTTAGACTATAAAGCTCATAAATTGTTATGGAAAAACTACACTTAAAGTTTAAGCAGCGTTTAACCGAATTTAGTTGAACATCTTTAAAACTAGCTCTTAATTAGCAAAATTCCTAAATAAAGTAAATTATATGTGGTGTTGCAATTGGTGTTTAAGGAAAACTTTTTGAACCTGCTGCCTGTGGTTAGAAAAAAAACAGCTTTTAAAAATTTTAATTTTGTGCTGGACTTGAAGAGCAATTAGTACTTATAAATAAATGTTAATGTCTGTGTATGTTTACATGCTCATGTTCATACATACTTATATGTATGTGTTAATATTTGTATTATCATCTCCTTGGGCGAAAATACTATACGATAGTAGTTATTTAGTAGCTATTCTTGCAATTTCTTTCATCTTCAAAAAAAAAAAAAAAACTAAAATACACGTAGAGTGGATGTATGCGAGCAAGTATTTTTTTATACATTGTTGTCCTCACTTTATTTATGTTGCATGTAAGACAAAACTATTTATGTATGTTCTTATTGTTGTTGGTAGTTTTTTGTATACCTACAACTACAATTTATAATACATATAAAACCTGTGTTTGTGTGTGTGTTAAATGTTTAGCCGACGTCGTTACTTTATTCCTATACTTAGTAGTGTATTTTGTATAACAAAATTCTTGCAGGAAAATTAAAAGAAAGCTAAATAAAAAAAAATATTTAATTTTCTTTTTAGTTCTACCGCAATAAAAGTTACAAACAATGTGTAAATTTATTTGTGAATGTATTAGTTACAACACAGCAACTTATTAAGCATTTTCCACACTATACTTTTACAACAATTGTTACATCTTTCTTTTACTTTTTTTTTTTTGTTTTTTTTGCCCACCAGAGATAAAGTGCTGAAGAAGTAGAAGAAGAAATAAAGAATTTCAATTACCTGGGGATTTTTTTTTCATACATACTAGATATTCTTTAAAGAGAATGTGGGAAAAATCATGTTGCATTTTTCAGTTACTCTTTGTAAATGATTAAAAAAGTTAAGCGTGTATCAGGAAACATAAAAAAAAAAAAACTTACAAAGTGATATATGGCTGAGTTTATCACATAAAATAAACACATACATTTACCTACTTATAACTATATACGAGTATATGAGGGAAATCAACAATTTTGGAGAATCGTTGAAACGGAATTCATTCAGATGGCTCACAGTGACACATATCGGTAGACCATAGAAAAAAAAACCTGTGAATCTGAAATCTTAGTATACTAATATTTCGCCTCTTAAAGTTATGATCAACTTACAAGGGTTTTTTACCCTTCACCATGAGTGGCAAGGGTATATATAAGTTTGTCATTCCGTTTGCAATTCTACATTTTTCATTTGCGATCCAATAAAGTATATGTATTCTGGATCGGTAGAGATAGCCATGTCCGTCTGTCCGTCCATCCGTCTGTCGGTTGAAATCAACTTTCCAAATTCCCTAAATAACTTACAAACATGATTGATACATCAATATATCCGGAATTCTACCAATTCGGATGCTATTTAAAATCGAGAAAATCGGCCCACAAATGGCAAAGATATAAGGAAAAAACCAGGACAACCTCGATTTTTGGCCAATTTTTGATTTATATCTGGATTACTAAGTCATTAATATAGACAATATGGATATTCAATAATAAATATTTCAAAGGCCTTTGAAAAGGCCAAAGTAAGGCAGATCTCCAATAGGTCAAAATCGGGAAAAATATTTTTTACCCCGAATTTTTTTTTCACCAAAAATTTTTTGTTGTAAAATTTTTTTCAAAAATAAATAACAAATTTTTTTTTTATAATATATAAAAAAATGTTCGCTAATAAATTTAAAAAAAAAATTAAAAAAACATTTTTTTAATTTTTTTTACCTAAAAAAATTTTAAACTTTTTTTAAAGTATAATTTGGTGAAGAGTATATAAGATTCGGCACAGCCGAATATACTCTGTTACTTGTTTTTCATTAATAGTTTTTAACTTAAAGATTTAATAAATCATTCATTAGAGTCATTAGATAATTGAATCGTTTATTTAAAAAACCAGTCAACCAACAAATTATTTATTGTGAGTAAATCTAAGAAAACTTCCTACAAACCTATAGATAGACATACAACTTTTTTATCTATATTAACATATATTTTAAAAATTATATAAAGTTTGCACTTGACTGGTTTCTGTAAATTTCATACGAAATATTCTAATTTTATATGGAAAATGACAAATGAACTTTTTAAAGAGTTAAACATCATATTCATATAAACATATTTGTTCTGCAAACAACTATTTGTCATCATTAAATCCACTCGTTCTACAGTCGATTCTGCTTCTATTGTAGGCCATTGAAAAATATTCCTATAAAACTCTTCATATCAAACCAAGTAGAGTTTTAAAGCTAGTAAATCTTTAATTTTTTTCACATTTATTAAGGCCTACAAAACAAAAATTGATTAGGGCCTAGTATTATATAGTATATGAAATCACTTGTCTTTCTTTTGGCACTAAACACGGAATTCTCGGCTTTGCTTCATAATAATACGGGGCAGAATTTATTTTTGTTGCATTAAACGCTGCATTTACCTTTACAGAACAGTAATCGTCCAATAACTCAATTTTGGATTTTTTGTTGCTTGACTGGTTTTTGAAATAAACGATTCAATTGTGGTAAAAAAAATAATCAGTTTTTTAATAGATTTGCGCACTTATATAAAACATTTGCCATAGCATTTAAAATATATTGAAACTTTCATCTTGCTGATGGCTAATTATCAGTTATATAACAACATCTTCTCAAACTTTTAACAGTTGCCGTAAATTTTTAGAAAATTTTTGTTTTTCGCGAGTAACACTCACAGATATCTTTGGGCTTGGCTATCACCTAAAGTAAACACAATTTCTTTATAAATACCCAGCAAATACTTTACTTACCTAGTAAGTCAGCAAGTAATATTGGAGCAAAGTTATAACTACTTATTATTTGACTGAAACACTACACGATTTTAAATTGAAATTGAGAAAATTATACATGATATTGAGAAAATTTCAAATGAAATTGAGAATTTCCATTTTAAATTGAGAAAATTCCAATTGAAATTAAAAATTTCAATTTGATATTGAGAAAATTGCAAAAAAATTGCCTTGTTTGGGAATCGAACCGACACATTTTTTGCTTGTGTTTGCTAGTCTAGCTGCTAACTCACTGCTTCATGTACGAGTTATTTTATCGTAAGTTAACGATGGTTTTAAAATAAGCATATTAATTAGTATAATATGAGCAAAAAAAGTGAATGGCGCTGACTGGTGTCGAACCACTAACGTCCCGTTTTTCATTCAAACACATTAGATAACTGTGCTAAATGCAAAAGTTCATTACCAACGTGTATTAAAATAAGTACCTATTCTAATAAATTAAACAATAAAACCAGCACTTGCTAGTGAGGGTTCATTCATTTTAAAATTTATTTCTTCCCTTTTTTTAATAAAACTCGTCTTATGGGAATTTCGTAAAATACCTGGAAAAAATGGTCGTAATAGATACAATTTATATTATGGAAACCTTTTTTTTATATATATGTCCATTTACAGCAGCATTTGTCTCCAAACTCATTTTGTTTCAGACAGCTGATGTATAAATACCATCAAAACTAGTGCCAAATGAATGCTTACATATTACTTGATACCAAAGTCCTGTGAGCATTAAAATATTTTCAGGACTTACAATTTTATGAACCAAAATATTCATTTATAATCTCAAAAATATCCTTAAATACGAAATTATTTTACAACATTTAATTAAACGCATATGTCCATAGGGTACGGAAGGAAATACTTATAGATTTTGTCAATCACTTCGTTTAGTATTGAAACTGATTTTAAAATTGTTTCTTTTGTTTAGAAGATAGAGTTTCAACACACGTTCTTCGGCAAGGGCTCATCAATTCGCTGTCGACTGG
Source organism: Calliphora vomitoria (assembly GCA_942486065.2). Lineage (NCBI taxonomy): Eukaryota > Metazoa > Arthropoda > Insecta > Diptera > Calliphoridae > Calliphora > Calliphora vomitoria. Next base: position 11,418,168 of record OW818031.2, on the reverse strand, counting down.
ACAGTGGATCGCACAGCACATTACAGTGAAAATTCGTTCTTTAGCCGTACTGTCCGTATGTGGAATAAGCTTTCACCTGAAGTCTTTCCTGTCACTTTCAATATAAAAAAATTCAAATCAAATGTCCACAAACATTACTCCGATCGGTTTCAGTTACTTTCGGATTTGATATTTTATAGACAGAGGAATCATATTGTTACGAATGTGCAATAACGATTTGAATTCAACGGTCTGTAACGACTGCCTGCAGCATTCATCGTGTTTGAAGGCAAGTCCATCATTGACATTGTTTGTAAGTATGGCAACACTAAATGTTTGGGCTGCTGGCAATGACACCGAAAGCTCTAGAAATCGAATGTACTAGTATGTCCGTTAAGAGCATTGTAGAAGATTCCCGATAGATGGCGCGTGTATAAATAGTGGCAGAGCTGGCAGTCGGGAGTTGATCATTGGCGGTGTTAGAGATAACATAAACTGTCGTGTACATGTGTGTTAGTACATTATAAAGTTTGTGTGCATTTCTGCGAATTGATAAACGTGTATAAAGACATTGAGTGACTATTTAATTCTGTTGTTGTACATTCTAAATAAATAAAGAGTTGTTACAATTTTAAACTGCTTTTTATTTGCAATCAAAAGTATCCGGTTTATTTAAAGGAAATAAACCACGATTTTAAAAGGTAAAAACGTAACAATATGTTGAAAACTCGATGATAAGTGATATAAGTTTGATATGTAATGACTGCCAGAATTTGAAGTTTACTTGTTTTAAATGAATTGGTAACATTAATTATGGGAAGGTGAAATATCGATTAGAAGGCTTAAGGAACTTGCATACAAAATGCAGCATATTGAAATAAAAAAATTGAAGAAATCTTTTTTCGTTGAATTATGAATATTTCATCCTGTATCCTTTTAATTCTCTGATCTGTTTCTTAGTTTGCATTACTTGTTTCCAATCATTACAAAATATGTCTTCAGAAAATTGTATTTATAAAATTAAATGCTAGAGTACAATTTAAAGAATATTGTGGATGAATTTACTGTTTTTCCATGCAAACAGATAAAAATAACCCTGCAGGAAATGTCAATAGTGAAACTATACTGACTTACTACTGACAAAGTCACCAGTACTAGTGACTTAATATACCCCAGACAATGCTATTTACTATAGACACTTTAACATGTACGTGTCATTGGAGGTCTACTACTGACGATAGTACTATTGACTAGGTACTTTTTTGGGGACCATATGTAGACATTGGAACTAAAGACTCACTAAAACATTTTAGTAATTCTAGTCTACACTTTTGGTACCTTTTGAAGTAGATGTCGGTAATGAAACTGCATATTTTGTTAACATTTGACGCTTTTTTAAAAAACAATAGGCTACTAATTCATAACAGTTGGAAGAGTCGTCTTCAAATTCATGTTTTTCCTTCCTTTGTTTTTCTCATCAAAGACTAATATAAAAATGTAGACGCTTCGTTGACAATGCCGCCAAAATTGTAGACAAAACTGGTGACTTGAAGACACTTGTTCTCAGGTTTCCTTCAGGGAACTTATAATAACTGGTTTGTTTTAGTAACGAAAATCCGATAAACGAAGTATATTTGTCGGGAAAAAACTGAACACGAAACTTTAGTTTAAAAAAAAATACTGTCAGCTATTGTATGAAAAAACGTGAACAAATTTGTCACAAAAATTAGCATAACTCCTTAATCTTTAATCGATTTTTATATACTTACATATCTTGGAAAGCTAATTTTTAATATGTTTTTTTCACAAAAATAAGAACAAAATATTTTACTGCCTCACTATCAACTTCATAACCTGAAAGGTAAATCTTCTTCAAACAAGAAGCAATTTATCTTATTTTGAAGTTGTAACTTTAAGAATATCGTTATTTCACTACATTTGCTAATACAAAAAAGTATTAAACGAAGTGATCGAGAAAAACTATTAGTATTTCAGAGCTTTGTGAACTCCAATAGAACAGAATTACTATATGGGCAATTCCACGAGAATGACTACCACGACAGAAAAAACAAAAACCCTTGAAACTTTTTTTCAAGATGATTTTAATAGAAGAAAACACTAAAATGTTACTATGTGTAAGTATTTAGAGCTTATTACAAGATTTTAAGTGCAAAAATAATAGTTTAAACTGATTTTATTTAATTTTTTAATTTAATTGGTATGTTTTAGGTTGAAATTGCGGCGAAAACTGAGCTCGCAATTAGCATGTAGTATGAAATGAATTTGACTCTGATTGTTTTTTTGCTATTATGAAATTGTTTATTAGAACCGAATATATATTTTCTATTTATTTTTTTAGTTTTTGTATACATATATTTACAGAATATACATTGTTTTACTATAAGAGAAAAATCTATCACGTACGGTATGTCACGTACGATATTAAATTGTATTTATTATAAAATCATCCAAAGATTGTTTTTATTTAAATAAGACGGATTGTAAAGGAAAAATATTTGGTTTAGTGTAACAAATTAAAAGAAAACCTAACGCCTCCCACGATAAGCAAATTTTCGCATATTTCTACATGTACCTCAAAATGGCTTCCGTTTTGTGTCACGTACGATATACCCTTATTTCGCTTGATATTTTGGACAACAATGTTTCGAAAGAACTTATTATTTTTTTAAAATATAGTACCCCCTGAATGGAACATAAAGACCAAATTATTTTTCTGATACTCTTATTTTTGCAAAATCTATTCCACTCTATAGGCGTACAAATGTCACGTACGATGACATGGAATTGCCCATATGAGAACCTCTGCATATATTTGGTGTAGCATAGGTTTTTCACGAATGTAACATTTTAACCATTACTTTTATTTACTTAATTTTTTTAGCAAAGCATTTCATGTTTTCAAAAAATTTTAAAATTTGTTTCTATTAATTAAATTAATCACTTTTTTTTCAGTGTAATTAAATAATTATTTAATATGTTATAAATATTATAACATACGCTGATAGTTCTGAGAGAATTGACGTCATTTAAATTTCACTTAAGCAAAAGTTTTATTTTTAAGAATTTTTTAAAATTTATAATTTTAGACCAACATAACTTCTGCACGCAAGGAGAAAAATGATTAAAGCGAGCAGTTATAGCATGCTTAAGAATGGAGTTTGTGTCATAAGAAAAAATATGTTTTTTTTTTATCAAATTTAACAAAACTTTTGATTTTCCTCATATTATATACTCGTATTTATGTACACATGAGCATTTATGTGGCAAAATAAAATTCAATTATAAAGATTCTTTTCGTTTCGTTTGACTTTTTTTTCTTCTTCTTTTAGATGTATAAGTTTGTTGTTGATTCTGTTTAATACTACTTACCGATTCAATGGCTTTTTCAATACGGAATATTTCTTCCTGCAGTAGGTGTAATGTTCCGGTTTTACCTCGATGTCTTGCAAATGCAGCTGCACAAGCGCTGTGAATGCTGTTAACCCAATTTTCCAATTCCACCTGAAATTAAAAAAATAAGTTCACGATGAAGATAATCTAATTTTATCAAGTTTACAAACTGAATCAAACAGCCTGCCTGCCTGCCTGCCAGCCTACAAACACAAGCAGCAACCACCCATCGTCACTAACACCCAACATCCGATTTCATCTTTCAATCACCAAAGGCAATTTTTATATTCATTCATTCATTGAAACACACAAACACACACACACATTTATACTCAAACTGTCACGGGAAGTAATTGTTCATTTCAAGGACTGACTGAAAGGATGAATGGATGGTTGGTTGGAAGGATACGAATTGGTTGCCCAAGTAGGTTTGCATGAATGTGTGTAAGTGTGTGTGTGTGTTTGTATAAAGCTTAAGTCAATATTTATGTACATTTTACATAAATGCGCACACACACACACACAAATGTACTTGACAACATATGTGTTTGTGTGTGTGTTTGTTCACATAAATATTTCTGTCTTTAGGTGAATATGTTAGTGTGTGTGTGTGTGTATTGGTCTTAATGTTTGCATGCATTTTTAAACACATATAAAAGAATTTGAAACGTTAATACTTATTTGTTACTTACACTCAAACATACATACATATGTACATCTATGTATGTGCCTGCCTGCCTGCATTTATTTCTACATAAGGATGTGTGCATTGCAACTTAAGGCGTTTAGATTATATGATAAGGACATGTTGAATTGAATGAACATTAAATATAAAGAAATATGAATGTTCATGTTCATGTGCATTTGTTTACATATTTGTTCACACATAAACAAATCCACATATACAAACTTTAACAGATCTGTAGCTATGTATATTAGGGTGTAACTTTTTTTGTGTCATCTAAAAATCAAATGCTGTAAATTTCAGCAAAATCGCATAACGTTTGGGTCAAAATAGACATAAATTAAAACAAGTAAGAGAGCTATATTCGGCTGTGCCGAATCTTATATACCCTTCACCAAATTATACTTTAAAATAAAATTTAAATTTTTTAAAAAAAAATTTTTTTAAGTGAAAAAAAATTTATGACAAAAGAATGTTATGTTTTCTGTAAAAAAAATTCGGGTTAAAAAATATTTTTCCCGATTTTGACCCATTGTAGGTCAAACTTTGTATAGCCTTATATACATCGTTGCAATGGACTTTGAAATATCTATCATTAGATATCCATATTGTCTATATTTATGACTTAGTAATCGAGATATAGATAAAAAACATAGGCCAAAAATAGAGGTTGTCTCAGATTTTTGCTCATATCTCCGTTATTTATGGACGGATTTTGCTGATTTTAAATAGGAAACTTCTCGAAAGCATGTCTGACAGAATTATTGAGGATTTGGATCCCAAAGATATCTGGAGTCTTCAGAAAATTGATTTCAACAGACAGACGGACAGACGGACATGGCTAAATCGCCTCCGCTATCTATAAGGATCCAGAATATATATACTTTATAGGGTCGGTTTGAAGTCTCTTTCAAAAATAGAAAAAAATGTTCCGAACAAAAAATGTTTCAGAAAAACATTATTTAAATTTCTTTAAACAAAATTTTTGAAAATTTGGAATTTTTGTAATAAATTTTTTTTAAAATTTTATTTTGACTCAAAACTAAAAACTTCAAATAAAATGTGGTCAAGTTTTCAGCATTGAAAATCCCCAAAAAAGTGCCATCCTAATTTATGTACGTACATAAGTATGTGTTCCATACATGTAATAAATGTATGATTATTGTGTGATTATATTCATATTCGCATGACTTAAAGTTTTTAATAAAAATGGTTTAGTTTTTAACAACAACTTCATGTAACTTTAAAGAAATATTTGTTACAGTAAAGTATTCAAGAAGTACTTCTTCGTAAACAACTCAGTAAACCGTTTTCTTCAACAAATACACAATAGCAACCTTGAGTAAACTTAGAAACTATAAAGGTCTGTTAAAAAGTACTTTTCCTGGAAAAGCAATTTTATCAACCGTGAAACTGTTACAATATCAAAGTCAAGCTTTCAGAAGATATTTTGCAGATAAGTCAGAGGACGCTATAGTGAAATTGTGAAATGAATTTAGCCTCCTCTTTGATATTGAAAACTAAACTTTTTTCAAAAAACTTAATAATAAATAATTATCCAAAGAGGTTTGCAAAAATTCAAATTCGAAAGCAAAAAGTATGAAATTTTTGGACAATATTGTTACGGAATTATACTTGAATTTATATATAACTGCTTCAAAGGCTGGTTTAAAGTTGCATAATGCCCTTCAAACAGCAGTGCTTCTCAAACTTTAACAAATTTATGGGTATTATTAACATTACTGTAGAATAAACAACATTGAATAAAAGCTTTGAGTTAAGCATTGTTTGTAAGTATGACAACACTAAATGATTAATGACTAACATCGAATGCTCTAGAGTTCGAATATTTTAGTTTTAAGATCATTGTAGAAATATACCTTTCTAGATGGTAAAGCAATTTATATAAATTGGCCGTGAGAACACCACAAGAGTCAGTTTAATTTGAAGCATCGTTAAGTAAAGACAAATTAACTGCCTTGTACATTACCAGCGTATTTATAAAGTGTTATATAAAAGTGTGTGTATTTAAACACATTGTGACAATTGTTGTTGTTGTACAAGGTGGCGCAAAAGTAATCCTCCTATCAAAAAATGCTATAAATTTTTCGATTGGCCCCTAATGTCAGTTCTGTTTTGACATTTGTGTAGTAAACACATGCGAAATACACGTTAATAAACAATGTTACGCTACACTGCTGCGGAACGCGGAATATTGCTGACTATTTATTTGACCAATAATCGGTCGGTGACTTTGGCAAAACGTAAATTTCCTCGCAGATTTCCTAGCCGTCCAACGCCTACTGGTGCAACACTGCGACGTTTAGCCGCTCGCCTCGAAGAGACTGGCACAACACGAGATGCTGCCAGGCGTGGCAGATCCCGGAGTAGCCGTTCTGCAGAGAATATTGCTGCTGTAGCCGAGGATGTCATGGAAGCGCCGTCGACATCGACCAGACGACGTGCCACGCAAATGAGTATCAGTCGACGGTCTTTACAGCGAATTTTGGTACAAGATTTGAAGATGTTGCCGTACAAAGTTCAGACGGTGCATCAGCTGTTAGCTGCTGACCGCCAATCGCGTCTAACATACGCTCAAGCCATCCTTAATCATCACCAAGAGGAAGATGATTTTTCATCAAAAATATTCATGAGTGATGAGGCCCATTTCCATCTTAGCGGGTACGTAAATAAGCAAAATTTACGCTTCTGGGGCACTGAAAATCCGCGTGTAACCCACGAAGAGCCATTACACCCGCTCAAAGTCACCGTATGGTGTGCTGTTTTCGCTGGAGGAGTCATCGGACCTTGTTTCTTCGAAGACGTCGCGGGCCAAACGGTTACTGTGAATGGTGAGCGCTACAGAGCAATGATCAACGAGCTCTTTTTGCCGCAACTTGATGAATTGGGATTGGAAAACATGTGGTTCCAACAGGACGGTGCAACGGCACACACTGCACGTGCCACAACCGATATGCTGAAGGATGCATATGTCAACAAGCCTCAGACTCTTGCAGCTCTTAAAGACAATATCAGTCAAGAATGTGAGGACCTATCGCCGGAAGTTTTGGCCAAAGTAATGGAAAATGCCATAAAAAGGGCTCAAATGACAATCAACTGTGGCGGCGGCCATTTACATGACATCATATTCTCGACTTGATGTAAAAAAAATTAAAAGACCAAATAAAAATAATCCACAAGAAGAATCAAAGTTTTTCATTTTTTTTTTTTTAATTACAGCCAAAAAACATCGGAAGTTTACTTTTGCGCCACCTTGTATAAACGTGTGTGTATTAAAACACATAGTGACAATTGTTGTTGTTGTATATTTAAGATAAATAAAGAGTTTTTATATTTTTAAACTACTAAAACTGCTTTTATATGCAATCAAAAGTATCTGGTTTATTTAAAGGAAATAAACCACGTTTTTAAAAGGTAAAAACGTAACAATATGGTAAGATTATTAACTTATAATGAGAGCATGGACATTACTGTCTTTGCATTATTCGGTAGATTAGTCATACTGAGTAATCACAAGAATTCATCAAATGTAAATAGATGGCATTATTAGATAAGTTATTCAAAAAAAAAAAAAAAAATAATGGAGATTGCAGACTTTCCTTCCATACCCCATATATTTAAGTAATTTATAACCTTAAATGCTTTCTTTTATGTTTATCCTTGATTTCTTTGAGTTTTTGATAGATCAATTCTACATCAATTCCATTTATTGTGAAAAATGCTAATTAATACTTAATCAAATATTTGATGAAAAAAACGTAACCAGTGTACACATGTTTATTTGATATTAAATATTTTGTATAAAAACAAGTAATGTCAAACAATATAATAATGATCTTATATTGAGATATTTTCTAAACAGAAGTATGTTTATTGAATTAATTATTGGTTCAATGGAAAGAGAAATGTTGACTTTTTAGGAGTTAGAATACCATTTAAAACCATGTAAATTAATTAAAATTGTTTGATCGTCGTTCAACTGGTCATTTGTTAAAGAACATCTACATCATCAACAGTTTATGAAAGTTGTTAGAAAAAGTACTTTATTTGGTACCTCTTAGTTTTAGTACTTTTTAAAACACTTGAATATTTAGTTTTAGTAATTTTTAAATTTTTTAACACTATAGAAAATCTCATTATCAGTTAATGTAAATTACATAATATAAAACATTTGGGAAGTTTTAAATTTTTTTTTTTTATTTTTGAAAAATTGGTACCATTTGAACAAAGAAAATATCACATTGAGGGTACTCATTTAAACGCTTAAGTTTCCCATTTGTGCACCCTTTACATTTTGTGCAACTTTATACAGAAAATGTCTATTTGATAAAAATGCAAAACATAAATTAATTCAACAAATGTTTAAAAAAAGTTTTAAAAACTGTATAAATTTAAATTCTAAAATTTTCTAATGAAAGTCAAATCTTTGGAACAAACAATGGTGAACATAGTTTGGAAGATTTTGCTTATGTTCTAGCTGTTGGTTAATATTTCCATACACAGTGCCATTCAATCCAATCATTGTGTTCCAAAGTCACACAATTTTAACATGTACAAAATATTTGTATTTTATTTGATTTTTATTTCTTATAAATAAAAGTAATTAAAAAAGCAGCTGTTTCATCAAATGCACAATAAATTCAAGTTTGCGAATCGAAGTTCCATGCAATTTTTGACAGTTCATTTGCGAGAGTGTAAAAATGCACAGATTGAACAGTTATGTTATTAAACAGATTTTCAAAAAAAAAAAAAAACTACACCCTGAGAAGAAATATAGTTGAACATGTTTACCATAACCATTTCATATGTTTTAAAGTTTTTTTTTTAAATATTATGGTCACGGTAACCATAATATGTTAGGTTACCATTCATATGAATATATCAATCACATATATAATCATCATGAACATGATTGCTTAACATATAATCATGTTCATGATGAATAACCAAATGTTGTTCTCGGATTATGGTTATTCATCATGAACATGATTGCTTAACATATGTTTATTTACTACAATCATATATATGTGATTGTTATAATCATATGAATGGTAACTTAACATATTATTTTTACCGTGACCATAATATTTTAAAAAAATATGATGAAGTACTACATCATAAAAATGGTTATCACAAACATATACTTAATTGCTACAATCATGTGAACAGTAACAGTAACATAAACATATTATGGTTACAGCAATCATATACATAAAAAAAATGTGTATAAATATTGAAATAAGTAGTTATGATAAACATGTACATATTTTCTCTGCGTGTAGCAAAATTTTCTTTCAGTTTAATCGTACAAACATTTTCTCTCTCTAGGCCTATTACTAATTCTAGATATTTAGGGTATACCTCGTTACAAACATTATACGATCTTTATCGAGTTTTCTCGTGTATCGCAATATGCGGGATATTGTAGACAGCACCTCATCAAATGAGTTTAAGACCTTCTATGTCAAATTCCAAACCTTTTTATACCCTTCACCAAGAGTGGCAAGAGTATACATATATAAGTTTGTCATTCCGTTTGTAATTTCTACATTTTTCATTTGCGACCCCACAAAGTATATATAATCTGGTTCGTTATAGATAGCGAAGTCGAGATAGCCATATCTGTCTGTCCAATTGTCCGTCTGTATGTTGAAATCAACTTTCCGTACCCCTCAAATAACTTACATACATGATTCATACATCAATATATCCGCTATAGATCCGGTTCGTTTGGTATTTAAAATAGAGACAATCGGCTCACAAATGGCTGAGATATAAGGAAAAAACTAGGACAACCTCGATTTTTGATCTATATCTGGATTACTAAGTCATTAATGGATATAGACAAAATGGATATCCAGTAATAGATATTTCAAAGAACTTTGCAACGGCGTATATAAGCCCAAAGTAAGTTGGACCTACAATTGGTAAAAATCGGGAAAAATATTTTTTAACCCGAATATTTTATTTTATTTTTTTTTTTTATAATTTATTTTTTTTCACTAATAAATTACAAGAAAAAAAAAATTTCGAAAAAAAATTGAAAACAATTTTGAAAAAAGAATTTTTTTTTTCAATTTTGAAAAACAATTTGAAAAAATTTTTTTTTTTTTTTAATTTTGAAATACAATTTGAAAAAAAAAAAAAAAAAAAATTATTTTGTTTACCTAAAAATATTTAAAATTTTTATTTTAAAGTATTATTTGGTGAAGGGTATATAAGATTCGGCACAGCCGAATATTGCTATCTTACTTGTTTTTTTTTTCTATTTTGCAGATGACCAAGACAAAACATAACTAATGAGCTTAATCAGGGTCTTATAGCATAGAAGCGATTTGAAATCCACTAGTTGTTGAGAAATAAAATATGAGATTTTTATACATGGGACATAGTAACCCATCTTGTAACCATTTTGCAAGATACAAAAATGGAAGACAAACAAACATTTATTTTTCGAGAAAATTTTATTTGGATTTTTTCTTCAAACATCGATTACGTATACCTACTCAAATGCACAGCCCAGCAAAAACTTTGCTTCCTCTATAAAATGGAATGCATTATTTCAATCAAGTCAAATATAAATCCAAGCATGAGATCGCGAGTTCAAATCCCGTTTGGCAGGATATTTTATTTTTTTATAATTACAATTATATTTGTGTGTGAAAACCATTTACTAACTCTTAACAAAACAACCAGACTGGGGTGTAGTGAGTAAGGCGCTAGATTGACAAGCAGCAATGGTTGATGTAGATGGGTTCGAATACAGACAAAAATCGCCTACAAAATTCTTTATTGTTGAACAAATTGTAATGGCTTACTTTTGGAACAATAAAAATTATTTACCGTAGTAGAATTATAAGTAGTAGTGATTTCAATAAATTCCTATTACTTTTCTGGTTATTTGGTAGGCGAAGTTTTTGCTGGGAGTGCAATGAAAAATAAAACAAGTCTGGTGGCAAGAATTAATTCAAAAAAGAAGCAAAGACAAAAATAAAAAGAACTTGTTATGACCGCGAGCAATGAACTTGTACTAATGTGTGTAACAAATAACAAGGAGTGTCTTTTTATTGCTATGAATGAATCGGTGTAAAGTCTATAGAAGGGTGCTTATGTGTGTTTTACACACACATGCTAACACACATACATATATTCACATAATAAGCTTTTATGCTGTTAAAAAAAGTTTGTTTGCTTATTTGTTTGTATTGTGAGTAGAAGGACATATGACACACAAACATTTAAGACATACAACACATGGACAATGTTTACATATTAGTTTTATGGGGGAGAGAAAAAAGAGGCCGGTCCGGTCCATTGAGATATAATTTGCATTGCCGTTGCCGTTGCATTGTATTTTATACAAATAAAAACAAGGACATTCACATATAACCAGAATAGGTTTAGAATTGGTCACTTTACTTACATATGTATGCATGTGTGTGTGTGTAAGAAAATCCTTTTTTTTCACACACTTTCTTGCAGTAGCAGCCATCCATTCAAGCTATTCAAGCCATTCATTGAAATTTGAACATGAAATAAAATATTCAACAAGCCTTAACTGAATTTGACTGCAGGCCAAAAGGACTTAATTTCAAGGATTATGAAATAAATTAAATGGCAAAATTAAAACAGGAATGTTAAGAAATATTTATACTTATGTATGGTAGAAAATAACATTTTGCTGTGTGCTGTGCTAACAATGTGTAATAAAAAAATAGCAAAAGAAATAAAACAAACCAAAAAACAATAAACTATTGGATGTATGACTTATAATTGTGAGATTTACAATAGATGGCGTATGTTTTGAACGCGGTTTTTGGTTATAATAACTTATAGGTCATTTATTCTCACTTAGTTATTGAACATTGTAGTGTAAACATCAAAGTTTTTTTTTTTGATTCGAAAATGTAGAATTTTGTGCCATCAAAGCGTCATATGCGGGAAGTTTTGCTTTACTTCTTTAATTTGAGAAAAAGTGCAGCTGAAGCACACCGATTGCTCACCAAAGCTTATGGTGAATGTGTTCCATCGGTTTCAAAGTGTTGATTTTGACACGGAAGACAAAGATCTCTTAGGCCAACTAAAAAAGTTTGAAGGCCAAGAATTGGAGGTATTACTCCATTAAGAGCTTGCAAAATCATTGGGAGCTACTCCAGCAGCAATTTTAAAACGTTTGCGACCAACAGGATTCATCCAAAAGCAGGGAAATTGGGTACCATACGAATTGAAATCGAGAGACCTTAAAATATGACTTTGCATGTTTGAAATGATGTTTGAACGCTATAAAAGAAAAAAGCATAAGCATAAGAGATCGTATGTGAAGCCCGGCCAACCAGCCGAATCGACACCAAAGTCAAATATCCATGGCGCTAAGGTAATTTTAGTATTTGGTGGAAGCAAAAGCATCCTATCTTTTGTAAGCTGCCAAAATCTGACCATACCATCACAGAGAACCTGTACCGAACGCAACTGATTCGTTTGAAGTTAGCATTGGCCGAAAAATGAACAGAATAGGCGAATGTTGCAATACCTGTTAAAAAGTATTTAGAATGAAGAGGTTGGTTTTTGCCCTGTAAAGTATGGTGATAATTGGGCAAATAGTAGCCGCGTCCGACTACTGTTTGTTTCGATCGATACAGAAAGCTCTCTCTGTGTTACGCTTCACTTCAGAACAGAGTATTCAAAATATGCTTGATTCGTTGTTGGCCTCAAAAGATAAGCAGTTCTTTTGGCTCGGAATCCATATGTTGACAGAAAGATTAGAATATATCATAGCTAACAATGGTCAATACTTTGAATAAATTTATATTGTATAAATGTTTCAAAATAACAGTTAAACATTTGAAGAAATCATACACCCAATAAAATAAATTAATTTTTATACATACCTATGTTTTAAAAGGATTATTTTTACAGACAAATTCTAGTTTAACCTTTTTGGAAACGATGATCGAGCAAGATTTTGGAGAAGGCGAGGTACTGCCTTAGAAAAGTGAAATGTAGTGAAGAAATTAAATTGTATGTAGAGTTGTGCGACAAATTAAAGGGTTTTTTCTGGCCATGCTCAACTAAAGACAAGATTTTTTAAAGCAGCGATTAATTGTATCTGCATTGACATCAATTTCATATCATTTTTTGATATCTTTTTTATACCCTTCACCTTTGTGAGAAGGGTATATATAAGTTTGTCATTCCGTTTATAATTTCCATAATATAATTTTCCGACCCTATAAAGTATATATATTCTGGATCCTTATAGATAGCGGAGTCGATTAAGCCATTTCTGTCTGTCTGTCTGTTGAAATCAATTTTCTGAAGACCCCAGATATCTTCGGGATTCAAATCTTTAATAATTCTGTCAGACATGCTTTCGAGAAGTTTCCTATTTAAAATCAGCTAAATCCGTCCATAAATAACGGAGATATGAGCAAAAATCCGAGGCAACCTCGGAAAATTTCATCAAAAAAAGACAATTTATTGCATGCTTTGACAAAAAGGTAACAAAGCGTATGTTTGCATGTGTGTTGGTTATTGCTTTGCGTATTTTGTTTTTGTTTTTATACCCTTCACCATGAGTGGCAAGGGTATATATAAAGAGAGAGTTGTTTATAATAAGTTTTCATATGAGCAACTCTATCATACGTAAACACAACACACCCCCAACAACAACATTCTACAACAATGGTGCCCAGCCCATAGCACAATTGTGCAAAATCAAATCACACGTATTCTTATGCTCTTACAATTTGGTAGTCGTTGTCCACTCAATGCAGCTACAAAAGCGCATGAGCATGGGTGTATGACGTTTTCTTTATTTTTCAGTTTTTGTATTTGTTTGTTTGTAGGTGCACTGAACAAAATAAAGAATTGAATGTGTTGGTGAGAGAATTTACTTTTGCGCACCTCTGTTCTACAATGAGATGAAATGAATAAGAATTATAAATGTAAAGGTAGGTTCACATATGACAAATATTTGACGAAAATTACGTAACCACTAAAAAAATATATTTGAATACTTTTATTAATTTCAAAAACTTATTTTACTTAAGATGATTCAAAACAAAGAATCTAGTTTTATTTTATTTGAAGCTGTTTGATCTTACAAATCACTTGCAAGAGTAAGCACGTCAAACAATTTTGTGGCAAAAAAAAGTGGTTGCGCTTTTTTGAGCAAATATTTGCCATGTGTGACCATACTTTAACACACGCATGCATAATTTGTATGTATTTGAGAGCGTTTCGATTATTTAAATTTTTGCTGTTGTTTGTTGTCATTTTTTCAACATACAATTGTGCAAAATAATTGTTGTGTTTATTTGGTTAGTTAGCAGTGAGCACACAACGTGTCAATATGATTATCGGATGTTTTGCAATTGCATCTGATATAATATTATGATTTTTTTCTTGTTGTTGTTGCTATATGAAGAGATTTGCATGGGTAAAGGCAATGTACGTAAATATGTATACTTTGGTGAAGGGTATATAAGATTCGGCACAGCCGAATTTAGCTCTGTTACTTGTTTAATTCTACGATATTTCAAATGGAATTTCTAGGACTTCTGTTACAATTTTACTCCTTAATATTTCATCAAAGTTTCAAACTTCAATATCTTTCAAACCTTTTATAGACTACCTGTTCTAAAGGTGTTTTTTGCTCTTTTTTAAAAGAATGATAAAAAAGATCCATACCTTAAGGAGTTAGAGGGTTAACATATTCTACAAAAATGTTCTCCGTAATATTTTACATAAATTTGCTGAACACATTTTATACCTAAAATGTAAGGGTCACATGGTTTCTTATGACGATTAACAATAAGAAAGTACCAGAGCTGGGAAACTTTAACACCTTCTCAAATGAAATTCAGAAGTAAACTTTCAAAACGCCGATACACGTGTCTTTTTTTTTGGTCTCCTTTATCAAAATTTATAGGCCGGACCTTGTAATTTTGAAAAAAATTGATTTTGTTGTACAGTGTAATTTTAATTGACTTACGAATTGTCGAATTTTTCCACCTTTCAGAAATTGAAATTGATGAATAAAATCGCTAGTTTTTTTCAAATTTGAAATAGGAAATGCATAAATGGCTTTATAGGGTATATTGTGCTAAAAATTAACAAAATCTGAAGACCCAAGGCAAATTTATGGTAGATATACGGCGGAATTCAGATTGTTCATTTTTAACTTTTTCATATTTGTAAAGAAAATTAAAGTTGCAATACTCGTATGTTAGGTCTTCACTCTGTCAGTAGGACAGCTTAAAAGTACATACACATACATATAAATATCCATAAAAATACAATGATGATGATATTGTTTTGGTATTAGTAGTTGCACATAAGAATTTATGATGCACTTGAAATAGTATGAGTAAGTGTGACAGGGAAGGTAGAAAAAAAATAAAATGTTATTTATAGTGTCCTCATTTTCTTCTCATGTTTATTGGTGATATTTGTTGCTGTTGCTGAAGATGACGATGATGATGATGTATTTGTGGTGCTGGTGTATTTTTCAAGTGATGTTTTGTTGTAAGCATTAAGACTGCATTCTCATCTACATCAACATCTACATTATCATCATCATTTAAATCATCAACTACAACACGACATCAGCAACATTTTAGCCTTAAGCTTTACGTAATACCTCAGGTATGAATGTCATTTTTATTTTGGTGAATACATTATTACTTTTTCACCTGTTGTGGCTTCAATGGGATTCCAATGTGAAAATGCAATAAGAAACTAAAAAAAATATAAAAAAATATATGGAAGAAAACGAAGCATTCATCGAAGCCATCATCTATGCTGATACACATGCACCAAAAAACTCATACATACATACATACATAAATATAATTTCAAATACACAGCCATACCTAAAGTATGCGTTTATTGAAATATTATGAAAAATGCCAAAAATACTGAACGAACGTGTAAATGTGTTAATATTGCATATTGTATCTATGTGCTATGCTAGAGTGTTTTTATAGCTGGGAGCATTAAAGTTTTACGTTTCTTTTTTTTATTTGTTTTCATCGGTAGAATTTATTGACGATATTATCAGTATTTGCTGTATCGTCACCTAAAATGCAAAAAGTTTTTCAACATGTATTTCATTTTAAAAGAAACTGCAAAACGTGCTAAATTTAAAAGAGAAAATATGAATGTCTTAAGTATTAACCCAACTTTACACTATTTGAATTCATATATGAATTCAGTAACAAAGCACTCGACAGTTACTATCTATACTTGATATTTTTGGGAGTTAATCTATTTATAAATGTATGTATGCATGTTAGAACGACTCACTTTGTGTGGAGATACAAAAAGTAATTTTGTTACCTGCTCAAAATAATCCTTGGGTTGATTTATGGTGTCTAAAAAATATTTTTTTTTTTTTTTTTTCGTTTTTTGAAAATATTTTGTATTTTCTGCCAAAACAACACATGTAATGGAAGGAGCTCTGTAATTGGAAAGAGCTCTTCAAGCCGCATATAACGCTTGTCCTTAATACCTGTATTGTGATATTCCATAATTTATAAGAGTTTTTATGTAAATATTAATTATTTTGATTTAAATTTTCTGGATATAAGGAGTGAGGTTGTGAAATTCTTAACACACGTTTTTCATTAAAACTTTTAACTCACTTATTATTTGATTTTTTTTCATTAAGTTATCTTTGTAAAGCATGTCAGTTATTATGTTTAATGTCAATTATTTTCTTTTGTTGTTAATCTGATTAAAATGAGTGACGTGAAAAAAGTGCGTACTTAAAATTATTAAATATTTTCAATAAAACCCTACTTGGTCCTACAAAAGGTTGGCCAGACAATCAATGATCTGCCGTCAAACTGATTGCAATGTTATTAAACAGTATCGGGAGAACTTGTCCTTTGATAGAAAACCTGGTTCAGGTAGAAGTAATGCTTCACATGATGTTTCTAAAGCCAATAAATAGAAAGCATTTTCAAAAGAGCTCCCAACACATCCGGTAGGACAACAGTACGGATAGCTCAGTACTCGGACTATTTGGTGCGAAAAGTTTAAGCTAATGCAGGTTTAAAAACATACAAGGCTCAAAAGGAACACTGCTAAAAATTTAGAGGACAAAGACAGAGCACGGAAATTGAAGTCAAATTTTATATAAAAAATATACTTGCTGCATAATGGATGACGAAACTTACGTATGGAGAAATTTTCGCAGCTTCTGGGTAATTTTTTTTATGTTGCTGATGCTCAAGGGAATGTTGTAGAAAAGTTTAGTACCCAAAAGCAGAAAGTTTTCCCAAAAAGTTCTTGGCATGGCAAGCAACATGCAGTTGCGGCAAAAAAGCCAAACATTTGTTACAAATGGCTCTATAAATACCGAAATTTACATCAAGGAATTTTTACAAAAGAGGATGCTTCCATTCATAAGACTTCCTAGTGTTTCCACTTATGTTTGGCCTTATTTGTCACTATGGTAAGCAAGGTCTTAAGTGGTACAAGAGCAATTATGTGGTATTTGTACCAAGAGAGGAAAATCCTGCAAACTGCCTGGGGCTGAGGCCAGTGGGGAGATATTGGGCTCTTGTTGAAAGAGAATTGAAGAGCACAAAAAAGGTGTTCAAAAGTGTGGTAGATTTTAAACAGAGTGGACTACGTGTTCAAACAAAGTGACAGAAAGCACTATAAAAACCTTAATGAAAGGGTTTCCGGAAAAGGTTCATCAATTCATCATTAATGATTAGAACTATAAAAATAATATTTTTTGTAAATCGAAATTGTAAGTTTAGTGGTTTCATTTTTATTAACATATGTGTACAGCATTGAGTATGTTTGAAACATGCTGTTTACCATATTGAATGTTTGATAACAATCGAAGTAGTACGAATAATGGAAATACAATTAATGATTCACTTCATGATGTAATAAGTAAGGTGAGAGCGTTTCGACAACAAACACAACAAACATAATAAAAAATTGAATTTGTCAAATAAAAAATAAACAAATTTTATTTTGGCATATTAACTAAAAAACGGCCGTTAAATTTAAATTATATTTGAAAAAGAAAAACGGTTTAATAGTGCTTTATCCAAATTTCATTATATGAAATATTTTTATTCACATTTTCATTCATGTTTTTTGATTTAAACATTTTTTTCTTTGAAAATAAAATTTATTATTTTTTCAAAATAAATTCAGTTTGACAAAACCCAAGCATTTTCAAAATAGATAAATAAAAATCCTGGATTCACTTTTTAAATCAATTAAATTTTTAAATATTGAAAATTACTTTTAAATATCCATAAAAAATCAAAAGCTTCACTTACAGTTTTATATGTAACTACAAAATAATGCATTAGGAAATTCATTATTTTGTAGCCATCTTCATCAAGTCAAATATATATATATAAACATTAGGTGCGCACCTCATTAATGAAAAAACTGAAAAAAAACCGAAATTCCGAAATAAAATTTCTTTTAAGAAAGGCTTAACATGTTCTTAATATTCGCAGTCGTTTTAGAAATATAAAAGAGCGTACATGCATTTTCCAATTTTGAATGCCTTTTTAAAAACCAAAAATTTTGAAATTTTTCTAAAAAATTATTTTTTTTTGCTAAAAAAAATTTATATTTCTAAAACGACTGCGAAAATTAAAAACATATCTTTCTTAAAGATAATTTTATTTTGAAATTTCGGTTTTTTTAGTTTATTCAATAAACTAAACCGTTTTTGAGTTACACGAATATATGTTGTGCCACCTCCTCCATTTTCGAAATTACGGTATAACTCGAAAATACGAGTTAACCTAAAAAAACGGTTAGCACTACTGAATTCAGTGTTTTCTTGACAGAAAAAAGTGTAAATTTCGTGTACAGTGTTATTTTTAATAATTTTTGCTTTTAATTAAATATAATTTAAATAAATGATTGATTTTTTGTGTGTAAAAATCAGTTGCTAATATCCTAACAAAATAACTAGGTCTTGGTGTGGTGAAATAGGCGCTAGATTAACGAGAAAAAATAGTTGATGTCGCGAACAAAAATAAGTACATTTTTTAGAAGAATAATAAGACAAGTTCTTGTTATTTGTCAGCCTATTTGTAAGTAAAGTTTTTTGCTGGGAATTAAGGGCCACGCTGGACATGGCGTTTATGCCGTAGTTAGGATTTGAAATGAGATTTCAAATGATACCCAACATTTCATATGTCTTGGCAGAAAATGTAAATAAGACCCAAAATATTTGAAGAACCATGATAAAACAAACCAAGGTTTATTACGAGGAGACGGGTATAAGAGACTTTTAAATGTATTGTTACGATGTTGCATTATAAATTTAAATTTAACTTTTTTTAACTTATAAACCATGTTGATAACACGCTGTTTATAACATTGTTTATAACAGGTGGCGCAAAAGTAATCCTCCTATCAGAAAATGCTATAAATTTTGCGATTGGCCTAATGTTAGTTCTGTTTTGAGATTTGTGTAGTAAATACATGCGAAATACACGTTAATAATCAATGTTACGCTACACTGCTCCAGAACGCGGAATATTGCTGACTATTTATTTGACCAATAATCGGCAAAATATATAGCATTTTCTGATAGGAGGATTACTTTTGCGCCATCTTGTTTGTATGGAAACATTGACTGTGAAGTAGCTCTAGGAATTAGAACATTCGAGTGATTCTTGAAATAGCTAGAAAATGGCGCGGATGTGTATAAATACTGGTAGCATGAGCAACAAACGTTGAGTTCATTGTTAATCTTGATTGAGTAAACATCAAATGGAAACCTTAAAAATTTATTTGTATAAAAACACAGAGTGAACATGTAAACTGTTGTTGTGTAGATTTAAAAAGCAATTAAAATAATCCTATTTATTTAAAGGAAATAAACAGTATTAAATGAAACACTATTCAATTGATATTTTTATCTACTAAAGCTTGTGTATGCAAATCAATCTCTTATTATCAAACAAACTAAAATTATTAAAATTTTAGTTAACGCTTTTTGCATTTGAAGTAACCATATAGATATGTATGATATATATATTGTAGACTTACCTGGCATGGTGCCTGAAATAGATACGCATCACCGAATGCAGTACTCAAGCAGAATATATAATCACGTTTGGGATGCTCTGGTATTGGTTGCATGATGGCGCCATCAACGATAATTAAATGTTTTGGTGCCGCCTCCACACTGCGACCCTCACGCGAATCGCACGGATAAAAGAGTAGCGTGGTACCCTTCAAACACACCCAATAACCCTTCCAGCCCCGCTTACGGGCCAATTCGATTTGATGCTTTTTGCGTAATAACCATTTTTTCACCGACAGGAAACTGTAAAGATTAAAGTTGTTTTTTTTGTTATTGTTGTTGTTGTTAATATGTTTGTGATCTAAACGATTAATGATTTATTTTTTGTTTTAAACATTTGACTGGCCAACATTTGAATGAAAATTATGTTTAAAAAGTTAAAGTCAAAAATTGTTCTCTGGTTCATAATAAAGATTCCGACATCCAATTGTATTTTAATTGTTTTGTTTAAAATTAAATAAAAATACTCTAAATATATCAGGCCTTTAATCAAAACAGGTATTAGCTTCTTAGCACTACAAACTAAAGGTAGGGTTGTTACACACAGCAAAAATTTACTCAAAAAAGCGTAACCACCTTTTTTAATACAGATTTTTTTGACGTTGTTTACTCTTACGAGTGTTTTGTAAGATCAAACAGCATCAAATAAAATAAAACTTAATATTTGTTTTGTATCATCGTAAATAAGTTACGTTTTTGAAATAAATAAAAGAATTAAAATATATTTTATTTAGTGGTTACATCTTTTTCGTCAAATATTTGCCATGTGTGACACTACCTTAAAGATTAAGTGGACTACGAGTGGTAGAGTAATATTTTTCTAACTACATATTAATTACGAGTTTTTCGAGTGAAGTACTAATTGATGTATGAACTGGGATTTCAGATTTCATAAGAATTGTTACTAAATTCTCGGTATATTTTTTATTCTAAAATATAATAATAATTAAAACAAGTAAGAAAGCTATATTCGGCTGTGCCGAATTTTATATACCCTTCACCAAATTATATTTTAAAATAAAATTTAAAAAATTCTTATTTAAAAAAAAAAAATTTTTTTTCGAAATTTTTTTTTTCAAGTTTTTTCCAATTTTTTAAAAAATTTTTTTTTTTTTTATTTAAAAATTTATTTTATTTAAAATTTTATTTTTTTAATTCATTAGTGAAAAAAGAGTTTTTTGTGAAAAAATTCGGGTTAAAAAATATTTTTCCCGATTTTGACCCATTGTAGGTCCAACTTACATCGTTGTAATGGACTTTGAAATATCTATCATTTTTTTTTTTTTTTTTTTTTAATTTTTTTTTTTTTAAACAAACACAAACTGCGAAGCGTTTTGCTTGTCTGCAGATACACCCAGAGTCTCTGGCGGGAATCGAACCCGCAACCCTCAGATTGATAGTCCAGACACTATCGTGTAGTCTATCGGGGCACCCAATATTAGATATCCATATTGTCTATATTTATGACTTAGTAATCGAGATATAGATCAAAAATAGGCAACAAAAATAGAGGTTGTCTCGGATTTTTGCTCATATCTCCATTATTTATGGACGGATTTTGCTGATTTTAAATAGGAAACTTTTCGAAAGCATGTCTGACAGAATTATTGAGGATTTAGATCCCGAAGACATCTGGGGTCTTCAGAAAATTGATTTCAACAGACAGACAGACGGACATGGCTAAATCGATTCCGCTATCTTTAAGGATCCAGAATATATATACTTTATAGGGTCGGAAAATTATATTGTGGAAATTACAAACGGAATAACAAATTTATATATACCCTTCTAACGAAGGTGAAAGGTATAAAAACTGAAAATTCATAAAAATAAATCATTTGCCAGTTTAGTTTGATGACTAAGGGCCGTTTTCTCATTAGGTGATTATCTTTTTTCCCAACGAAAAACTGCAGATTAAAGAAATTTGGTTTTTTCAATGTCTCATTTGCTTCTATTCTATCGCAAAGCTAACCCGACCTCATCTGCCAATTATTTATAGTTTTTATGTGTTTGTGTTTTTGTAAACGAAATTAAATAGTTTTTATAAAAAGAGTTTAATAACATTAATTTGATGGAGGATGAACTCAAATAATATGAGTTCCAAGTGAATGCTGAAAGAGTTTATCATGTCATGCCTAACTACCTGGCAGACATGGAGGACTATGGACTTTTCAAAAGATTCCGGCTGTCGATGCCCACATTAAACAGCTGAATTATGTAAACATGTTGTCACTTGAAGGCAGGGTTCCCACCTTTCACATCTATTTTGAGAGGTATTGCCAACAGAAAATAATGTTTTTTGTCGGCATATTGAGAAAACCAAAATTGTTAACGGAGAGTTTACCGGCCTAATAAATTTATGTCGACATTTAGTAACAGGCAGTTTGTCGATACATTGAGAAAACGGGCCTAAGTTTTCAATTGCTTGTTGGGATTTCTGATAGCTGGTATAGGTGCAATTTAGGGTTAATGTACTTAGCTTTAGTTAATTGTAAGTTTTAAAAAATTACATTTCTTTACTTAATATTTGGGTCATAAATAATACGTATCTGAAATCCGAAACCTTTCCATAAAAACCAATAAAAATGTTCTATTCACTTAAAGAATTTTGTTTTCAGTAGCAAATTTGCCAATTAGCTGTTTTTTTTTCCCTAACCTTATGGAACTATTGCAAAAGTGTTGGTAAAATTGCCTGGCAGTTGCTTATTATTTATATGATTTTATTTCTACTACATTTCTTTTGCTTTTACTTTGAGGATTGTGAAACTAATTTTTTTCTTGGTAGGATTTTTGTAGTGTTGATGTGCAGTAATACATACCCAGCTTTACGTACAGCTCCAGTGCAATTGAATGATGAGGCAGCTGTACCAGTTGCTTTTGCTTTATATGGTGACGCCATGACACTTTCGCCATCATCTTCATCCGATACGGCTGTAGTTAAGCTCATGCGGTCATCGTCGGAAATCTAAACAAATTAAACAAGAAAAAAGCATACACAAACAAAATAAGTTATAGAAGATGGCAAACAAATGCAAGAGGAAATGAATAAATAAATAAAGAAATCATTATCATTAGTCAATGTCTGCTTATGCATTACAATGCATTACAATGCATTAAGTTTAAAATTTTCATATATTTTTTACCATTTTTTTTGTAAATGTAAATTGTGTTGAGTTTGTTGCAAGACAGACATACTGTTAGTCAGTCAGGCTGCCTGGCTGGCTGTCAGGGAGTTAAACAAGGAATCAAGAAAATAAATGGCCACAGACTTGTGTTGTAATAAAATCAACACATTCTCTGATTTCTTTAGTTTTATAGTTCTTGTTGCTTTGCTTTGCATTGCATTGTTTTGTTTTTGCAATTTTTCGTTATTTTCATTTTGTAGTAGTTTTATGGCTTTATTTTAGTGGGACTTGTTCGTTCGGTGCATCTGTTAAAGTTCTAGCCAACCCAAAACAGTACACCGACAGAGTTCAACATAATCTCATTATAAACAAGAAGAAACACTCCGGCATCCGAGTGTGTTGCAAACAAAACATCAGAAGAAAAAAAAAATAACTGATATTGGTGCAATATACAGGCAGAGAGAGAGAGAGAGAGAGAGAGAGGGTGTGTGTGTATGTATATGTGTCTACCTACTACTGGATCCTGTATCCTTTGTTTGGTTTCACTTATAGTTTAGTTGCATTCGCTTGCGTGATTCAGTGTTGGTATTAGTGTGTGTGTGTGTATTTGTGTTTCTGTAATTTGTATTGTATGCAATATACTTTATTTTATGCATACACAGATACACTCACACACACACATACCTACAGAGATATGCAAGTATGTAGTTATATTAGGGTGGCTCTTATTTTGCAATTTTGCGATTTTCATTCATAGATGACAACTAGATAGCTAACTGAGAGCCAAAAACCTAAGTCTTATGTCAAAAACATAATTCATGCGAATGTATTGCCATGTATTTTGTTAATTTATTTAATTTTATTTAATTTTTCATTGACATTTCTCTCTCTTTCCGTCAGAGAATATATACATAGAACGGAAGGAGAGAGAAATGTCAATGAAACAAATTAAACAAAATGTCTCTCTTTTCACACATATGTGAGATACAGAAACAAAATACATACACATTAATTAGGTTACCCAGCAGTTCTAGGAGACAGTCCCGAACTAGTGATTTTACCCACCATTTAGGGTGGGAACTAGTTATTTCAATAGCTATGTGACTAGTTATTTTAAGACGGGCATGTCCTAAGCAGGGGGTCAATTGACCCTTTTGACTTCAATGAGACTGTCTAATAGCTGGTCCAATGATGTCAAAGCATTGGATTCACATACTGGTTAAATAGCTACAGTTACCTAAGTGGTAACTTGATCAGCTACATAACTAGTTATTTTAACATGCACGAGTGCTAATTGACCTCAAATAGTCAGCTAAAAGACATATCATAGTCATTACAATAAACGATAGCTTGTAAACAAACCTTTCTTCGACAACTCTCCAATGGATACTTTCTAAAGTGCATTACAAAAAATAACGTTTAAATTGACTTCACTTTAGGTTACTAAGAGACACTAAAGTAACTATTGACTTCATGCTATGTTAGATAGGATATCAGTATACTTAAGCAAAAATTAAAATTAACTGTATGGGAATAATATCAACAAAATTTGTATAAAACCAGTTTGAATGAATTATCACACAACACGTTTAAAGTGACTACACTCCAGATTACATAGAGACACTTAAGTGACAATTGTCTCCACGCTAGATTACCTTGGACGTATAAAGTAACCAATTGTCTTATCTCTGCACTACAAATAGCACATACGTCTCAAATGACCAAAATATATAAATTGGAGTCAGCCAAGGGATAAAACATTTGTGACGATTACTGTCTATGCGTATTGACAAACAGACTTAGATTTTTGGCACTCAGTTATCTGTCTAGTTGTCATCATCGCAATAGATCCAAATAAGTTTCACCCTAATGTATATTGTTAAGGTACTTAGGACAGCCACAATCACTGGAACATTTTTTAAGTATATAAAAAGCATTTTCATGTTCGACCCCACAACACAACAGTTGAGTAGAGAGTAATGAGAGTATGGCTACTAATTTCAACTGCTACCACTACTTATACTCTACATACTAACAGTACCAACAACTACAAATGCAAAATATGGCTGGTTGGTACTAACTGTAAAGCAAATAAATACCAAAAACACATTCCAGTAGCCCCTTTAAAAAAAATAACAGTAAAACACACACACCTACATAGAATTATAGGAAAAAAATAGTGCTAAAGAATCCAAAGAATTCAATATGCATTCTCTAGCAGACCAAAACTATTGGCTTGTGATCCAAACGTAAAAGGCTAAAGGGATTTTACAGAAAAAATAAAATACAAAATGCGAAAAACAAGTAGCAAACTTATTCATTGATGGTCCATTGAAGTGGTAATATTTTGTTGAATACTTGTGCCTTCCTGTTTTGTAAATAAATACATCCATAGTTACGAGTGAGTAGCAGCAGTAACCCAATATTAAAAATGATTTTATAAAAGAAAACACTTGAACTATTTTACAAATCTCATGACTGATCTATTTTTGCTGTTTCGTTTTTCTTTCTTTCTTTCTACTTCTTCAAATAAAAAATTAGAGCAGCAGTCTTTTTATTTGCCGGAAAATGGAACATTGTGGTTATATCAAATATTTTATATCAATTTAAAATCTGACATTTTATTTTGAATAAATAAAAAAATAAATAAATAAAATAATGGCCAAAGAAGGTATACTTGGTAACTTGATTTGCAATTAAGTACCTACTTACTTATGGCAACTTATTACCTTCGATGTATGTAGTCTTATAATGACTTAGTTATTTTCTACAATAATATATATATAAGTAGATTTTTTAGTGTGAGGAAACAAAAATTCTCGACAGGGCAATGGACCTTAACCCTTCCAAATTTGCTAAGGCCATAGAGAATAGACATAGAGCGGAAACTCTCCTGTCAAAGACCTAACTCAGTTGTGAAAAACCTAAGTGGTGATAATGTATTAGTAAATAAAACTATGTGAGTAAATTTAAGGTTTGAGTTTTTTTCTAGTTTCCGCTCTTGTTGTTTCTCTACGAGTAAGGCCATAGAGAAACATAGAGCGGAAACTAGAAAAAAACTCAAACAAAAAAATTACTCAAAAATGTTACACATACGAGTGTTTTTTTTGTTTTCACATAGTTTTTTTTACTAATACATTCTCACCACTTAGGTTTTTGACAACTGAGTTAGGTCTTTGACAGGAGAGTTTCCGATCTATGTGTAATAGGGTGACAGCCGGTTTTTTTTTAGATTTCAAAGAGTGCCGGATGGAATATTGTTACACTTGGTCTAAAAGTTAAGTGTTGTAAATTTCAGCCAAATCGGACAACGATTTCGGGACGCGCATTGAGCTCAAAGATCAGATATATGCAAAATTTCACTATTTATATGAAATAAATTTGTTAAACTCCTTAAATTTCTGCATTATGTTACAGAAATATGTAGATTTATTTATATTAATGAAAATTAAAAAAAAAAAATTTTTTGAGTTTAAACCTAATCTCCTTGGGTCAAATTGACCCACAAACTGTATTATCGCTAAAATTCGGAAAAAAATTAAAATTTTTCAGTTTTTGTAAAAATTTTGCTACTAAATAATTATTTTTTTAAACGAATGCAAAAGAATCGAAATGTGTACGTAATTGTCGTTCTAATGAGATATAAAGGACAAAAATTGGTTAACAAAATTTAAAGTTATTAAAAATTCCCCAGACCATTAACGTGTCTCAGGCCACTTGAACAAGAAATGTAGGAACAAAATTAATATATTTTAAGAAATATTAAAATAAAAGCAAATTTTTACTTAAAATATATCCGAGTCTTTGTCTTTGTAGAATACCGTTAACCTATTGCAGGAATGGCCAAAAAAATTAATTTTTTTTTTAACGGCAGTTTCGAATTTCCATTTTCAAATTTTTAAAAATTTTGTTAAAAAAAATTTCAGAATTTTTTGATCATTACATTATTATTTATTGAGATCAAAATAGAGAATAAAAATATGATAAAATGATGTCAATACCTCTTATAGTTTTTTCGTATCTACGATTTAAATTTTGTGATTTTCGGGAAAAAATATTTTTTTGACAATATTTTGGCGAATGAGAGCAATTTCCTTACTGTTACGAATTTTAAGTAAAACCTATACAGAATCTTACATGTCTGAGACAACCATTTTTATGATGAAGTAATTACCACATTTTGTTGTTCTTGGCTTATGAATATCATAATATGTTGTTTTCAAATGCATGTTGATTATAATTGCCCTAAACATATATTTATTTACTACAAATGATTGCGACAATCATGTGAATCTTAACTTTACCATATAATGGTTACCACAATTATATAAATAATTACTATATTATTGTTAAAAAAGACTTGTAAAAATGTTGAAATGGTTACAATAAACATGTACAACTATATTTTTGCTCTGGGTGTTGGTGCTTTATGCTCATATAATATGAGAACTTGCTCAATGTACCCTTATTTTCAATATATTTTCCTACAAATCCTTTTCTTTTGAACACAGGATACTGAACCAAAAAATTGTCCTTAACATTCTAATGCTTAAGCATGCCTCAAGGCACTCATCGCAAAAATACCAATAAATGCAAATATTACTGATTTTTCATTTCAAAAACTCTTGTAATAGTTTCTAGAAAATAATATTAAATTTTATAATATTAACCTGTGTTTTAAAAGCTTGAACGTTAAATTCTTTAATTATTATTTTCATTATTAAAATATAAAACAAAAATTAAAATGCATTACAAAACAAAACGAGATCACGAGAAAATTTACATTGAAATAAAATTACATAGCAAATAAAATTAGTCTGCTTTTACACAGGGCAAGTTTTCTTGCCGCAAGCCTGAGTTTATAGGAGAGAGAGGCAAGAAGAAAGAAGAGGGGTACACACTTGCTTGTACTGGCAAGTATCTTTAATTCTCTTTTGTTTTCTCATTTTCAGTATGGCGTCTATTAGGTTTTGACATACAAAATTGAACACAGACTTGCTGTGTGTAAACAGACGAGCAAGTTTAAAAGAGAATCGAAGAGACTTGCTTCAAGTAAACTTGCCCTGTGTAAAAGCAGACTTACTCATACGTTGCCATTAAAAAAAATGAATTTAGAGGATAGAAACACATTCGAATTTAATGTATGTATTAAAGTGTTGTCTACATGCTTAGAAAACAAATGCTGTGAAAAAAATTGTTCACGTTATAGACCTTTCTGAGTTTGTTCACGTTACAGAGTAGTCAATGTAAACAAAAGCTTGTTCACGTTAGGCGGTGTTTACGTTACCGCGAGTTTACTGTACTTATATTTTATATATTGGGGTCAAGTTTTATGTAAAATGATAAGCTACTCTTTAGAGACGTGATTTATTGATGAGTGCCTTCAGGCACTCTTGGGCATTTTATACTAGTTTTGCTGCCTCAGTGTTTCCCTCATATAGCAAAATGCTTGGTTTTCTTTGCTTTGATTTGCAATTTTTTATATAAAATTTTAAGAAATGGCTAATCGAGTGAACAAACGTTTCAAATTAGCTGATTTGAGTGAGGAACTATTAGAAATCTTGTTTTCTATGTTTCAATCTCTAAAACCCCAAGGGTGCCTTAAGGCACTCATTTAGTTTTTCCCACCTGGCAGGTAAACCATTGATTGTAAAAACTTTTAAATGTTGTTTTGAAATCAGATATCCAAATTTACCATAAAAAACAAGTAAGAGAGATATATTCGGCTGGGCCGAATCTTATATACCCTTCACCAAACTATACTTCAAAATAAAAATTTTAAATATTCTTAGGTAAACAAAATTTATTTTTTTATCCAGTTTTTTTTTCATTTTTTGGAAAAAACATTTTTTCGATTTTTTTTTTTTAATTTTTTATGTAAATTTTTTTTTAATATTTAGCAAAAAAAACTTTTGGTGAAAAAAAAAAAAATTTGTTAAAATTTTTTTCCCGGTTTTGACCTATTCTAGGTCCAACTTACTATGGTCTTATATACGTCGTTGCAAAGGTCTTTGAAATATCTATCATTAGATATCCATATTGTCTATATTAATGTCTTAGTAATCCAGATATAGGTAAACAAATATGTAAAAAATCGAGGTTGCCCTGGTTTCTTCCTTATATCTCAGCCATTTGTGAACCAATTTTGCTGATTTTAAATAGCAAACTTCTCGAAAGCATGTCTGACAGAATTACTGAAGATTTGGATCCCGAAGATATCTGGGGTCTTCAGAAAATTGATTTCAACAGACAGACAGACAGACGGACAGACAGACAGACGGACATGGCTTAATCGACTCCGCTATATATAAGGATCCAGAATATATATACTTTATAGGGTCGGAAAATTAGATTGTGGAAAATACAAACGGAATGACAAATTTATATATACCCTTCTCACGAAGGTGAAGGGTATAAAAATTATTACCAACGTTTTTAGCCATTTTTTTAGAAATTGGCATTAATGTCTCAATAATTATATCATTTTCAAAAAATTTTCCTCAATTATAATCCATTGTATGGTTAACAACACATACAAAATTCAGAGTGAGACCATGAGGTGATCTCGAGATAATACACTTTTAGTAAAAATGTTCTAATATTTCGAAGGCTAACCAAAAAACTTCAAGGATATTTTCTGGCACATCTTTATAATTAAGTAGCTGTACAATTTGTATAAACTTAGGGCCATTATTACAACTTGGCTTTATGTTCCCAATAGTAAAAGTTAACTTTAAAGCAACCTTTTTATATTACTTAAAGTTACCTTTTACTATTACGAACGTAAAGGCAAGTAATAATAATGGCCCTTAGTCTTATATAAATCGTAGGGACTTTAGTTTAATGAGTATACGGTTTTAATGGGAACCTTAATTTTTAGGTTCATTAGTTTTAATATTAGCCAAAAAATGTAACATCTGAGTAACAGTTCTCTTTAGTTATTTTGCACTCATCTATTAAAACACATGAACTTTGAACCTATATAAAAACCAAACTGAAATTTGAAATTCTGAAGAAGTTTTAATTAATTTCCTTTCATCGCCTATCGTGAATTTATTAGAGAATTTTCTTTCATTTGACTTCCTCGATTAGATTTTGCAGTACTGCATTATATCAACACAATTTTGCAAAACCTTGTTGAGGTTTAATGCCTCCAATTAACGAATGGATCGTATGATTTTCCCTTAAGCCTAAACAAGTCTAAATATAATCAAATCGTATTTTCGACCTGGTCAATTGGCATCGGTACAACTTCTGTTAATACAAATACCGAAGTTAAAGGGAGGTCACTCGGTATGTATTCCATATGTATTGAGACAGGTATTCGATACATATGGAATTCCATGTGCATGTCAAAATTCACGTTATGCTTTCATAATTCATAATGATTCATAATTTCCACGTTCACACGTACATATGTAATTGCATGTGACATAACCTCTATTCGTTTATATGTTGGTTGTTTTTAACTATACTATACATCTATTTAAAACATTTTTTAACCACAATAAATATATTTAAGGCAATGAAACTTATTTTGTTATGATTTTTCTCTACTCTTTTTTGTTTTTTATTTCAAAATAAACAATTCACAAGGTCTCTTATCAGTCATATTGTCATAATGTCCTAATATATCATCGGTGGCTCGGCTTAAACGACTCTTAGGCTTTTGGTATTGGTCTCTGCTGGTTTGATACAATAACACAATAAACATAGCATAGAAAGTAGTATTATTTTAGGAAAATTTTTGCTTAAAATGCAATAAAAACCATTGTGAAATATTAGGACATTATGACAATATGACATGATAAGAGACCTTGTGAATTCACCAACTGTTAAAAACACGCAAATAGAACATGCTCTAATTGCCAAAAATGTCATAAGGCAAACACATGTATTGTACATACACAAAGTTTCATATGGATCACACGGTATGTACATGTGTACATGTGGAAAAATTTCCCAATACATGTCACAAAACACATGCAATACATACCGTGTGACGCCGCTATTAGCGAGTAAAATATCTATTTTTGTGGAAATTTGCTTTGTAACAAAGCTGTAATAAACCAAGGGAAATTGAGATTCCTTTATTAAATTTCATTCTTGGAAATATACTTGTATCTAAACCAGTGGTCGGCATAAAGAGACAATTACTTTCTTTTTCTGTTGTAATTTGATCAGCTATTGTTTGTTAATTTTGTTTCATATTTAATAACTTTTATAAACTTCTTTGATATTCGGCCAATATTAGTGGCGACTACTGATCTAGATCACCCTAGATTTTTGGGTGAAAGTTTAAGTTAGAAAGTTGTAGTAAAAAGCATTAGCTATTTTGATAACATTAAAGGCATCTTATACATCTGTATGTACTGTTTAACCCTTTGACGACCAAGGGGACACCGGTGTTCCAACACAAAAACATTGAATAACTAAATAACGAAAAAAAGAATGCGTTCCATTTTAAGTTTAATTAGTTTGTAAACGTGTCTCTTATTAATGTGTTTAGATTAAAACAAGTTCGGGTACAGCATTTATTTTTTATTGTCTATAAAAATTGACAGTTTTATTGATACTATGTTCAAGAATTGTTCAAAAATTAGTCTTATGGTCGTGAAAGGGTTAATTAAGCAGCTATCAAAGAGCCAAACTGTCACAAAACTTTGAGCTGTACGTAAAAAAATATCTTCTAATACTGTCTTTAAATTAAAACTTAAAACTAAAAAAGCTATTTCTTTAGAACTTGTTTTTATTTAGAATGTTTTAAAAACTATTTTAATTAAATAACAGTATACTCTATACATATTTCTTTATTTCTTTAAATCCCCCTAACCAGCTTTAAAATGTTAATTATATCAATCAAAGGACCAACCAACCAATAAAAACCCCAAATCTTTGGGACAAAATTGCAAAAATAATTGGAAAATTCTTTTGGCAAAAGTAAACTGTTTTCCTTACTTACTTACTTACTCACCAAACCAGCAGTAGATTTTGACAATATTTTATGGCATTTATTGTTTAGTTATTTTTCAATGAAGGGCTTTATAAATAGTTTTATTTAACCATTTTATTTGAAACTCACTGCCATAAACTGAAGCACTAGTTTATTTAGATTTTGCAAATAAATTTTACAAACCATAAATTTATTAAGTACTAAATCGTCTCCAGAAAAGAATTCAAAGTAAACTAAACAAAAAACAAAAAATGAAGTTTGTACGAAGGTATAAATAAGTAAATTACAAAATGATTAAAGTTTTTTTCTCTTCTGTTTTTTGTTTTTCGTAGTCAATTCATTAATGAAATAGTACGGCTAAGAAATTGTTTTAAATGAATAGTGCTTTTTTCTTTAGCTTTTACCTTTTTTTTGAGTCAGCAAATTTTATCTTGACAAAGGTAC
The DNA here is from genome assembly GCA_942486065.2 of Calliphora vomitoria. NCBI lineage: Eukaryota > Metazoa > Arthropoda > Insecta > Diptera > Calliphoridae > Calliphora > Calliphora vomitoria. The sequence goes on along the minus strand of OW818031.2, from coordinate 11,385,466 downwards.
AAAAAGGTAGTAATAAACATAACATCAGGATGAAGATGGAGAAATACGAGTATGTACAAAACCAAAAACAGTTATACTTAATAAGAACAAATCCCTTTTAAGTAATTAGACTGAAGTAGAAATTAGAAAGATGTAAAGTAAAGTAAAGTTTCACGACAGAAATTTTATATTCAATGTGTTTGCAAATAAGTATGAAATTGAATTACATTTGCATACCCTACAAACACCATAGTTGGCTACACAGTTAGAGCTGCTATTTGTAAAAAACAATAAAATAAAATACAAACTGAATTCAAATCAGTTTGACCGAAAACCATTGAAACACTTTCTGAACGCATCATGAATATCTTATTTATCACCCCAATCAGTCTTACCTTCCTCAAGAACATCTCATTGCACTGTTTCGCTGTGCTGCGCCAATGTCGGTGGCGAAACCGGGAATTACCCAAATGTAGGGTCCCATGCAGTTCGGCTGCTTCGTTAACAACTCGTTTAATGACTTGATAACGTATGACATCATAACGATGCAGTGGTTTGAGCGCGACAGTGCCATGCTCGGGCTCTGATTCAGCACCGGATCGTAATTGATCTTCGTCTTCGTCGTCATGCCAAGCACTCAGGACTCCTTCGACAAAATTGTACAACAGTTCACCATTGGTTTGGGATGGCTGTGAACCGGACGGTTTTTGCTCATACTTAATAAGTTTACGATTTTGACACACCTCTCTTAAGAGATTCTCACCGAAGTGAACGGTTTTGTGACGACGTCGACGCTCGTCTAGCGATGCTGCCGAGGCAGACTTTGTGAGTTTTCCGTTGGTGCCATTGGCATGGCCGTTTTGATGTTTTCGCTTTGCCACAACGGGGCCAGTACAAAGCAAGGCACACGATTCGCCGCGTTGGAGTGTGTTGGGCTGTGAGTTGCTGCGTTGGTCGGTACGCTTCGTTGATGTGAGCAACGATAATACTGGAGCGGCAGGCTCGATATCGTAAAGTAAGGCAGGTGGCTGTGCAAGGGTTGTGCGCAACCGATTGAAGTCGGCTGCGCAGCGAGGCAGTGAGTTACACTTAGGAGCATTCAAGCATTTTCGATTCCGACAACTGAGCGGAGCACAATAACGGCAATCATGGCAGATAACAAACTTGCGCTTCTGCTGATTTTGAGCGGGCGGCACTTTTGACGATGGCGGTGGAGGAGCTGAACCGTCATCTGACGGAGGTACTGTGTGCATTTGAGCTTTTGTTAGTTGTTGATTTCGCAACAGATTCAACGTTGACGACGACGATGGCATTTTTCGTTGGCTGGTCGACTGGCATTCGAGAAAACGGCAATTGGGATCAGTGCAAATGGGCAGCAGGGGACATGAGGGATCTGTGCAGGGTGACGGAGAGCGTGGCGCTCGCTCGGCTGATGATGACTTCCGTTTCAGTAGACCATTGTGTGAAGCAGTCATGTCAGATATGGTTGCCGACCGCTGGGTTTGGTGCCTCCTGGAACGATCTCGTTTTGATTCTCGTGAGCTTTGCTGTTGGGTTGAGGTTTTACTTGTTTTGGGTGGCAACTGGGGTGGCATTAATTCGTCTTTGGGTACATATTGATAACGCTCTTTGTGCGGCTTAGCATAGAGACGTTCAACATTGGTTGCGGTTGCAGGTGTTGGTGTCGAGACGGTAACTACTTCACTGGCCGAGTGTCGAAGGCGTCTATCCCTTATTCGTTGTTCTTGATATCGTCGATCTGAACATATTTGCTGTGCAGAGGGTTGTGTTTGATGCTGTGACTGTGACTGAGGCTGTGGCTGGGCCGAGGGAGTTGATGATTTTTGTGGTAGTTCTACGAAACTTTGATGAGATGAACGCCTGTCTACGGGCGTTTTGCCTATTGATTGCAAACGATTCAGTGGGTAGGCAATCCAGTCGGGTATGCTTTCTTCACTACGGTCACTGTAGCCAAGTGAATGTCGCTTCCGGGCTGGATGCTGGCTGACATCGTCCTCGTGCGAGTGTGATCGAGGTGTATCACCACTACCGTTTCTTCGATGATGTGGTCTTCTGGGTTTTATTGTTGCCGCCGATGCTTCTTCTCGGGCAGTCAAGGCTTTCGTTGACTTTGTCAGCCACTCCACCAGGTCGGTTTTGAGAAGTGAAATTTCCCCAGGGCCTGAACTTTGGCGCGACAATGGTTTCTTCAATAACTCAGTCAACTCTTCTTTTAAAGCCTTTGCGTAGGACGAGGTGCTGGGTCGGCTTTCAGCCTGCTGTGGCGTATGCAGTCGTTCAGCCACCGAACGCTTGCGTGGCAGATGCTCAAGTAGCCATTCCGGCAGTTCATCCTTCATCACAGTTATTTCACTGGGGCCGGATGAAGTACGAGCGGGCACACGCTGGCGTTCCAACCACTCCATAGTCTCATCACGCACGGTACCACTTTCGGCTGAGCGCGACGAATGCCTTTGTTGAGCTTTGCGATCAAACCACTCGAGTTCATCGGGAGATCGTTTGCAGTCTTTGGACACGGGAACTTCTTCGGCACTTTTCTGACGCCGAGGTGGCAGTTGAGGCTTTTGTTCTTCGGCATGCCTGTGATGATGCTTGTGAGTATGGGTGTGGATATGAGGGGCAGCTGAAGGTTCTTTCTTTGGAGGCGCTTGTGGGGGTAATCTCTTAGGATCTCTACATTTGATTAGTTTCTGTTCAATTGTGTCTTCATTGCGAGCTCTGACTCTGCGCGTGATTTCGAAAATGTCACCGTTTATTTGATGGTAAAATTTCTCCACTTCTACGCCTTTGTCGAACTCTTCTTTGACTTGCTGGACATTCAGTTTGCTGCGGGATGGTGGACGAGGGGGAGGGAGAGGAGGAGGAGCTTTCGAATCCTTATCATCATCGACAACGTCATCATCAGATTCGGCCGACATCAAGAGAGCACCCTTACCACCTTCACCGACCACACCACCGATTGTGCGTGCCGAAGAGGTGGCCGGATACAGTTTTTGCTGCTGTTCCTCTTGTTGCTGCTGCTGCTGCAGTAGGCGGTCGAGCGAGCCGTGATGCGTTTTTATCGTCGGTCCCAGAGTACCTTCGCCAAATGGCTGCAAACGACACTGTGCATTGCAGATGCAAACAGGACGTTTCTTGCTGCTGCCGAATCGAAACAGACTATTCGCCAGTTGTGTCACACCATCGCCCAAAACGCTGCCACCACTACTTGCCCCACCGCCACCAGCGGTCACATCCCTTCCCGAAGCCGTTGTTGCCGAAGTCAAACGTCCGGCCTGTGAAACTGGCGTTATGTCGACTATCACGCAACAGCAATGCAACGAGAAGGTCTTTTTATCGCAGCCACTGCCGCTAACAGAGTTATTGTTATCGCTTTCACTATTTTGTGAGGCTGCCAGAATGAGCGGCTTAAACGGCGTGCACCAGTCGAATCTTTATGTTGCCGCTTCCACCCTTGCCTTCGTCTATCTAGGGGCAATACTGCGGGATTCGACTGGAATGAATTTTGCTTGTAGGTAAAGTTAACGCAACAGTGTTTAAAGTATGGCAAGGTATGACGAGAGTTTGTAATAACAGCAGCAGAAACAGCGTAAGGTTTAGGTTGGATTAGCAATAGCAATGGAAGTGGTAGTGGTAATAGAGCAAGGATACGTTTGGTTTTATAAATAATTTCTTTACATGCATCAGCATACACCATTCCCACATCTATTGATAATCTTACGTTTGTAGTGTGTGTGTTATTTTCGTTTATCGTTTATCATTTATCGTTTATCTTTCTGTTTTTGTTTTGGTTTGATTTTTTGTATTTTTGTGTTTAATTTCGCTGAGTGCTTGACATTAAATTAACTTCATTGAATGTTCTGTAATTTTCCAAATTCACTTTTGTCACTTTAAGAACTCTTTTTCTGTTTTTGTATTGGTATTTGTCCACTTGATGAAAACAAACACACTTACAATCACGCACGCACTCATAAATAAAGGATTTGCATCCTTAGGATGTTATTGTTGATGTTTTTAAAAGTCAAAGTCACGTTTATAGATTATTTTTTTTGATTTATTTGTGTGTTTTTTTTTTTTGGTTTGTTTGTTTTGTTTATGCACAAATCAATCGATATGTTTGTTTGTTTAACGAAATGTTGCTATAACTAAAAAAAAAGAACTGAACGCCTTGGAGTTTTAACGACTTTGAAAACACGTTAACCGAATTACACAAATACATTTACATTTAGTTGCACATGTATGTATGAACGTACGTAAGGATGTATTGTTTGTTAGATGAGATGTATGTGTATGTATGTGTGTCTGTTTATTAGGGTGGATGTTAGTTTGCACTTCTGCGATTTTCAATGCTCTCAAGGAGAGAACATTTTTAGAGTTTACCGTCATCAAAAAACAAATTATGAAAGTTTGAGCAAAATAGGATAACATTTAAGGGGGTATATTGTTTTTGTCATTCCATTTTTACATTTCCTCGAAAGCCTTTGAATTCAAATCGGTTCCCACACTAACCCTTAATAGCTACAACCTTTAAAATTTCCATTTTAAATCCTCATTCATAATCAATTTTTAAATTTATCAAAAGTTTATAAAACAGATTTTGTATGGAAATTTTGTTTTGTAAACCTTTTATAAATTTAAAAATTGATCATGAATAAGGGGGTTAGTGTTTATTAGAATCGTAAACCAATTATTAATTTTTTGAAATTTCGTTTAAAAAAATTTGAAAATGTAAAATTTGCGAATGTAATTTTATGATTTTTTCAATTCACAAGGTCTCTTATCATGTCATATTGTCATAAGGTCCTAATATTTCACAATGGTTTTGTCCTAAAACAATACTACTTTCTATGCTATGTTTATTGTGTTATAGTAACGAACCAGTAAAAATCAACGCCGAATGCCTAAGAGTCGGTTAAGCCAAGCCGCCGAGTCTTAAGATATTAGGACGTTATGACAATATGACTTATAAGAGACCTTGTGAATTGACCAAATATCAATTTTTAAGTGGAGTATTTTTTAATCTTTCAAATAAAATGTGCAACCTCCTAAACGTTATCCGATTTTGCTTAAAAGTTCGCATTTGAATTTCAGATGACGAATAACAATTTTAGAAATTTAGATAAGGACCACCCTACTGTGAGTATGTGTGAGTATAAATTGTCGCATTTGTGAGAAATTTAACTACTGATTGAATTAAATTTTATAAATCCGCCAAGAAGCGAGCGAGTACCTGAAACAAAGATTTATATATGTGTGTGTGTGTGAAAATGTAAGGGAGTGCGAGTAGGTGAAGGGGTGATTGCATAGTTTTTCTGTGTAAGTGTATGTGGCTGTGTGTAAATGCAATATTTTACATTTACATGAATATAACGGTGAAGGACATTGGCAGATGTAGCGAATGCTTTTTTGGCGCAAGGACACCAACTACAATTTTTTTTTTTTTTTTTTTATTATTTTTGTACTACGTAAGAAAATAACAAACACATACACACTCACTCACACATACACACATACATATGTACGTATGCATTTTAAAATACACACAAACACACACATATTTATACAAATGCACATTAAAGTGAATGAGTGACGTGAATCTTTGTTATATATTATATGTGTGTGTGCATGTGTGTATATGTGTTGTTGTTGTCTCAGTATGTGTTTGTGTATATAGATGCGTGTGTTTTAAGCGTAAAGAGAGTCAAGTATAAGTATGTGTGTGTGTTGTAATGAACATAAAAATAAAACTACCAACATTTTCAACTAAAAATCAATATTTTATTTTGTTTAATTGCGTTTCTAATTATGATTTCACCTCTTCCACCATACATTTCTATTTAAAATTTTTCAACTTAATTTTTCCTTTTCTTATTATTACTGTTATATATGCTTATATTAGTAAAGTAAATTTCTAAAATCTCTATATTAAATTTTCATTTTAAAATGTTAAAATTTAGTAGATTTAGAAAAGTTCATTTGTGAGTAAAACGGTAGGTAGGTGCATTAATGTGAAAAATCAATTCATGTCAGTCCTTGCCACACAAATGACGTTCGAAATGAGAGTGACATTGACCTGCCACACAAAACACGAAAGACAAATAAATGCCAACTATTTGTTTTAATCTTGTTTTCTTTCATTTTAATTCTATTTTAACTGCTAACTATATAATTGTATTAGTAGGTTTTTTGTGTACATTATTTTAAGATTTAGTTATTTCTTAGAATTTTATAGAAAATTAAATATCGAAAAGTAAATAAATTTGATAATAGAAAATGTAGTTCTGATTAAGTTTAAATACTAAAATTAACTTCATTTGTGTAAAAAACCATAAAATTTTCTCTGGATAGAAGTATGTTTCTTTTATAACCAAGGTAAATAATAAAAATTCTTTATACGAAATAATCAAAGCATACTAGGTACATGATTAACTATAACATATAAGTTTCTGATTTGCAAAGTTGCGAATAAGCTGATTAACTAATATACTCCCTAAGTATATTTCAGTTGAAGTGATAACTCAGAGAGTTTAAATATAGCTTTAGTAATTATTTATGACATTTTTGATGTAGAACAAAATAATTTAAATTAAGTTGTTAACTAGTTGAGAGATATTTGCATTTGTTAAAAATATAATATCTTTAGATGCAACTTTTTCTTCCTATTGAAATAATATTTCACTGTTTTTACAAATTTTTTTTCACAAGTTTTCGTTTTTGTACACAAGAAATAGTAAAATCGTGATTTACTGCTATTTACTTGTAACAATTTTACTATTAAAAAAAATTTATTGGTTATAGACTTAAAAATGCGGGATTTACAATAGATGGCGTATCTTTTCAAAGCAGTTTTAGTTTCCAATAACTTATATGTCATTTAAAAGGGCACATATCTGACATTTATTCTCACTTAGTTATTGAACATTATAGTGTAAACAACAAAGTTCTTTTTGGTTCGAAAATGTCGAATTTTTTATCAACGCATCGCCATATGGGAAGTTTTGCTTTACTTCTTTAATTTAAAAAAAGTGCCGCTAAAGCACACTGATTGTTCACCAAAGCTTATGGTGAATGTGTTCCATCAGTTTCAACATGCAAGAAATGGCTTGTGCGGTTCAGAAGTGACACGGAAGACAAGTATCGCCCAGGCCAGCCAAAAAAGTTTGAAAACCAAGAATTGGAGGCAGTACTCCATGAAGATTGTTTTCAAACACAACAAGAGCTTGCAAAATCACTCAGCTTGCAAAATCAAGAGCTTGCTACTCAAACAAGCTCATTATAAAGCTGGTAAATTGGGTATCATACGAATTGAAGCCGAGAGACCTTGAAAGACAATTTTGCATGTCCTAAATGATGCTTGAACGCTAAACGAAAATAATTTTTGCACCGAATCATTACTTGTGCTGAAAAATGGATCTATTACAATAAACCGAAGCGTAAGAGGTCGTATGTGAGGACAAACAGCCGAAACGACAACAAAGCCAAATACCCATGGTGCTATTATGAGCTGCTGATTTTACATGTCCGAAACAACGCTTCAGCGTAAATCAATTTTGCACCGAATCATTACTTGCGCTGAAAAATGGATTCATTGCAATTAACTGAAGCGTATGAGGTCTGATGTGCAGCCAACCAGCCGAAACGATTCTCTGTATTTGGTGGAAGCAAAATGATACTTTCCGTTATTGGCCGACAAATGGCCAGAATATGCAGCCAGAAATGAAACCGTAATATTATATCATGACAACGCTCGGTCACATGATGCAATAACTATTAAAAAGTATTTAGAATGAAGTGGTTGGAAAGTTTTTTGTTCGCACGCTTTATAGTTCAGACCCTTTCCCTTCCGACTACTATTTGTTTCGATCGATGCAGAACGCTCTCACTGGGATACGCTTCTCTTTGGTACAAAGTATACGATATTGGCTTGATTTGTTCTTGGCCTCAAAAGATGAGCAGTTCTTTTGGCTCGGAATCCATATGTTGCCAGAAAGATGGGAAAGGGTCATAGATAACAATGGCCAATACTTTGAATAAATTTGTATATAAATGATAAGAATTTGAAAAAAATACCACATTTTTAAGTCATATACCCAATATACATATACATTTTTTATTTTTTAATTTGTTTAACAAAATTATAAAAAGGGTAAAGTTGGATAACTCTTTTTTTTCGTCTTAAGTTATCATAGTTAGACAAAAGTGCGTACAACCGATTTGTGTCTTGAATATTACGTTTGTTCATGTCTGAATGGATGGAACTGGTTTTCCCATATTTGTTCAGTTGGATGATGATGTTGCCATCAACAATGAGCAGAAACTGCCAACTATAGAGCGCTGCTTTTATATATTTGTTAAGTAAGTTGTTTCATTAAATCCTTTTTTAACTATGTAATAGTTTTGCGAGCCAATCGTTGCTTGGCCTTTAAAAAGTAAAGATTATTTTTTTTAATAATATTTTTGAAATTGTATCGAGCCATTTTCTTTTAATTTGATCTTAATAAAACATTAAATTGTGTTTATATTTTCATTAGAAACTACCACATTGTATAAAACAACCCTTTTTTTTTATTTAACTAAACCAAATTGTTTGGAAGACAAATTTGCAGGTCCCACAAAACTTGTAATCACACATTTGGTGGATTAACAACAATTATCTTATGACTCAGATTTATATAATAATTCATGTTTTTTTTCTAACATTCAAATATTATGTTGACTAAATCTAACCGAATCAAACATTATTTATGCTTTAAATTGTCATCGATTTGTTAGTGCAAATTTTTGTATATCTGATTGATAATTCAAAGTTTGTTATATTTTACTAGAAAATGCATATTTATATGCATATTATACCAATTTTCAATATAACTATTGTTTGTTGTCGATGGACAATATAATGTCTCGACAAAAAGTAGTTTTTTTGGCGAATTTTTTATAGAAATAAGTAGCATTCAAAAGATGCGTATTAATGATCTGAATATTAAAAACTGTAAGTCTTTCATACAAATTTGGTGGACTTCTTCTTTTTACATCCAAAAACTGGCAGTAAGTGTTCTGCATTTCTCTATTATCATTTCCACACATTTCGTTAAAAAAAGTTTAGATTTTTTTTTTTTTATAAATCAAACATGTTTTAATTGTGGTAAAATCTTACTGTTTTATTGATAGTATAACTTGCGAAATACTAATTGTTGAGCGATCCATAATTAATTATTTTGAAGCTTATTTTAGCCGCATATTTGCCAATTATAAGCGCATAAAAAACCTCGCCTTACCTATGACTAAATTTAAAATTAAATATTTAGTTAGAAACAAACACAGATTTCTCCTTACAAAAAGCTTTTCCAAACTTCAGAGCCGATGTGTCCTTAGAGTATGCTTATTTAAAAATATATACCCCCTTATTCATAAAAAATTTAAATTTAAACAATGTTTTAAAGCAAAAATTTGCATACAAAATTTGATTTTAAAGCTATGTTTAAATTTAAAAATTGTTTATGAATAAGGCCTATTTTGTAATATGTTATATAATGGCTTATTTACTAATAACTAATTTCTTATGATCTTGAGGCTATTACAGTCCATACTTGCATACTAGTTTTAGTGATTACAAAGTAATGACTTATTTATAAGTGTTAAAATAAGAGTATTAACATTTTAACTCACTAATTGGTAAGTTTTATCTGCAATAAAATGAATTTAGATTTAATGTATTTATTTTTATCATAAAACTAACTTGTTTTAGTTTTTAATGTATGCTTAGGTTTATTCGAACGTATTATTGTGTCAAAAGTGAAACCTAATGATTTCTATTTTTGAATTAATAAAAGAGAGTAATTTCGTTTACTTTGCTTTACACAATTTAGTAGTTAGTCATAGTTTTGTAATTGTGAAACTATTTTAAAATATTAGTATGAAATTTGGCTTTTAAAAATTTTCATTTTATGTCAGTTAACTCTTTGCGGTTGGGTGGTTACTTTACTAACGACATTTTCTATAGTCTTTAAAACATAGTTTATTGGCATCTATTGCCATTTTGCTAAACAATTATATTTTTCATCGTCATCGTTTATGATTTTTTGCCAAACTTTGCCGTCAGGGTGCTCTGATTAGATAAATAAATTAATTTGAAAATATTGTAAAAATCAGTTTTTTTAAGGGACTTTCACACATTCAACAAAAAAAGCACAGAGTGTTTATTGTTCATCGAATTCAGTGTTACTTTGATATTTCGGTTGTTTGGTCAGAAAATTTAGTCAAAAATATTCGATTTCAAAAAAATTTATACGAAACAAAAATGTTTATCATAGTTATTTTTAATACCAACCGCCACGGTGGTTGGTAAACTAACCACCTCACTCCACAAAAAACCTTGGAATGGCTTAGTTTTTTCATGTTTTGATTTATTTTTTCTTACTTTTTATAATAAACTAACCTTGATTAAAATAAAAATGCAATTGTGTTGATTTTAAACATATACACAAAAAAGCGTGGCTGAAAGAGTGAAACTGATATGTATTACACAGAAGGGATCTAATTTGTAAAACTCGTGCCATGAAAAAGACACACATTTTTAAATCTTAAAAAAATTATTGAAAATTGCTGATGCCAGTATTTTTCCAGCCTTTTAACAGACTGCAGGATAACATACATACTATTAAATATATGCTTTGTTCGTTTACTTGTTAGTTTTTACAAAAAAAGAAACGAACAGACAGAAAATTTATTCAAAAAGTATAAATTAACAAAAATATATATGTGCAAGTCCCGGAAACAGTCTACCAACAAACAAATTTTTAAATTGATCAAACTTGAAATTTTTTAATTTTAATATTAGACTAGATATCTAACTATATTATATTTTATATATAAACAAAATGTATTTCGATGGTCATTCATACAAAAATAATTACCAAATCCATTACTAGCTCAGATATCTTAATATTATATCAAAAAATTTGAATTTTTTTAATGTGTTCATATCATTATTTAAGTGTTAACAAGATAGTTCGATCGACAGCTATATTTTTGAACATTCAATTTAAATACAAATTAATTTTGAGTAGTTTCACATTGAATGGAATTTTTCATTACTTCTCACGGAGAAGGTGCAGTAGATTAATATAATTGTGATAAGTTTCAAGCTACTGGAAAATTTGTAATGAGCGTCACATAACGTGCGTCACAAAATGTTCTCGGCGTTTTATGAAAATGGCAAATGTATGAGAATTCTCTTTGATTCATCTTTCTTTTAGGAATAAGATTTTGTGTGCTTTATTATTCAAAATTCGTTAAAATTACGAAAAAAAAACACTTCAATTTTTAAAGTTACTTCCATTTTTTGTAACGTGCGTCACAAATCTTTGCGATCAATTATTTCCCAACAAATGGCAATTAAAAGGTAATATCTTATGCCATTTGGAATTGCACTTAAATCTCATTATAGCGTATAGAATACGTTGGAGGTATCTTATTTGAAAAACCAAAAAATGTTCATATTTAAATATGAAATACGCAGGATTTGCCCATATGTATGACAGATCTTTATTTATTTTATTTCATCACAAATAATCTAGCCTATGTTGGGAAATAATCAGTTACAAATTTCCACTAAAAACAGATTCTTTAGGTATCATACGGCTGGACATAAATTATGTGGTGAGAAAAGGCATATTGTGGTAGATGTGCAGGTCGTCCAAATGACTGAAGACAACTTCAAAATGTATCCAATTGTTCTGGACAATCTAAAACTTTAAGTGAGTCAGATAGCCACCCGACTTTTTGAGAGATGCTTATCAATATTCTACACTAAAACAATTATTTGTTAAAGACTTTCAGGTTTTTCCTCTATATTTTTCTAATGGAATAATATTAAATTTTGATGTCCTATGAAAGGGTTTGACAGATATGAATACATTAATTATTATGAACAAGACGATAGATGAAACAGCCAACTGTGTGATTTTATGAAACAAGTTTCAGCCATTTTTTAATATAAAAAAGCGAATTTAACAAAATTTCATTAGTTCATAAATAATTTTTAAATTTATAATTTTATTAAATTTTTTGTTTTGTAAACTAGTCATAAATTCCAAAATGGTTTATGATTATGATTATAGGGGCAAGTCTGTAGTTTTGTTATTAAGTGTATTTTTAAGTTAAATGTAATTTTTTAATAAAGTTTCGAAAAAAAAAAAATTGCATTGTGAAGTGGAAAATATTAAATTCTACGGAAACTAATGCTAGAAGTATTGAGCAATATAAATCTAGCAAAAATTCTTTGTTTGAAGTTTAAAAACTGTGTCGGAAAATGAGCATATTTTATGGTATTGTTATGTATATGAAAGCTTTAGAAATCTCTTCATTATTCTTTGTGAAACTTTGGACTAAGACAAGATATTTGGGATAACATATACTCGCAATTGAATAGAAAAATTATCAACTAACAAATGTGCCTTAGAAATTATACATAGGCATTTTTGCTGGCAAAATGACCTATAAAATATCTAATACTTTATATGAGCAATTGCAAACATGTTTGAGAATCAATGAAACTGCAAATCTTAACACTTTTGAATTGGTAGAAAAACAAAGAAATACGAAATTTGGCTTTTAATAATTTACATTTTATATCAGTTAAATATTGAAAAAAATGTTTCTGATGATGCTACACATTGATGTAGTGAAATATTGAAATAAAAATGAAATTTCAAATGTGAAATACGAAATTTGTAGAGAAAGAATTAATAAACGATTTGAAACCTGACTTGAAAACTGATCTTCAAACACCATTTTCTTGTTTTTCTTGACATAAAGAAATACACATTTTATTTTCTTAGTCACACTGTTTTATTTTTGAACCCTTTTTAAAATAAGGTTTAATAAAAATTTAATAAAGATTAATATTTTTCACAGATATTATTTGTGCACATTTGACAAAAAATTTAAAATGTATATTATAAGCCACAAATTATATAGATAAGCATCAGCTGGTTTCAGTAACATGGCAATAGAAAACAAACAAAAGAAATTGTCAAAATGGTTGTGGTTTGAAAAAAGGAACAGATATATATCTCTCTAGCTCCGCAAACCACAACCATTGAAAAGTGGTTGTAGATCATTAAAATAACCATACGGCTCAATATAAATTTTTTTACAACTGTCATTTGTTTTATATCTGTAATAATCTGTGTTATAAACTATGAAAGTTTCCTTTATTAATCATGTATAAAAGTTGAATATTGTGAAAAGCCAGAGTTGTAAGTTTTGTTTTTAGTCGCTTCTAGAGTTTCATAAAATTGAGTTGAGTTTTAGATTTGTATGAAAAAAATCTAAATAAAAAACCAACTAAATGCTAAAACTACTGGCTGGTGTAAACGGCATATAAAAGAGTATGTTCATACATTTTATTTTTATATTCTAAACAAATTTGAGTCAATAATGTTTGAACATTCCCATATCATATGTAAAAACATATAATTGTGTTAATTATTTTATGTCCAAAGTTGTGTCATACAAATTTGGAGTATTTTGTTGTTAATTGACCACTATGAATAGGGTTTGATTTACAAACTTTATAGAAATTGCTTAAATTGTTTGAAAACGTACGTTTTCAGCAAAAGATATTCACAGAATATGTTTTTTTTAATACCAGTCATAAGTTGAGGAGAATCTTTATGTTCATAATTTGTCATTTACTTTATTTATAGCATTTATATACAAATATAATAAGCTAGCCATAGATAAATACACATTGATCGGAAACTCTCCTGTCAAAGACCTAACTTAATGGTCAAAAACCTAATTGGTGAGAATGTATTAGTAGAAAAGACTATGTGAAAACAAAAACAATACTCGTATGTGTGATTATTATGAGTAATTTTTTTGTTTGGATTTTTTTCTAGTTTCCGCTCTATGTCTATTTCTGTATGAAGCCAGACTTATTCATAGTAAGTTTTTAAATATATCAAATATGTATAAAAAAATTCCACAGCATATTTTGGAAACAGGACACTCAGCTAATTTTGAAAGTGTCAAAATATTGGACAAGGAAGACATGGAGAGGAAAAGATATACAATTGAAAGCTTGAGGATCAACCTAAAATTGACAAAACGATGAAACTGAAAGAAGACACGGCAAATATAAATACGTGTTGAAGGAACTGTGATCTTAAACTAAGTTGTACAATTGTATGTATTTTATGTTTAATATTATATGTTTAATATTGAATGTAACAATAATTTAATGTAAAAGAAATATCTACAAAAAACTGTAAGTGTTCTTAATGTTTGTTTTAATTTTAAGTTTTATTATTTAAATAGACGATCCCTTGAAAAAGTAGACATAACGTCTACGAGACGTCGGGAAAATTGTAATAAAAATATGATTTTTTATTTACATTGAGGAAGTTCAGGCCATACTAGCTTAACAACTTTTAAATTTCTGGTAGTTTTTTAAGCCCGATAGACTTTAAAATTGTAAAAACTAACATAGAAAAGTAAATTTAAACCAAAAAAAGTTTTTTTATTTGAAGATAAATAAACATTTGGAAATGATTTCCAGCTGTTCTTGATGAAACGAATTCTGTGCGTAAAATTTTAGGCCACTTTTTCGAGCATTGCTGGCCGTATGTCACTAATAATAAGAACAGCATGTAAACTGCACCAAATTGTGCATTTTTCAGGATGTAATAGATTCTGTTGTGGATTGGTCTCACTTTATATGGGAACATTTGGTTTATTAACAAACCCGTTAAGACAAAACTGAGCCTAATCAATGAACATAATTTTGGGATAAAACAGTTGTTTATAAATTGTGATTGTGACTGATTTCAAAGTAAAATTTAACTGATTTGGTAGCATTGTTCAAGGGTCAATCTATTCATGATGATTTGCCAGTAGGAAAGTACGTTTAATAGTTAACACTTTCGTAAGTTCTATGCTGTTTAAAAAAACACTCATTATTTAAAAATTAACTATGTCTATTTATCTATCTAGCACCCAGAGAAAATATATAGTTGTCATAACCATATGTTTGTCATAACCATTTCTACATTTTTAAAAGTTTTTTTTAACAATATTATGGTCACTGTAAGTATTTATATGATTGCGGCAACCATAATGTGTTTAAGTTACCATTTACATGACTGAATCAATTATATATATGATTGTGGTAAATAAATAAAATGGCAATCATATTCATGATGAATTATTATATCATAACATGCTGTTCTCAGAGTATGATAACCATAATCCGAGAACAACACAATATTTTGAAGTGTTACATAATAAAAATGGTAGCCACAAACATATACTTAATTTGTACAGTCATATATATGATTGTGATCATCATGTGAATGGTAACTTACACATATTATGATTAACGAAATCATATAAATAATTACAGTGACCACAATATTGTTAAAAACTATATTTTATACAACTATATTTTTTCTTTGCGCTTTGACTATGAGGGCTTTGATCCAATGCGAGTTCGCTTTATCGTAATAAAAAAAATGTTTTTTTTGATGGATTGTGGAAGATTTTTGAGAAAATGTGAAATTCACAATTAATTTGAATAACAATATAATGTTTCTTAATTAGAGTTTCGTGTTCGGTTTTAACTGAAATCGAGGCTTTTCAAAAATATCTTAGGCTAACTTTTGCTGGCTAGGCAGTGAATCACATAAACTGATTTAGAAAAAGTATTGATCATACGAGTATTCCTGACAATTAAACTTCAAGTGACTGTTTATTTATTTATTTAAGAAAAGAATGCAACATTTTTGTTACAAAGACTATTTTCAAATATGCGATGAAAGTATGGAGTACTGGCTGACCAGGTGCGCTTCGCCACCCCAATTAGAACAAAGAAATTGTACTATTAAATTTAAAAAAATACCATTAGTAGAACGGAAAAATACTATAAGTTTTTATTAACTCAATATCATTAAGCTCTCTATCCTTGATACTTTCTTTACTCAGAAGCATATCAGCCAACTAGTATGTATATACAATAAGTAAAACATTTTAATATAATAAAAAGTACTATTAGAAGAAAAAGTAAAAATTTTCCACACTTGAACCACCTTTAAGAAATTTACTGATTATAGGTTCAATATTATAAAAAATTAAAAAAGTACTATTGGAAGAACGAAAGATTACTCCTTAGTTTCATTTAGTTCTCCATTTTTGGTATCATATCATAATACCATCTTAACTGACATGCATGTTAGCCAACTTTAATGTATACAAGCTAACTAATTTAATATATTAAAAAAGTATGATTAAAAGAAAAAGTATAAATTTTCCTTTATACTCTTGAACACCAGTTTGAACTTTAAATTTGTGTAGCATTTCCTATATTATCAACTTATTTCGTTTGTATGGCACTTGATATTTAAACAATTAAGGACTGAGATTGTAAAATTCTTACCAAACGTTTTTCATTAAAACTTTTAACCCAAGTATTATTTGATTTTTTTTTTTTTTTTTTTTTTTTTTTTGATCAAGTTACCTTTGTAAAGCATGTCAGTTATTATGTTTAATGTCAATTATGTTCATTTGCTGTTAATCTGATTAAAATGAGTGACCAGAAAAAAGTGCGTACTAAAATTATTAAATATTTTCAACAAAACCCAACTTGGTCCTACAAAAAGTTGGCCAAACAATCAAAGGTTTGCTGTAAAATTGATTCCAATGTTATTAAACAGTATCGAGAGAACTTGTCTGGTGATAGAAAACTTGATTCATGAAAAAGGAATGGTTCGCATGATGTTTCTAAAGCAAAAAAAAAAAAAAGAATTTTCAAAAGAGCTCCCAACTCCTCCGGTAGGAAAGCAGCCCGGTTAGGTCAGTAGTCGGACTATTTGGTACGAAAAGTTAAAGCCAATGAAGGTTTAAAAGCATACAAGGCTCAAAAAGTTACTGACATGAACTCTGCTAAAAATTTAGAGGCCAAAGACAGAGCACGGAAATTGAAGTCAAATTTTATAAAAAAAAAAAATATTCCTGCTGCATAATGGATGACGAAACGTATGTTCTGGCAGAATTTTCGCAGCTTCCGGATCAAAATTTTGATGTTGCTGATGCTCGAGGGAATGTTGACGAAAAGTTTAGGACCCAATAGTAGACAAAATTTCCCAAAAAGTTCTTGGTATGGCAAGCAATATGCAGTTGCGGCAAATGAAGCCAAACATTTGTTACAAAGGGCTCTATAAATACCGAAATTTACATCAAGGAATGTTTACAAAAAAGGCTGCTTCCATTCATAAAACTTCTTAGTGTGCTCACTTATTTTTGGCCTGATTTGGCACCCTGTCACTATGGTAAGAAAGATCTTGAGTGGTAAAAGAACAATAATGTGGTATTTGTAGCAAGATAGGCAATTTCTCCAAACTGCCTGGAGCTAAGGCCAATGGAGAGATATTGGGCTCTTGTTAAAAGAGAATTGAAGAGCACAAAAAAGGTGTCCAAACTTGTGGTAGATTTTAAACGAAACAAAGTGACATAATGGATGGGTTTTCTAAAAAGGTTCAAAATTTCATCATTAGTGATTAGAACTATAAAAATAATTTTTTTTTTTTTTTTTGTAAATTGTAACAATAATTTCAATCAAATAAAAAAAGATTCAAAACTGTAAGTTTAGTGGTTTCATTTTTATTAACATATATGTATGTTAAAAATTTTTCGATCTCAGTCCTTATCACAAAACCTAAAAAATACCGAAACCGATATGTTATAAATTTTCTAAACCCGAAACCGTGGTTTTGAAATTTTTCGGTTTTTTGGAAACTCTGTTTCTTAATATTTAAAAAAACACTTGAATCTAAAAACATTTAGATTGAAATGAAATTTGTATTAAAATTCCCAGATTTTGTTTCGAATGACATTTTGAAGCAGTTCATAATTGAAATTTTTTCGAATTTTAGAAAGCATTTAAGAAGTCATGGAAATGTAATTTATTTTGAACTACAAGTATTTTCAAATTTATTTGCTGGTTTTTTACACTGTGCCGGATTCAAATATTTAAATAAATGCTACCCACAACATTAATCATACGCCTTGATGTCTATTTTTCATTGATTATTATTTTCATTATTTAAACATCTTTTTATAGATATTTTCCTGGCAATTGTATTGAAATTGAAATTCTAAAAATAACAACATTTAGTTAACACTCAATCAAGCACAATCATTCATTTATTTCATTATTAAAGGCCATTCAAAAAATATTTATTCTTGTTTTTTTTTATCATTTTTTTTTTTTTTTTTTAAACGACTCCTCTTTTTTTTGTGTGTGCATTGTCACAATAAACAATTAATTGAATTTGTGAGAAAAGTTCAATTAAAAATATCAAATCATTTATTATTTTTTCTCTTTATGTTTTTTCTTTTTGTTGGAAGCTCCTCTACCAAAAATAGTACCAAATATACAACAACAACAGTTGTACAGTATTTGCAATTGATTTCAAAATAATTTGTTTGTGCTTCAAAAAGGTACCATTACGTCTACATACGTAGGTACGTATGTATGTCTATATGTATGTTAGTATGTGTGTATAGGGGGGAGGGTAAGAGTGTCTGTCGGTGTGTATGTGTGTGTGTAAGTAATTTTGCCATCATAATTTTATCTGATAAATTAATTAAGTTGATAAACTGATTTTTTTCTTGTATTGAAACAAAATGACCTTCGAAAAATGGGTGTGTCGCTTTTGTAAAATATTGTTTTTTAATAGATGGCTTTTGTATGATTACGCTGATGCTGCTGCTGTTGACGGTGATGCTGATGGTGATGACGATGATGACGTTGGTGTTGTGGATAATGATGTTTTTCTTTTTTTTTGTGTATAAAGATTAGTTTGTACTTAATATTTTCTTTGGACATTTTGTTATAGCTAGTGACCTCTCTCTTGTTGAAAGGTAGGTAAAACTAAAAGTTGGGTTTTTTAGTTTTCTTTATTTCTTTGTGTTTCATAATTTAAACAAATAAAGCAGAAGTAATGAAACCTAAATGAATTTGGCAAACAAACAAACGAATATAACAGTGACTGACTGACAAACGGACAGTTGCTTAAAAAGGATATGTTAGACTAAGAGAAACTGTGACGTTTTAAATATCCTTGTGTGCTAGTGACGTTTGTTTTTGTTAAAAGCTAAGGCTTTTGTTGATGTACAACAATAACAGCAGCAACAACAGTAGCAGCAGCAGCAGCATATGAAAAGGAATTTGCTTGTGTTGTTATTTTGGTGGCAAATATAGGTGCTAATACAGCAATAACAACAACAGTCCAATCACTGACAGCATCATCATCATCATCATGTGGAGGAAAATCAACAACTACTACAGCAGCAACAATATATTTATAAGTACAACCATCCATCCATCCATCCATTCGTCTATCCTTCCATTCATTTTTCTTGTATCCACCTTTAACTTTGTCTACTCAAAAGTTTAACCAAGCAAAATACGTTAAAATACAAAAATACAAATGTTTATTTGGTTGTGCATGTACGATTACGATTGTGATTGTGTTTTCGTTTTGTATTGGTGTGTGTGTGTATGTGTCTAAAGGTGTTAAATGGAGTTGTGTTATGGCAGTATAAAATTTGATTAAATCTCACAACAATTCAACTCAACTGAACTCAACTCTGCAAGGAGTCATCGAAAAATAAACCCCGAAAAAAAAATATAACAAAACAAAAGCAATACAACAGTAGAATAGATTGAATTAAATCAAGTCAAAGTAATAAAACAAACACCAACCAGTCTTTTGGTTTAGTTTAGTTTGATTTGGTTTGGTTTTATCGTCGTCTTACACACACTAACTACAAAATAATCTTCATACGTAAATACTTAGTACATGCATACATATGTACATACTTATGTATAGGTATGTATCAATCAATGTGTGTTTGTGTAGGTATATATTTTAACTCCTGTAGGAAATTTAAATGGAACACAGAAGTGAATTTCACATTTATTACATTTCATTTGGTAGTTTTACTTTTTTGTATCTTCATGTACGTTTGTTTGTTAGTATTATTTGTCAGAATCAATTTTCTTATTTTATTCCTGCTCTCTAAACAATTGTTTTGTATTCCCTTTTAGTTGTTGTTGTTGTTTATTTTGTATAAAATTATGGCGTATTTATACATATTTGTGTTGTTCAAAAAAAAAAAAAAAGAAAAAAAATCCTTTCTGTTTCTTGGTTTTTTTATTTTATGATTTTCCCTTTTTTGCTGCTGATTCTGAGATGCTTATTACAAACATATGTATGTGATTGTTAGTTAGTTAGTTGTGTTAGTATTTGTATTTGTTTAAATGTATGTGTGTTTGAGTATTTGTGTTAGTACGAATGTGTGGTGATTATTTCGTTGTATGTATAGGTATTTGTTGTTTTTTTTTTTTTCATTTCATTTCAACTCCCAGCAGGCGTTTTCTTATTTTTTTTTTACATTTAACATTTTTTTTTTTGTTTGATTTTTTCCATTAACATTTTTTTTTTTTTTTTAATTGAGATTTATTCATATCTTTTTTTTTGCTTTAAATTTTCTTTGCATTTTTTTTTTTTTTTTTTGAAATTTGAATTTTGTATTGTTTTGATTGCGAATTACTTGGATTTTGATTACACTTTAGTAATATTTCGATAATTTTGTATTTTTTAATTGAAAATTTTGCAAAATTTTATGATGATTTGATTATATATTTCTTTTCTTGCTTTCATTTCTTTTTTTTTCCATTCTACATTATAACTTTTGTATGTGTGTTTGAATTATAATTTTTTTTTTTTTTTCACTCGCGGTACAGCATCCCCGAATTTTTTTTAACTACGCACACAGTACCCGTTGACGTTCTCGTTATGACTGATTTTCACCACACATGGCGAAAGCTGTTTCCTTAAACCTCGAGTGAAGCGAGCACATTGAGTATCGGGTATCAGCATGAAATCGTGTTCGTGTTTTTTGTTACTTTTTCTTTTGCTGTTAGGATTTTTGTTTTCGTTGAATTAAGAACATCGCCCAATAAATGAGATGTGTGTTGTGTTGTTGTTGTGTTATACACTCTCTTTCGTTTCATCCTGTGTTGTATGTTTTCACTTCGCTTTCAAATGTGTACTTCGGGTGGAGCTTTTTTCTTTATGCTAGCGTAGTGTTGTAATGTTTGCGCATGTTAAGAGTACAAAAAGTCAACTGTTTACAGTTACGAGTTGTTATATGAAAGTTTCAAATGATGCGTATTTATTTTGTTTTCTTTTTTTTTCTTCTGTTTCTGCTTCTGCTGCTTCTTCTTCTTTTGCTTTTTGTTTTTTAAGAAGACATTGAAAAAGCTTTTTGGCTAAATAACTCTTGGTGTAGACTTTCTCTCTTAGAGTTTTTCATTTGTTTTGAACCAAAAGTGTTGTCTAGTAGTGTAGTAAAATTATGATTGAAGGGAAAATGTTAAGCTTTTACACTGGCAAAAATACTTACTACCAAATTTTGAAATTTTATTTCAAAATATATTCAAAATCTTAAGTTGTTATTTGACTGTCTGCTTAACAGTGCTTAATAGCACTTTCAAAATCTTGGCTCTTTTCATAACACTTAAACATTTGTAAATCATCATAAAATTTTCAATTATTTTAATTAGAAAAAAACAATGTTATGGAAAAATGTCATAAAAAATCGAAACTTAGAAAAATGGTTTTCAACAATGTAAAATTTTTAAAAATAAAATTTACGTATATGTGGACTTATGACAAAACAACTTAATTTTAAAATTTTCCAAGCGAGCGTAAAAACTGTTGAATTGATCGATAATTATTTGTCCTTGAATAATTTCAAAGGCTTTGTTTTATTCTTTGAGACAAATAGTAAAGTTCTTCAAAGACAAATAATAAAATAATTATCGATCAATTCAATAGTTTTTGCGCTCTCCTGAAAAATTTTTAAAATTACACTTATGTTGTTTTGTCAAAAGTCCACAGATATATGCTTTGAATCATAGAAAATTATAAATAGAGACGAGACACTTCTATTCGTCAAACAAAAATATAATGCTGGGTATACACGATACTAATTTTCGTACTTATCGTAGTATGAGTTGAAGTACGGTTTTCTGATAGACGTTACTACAAATCGTACTATTTCATTAAAAAAATTAAAAGAATATCACAAAATAACTCACATATATTAATAAACTGTTGAAGAAATAAATTTCGTAGTACGACAGCATGAGATACATTACTAATTATCGTACTTACAAAAAATCAAAAATTTTTTGATTTTCATACTTCGGTAGTACGACAACATGATACACGTTACTAATTTCATACTTGTACGATTTATCGTACGACTTATCATAACGTGTATACCTAGCATAACAAATCAACAAAATACATTGACTAGCATTTATTTTGTTGTTGCCAGAGTTAGGTTTTTGACAACAGACGTGGGTTTTCGACAATTATGTCTCGTCACTTTTAATTTTTTTCAAACCTTTTCAACATTTCTTTAAAAAAGATTTTTTATCTTATTAAATATTCCAAAAGCTTTTTTTCTGAACAAGATCATTTGCTTTAATCGCTTAAAAACACTAAAGTTGTGGTATGTTTACAGAAAATGGGAAGTGAACATAGAGTAGAATTTAAGATTTAAAATTAAATTTTTCGAACTTTATCTGTCCGACAATATAAAGATATTCATTCATTAACATATGTCTCATATATGTTTAATGAAAAATTTCGATAAAAAAATTAATTTTTGAACTTAACTCTTCTGAATTCGATAATGTTTGGAACATAGAATAAACGAATAGAACGGAAGGAGAGAGTAATATCAATGGAAATATTACTATCTTTTCACATTTACGGGTGATACAATAACGAAATATATGCAATACATTCTCATTAATTAAGTTTTTGACAACAGGCTTAGGTTTTTGGCTCTCAGTTACCTATCTAGTTGTTATCTATGGTTTGAAACATACAAGCTTTCCATGACCATATACACACACATGGTTGTCAAAAACATATACTTGTTTACTGTAACCATATATATGGTTGATACAATCATGTGAATCGTTAACTAACCATATTATTGTTACCACACTCATATAAATAGTTACTGTGACTATAATATTTTAAAAAATGTTGAAATGGTTACAGTAATCATGCTATACTATATTTTATTTTCTGCGTGAAGAATTAAAAGTTCAAATTTCATATTTTTTAATAGATGCTTGCAAAATACCTAAAGTAAAACAGTTAAAAAACATTAGAACTGTACGCCTGATTTTATCACTAGTTATCTCATATTAAAGCTAATGAATGTTAGTTTTTAAAACTTTTTTTTTTAGAAATCAGTTTCCTGTCAAAGCAGGATACAGCATAGAAAATCGTAAATTTTCCAACGATTTTCTTTAATTTGAAAAAAAAAACTGCCGCTGACACACACCGATTGCTCACCAAAGCTTATGGTGAATATGTTCCATCGTCTTCAGAGATGGTTTGTGTGGTTCGGTAGTGGCACGGAAGGCTGGCCTAAAAAGTTTGAGGACCTAGAATTGGAGGTTTTACTTCAGATGATAAGAACTTGCTAAATCTACTCATCCAAAAGCAGGGAAATTGGTTACCATACGAATCGAAGCCGAGAGACATTGAAAGACGATTTTTAATGTTTGAAATAATGTTTAAACGCTATTAAAGAAAATATTTTTTACACCGAATCATTACTTGCGATGAACAATGGATGCATTACGATGACTCGATGTGTAAGAGATCGTATGTGAAGCCCGGTCAACCAGCCGAATCGACATTAAAGCCAAATATAAATGGCGCTAAGGTAATGCTCTATATTTGTTGGCAGCAAAAGTGTTCTATCTATTAATAGCTGCTGAAATAAGATCAGACGATCACAGGGAACCTGTATCGAATGCAACTGATTCGCTTGAAGCGAGCGTTTGTCGAAAAACCCCAAGAATATCATGACATCGCTCAGCCACATGTTGCAATTCCTCTTAAAAACTATTTAAAATGAAGTGGTTGGTATGTTTTGTCTCGATCGATGCAGATCGCTTTCTCTGGCATACGATTCACCTCAGAACAGTGTATCCGAAATTGGCTTGATTCGAACTTTTGGCTCGGGATACATATATGTTGCCAGAAAGATGGGAAAAGGTCATAGCAAACAATGGCCAAGACTTTGACTAAATTTATATTGTAGAAATCTTTCAAAATAACAGCTTTTAACATTTGAATAAATCCCGTATTTTTAAGTCGTAAACCCTATAATAAGGTAATAAATCGCTCAAGATCTAAATTTTTTCATGTGTTGTTAACCATACAATTAACTGACAATTGAGAAAGATCTTTGGAAAATAAAAGAGTCTATTTTGAGATACCCTTTGTTCAAGGATAATTTATTGGTTCAATATCGTGTGTTCAAAAGAATAGAGTTTTTAGGAAAATACAAGGTGGCGCAAAAGTAATCCTCCTATCAGAAAATGCTATAAATTTTGCGATTGGCCCCTAATGTCTGTTCTGTTTTGACATTTGTGTAGTAAACACATGCGAAATACACGTTAATTAAACAATTTTACGCTACACAGCTCCAGAAAATAATGCACAAGAAGAATCGAAGTTTTTCTTTTTTTTTTTTTTTTTTTTAAATACAGCCAAAAAACATCGGAAGTTTACTTTTGCGCCACCTATATCGAAAGTTGGTTACATAAGCAAGACTATGATACCAATATTTTAAAAATTTGATAAGCGGTTAAAAAGTTATATACATTTAAAAAATTTAACAATTTTATACCATTCTCAAAAAAATGTTGATCTGTGAACTTCGATAAAAGACAAGCCAAATAAAATTTTTAAATTTTTAAACAACATTTAATTTTATATGACTATAAAGATCTGTGTTGCAAGTTGTAACAAATTTGGAATATTTGTTTCCCCCCATATATAGATTTATCAACATTTATTACACAAGTTCAAAATGACTATAAAATTTAATGCAACTCTTTACATGAAAAAAGAAATCAAACATAATTTAACTTAAGTACACAGCCATAACAATTAAAATTTTAAAAATATCAAAACGTTGTCAAAATCTGTTTCAAACTCAAATATTTTGTTCAAAAACCTCTGCTACTTATATTAAAAGCTTTAATAACAAGAGATATACAAAGAGTTCACTGAACAACTAAATGAATTTTAAAGAGTCTGCCTGCATAAATTCTCTTAATTCTGTTGCTTTGCTCTAGTGCAGCCTTTTGCTGTGTTGTTTTTCAGAGTATTGCATGTTTTTGTGTAAAATTGTATGTATTTGCATGAGGTTTCTTGGGTTTTTAGTGTTTCATCTCTTAAAACTCAATTTTGATAATTGATTTACAAAAGCCTTTTTTTCTTGTTGTATGTGCAAATTCTTATTCACATGATCCCATAATAAATTGGGTCTTGTTATGAGTGCAAGGACTTTATGTGTATGTGTTTGTGTTGTTGTTGTTTTTTGTGTTCACATTTTTTGTGACGTCAGCATTTTAAATAAATTTATGTCTGCCAAAATAGCAAAACCTCAAACAAAAACAAATAATAACAAAACAGAGAGCAAAACACACGATGCATACTTTTAGATAAACACATATCTACACTTAGAAGTTAGAAGGTATGTATGTATGTATTTATGTAAATTTTGCAAATAAACTCAGTTGAATGTACATATGTTTGTTTGTATGTATGTATAAACATGAATCTATAATATTTACGAATTCATTAAAAAAGGATAATGTAGATGTGTATGTATTCATGTGTTTATGCATATGAAATGAAATTGTAAATGTAAAATTCAAAAGTCTGTCTGTCTGTCTACATGTTTTTTCTGTCTGTAGCAAACATGATGTTGTTCATGTCAATATGAAAGAAATATTGATTGACTGTTTGCAACAGAGAGATTATTTAATCGTTGTTGTCAAATTAAGATTGCCATCATGACTGCCGTTGTCAGTGTTGTTGTTAATAATAATGTTGCAAAAGTTTTTGTAGAGTTGCTGTTGGTTTTTTTACTTTATTTATTTATTTGTGTTGTTCACCACTTGTACGAGTGGCAAAATTCTTTGCTACATTTAAACATTTAGCCACACGCACAAGCACCCACAATATATAAATACATATGCATGCGTATGTTTATGTGTATCTGTGTGCAAATGTAAGAATGTGTAACATTTTTATGTTCGTTACTTACACTCGTTTGTACACAACAATGCAGAATGGAGGAGAAATAATAAAAGCTTTACATATTTGTAAGCATGTATGTGTGTTGATTTGAACACATACATTTATATATTTTCTGGGTCAAAGCTTTGTTGGTGAGAAACGGGTAAAAAGAAGAAGCAGCTGAAGAAATGTATAATTTTTGGTTGTTTGTTTATTTTTTATATTTGTTTTTTTTTGTTGTAATTGTGCATTAAAGCATTTCATGTTGTGCATGTATTTTATATTTGTTTCAACACATGAACACAGACACACACAAAAACACACAAAAATACATTCTTACATACATATGAACATATGTATGTCTATCTGTTTGTATGTTTCTGTTAATGCTTGCATACTAGGGTGACCCTTATTTTGCACTTTTTAGATTTTCGATTTTCCCTAAGTCTAGTTTTGGGTTAAAGCAGCAATATTTAAAAAAAATTAATCTAAATGTTAAAAAAATTTCCAATGGTAACTATTTGCCATTGATGTTTGAATACATTCGGTGTGTGACTTAAAAATGCGGGATTTACAATTGATAACGTATCTTTTGAAAGCAGGTTTTGTTTTTAATAACTTTAATGTAATTTTGAAGGTTGAATATCTATCATTTACTCTTAGTTAGTTACTGAACATTACACTTAGTGTAAATAACAAAGTGTTTTTTGCTTCGAAATATGCGGGAAGTTTGGTTTAACTTCTATAATTTGAAAACAAGTGCCGCTGAATAGGTTCCATCGGTTTCAACGTGTGAAGGATGGTTTGTTTGGTTCACAAGTGGTGATTTTGACACGGAAAACAAAGATCGACCAGGCCAGCCTAAAAAGTTTGAAGACCAAGAAGGATTCAGGATTCATCCAAAATCAGGGAAATTGGGTACCATTCAAAAATTGAAGCCGAGAGACCTTGAAAGACGATTTTGCATGTCCGAAAAGGTGCTTGAACTCTATAAAAGAAATTCATTTTTGCACCATTACAATAAACCGAAGCGTAAGAGATCGTATCCCAACCAGCCGAATCGACACCAAAGTCAAAGGAGCTCTATTATGAGCTGCTAAAATCTGATCAGGCCATCACAGGAAATCTGTACCGAATGCAACTTGTTCCTTTGAAGCTAGCATTGGCCAAAAAACGGCCAGACATGAAGCCGTAATATTACATCATGACAAAACTCTGCCACATGTTGCAATGCCTGTTAAAAACTATTTAGAATGAAGTGACCTTGCTCTATGAATAAAGTGACTTTGCTCTATTTGTTACGAATGAAGCAGAACGCTCTCTCTGGGTTTTGCTTTACTTTGGAACAGTGAAGCAGTTATTTTATCTCGGAATCCATATATTGCCAGAAAGATGGAAAAAGGTCATAGTTAACTCACATGGGTACGTGGACACAGAGACAATATAGACAATTGTATTGCTGATCACTTGGCAGGATTAGTAGCCTTGTTGTCGGAAGACGAGATAGACTCCTTCTGCGGAATTACGCTGTCAACCTGCAAGAAACGTATACATGACACATAATAAGAACTTGCCCAAACGAGGTGGGGTAATGAATCCACCTGTGCTATTACGAGAATGATATGGCCTGCGTTGGACTGCAGACGCACGTCATATCTACTTCAACTACAACGAATACCACTCAGCAATATGGTGGCGGTGATCACCGGACATTGCACTTTCGGTCTCCATGCTGCAAGACTTGGGTTACCTTATAACGACTTCTGCAGAAGTTGTCAGAATTAGGAAGAGGAAGAAACTATTCTACACTTCTTTTGTAATTGTCCGGCACTTGGTGATCTATGGTGATCTATAGGTGAGAGATCGCTTGGTACCCTCTCCGGGCTATCAGTGAAGAACCTTTATTAGGGAAATCAGGTGGTTGATAAGACCGGACTTGCAAATTGCACCTCATGGCGACTCGACAACTGTTCCATGATGGTCTGCGTTAATTGACTCTCAACATCTTCTCCTTTTACTCCTCCAATTTGTTTAAATTTTCTCCTCTTGTCTACTAAATCTATAGAATTCCTTTCTTCTACTTCTATATCTCTCCTCTCTGTGTTTTCATTTTCTTTCAGGTACCACAAAGGGAACGATTATAGGACCCAAGTGAGCTGTACCAACCAAGGTTTTGAAAAATTTTAAATAAAAAAATCGTAAATAAGCAATCCAAAGAAGAAATTTGAAATGAAATATTAGAAAATAGACTGAGAAATTTTTTTTAAGAAATAATTTTAACAGATTTGGCTCTAAAAACTAAACTATCTTGAAATTTGCCTATTTCAAATCAGTCTCCACGCTTACCCATAATAATTACAACCGTTTAAGTTTTAATGATTAATCCTCACTTAGTTTTTATTCGAATCGAAAACAATTTTTTTAAGTTTTTAAAATTTCGCTCAAAAAAAGTTTTGAAATAAAATTTTTAAATTTTTAAAATGATTTTTTTGTTATCAATTTATGCCATTAGCTTTTCTGTTATAAAAGATGCCTTTTACCCTTCTCTGTGTAGTTTGGTAAGCATACAACGTGTTCTTTCCAAATAATGTTGCCCTAAAACCCCGAAAATATGCTGCATTTTTCACCATCAAGCATCACTTTTTAAACAGCATTTCTTGTTATTGTTTTTGAAGTTAGTTTGTGTTAATGAATGTTTTTATATTTTTTATTAAAAGTCTTAAAATGGAAGAAAAAAGTATAGTTTTAGAATATTTAGAAGCTGCATAAAAGAAAATTGTATAAAATTGTATTGTGATCGTTAAAAATTAAACACATTATGAGGGTATGGGTAACTTTTAATAAATGGTACAAAATATGTTGTTAACATTTTGTGTTAGAAAAGAAAACGATGTAAGATATATTATGTTATATTTAGTGAAATACAAATTTAACAAATTTTAATTGGATATATTAATTTTTTTTAAATATTTATGAAAATATTGCAACACGAAATTTCAAACAACATGTGCTACCTCTAAACGTTAACCGATTTCGCTCAACAATTTTAGTCCTGGGAGCAGCGAAAATCTGAAAAATTGCTAAATAAGGGGCACCTTAATGCATACATTTTTTAGGTTTGTGTGTGTGTAAGTCTGCGTTTTTTTTAGCACACTAAACAGACACAAATACATCTAAAATTGAAGAAAAAAAAAACAAAACAAAGCAGAACAAGTGTTGTGTACATGTGTTTTTAATTTTTATAAGTTTTCAAAAGTATAAACAAAATATTAACACCATTCTTTTCTTAACGCTTCGCTACGTTTCTTACTACACTTTATGAGGTTGTTGTAGTAGTTGATATTATTGTTGTTGTTATTGTTGTCCACAAGTAATGCTAGCAAGTCAGCCAACACCAAGTCAAGAGTCATTCATTTCTATCTAAATCAACAAACACAACACAACACGACACAACTCAACTCGACAAAAACAAAACAAATTTTCAAAAAAAAAAAAAAAAAAACAACCAACAAGATGCAAAAGCTCTTAAAGGCATTTGGCTTGTTAACAACACGTTATTTTGTTCGCAGCGGCTCTGTGTTGGGCTGTAGTGTTGTATTTATTCGTTGGCGTTTTAAATTTTTTTTTTTATATTTACGTTACGTCAGTAGTTTTTACACCTTGTAAAAGCAACAAAGAAATAGACAACTGCTTAAACACACACAGAAAAACATAAAACAAAACGGAATTGCAAACCCATTTCACTGGACTGGCCCCTAATGCCATGTTTAAGGAATGACTTAAAGTACTGGGATTGAGAGAGTGAATGAGTGTGTGTGTAACTGTGTACCATGAGCAATTAAATGCATTTGTGGTGTTTTCCATTTAAGGTAAAATGCACACACTCACACAAAAACAACATTTTCTACATATATGTATGTACATATTAGGGGGAACCTTATTTTGTAATTTTTAATGCTCTCAAGGTATAAAATTGGTCTTCGTCATCTAAAAATCAAATGCTGAGAATTTGAAAAAAACAGATAACTTCAAAGTAAAAATAATTTAAAAAGATTTTTTATATTTTTCTTACCCTAGATTTTCTTGAACGAAGTTTTTGTTTTGAATAACTTATATGTCATTTTGAAAGCAGTCATTTATTCTCATTTAGTTATTGAATATTATAATGTAAACAACAAAGTTTTTTTGCTTAGAAAATGTGGAATTTTGTGCCAACAAAGCGTCATATGTGGGAAGTTTTGCTTTACTTCTTTAATTTGAAAAAAAAAGTGCCGCTGAAGCACACGGATTGCTCACCGATGCTTATGGTGAATGTGTTCCATCGGTCTCAATATGTGACAGATGGTTTGTTTGGTTTAGGAGTGGTGATTTCAACACGGAAGACAAAGATCGCCCTGGTCAGCCAAAAAAGTTTGAAGAGCAAGAATTGGAGTTATTGCTGCATGAAGATTGTTGTCAAACTAAACAAGAGCTTGCAAAAAATCATTGGGAGCTACTCAAGCAGGAATTTCAAAATTTTTGCAGCAGCAGGATTCATTCCAAAGTTGGGAAATTGGGTACCATACGAATTGAAGCCGAGAGACCTTGAAAGACGATTTTGCTCGTCCGAAATGCTGAAAATTATTTTTGCACCGAATTATTACTTGTGTTGAAAAATGGATGCCTTACAATAACCCCATGTGTAAGAGGTCGCACGTAAAGCCAGTCGAATCGGCACGAAAGCCAAATATTCATGGCGCTAAGGAAATGGTCTGTATTTGGTGGGAGAAAAAGGGTTCAATATATTATGGGCCACTGAAATCTAGCCAGTCCATGACATGGAACCTGTACCGATTGCAACTGAGTCGTTTGAAGAGAGGATTTGGTGAAAAACGTCTTGAATATGCAGCATGAAACCGTAATATTTCATGACGACAATGCTCGGCCACATTTTGCAATACCTGTTAAATAGTATTTAGAATGAAGTGGTTGGGATGTTTTGCCTCATCCGTTTTATAGTCCAGACCTTGCCCCGTCTGACTACTATTTGTTTCGAACGATATAGAATGCTCTATACGCTTGACTTCAGAACTGAGTATTTGAAATTGGTATGATTCGTTTTTGGCCTCAAAAGATATACCCCCATATGCATAAACAGTTTATAAATTTATGAAAGGTTTATCAAACAAAATTTCCATACAAAATTTGTTTTATAAACCTTTGATAAATTTATAAACTGTTTATGCATATGGGGGTTAGTGTATTGGTCATAGTTAACAATACTTTGAATAAATTTATATGGTCAATTCACAGGGTCTCTTATCAGTCATATTGTCATAATGTCCTAATATATCACGACTCGGCGGCTCAACTTAACCGACTCTTAGGCATTCGGCGTTGGTCTCTGCTGGTTCGTTACGATAGCACAATAAACATAGCATAGAACATTTAGGACATTTTTTGCTTGAAAAGCAATAAAAACCATTGTGAAATATTAGGACATTATGACGTGATAAGAGACCTTGTGAATTGACCAATATTGTTTATATTGTACAAATGTTTCAAAATAGAAGCAAACTTTTAGAAAAAGTCCCACATTTTTAAGTCATTTGGTGTATTATGATATTTAGAACCGAAAAAAAATAATTTAATTTTTTGAAATTAAATTTTTGAAAATCTAAAATTAGTTATGAAATATTCATGAAATTTTATGATCTTCTTTTTATATGATTTTTTTTTTGTAGAAATTTTTTTTTTTAACATTTAATATTTGACCCAAAACTTGAAGTTTTAAATGAAACGTTAGCCAATTTTGCTCAAAAGTTGAGTATTTGATTTCTAGGAAAAATAAATTTAGACCTGGGAGCTTTGAAATTCGCAAAACTGCAAAATAAGAGGCAACCTAATGCACATACATACATACAACACACAGCAAAAGCAATTGCCGACAGAGTCAGAGTGGAAACAAAGTGGTAGAATGAAAATACACAACAAAATTAATTGTATGTCTGTATGTATGTATGTGTGTATTACACATACATATATTCATGCAATAAGCAACAAAATTTTTGTATCATGTGATACGCATTATTTTTACACAAACAACAAATGAAATCAAAAAAAAAAAAAAAAAAAAAGAAGCAAACAAAAAGGAAACAAAGATTGTATGAATATTTATTTGTTGGCTGCTATTAAGAGAATATTTAAGAGAGAACTAAAAGTGAAGTGTACTAACTGATGCTTCTGTTGTTGCTGCTGCTACCACTTCCACATCCACATCTACTTCTGTTAATGTTATGTATGCGTGCGTTTACATGTGAGTGTGTCCTTGTGTGCATAACGTCTGCTTCAAAAAGCTGTATCATGTGTAGTTATATGCAAATTGATTTGTTGCAACCACTAATAACTATTCACACACACACATTTATGCATAACTATTTAGCATATATATAAACACACACACATTGCTACATTGTTACATTTCAAATGTTGTTGTTGCTTTGCTCCAAAAGCAATTGTTTATTCACAACTAATAACTGTCTAATTACGGAACACAAATCATTAGATGGTTTGATTATGTTTTTGTTTGTATTTACATATAAATTATTGTCATTTGTTTATTATCAAAAAATTACATTTTGTTGTAATTTATACAAAAGTTTTTTTTTTTTTTGTTAAATGTGCATTTCAACATTTAATATAAAATAAAAATTCATGTTGTGTTATGTGGCGGATTCGTATATTTATTTATTTAAATAACTGAAGCCATTAAATTACTTATACGCCTTCATACACATTGATTGTTTCAATGATATGTAATACAATTTTAAAATATATATGTTTTCATAAGCCAGAATAGGCTAATATAGAATAATACAATTTAAGTATTTACATGGATTTATAATTTTATTTTTATGGAAAAATTAGTGAAAATTAAATAAATATGTAAAAAATTGACATTGATTAAATGCTACAATTTATATATCTCTACTTAGAAATAATTACAAAACTTTGATATTTGACAATGAATTTAATTGAAAGATGGATTATATTGTTTAGAATTAATAAGGCTTTCAAAAACATTATTCAAGTGATTGTCATTTTAAACACATTTTTGAAATTATCCAGCAAACATTTTGTGAATTTTGTTAATGCCAACTAGTTACCCCATACATTATTTTGTAATGAGTGGTGGTTACCCAACACATTATTTTATTTACTAGAGTTGGTAATGAGCTTTTGAATTTAGCACAGCTATCTAGTGTGTTTGAATAATAAACAAGACGTTAGTGGTTCGACACCAGTCATAGCCATTAATTTATGTTGAACAGTGAGTTAGCAGCTAGACTCTCAAACACAAGCAAATAATATATCGGTTCGATTTCCACACAAGGCAATATTTTTTCTGTTTTTTGGCTGCATATTCTTGTTGTGAATGTAACAATTTATACCTGTGCTGAATGTAAGTACATTTGTAAGCAGGACCCATTAATTTTTTCAAATCTCGAACAAAAATAACTAGTGTTTCAGTCAAATAATAAGTAAGTAGTTATCACGTTGCTCCAATATTACTTGCTGGCTTACTAGGTAAGTAACGTTTTTGACCTCAAAATTAAATATTAAAACAACTCTGGGATGTAAAAAAAAAGACTTGAACCTTTACTCTTCTGAATTTGATAATATTCGGCCGTACATTCCATGGCCGTACAAAATTTAAAGTTCTCCAGAATTTATAAATTGAAAGTAAATCTTATAATAATGTTGCAAACTGATCGCCAGATTTTATAATTATTGATTCATATTAAAGCTAATAAATAGCTGAAATTTGTTTCTCATCAAAACAGGATATACATTGGGTATATATTTAAAATGCGGGATTTATAATAGAAGGAGTATCTTTTGAACGCGAGTTTTGTTTATAATAACTTATCTGTCATTTTGAAGAGTACATATCTGTCATTTATTCTCACCTAGTTGTCCAACCTAGTTATGCGGGAAGTTTTGCTTTACTTCTTTAATTTGATAAAAAAAAGTGCCGCTGAAGCACATCGATTGCTCAACGAAGCTTATGGTGAATGTGTTCCATCAGTTTCAAAATTCGAGAGATGGTTTGTACCGTTCAAAAGTGGTGATTTTGACACGGAAGACAACGATCGCCCAGGCCAGCGAAAACAGTTTGAAGACAAAGAATTGGGATCATTTCTCCATGAAGATTGTTGACAAACTCATCAAGAGCTTGCAACATGATTGGGAACTACTCAAGCAGCAATTTAAAAACGTATTGCAAGCAGCAGGATTCATCAAAAAGCAGGGAAATTAGGTACCGTACGAATTAAAGCCTGAAAGATGATTTTGCGAAAAATAATTTTAGCACCGAATCATTACTTAAAATGAAAAGTTGATTCATTACAGTACCCGAAGCATAAGAGAATGTATGTGAAGCTCGGCCAACCAGCCGAATCAACACAAAAGCCAAATATCCATAGCGCTCAGGAAATTCTCTGTATTTTGTGGTACCAAAACGGTTCTATCTAATATGAGCTGCTGAAATCAGACCAGACCATGACAGGGAATCTGTACCAAACACCAATGATTCGTTTGAAGCGATCATTGACCGAGAAATGACCACATTATGCGGCCAGGCATGAATTCGAAATATTCCATTATGAAAACGCAATAACTGTTAAAAACAATTTAGAGAGAAGTGGTTGGGAAGTTTTTCTCCAACCGCTTTATAGTGCAGACCTACTATTTGTTTTGATCGATGTGGAACGCTCTCTCTGTGATACGCTTTGCTTTGGAGCAGAGTATCCGATACTGGTTTGATTCGTTCTTGACCTTAACAGATGAGCACTTTTTTTTGGCTCGGAATCCATATGTTGTCAGAATAAATTTATATTGTAAAAATGTTTCAAAATAAAAACTAAAAATTAAAAAAAAATCCCACATTTGTATGCTATACACTCAATAATTGGTCAATTCACAAGGTCTCCTATCATGTCATATTAACATAATGTCCTAATATTTCACGACTCAGCGTCTGGGATTAACCGACTCTTAGGCGTTCGGCGCTGGTTTCTGCTGGTTGGTTACAATAACACAATAAACATAGCATACAGAGTAGTATTATTTTAGGACATTTTTTTCTTGAAAGGTAATAAGAGCATTTTTAAACCATTGTGAAATATTAGGAAATTATGACAATATAACATGATAGGAGACATTGTGAATTGACCAAATATATATAATTGATCAATTCACAAGGTCTTTGTGATATTTCACAATGGTTTTTTATTGCTTTACAAGCAAAAAATGTCCTAAAATAATATTACTTTCTATGCTTTGTTTATTGAGTTGTCGTAACGAGACGGTTAAGCCAAGCCGCCGAGTCGTGATATATTAGGACATTATGAAAATATGACTGATAAGAGACCTTGTGAATTGACCAAATATATTACAATATTTTGATTTGGTATAATACAGATACATATAATTTATTATTTTTTAATATTATTTGCATCATTCATTATCATTCTACTTATATCACTTATTTTAAATTATATCTAAAATATCACCCAATAAAAAATAAACATTTGGGGTATTCAAACGGTCTGCTATTAAGTCATATTGTCATAATGTCCTTATATATGATGATAATTTAAACAAATTGTTGTTCTATTCAAACAAAAAAGTTCTAAACTAATAAGACTTTTTGAACTATTGGTCAATTCAGAAGGTCTCTTATCATGTCATATTGTCATAATGTCCGAATATTTCACAATGGCTTTTATTACTTTTCAAGCTAAAAATTTCCTAAAATAATACAACTTTCTATGCCATGTTTATTGTATTATCGTAACGAACCAGCAGAGACCAACACCGAATGCCTAAGAGTCGGTTAAGTCGAGCCGCCGAGTCGTGTTATATTAGGACATTATGACAATATGACTGATAAGAGACCTTGTGAATTGACCATATGTTTATTGTTTTGTCATAAAACAATAAAGCAAGTTGTTTTATTTTTACAGTTTGTGTCAGCAAGAAACCAACCAATTGTAGTAGATAATGTAAGAAAAGATAAAATCACTGTTTATTTGTGGTGTTTTGTTTAAGCTTTGATATTTTTACAAATAAAGCTTGAGTGTCTGTAATTCTCATTCACTCTATAGTTTTATTTGTATAATATCTTTAGTTTTTCTAAAGCCTTTTGGAAAAAGGTTTCCTGATGATCTGGCTTAAGCAACCAGTGAAATGCGCATAGGAACTAGCTTATCCCCCAACAATAAATTTCAGTGAATTTATCTATAAAATTGGGAATTTAGCATAAGAAAATCTTACTAACAGTTTTTTGTTGGAAGCACAACAACAATTTGTGTAAACTATCATAACATATTAGGACATTATGACAATATGACTTACTAGCAGAACATTTGAATCCCCCAATTATTAATTAATTTTAAAAATTTCGTTTACATGTCTGCTTAAGTTATAAGTAAAAATTCGTTTGAATGAAATTACAGTTTAACCGAAAGGTATTTCCATTTGGTTAGAAAATATAAATAAAAATCTTTTTAGACATTCAAAATAATACGATATTTTTAGGGAACAATTTAAGCTATCAACAAGTAAGAGAGCTATATTCGGCTGTGCCGAGTCTTATATACCCTTCACCAAATTATACCTTAAAATAAAATTTAAAAAATTTTTTTTAAATTTTTTTTTTGTCAAAATAGTTTTTTAAAAGTATTTTCCAATCTTTAAAAATTTTTTTTTTTTAATTTATTAGTGAAAAAAATTTATGACAAAAGAAAGTATTTTGCCATAAAAAATTCGGGTTAAAAAATATTTTTCCCGATTTTGACCCATTTTAGGTCCAACTTTGTATAGCCTTATATACATCGTTGCAATGGACTTTGAAATATCTATCATTAGGTATCCATATTGTCTATATTTATGACTTAGTAATCGAGATATAGATAAAAAATAGGCCAAAAATAGAGGTTGTCTCGGATTTTTGCTCATATCTCGGTTATTTATGGACGGATTTTGGTGATTTTAATTGATTTCAACAGACAGACAGACAGACAGACGGACATGGCTAAATCGACTCCGCTATCTATAAGGATTCAGAATATACATACTTTATAGGGTCCGAAAATTATATTGTGGAAATTACAAACGGAATGACAAATTTATATATACCCTTCTCACGAAGGTGAAGGGTATAATTAATAGTTTTTACATATTTATATTTACATTATGAGCTATTATAAAAAAAATAATATACAAAATTTAGGGATATGTCTTTTAAGAAATCTTTGACTAAAGGATACTATAAAAATTTATTATAATTTTTCCCTCGGTAAAGCGTTTGTAATGGTATACTCATTAAACTAAGGTCCCTATATACATTTTCGTTTTACTTATACTGAAAAAGCAAAATACGGTATTAATTCCACTTTCGAAAGGCCTGATAGACTCAGATTTATTTACTGTGCCATATAAGCATGTCCGTTCATGTCATAATAATATTCTGTTCTTTCGCTTTATTTAACCCTTTGACGACCACAGGGACATGGGTGTCCCAACACAAAAATATTGAATAACTAAATAACGAAAAATTGAATGGGTGCCATTTTAATTAGTTCGAAAGCGTGTCTCTTATTAATGTGTTTAGATTAAAACAAGTTCGGTTATAGCACTTATTTTTTATTGTCTTTGAAAATTGACAGTTTGTGTTCAAGGATTGTGACCAAGTCTTTTTAAGATTTTTTAAATTTTATATTGGGATATATATTAGACCTGGTAAGTGCATTTTTGTAACAAAAAGTTATAAAATCATTATTCATGTTCCGTTCATTAATATGTAGTCCATAAGCATGAGTATGTAGAACGAACATTTGCACTTTATGACCAAAATTCCATAAAATCCGATAAAATTGTTTTTATTTTAATTTCAAAATATATTTTCTTGGCGCTAACTGATTCATATTAAATAGAAAAAATGATTACTTTTATCCAAATAGTCTTATAGTCGTGAAAGGGTTAATTTCGCAATATTGACAAGAATCATTGCAACGAATCAGAGCCCGTTTGAGAGAAATCAAAAGAATTTCCAGTATTTTTATGAACAATTTTGTGTATGAAATTATTTGTATAGACTATCTACAACACAGCACCATGCTAAGATACTAACACTTAAATATTTTAATTTTGCTTCTCGGATGAAAAAAAAGTACTATTCAACGCTATCAGAGAAAACCAATGACATTTACATACTTTTAATGATTTTGTTTAGCTAACATCTGACAAAATCTTTGGAAATTATAACTCTAATTCTAATCAAAAAAACTATGAGTATAAAATTGGCAAACAATTGTGCATTGTCTTATAAATTTATATGTAGACAATTTTTAAAATTACTAATTATCTAATAACGATAACACAATAACTTAGTTGTTGTAATTCCTTACTTCAGAAAATAATAATAATTTGAAATTAATTTTAAAATTACACATTTATCATTTCAACAGTTGCTGCAATAATTTCTACTTTTTTTTAATAAAATGTCTTTTTTTTTTTTCCTAAACTTGCATGCAAGTGTTTGTATGTCTCTGCAAGTGTATGTATGTATGTAGATGTATATGCATGTATTTGTTTATCTGTTTTCTGTATATATTTTTTTCTTATTTTGTATTTGTTTTCATTTCACTGTGTAGTTGTTGCCTGTATCCCTAGAATACATACAACGACAAACATTCATGTTTTTTAATATCAATTTAGTCAAAGTTCAAAGATGAGAGCAACAAGAGCCAGTGCATCATCTTACCATATCCTTTACAACATAAAAACAACAACAACAACATCATCGACAACAACGACAGTGATACAATAAGAAAAAAAAAACGAATAACGGTTTATGAGGCAAAAAAAAAAAAAAACAAAAACGAAAACAACTTGTATAAAATTTATGAGAAATTTCATAAAAAAAAACCCCAAAACAAAGATGGCAAAAAAAAAAAAATAATAATAAAAATAAGAAATCTAAGACGACAAAAATCATGATGATGATGATGATGAGGAGGAGGCCGACAAATAGGACGATGATGACGATAAAGTATTACTTGTGTGAATTGTATGCATGCAACTGTAAGCTGTAATCTGCTGATAGTTTGACATTTAATTTTATACTGTGTGGCCCCCATGAGGCCGATGCATCAACTTGTCAGCAATTGTGATGACTTTGATGTAACTCTTGCCTGCTATAAGCGTACAAACCAACCAACCAACCAGCCAGCCATTCATTCATTTATACACACATACATGCTACTCTTGGATGAGGAAGTTTGTTCAGTTTGTTTTTCTTCTTGCCATATTTGTAAGCCTCGCAAAAAAAAAAAGAAAAAAAAAATCACACAAAAAAAAATTTTTGTTTGTGTTGAAATTGATATGAATATAAGAAAGTGGGTTAAACAAATTGAAGGCTAAAATGAACAAACGAATGTTGGAATGAACACTGGTCGCAAATAACAAGGAACGACAAACAAAAAAACAAATAGAAATAGGGAAAATAGGCAAAAAAAAAAAAGTAGACAATTTTAATAATAGACCAATATTGTTATTTGATAGTTGTTTTCTAATTGAATATACGTACGACTACGATCTACTTGTCAAACTTATTTGACATTTTCAATATGACATGCAAAATCTGTTTTGTACTAGTAAATCCAACTGAACGCAGTCAGTTTATATTGTTGAATTCTTCGTTAGACTTCAAAGAATGTCTTATAAATGTATAATTGAAGTTTATTTGTTTGAACTGCACAATAATTCGTAAAATAACTGCTGGCATTTTAAGCTCACACTCTCTCTCGCACACACACACATTCATTTATTTGTATACATTTAGTTTCCGGTTTAATTGTAGACATTGTACGTAATGCAAACATAATTGTGTAAATTAACTTGTAATGTAAATAGTGTCAATTTGTTTTTAAGCTGTTGGTCTTTTGGTTTGTCTTTTTTGGTGAATGTTTTAGCCTTTTTGTTTAATTATTCAGTTGAAGTTAATGCAAGTATATGGTGGTCTCAACTGATGTTGCTTTGTATTGTTATTTAAAAGGTAGGCCTTTTGATAAATCTTTGTAATAATTAATAAATATAACTAGCATTTGATTATCACAAAACAAACTTCAATATTATTGCCATTATAATTAGAGTAGAATCTATAAAACTTTTTGAATATCATGGACAGGAAATAATCTCAGATAAATTACTCTGATGATTCAGGAGCATTCAATGATGAGGATGATGACGATTTCTTCGCCTATGGTTAGTCTCATTACTGTGAATGATGATTAGTATGATTTACAGCTGACACATTTTAGTGTTATTCTGAATTGAATACTTGGTCTTGTCTTAGGACTGTATTTAACTTTTGCTTATTCCTTAGCTGACTCAGAAAAACTTCTTTATTGTACATAGAATGAAGGAGAATCTTTTAAATTTTTTGATTTTTGACACTCAAATAACTTCAAACTCTTTTTAAAATACGACTCAGGTGAGAATTCGAATAGTTTAAAGCTATGAGAACCAAACACATAGCCAGAGCATGAACATTAATCGGCTTTTTATACAAACACAACACAAACTGCAGCAAAACTCTCAACGAAGAGTTCAAAATTAAATTTGTGTTCGGTATAAAAATGGTATTAAAACAGCGAAAGGCATTGAGCTCTCAAATGAGCTCTCTTGTTTTTGTTTTCACATGTACGCAAGCACATACATTGTATAAAAACAATCAAAACCAGTCAGTCTCGCATGAGCATTGGTAGAAGCAGGTTGTTTTACGCTTTTCGCTTTTTATGCTTGTTTATTTCAGTTATTGTTTTTGTTTTTTTCTCAACTTTTTACTCAACTCATACAACTACAATATCTAAAAACAGTAGTGGTGTGAGTCTGCCTTTCGCTGTATTAAAATAATCCCAGCAAGACTTTGTGGATTTTGGTAATGGCAACTAGTTACTACATACACTACTGTGTAATGCATGGCCGTTGAGAAACTACTAAATTCTGGTTTTACGGTTTTAAGTTTCATAGTGTTAAGTTTCATAATGTTCTCGATGCTTTAATCCAAAGTTGTTTGGAAAATTAATAAAGAAAGTCGTTTTTGCTGAAATATTCAATGTAATCAATTTGTAATAACTTAATATTGGTTGTTATTTTGTCTTACTTTTTTATGATTACTATATTAGTTCATGAAATTGTTTTCCTTGAAAACACAATTTTATTTTATTAAATTTTCAAAATTTCAAAGAATACAGAAAACGTTATATTTAGACACACGGCTGTATGGAATAGGGTTAGCCAGCACCCCCTCCTCAGCACTCTTTTTTTGTAGATGTAAGTGTCACTTGCAAACATCATCATCTATTTAACTCATCAGTTTACAGAAATAGCATAAAGGACTTTTAGTAACAAAGCTTTCTTTGGTATTTTTTTTTTCTTCTGTTTTTACTGTGATTGAGTTAGACGAAGTTTACGAGATTTTTCAGCGTTGAATTCTTTGGCATTATTACTTGTTGTAATTTGCCTTAGTCAGATGTTAGCTAACAATGAAGTAATGGTTTGTTCTTGTATGTTCATGTTTTCTTCTATTTTGATTCTGTTTTTATTCCATTTTTAATATCTACATTTTCATTTGCGATATATATATATATATATATATATTCTATATTCTGGATCGTTATAGATAGCGAAGTCTGTATATTGAAATAGACTTTTCGTAGCCCCCAAATAACTTGCATACATGATTTATACATTAATATATCCGGCTCGGTTGCCAGAAGAGACAAATGGCTGAGTTATAAGGAAAAAACCAGGATAAGACAATATGTATTTAAGGCCAAAGTAGGTCGGATCTACAATTGGTCAAAATCGATAAAAATAATTTTTACCCTGAAATTTTTTTTCACAAAAAAAATTTTGTTATAATTTTTTTTTTTTTAAATAAATAAAAAAAAATTTTTTCCATAAATTCTTTTTCGCTAATAAAGTAAAAAACA
This sequence comes from Calliphora vomitoria, assembly GCA_942486065.2. Classification (NCBI taxonomy): domain Eukaryota; kingdom Metazoa; phylum Arthropoda; class Insecta; order Diptera; family Calliphoridae; genus Calliphora; species Calliphora vomitoria. The sequence continues at coordinate 11,343,228 of OW818031.2, read as the reverse complement.
TTACAAGAAAAAATAAATTAATTTTTTTTTTTCTTACATAAACATATTTAAAATTTTTATTTAAAGTATAATTTGGTGAAGGGTATATAAGATTCGACACAGCCGAATATAGCTCTCTTACTTGTTCAGTTACAACTGGACAGAAGAGCATGAAGCATGTATCACTGTGTCCAGTGTTTTATAAATATTACAATTTATTGGTCTTGTTTATTTTGTTTATATAAACATTTTTTGAGTATTCGATTAATCTACAATTATTGATCGAATAATTTTTTATTCAACATTTTTATTCGAATGACAACCGTAGTTATTTCTAGCTGCAACATTATGTACTAGTTCACTAGGTACTTTCTTCACTCTTTAAATTATTGGCATATTAGTGTAGTTCTTGGTAATACTGTTATACACAAAATTTTCAATATAAAAACTATTACACCGTATAGTTGGCGGTAAACAAACCTGTTAGGCAGACAATTTTCTACAGAAAAGACCGTTATACAGACAATTTCTATACACAAAATGTTCTATACAAAAACTGTTATACAGACAACTTTCCATCAAACAAACTGTTATATACAATATGTTCTACAGAAAAAAACTGTTATACACAAAATGTTCGATATAAAAACTATTAATTGGAAAATTTCTCATAGAAGAAACTGTTATATATAAAATTTCCCATCAAACAAACTGTTATACACAATATGTTCTTTAAAAACTATTATTCAGTCAATTTCCCATAGAAGAAACTGTTATACATACAATTTCTCATCGAATAAACTGTCATATACAATATGTTCTATAGAAAGAAAACTTATACGCAAAATTTTGTATAGAAATACTTTTGTAAAAAACTGTTATACAGACAATTTTTCACAGAAAAAACAGTTATACAGAAAATTTTCTAATGAAGAATAAACGAAACTGTTATATAGACAATTTTTCATAGAAATAACTATTATACAGTCAATTTTCCATAGAACAAACTGTTATACATACAATTTCCCATAGCATAAACTGTTATACATAGCACTTTCTATAGAAAAAAAACATTTTACACAAAATTTTCAATGAAAAAAACTGTTATACAGAGAATTTTCCGAAAGAAAAGTTTATACACAAAATTTTCTACGGTAAAACTATAGAAAAAACTGTTAAACTGACAATTTTTCATAGAAAAAACTGTTATACACAGCATTTTCTATAAAATAAACAGTTATACACAACATCTTCAATTTAGAAAACTGTTATACAGTCAATTTTCCATAGAACAAACTGTTATACATACAATTTCCCCTAGAATGAACTGTTATACATAGCACTCTCTATAGAAAAACATTTATATACAAAATTTTAAATTTAGAAAACTGTTATACGGACAATTTTCCGAAGAAAAAACGTTTATATACAAAATTTTCTATGGGAAAACTATAGAAAAAATGGTTATACACAAAAGTTTATATAGACAAAACTGTTATACAGAAAATTTTTCATAGAAAAAAAACTGTTATACAAAATAAACTGTTATACAGACAATTTTTCATAGAAAAAACTGTTATAAAGTCAATTTTCCATAGAAGAAACTGCTATAAAGTCAATTTCCCATAGCATGAACTGTTATACACAGCATTTTCTATAAAAAACAGTTATGAACAAAATTTTCAATTTAAAAAACTCTTATACAGTCAATTTTCCATAGAACAAACGGTTATACATACAATTTCCCGTAGCATGAACTGTTATACATAGCACTCTCTATAGAAAAAACATTTACGCACAAAATTTTCAATGAAAAAAACTGTTATACAGACAATTTTCCGAAGAAAAAACTTTTTTTCTATGGGAAAACTATAGAAAAAACTGTTATACACAAAACTTTATATAAAAAAACTGTTGTAAAAAACTGTTATACAGACAATTTTTCATAGAAAAAACGGTTATACAAAATAAACTGTTATACATAAAATTGTTCATATACAAAACTATTATACAGTCAATTTTCCATAGAATAAACTGTTATAAAGTCAATTTCTCATAGCATGAACTGTTATACAGAGCATTTTCTATAAAAAAAAACAGTTATACACAAAATTTTCAATTTAAAAAACTGTTATACAGCCAATTTTGCATAGAACAAACTGTTATACATACAATTTCCCATAGCATGAACTGTTATACATAGCACTCTCTATAGAAAAAACATTTATACACAAAATTTTCAATTTAAAAAACTGTTATACAGAAAATTTTCCGAAGAAAAAACGTTTATATACAAAATTTTCTATGGAAAAACTATAGAAAAAACTGTTGTAAAAAACTGTTATACAGACAACTTTTCATAGAAAAAACTGTTATACAAAATAAACTGTTATACAGACAATTCTTCATAGAAAAAACTATTATACAGTAAATTTTCCATACAAGAAACTGTTATAAAGTCAATTTCTCATAGCATGAACTGTTATACACAAAATTTTCAATTTAAAAAACTGTTATTCAGACAATTTTCCGAAGAAAAAACGTTTATATACAAAATTTTCTATGGGAAAACTATAGAAAAAACGGTTATACACAAAACTTTATATAGAAAAAAAGTGTTATACAGAAAATTTTTCATGAAAAAAAAATGTTATACAAAATAAACTGTTATACAGACAATTTTTCATTAAAAAAAAAGTTATACAGTCAATTTTCCATAGAAGAAACTGTTATAAAGTTAATTTCCCATAGCATGAACTGTTATACACAGCATTTTCTATAGAAAAAACAGTTATATACAAAATTTTCAATGGAAAAACTGTTATACACAAAACTTTTTATAGAAAAAACACTTAAGTCCTTTTTTTCATTGAAAAAACCGGCTACAGATAGCTTAAAGACTTTCCATTGATAAAACTGTTATACACAAATTATTGTCTAGCAAATATTTTGAGCTTTTCTTGAAATCCAATCAAAATTTAAGAAGATTATCACATTCAGCTTATTTATTCACGAAAACGAAGGAAAGGAAGTTTATCACTAACATGAACGGACAGGCTAATATAGAACAGCTAATCATTCGGAGTCTATATTAATGTGTAAATTTATATATTTAATTCAAATACAGTGAGGCCTCGATTATCCGTGATTCGATTAACCGACAACATCAATAATCCGGGAAAGAAAAAGAAAATGTTTTTGGATCGATTTAAATTTTTTTGCATCGATTAACCTTAATTACCTCCATTATCCGGGATTATAATTTTTTTCGATTATTTTTGAACAATCAAACACAATGTGAATAAAACGAAAAAGGGGAATTCCCGCGATCGCTTTGTAAGGCCAAAAGTTTTTGATATTGTCCCATCAATTTTCCGATAGCATTTGGCGTGAGGAGTGTTAGACATTATAAAAATCAAAGTGATTCTGTTATTGGCTTCGGAAACCAAAAAACTTTAAAAACTGCTGTTTAAGAATGGTTCCGGAAGGAACGATTTAAAGGAACTTCAATTTCTGGTTTAACAGTGAAGGAAAGTCTAAAATATTCCACTCAAAATTTAAGAAAAAAAAACGACATTGTATTCACAAACTTAATGCTGCAGGAGAAAAATATTCAGCTGATTAGCTGCTTTTTTTAGCAATTTTTGAAAAAAAAAAAAATGAAATGAATTCAAATCAATGAAAAAAATGGAGATAATGGAGAATGGAAAGTGTTTACTTGAGAGAAGTTTGGCTTGCCAAAATGAAAATTTCATAGAATGACACAAGGTCTCATTAGTTTGCGTTAATGCTGCTGGTACACACAAGTGCAAAGCATTATTGGAAAGATCTTTAATAAATGTCCATGAGATTGGTTTAACAATAACTTAGTACCAGAAGTGACTGAGAACTTTAAGAAAATCGGTCTAAATGATGATAGTAAAATCATTCTGCCATTGGACAACATACAGACGTGCATGATTACAATACTGAAAACGTTATTGTGAAATTTTTTCCAGCAAATTGGACGACTTTGATCCAACCGATGGATCAGTGAGAAATATGGAGCTTTAAATTTCATTATCGAAAAACTGTCATTATTAAAAACTACTAAAAATTGGTACTCAATTAAACGGGAAAATTGATTATCCATTGCGGATAATCGAGGTCTCACTGTAGTGTGAATTATTTGAAAGTCAAATGAGTAGCGAGTTGTACTACTCGATATTTCATATCAAAAAAGTACGATTGTATCAACTTTTTCATTACTGATTCATTACTTCATGAAAAAAGACACCAATTTTCCATTAAATCATTTATCTTTTTGGTTGACTCTGGTTTAAAGGCAGCCTCGTATACTTGTTGACTTGATTGTATGGATCAGAGGATCAGATCCCTAAATTTTCTATTAAATTCAAGAACATTTAAAATTCACTATTAAGATGGGCTCTAATGATTTGTATGTACGTATACTTTTTACAATGACTAGGGGTTGGAAGAATTTATATTTATTACCATTTATTTTGAAGTAATTCCTACTGCTCTGCGGTATTTTGTGAATATGAAATTATGCGTTAGTAATAAAGTTTGTGTAGCAGGAATTTCGTAGAATAGCAATACATACTTATTTGATATGTAATTGTAAATGTATATAAGTGCAGTTATTTTAAATACATATATGTATATAGAATTCTTATACAAATGTATAAGTATAAATACATGTACATATGTATGTATGTGTTTCTGTTTAAATGTTTTTATGTTTTTCTACAATAGCTGGTTGTTTTTCTATTCATGCTTTTTATATTTGTAATAACATTAGTAATTCTGCTGAAATTCAAGCAATTGTATACAAAACACTAAACTGCAGTACAACTGCAAGTACAGTCACATATAGTCAGTCAGACAGTAGATGCATACAGTCAGATAGTCACAAAGATAGGCAGACAGACTGACTGAACGACAGACAGTCTTAATAATTATGTACTACGTGCTAATGATTTGCCAGGCTATAGCAATTTCGATATAATCGAAATGATATGATGCGAAATAATTTTAATTACATTGCACAATCTGGACAGAAAGTCTAAATGCTGCAACACAGCAACGGTCATGTGCATAGAATCAATAATCAGCACCTGTAAACTGTCATTTAACATCTAAATACATACATACATACAATGTGGAACAATCTTTTAATCCACAACGAAGTTGCTGTGCCAAAAAACAAACAAACAAATACAAAAACAAAATTGTCTTCTTTTTCATTTTGTTTTGTAAGATGCAGGGTCATGGTAATGCAAATGAAATGAAATGAAAATTGCAGCAATTTTTTTGGTAAGAAGAACAATTTTCAAATTGACTTTAAATTGTATGCACTACTTGTTGGTGTTGTTGCTGTTGCTGTTGATGTCATTACACAAATTTAGACATTCACAAAAAATCTAATCACAAAATACTGTAATTATTTTAAATGGATTTTAATTCATTAATAGCAACACTCACTCGCTCTTAATAATGGACGTTTATCCATACAATATGCTTTTTAACCAATTAAAGTCATTTTCCAAATAAGAAAACTATTAATGGCTGTATGTTGCAGCATGTATTGTAAATGTATCGAATTTCCAAATTTTCTTTCATTAACATTTTGGACTTTGCACCTAAGTTGAATATGGCCAAAGAGGTTTTTTGTTTTAATTGAAACATTTTCGTTTTTTTCTTTTTTTCTCAATATTGTCAATGTTTTCTCTGCTTTATATTTCCTTGCTTGGATTTTGTTGTATCAATTTTTGTCGTTTGTTTTTTTTTTCTTATTGTTAAATGGGTCACTCTATATTATAACCTTAGGACAATGAATATAAGCAAAGAAAAAGTCATCATTCAAATTAAGAAAAGATTGTTGAAAGTTCAAAGTACAACATGATATGAATTTATTAGTTTCTTTTTTATTTTGTTCAAACAGTTGCGATGTGTGTTAAATATGGTTTATGGTAGCTGTGTTTTGTATAGAATAAATTTTGTTCATGACTTTTTGTCATTTCCCCTTTAAATATTTAAATATATACATACAGATTTCTTTGATTTGAAACTTAAATGAATATATTTAGTAATGATTTCTATTAAATGTGTTTATTTGGTATATTTGAATAAAATAAATTTGTTTAAAGTCAACATTTCCATCATTTAGTGTAAGCTATTGAGCAAATCAAAATATGCAGTTTCCTGCAAAGTGGCAACAAATGTTAGTTTATTGCTCTTTAAATAGGAAAACTATTAAAAGACTTCATTTAGAGAATTATTTTTTGTAACCATTAAAATAACACTGTGCAACAAACTGAGTCTTTTTGATTAAAACAGAATAGCGACCCTATAATTTTGAAAGGGCATGTTGAGTAGATCATTTTTGTGGAATAAACTTATAGTCCAGCTGGTCTGAGTTTTTTTTTTTTTTTACAGTGGGTCAAAGTTTTCTAAATGAAAACAAGTAAGAGTCCTATATTCGGCTATGCCAAATCTTATATACCCATCACCTTTGTTGTGGATGTATTAATTGCACACTTTCAGCGTATAGCATCCTAAATATATCAAGAAAACATTTAAAAGTTTTATATTTAATTGCTGACGAATAGATTATATTATAGAAGTTACAAAATAAATGACAATCTTATATACCCTTCTTTTAACTATAAATAGTCCTTAAGAAGCATGCATACACTAGGGTGGCCCTTAATAAACGTAAGTTGGATTTTTAACATCCCACCCCCCCAGTTTGGTGAACATTGGTAAAAAAAATCATCCTGAAAAAATTTTAGGTAAATTGGGTGGGGTTAAGATGCCCTCTGAAGTTTTAAGATGCATTTACAAGGGGAAAAATGCATTTTTTTCAGTTTTTGTAAAAATTTTGCCATTAAAAAATTACTTTTACAATTTAATTTAAAAGAATCGTTCTAATGAAACATAAAAAACAGAAATTGGTTAAAAAAATGTTAAAGTTATTAAAAATTCCCCAAGCCATTTACGTGTTTCAGGCTACTAGAACAAGAAATGTAGGAACAAAATTAACATATTTTGATAAATATTAAAATAAAAGCTCATTTTTACTTAAAATACATCCATATATATGAGTTTTTGTCTTCGTTAGATACCGTTAAGCTATTCGCAAGTATGACCAAAAAAAAATCGTTTTACCATATTATGGTACATAAAAAATATTTTTGTAATAAAAAGTACCAAAAAGAGGGATAAATTTGACCCTTATACATTAAAATTTTAGAAAAGTTCAAAATCCATTTGACATTTTTTAGAGGGACTACAATTTTATTTAAATTTAATTTCTGGGATATGAGATACAAAAAAATCCTTAAGCTCGGTTTTAGCTCGTTTTAAAGTACAAAAATCAAAAAGTACCACACACCTGTCCACTTATTATACAATTCACCATGAGTGGCTAGGGTATATACATATAAGTTTGTTATTCCGTTTGTAATTTCTACATTTTTCATTTGCGACCCCACAAAGTATATATATTCTGGATCGTTATATACAGCGAAGTCGATATAGCAATGTCCGTTGTCTGTATGTTGAAATCAACTTTCCGAAGCCCCCAAATAACTTATGGGTCGATTATGGATGACAACCGAACTTCAGTTGCGTTGTCAGTTGCCTAAATGGTATTACAGATGGCAACTGGCAGCTATCATTTCTATTGAAAAACTGGCAACCAGTTGCCCTCTGGCAACTGAAGTTCGGTTGCAATCCATAATCGACCCATTATAGACATAATTGATACATCAATATATTGGGAATTCTTTCGGCTCGCTTTTTAAAATCGAGAAAATCGGCCCACAAATGGCTGAGATATAACGGAAAAACCGGGACAACATCGATTTTTGGCCTATTTTTGATCTATATCTAGATTACTAAGTCATTAATATAGACAATATGGATATCTAATGATAGATATTTCAAAGTCCATTGCAACGATTTATATAAGGCTATAGTAATTTGAACCTACAATGGTTCAAAATCGGGAAAATTATTTTTTAACCCGAATACTTTTTTTACCACAAAAAATTCTTTTTATAAATTTATTTTCACTAATAAATTTAAAAAAAAAAATTTTAAAAATTAATAAAAAGATTGGAAAAAAATTTAAAAAAAAATTGAAAACAATTTTGAAAAAAAAAAATTTTTTTTAATTTTGAAAAAAAAATTTAAATTTTGAAAAAAAATTTTAAATTTTGAAAAACAATTTGAATTTTTTTTTTTTTTTTTTAATTTTGATTTGAAACAATTTGAAAAAAAAAAAAAATTAATTTTGAAAAACAATTTGAATTTTTTTTATTTTTTTTAATTTTGAAAAACAATTTTGAAAAAAAAAAAAAATTTAATTTTGTTTACCTAAAAATATTTAAAACTTTTATTTTAAAGTATAACTTGGTGAAGGGTATATAAGATTCGGCACAGTCGAATATAGCTCTCTTATTTGCTTTTTGCATAAGTTTGAATTTGGATTTTTGGTGCTACTTTTATTAGCTTCGGAGATATAGAGATACCAGATTTTACCCGTTTTTAACTATTTTTATCCCTTACAATTCGAATTTCCAAAAATCCCTTAATATTGGATCTACACATCGGAAGAGGTTCCCACATACACAATTTCAAGACATATTTTCAAAAGTTCAAAATTGGGAAAAATTTTTGAAAATCGGCTTCACGAATGAATCTAATTCAATGTTTTAGATGTGTCTAAAAACATCTTCACAAAATGAACTTTCTAATGAAATCATTTTTTAGCTCATCGGTTGGATGGTTTCAGAGTCTATAAGGGACATAGGTAGAAACATCATTTTTGTGTTTTATATATATAGAAGATTATGATAGCGAAAACGATATCATAATTGCCTGGAAAAACAATAAGGATACGCAAACGATATCATATGGGAAATTCCACGAGAATGACAACCACGACTGAACAAACAAAAAGACTTAAAACTTTTTTTCAAGATGATTTGAATAGGAGAAAATACTAAAATAGTACTATGTATTTAGAGCTTATTACAACATTTTAAGGGCAAAAATAATAGTTTAAACTGACTGTATTTAATTTTTTAATTTAATTGGTATATTTTAGATTAAGATTGTGGTGAAAACTAAGCTCCTAATAAGCATGTAGTATGAAATAAATTTGAGTCTGATAGTTTTTTTGCAATTATCCAATTGTTTATTGAAACCGAATATAAGTTTTCTATTTATTTTTTTAAGTTTCGGTATAAATATATTTACAGAATATATATTGTTTTACTATAAGAGAAAAATCTGTCACGTACGCTATGTCACGATATTAAATTTTATTTATTATAAAATCATCCAAAGATTTTTTTCAATATGACAGATTGTAAAGGTAAAATATTTTGTTTAGTGTAAGAAATTAAAAGAAAACATAACGCCTCTCACGAGTCGCAAATTTTCGCATATTTAAACATGTACCTCAAAATTACTTCCGTTTTATGTCACGTACGATATACCCTTATTTCGCTCGATATTTTGGACAACAATGTTTCAAAAGAACTTATTATTTTTTTTAAAATATAGTACCCTCTGAATGGAACATAAAGACCAATTTCTTTTTCAGATACTCTTATTTTTGCAAAATTTATTCCACTCTATAGGCGTACAAATGTCACGTACGATATGATAGTTTATATCATCTAGATGATATTGTTTTAATATCGTTTGGTGTATTGGGATAGTATTTCGTATTTTGAAAGTTACTAACATAGATCGGAAACCCTCTTTTGAAAAACCTAACTCAGTTGTCAAAAACCTAAGTGATAAGAATGTATTAGTTTAAAAAACACACGTATGTTTGATGATTTTAAGTAATTTTTGGTTTGAGTTTATGTCTAATAACTTTGTGTGCTAATAATAGATGCTTGTTGAGAATTTTTAAAGTCTTTATTTATTTAAATGTACATAAAATTGGAAATACATATTAACAAAGAAATTTCAATCACCTACTAATATGTAACATCAATAATCGATTAAAGATAATTTTATTGCTATAAACTCATGTAAAAATAAACACTATTAAATATAATAAAAAAAAAGAAGGTACCAAAAGAAGTATATAGGTATAACAAAAATATTGAAACCTTTTAACAACAAATGAAAAAAAAAAGAGAATTTTTATTGTTAATTGAAATTCAAATATTTGATGTTACAACATGAAAATGTTGATAACAAAATTAAAAAAAGAAATCTACACAAAATGAAAGTAAAATTGTTGTATGTAAATATACAAAAGTACTAACTTACACACACATAAGAAAGGTATGCTAGAGATACCAATTCATATATAAAAAAAAAAAATTAACAAAAAAGCAAAAGAAAAAACTGATGCCTCTACTCTTACATACCTTTACATATCTATATATATACATACTTACATATGTATATGTAGGTAGTTATAAATGTCTGTCGGTTTGTGTTTGTGCAAACCTTCATAAAGTTGTATTAAATGAAAAAAAAAGAAGAAAAAAAAACACTCATATACAAATAAAATTTCTTCTTTGAGCTCCTTTAAATTTGCACTTATGTATAGAAATAAATGTGTGTGTGGGTGTGTGTGTTAGCGTTTGTTTGTATGATTGCATGAGTTTGGGTAAATGTTTATATGGTTTAAACATGACAAAATAAAAAGTCATTTTTCATATCTTATAATTTTTTTCCTCCTCTTTTAAGTGGTGGCAAGTGGCAAATAAAAAAAATATATATATAATAAAATCACTTATTTACATGAAATAATATCCTTGTATGTGTTGGTGTGTCTATCTATACAGATGAGTGCGTAACTTTAGTAGCATAATGAAACAAATCTGCTTCAATTTTTAATGAGTTTTATATATGAATTATAAGAATGACCACACTTTTGAAAACTGAAATGTTTTTTAAATTTGCCATACTAAATACTAAACTGCCAATAAATTAAAATTTAATTTTTTTAACATTTTCCTTTAATTTCACTAGTATTTTAGTAACAGCTATAGATACATATAAGTTATAGCTATTTGTGTCCAATATCTCCGAAATTTGAGCACATGCACAGTTGTATTATTCAGATATAACAACATTGTTTAAAAATACACTGCTTTTATCTTTATATTTATAAAGGCTCTTTCAAGATATTTCAGATTTTCTCTAAAAAGTCGGGTTAAAAAATAATTTTCCAGAAATTGGAAAGGTCTTTGAAATTTGCAATTTAGGGACACAGCCCCTTGAAAGTGTGCGACACCGATTAATATGTATCATACACGCAGAAAATGTAGTTGTGCATGGTCACTGTAACCACTTCAACATTTGTGCATGTTTACTGTAATAATATGGTTAATTTACGATTCACATGATTGTAGCAACCATATATATGGTTCGCTATCTTTCATTTAGAAATTCTAAATATTGCTAAATTTTACCTTAACCTTCACCATTTAAGGGTTAAAGTTGTACGATTTTAGTATAACTTTCAGAGTATATTTGAAATGATCTGAACTATAAGACTCTTTATAGGTTTTACTTAAAATTCGTAACAGTAAGGAAATTGCTCTCATTCAGCAAAATATGGCCAAAAAAATATTTTTTTCCGAAAATCACTAAATTTAAATCGTAGGTACGGAAAAACAGTAAGAGGTATTGACATAACTTTTTCATATTTTTATTCTCTATTATGATCTCAATAAATCCCAATGTGATGATCAAAAAATTCTGAAATTTTTTTAACAAAATTTTTAAAAATTTGAAAATGGAGATTCGAAACTGCTGTTAAAAAAAATAAATTTTTTTTAACGGTATTCTACAAAGACAAAAACTCATACGAATGTAAAAACGGATACATTTTAAGTAAAAATGAACTTTTATTTTAATATTTCTTAAAATATGTTAATTTTGTTCCTACATTTCTTGTTCAAGTGGCCTGGACACGTTAATAATCTGGAGAATTTTTAATAACTTTAACATTTTTTAACCAATTTTTGTCTTTTATATCTCGTTAGAACGACAATTACGTATACATTTCGATTCTTATACATTCGATTTCAAAAATAATTATTTAGTAGCAAAATTTTTACAAAAACTGAAAAATATGCATTTTTTCCGAATTTTAACGCTAATATGAAAGGAGATATAGTTTTAATCTGAAAAAGATTTTTTTGACTGTAATTTTCATTAATATAAAGAAATCTACATATTTATGTAACATAATGCAGAAAGTAAAGGAGTTTTACAAATTTATTTCATATAAATAGTAAAATTTTGCATATACAGTGGTGGCCATGAGGTTAGCACACTAGCTACTTGCTATTTTTAAACGCAAATATTTCCTATATTTCTTAATTTTTTTATGATATCTTTTGCATGCGTGTTACTTGTCCTTCTAAGATCACGTCCCATCATGTCCAGCATTATTCCTTTATATATATTTTGCGTTTTTCTATCCAGAATAGAATAACCTCAAAAAAACACTGGACAGTATTTTAGCACAAAATAAAAAAGTTTATTCATATTAAAAAAGTAACAAAACAAAAAAAACTTATTTCACTAAAAACTTAGTACTTAGTTTTTGATCACAGCTGCTAGTCTCCTTGGCATACTTTCTACAAGGGCCATACAGCGATCCACTGAAATATCATTCCAAGCTTTTTCTACCTCTTTCCATAAATCGGCCAAATTTTTAGGCTTTTCTCTTATTACATGCTGCTCCACATCATTCCAAAGGTTCTCAATAGGATTGAGATCCGGAGATTGGGCTGGCCATTTTAACACATCGATATTGTTCGATTCCAAGCAACACCTCACTAAGCGTGAGGTGTGTTTTGGATCATTATCTTGCATAAATCGCCACCTAAGTGGCATGTTGTCCTCTGCATAAGGTATCATTGTATTTAGAAGTATATTCTGGTATACATACTGGTCCATACGAGTATCAATCTTTTTTATAGGACCAACACCATACCCAGAAAATGCTGCCCACACCATCACATTACCCCCACCGTGTTTTATTGTTTTACTGGTGTACTTTGGATTATGTTGCATGTTCGGAGGACGCCATACATACCTCTTACCATCCGATCCGAATCTACAAAATTTAGATTCATCACTCCAAAGGACATTTTTCCAAAAAATTAACGGATTTTCCAAATGCTCACGAGCAAAGGACAACCGAGCTTGTATGTTCTTTTTTGAAACATGTGGCTTATGCTGAGAAATGCATCCACGTAAATTTTTTTCATTAAGTCTTCTTCTTATCGTTCTGCTGGACACGTTGATACCATATTTTCCTGAAATTTCTCTCTGGATTACGGTGGAGCTCTTAAATGGATCTTCGGCAGAGGCTCTGTATATTAAAGAGTCCTCTTTACGTGAAGTTTTTCTGGGCCGAGGAGCCTGAGTAACATTTTTAGATGTTTTATATTTCTGAATATGTCTTAATGCATTATAAACCATCTTCCTGGAGCATTCCAAAGTATAAGCAATCTCACTTATACTTGTTCCTCTCGAGTTCATTTGTTGAATAATCTTTCGTTGTTCCTCTGTACACCACTTTTTTTTAGCCATATCTAAATAATGTTTATTAAGTCAGTTTGTCTTCCTCATTGATTAAATAATACCTAAACTTACCAATTAATATTTATACCCTCAAAAAACTTTTAAAAAATTTAATTATACTTATATGTGCTAAAATTGTGTCCAGCTTATTTTACATATTACTGCACTAAAATGCAAATTTGAAAGAGAATAGCGATAGAATGCAAAAAAAAAGTAACGGGACTTATTGATCACACCATAAACAACACTAATTACCAAAAACTCTAGTTTATAATTGCAATGAAATGAAATAATTTGCTTTAGAAAACAGCAAGTATGAAGTGTGCTAACCTGATGGCCACCACTGTATCTGACCTTTGACCTCAATGGGCGTCCCGAAATCGTTGTCCGATTTGGCACAAATTTTCAGTACTTATCTTTTAGACTTAGTGTCAGAATATTCCACCCTGTAACCTTCAAAAATCGAACTCAAATTTGTTTCTCATACAACGGATTGTCACTCTAATATACATGTTTACTGTAACCATATAACCATAACCATATACTGATAAAATCACGTGAATCTTAAATTAACCATATTATTGTTACCACAATCATATTATAGTTACCGTTACTATAATATTGTTAAAAATTTTGAAATGGTTATAGTAAACATGCACAACTATATTATTTTTCTGGGTGTATAAATCGTTACTTTAATATAGAAAGGTCGTGCTTTTTTTAAGTCGAGATTTTTGGCTAAATATGATATATGAGCGGACTATTTATCGAAATAAACGAAAATCTGGACTTTAAAAAAAAAAAAACACGAGTTAGGGCCTTTCTATATTAAGGTAACGATATATTTATCAGAGGTAAACATTTTAATGGGACATAAAAAGTATCACTAGAACCAAAAAAAAATTTTTTTTCAAAAACAGTTTTTCAAAAAACAGTTTCTATTTCTTCCATTTCTGAGATCAATGAAAGGTTCGAATAATAACATTCTCATGGCTATTTATATGGGTTATCTGAAGGATTTTGAATTCTATTTCTAGCAATACATGAACAGAAAAACATATTCTCCGCTATATAAACGGATCCAGAAAATGTAACTATGGACAGAGATCGAAAAATTCTTAACACACGTTTTTCATTAAATTTGATTTTTTTTTTTTTTTTTTGATCAAGTTACCTTTGTAAAGCATGTCAGTTATTATGTTTAATGTCAATTATGTTCATTTGTTGTTAATCTGATTAAAATGAGTGACCAGAAAAAAGTGTGTACTAAAATTATTAAATATTTTCAACAAAACCCAACATGGTCCTACAAAAAGTTGGCCAAACAATCAAAGGTCTGCCGTGAAACTGATTCCAATCTTATTAAATAGTATCGAGAGAACTTGTCCGTTGATATAAAATCTGGTTCATGTAGAAGGGATGGTCCACATAATGTTTCTAAAGCCAAAAAATAGGAAGCATTTTCAAAAGAGTTCCCAACAAATCCGGTAGGAAAGCAGCCCGGTTAGGTCAGTACTCGGACTATTTGGTACGAAAAGTTAAAGCCAATGCAGGTTTAAAAACATACAAGGCTCAAAAAGTTCCTGACAGAAATGCTGATAAAAATTTAGAGGCCAAAGACAGAGCACGGAAATTGAAGTCAATTTGTATACAAAAAATAAACCTGCTGCATAATGAATGACGAAATGTACGTATGGAAAATTTTTCGCAGCTTCTGGGTCAATTTTTTGTGTTGCAGATGCTTGAGGGAATGTTGAAGAAAAGTTTAGGACCAAAAAGCAGACAAAATTTCCCAAAAAGTTCTTGGTATGCCAAACAATATGCAGTTGCGACAAATGAAGCCAAACATTTGTTACGAAGGGCTTTATAAATACCGAAATTTACATCAAGTAATGTTTACAAACAAGGATGCTTCCATTCATAAGACTTCTTAGTATGTCCACTTATTTTTGGCCTGATTTGGCACCCTGTCACTATGTTAAGAAAGGTCTTGAGTGGTAAAAGAACAATAATGTGGTATTTGTACCAAGAGAGGCAAATCCTCCAAACTGCCTGGAGCTAAGGCCATTGGAGAGATATTGGGCTCTTGTTAAAAAAGAATTGAAGAGCACAAAAAAGGTGTCCAAAAGTGTGAAAGATTTTAATCGGAGATAACCTGTTCGAACAAAGTGACAGAAATCACTATAAAAACCATAATGGAAGGGTTTTCGGAAAAGGTTCAAAATTTCATCATTAGTGATTTGAACTATAAAAATAATTTTTTTTGTAAATTGTAGCAATAATTTCAATCAGATAAAAAAAAGATAAAAACTGTAGGTTTAGTGGTTTCATTTTTATTAACATATATGTATGTTAAAAATTGTTCGATCTCAGTCCTTATACACAGAGAAGACAGATTCGTAGTAGCAAACGAATTTATTGCCAATCGAATGATTCGGTTGCACACATAGAATTTTTCGGTTCAATCAGCAAAAAGTCAGAAGAATTTTTGTTGAAGCAACCAAACATTTCTAAAATTTCGTAGCCACAACCGTGAATTTTGGTCACTAAGGCACAATCATTCGATTGCTGCTACGAATCTGTTATCTCTCCGTACTTTATAAGGTCGCAAATGAGTATTGTAGAAATTGCAAGCTTTTAGAATCAGACTAAAGAATTTTATAGTTTCCCCAAAATTCACAATGTTCAAACAGTAAAAAAGGAAAGTGGTAATAAATCTGTTTCTTCTGAACTACTGGTTCGATTGCAAAATAATGTATAAGAACAAGGCCAATGAGGCCAAGAACGAATCAAGCCAATTTCGGATACTCTGTTCCAAAGAGAGCGTTCTGCTTCGATCGAAACAAAAAGTAGTCGGACGGGGCAAAGTCTGAACTATAAAGCGGGTGAGAAAAAACTTCCCAACCACTTTATTTCCAATAATTTTCAACAGGTATTGTAACATGGGTTCGAGTGTTGTCATTTTGGAATATTACAGTTTCATGTCCGCATATTTTAGGCGTTTTTCGGCCAATGATCGCTTCAAATGAATCAGTTGTGTTCGGTATAGGTTCTCTTTGATGGTCTGGCTAGATTTCAACAGCTCATAATAGATAGGACCCTTTTGCTCCCATCCAAATATAGAGCATTACATTAGCGCCTTGGATATTTGGCTTTATTAGTGATTCGGCTTCACATACAATTTGCCTGCTTTTGGATGAATCTTGCTGCTTACAAGCATTTTGAAATTGCATTTTAAAGTGCTGCAGTGTCACTTTTTTCAAATTAAAGAAATAAAGCAAAACTTCTCTTGTATTACGCTTTGTTGGTACAAAATTCGACATTAATGGCAATTAATTGCTCACAACTGTAATCCAACTTGTTAAACATGTGTAACAATAGTCGTCTGCCAAAATCCAGCCAACCAACCAACCATACAACAACGATCTTTTAAACGACAATCTACTTCTGCTCTACAAGGTAAACTCACTTACACACATACACACAAACATGTGTAAATATACACACACACACACATTCATATAGACATTAACACAAACACGAAACAAAATGAAACGTTTTAACTTTAAATTAACATTTCTCTAGAGACTTGATAAACAGTTTTATTCCTCCTGATTTTTTCCTTTATTTTCTATACATGTAACATGAAAATGAAAATGTAGAAAAATAAATACATACCTACCGACATACCGACATACATAAGTACATACAAATACATACAATAAATAAATTAATGAATAAAAATCTTGACGAATTTTAAATTAATGTAACTCATGTATAATTTAAAGCCAACAAAATACACACACACTCCCAATCAAACTGACAGACAAAAGAAAAAAAAAAAAAAAGAAACGAAGGAGAAAGTGATAGATAGTAAGATTAACGATGTTGTTAGAAAACATTAGGATACATTTAACAATTACCAAAATTACCAAAACTAACACAAATCTTTGCTATATTCATATGTATATTTACTAGGGTTTGTGTGGTAAATTTTTAATATAAGTAGAGCAGCATTTGAAAAATTTAATAAAATTAACAAAATCTCATTTCATTGGATGTTTGTTGGTGGTTTTTATTGCAAAGAACAAACAACTCCATTATTTATAGAACATGATTTCTTTGAAGTGGCTACCTCGGCAGGCCTCGTAGAGAGCATCCCTTCAAACCCATTTCCAAGAACTTTTTAACAATTTCTGGCTGTATCTTATGAAAGGCTTGAATAATATTAGTGTTAATGCTTCGGCTTATCTACATAACATATTTTTGTAATGACATTCAACAGATACATGTAACATGGTTAAATCGCAGCTCCATGGTGGACAACATGATGAAGAAAAGAAAGACTTTCTCCGTATCACTCGGGCTTTGCCCGACACACACTGGCAACTGGTCCGATTCCAAAATAATTCGTACGAACGAATAAATTGTAAAATTAAGTTTGTGACCACCTTATTAGAAAACAAGGTGAGATACAGGGTGTCAAATTCGATCATCTCTGGTTTGTGAAAATTTGTAGAGCTCGTGACAGGTTTAAATGAATTCCACTTTTTTATAAAGCAAATAGGAAAATTCTGTTAATTTTTCTTATTTATCTCTTTACGTTAAAAGACAATTAAAGGCTTTATTTTCTAAATCCCTGCGCCAAGTGCTACAGATACAAATTCTTTTGTTTTTAAAAGCCAAAGCAATATATACAAATTCTGGCATTGATTTGATTATTTATTTGTATTGATAATTTATATGTTTCCCATGTAAGCTATCACTAGTCTCCGGAACTTAGAAAATAAGGCCTTAAGTTTTAATTTTAGAATTTTCTAAATTTACCATGACTTTATTTATCCCAATTTCTTCCAATAAACTCCAGACTAACATGAAAAATTGATCTCAAATCGTCTAGTCGTGAAAGAACTATGTTTACCATAACCATTTCAACATTTTTATAAGTTTTTTTTAACAACAAATTGCGGTAACCATAATATGTTTAAGCTACCAATCACATCATAGTAGCAATCATATATATGATTGTTGTAAATAAATATAGGATTATTGCAATCATGTTCATGATGAATCATTATATCATAATATGTTGTTCTTAGAGTATGATAACCAGGACAACCAAAAATTTGTTCTAAAAAAGTGTTTTATACGCATAAAATATGCACTTAAAAACAAAAAATATGCTCTTAAAATATAAAAAAATGCACTTAAAAATATATGGTTTTTTGTTTGTTATCAAAGTATTATTAAAAAATTTTATATAAGAAGTAAATAAAATAGTAAGCTCATAAATTAACATTGATTGGCACTACATGAAAGTAGTTTGATTCAATTAATTTTATTATATTTAGCAATAAATTACTTTTATGAAATTGTACTTGAATTTAAATATAGCTGTTTTAACGGCTGGTTAAAAGTTGCATAATGACCCTAAACAACAGTGCTTCAAACTTGGGTATTATTAACATTGCTGTATAACATACAACATTGAATAAAAGCTTTGAGTTAAGCATTGTTTGTAAGTATGGTAACACCAAATGATTAATGAATAACATCGAAAGCACTAGAATTCGAATATTCTAGTTTTAAGCAGTGTTTAAAAAGCTACGATAACTAAAAATTTTTAACTATTGCTACAACTACTGCTTCAGAAAATTTTCTATATCGGTAGCAATAGCATTTGTCTTTTTTTCGTTTTCTTGTTTTTTCTATAACTACTGCTACCTTCAAAAAATAAAACTCTAAACAGAGCAGTAGTAATAAAACATGAATTGTAAATAGAGTAGTACCATAAAAATACAAAAAAAAAATCATTACTACTGCTCTACATCAAGTTTTAATTTTTATTATTTAGAAGTAGCAGTAAGGTAGCAATAAGGTAGTAGAAGAAGTAGCAGTTAAGTAGCAGTTAAAGTAGCAGTTGAGGTAGCAATAGAAGTAGTCAAAAAAGAAAATTTTCAGCCATAACACCAAAAATGCCAGAAATACATTGTGTGTTGTTTTTGTTTTGAGAGTGTTTGAAGAAATAATTCGTTTTTATTCGTATCAGATGTTCGTGTTGCTAACAGAAAGATCGTATTTTCTGTGTGTACAAAGTTACCATCCACACAAACAAGTTATTTCTTACGTTGCCATATTATTTGCAGGGGAAATATTAATTGTAGAACATTAATATTTCCCCTGCAAAATGAATTTTCGAACACTTGTAGCTTCAACACTACTATAAACCAACTTTAAGGTATTCTTTTTACATTTTATCTGGAAAAAAGGGAATTTTAAAGATAATTTTTTTATAAATTTGCAATAATAGACGATACTATTGCAATTGACAAACGTAATTTTAACTCCGCATATATAATAATATATGATTTTGTTTCAAATTCCTCCGGCAGTGAGCTATATGAGGTTCGCAAGTGAGTTTGATTGCCATTTTTGTCATTTTCTTTTAACCTGTAACGAAATATAGTAATAAAATGTGAAAACATTGTGGAAGGAGGTCCACACATTCTAATATACCCATTCCGGAATTAAAAATATCTGTTTCCTTATATAAATTCATTAAATTTTGTTAAAAATTAACAAAATGACAATAAAAATAAATTAATAAAACAAATTATAAAACAGTGATGTTTATTTTATCACAGAATATTCGTCATTCGAATACTTTTAATAATAATTGAAATAAAATATATAAAAACGTTTGTATATTAATACATTTTAGCTTAATATAAATTTACTAGAATCAGATATACATTTTTTATCTAAAAATTAGTTTTTATCTTCAAAAAGGTATTAATAATAAAAACAAACAATTAAAAAAAGAGAATTAACGAATATTTTATCCTAATTGCAAGCAACACTAACAACGAAAAAGGGGAAATAACTGAGAAGCATTGCCAGATTAGACAAAAAACAGTACATTACTTATTGTGGCTTTAACAAACGTTTATGAATAAAATACCTTTATTAAAGGTTTATAAAGCTAAAGTGTTTGTTAACAAATTTGTGTTTTAAATCTACAATAAGGTTTTATTATGAATTAGACCGATAGAATATAAAGCAGAAGAGTGGCGTTTGCTTATCAATGATTCGAAAGTTAGTTTAAAAAAGGAAATGTCCTACACTGCGACAAGTAAATATGGAAAATACTTCTTAGTCCAGCCTGATAATATAGTTTTACCACATTTACACATAAAGCTTGAACTCATGAAAAACTTCGTGAATGCTATAGATTACAGTGGTGATGGATTTTTATATTTGAAAGAAAAATTTCGTAAACTGAGTGATGCAAAAATTAAAGAAGGCAATATTTAAAGAAAAACTTACTGATTGAGAAGAATCAGCCTGGGAATCCTTAATAAAAGTGACTTTAAATTTTCTATGAAATCACCGATCAAGCGACTATAAATGTATTCTCACGGTGCTGTAATCTACTTATAAGGATTTGGGCTGTAACATGTCGTTAAAAAAACATTTCCAACATTCACATTTGGGAGCCGTCAGCAATGAACACTGTGAAAGATTCTACCAATACATAGAATGATAGAAAATCTATATAAGGGCCAATGGGGTACATGAATGCTTGCGGACTACTATAGGACATTACAAAGAGACATGCCTTTAGCAAAATACAGAAGAAAATCATAAAAATACATTCACGTATATATTACATTATAACAAAATTAAGTCATTTTGTTGATAAAAACTGAGATTTTCTAACATAGAATAAAATCAAATTGAGAAGGAACTATTCGTATTCAAAACATTCTAATTATATTTCTATTATCCTTATCCTTGTTCCAAGTATAACAATACAAAAGTTTTCTTATTACATTAAAAAAGTGTTGTTTTGTTGACCAGTGTAATTGAACCTTAACAAAATAGTAAAATATAGAAATGAAAAAATTACAATGAACTAACAAATCGATGTCAAAATTCTTAAAATTGAAACGGATAAATAATTAACTCATATATTTATACGACGCACAGCAAAAAATATCATATTGTATATATTTGGTTGCCAAAATTTTAATTTTTAACAACAAATAAAGAAAAAAAATTGCTGCCGAGATACCGAAAGTAGTTTTGTAATAGGTATGCATTAGAGCGTACCACCTTACAAGCAAAACAACCTCTAGTATAAAGTATTTTTGTAAGGCAGTTCGAAAAATTTGTATTTATTTTTTTTTTGCCGAACGTAGAGGTCGCCTTTTTACATTTTTCGTTATATCTTTGCCATTTACAGTCGGATCTTAAAGTATGATATTTCAGAAAATTAAAGCTCGCCAGTAATCAATAAACTTTTCCTAACGAAGTAATTCGATATCTCCAGGACAAACACTTTAAAATTTACACCGAAAAGATGATTATAAACAGTTCTGTTTTAAAATGTACGCAGAGAAAACAGATTCGAGATACCAATCGAATGATTCTACCTTAGTGACCGAATTTTACAGTTGTGGCTACAAAATTTTGGAAGGGGATAACAAAAGTTTGGTTGCTTCAACCGAAATTCTTCTTTATCAACTGACTTTGTGTTGATAGAACCGAAAAATTCTATGTGTGCAACCGAATCATTCGATTGGCAACAAATTCGGTTGCTATCACGAATCAGTTTTCTCTGTGTATATGGGAACTATGACTATTTTACTTGAATTCCAACATTTTTAAGAAATCTAGTTAATATGATTTTAAGAAGTGGGCCTTATATGGAAGCTATGACTAATTATGGACCGACCATGATAAAATTTGGTGGTGCGAGTTCGGCTTATATAAAACTTATTTGTGCTGAATTTGGGTTGAATATCTATATAACTAAGATATTTATGAGAGCTTAACTATTTTCAGATAGGGCAATTATATGGGAGCTATAAGAAATAATGGACCGATTCTAACCAAATTCAATAGACTTCGTCATTGGAGCTTTAGAAAAGATTGTACCAAATTTTGTCAATTTATCTTTGACAAAACTACACGATTTCGTTACATCAATACACGATTTCGTATATCCGACGGTAAATGCAGACTGTTCTGCAGGTATTATCGAATACTTCGTTAGTAAAAGTTTAATGATTTATTGCAAGGTTCAATTTTCTGACATTAGGGTGGTAGAAACAAAGATCTGGTGGATAAATACTAGAACGGGATACTTCAGGTCAATGACCCTTAAAGCCAAACAAAAACATTGATATATCATATTTTAGGATCCGACTGTAAATGGCAAATATATAACGAAAAATGTAAAAAGGCAAACAAAAATAAAAAAAATGTTTATAACTGCCTTGCAGAACTACATTATATTAAGTAGAGTTTCCAAAAAATCGAAGAATTTCAAAACTGCGGTTTCGGTTTTAAAAAATTGAAAACCGATCGGTTTCGGTTCGGTTTTGTGATCATTTATTAACTTTTAAATCAGTTGATAATATAAGAAATGCTATACAAATTTAAAGTTCACACTTGACGAGTATTCAAGAGGATAAAAGATAATTGGTACTTTTTCTTATTATAATGAAGCTATAAGCAGGAAATTAAACACTCATGATCCTGACTGAGTTAAAATATAAAAAAGGGACTTGCAGGTACTTTTTCCAACTAATAGTACTTTTTGAATATTTTATAACGATGGACCTTGGAACACGAAATTAAGCGTTCATGGTTTAGTGAACGCGAATTCAAAAGGGATAATTAATGTTACTATTTCTTTATTGTAAAGTAACTTTTTGAATATTTTATAATAATAAACCTTAAAATTGAAAATTAGACACAAATGATTCTGAATGGTACCTTTCTTCTGTATTTTCTATAATAATGGACACAGAAATATGAAATTAGACATTCATGATAAAAATAACTAAGACTAAGACAAAATGTTGCATTATTATTTTTTTTTTAAATTAAATAAATAAACAGTCCCTTGCCTAGCCAGGGAAATGTAGCCTGCTACATCATCTGAAGCAATTATTGTAATACAATTTAAAAAATTTTAACAAATCTTAAGATATTTTTACCGATCTGTTTTTAGAGATATTGGGTGCATAATTGGATTAAAAAGTTTGTTTCTCATTTCTAAATTTTAAATTTTTCGAAAGAAAATAGATTAAAAGTTAAAACCGAAGAATAATTGTCGGTTTCGGTTTTAGGACATGAAAAACCGCGGTTTCGGTTTCGGTTTCGGTTAAAACCGAATTGGAAACTCTAATATTATTTTTGAGGTACGGTCTAGTGTGCATCAATAAAGCTTTTGAATTCGTGTTCCTATGTGTAGCTAAGGATATACCTTCATTTTTCAATATTGGCTGTCATAGGTAAATTCATGTGCCTTTCTTTAAAACAAATAGAATTGAGCTATTGCAAAAAAATAATAAAAATAAAAGGATATTTTTAAAAAAAAAATTTAAGTTAAAAACCAAAATTCCAAAATTTATATAACTTAGAGAAATAAACCGAATTTTCTTATTCAGAAATTCATCTTATTCCGAATCACTCGATTAATCGAACAATATAACTATTAACAAGTAACAGAGCTATATTTGACTGTGCCGAATCTTATATACCCTTCACCAAATTATTCTTTAAAACAAATTTTAAATATTTTTAGGTTAATAAAATTAATTTTTTTTTCAAAACTTTTTCTATACTTGGTTTTTTTTTATTTATTAGCCAGAATTTTATTTGTTGTTAATTTTTTAAAAAAAAAAATTTTTTAATTTATTTTGAAAGAAAATTTTTAAAAAAAATTTTTTTGGTGGAAAAAATTTCGGAGTAAAAAATATATTTCCAGATTTTGACCAATTATATAGGTCCGACTTACTTTGGCCTTATATACGCCTTTGCAAAGGTCTTTGAAATATCTATTATTAGATATCCATATTGTCTACATTAATGACTTAGTAATCCAGATATAGAACAAAAATAGTTAAACAATCGAGGTTGTCCTGGTTTTTTCCTTATATCTCAGCCATTTGTGGGTATGTAAGTTATTTGCGGTTACGGAAAGTAGATTTCAATATACAGATGGACAGACGGACATGGCTATATAAACTCCGTTAACTATAAAAATCCAGAATATATATATACTTTGTTAGATCGCAAACGAAAAATATAGAAATTTCAAACGGAATGACAAACTTATATATACCCTTGCCACTCATGCTGAAGGGTATAATAAGTAATCGTGTTACAATATGAACCAAAAGAAATAGAGTTTTGTTAATTTAAATTCTTTGAAAATATCTTTGTATTTGAACCAATCTTTATTTAAATTTCTATATAAATGAGATGAAATGAATATAAAGCAGGATTAGATACAAAAATTATAATTATAATGATGGCGGTGATGATTATAATGTTTGTTACGTTTACAATAAGACTTGTGTATAATAAATGTATAAATACACAGTTATACATACATCTGTATTTGCATCTGTATAACTGTGTGTGTGAATGTAGGTAGCTATGCATTTAGCTATTGTATATTGTCACTTTTATCTTGCTTATATGTTCAGTTTTTTTTTTTTTTTTTTTGTTGCATTTCTTTTAATTTTTTCGTTGCTGTTGTTTTTTTGTTTTTTTAAACCACAAGCCTAAGAAAAAGGCCTTGTGATACTTTTCTCGACCTTGAAATTTGTCCGCAAGACTAAAAAACAACAAAACAACAACAGCAACAACTGAAACTATAATAAACAACACGACTTATGGCACAGGTAAATTATTTTAAACAAATCTGTGTTCACTCTAGAAGTATGCATCATACTGCTGAACACATTACGAGTCAGTCCATATACTAAATGCTATTGTGTGGGTGCCTGTGTGTGTGTTTTTGTATCTATGTGTGCTTGCATTTATAAAACAAACAACAGCAAAAAAAAAAAAACAAGCTGTTACTCATACTTGTATGAGTTTAAGAAATTAAGAAATCTTGTGTCATTCATACATACAAAACATCTCAACAAGAAAATTATACTTATAGTGACTGTGTTTATTTATTACACATGTATGTGCATAAGATACATATGTACATTCATAAATATACAAATGTATGCAAGTATTTTGAAATATATGAATTTAGTTTTTCTGCAAATAACTTTTCATTACAAATTTGGTTTGAAACTTAGCTAAGTTTTCTGTTACACAGTGTAGTCAAGTTTTAAACCATGTTTTTATTTATAATAAAGCTTGCCAGCTTGTTTTTGGACACATTCAGCTTTAAAGCTAAAGCTAAAAGCTTTTCAAGCCTAAAACTTTCATTAGTTATAGCTTTGCTCTTACCCAAGATTTCTATAGTTTTATGTCACTCTCTTTTTTTAGTATGTTTGCCAGTCCTTTTTGTAGTTGACATTTACTGGTTTCATTTATATTTTGAGTCTTACATACACAGGATAATTGCTTATTTTTATTTTTGATGATGCACTAAATTTATCTTAAAGTTTTAATTAACAAGTTCAAAAGCGTAAAGGCAGCATTAATTTAAAATTTGTGATTTTTAATTGTTTAACCAGAACAGTGATTACTACAAAATGGTTGATACTTCAGTTAAAGCAAGTGGGTGTAATAATATGTCGAACAATTGTATTTTTTGTCCAAATATTTGTATGGAATAATAGGACGAAGAAACTCACAGGACCAATAATCTTAAATGATGCTCTATTAAGAGCATTAATCTTATAGATTTGGATATCATTGTATAAGTTCATGTCAAGATTTGTTCTAATACACATAATGTTCGGTTGTATCATGAGCCAAACGGGTGACAAATATAGTTTTCCCAGGAGGAATACATTTTAGAGGCTTGTGTGTTGCAACGGTAACAAATGGATTTATAGAGTGATTATCATCATTCAGGTTTGTTGTAACGTTAGAGGAACTAGTCGATAAAGGGTAGATATTAGTTCAGTAGGAAGAATATTGTAATTGATCATTAACAGGAATTGTGTTCGTTGACAAGTTTTGTGAAGAATACACAGCTTATTTGTAATATATCGCCCATTTGCTGCAACAACGTCATAACTCAAAATCCGTATTTATTGAGCTGAGTAATACAAAATATGCGCCGTTTTATATCCTTTCATATTGTTACATTTTTACCTTTTAAAAACGCGGTTTATTTCCTTTAAATAAACCGGATACTTTTGATTGCAAATAAAAGCAGTTTTAGTAGTTTAAAATTGTAACAACTCTTTATTTATTTAGAATGTACAACAACAACAGAATTAAATAGCCACTCAATGTCTTTATACACGTATATCAATTCGCAGAAATGCACACAAACGTTATTACGTACAACCTTATATGCACAAGACAGTTGATGTTAACTCTAACTGCGCCAATGATAAACTCAACTCACGACTGCCAGCTCTCCCACTATTTATACACGCGCCATCTATCGGGAATCATCTACAATGTTCTTAACGGACATACTAGTACATTCGATTTCTAGAGCTTTTCGATGTCATTGCCAACAGCGCAAACATTTAGTGTTGCCATACTTACAAATAATGTCAATGATGGACGTGCCTACAAACATGATGAATGGTGCAGGCAGTCGTTACAGACCGTTGAATTCAAATCGTCATTGCACATTCGTAACAATATAGTTTTATCAGTTTTCAAAAAAGTCAATTATTTTTTGTGTGAGAGTGTTTTTTTGTTGTAAACATCAAAATCAAAATTCATGTTTTCTCGTATATTTGACAAGTAAACATTTTTATTAAATACAGATTAGAAAGATATTAAGATCTACTATTTAAATCAGGTTTTATTTCTGAAATCGCATGATTTGTTGAAAATTTATTTAAGAAATAGTAAAATGTTATAAAACATTCAAACAAGTTTTTCTCGAAACGACTTTTTTTGAATTAAGACGTTGTTGCAGCAAATGAGCGATATTTGAATTGAAGTAAATAATGAATTAATTCACAAAATGTTTAAAAAGTCAGGGCGTCAATACAAAATGTGAAACTCATAATTCATTACACATCAACAGGTTTACAAGAACAGTTATTACAGTAACCAAACAAAATTTCGATAAGTAAAATCATATAAGCTTCTACTGAAACTGGCTTTGGATCTGATTGAATCTAATACAAGGTAATATTAAATATCTTAGTTGATATACATATAAGCAATTCTGAAAAATTACAACACTTGCAAGAGTGTTATTAACGTATATGGATAATAAGACAGAAACCTGTCTTGAATGTTTAAGAAAAATTTATAAAAATTTCAAAATGAAGTTTTGAAAGTCTACGAAAAAAAAAAAATTACCTTATTTGGTCGCAGGTGGGAAGGGGTAGTAAACGTTATCCTAGTTGGTCAAAAATTCATATCGAAGCATTTTGGCATCTAAAAAAAGGTAAAAATAGTTTTGCGTTATAAAATTTCCCAAAACAAAAAAGTAACAGTTTTTGTTGCATTTTCTTTTTCAAGTGACCTGAGTGAGACTCATATTGTTGGGAGAAATTTGTAATAACTCGAATATGGTTCAAACAATAGATAACACAGTTTAGATTTCGATTCCGGTATTTGTAAGTAATGAAAGGAATATTAAATAGTAATATGTCTACGAAAAACAAAAAAAAGTGGAATTTCATGGCACATGCGCACATGCAAGGGGTCTTTAAACCATTTTTTACACTATTCCGATCTGCACTCTTTCGAATTCGAAAGGGTATATGGTTATGCAGGTGAAATTCTTCCTACGGAGAATTAGAGTATTTTTTTGGGACAAAATCCATTTATCTGTTTGGCGGTCTTAAATCCCGCTAAATTGTTCAATTCTGACACTGTGCAGTTTCTCGAGGAACAGCTTTTGTTGTTGGAATAGCTTTCGGAATACGTGACAAATAAAAAAAACAATGGAAGCTAATTATTCTAAAATGTTCGGTTGTTATATTTCGCTCATCTCTTATACAGAATAAAACTGTAAATAACTAAAATTTGTATATTTTCTTTAAGACTTACCGCCAGTAACACGAAGTCTGGTTATGTGTTTACTAATAGTTATACTGACAGTTTTCATACAAAAAAAATTTCAACCGAAAGTACAACTATTAGTTAACCCATAATCTGGCTTCGTGATAATGGGGGTTAGTGATTAAAATAATTATTTAAGTACTTAATATCATATTGTTACGAATGTGCAATAGCGATTTGAATTTAACGATCTGTAACGACTGCCTGCAACATTCATCATGTTTACAAACACGTCCATCAGTAGAAGTTTCTACTTATCAACAATGTTGATAGCATGCAGTTATTAGCATTGTTTGTAAGTATGGCAACACTAAATGTTTAAGCTGCTAACATTAACATCGAAAGCTCTAGAATTCTAATGTACTAGTATGTCCGTTAAGAGCATTGTAGAAGATTCCCGATAGATGGCAATGCGTGTATAAATAGTGGCAGAGCTGGCAGTCGTGAGTTGAGTTGATCATTGGCGGTGTTAGAGTTAACATCAACTGTCTTGTGCATATAAGGTTGTACGTAATAACGTTTGTGTGCATTTCTGCGAATTGATATACGTGTATAAAGACACTGAGTGACTATTTAATTCTGTTGTTGTTGTACATTCTAAATAAATAAAGAGTTGTTACAATTTTAAACTACTAAAACTGCTTTTATTTGCAATCAAAAGTATCCGGTTTATTTAAAGGAAATAAACCACGTTTTTAAAAGGTAAAAACGTAACAATATATTGATTTTGTAATACTGCTTGTAATACATGTAAATATTCATCCCAGACCCACAAAAGTATTCTGGGTCCTTATAAAATTCTAGAGGGATTTCCTATCTCCGTTCGTCTGTTCATCACTCTGTCTGTTGAGGGACAGATGGGGCCTACAGGGAAGGCCTCTCTCTCTGTTAAACAAAAATGGTTGGTATTGAAAGTGTGTAAAAGAAGTCATGTGTAAAAGAAGCAGTGTTATGGACCAATATGTGTGACAACCTCCAAAGTGGATATTTTTCAAAAGTTGTTTGCAAATTTTCTTTAAATATATTACAGATAGTACATTGAAATTGTGCATACGTTATTTCTATTATAAAAGAAAAATGTTTGGTGAAAATCGGTTTTTACCGCAATATAGCTCTATGATACATACATAAATACAAAATTTTATATTGAAAATATGTAAAATCTGACAAAAATAAATGTTCATAAACATATCGCTCATTTGCTGCAACAACGTCATAACTCAAAATCATATATTTCATATAGTTTTAACAGTTTCCAAAAAAATTAAATTATTTTTTGTGTGAGAGTGTTTTTTTGTTGTAAATATCATATTTTAAATTCATGTTTTCTCTTATATTTGACAAGTAAAAATTTGGGTTAAATATAGATAAGAAAGAAATCGCATGATTTGTTGAAAATTTATTTAGTAAGTAGTAAAACGTCATAAAGCATTCAAAGCGATTTTTCTCAAAATGACTCTTTTTGAATTATGACGTTGTTGCAGCAAATCAGCGATATGTAAGTATAAGTCGCTGTCAATATTATATCGGTATAATACAATACTTTTACTTGATTTTACTAGAATTGTGTCATGTCCTACACTCAATGTAAAATTAACTCTCTCGGAAATTTCTGAGAACCTTCATTTATTGATACATTTTAATAGATAGATAAATTAATATATTTAGTTGCAGTAAAATTGGTTTAAAGGACATTTTGTAAAAAACTTTAAAATATTTCAAAAGGTCAGGTGAAGTGATTTACAAAATAACGCGCTTAATTTTGCTAAAATTTATTTTCACAACTACAAATTCCAATTTTTACTTCATCTAACAATGCATAATATACAAAATTATTGAAGGATAATTCATAACAAGATTAACTACTTTCGTCAAAAACTGTTTAACCCTCTAATCAGGGGTGCCCAAAAGTTCTTTATGGAAGAGCAAACACCAATACATTTAAAGAAAAACTAATTTTTATTCAATATTTTTTGCTGTAAAAACTAAAACATACTAAGAACAAAGAAAAAAATACACAAAATCGTTTAAAAAATACTTTTTTAAACGATAAACAAAAACAAAATCTACATTGATGATCACTTTCGTCAATGTTTACCAGCAAAGCATACGAAAGTATTGTTGCTTTGCACTTGCGTGTGAAGAACGACAAAGTGAAGAACGACAAAAAAAAAAAATAAGAAGGCAAAGATGTTTGTGTATTTCATATTGCTAGTGCTGAGTGGTCTATTGAGTATTGAAACACACAGCCTATAGCTAAGAGCATTTACAAAAACAATTGAGCGCCAAGAGTATAGGGCTTGGGCACCATTAGGGTCTAATGCTTAAGCATACCAAGGACCCTCCAATAAATGCAAATATAACTGAATTTTCATTTCAAAAACTCATGTAACAGTTGCTAAAAAACGTACTTAAATTATTTTACTTAAATTATTTTAAAAAAAAGTTTGCAAAATGTTTGAAATGAAATATCAGTTATGATGAGTGCCTTGAGGCATGCTTAAGCATGACATTTTAATTGCTTATATTTCTGAACTTTTAGGTTATGATTTGTGAAATTAGTGTTGTTAACATTATATTTACATATGGCCAAATCCTGCGTGACGAACGTTTCATTCGTCACGTTTTCATATTTAAATATGAAAAGTTTTTGGTTTTTCAAATAAGATACCTCCAATGTATATTATACGCTATAGTGAGATTTAAGTGCAATTCCAAATGGCATAAGATATTACCTTTTAATTGCCATTTGTTAAGAAATAATTGATCGCTAAGTTTTGTTACGTGTTTTTTTTTTCGTAATTTTAACGAATTTTGAATAATAAAGCATACAAAATTTTATTCCTAAAAAAAAGATGAATGAAAGAGAATTCTAATATAACTTATTGCTAAGAAATAAAAATTTGCCATTTTCATAAAAAGCCGAGAACATTTTGTGACGCACGTTACGTGACGCATATTACAAATTTTCCAGTAGCTTGAAAATTATTACAATTATATTAATCGACTGCACCTTCTCCGTGAGAAGTTATGAAAAACTCCATTCAAAGTGAAACTACAAAAAAATAAATTTGTATTTAAATTGAATGTTCAAAAATATAGCTGTCGATCGAACTATCTTGTTAACACTTAAATAATGATATGAACACATTAAAAAATTCAATATTTTTTTTGTATAATATCATTTTTGTATGAATGGCCATTGAAATACATTTTGTTTATATATAAAATATAATATAGTTACATATTTAGTCTAATATTACAATTAAAAAAATTGAAGTTTGATCAATTTAAAAATTTTTTTGTTGGTAGACTGTTTCTGGGACTTGTCCATATGTAAATTTCAATATATACGAGTATTTGTTGAAATAATCTGTCTTATTTGTTGAATTAAACCCCGCTAAAAGTTCAAAATCGTTCATGTTTTAAAAAGGTTAAAAATGGTAAAACAATTCTTGAACTCGCTTGTTACGCAAAAATTGTTCGCAAAAAGTTAGCAGACTTTTTTAGTACATATTTTAGAAGAGAAATTTCCAATATTCTTATTCTTGAATAAAATATCGAAATTTTTTTTTTCACTTGATATGCAAAATAATGCAAAAACAATCAAAAATTTGGTAATGTCTAGCAATTACTCAATAACCTACTTTCCAATGACTACTACATACCACATGCATTACTTAGAAGTTAGAGTATTTATTATCAGTTATATAACTTCTTATTTTATAGTAATTTGCATGAGCACATTTTGTTTACATTATACTAATAACCGCTTCAGTGAGATGTAATTATCATTGAGTTATCTAAGTCATTACTTGTAACTTGTTTAAGTGCTATTAAAGTAATAGAGGTTGTGGTAAGTACTTGCTTTGAATGACATCACTGTGTTAAAATAATAGGTTAAAATGTTAATGTGTAAGTAGTAAAGTGCCAGAATTTTGCATTATAACTAATTACTTGATAATAAAAGTTATTGCTTGGTAAATAATATTTATGAGAGAAACATTTCTTTTGAACAAATTGTATTGATATCGTGATTTTTAGTTGCAAGTAGCCGGAGCCTCGAATTAATTAATTCAATTTAAGCATAATTTATTAAAATCTTAACTTTAGCTTCATTTAAAGGTATTAATTTGAATAGAATTCATGTATGTTTATAATTGGTCAATTCACAAGGTCTCTTATCAGTCATATTGTCATAATGTCCTAATATATCACGACTCGGCGGCTCGGCTTAACCGACTCTTAGGCATTCGGCGTTTGTCTCTGCTAGTTGGTTACGATAACACAATAAACATAGCATAGAAAGTAGAATTATTTTAGGACATTTTTTGCTTGAAAAGCAATAAAAACCATTGTGAAATATTGGGACATTATGACAATATAAAATGATAAGAGACCTTGTGAATTGACCAAATATATATATATATACTTTTTTATATTTATTTATTCATTTCATCTATAGATAATTCTTACAAATTACTTACATTTAATTAATTAATTGTACAACATTAAAAAGTTTAATTTAAATCTATTCAAGCTGACATTAAAATTGAATATAGGAGAAATACTATTACATAATTTCAGGCATCTTGTAATTGCCTCATTTAAAGCATAATTTGCCCTATGCAAAGTGTCCTCAAAAATGCGGTTTCACCTATATAGTAGGTACTAAGTAATTAATAATAACAAAATTCATTTAACCACTTCATGATTCCACATTTTGTTAAATCAAACTATTTGGTAATGGATTTGCATTAAAGAAAAATTCAATAATTCAATAAGAATTAAATTCTACACAGAAAAAAGTTTCAACAATTCATTAATTCTTTACATTTTACATTAATTTCTTAAAAGGTACACAGAGAAAGCAATTCA
The DNA here is from genome assembly GCA_942486065.2 of Calliphora vomitoria. Classification (NCBI taxonomy): domain Eukaryota; kingdom Metazoa; phylum Arthropoda; class Insecta; order Diptera; family Calliphoridae; genus Calliphora; species Calliphora vomitoria. Next base: position 11,309,820 of record OW818031.2, on the reverse strand, counting down.
TACACAAACATGATTCTGCCTTATGAACGAATTTTACGGTTGTGGCTACAACATTTTAGAAGGTGTAACAAAAGTTTGATTGCTTCAAGCGAAATTCTTGTTGATCAGGTTTTATGTTGCTAGAACCGAAAAATTCTATGTTTAAAACCGAGTGATACCATTGACAACAAATTGGGTTGCTATTACAAATCTGTTTTCTCTGTGTATGAATTTTTTTTCAAATAAAATCTGGATGGCTTGAATAAAATTATTCAAATTTTCTTTTTATTCAGCTGGTTTCAGTAATATGGAAATGTCAAAATGGTTGTAGTTTTGAAAGAGGGACAAATTTATAACATACTCGTTGCCCATTGAAAATTGTATTTTGTCTCTAGCTCTGCAAACCACAATCATAAAAATAACCATACGGTTCGATATTACTTTTTGGGAACTGTCATTTGTTTCCTGTCTGTAATAATCTGTGCTTTTTATGTTATTAAAAATTGTTTAACATTTTCTTACGAAATTTTTTCTTTTTTTTATGATTTTCTGGTAAAAAATGCTTTAATGTTAAAAATATTTAATAAATGTTTAATGAAATTTTTTACTTTTTAGATTTAGTTGATACGTCTTGAAAGATTGGCCTCTAAAGAGAATCAACTCAAAATTTAAAAATTTTCAGTAGAGACAAAAAACTGTTTTTTAATACATTACAATGAAAGTTGAAGACGGATACAACTGTATTTGTTGGCGAAAGAGTAGAGAAAATGATGTAAGATTTTTACAGCGGGTAGATATGACCACTGTACATCGATTTCTTGCAAAAAGTGAAAATTGACATCGGAGCTAACGAATTTGAGTATAAAGAAAAAATGGAAGTTTCTACCCGTGCAATAACAAGCAACTTGGATTTAAGCACACTGAAGTGAAGACCAGATGTAGCCCACAACGCGGTAAAGGTTTGTCTTCCAAACTACAGAGTTACTGGAAGGGACTTCATAGGTTGGTTAAGAGGTTGGATGACATGGTCTATAGAATACGGAAATGTGGAAGACCGATAGCGAGAAGTAAGGTTAAACATCTGAAACGACTAGCTGACCACTGGAAATGTGAATCTGTGCAGGCTTAAGTGGGGGACAGTGTTACGAATGTACAATAGCGATTTGAATTTAACGGTCTGTAACGACTGCCTGCGACATTCATCATGTTTATAAGCACGTCCATTGGTAGAGGCTTCTACTTGTCAGCAATGTTGGTAGCATGCGGTTATTGGCATTAATTGTAGGTGTGGCAACACTGAATGGTTATACTGCTAACATTAACATCGAAAGCTCTAGAATTCGAATGTTCTAGTTGTCCGTTAAGAGCATTGTAGAAGATTAACAAAATATGGCGTGTGTATAAATAGTGGCAGAGGTTGCGGTAGTGAGTTGAGTTGATTAGAGTTAACATAAACTGTCGTGTACATTTGAGCTTGTACTTCGTAAGGTGTGTATGTGTATTTCTGCGAATTGATAGACACTGAGTGACTATTTAATTCTGTTGTTTTTGTACATTTTAAATAAATAAAGAGTTGTTACAAATTTTAAACTACTAAAACTGCTATTTATTTGCAATCAAAAGTATCCGGTTTATTTAAAGGAAATAAAACCCCATTTTTAAAAGGTAAAAACGTAACAATATTAAGGAACTGTTCAAGACGTATTAATATTAAAATTAATTATTGAATACACCTTAGAACTGTTCTTATTTTGAATGACATTGAAGCCCTTATTAAAAAATATTGGGTGTATGACTTAAAAATGCGGGATTTAAAATAAATGCCATATTTTATGAGCGCGAAATTTTATTTTTAATATCTCACATGTCATATCTGTTATTTATTCTCACTTTGTTAATGAACATTATTGTGTAAACAACAAAGTTTTTTTTTTTTTTGCTTTGAAAACGGCAAATCTTTGTTGGTACAAAATTTGCCGTTTTCGGGATGTTTTGCTTTACTTCTTTAATTTGAAAAAAGTGCCACTGAAGCATACCGATTGCTCACTAAAGCTTATGGTGATTGTGTTCCATCGTACGAGAGATGGTTTGTGTGGTTTTGAAGTGGTGCTTTTGACACGGAAGACAAATATCGCCCAGTCCTGCCAAAAAAGTTTGAGTCATTACACCATGAAGATTGTTTTAAAACTCAACAAGAGCTTGCGAAATCATTGGGAGCTACCCAAGCAGCAATTTTAAATGGGTAAATGGAATTTAAAAATTTTACCAATCAGCATCAGAAATTGTACTTTTTCAACAGTAATTGTACCAAAACTATTGGTCCTAGACAGAAAAAGTTTTCCTGGTAATATATTTTTTGTAAAGTTCCAATGAACTTTTGTCATCCATCTTACATTTTTCAGCCACTACATAAAAAATCTGTCATTAAGAGTGAATCAGTCGATTCCTAACATTACAACTTCTAAGGATATTCATATTCAACAGAAAATAATGGGTTAAATTTGTTTGAAAAACACTTAAAACTACGAGTGTGACAAGACTAGTCAAATGTCGCTATATATTAATTTCAATTTTCAAATTGTACCAAAAAAAGTACAATTTTACCAATTTTGCCATCCCTGATTTCAAAGCGTTTGAGCAGGATTTATCTAAAAGCAGGGAAATTGGGTACCATACGAATTGAAGCCGAAAATGAGGATTTTGCATGTCTGAACGCTATAAAAAAAAATCATTACTTGCAATGAAAAATGTATCCACTACAATAACCCGAAGAGTAAGAAATCGTATTTGAAGCCTGGCCAACCAGCCGAATTGACACTAAAGCCAAACATCCAAGGCGCTAAGGTAATTTTCTGTATTTGGTGGGAGCAATAGCATCATATCTTTTATGAGCTGCTGAAATCTAACCAGACCATCACAGGGATCGTGTACAAAGTGCAACTGATTCGTTTGAAGTGAGCATTGGCCGAAAAACGCCCAGAATATGCGGCCAGACATGAAATCGTAATATTCCATCATGATAACGTTCGGCCACATGTTGCAATACCTCACCCGCTTTATAGACCATATCGATGCAGAACGCTCTGAAATTGGCTTAATTCATTCCTGGCTTCAAAAAATTAGCAGTTCTTTTGGTTCGGAATCCATATGTTGCCACAAAGATGGGAAAAAGTCATAGCTAGGGTGCGGATTTTCATGCATTTATTATTAAAAAATATGCGCCTAAAAATATGCTTCAAAAAAGTCAAAATATGACAAAAATTTAAAAAATATGCACTTATATTTTTGTGCAGAAACATAAAATAATTAACTATGGATCGCGTAATGTCAAATAAACACACAACAGTGTTCCCAGCAGTTAGGACTCTTTAAATTATACCAGGAATTAAATTGTTTAAGTTTAAAAAGTATAATTGTTCTTCTGAGAAACGATGGATTTATTATTTATAATATCTTGGTATGAATTCTTGTTTAAAGCCATAATCTTTAGAGTATCTATCTTTCTACTTGCCTTTTAAAATTACCAATATTTTGATCGTGCTGTAAAATAGCATCCAACTTTAATTTTCATCTCGTAATAGCCCAGCAGTTAAGCAGGTAGTAAATATATCCCTTATAGACTGTAATTGCCACTAATGTCGGATCACTTGGCTGACTCCAATTTGTATATTTTGGGTCATTTGTAAAGCAGAGATAAGTCTATTGGTTACTTTATACATCCCATGTAATCAATAGTAAAGACAAATGTCACTTAAGTGTCACTTTCAACGTTAATTATATAGTGGATTGTCTAAAAGTTATCCAAAAGGGTCATGCATGTGTTAAAATAGATAGTCACGTATCTGGTTATATAACTAGTTGTCACCCTAATTGATGGGTAAAATCTATAGTTCAGAACAGTCTCCTAGAACTGTTGGAACAGTTTCTCGACAGAAGTTGATAGAAGTTAGTCGATAACATTTAATGATATTTCTATAATAAATTCGACAAAAACTTTATCTCCAGACAATATGTTGCTCATTGACGACAAAAATTTATATATTTATTAAAAACTTGGATAATATGCATATACATATGCATTTTGAAGTAAAATACAACAAAATACATAATTAGTCTACATTGTATTTGGACGTTCGAGAAAAAACATGCATTTGCATATAAATCCGCCCCCTAGTCATAGCTAATAATGACCAATAGTTTAAATAAGTTTATATTGTAGAAATGTAAAATAAGAGCTAAATATTTGAAAAAATATTTGAAAATATGTTTCTGATTTTTCCAAAAAAAAGTCTCGTTTTTTAAGTATTTAGGAATACATATTTATATTTCGCCATTGGCCTCACTATATGCACTTCTGGTGTATTTTTTGTATGGTTTTACCCTTTAAGAAATGCCTGCTTCAAAGAGCTTAGTGTTTTGAGGCATTATAATGCAGTAAAATTGTGTGAAATTTAATGGAGCGTAGTTTTAAAACATATTAGAAACAAAAATTAGTAATAATTTTTCTAACGAATACAGGTCATAAATAAACAAAGTACATACACATTTATTATTATTATTTAAACTAAATGTTTGTTTAATTAGCCTGTAAAACAATTTGCCATATTGATGAAGTTTAAAAAAAAAAAATTCAAATTCAAATAAATATTAAAATTGCATATAAAATATTTGCTATTGTCATATAGAACATTTATTGACATTTCATTTGTACCATACGAATTGAAGCCGAAAATGAGGATTTTGCATGTCTGAACGCTATAAAAAAAAATCATTACTTGCAATGAAAAATGTATCCACTACAATAACCCGAAGAGTAAGAAATCGTATTTGAAGCCTGGCCAACCAGCCGAATTGACACTAAAGCCAAACATCCAAGGCGCTAAGGTAATTTTCTGTATTTGGTGGGAGCAATAGCATCATATCTTTTATGAGCTGCTGAAATCTAACCAGACCATCACAGGGATCGTGTACAAAGTGCAACTGATTCGTTTGAAGTGAGCATTGGCCGAAAAACGCCCAGAATATGCGGCCAGACATGAAATCGTAATATTCCATCATGATAACGTTCGGCCACATGTTGCAATACCTCACCCGCTTTATAGACCATATCGATGCAGAACGCTCTGAAATTGGCTTAATTCATTCCTGGCTTCAAAAAATTAGCAGTTCTTTTGGTTCGGAATCCATATGTTGCCACAAAGATGGGAAAAAGTCATAGCTAGGGTGCGGATTTTCATGCATTTATTATTAAAAAATATGCGCCTAAAAATATGCTTCAAAAAAGTCAAAATATGACAAAAATTTAAAAAATATGCACTTATATTTTTGTGCAGAAACATAAAATAATTAACTATGGATCGCGTAATGTCAAATAAACACACAACAGTGTTCCCAGCAGTTAGGACTCTTTAAATTATACCAGGAATTAAATTGTTTAAGTTTAAAAAGTATAATTGTTCTTCTGAGAAACGATGGATTTATTATTTATAATATCTTGGTATGAATTCTTGTTTAAAGCCATAATCTTTAGAGTATCTATCTTTCTACTTGCCTTTTAAAATTACCAATATTTTGATCGTGCTGTAAAATAGCATCCAACTTTAATTTTCATCTCGTAATAGCCCAGCAGTTAAGCAGGTAGTAAATATATCCCTTATAGACTGTAATTGCCACTAATGTCGGATCACTTGGCTGACTCCAATTTGTATATTTTGGGTCATTTGTAAAGCAGAGATAAGTCTATTGGTTACTTTATACATCCCATGTAATCAATAGTAAAGACAAATGTCACTTAAGTGTCACTTTCAACGTTAATTATATAGTGGATTGTCTAAAAGTTATCCAAAAGGGTCATGCATGTGTTAAAATAGATAGTCACGTATCTGGTTATATAACTAGTTGTCACCCTAATTGATGGGTAAAATCTATAGTTCAGAACAGTCTCCTAGAACTGTTGGAACAGTTTCTCGACAGAAGTTGATAGAAGTTAGTCGATAACATTTAATGATATTTCTATAATAAATTCGACAAAAACTTTATCTCCAGACAATATGTTGCTCATTGACGACAAAAATTTATATATTTATTAAAAACTTGGATAATATGCATATACATATGCATTTTGAAGTAAAATACAACAAAATACATAATTAGTCTACATTGTATTTGGACGTTCGAGAAAAAACATGCATTTGCATATAAATCCGCCCCCTAGTCATAGCTAATAATGACCAATAGTTTAAATAAGTTTATATTGTAGAAATGTAAAATAAGAGCTAAATATTTGAAAAAATATTTGAAAATATGTTTCTGATTTTTCCAAAAAAAAGTCTCGTTTTTTAAGTATTTAGGAATACATATTTATATTTCGCCATTGGCCTCACTATATGCACTTCTGGTGTATTTTTTGTATGGTTTTACCCTTTAAGAAATGCCTGCTTCAAAGAGCTTAGTGTTTTGAGGCATTATAATGCAGTAAAATTGTGTGAAATTTAATGGAGCGTAGTTTTAAAACATATTAGAAACAAAAATTAGTAATAATTTTTCTAACGAATACAGGTCATAAATAAACAAAGTACATACACATTTATTATTATTATTTAAACTAAATGTTTGTTTAATTAGCCTGTAAAACAATTTGCCATATTGATGAAGTTTAAAAAAAAAAAATTCAAATTCAAATAAATATTAAAATTGCATATAAAATATTTGCTATTGTCATATAGAACATTTATTGACATTTCATTTGTACCATTTTAGTTTTACACAGTTTACAAAGTTATTAATTATGCACTACATACTGAGAAATAGTAAATGCAGTGTGCAGCATGACGTATGAGGATTTTTATTTGACATGTATGTAGTTTAGTTTAGTTTAGCATACATACATGTAAGTACTTCACTAAGGCGTATGATTAATGTGAGATTTTTCAAACAAATTGTGTGTGTGTATGTTGTATAGTTAAGGAACAATTTACTTTTAGGTGTAATGTTGACACTTAAAAACGTGCAGTTATTTATAAAATAAACAATAAATTTTTGTTACAAGCATTTTGTCAACGACACTCATACGCCTTTTTTGTAATAGAGAGAAAAAATAATAAAAGGAAGAGAACAAACAGAAAAAAAAAACAACATTCATTCACTCATCAACTCATCTTACACTTGTAACAAAAAGACAATAACAACAACAGCAATAAAAACAAAAACACACTTGTAATTTTCACTTTTTTTTTTTTTGGGAACATGTGTGTAGTAAGTAGTTGTTATATGTATATCTGTATGTTTGTGTGTAAAGTAATGAGTGAGTTGCAGTGTGCAGTATATTTTGGTAAATAAATGAAAGACAAAAGAAGAAACAACATGTATAAAACAAATAAAACAAATATCACCAGCATCATCATCGTTGTCAACATCATCAGAATCAGCTTCAGCTTTAGCTTCAGCATCATCATCATCTGTAGAAGTAAGTTATGACATCCTTTTTGAGAATTACTGCATACACATACATACATACAAACATACATACAGTTTGTGTACCTTGGCAAACACACTCACTTACACACATACACACTACTACTCATATATACACTTGTCACAGTACTGTTTTATTGTGTGCAATAAAACATCATTAATGCTTTCAAAGAATTTTTGAAAAAGTATTTACCAGAGCTGTGAGAGCCCACAATTAAACACTTTTGGGGTATGTAGTATTTTGGACTTAATCTGAAAATTGCTAATAAATGTCCAAAAATAACCAATGATGCTGGTGATGCTGGTGATGAAGAAGATGTTGTTGTTGTTGTTGCTGTTAACACATCAAAGATTAATTGATTTTCCACTCACATACACAAACAAATCGCACACACTGAGGGCAAACAAATACACAGATTTTCTTAATATTGACAACAGGGATTTTCCACACAGGAATTTTTTATTAATATTTAAAAGTAATTAAAGTGTAAATAAATTTTTAATAAAGAACATGAACAAATTTTAAAGACATACTCATTAAAAAGCACCGTTGAAGTAGATTTCTGTCGTTTGGTTTGGTTTAGTTTGCCTGTTATACGATGCAGTAATAATGCAGTATTTTTTTTATTGTCTTGTCTTTATCTATTATAACTTTTTTTGCTAGTTGTTTTTGTATTTATTTATTTATTTATTATTTCTGCACTGATTTGAGCTGAGGTAGTTGTAATTGAAATTCTATTTTTATTTGTATTGTATGACATATTTAACTATTATTTTTCTTCTTTTTTTTCTCGTTTCTTGGCTTGTGATTGCTTGCACTTTATGGGTTTTATTTAACAAAAAATATATAGGTTGCACATTTTCAACATCATCATTTCCTTGTTTTTTTTTTATTTTATTTTATCTTTTTGTGTTTTATTACTCGTTTGCTTGCTTGCTTTCGTTCTTTCTTAATATTTTATTATTTTTTTATATATTTTTTTGTTTATGCCACTCCCGCCTCGATTACAACTGCGCTTTCCGTAGGAGGTTTTGCAGGTTACTCGCAAATAAGCTTCACATATTCAGTAGTTTGTTGTCACTGATGTAAACATTCAACAAAAAAAAAAAGAGGCGAAAAAACACTTTCTAACGAGGAGATAGTATTACAAAATGACCGCATGAGTGCTGGCACAACACTAGGCTTGTAATGCCAGTGACAGTATTGTTCTTGCAGCACACACACAGAAAAGAAAAAAAAAAAAAGAAAGTTAAATGAAAAGTAGAAATGTATGACAAAGTATAAAGAATTCTCAGAGCTTTTTTTTTTTGAAACGTTTATACATACATATATACAAAACAGAGTTGTAGTTTTCCATTTCAAGCACAAGCTTTTCTTTTTTTTTATGTTCACATTTGCTCGCCCTACAACAAACGAGTAATATTTATTTAAACTTGTAATTTTTAAAAAGAAAATTTAATATTAGCAAAAGTATTTTATTTAAATGTTTAACAAACATTTGAATTGTGCAAAGAAAAAGTTTCTTGAAAGCTTTTTATGCTACCTTGCAAATGTGTGCCAAAGCCTGCGCTTTTTCTACTAGTCCATCAACAACAGCAAACTAAGTGAGTAAAAGACCAAAAGAGAGAGAGAGAAAGCTTTTGTAAATATTTAGTAGAGCACTAAAAACGAGGAGTTGTCGTCTTTTTTGTGTTTTTGCTTGTTTGTTTTGTTTGTATTGGAACGACTACCTTTGGTTTATTTTATGTGTCACTGTAACAGTGGAATTTATTGCACCTAATCAATTGTGCTGTTTAAGTAGTTCAAAAAAAAAAACAAAAAAACAACAATGACATCGCTTAAATCTCATCGTCGTCGTCATCATCATCATAGTCGTCGTCGTCTTCTTTTTCAAAAAAATTTTTCCTCTTCTCTCGTCTCCACATCGTTGCATTTTCAGTGCTTAATTTTTCGTGTATTTTTATTTATTTTTTATTCAAACATTTTATTGAATTAATTCGAGTGTATGTGTATGTTCTTCTTTTTTTAATTTTTAATCCATATGGCTTGAATGGATAACGTACATTTAGCACTATGCAGCATGTACATTCGGTAGATTGGGAATACATACAATACATGCTATAAAGTATGGTGTGGGAGTGTTTGTGTTTCAGTTTAATGAATTTTAGGGTTTTCGATGAGCATGTTTTAGAGAAAATATTGAAAATATTTTTGGTTTTTAAGTTAAATGATTTAAACATTACTTTCACACCAGCAAAGGCAATTCTTATGCTTTAACTACTTTCCCATAATCAGTTCTAAAGGAAGTTCTTTCAAATTCGTTTCAAGTGTCTTCTTAGATGCGCTTGCAAAGTTGGCGTTATTGAACTATAATTACACTATGCTACACCAACAAAATGGTGGCGTTCTCATATAGCAATTATGTGTTATTGGGGTCCATAGAGTTCGGAAATATTTAAAGCCTTTCTTGATCACTTTGTTTAGTAGTTATTTTATTATCAAATGTAGTGAAAACGATATTCTTATAGTTACAATTTAAAAAAATCATAAGTATATTGTTTTGAAATTGATTTTACAATCATTTGTTTTATTTAAAAGATATATTACAAATCTTTCTCTGTTTAAAAGGTAGAACTTCTTTTATTTAAAAGATATATGTTTCACCTTTGAAAATCGGTTGAAAGTGGTTGCGTTACTGCCGTTTATTTCATAACTCAGCCATTTTCCAACCGATTATTACAAATCTTTCTCTGTTTTAAAGGTAGAACTCATATCTTTCAAACAAATAAAACAGATTTTATTTGTCCAATTCACAACCGGTGTCATAGCATTGCACAGTGGGGCAGAATCAAACATTTTTGGAAATAAATCTGGCATTTCTAAACGGCTGGTTCGATCGGGACAAAATTTGACATGGGCGTAGCCAAGGAGTTTAAGCATTCGAGTTTAAGTTATTAAAATGGACCATACAAATTCTCCAGGGGCGGCGCTATGGGGGCTCAAATTAGGGTACCTTCGACATATAAAATTTTTCAAAGATTTCTATATTTTTGGAAAGCGTTTGGCTATGTCTTGAAAAAACATACTTGCGTGTGCTATTTATCTCTTATAATTTCCGAGATATAGGCATTTCAAAATTTAACTTTTAAAATTTTGCCATACCTTTTTTAAAATATAGGGCTTAGTTTTGGACCGAATGGACTCAAATTTCTTTTGTTAGTTAGACATCTAAATTACCAATAATATACAAAAGATTTCAGGGCAATATCGATTATGGATACAAAAACAAACGATTTTCAATTTAAAAATTCAAAAAATAGTAAATTTTTGGATTTTTTTGGACGAAAAGGTGACTTAACTGTTTTTTTATTAAAAAAAAACTTTATTTAAGATCATATAACAATGTTATGTGTTTTCGTAAGGTATATTTACGAAGAACATTTTGGTATAAAAGACATGTCTTGTTTTTCGAATATGTCGGGCCTACGGCTTTCAGAATTTGACCTATTTTTTATCAAAATTTTAAGTTTGGGCTACATGTTCTAAAATCCCAAAGCTGGGATCAAAAAACGGAAAGCAGCTTTGGAAACCTTGATTTGATCCTTATTTATCCTCAAAGTATTTTCCCAGCCCCAGAGGAAATGTGGACCCTATGGGCAAAATTATATAAAATAGCATTTTTGGGATTTTCGCTCCAATTCTTAGGAATTGCGGGATCCCCTTTGACCTTTTGACAAGTTTTTTTTATACTTTGTGATGAAAAGTTTAAAAAACGTTGAAAATTTCATTGAGTTTTGTCAATAAATAAAGATTTTATTGCATATTACATATTTACTGAGTTTCTAAAACTAAAAATTGTATCAAAATTTTAATAGTATTGCAAATATTAGGAACAATTTGATCCACATTTATTCCGAACTAATTTTTTTGTTTAGATAAACTAATTTTTCGTCTTATAAAAAAAATTTGAAGTCAATATCTCAATTAGATTCAAAAATATCCCACTTTAAAACTCCGTTCTTCAAAAATATTTCACATTTTCATACTAAAAAATTTGTATAAATTTTCTGCATACTATTTTATTCAGCAACAATTTAATGGTTCTGACTTAATCACATTCTATACTAATTTTTCGAAACATTAATGAAAACGCTACGACATTGATTGTGAATTGGACAATTATGTTTTTTTTTTTTTTTTGAAGTTGTATCTTTACGAATATCAGTATTTCCGTGCTTTATGGACTCCATCAAAACAGAATTGCTACATGATAATCTCTGCATATATTTTGGGATCACTTCTGTATCATTGTGTTATTATTTGTAATACAAAATTAGAATTTGATTAGATTTATACAAGAATTAGTCTGTCTGTGGATGAATCACCATTTTTCTTTCCTTTTATACATGATATATAAGTTTGTATTTTCTACAACTTTTATTTGGGAATCTACAAAGTATATAAGTTAATGTAAGACTTTAATATATTGGCAACGGTTTGGGGAAATCGGTCCTTAAATGGTAGAGCAACACCCAGATAAAAAAATATAGTTGCACAGGTTTACCATAACCATTTCAACATTTTTAAATTTGTTTAACAATATTATGGTCACTGTAATTATGTAAATGGTTGCAGTAACCATAATATGTTTAAGGTACCACTCACATAATTATAGCAATCATATATATGATTGTTGTAACTAAGTATAGGTTTGTGATAACCATTTTTAAGATGTGTTACTTCATCATATTGTTGTTGTTCTCGGATTATCATACTCTGAGAGCAATATAATATAATTATTCATCATGGAAATGGTTGTCATAACCATATATTTATTTACTACAATCATATATATGATTGCTACAATGATGTGCATGATAACTTAAACATATTATGGTTACCGCAATCATTTATATAATTACAGTGACTATAATATTGTTAAAAACATTTAAAAATGTTGAAATGGTTATGGTAAACATGTACAACTATAATTTTTCATTGCGTATATGCATGAATTGATAGAGACACAGACACAAATACTGACACAAATACTTTTTCGAATATGTCTCTAAACAAATTAAATGAATCATTTATAATTGGCGATATAAAGCGGAAATCACTCTTTTTACTATGTTAGATTAAAAAACAGTTTTTTTTATTAACAACTCGATTTTTCTGATTTTTCATAACAAAAGCAAAGAAAATGCAATACGATTTGTTGTCAATCTTAAAATCTAGCAAAAATCATATTTAAACTAAATTTGTATAAATAGTTGGTCAATTCACAAGGTCTCTTATCAGTCATATTGTCATAATGTCCTAATACATCACGATTCGGCTTAACCGACTCTTAGGCATTTGATGTTGGTCTCTGCTGGTTCGTAACGATAGCACAATAAACATAGCATAGAAAGTAGTATTATTTTAGGAAATATTAAGAAATTATGACAACATGATATGATAGAGACCTTGAGAATTGACCAAGTATTAAATTAATAAAAATACTTGGTCAATTCACAAGGTCTGTTATCATGTCATATTGTCATAATGTCCTAATATTTCACAATGGTTTTTATTGCTTTTCAAGCAAAAAATGTCCTAAAATAATACTACTTTCTATGCTATGTTTATTGTGTTATCGTAACCAACCAGCAGAGACCAACGCCGAATGCTTAAGATTCTGTTAAGCCGAGCCACCGAGTCGTGATATATTAAGACATTATGACTGATAAGAGACCTTGTGAATTGACCAACTATTTAATAAAATATAATCAATCAGATTCCCTTAAAATTAGTTTTATAAACAATTAAGTTGAATTTCAAGTTCCTAGGTAGAAGATGTGGTCGATTTGAATCCAAACTACCCTGCACAACTAATAATCAAAATCTTCTCCCAAGTTAGATAAACGCTGATTTACAAACATTTCATTAAATACTACAGATAGTCTAATACTTTAATCAGATTTTTTTATCTAAACTTAAATATAAAAGCCAACATTTTATGCTATATTGTCAACTGGCCCAGTTCTAGCCTTTAGTTGTTGAATAACATTTAGTTTACTGTATTATTTTTAGCGCCACTATAATGTTATTTTCATTTCAGTTAATTGGATTTGATTTACACAGTTAACTAATGGAAAAGTAAAGCAAAATACTGCTTGTTTATACATGTTCTTGCAGATTTATTTATGCTTACTTTAAAACTATTAGTAAACATTAAATAGTATTTAAAGAATTCGTATAACGTTTGTGAGGTAAGTAAAAATAGATCATATTCGATTTAAATTAAATAGTGTATTAAATCTTTTTAATGAGTTTACATGATAAACATTTCAAAGTTGTGATTAAATATAAAAAAATACAGTTCAAAACCGTACATATAATACCCTACACTAAGTAATTAAAAAAAAAACTTTTTCCTGTTTTTAAGAGTATAATATAATACCCTACACTAAGTAATTAAAATTGTTTTCCTGTTTTAAAGATTTTAATAATTTTTTTGTCGTGAGTGATTTTTTGGTTATAGGCCTTAAGTGGGAGCTAGGACTAATCATGGATCGATTGTCATGGAATTTAGACACATGATTTCCGTAGATACAAAGCTTATTTGCGTTGAATTTTATTTGGAAATCTACATATGTTAAAGCGATTTTCGGATATAGAATTTGAATGGAAGTTATGACTTTTATGGACCGTTCTCCACTATGGTGGTGTAGGGCATAAATACATGAAAAATAGGAATGTTTGTTCCCTTTGAAGATCCAAAACTTACAATGTTTGAGAATTTTCTTTATTTTTTGATTTTAAAAGAACTTCTAAGCACAGTCGCTGTTTTAACATGCATGTGCAAATTCCAGCCAATCCAAACAGAGCTTTTGTTTCGACTTATTACATAGGGTTTTATGCTCTTTTAGGGGTTAAGAAAATATGTATATAACTTAGTCATTCAGATTGTAATTTCTGCAATAAATATTATCTTGCGTATCCTATAGGATACATATGAATATTCAGAATCCAAACTTTTTGATTATTCGATTTAGCGATGTACGCTCAATCCTATCTATTAACCCTCTAATGCTTAAGCATGCCTCAAGGCACTCATAGCAAAAATACCAATAAATGCAAATATAACTGATATTTCATTTCAAAAACTCTTGTAACAGTTTCTAAAAAACGTACTTAAATATTTTAATAAGCCTTGAAACCTATTCAAAACTCTATTCTTTCTTTTTTACTGCACTTTTAACAAACTAAGGGCACTAACAACCAAAAAAATATGGGAAGTCCTTGTTGTATTATCAAACGTTGATTAAAGTGTTTTAATGATACCCGCTTGCAATCATATTTTTTTTTTTTTCTTAAAAAGTATATTTATGTTTTATATATTAGAGTCAAGATTTATTTAAAAAAAAGTAAGCTACTCTTTAGAGACGTTATTTATGGATGAGTGCCTTCAGGCACTCTTGGGCATTGCAAGCTAGTTTTGCTGCCTTAGTTTTCCCCTCATATAACAAAATGTTGTTTGGTTTTCTTTGCTTTGATTTGCAATTTTTTACATAAAATTTTAAGAAATGGCTGGTTGAGTGAAAAAACATTTCAAATTATCTGATTTTAGTGATGAACAATTAGAAAAGTTGTTTTCAATAAAAATTTACAAACTATACTAACTAAAACCCAACTATGTTTTAATATCTAAAGGCCCAAGGGTGCCTTAAGGCACTCATTTAGTTTTTCCCACCTAACAGGTAAACCATTGATTGTACAAACTTTTAAATGTTGTTTTTGAAATCACATGCCCAAATTTACCATAAAAAAATATTATGTACCAGCATTTTAAGCAATTTTTTTAGAAATTGACATTAGAGGGTTAAAATCAACTTTCCAAAGACTCCAGATAAAGCTATATTGTAAATCATCAAAATAAGCCAACTATGGCTGAACTATAAAAAAATAAGTTTGTCCCTGTTCAAAAGCTAAAACATTTGATGTTGTAGCTTTACGCTGTGTATTGGTTGTAGAAGAGATTCGGCATAACCGAAGTATGAAAAATACTCTAGAAAGACCTTGTCATAATGTTTAATTACTGTTTGAAGAAAGAAAAGACTATAAGTTAAAAAAATTAAAACATTTAACATTTAGTTAAAACATTTTTTTCATTAAAAAATTTAATATTAAAAAAAAAAAAATTTAAAAAATTGAAAAAAAAATTATAAAATATTTTGAAAAAAAATTTTCAAAAACAATTTTGAAAAAAAAAAAAATTAAATTTGTTTACCTAAAAATATTTAACATTTTTATTTTAAAGTATAATTTGGTGAAAGGAATATAAGATTCAGCACAGCCGAATATAGCTCTCTTACTTGTTTTTTAACAGATTTTTTTCCAAAAATGTAAATTATACCTCCAGAAAAAAAGACTTTTGAGGAAATGTGTTTCATTATGTTAGAAGAGAATTTATTGAAAATATTTGCAATGTATAAATGATTTTTAAAATATTCAATATTTATTCCCTTTATTATTATTTTTTTATTTCAATAAATACATCATAATAAACCTGTACATTATGACAATATGACTTAATGGCATACCCTTTGAATCTCCCATTAGTGGATTCCTATCATGTCACATTGTCATAAAGATCTAATATTTCGCGATTCGGTGGCTCGGCTTATCCGGCTGGTTGTTTACGACTGCACAATAAACATACAGCATACAGAGTAGTGTTTAAAAGGCAATAACTAACTAATAGTGTTACGTTTTTACCTTTTAAACCAGATACTTTTGATTGCAAATAAAAGCCGTTTAGTAGTTTAAAATTGTAACAACTCTTTATTTATTTAAAATGTACAACAACAACAGAATTAAATATTCACTCAGTGTTTTTATACACGTCTATCAATTCGCAGAAATGCACACACACTTTACAATGTACAAACCCAAATGTACACGACAGTCGATGTCAACTCACAGCGCTAATGACCAATTCACGACTGCAACTTCTTGCACTATTTATACACACGCCATTTTTCGTGAATATTCTACAATACTCTTAACGTACAAAGTAGTATGTTCGAAATCTAGAGCTTACGATGTTAATGTTAGCAGCTTAAACATTTAGTGTTGCCACACCTACAAACAATGCCAATAACCGCATGCTATCAACATTGCTGACAATAAGAAGCCTTTACTAATGGACGTGCTTATAAACATGATGAATGTTGCAGGCAGTCGTTACAGACCGTTAAATTCAAATCGCTATTCGTTATAGTGCCAATAGTGAATTTATAGTGATTTACTAGTGACATTGTCAGTAGCACTACTACCATATGTACCCCAGCCAATGTAATCTTCTATTGACATTTAACATTAGCTTGTCATTGAAAATCCACCAGTAGACTGTAGCTTTACTGACTAGGTAGTTATTTTCTATACCTATTGGCTACACAGCATAATAAAAAAACTAAACTAAACAATTGACGCATTCGTTAACAATGTCACCAGAAATACACTAGAACTGTTGTCTCTAACGTTTGTCATTGTGATCAAGTTAAAGGAAAGTTGTCGACATTTTAACTAGTGCAATTGTCGATAGAGAAAGAGTATTGACATAGAGACATATGGTTCTAGGCTGACTACAGGGATATTGTGAAAAATATAAATGTATTTGTAGTATTTATATAAATGTATTATAGTATTTTTAAAGTCATTTTGTTAACATCATTTTAACATTTTAAGGGCCATTATTACAACTTACCTATTAAGCAACCTTTTTCTATTACTTAAAGTTACCTTTTACTATTACGAACTTAAAGGCAAGTTGTAATAATGGCCCTAAATATAATTTGCATTTGTGAGAACAACATTTTTCAAGCATATATTGATTTAGAGCAGTGGTCGGCACAAAGAGAACTTTTCACATCAGTAAATGTATATGTATGTTCGTCTGCATTGAGAGTAAGTTCAGCCTGTATTTCTTTATACCAAGTAATTTTAATAAGTTTCATTGATCACGTTCGGTCAAATTTGAACAAACTTGTAATATTATTTTCTCTAGGGTTTATTCTTTACTCAAATTTATTTTAAAATAATGTTGATAGACATTTTATATTTATTTCAAAATTTGATTTCTTCAAGTACTCAATGATAATTTTCTAATCGTTTATTTTTGTCATGCAGACACAGTCGAAATCCATAAATGAATTTCATGTTTCATATAATTCATCATATGGGAAATTCCATGTACGCCTATAGAGTAGAATAAATTTTGCAAAAATAAGAGTATCTGAAAAATAATTCTCTCTTTATGTTCCATTCAGAGGGAACTATATTTAGAAAAAAATAATAAGTTCTTTCGAAAAATTGTTTTCCAAAATATCGCGCGAAATAAGAGTATATTGTACGTGACATAAAACGGAAGTAATTTTGAGGTACATGTAGAAATATGCGATAATTTGCGAAACGTGAGAGGCGTTTAATTTCTATTAATTTCTTACAATAAACCAAATATTTTTCCTTTAGAATCCGTCATATTTAAATAAAATTAATCTTTGGATGATTTTATAATAAATAAAAAAAATCTTTTTACGCAACGCGTTTTGTGCATTTCATACAAAATACATGTTGTCGACAGTGATTGTGGTCCTAATTGTAGTCAATCTGTAAAGTGTGTTTTATACAGCTTTAGCATAACAAGAGAGCAATGTGTTATGTTTACATAAGACATGGATAGCTCTCTACACATCGGAAAGAAAAAACTCAATAACTCGTTAAATTGTTTCACATTTGAAAGTGTTGATGTAAAAAACAACCTTTTGTAAACCAAGTCCATTTAGAATATTTCAAATTGTAAATGTTCTTTAAACTAAACATCATATACATAAATAAGACTTGTTATTTTCTAAAAAAATCTATGCATTTCGCAATGTTTTTTAAATCCCTATTTCTCTAAAGGAATTAAATTTGTATTTTAACAAATAATATTCTTACGTGAAATTTGTTAAGACTCACTAGTCCCGTGATATGTGAAAAGAGGTCTTATCTCTTAACTAGTTTTTAACAATTTATCAATGAATTTTAAACAAGTTTTGAATATTTTAAAAATCATTTATACATTGCAAATATTTTCAATAAATTCTCTTCTAACATAATGAAACACATTTCCTCAAAAGTCTTTTTTTCTGGAGGTATAATTTACATTTTTGGAAAAAAATCTGTTAAAAAACAAGTAAGAGAGCTATATTCGGCTGTGCTGAATCTTATATTCCTTTCACCAAATTATACTTTAAAATAAAAATATTTAACATTTTTATTTTAAAGTATAATTTGGTGAAAGGAATATAAGATTCAGCACAGCCGAATATAGCTCTCTTACTTGTTTTTTAACAGATTTTTTTCCAAAAATGTAAATTATACCTCCAGAAAAAAAGACTTTTGAGGAAATGTGTTTCATTATGTTAGAAGAGAATTTATTGAAAATATTTGCAATGTATAAATGATTTTTAAAATATTCAAAACTTGTTTAAAATTCATTGATAAATTGTTAAAAACTAGTTAAGAGATAAGACCTCTTTTCACATATCACGGGACTAGTGAGTCTTAACAAATTTCACGTAAGAATATTATTTGTTAAAATACAAATTTAATTCCTTTAGAGAAATAGGGATTTAAAAAACATTGCGAAATGCATAGATTTTTTTAGAAAATAACAAGTCTTATTTATGTATATGATGTTTAGTTTAAAGAACATTTACAATTTGAAATATTCTAAATGGACTTGGTTTACAAAAGGTTGTTTTTTACATCAACACTTTCAAATGTGAAACAATTTAACGAGTTATTGAGTTTTTTCTTTCCGATGTGTAGAGAGCTATCCATGTCTTATGTAAACATAACACATTGCTCTCTTGTTATGCTAAAGCTGTATAAAACACACTTTACAGATTGACTACAATTAGGACCACAATCACTGTCGACAACATGTATTTTGTATGAAATGCACAAAACGCGTTGCGTAAAAAGATTTTTTTTATTTATTATAAAATCATCCAAAGATTAATTTTATTTAAATATGACGGATTCTAAAGGAAAAATATTTGGTTTATTGTAAGAAATTAATAGAAATTAAACGCCTCTCACGTTTCGCAAATTATCGCATATTTCTACATGTACCTCAAAATTACTTCCGTTTTATGTCACGTACAATATACTCTTATTTCGCGCGATATTTTGGAAAACAATTTTTCGAAAGAACTTATTATTTTTTTCTAAATATAGTTCCCTCTGAATGGAACATAAAGAGAGAATTATTTTTCAGATACTCTTATTTTTGCAAAATTTATTCTACTCTATAGGCGTACATGGAATTTCCCATATGATGAATTATATGAAACATGAAATTCATTTATGGATTTCGACTGTGTCTGCATGACAAAAATAAACGATTAGAAAATTATCATTGAGTACTTGAAGAAATCAAATTTTGAAATAAATATAAAATGTCTATCAACATTATTTTAAAATAAATTTGAGTAAAGAATAAACCCTAGAGAAAATAATATTACAAGTTTGTTCAAATTTGACCGAACGTGATCAATGAAACTTATTAAAATTACTTGGTATAAAGAAATACAGGCTGAACTTACTCTCAATGCAGACGAACATACATATACATTTACTGATGTGAAAAGTTCTCTTTGTGCCGACCACTGCTCTAAATCAATATATGCTTGAAAAATGTTGTTCTCACAAATGCAAATTATATTTAGGGCCATTATTACAACTTGCCTTTAAGTTCGTAATAGTAAAAGGTAACTTTAAGTAATAGAAAAAGGTTGCTTAATAGGTAAGTTGTAATAATGGCCCTTAAAATGTTAAAATGATGTTAACAAAATGACTTTAAAAATACTATAATACATTTATATAAATACTACAAATACATTTATATTTTTCACAATATCCCTGTAGTCAGCCTAGAACCATATGTCTCTATGTCAATACTCTTTCTCTATCGACAATTGCACTAGTTAAAATGTCGACAACTTTCCTTTAACTTGATCACAATGACAAACGTTAGAGACAACAGTTCTAGTGTATTTCTGGTGACATTGTTAACGAATGCGTCAATTGTTTAGTTTAGTTTTTTTATTATGCTGTGTAGCCAATAGGTATAGAAAATAACTACCTAGTCAGTAAAGCTACAGTCTACTGGTGGATTTTCAATGACAAGCTAATGTTAAATGTCAATAGAAGATTACATTGGCTGGGGTACATATGGTAGTAGTGCTACTGACAATGTCACTAGTAAATCACTATAAATTCACTATTGGCACTATAACGAATAGCGATTTGAATTTAACGGTCTGTAACGACTGCCTGCAACATTCATCATGTTTATAAGCACGTCCATTAGTAAAGGCTTCTTATTGTCAGCAATGTTGATAGCATGCGGTTATTGGCATTGTTTGTAGGTGTGGCAACACTAAATGTTTAAGCTGCTAACATTAACATCGTAAGCTCTAGATTTCGAACATACTACTTTGTACGTTAAGAGTATTGTAGAATATTCACGAAAAATGGCGTGTGTATAAATAGTGCAAGAAGTTGCAGTCGTGAATTGGTCATTAGCGCTGTGAGTTGACATCGACTGTCGTGTACATTTGGGTTTGTACATTGTAAAGTGTGTGTGCATTTCTGCGAATTGATAGACGTGTATAAAAACACTGAGTGAATATTTAATTCTGTTGTTGTTGTACATTTTAAATAAATAAAGAGTTGTTACAATTTTAAACTACTAAACGGCTTTTATTTGCAATCAAAAGTATCTGGTTTAAAAGGTAAAAACGTAACACTATTAGTTAGTTATTGCCTTTTAAACACTACTCTGTATGCTGTATGTTTATTGTGCAGTCGTAAACAACCAGCCGGATAAGCCGAGCCACCGAATCGCGAAATATTAGATCTTTATGACAATGTGACATGATAGGAATCCACTAATGGGAGATTCAAAGGGTATGCCATTAAGTCATATTGTCATAATGTACAGGTTTATTATGATGTATTTATTGAAATAAAAAAATAATAATAAAGGGAATAAAGTAGAATTCGTAGTCCATACCTTATGATTACAGGATATCTGTATAAATGCATTTGAATGGTTTAAAAAAATCAAAGCACTTCATATCGGGACTGCACACTAGGAATGCCTATTGCGAAAATCAAGGGATTACAAAATCATGATTTGTAAAAAAAAATTCAGGGATTTTTCCTGATTTCTTAATCCCGATTTTTTGTTTAAATCCCTGGTAATTCCGGAATTTTGATATGAGAGCTTAATATCAAGCATATATATAATACTACTAATTAAGATTTTTAAATTTCAATCAGGAAGCAGTATGTCTCCCTTGAATTCTTCCCCGCTTTGACTGTGAAGGATGTTTTTCATCAGCTACATGCAGTGAATTATCTAAGATATAAAAATCTAGGTCGTGAAGTATATTTCATACGGCTAGAACCAAAATATTCACTAGAAATTATTTGTATGGCAGAACAACGTTTGCCGCGACAGCTAGTATGAATATAAATTTTGTTTTATTATTTTTTGTTATAAACTAAAACAATATATATTTTTATATATTATTTTAACCCCCGTATTCTACAACTTATTACAATGACAATATTATAACAGACATGTGTTTAATATAGGGATGTATGATTAAGCGTTTAATCAAACATAAAGATTAATAAAGTGTCCGATTAATCATTTATTCGATTAATTGAAAATTTTGATTATTCTTTTTTATTCAAAGTTTAACTTGATTAATTAGAAATTAGAACAATTTATGAAATTCCGAATCCCGGTATTGAAAAAACCAGTTCCGTTTGGCATCTCTACTAAGCAATGATCATCATTGATCTTAACAATTTTTTTTTAATTGTTTAAAAATGATTCAACTCTTTCAGCAACGCTTTTTTGTGTATAAGTTTAAAATCAAAACAATTGCATTTTTACTTTAATCAAGGTTAAGCTACGTACACACGGTTGTCAGATTTTACAATGTTGTCAGTACTGTCAATGAAATATTTTTAGCAAAAGGTAAATTGTCAGTTTAGACGATTGTAAGAAAACCTTACAATTTCATTGTCAAACAATAAATTTATCTGCCAACAAAAATTTTCAGTTCACACGGTTGCTTCACTTTTGTTTATTTTAAATACATATAATATATAATACCAATAGAAATAATTTATCTGACAATGATGCCATTGTCAGATGCATAAACGTCGCACATATGACAATAACAAATTTCCGACAATGATCTGGCAATGGCAACGTAAGGTATTTACACGATTGTTAGATGTCTGACAATAGTATTGTCTTACAATGTACTGACAATACTTTTTCTGACAACATTGTAAGACAAAAATTGTAAGTTTACACGGTTGTTAGACATTTTCTGAACATTTTTCTGACAATATTGTACAATCTGACAACCGTGTATACGTAGCTTTAGTTTATTATAAAAAGTAAGAAAAAAAATAAATCAAAACTATGATAAACATTTTTGTAAAATTTTCTTTGAAATCGAATATTTTTGACTTAATTTTCTGACCAAACAACCGAAATATCAAAGTAACACATAATTCGATGAACAATAAACACTCTGTGCTTATTTTTTATTGAATGTTTGAAAGTCCCTTAAAAAAACTGATTTTTACAATATTTTCAATTTAATATATTTATATAACTAGAGCATCCTGACGGCAAAGTTTGGCAAAACATCATAAACGATGACTTCAAAAAATATAATTGTTTAGCAAAATGGCAATAGATGTCAATAAACTATGTTTTAAGAACAATAGAAAATGTGGTTAGTAAAGTAACCACCCAACGGCATAGAGTTAAGGAAAAAGTGCCGAATAGTTAAAACACCATAATGTCCCGATAGACTAGACAGGCTATCAATCTGAAGATTGCGGGTTCGATTCTCACCAGAGACTCTGCAGGCAAGCAAAACGCTTCATAGTTTGTGTTTGTTTTTAAAATATAAGGTAAATTTCTATTTTGACACCAATAGATAATAAAATATTATTATTTACAATTTGTTTAATTTTGTTAATATGGATATAACGAATTAAAAAGTTCGTTATAACTATGTTTGAGTATAATGAAAATGTTATTTAAATATCACTGTTAATAACGGCAAGGCAACTATTTTGGAAAACCAAAATTTTTTAAACTGATTGAGAATTTTACTATTTAAAAAAACGAATTTAATAATGATAGTTAATTCAATATAAGTCAATAATTGTATTAACATATCTGTCAATTAAATGTATAATGACTTTATAAATTATCCAAGAACATATTCTAATACCAAATACATGTATAAAAATTATATATTTAACCCTCTAATGCTTAAGCATGCCTCAAGGCACTCATCGCCAAAATGCCAATAAATGCAAATATAACTGATTTTTCATTATTCTAAATTATTTTAAGAAGCTTTCAACGTTTTTGAAATGAAATATCAGTTATATTTGCATTTATTGGCATTTTGCAATGAGTGCCTTGAGGCATGCTTAAGCGTTAGAGGGTTAATAAATATTATTTACGCTTCTAAATAACTATAAAGTTTGTCACCTTTAGAAGTTGTTTTCAATACATGTGATAGGTAACAGTGATATGTTACATTAATCTGTTACTGATAATTGTTATAAAATAATAAATTTTTTAATAACAATTTAGTCCATGTTCAAACCCCCATCTTATGTTTATAAAAAAAACAATTTAACTCAATTTATAATATCTTAAACATCAACACAATTTACATACAATAATTTAATAAATACGTTCAAATAAATAAATAATAATGATTTACGTACCTCGGATGATGTCAAATAGCACATTCGTGAATCGGTGCTCTCGATGGAAGCTTGTTGTACGATACCATAACGGGAATCACGATCACTTAAATAATCAGATCTTAAACTATCTTGGCGTATAAATTCGGCTCTATTTTGTTTTTAATTAGAAATGATAAGATAATCATATTTTTTTTAGTCCTAATAAAAATAAAAATCATTATATAAATATGTAGCTATTTTTACCGTTGTTCTAAGGAATCAGCTCTGGCGGACTTGTAACCAGAGTCATTTAAACTACTGTCTTGTCTTAATGATGGCAAGGAGTCCCAGGGAGAACGCTTGTTGCCTGAACTAGTGGTCTGTTGAGACATGAGACCCTGACCGGAACCAGAACCGATAGTAGAGCTACCAGAACGCCAACCATCCGAATGGCGAAACCATTGAGCTCTGGCAGATTCGCCAATACACGAAGCACAACGTGAATTTGAGAAACTAAAACATGAATTATGTTTAGAAACCATGAAGATTATAAAGAAAATAAAATCCCACACATACCTTGTATTGTGATCAGACAAATAACCACGTTCTCGTTCCCTTTCACGTTCACGCTCACGCACCAACTCATTACGATCGCTGTAGTAACCATCTCGCTCACGATCACGCTCCTTATCGCGCACTGCTGACAAAGGACGATGTGGAGGCAAAGGTAGAGTAGAAGATTTAGCACTAGTAGCTGGATTTAAAAGAATTTACATAAAGATTTTGGTTTAAATTTGAAAAATTATACGAAAGTGCCAACGTTTAAATCAGTGCAGAATTCATAGAGATAAAAAACAAATTGTTTAATTAAACAAATAAAATAGTTTTAACAAACATTAAGCGTTTAAATGTAAATATTTCTTAAAACACAAAAAAAGTAAACACAATTAAAAAACGTAAAAGAAAAGCAAACGAAATGATTTTGGCACACGATTTTAGCGCTAAATGGGTTAGACTACTTACGCCTGCGCATGGGAAACGGGCTGCGTTGCATTGATCCGGGCAAACTCTCGGCAAATTCTGATTTGTGTATGTGTTTTATTTTATTTTTTTTTAAATGATTTTTTTATTTTTATTACGTTGATCGAGATGTGGTTTTGTGGTAGTGGTGGTTGGTGGTATTGGATTTAGTGGAAGTGCATGGAAATATAATGAATGCAATTAATGAATGTGTTAGAGAGGATGAATTAGAAAATCTTTATAATTAAATTTAAATTCAATCACATGAATTACGAGTAGTTAAGAAAAGATAAACAAAAACTTTTCAAAAACAATTGAAAAATGCTTTATCCTACTACAATACTATTCAATAACTATGGAAATAAATTGAAATTAAGCCATTTTTCACTATTTTAATTTACTATAATAAACTCTTAATAAAAGTTACTGCTTAGTAAGCTCTAGTTATTATTTTCCTTAATATATTTCAGGGCTTTTAGCTAAAGCTTCAAACATATGACCTTTGACCTCTTTAAGCAAAAAACGCTGTCTATAAAGTTATGGGCGACTTTTAAAGATATGCTTAAGAATATGATGATGTTATACATATAAGTTTTCAAAATGTTATATTTGGAAACTGAAATTACATCTTCGAATATGTGGCATCTGTAAGAAATTTTATTAAAATTCTTAAAATCTCAGTTTTGAAATACATTATTATTCAAATAAATTATATTGCAAATATGCCTGCTGCAGATTGTATGCCTTTTTGAGTAGATTATAGGGTATTCAATCGATTAACCGATTAATTTTGGTCGGTTAACTGTTCGAATAATTTAAAATTGGCGATTTTCAAATAATAATAAACCGATTAATTTGTGTCGATTAACCGAAAATTCTTTGTTTTGCACTTTATATAGAAATATACTTTATTGTTTTAAGCACACTAATTTTATGTATTAACTCATGAACATTAACTTCTAGCAATAGTTTTTCAGAAGTATAGCACAAAAATTGAAACTAAATGAACTTTTTTCTAGAATGTACTATGATTATCTTTGTCCTACTGAGTCAGAGGACGACTTGATAATAGATGAATCTAAAGACATAACTGAAACGAGTCTTTTATCAGAAACTATTAAAAGTATTCATAATCTAAAAAAATACAAAAAGGACTCCAAATATATATATGAGGATTTTATATGAGAAATTGGATATTCTTTACATGCCTTTCTTTTGATTTCTCCAACATCTAAGCTAATGAAAAAAATCGTTTAAAAGGAAAACATTTCAATTATATTCTTTTTTAAAAAGCTTATTTCAGAAGATCTCCCTAAAATTCTAAAAAACTCACATGTGCATAAAAAAGGTCTACCATATTTTTGTTTTGCTATTACTTATTTGGTTTTGTTCTTTTTATTAATAAAATTCTTAAATAGGTACACAAAATTCGTTGTTTTATACTCAATTTAAAATCGAATAATTCAAAATTAACCGATTAATAACCGATTCAATCTAAACCCCGATTAATTATTTGCTCGATTAACCGATTAAATCAGAAACCCGATTAATTGAATACCCTAGTAGATTATGAATATAATATGGGGACAATGCCTATTTAAAGAAAAATTTTAGGAGAAAAATTTTTTACACAAAATCCTATTGTTACACAAAAACGTTGCTTTCAAACAAAAACTCAGTTTTCAGGAAAAATATTGTTCAACGTTGTTTTTACACATAAACCAAGTATAAAAAGTTGTTTTTTACACAAAAATCATGTTTTTACACAAAATCCATGTTTTTCACAAAAACTTAGTTTTTACACAGAATCCATGTTTCTACACAAAAACCTTGTTTTTACACAAAAACCTTGTTTTTACACAAAAACCTTGTTTTTACACAAAAACCTTGTTTTTACACAAAAACCTTGTTTTTACACAAAACGATGTTTTTACACAAAACGATGTTTTTACACAAAAACGTAGTTTTAAACAAAAACTTAGTTTTTAAGCAAAAATGTACTTTTACACAAAAACATAGTTTTTACACAAAAACGTAGTTTTTACACAAAAAAGTTGTTTTTACACAAAATCAAAGTTTTTACACAAAAACGTAGTTTTTACACAAAAACGTTGTTTTTACACAAAAACGTTGTTTTTACACAAAACCGTTTTTTTTTTACACAAAAACATTGTTTTTACACAAAAACATAGTTTTTACACAAAAACATAGTTTTTACACGAAAACATAGTTTTTACACAAAAACGTAGTTTTTACACAAAAACGTAGTTTTTATACAAAAACGTAGTTTTTACACAAAAACGTAGTTCTTACACAAAAACGTAGTTCTTACACAAAAACGTAGTTTTTATACAAAATCCATGTTTTTACACAAAAACGTAGTTTTTACTCAAAAACGTAGTTTTTACACAAAAACGTAGTTTTTACACAAAAACGTAGTTTTTACACAAAAACGTAGTTTTTACACAAAAACGTAGTTTTTACACAAAAACGTAGTTTTTACACAAAAACGTAGTTTTTACACAAAAACGTAGTTTTAACACAAAAACAAAGTTTTTACACAAAATCGTGGTTTTATACAAAAACGTAGTTTTTATTCAAAAACGTAGTTTTTATTCAAAAACGTAGTTTTTACACAAAAACGTAGTTTTTACACAAAAACATAGTTTTTACACAAAAATATAGTTTTTACACAAAAACGTTGTTTTTACTCAAAAACGTAGTTTTTACACAAAAATGTAGTTTTTACACAAAAACGTAGTTTTTACTAAAAAACGCAGCTTTATACAAAAACGTAGTTTTTACACAAAAACGTAGTTTTTACACAAAATCGTAGTTTTTATACAAAAACGTAGTTTTTACACAAAAATCATGATTTTACACAAAAATCATGATTTTACACAAAAATCATGATTTTACACAAAAATCATGATTTTACACAAAAATCATAATTTTACACAAAAATCATAATTTTACACAAAAATCATGATTTTACACAAAAATCATAATTTTACACAAAAATCATAATTTTACACAAAAATCATAATTTTACACAAAAATCATGATTTTATACAAGATCCAAGTTTTTACACAAAAACGTAGTTTTTACACAAAATCGTAGTTTTTATACAAAAACGTAGTTTTTACACAAAAATCATGATTTTAAACAAAAATCATGATTTTACACAAAAATCATGATTTTACACAAAAATCATAATTTTACACAAAAATCATGATTTTACACAAAAATCATGATTTTACACAAAAATCATAATTTTACACAAAAATCATGATTTTACACAAAAATCATGATTTTACACAAAAATCATGATTTTACACAAAAATCATAATTTTACACAAAAATCATGATTTTACACAAAAATCATAATTTTACACAAAAATCATAATTTTACACAAAAATCATGATTTTACACAAAAATCATAATTTTACACAAAAATCATAATTTTACACAAAAATCATGATTTTATACAAGATCCAAGTTTTTACACAAAAACCATGTTTTAACACAGCGACGTAGTTTTTAAACAAATTCATGGTTTATTATAAAATTCTAATGTTTTACTTTTGTTAATATTTCTTAAGTATGAACTTCGGCAGTTTTCACAAAAATTATAAAAATTGATTAATGATGTATTAACGTTACTTGAAATCGCAATATAGGTTCATAATTTAATTATTTGCTTTTACAAAAGATAAGCAAGATCATTTATTAAAAACAGAGGTTAGGCATATTTCGTCAAATAATTAGACATTGTGACGGTAACCTAAGTGTTTTTACTTCACTAAAGAAAGCTTCACTAAAATCTATTAACGATTCACTTAAAATCAAATTAAGCACACATTTTCTAAAACACTTTAACATTTTTCAACGAAATAGTGTGTGTGTGTGTGTAAGGTGTTAATAAAATAAATATACTAATTAAATATGAAAATTTATTTAGATACAAGTACGAGTATTAAGTAAATGAAAAACTCTCTAACAAATTGTATATGCATTAAAAAAAAGTTAACTACTTAAGCGCACGTAGCTGTAAGGCCGTTCAGACGAACCCAACAAAAACTTACCCAAATTTTCCATGCTCTGAGAGAGTAGAGCCTCGAATGTGTGGAGACTGTAGGACTCAGCGTCCATGCCCTTGGCCAGTGTGTTGCGCAAATGCATCTCGTATTCGAGTAATAGACGTGAAGTGGGACTCCCGGGTGTGGGTGTAACATTGGGCCCCTGATGACGATGTTGATGACGTCCAACACCTCCGCCGCCACCGCCACCGCCTCCAGCAGGAGCACGTTGTACATATGATGACTGATCCTGATCGGAGTTGCCATTACTGGAACTGGGCGTAGTGGCATAACATTGATTATCGAACATTACATTATCCGAAGGTGGCGAACCTTCAATACAGCCACGTTCTCGTTCCAATTCCAAATATAAATTACGTGGTGTATAACCACGTCCAATTTCATGGGAAGATCTAATTCGAAAAAACAATGTAAACAAAGTAGAAGTAACAAGCACAATCCGTTAGTAAATATTTACAGTTGTTAACTGTTTGATTTACAAACAGTTACTATTGGTTTTGTTTGTTTGCCTAAATGCGTTTTACCTTGATCCCGAAAATCGCGACGACTGGCTGTTGGGGCGACCACCACCCAATGTATTATTATTATTCATGATGTGATGCATGCCACCCATGCCACCGGCATGTTGGTGCATGTGTTGCGGCCCGAATGTGTTTGCTGCGTTGGCGTTATAGTAGTTGTAGCGTCTTCTACCCATTTCAGGCGATGTCACTGGGCTTTCAGTGCTAGTCATGGGCTTAAGCATACGCTTCAAAGTGCTGGTATCGACATTCATGTCCTCGGTACTTTTCGTTTTGCGTCTGGTATTGTTGTTAATTATATTGTGTTGGTGTTGGTGCTGGTGTTGATGTTGATGCATGTCGTGGCCATGTGGATCGCGTGTCTAAGCATAAAAATACAATCAAATGAAACAAAACAATTCATAGAATAAAAAAATAGCAACAACATAATGTTTTAGAAGACCGACACCACTCGAATCAAGGGTGAATTGTTATGCTAGCAAATGTGAACTGTTGCATTAATGTGGCGTGTATGCACTTTATTTAATTTAAGCCTTTTTTTTTTTTTGCTTTTGTAAATCCCGATTACATTTGTCGGGGCTAGTTGTAGGCATTTGTCTAAATAAGTATGTATGTGTTCCTATGTACGTATGTGCCTAAATGTACTTATTTTGTTATGAAATAAACCCACTGTAAGTTGTTCAATTTAAACGAATTCCAGGATACTTAATTTCGTCAAAATGTAAGCAATATTAATGAACGTAATGTGATTCTGAGTTGAACAATTTGCTGACTTAGAGCTAATCACGGTATTTACGAATATATCGGTAACGGTAATTTAGCGGTAATGGTAGTCAATCTTGACTTTTAGGAAAATATTTGAAACTAGGTATATTGTAAATATTGGATAAGATAAAGACATTTGAAGATAAAGACTATTAACAAATATGGAGTGGTTAAGGTCGGATGCCTAGTATACTGGTAGTAAACAATGATTGTATAAATGCTAACTAAATATTTTTGGTATACATCCCTAGTTAATGAATGTCTTGCAAACTGATTACATATATGTACCTACATTTCTACAAACATTTACATTTCCCAGCAGTTAAGCAAGTAGTCAATGTATCCCTTATAGACAGTAATCGTCGCAAATTTCTTATCACTTGGCTGACTCTAATTTATATATTTTGGTCATTTGAGACGTGTGTGCTCTTTGTAGTGCAGAGATAAGCCAATTGGTTACTTTATACGTCCCAGGTAATCTAGCGTGGAGACAATTGTCACTTAAGTGTCTCTAAGTTATCTGGAGTGTAGTCACTTTAAACGTGTTGTGTAATAATTCGTTGAAACTGGTTTTATACAAATTGTATTGATATAATTCCCATACAGTTAATTTTAATTATTGCTTAAGTATAGTGATATCCCATGTAACATAGCATGAAGTCAATAGTCACTTTAGTGTCTCTTAGTAACCTATAGTGAAGTCACTTTAAACTTTTTTTTTTGTACTGCACTTTAGAAAGTAGTTATTTTTCCCACCAGAAGCAATCCATTGGAGAGTTGTCGAAGAAAGGTTTGTTTTCAAGCTATCGTTTATTGGACTGACTATGATATGTCTTTTAGCTGACTATTTGAGGTTAATTAGCACTCGTACATGTTAAAATAACTAGTTATGTAGCTGATCAAGTTACCACTTAGGTAACTGTCGCTATTTAACCAGTACGTGAATGCAATGCGTTTACTACTTTGGACCAGATATTAGACAGTCTCATTGAAGTCAAAAGGGTCAATAACACATATATCCGACCGAAAATGGAATACAACTCCCATGTATGGGCCGGTGCTTCAAAGTCTATTTTGGAGCTGCTCGACCGCGTACAAGAGAGGGCGAAGGTGATTATTGGTGACAGTAGGGTATCCAACTCTATTGATTCGCTGGAGCACCGTCGCAATGTGGGCTGCGTTTCACTGTTCTATCGATACTACAATGGAATGTGTTCTGATGAAATTAGGGAACTTGTTCCTGATACCCGCAGATTTTTACGTAATACACGTTTTTCGTCAAGAACACATCCCTTTGTGGTCGATTGGCCAGTGGACCGCACAATACATTACAGGGAAAATTCGTTCTTTAGCCGTACTGTACGTATGTGGAACAAACTTCCCGCCGAAGTGTTTCCTGCCATTTCCAATTTAGGAAAGTTCAAATCGAATGTCCACAAACACTACTCCCTCTTTCCTCCCTCCCATAACCTATTTTCCTAGTTCCAACACAATGCTTTGCATGAATAGGGGTCATCCCCTGAGTGCTGGTCCAAGAAGAAAAAAAAAAAAACTAGTCACGTAGCTATTGAAGTAACTAGTTCCCACCCTAAATGATGGGTAAAATCACTAGTTC
This sequence comes from Calliphora vomitoria, assembly GCA_942486065.2. NCBI lineage: Eukaryota > Metazoa > Arthropoda > Insecta > Diptera > Calliphoridae > Calliphora > Calliphora vomitoria. The sequence goes on along the minus strand of OW818031.2, from coordinate 11,277,502 downwards.
GGGACTGTCTCCTAGAACTGCTGGGTTGTTAGACAGTGAGTGTGTGTGTGTGCAGTAATGTTGTAAATCATTACGTGTACATTAATGTACAAATGTAGTAAATTTTGAGTGACACTATTAGTGACGACTGCTATCCTCTGGCAGATTTAGCATGTACTCACCATATCGTCAGCATATTCTTTAGAGCGAGTACCGGTAGATTTTGTGGAAGTTCCTACGGATTGATGTAGTGGGCCACCGGCTTGAGTACCTTCACTCTTGGCCATATCAACATCTGACTGACCGACATCTTCGGGACCAGCTTGCGAGCCAACATGATTTTGCGAGCAAATATCGCCAGAAGAAACACCAGTTGTATTGGCACCACCACCACCGCCACAGACACCGCCATTGGTGGCAGCTGCAGCATCTTGAGTTTTAATTTGACGACCTAAAGTATCTGGCAACAAAGGAAATTAACATTATAACCCCAAGTAACCACAGTATAATAGCAGAGACAACAAATAACTTACCACCAGCAGAGCCCATGCCTTGAACGCCTCCACCCCCACCACCACTAGCGACATTGTCATAGAGCGATGTGCTACTCGTAGCATTTGTGACTTTCTGATGTGGCTGTCCATCGGCATCGGCTGCAACGCGGGAACCCACATTGCGTGGCAAAGTGGAAGAACCTGCAAAAGTTATGATGATGAATATGATGAGGATGTTGATGGCATTTGGCAATGGAAAGAAAACAAAAGATTTAACTAATAAACAATAACTAAAATAAAATAAAAACTACATGGGATTATAACAACAAAAAACAAAATAAGTAATTGAACATCACACAACTAAAAAATATAACAATAAAACTCAAAAGAAATAATGATTTTAATTCAAAACAAAAAACAATATAGGATTTTTGTTTGTTCGGGATTAAGAGGGATTAGGCTGGTTTTAAGTGGATAATACACTTTTTTGTTTTGATTTTTAAATTAATTAAAAATAGTGTTTTTCTTAGTATTTTTTTTTTTTTAATAAAAAGTTTCTTGTTCAAGGAATTTAAGTAGGTGTTAATTTGGTTTTAATTGAATTTTGGCTTTAGCAAGACAAGATTAAAAAAAAAAACAATAGAACAAATTTGATTTGATTTGGTTTTTTAGTAACTTCCTCACCTCGTACTCTGGGATCATTTCTCAAGCGTGCATATTGTTCGGCTGTCATACAAGTGCATTGCGGCTCACTGCGCACACGAGAGGGTGAGGCCGGTGTGCTTAATGGCTTTCTCTTGGCTTTGACTTTTCCCTTGCCAGGCGGATCCAATTTCAGCGAATAACTCGATGAGGCCTTTCGTGAAAATTTGAAAGAAGGCGACTGTAAAACGTCGCACTATCATTAGGTTAGTTGAATGGGATTCACAAGGTTCTGTGTGTGCGGTTCTCTCTCTCTTTCTTTCTTTCTTTCTCTGTTTCTAACTGTTATCGATCGTTTAAATCGATTTTTGTTTTGACAATTATTACATTTCATTAACTCTTTCCGTTATTAATTAATTACTTTTTTGAAATTTTATCAATTTAAATCATAAATTTTGAATTTTTTTAGCATTTGAAATGCGAAAATAAATTTTAGAGCGGAAAGTTTCGGAGTTTGATTTAAAGCGGAAATTTAAGAAATTTTAACTTTAACAACTTACTGTTATGTAATACCTACGAGTATTGTCGCTATTGGATGGAATTCTAAATAGTGAACTGTAAAATAGAACTTATGGCTAACTTTGTTTGTTGTTTCTGGTTTGTTTGTAGTTTAAGGTACTTTTTTTTCTGTATGTTTGTTATTAATTATTTGCTTTTTACGTATGTATGTATATTTGTGTGTGTGTGTGTTATTAATTTCTAAATTTAAATATTCTTATTAAAATAGTTACTCTTTTTTTCTAACATTTCTCTGCTTGATTCTTAGTAAAGTGTTTTTTTATTCTAAGCCCCTAAAAGTATGCATTCTTTTGTGTGGTCTGTTAGTTACAAATTTAATTAATTAGGAATTTAGATTTAGTAGTTCGATTGTCCTGTATATGTACATCATTTGCTATTAGGATTTGTGTATTTAGCCTTTAAATGATGTTTCGTTGAACCATTCAGGATATTTTTAATACATGAGTCGGGTAAGAAATATTGGTTGTAGACTCAACAAATTTTAAGACGATCTTGCTATGTTCATCCGTCTGTCTGTAGAAAACTGAATAGGTCTTAGAGGGAAGGACCTATGAGAATGAAATTCTCAAAATATTCGGTGTTAATTAGAAATAAGTGGTATTAAAAATCAACAAAATCACTCTTTATAAAAAACATTTAAAATTTTAGAGCAAAATGTCCGAACGTACAACATTTAAAAACAATTAGAACTCGATAGGGCATAAACGAGAACCAAGAACTTTGGCACAAATAGTTTTTGCTCAATTATTTGTTTAAAAATAGATTCAACTAGTAAAAATGTTTGCATCAAAATAAATGAAAAACTTTATTCGGATTTACCACCATATATATTTTGGATGAATTAGATAAAAGTCACCGTATAACTTTGTGACTTCTGTGGTCCACTTCCGACACACACATGCAAGTGAGTGCAGTAACCCTGTAGCTTACCATTCATTCCAACAGGATGGATACCACATTAGTATTCTGTACTGTTACGCTATTCTTTATAATTTCATTAATTTGGAAAACAGATTAGAAGATACAAATTTGACCCATTGTGCGCCATAAGTTGAAAGAAGCAAATGGCCAAAAGCTCTCTTGAACCAATTTCAGTGCCATTTCAGTTTTTTAAAAAGGCTTGAAACTGGTCATGGCCAAAGGGAATGGTTATGACTAGTTGATTGAAGCGATATATGTTTAGCCTATGTTTAGATTCAATCCGATATTTTTTTAAAAAATTCTAAGTTTTCATAATTCTGGGTAGATATTTTAAGAAGACCTAGATAAGATCTCCGCCAGATTGTGAATGACCTATGACTGGTACATTCCAGCAATTTGTAATGTATCTCCATATTTGAATTTGTGAAATTCATGTAGTACGGTTTTTTGTAAAAAAGTTTAAAGCTTAATGTCTTGGTTATCTTTATCTACACGCAGAAAAAAAATATGGTTGTACATTGTTACTGTAACCATTTCAAATTTGTGCATGGTTACTGTAACAATTTCAAAATTTTTAACAATATTATAGTCACAGTAACTATATATATGATTGTGTTAACAATAATAGGGTTAATTTACGATTCACATGATTGTATCAATCATATATATGGTTACAGTAACCATGTATATGTTCGTGACAACCATTTATATGATATCATATCATAATCTGAGAACAACATATTATGATAAAATTATTCATCATATAAATGGTTGTCACAAACATATACATGGTTACTGTAACCATATATATGGTTGAAATGTTCATGTGAATCGTAAATTAACCATATTATTGTTACCACAATCATATATATAGTTACTGTGACTATAATATTGTTAAAAATTTTGAAATTGTTACAGTAACAATGTACAACTATATTTTTTTTTTTCTGCGTGTAGGTATTTACACGATTTTTTAGATGTTTTCCAAAAGTCGGGAAACGGCGAAATTTGCCAAAAATTTTCGAAAAAATCCAATATGAACTCAAAAAAATAGCAACATATTTCAAGATTCATCTTCACACTGTTTCAAAAACCATTAAACAGTATAAGGAAGACTTGAGCATTGAAATAAAAACTGGATCAGAAAGAAAAAAAGGTCTAACAGATTGGTAAGGCAAAAGAAGTCGAAAAAATCTTACCAAGAGCACCGAACACTTTTACCAGAAAAGCAGCTCTTAAAGTGAAATGCTCTGATTATTTTGTGCGCTGAGCCAAAGCTAATGATGGGTTGAAGTCGTATAAAGTTCAGGAAGTTCCAGATCGCAATGCGTTAAAGAACTTAGAAGCAAAAGAACGAGCGAAAAAGTTGCCGCTGTATGATGGATGATGAAATTTATGTACTGGCAGACTTTTCACAACTTTCGGGTCAGGATTTTTATGTGGCAACTATAAAAAATTTAATGGGAGTATTTTCGGAAAAAGTGGATAAATTTATAATTACCGGTTAATACTTAAGCCAATTGTTTAATGTTTAATGAATTTGTACAATATTGCGATAAATTTAAGCATTTTTGAGAATTTTTATATTAAACGGTTTTATTTAACTTAATACAAGTATAATGTGCAGTTTTCATAATACAAGCGAGTACTTTGAGTGGAAATATTACATTTGTTTTGTTATTGTAACAAAAACAAAATACATGTAAAATATCCACTTAAAGTACTCGTTTGTATTATAAAAACAGCATATATGTTTTTTTGTCTCATTCTTTATGTTGTATTCGTTGGAAAGATTTTTGAATTAACTCTCATTTGATATATATTACATGTGGACATTTCCACAGAAAGGTATTTTTAGGTAATCCTAACTGTTATCATGTGATAATTGGACTGAAAATAATTGGACTAATAAAGTGGCTTTAAATTTTAAATAAAATCAAAGTTGCTTTAACTAAAAGACAAATTACTGCATATACTAGTAATTATACTAAACATTTTATTTTGATTTTCACAGTGTATCTTGTTCGGGATCGTAATTGTTATTATTACTTGTACTTTAGTCAAAAATATAAATAAATACGAAGTTCTTTTGTAGCTTATGAAATTTAGAGTTGAATATACATAATTAATCGGTACTACAAACATGACGTTCAAATAAGTAGCGTTACGAATGTCGCGTGACAAATCATTCTAAAGGTTGTAAATCAAAAACAAATGCAAACAATTAAAAACAAGTAAGAGAGCTATATTCAACTGTGCCGAATCTTATATACCCTTCACCAAATTATACTTTAAAATAAAAATTTTAAATATTGTTAGGTAAACAAAATTTTTTTTTTTTTTTTTCAAAATGGTTTTTCAAAATTTTTTTTTTTTCAAAATTTTTCTTTTAATTTTTTTAAAATTTTTTTTTTAATTAAAAAAAATATTAGTAAAAAACAAGAGACCTATATTCGGCTGTGCCGAATCTTATATATCCTTCACCAAATTATACTTTAAAATAAAATTTAAAAAATTCTTATTTTTAAAAAAAAAAATTTGTTCGAAATTTTTTTTTAAATTTTTCCAATTTTTTTAAAAAAATTTTTTTTAATTTAAAAATTTATTTTTTTTTAATTTATTAGTGAAAAAAGAGTTTTTTGTGAAAAAATTCGGGTTAAAAAAAATATTTTTCCGGATTTTGAGCCATTGTAAGTCCAACTTACTATAGCCATATATACATCGTTGCAATGGACTTTGAAATATCTATCATTAGATATCCATATTGTCTATATTTATGACTTAGTAATCGAGATATAGATCAAAAATAGGCAACAAAAATAGAGGTTGTCTCGGATTTGTGCTAATATCTCCGTTATTTATGGACGGATTTTGCTGATTTAAAATAGGAAACTTCTCGAAAGCATGTCTGACAGAATTATTGAAGATTTGGATCCCGACGATATCTGGGGCCTTCAGAAAATTGATTTCAACAGACAGACAGACAGACGGACATGGCTAAATCAACTCCGCTATCTATAAGGATCCAGAATATATATACTTTATAGGGTCGGAAAATTATATTGTGGAAATTACAAACGGAATGACAAATTTATATATACCCTTCTCACGAAGGTGAAGGGTATAAAAATTAATGACAAAAAATATATGACTTAGTAATCTAGATATAAATCAAAAATAGGCCAAAAATCGAGGCTGTCCCGCTTTTTTCCTTATATCTCAGCCATTTCTGGGCCGATTGTCTCGATTTTAAATAGCGACCGAGCCGGAAGAATTCCCGATATATTGATGTATGAATCATATATGTAAGTTATTTGTGGGCTACGGAAAGTTGATTTCAACATACAGACGGACATGGCTATATCGGCTTCGCTATCTATAACAATCCAGAATATATTTACTTTGTGGGGTGGCAAAAATGTAAAAATTTTAAAATTACAAACGGTGAAGGGTATAAAAATAGAATAAAATTTGTAGCTGAAAACAACTTTTATTTTTGTCTGGTTCGGAATACCATGTTTATTGCAAATAAATTGGAAACAATTAATCGAAAAAACCTTTATTTTGCTCAAAATATAGTGCTACAAATATGCAATCAAAAAATGTAAATAAAAAAAAATTGTTCGGATTACCTTTTTTTACTTCAAAGGAGTATGAATGTCGCGTTCGGGACCGTGGAAATGCTCATATGTACAGAACTAACCATATGAGATAAAGCGAAAGGTATTGCCTATAAATAAATTTATATTTTGTTGTACTTTATTAGTGATAAAATTTGAACGCGCTCTGAAACATTTCTGTTGAACCGATTATCGCTTAAACGGCCGTGAGTTTTTGGAATAATTTGGATAATTATTTTAACACAGACAACTTTCTTCTGACACACCTTAGTGTTTTTAGTTACTTATGTTAGAGCTTCCAACAGTTAATTTGGTGCTTATATATATCAGCCATTTATGGCCCAATTTCTCAAATATAGTAACAGCACATGTGGAACTGTAGAATATCTGACATTCGAATTTTAATGAAAATATAGAAAAATACTTTGTATTTTTAATGAATATCGATTGTTTGATAAATTAATTATTTTAGTATTAATTCTAATAGTGTAAGTCCAGAATCTTTAAGGGAGAAATATATATAAGGACTGAGATCGAAAAAACCTTAACATACGTTTTTCATTAAAACTTTTAACCCAAGTATTATTTGATTTTTTGATCAAGTTACCTTTGTAAATCATGTAAGTTATTATTTTCAATGTCAATTATGTGACGAGAAAATAGTGCGTACTTAAATTATTAAATATTTTAAACAAAATCCAACTTGGTTCTACAAAAAGTTGGTCAATCAATCAAAGGTCTGCCGTCAAACAGATTCCAATGTTATTAAACAGTATGGGGAGAACTTGTCGGTTTATAAAAAACCTGGTTCAGGTACAAGGAATGATTCACATGATATTTCTAAAGCCAATAAATAGAAAGCATTTTCAAAAGAGCTGCCAACAAATACGGTAGGAAAGCAGTTCGGTTAGCTCAGTACTCGGACTATTTGGTACGAAAAGTTAAAGCCAATGCTGGTTTAAAAACATACAAGGCTCAAAAAGTTTCTATCAGGAACTCTGGTAAAAATTTAAAGGCCAAAGACAAAGCACGGAAATTTTATACAAAAAATGTACCTTCTGCATTATGGATGACGAAACGTATGTTCTGGAAATTTTTTCCCAGCTTCCGGGTCAACATTTGTATGTTGCTGATGCTCGAGGCAATGTTGTAGAAAAGTTTAGGACCCAAAAGCATAAAATGTTTCCAAAAAGTTCTTGACATGGCAAGCAATATGCAATTGCGGCAAAGGAAGCCAAACATGTGTTACAAAGGGCTCTATAAATACCGATATTTATATTAAGGAATGTTTACAAAAAAGGCTGCTTCCATTCATAAGACTTCTTAATGTATCCACTTATTTTTATCCTGATTTGGCATGCTGTTACTATGGTAAGCAAGGCTGAACAAGAACAATAGTGTGGTATTTGTACCCCAAACTGCCAGTGGAGGGATATTGGGTTCTTGTTAGAAGAGAATTGAAGGGAACAAGAAAAGGTGTCCAAAGGTATGGTAGATTTTAAACGACGTATTTGAACAAAGTGACAGAAAGCTCAATAAAAACCTTAATGGAAGAGGGTTTCCGGAAAAGGTTCATAAATTCATCACTATTCTTAAGAACTATAAAAATAATATTTTTTGTAAATTGTAAATTTCTTAATCTTGTTAAAGGAAAAAGTACTGGAAATATGAAATGCTGGTCTATTTTTAAATGAGATACAAATTAATTGTACGTAACAAGTAAGAGAGCTATATTCGGCAGTGCCGAATCTTATATAAAATTTAAAAAAAAATTTTTCCAGTTTAAAATTTTTTTTTTTTAATTTATTAGTGAAAAAAATGTATAACAAAAGAAAGTTTTTGTAAAAACAAGTAAAAGAGCTATATTCGGCTGTGCCCAATCTTATATACCCTTCACCAAATTATACTTTAAAATAAAAATTTTAAATATTTTTAGGTAAACACAATTAAAATTTTTTTTCAAAATTTAAAAAAAAAAAAAATTCTAATTGTTTTTCAAAATTTAAAAATTGTTTTTTTTCCATTTTTTTTTTAATTTAAATTTTTTTTTTTAATTTTTTTTTTAATTTATTAGTGAAAAAAAGTTAATGAAAAAATGTTTTTTTGTTAAAAAAAATTCGGGTTAAAAATTATTTTTCTCGATTTTGACCCATTGTAGGTCCAAATTACTATAGCCTTATATAGATCGTTGCAATAGACTTTGAAATATCTATCATTAGATATCCATATTGTCTATATTAATGCCTTAGTAATACTGATATAGATCAAAAATAGACCAAAAATCGAGGTTGTCCCGGTTTTTTCCTTATATCTCAGCCATTTGTGGGCCGATTTTCTTGATTTTAAATAGCGGCCGAGCCAGAAGAATTCCCGACATATTGATGTATAAATTATGTTTGTAAGTTATTTGTGGGCTACGGAAAGTTGATTTCAACATACAGACGGACAGACGGACATGGCTATATCGACTTCACTATCTATAACGATCCAGAATATATATATTTTGTGGGGTCGCAAATGAAAAACGTAGAAATTACAAACGGAATGACAAACTTATATATACCCTTGCCACTCATGGTGAAGGGTTAAAAAATATTTTTCCCGATTTTGACCCATTGTAGGTCCAACTTTGTATAGCCTTATATACATCGTTGCAATGGACTTTGAAATCTCTATCATTAGATATCCATATTGTCTATATTTATGACTTAGTAATCGAGATATATATAAAAAAATAGGTCTCCGATTTTTGCTCATATCTCCGTTATTTATGGATGAATTTAGCTGATTTTAAATAGGAAACTTTTCGAAAACATGTCTGACAGAATTATTGAGGATTTGGATCCCGAAGATATATGGGGTCTTCAGAAAATTGATTTCAACAGACAGACAGACAGACGGACATGGCTAAATCGACTCCGCTATCTATAAGGATGCATAATATATATATACTTTATAGGATCGGAAAATTATATTGTGGAAATTACAAACGGAATGACAAATTTATATATAGCCTTCTCATGAAGGTGAAGGGTATAATTATTGCTTTAAATAGAAAGAAACTCTTTCAAAATCTCAAAATACATGTATGCTGTTGATTGTGTACCAAATGATTAATGGCAGGACTATTTTTATACAAAGGACATTATGGACAGATGTAAGGATCTTTCGTATAACAAAGCATTTTAAATGCATATCTTAATATTTAAGTAGTAGTAGTAGTACTTATTTGAAGGTTTAGAGTAAATATTAGTTAGTAAATTTTAGTTTTTAAACAGGAAACCTTATTAAGTAGACATAAAATGTTATAGAGAAATCTTCGAGAGCTATTTAAGTTGCTTGCTATAGTTTAAATGCTAACAAAAGAATGCATTCTTTTAAATCTAACATTAGGTGCAAATATTCAGTAATTTTTTTTTTTTTTATGTAATTATTTTAATTTTAAACAACTAGCTAAATATAAGTATGTATTTTAATTATATTTAGAATTTGTTTTCTTTTTTGCTAATATGTATGTATGGTTTTTGTATCAAAATAAATATTTTAATTTGTTGTTGTTCTGCTTGTTGTAGTTAATCCTTATTGCTGTATTGTAATTAAATTGTTATTAAACCTAAACTAGTTACATATGTACTAAGCTATTAGTTATTCATTGTTGTACTTCTAAACGAACACTGTACAGTGTACAGAAGTGCCACTGTACATGAATATATATGTATTTAGAAATATTTGTTTTGATTTGAAATCTAAGACATTTTCTTTATGTTAATATATTGTTGTTGTTGTTAGCTGTTGCTGTTATGTTATTATTTGTTGTTAACGAGTAGTAGTAATGTTGTTGTTTATAAGTTAAGTTTATAATTGTAGTTGTTTTTTTGGTTTTTATTATGCATATTTATCTAAATTGATTAAAGTGCATTTTGTTTGTTTTTGTTAAATCTTGTACTATTTATACATTTTTGTTTTAGTTTTGTTAAAAAATTAGAATTTTTTGGTGCAATTGATAGCAAGAAGGACATTAAGAAGAAAAAAAAAAAAAAACTGATCTGATTTAGTCTAAGAAACCGCTGGGTGTGAAAAATTAAGGATTTTTCGTGGGATTACAAGAGTGAGGAATGGGGAATTTTTTAATAATCGGGACTTAGTAGGTGAACGGAATCAAAGTACTGGATACGTGCGATTGCTCTATAACGTTTTGCATTTTTCTTTGGCATTATTAATTAATTACATTTAAAATATTGTTATTAAATATCCAGAATTATTATTTTTTATTTTTTAATTTTTTTTATTTTTTTTTTAAATGCCCCCAAAAATGCAAAACGTTTTTTGTTTTATTTAATTTTTTTTTTAAATTATTTAGTTTAATATATAAAAGTTATTTATTAATACAAATTTTATATATAATAGAAAAAGATAGACAGAAATGTTGATGTACATACATGTTCATTTTAAAGTTTAAAACAAAAAACATAAAAAAATTAAATTTAAAAATAATTGAATAAAAAAATAATAAAAACCAACATATAATTAAGTGAATTGAAATTGTGATTAACGTAATAACACAACATTTTTAAGGAAAATGATTGAATTTGGAATTTTGAAAAATTAAATTAATTTTTTTTTTTTTTTTTTTTTTTTTGTGGTCGAGTTTATGAATATAATTCAATGCAAAAAAGAGAAGGAGAAAAAAGAAATAAAAGAGTACAAAATACAAATATAAATAATTTTAGTGTTTGACTTTAATGCATAGACAAACTAAATCTCATTATTTTTTTTAGCTTTTTTACATATAAATCATTAAACAAATAAGTAAACAAAACAAAATCAAATGAAAAAGAAAATCAAATGAATTTAAACAAAAAAAGTAAAATAAATAAAAAAACGATGCTGTTTAAATTATCTTAAAAAAGTTTATATACAATATTCTTTATATTGAATGAATATTGATTGACTGATTGATAGTTTAAGTATGTGTTAATTTATAGAAACGTGTGAAAGAATGTATGTACAAATGTATGCATGTATGTATGTATAAGTGAGAGTGGGTGAGATGATTGAGTAAGTGATCGAGTGAACGAACGTAAACGATTTAGTGTATAGTACAGTTAGTAGTGTATAAAAACAGTTTTGATATGTTAAGATGTATGTACATTAGGGTGGCCCCAAAATTAAAGTTGCGGATGTTCCCGACTAAAATTAAAATTTGATTCATTTTAAGCCTACGTTTTGAAATTTTTTCGTCCTGAGATCAATATTTGGCGAGCTGGATCAAAGGATAAAAAGGTCCTTTTTTGAGGTTTTTTACATTTTCTCCATATTTCTTCCAAAGGAAGTATATGTAAATTTGGTATCATGTGAAAGGTCTTTGAGAGACGCATTCAATTGGTTATTAAAAATTTAAAAAAAAAAAAAATTTATTTAAAAATTTTAAAAATTTTCGACAAAATTTTAGTTTTTTTTAATTTGTTCATAGAATTTGTTCAAATATATAGATGAAATTTCTTGATCATAAACATAATGTAATTTCACCGAAACGGTTTTTCTCGTTTTTTAAAATTCAGTCCAGTTCAATGTTTATTCAAATTTGTTTAAACCTAATTTCATCCCTATCTACAATCTCTGTATACTCAATTCTTAGTATATGTAATGGGCATCAAAATAACTCAAATTTTATAAGCTTTCACCATTTCGGTGAAATTACATTATGTTTATGATCAAGAATTTCATATATTTATTTGAATAAATTCTATGAAAAAATTAAAGAAAAACTAAAATTTTGTCGAAAATTTTTAAAGTTTTTGAATTTTAATTTTTTTTTTTTAAGATTCTAATAACCTATTGAATGCGTCTTTTAAAGACCTTTTATATGATATCAAATTTACATATACTTCCTTTGGAAGAAATATGGAGAAAATGTAAAAAACCTCGAAAAAGGACCTTTTTATCCTTTGATCCAGCTCGCCAAATATTGACTCAAGGACGAAAAAATTTCAAAAGGTAGTCTTAGAATGAATCAAATTTTCATTTTAGGCGGAAACATCGATACCTTATTTTTTCTCCATACAAACGGGGCAACCCTAATGTACATATGTTTTGTTGTTGTTATTTGCTAGACTTTTAATTTAGTGTCTAATTAAAACTACCCAGCAGTTTTGGGTGACTGTTCCATACTTGTGATATTACTGAACATTTACAGCAGTTAAGACAACATAGAAAATGCATTAAAATAACTTGTAATGCTATTTTTTCTCTGTTAAAAGCTAATCAGGTGGTATTGATTGTGATATTGGGAGATTTTTTATCATTTTTATGAACTGATCAAGTTCAGCCTAAGTACATAACACTAATTATGAGTCAGCACTGGTTATAGAATTATTTATGTGACTATTTGTTTTAACATACGTGTCCTAAGCGGATGTACATAGATTTCAAAGATACTTTCCTGAAAGCTGGTCCAAAGAAGTCAACGCTTGGAAATCCACATACCGATTACCTATTTGGTTACTTGTCTAGCTATATAACATGTTCTAGTCTTAGGTGGAAGCTAATTGATCCTAATTATGTGTCTAAATGGAGCCCCTAGTACTCAACCCAACTAGATACCAGCTACAAAGATACAGTATAATTTTCTGTACTTAGTTCTTGACCACCTTTGCAGACGACACTGCAATTCTTAGTTCTCATGTGGACTTAAATGTAGCATCTAGAAACCTTGATAATTATCTCAAGCACGTAGAGACGTGGTTAAGAAATTGGAGAATACAAGTAAATGAAATCAAAAGCAAGCACATAACGTTTTCACTTAGGAGAGGAAGTTGTCCACCAGTGACCCTGAACAGTGTGAACATCCCACAGTCTGATCACGTTACATACCTTGGCATTCATTTAGATAGACGTCTTACTTGGCGTCGGCACATAGAAGCCAAGCGGCTCCACATGAAACTAAAAGCTTCTAACTTACACTGGCTAGTCCATCATCAATCGAAATTAAGCCTTAACTGCAAAGTCATCCTGTATAAGACAGTCTTAAAACCAATCTGGACATACGGAATCCAACTATGGGGAACGGCGAGCAATACCAGTGTAGATCTCATACAGAGGGCACAATCCAAAATTCTTAGAACCATGACGGGAGCTCCATGGTACATAAGAAATGAGAACATAAACAGAGACTTAGATGTATCATTAGTCAAGGACGAATTTAGAAAAACTCGTGACGCTTATTTGTTAAAATTACATCATCATCCAAACCCGCTCGCAAGACTACTTACAGTAACTCAAGACAGATCAAGGCTGCGTAGAGCTGATTTACCACTTATCTAATATACAAAATATGATTCTCCACTGAGAGAACAACAATTGTTTAGTTATAAGATTTAATTACTTATTGTAAGGCCTAGATATTAAAGGCAGGAACAATATTATAATAAAAGTTTAAAAAAAAAAGTTCTTGACCTATTTTCACAGTGAAATAACCAGCCTCTAAAATCAATTATATAATCATTCTCTCTTGTATACTAGGCGTTAATCAAATACGATTGATAACTCGATAACGTGTCCCTAAAGTATTTTGAAATATGGAAATCGACTTGGTCGTATAATACTAGTGGCGAGTACAATAGCTAGTCCATAAATTTAAATATTGATAAACTTTTAAAATAACTACAACTTGTTCTGAAAAGTGAAAGTGAAAGCATAATACACTCGGAAATATTTACTTTAGAGATGGTTACAGTAAACAAGTATACATATGTTTGTGACAACCATTTTTATGATTAAGGTTTTACCATATTATGTTGCTCTCGGCTAATTGATATCATGATCTGAGAACAACTTATTATCACATAAATGGTTGTCACAAACATATACTTGTTTACTGTAGCCATATATATGGTTGATATAATCATGCGAATCGTAAATTAACCATATTATTGTTACCACAATCATATAAATAGTTACTGTGACCATAATATTGTTAAAAAGACTTTTAAAAATGTTGAAACGGTTACTGTAAACATGCACAACTGTATTTTTTCTCTGCGTGTAAATATATAAATTATTTGGAGCGAAATTTGTGTAGATACCTATATAAATAAAACATTTGTATAAAATCCTATTTCGTGAGGATATTCGTATGGAAGCTGGGTGAAATAATGGACCGATTTCAGTCAATTTCAATAGGCTTTGTTATTGGGCCGAAAAAAATGTATATGCAAATTGATCGAAATATCTTCAAAATTGCACACAAAGTCTGCATGGCCATCCAGTCAGATAGACGGGCGGAAGAACGAAAGTACGTAAAGTGTTTCTGAGTCGATCGGCATACCTTAAGGAGGGTGTTAGACTAAAAATTAAACAGACTACGCTTCAGATTACAAAGTGACACTAACAATTGTCTCTGCAATAGACTTATGCTGAATAACAACTTTCTAAATAATATTTTCATTTGTCTCCCTCACTAAAATACAACTATATCTCAAAGACCAAAGACTATATTCAAATCCAGCACAGTTGGGTCGATCGGTAGAAAAGTGGTAATAAATTAGTCTCTTCTAAACCACTGCTCCGATTGTAAAATGATATAGAAATGAATTGTACAAAAGAACATAAGCATTGAGAAAATGAAATTAAAAACCACCATATTAGAATACAAGGTGAGATACAAGCTGTCTAAGTTGACCACCTTTAGTTTGAAAATCTATATAGAGCACGTAACTTGTTCAAATATGGATAGAAATTAAATGAAAAAAATCCTGTTTATTTCACAAGTTAAAATTTTGAAATTTTCGATTTTAACATTGACATTATTTGGGTTTTCGCAAATATCTTTCTAAACTATATCTAGACTAAACTCTAAACTAACATGGAAAAACTTATTTGCCATTATCTCAATCCGCCTAGTCGTGGGAAATAATAAAATTCTAAACTTATTTTTTTTTAACCTCTAACCCCCAAAAGTGCCTCAAGGCATGCATTACAAAACATCAATTATCTCAAATGTAATTATAATTTCTTTTTTCAATTTAATGGTGACTTTAGTTACACATTTGTTAACATTTCTCTCGAAGGTCGAAATGCATTCTGACTTTTAGTTTTTGTTCTGTCAGCTGTTTTGTGAGTCATAATTTTAGCACGAGAAATTTGGTGCATGATTTTTTTTCTCAAAGATTTTTTAAAAAAAAATGTGTAATTTTGATAAGAATTAGCTGCAAAAATTACTAATTATAAATGTTTAAATTTATATAAATGTGCATCCCACTGCAGGCATTGGTTAAAAGTAGACATTTTTTAACAAAATTCTAAGTTTATCATTAAAATAAAAAATGTTTCATCAAGTTTTTCAAATTTCAAATATATTTGTTGGAATAGATCTGTTATTTAACTATTACCCGTTCGCTCATAAACGTAGACAGTAGAGCAGATTATGTAAAAATAGAAAAAAATTAGTAGCTTTTTATTAAGCCTAATTTTCACAACGCCTGGTTATATGTTAAAATAATTTAGGTTAAACAAGTAAGAGAGCTATATTCGGCTGTGCCGAATCTTATATACCCTTTACCAAATTATACTTTAAAATATTCTTATTTTTAAAAAAAAAAAATTTTTCAAAATTTTTTTTTTAAAGTTTTTTCCAATTTTTTTTTTTAAATTTTTTTTAATTTAAAAATTTATAAAGAGTTTTTTGTGAAAAAAAATTCGGGTTAAAAAATATTTTTCCCGATTTTGACCCATTGTAGGTCCAACTTACTATAGCCTTATATACATCGTTGCAATGGACTTTGAAATATCTATCATTAGATATCCATATTGTCTATATTTATGACTTAGTAATCGAGATAAAGATCAAAAATAGGCAACAAAAATAGAGGTTGTCTCGGATTTTTGCTCATATCTCCGTTATTTATGGACAGATTTTGCTGATTTTAAATAGGAAACTTCTCGAAAGCATGTCTGACAGAATTATTGAAGATTTGGATCCCGAAGATATCTGGGGCCTTCAGAAAATTGATTTAAACATACAGACAGATAGATGGACATGGCTAAGTCGACTCCGTTATCTATAAGAATCCAGAATATATATATACTTTATAGGGTCGGAAAATTATATTGTGGAAATTACAAACGGAATGACAAATTTATATATACTCTTCTCACGAAGGGGAAATTGTGAACATATCCAAAAAAGAAATACATATGTATGCATGAGCGTAGATGAAAAATTAAAACCTGTTTTTCGTAAAACTGTGAAGTATACTGAATATTTTACACCCGGAGAAAAAATATAGTTGTACATGCTTACCATTTAAATATTTGATAACAATATTATGGTCACTGTAATTATGTGTATGATTGCGGTAACCATATGTATATGTTTATCATTCACGTGATTTATTGGGTGGGATTTACAATAGATGAAGTATCTTTTGAACAAGGTTTTTGTTTTTAATAACTTATATGTATGTATGTCATTTTGAAGATCGCCCATTTTGAAAATTGGTGGCATTACTCCATGAATATTGTTGTCAAATGCAACAAGAGCTTGCAAAATCATTGGCTGCTACTCAAGCAGCAATTTCAAAAGGTTTGTGAGCAGTAAGTTTCATCCAAAAAGCAGGAAAATTGGGTACCATACGAATTGAAGCCGAGAGACTTTGAAAGACGATTTTTCGTGTCCGAAATTAAGTTTAAACGCTATAAAAGAAAATCAGTTTTGCACCGAATCATTACTTGCTATGAAAAATGTATATATTACAATAACCCAAAGCGTAAGAGGTCATATGTAAAGCCCGTCCAAGCAGCCGAAACGACACCAAAGCCAAATATATATTCTCGGTATTTGTTGGGACCAAAAGGTTCCTATCTATTATGAGCTGCTATAATCTGACCAGACCATCACAGGGAACCTGTACCGAAATCAACATATTCGTTTGAAGCAAGCATTTGTCGAAAAATGCCCAGAATATGCGGCCAGACATGAAACCGTAATATTCCATCATTATAACGCTCGACCACATGCTGCAATACCTGTTATAAGATATTTAGAACATTGGTAGGCAAATAGAGGCATTTAATTTGAGTGCATGTAGGGATAAAAAATAAAATATCCGCAACAACATCAAGCAACTGAATGAAATATTTGTATTTTTACGCTCTATTGTTTACATTCGGGTTGTGTACGTGTAAATTGACGAAAATCTTCGTATCCTGACCAATATGAACGCCTACCAATGATTCGTTCTTGGCTTTAAGAGAGGAGCAGTTCTTTTCGCTTGGAATACATATGTTTCCAGAAAAATGGGAAAAGGTTATAGCTAACAATTGCCAATACTTTGAATAAATTTGTATTGTGCAAATGATTAAAAATAAAATCATAATATCGCTCATTTGCTGCAACAACGTCATAATTCAAAAAAAGACGTTTCGTGATAAACGGCTTTGAATGTTTTATGGCATTTTACTATTTCTTAAATAAATTTTCAACAAATCATGAGATTTACGAAATAAAACCTGATTTAAATAGTAGATGTTAATATCCTTCTAATCTGTATTTAACCCAAATTTTTTCTTGTCAAATATACGAGAAAACATGCGTTTTGATTTTGATGTTTACAACAAAAAACGCTCTCACGCAAAAAATTATTGACTTTTTTGAAAACTGATAAAACTATATGAAAGACTATATAACGGCGCATATTTTCTATTACTCAGTTCAAAAAACACGGATTTTGAGTTATGACGTTGTTGCAGCAAATGAGCGATATGTTGTTCTCAGAGTATGATAACCATAGTCCGAGAACAACTCATGACAGCAACTGGTGAAGTATTACATCATAAAAATGGTTGTCACAAACATATACTTAATTGCTGGAATCATATATATGATTGCTACAATTATGTAAATAGTAACTTAAACATATTATGCATACCGCAATCATATACATAGTATTATTCAAAAACTGTTGAAATGGTTATGTACAACATGTATAACTATATTTTTTCTCTGCGTGTACCTTTCTTAAAAATATATGTTTCATTTAATGTACAAAAGAAAACATTTTTGTAAACTTGTGTTATTATTATTAAATGTGCAATAGCGATTTGAATTTAACTGTCTGTAACGACATTCAACATTCATCATGTTTTTAAAAACGTCCATCAGAAGAAGCTTCTACTTATGAACAATGTTGATAGCATGCGGTTATTAGAATTGTTTGTAAGTATGGCAACACTGCATAATTAAGCTGCTAACATTAACATCGAAAGCTCTAGAATTCGAATGTACTAGTTTGTCCGTTAAGAGCATTGTAGAAAATTCCCGAAAGATGGCGTGTGTATAAATAGTGTTAGAGAGTTTATCATAGGCGCTGTTAGAGTTAACATCAACTATCTTGTACATTATAAAGTGTGTGAGCATTTCTGCCAATTGATAAACGTGTATAAAGATACTGAGTGACTTTTTGAACTGTTGTTGTTGTAAATTTTAAATAAATAAAGAGTTGTTACAATTTTAAACTACTAAACGGCTTTTATTTGCAATCAAAAGTATACGGTTTATTAAAAGGAAATAAGCCAACGTTTTAAAAAGGTTAAAATTTTGTTGCAGTTAACGTAAATATGTATTTAAAGTATTGATCTGTTTGTTTCAATGAATGAAAGCAATGAATGGATTAATGAATGAATGAACGAAATGTAAGAAATGTGAAACCTAACTATAACGATTGTTTAATTATTTACATAATATCTTAATTTGTTTAATTTAGTTTTCTTTGTTAAAATGTGTATGTACAATTTTCAATATTATGTAATTATAAGTATGTAAGTATAGCCGAAAACTAAAACGTTTAAGGGCAAATCATGTTTGGGGTGGTATAGATCGAATCGTTTTTTTTTTTTTTTTTTGTTTGAATATTGTTTAAATAAACAATTAATTTTTTAGGATTTGCACTCTGAACCTTGTTTGGGACGGCGAAAGCAAAGCAAACATGGAAAGTAGTAAGTAATACACAAAACACGCTAAACTTATACAAAAATATAGAAGATACACTGGAAGAAAAGAGCATGTAAGTAGTTTAGCTGGACGAAATTATGTGTTTGTGTGTGTAGTAGTAGAATGTCAGCACAGAACATTGTTGTCGTTGTTGATATAGTTGATATGAGATTATATATACGAGTATATATATACTATATATTTATGAAGATACATAAGTAAGTATTATGTATATTATATTATGAAATAGTTAGTATTCCAGGTTGGCTTTGCTTAACCGTTTGGGGAATACTTACACAACATTCACGAAATTGCTTGGCATCAATGGGTGAAGTAAAGTTGAGACCCCATGTATCATTGGTCATGGGATCCTTCCAGTAAACAAAACATTCCGAGGCCTGACCAATGCGTGTACCTAAAGGAAGTTTATTGGATATTGTAGTAAAATATTAAATGCAGTTAATTGTAAAATGAATACCAACCTGGTTGTACAAGTCGCACATCTAGTATCTTATCCACTTGACTGTTGTAGGCCGTTATGTGGAATACACATTCGGGCGAATCTTGTATGCATGATATATTGACAGGAACCAAATCTTCTGATACTTGTTGCCATTTAACAGTTCCAGCGCCACTGGCTGAAACGTGAAATACCTCCGCCCATAACCTGAACGAACTGTGGTGTATTAGAGCCAGTCATTTTGCAAACACAAACACACATGCAGTTTACAATAAAAACGCACACACACACACACACACACAAACGCACACGCACATAAATAATGAGACACACACACACATTTATAAGTATATGAATACATAAGGAGTTAAATAAAATTTGAAATTATTAATTGATTGATTGTTTTGATTTTTTTTTTTGCGTTTGTTTCATTGTTACATTTCAATTGATCGATTGTTGATTTTTTTTAAATTGTAAGATCAAACAGTACAGATTTGTTTGGAATTATTTCAATTGATTGTTGTAGTTCGATTGTAGAGTTCGTTGGTGTTTGGTTGTTACAAAAATTTTGATGATGCGGTTTGCAGTTTGTTGGATTTTTTATTTTTTTAGATTTTCAATAGATCGCCAATTATCATTTATTTATTTATGTGGAGGTGGTGGTGGTGGTGGTGATGGTTGTGGTGTGTGTATATTTTTCATATTTATTTTTTCATTGTTGTCATAGGTCAAAATATTGCATGAAGATCAAAAGTTGTTGTTGGAAAGTTGAGGCAGAAGGACAACGATAGAAGAAATTTTTTGTTGTAGTAGTAGTAGTAGTAAATAGTAGCAGTAGTAGGAGTTTTAATTTAGTGAAGGACAACAGGGTTGCAAAACATTTAAAGTTTTTTTTTTTGTTTGGTTTTTTTGTATGTAAAAGAAAACAAAATTTTTTACTTGTTAAAACATAAATATGAACAAAGTTAATTGCATAATGAATTATATAAGTTTTAAAAATAATAAAAATATTTATGTACAGTTTTAATATGTTTTAACACAGAAATATTAAAAAATATTTTAAATATGTACAATAACACTAAATATTTAGATGGAGTCATGGATTTCATAAAAGCCAACAAATGTTAATCCGAAAAAGTACTGCCAAAGGGCAAATAATATGTTATTTTCAAATCAGTGTTTGACTGGTATTTAATATACTCCAGTAAAATTGTTATTTTTGTTTTATTAACCACATTCTAGAAATATTTAAATTAATTTTGATACTGGGTGATGAAACTCCGTATCAAAAAAAAAAACAAGTTAGAGAGCTATATTATACTTTAAAATAAAATAAAAAAAAATTTTTTTTTTTTAATTTTTTTTTTTTTTAAATTGTTTTTTAAAAGTTTTTTCCAAATTTAAAAAAAAGATTTTTTAATTAAAATTTTTTTCTTTTCTGAAAAAAAATTCGGGTTAAAAAATATTTTTCCCGATTTTGACCCATTGTAGGTCCAACTTACTATAGCCTAATATACATCGTTGCAATGGAATTTTAAATATCTATCATTTGATATCCATATTGTCCATATTTATGACTTAGTAATCAAAAATAGGCCAAAAATAGAGGTTGTCTCGGATTTTTGCTCATATCTCCGTTATTTATGGACGGATTTTGCTGATTTTAAATAGGAAACTTCTCGAAAGCATATCTGACAGAATTATTGAAGATTTGGATCCCGAAGATATCTGGGATCCTCAGAAAATTGATTTCAACAGACAGACAGACGGACATGCCTTAATCGTCTCCGCTATCTATAAGGATCCAGAATATATATACTTTATAGGGTCGGAAAATTATATTGTGGAAATTACAAACTTATATATACCCTTCTCACGAAGGTGAAGGGTATAAAAACTTGATTACTTTTTTCTAAGCAATCTTGAATTTCGTTTTGGGGTTTTTTTTTAATAAAAATGGTGCAACCGCATACAAAGCTCAGACGGTTTTGGCCGTATTATGCAGAAAATTTCCTAACAGGCTCATTTCAAGAAACTCAACCTTCCGTTAATGTGGACGAAATTCATTTTTTTCATGTTCGCCGATTTGCATAATTTTTTGGTATTTTCTTGTCAGATATCTAAATATTATGATTCCGTAATATTAGGCTGATATATTTATTATTTGTTTGGACAGACACGCTCGAAGTTCATATATGTTCGCTTCTTTAAAATGGCATGCAAATTTATTGTATATCCAATCTTTTGGTACAATCAGTCAGAGTAAACTTATCATTTGACTTTGTTGTATATTTTCGTAAATGACAATTGTCATAGATGAGATTTACATTAAGAAAAGTTGGAAAAAGTGTCATATAAAAAATTTCGTAGATCAAAATATAAAAAACATCAAAATTTCAATGTTCATCAACTTCAGTGGACTGCAACTTTTTAACGAAAGATGTCGAATTACAGCTTGAAGTCTCAGCTAAAAGCTAAAACAAAAATTCAGCTGCTCCTTTCCAAAAAAAAACACAGTAAAAACTATATAGTGATAAAGTAAGAAAACAAGAATTTTCGTTCATACCATCTTTACTGTTTAACATTATTATATAATGTAATATACATACTAGTTAAGAAGCTATTCTGCCAATAGTATGTCTCTATCTAAAGGCCCTTATTCAATGATTTCATTTTTATTTTTTACATTTTAATTGATTATTTGTATTAAGGTGCTGACCGAGGAAGCTCAGGAAGCGAGGAATAAAGACTATACATCATTCGCGAAGAATTGGACGTGTAGCCATTAATGTAGACGTAATGCATAATCTGTTATTGTCTTCAGAACCATTTATAAATAGATTTCGCTCAAAGCTGCAAAATTGGAGTACGATAATGATATTAAAAAATTATTAAAAGACTATGCTTAAATTACTTATTCATGTTTTTTCTATAGGAGATGGGCGTAAAAGTGGAGCCCATTCTACAATTATAATATTTATTTTTTGTGAAAATTGAGTTGATGCATTGAAAATCAAGGTAGTTATGCCACTTTTTCAATACAAGTTGTATGGGAAGTGGTCGTAAAAGCGGGCGGATATTTTTCAAATTTCACACAAATGATTCTGAGTGTTTAAAAATGCTATGTGCCAAAAAACAATGCCGTAGGTCAAAATTGAATTTTCACTTTGTATGGGAGGTGGGTGTAAAAGTGGGCGGATCATTTTGATTTTTCCATTTTTTTCTTAATTCAAATAAAAAATGCCTATGTGCCAAGTTTCATTTTCCTTCGATAACTTCTTCTATTTTTAGCCGCTCGTTCTATGAACCTGAACCAATGTGCCCCGGTCGCCTGACCTAACTCCAACGGTCTTTGTCTTGTAGGGTTATTGTAAACAGGAAGTGTTACAAATTGTAACCGATAAATGTGGATGAACTAAAACAATCAATTCTAGCGATAATAGCTGTAATTCCAGCCTCAACTTTGCTGGTAGTAATAAACAACTTTTTGCTAAGATGCCGCACCTGCATCAACAAGCACTGCTCATTTAAATTAAAATGAAAAACATCAGTGTTTAAAAAGGTTAGATAAATAAAAAATGTTTAACTATTGCTAAAACTACTGCTTCAAAAAATGTTCAGTAGCGGTAGCAGTAGCATTTATCTATATTTGTTTTCTTGTTTTTTCTAAAACTACTGCTACCTTCAAAAAATAAAACTCTAAATAGAGCAGTAGTAATAAAACATGAATTTTAAATAGAGTAGTAGCATTAAAATACAAATCATTGCTACTGTTCTACATCGAGTTTTAATTTATATTATTTAGAAATAGCAGTAAGGTATCAATCAGTTGACTTAGTAAAAGACGTAGCAGTTAAGTAGTAGTTGAAGTAGCAGTTAAGGTATCAATAGAAGAAGTCAAAAAAAGAAAATCTTCAGCCATAATACCAAAAATACAAGAAATAAACCAAGGCGAATTTATACAAGATGGAGTCAGTCAATCAGCTGATAACTTTTTTTTCGCTTTTTGGTTCTAACAGTTTTTGTTTATATTTAAATATCTACATATTCTAAGCTTATTAACAAAATATTTATTTGGTTGGTTACCTGTGATCAACAGGAAGGTCAATGAAGTTATCAAAACCGAGAATCAATAGCTGATCAGATTATATCGGAGAAAGAAAATCCATAACATTTTAGTATAGACACAAATTGAAAAATTTAAATAAAAAAATATTTTTGAATTTAATCTTCTGAATTCGATAATATTTGCCATACATGTTTTCCATGGTCATACGAAACTTAGAAATTCGATTTGGTTTGAAATAGATGATAATTTTTGATCTCATATTAAAGCTAATGAATCGAATTTAAAGTTTTTTTCTAGACATCCGTTTTTCAACAAAACAGGACATCTCAAAAAAAACATCTTCCATTTTACAAAAATGTTTACTTAAATATAAGCCATTGCACGATTAAAAAATTGGATAACATAATTGAAATTTAGGAATTTATTTTAAAAAATGTATTTCCGTTTTTGTATATGGGCATTTCCATTATGGCGTAACGTGACATTTGTACGACAAAATGCTAAAAAAGTAATGAAAAAGTCAAATTTGATAAAAAGTTGTTTATATTTGCGTAGTAATTAAGTACCACTTTATTCAAAAAAAATATTGCAACAATTGACTCTAACCCCCTGTCTATACTTGAAAAATATTTATTACTAGCTTGACCCGGTGCGGTGTAAGGATTTTACTAAAAAAAATCAGATGGTCCAAGAATTGAAAAAAAGTTATAGCCTATTGACGCTTCCAAGTAATTATCTATCTACGTTCCAAATTTCAATAAAATCAGTTAAGCTGTTTAGGCGTGATGCTCAAACAAACAAACAAACAAAAAAACAAACAAACTTACAAAGACATTTATATATTTATATAGATATAGATAACAATTAATTACGTTTGTTGGTAAGACAAAGTTCTCTAAGCAAAAGCACTAAAAATTTTGTCATAACGTAGCAATAATACTAATAAATGGAGACTATACCTGATAATTTTTTTATCTTGACAACCATTTTGACTTTTATCATGAAATGTATCAGGTATAGACAGGGGGTAAGGAGTTGAAGATATTAACAAAAATATGCGATTGCGTAACGTTACTGAAAACAGAAGTGCGGTTTGACTTGCATTACAAAATTGCATATATCTGAATTTATACAAGACTTTTATATAAAACCTTCTGTAGTAGGATTTGGAATAATATAAATTTATATTCCAAATTATAAAATTTAAAAAACTTTCCTCGTTTTTTATTTCTTAGCCTTAGTATCTGACGTAACGTTACATGACATTACGTTATTTAAATTTCCATTTGATATATTTTTTTGGTTAAGAAATAAGAAAAAGAAAACAAATAAGAAAGTATGGTCGGTCAAGCATGATCAAGTAATACCCTACACTAAGAAACATTTTTTTAATTTCAATAATTTATTTTCGGAAGCGGGCCTTATATGGGAGCTATGACTAATTATGGACCGATCATCATAAAATTAAGTGACATGATTACCATATATATAAAACTTATTTGGAGCGAAATTCGGTGGAAATGCCCATATATTTGTATAAAGCTACGTACATACGGTCGTCAGATTGTCAGAAACATGCTCAGAAAATGGTTAACACAACCATGAGAACTTATGTTGAAACATTTGGTTGTTAACTATTTATTGAACATTTTCTGACAACTTTGAAAGAATATGACAACCGTGTATGTCTGCTTTTACACAGGGCAAGTTTTCTTGCGGCAAGTCTGAGATTATAGGAGAGAGAGGCAAGAAGAAAGAACAGGGGTACACACTTGCTTGTACTGGCAAGTCTTTTCAATTCTCTTTTGTTTTCTCATTTTCACTATGGCGTCTATTAGGTTTTGACGTACAAAATTGGACACAGACTTGCTGTGTGTAAACAGACGGGCAAGTTTAAAAGAGAATCGAAGAGACTTGCTTCAAGTAAACTTGTTGTGTATAAAAGCAGACTATACGTAGCTTAACTAATTATCTCGAAATTCATGTCCTTAATTTCGGAATTTTATTTTCATATTATTTTATACTATTCGGAAAAATATTCCAAGAATTAGAAATGGGATTATAAGGATGCCATAAGACTAAAGTAACTTTTGCAAATTACGAAATATATTACAATTCTTTGAAGACCAAGAATTGGAGCTCTAGTTGTGAAACTCAGCATGAGCTTTAAAATTAAATGTAAGCTACTTAGCAGCAATTTAAAAACATTTACAAGCAACATTTATAATATAAAACCAGGGAAATTGAGTACCACACTAATTGCATCCGAGAGACCTTGAGAGACGATTCTGCATGTCCGAAATGATGCTTGGACGCCATAAATGAAAATCATTTTTGCACCGTATCATTACTTGAAATGAAAAATGGATCCATTACGATAACCCGAAGCGTATGAGATAGTATGTAAAGCCCGTCATGACATCCCTCAGCCACATGTGGCAATGCCTGTTCAAAGGTATTTAGAATGAAGTGGTTGGGAAGTTT
This sequence comes from Calliphora vomitoria, assembly GCA_942486065.2. Taxonomy (NCBI): domain Eukaryota; kingdom Metazoa; phylum Arthropoda; class Insecta; order Diptera; family Calliphoridae; genus Calliphora; species Calliphora vomitoria. Next base: position 11,251,266 of record OW818031.2, on the reverse strand, counting down.
ATCCTCACCCGCTTTATAGACCAGATCGTGACCCGTCCGACTACTATTTGTTTCGATCGATGCAGGAGGCTCTCTCAGGGATACGCTTCACTTTGGAACAGAGTAATCACATGATTCGTTCTTGGCCTCAAAAGATGAGCAATTCTTTTGGCTCGGAATCCATATGTTACCAGAACGATGGGAAAAGGTCATATCTAACAATGGCTAAAAATTTTAATAAATTTATGTTGTACAAATGTTTCAAAATAAAAGCTAAAGATTTGAAAAAATCACGCAATATATGCTTAAAAATAAAATATAATCATGACTATGAGGCCAATATTGTAAAAATTGCAAAAACATTTAACAAGTTATATGTATTTGAATTGCCGACCAATGACTAAATCATAATCAGTTATTTAAGTGTAAACAACATTATTAAATTTAAATAAAAATTCACAATCAATAGCTGATCAGATTACATTATTACTTTGTTCTATGTTCTTTTTATGCCGTTCACTGATTAAAATGACTGCAAAGTACTTTAGAATAAAAAGTACTAATCAGAATGACAGTATTGTATTACAAGTATTTTACCCAATACTAGTTGAATCAATACTATTTGTATTTTTAGTTAAATAGAAAGAAAAATATGTGATTGGGTTTAAAAATTTATTGAAGCCTTCTACGCATTTAGATATGGTATTTGTAAGAAAACTTACAAACATTTTTGAACAAAAAGAAAGTACTCAACTTTGCAAGACCTCTAAATTTTTTAATTTTCATTCAATTAAGGGATTTTGAAGCCAGGCGCGGATCCAGAGGGGGTGAAATTGGAATTCCCCCCTAAAACCGAAATGTTTTCATATAAAAAGGGAAAAAAAATTAATTTGTTCCCCCTCCAAATGGTTGACCTGGATCCGCGCCTGTATGAAGCACACATTTTTTTAGAGATTTTTGCCACAAAAGGGTATTGAACCTCTATATATGAAACTTTGCAGCTTAGACTAAATACAGTCAATGCAAATTCTTATTAAATTAATTTACTACTTAAATACATAAGTAAATATGTAAGTATATATAAAATACATGTCAATAATTTTTCACTCCCTTTTGAAATATTTAGTGTTATTGTCTTTAACTTAAAGAATTCATAATGTAGGTAGTATTTTTGTTATCTAAACTTATGTAAATATTTTTAACAACCTTAATAAATGTCCATCACGACGTCGTGAACTTTGCCATGGAGAATCTTCGTAACGATACCCTTTGCGCATCAATGGTGCGCACGAGCAGCTCAACTTATTACCCATGGCACAGCTAGTACAGCCACCGCCGGTTTGAGCTAAAATTTTTGTTGTGACAAATAGAAAAAAGATAATTGAATATTAGTATAAGCAGCATAAAATTGTAATTACAAAAGAGAATTTTGAAATTGGATAAAGCCGATAGCAACCTTTACCTGATGCACCCCGATGTCACCACATCCCGGTCACGTCCGCCTGAGAAAGAGTTTGACCACGATTTAAAGACTGGGAACGTTGATTGTGACGATAGCCGTGATAACGGCTGCCACGCTGAAAAATAAAATTGTAGTTAAAGTATGTTTTTTTTAAATTGAAATTAACAGCCTGGCCCACGATGTCGAAAGAAAACTTAAGCGAACGAAAGTCAGTCACTCACTTTCATTCGAAACAATGGCCCACTATCTTACGACTTATCGTTCGCTTTGCTTTACGTTTCAAATGTAATCCAAATATAATTGAGAAACAATCGACAATATATTGAAAACCATTATTTGACAAAAAATAAAAAAATTAAGCAGTGGTGTAGTGGGTACAGCACTTGCCTAGCAGCCGGAAGGTTGTGGGATCAACTCGTGGCTGCGACTTATTTTTTTCTTTTTATTTTTTATTATTGTAAATACATAGTTCTATAAATAACTCTACTAAAGAATATAAAGGAGTACTTTCGGGACATCTCGAACAAAAATAAGTAGACTTTTCGTCAAATTGTACATATTTTTCTACAACAAACCAGTAAGTATGAGTGAAAATATATGTAATTATGTTATATTATGCACAAATGTACAATAATAAATAAGTACGCATCCGTTTTGTACTAGATTCTTGCATAGACGACAATAAATAAAAAGTGAATGAATTTGACATTTCAGTTCGAACAAATATTAGAAAATGTAAATAGTGAGCCTCAAATTTTGTATTGAGTTGCTTACGTTATCGTTCGTATTTGTTTTCTTTCGACTAGGAATATATGTGAGCCGCAAAACAGCTGTTTGTCGTTTGAAACGACAACGTTCGACATTGTGGGCCAGGCTGTAAATAATTGTTTTGTATTTTAAAAGTAAATAGTATAGTTATATATAAGTATAAGGGGCATAGGAACCCTGCCTTGTAATCTGAGATCGCCAGAAAACCTATTATAACCGCTATATTGACGCTGCTATTTAAAGGGGTCAAATGTATTACAAACGGTAAAGATATAAAGGGAATATAAACAAACTTGAACAGGTTGAAACAAAGTCAAAGACCTAGAAGTGCTAAAAAGTATTGTAAAATCAATATTAAGTTCTGAAATAAAAAGTACATATAAGCCATTAAACACATCTTTAGATTTTACAGATCATTTATACCCCCACAACAATATATATAGACAAACATTTTATACACATACTGGCTTATCCGGATCGCTTCACCACCCAATCGTAGTAAAATGAAATTGAAATATAAACGGACCATAAGACGTTAAATAATGGTCCAATTTGAAAAAGGATGATATTTTGCGATGATTTTATTTTCAACCAAAAATTTATTTTTTCAAATGAATATTAAATGAAACATAAACGTGACTATAAGTCAGTAAATAGTGGTCCAAAGGAAAAAGAACGAGTTTGGTAATATACTGAATTCAAAAAGTACTATTGGAATAAAGAAAAGGTGCCACTAAGTCCCTTTTGTAAGCTCCAATTTAACTCAGTTTCTTAAATAGAAATTTCAAAAGGTACCAGTAACATATATAAAAAAACATTTAGTTCACATTTTTGCTTAATATAAGCATTTGTGTTAATTAAGCATTATTAAAGAAATTCAAAAGGTACCATTAGAAGAAAAAAAGCCTTATTATGTATCCCTTTTTGAATTATCACTCACTCAAGAAAACATGCCCCAATATCAATACAAAAAGTACCATAAAGCCCCTTTTTGTGGATTCTAATTCATTTCAGATTATGTTTCATTTTTATAAATTATTGGAATAATGAAAGATTCCTCATGGATTCTTACTCACTCATTACCATATATGTTTAATTTCATGTTTCTAGGTCAATTATTGTAAATAATTCAAAAAGTAGCATCAGAAGAACGAAAAAGGTTCCATCTGTTATATCTTTATGGTGCATTAATACCCTTAAGTATCCTATATTTAATTCTATCTTCACTCAGAAGCATATCAGCTAACTTTTATGTTGGTTACTTAAATAATTTGAAATATCAAAAAAGTACCAATTTTCTTTTTCCCTATTAAACATCCGTCAAGTTTCAAATTTCAAAATATGTACTTAATTTTGGCGAAATCTTTTATGAGATACATATGTCTCAAACGATTCAAATCTGTATTCATATGATAAAGAAAAAAATTTTTTAAAGAAGTACCAAACTGTTTACCCGGATTTTTCCCACTCGAGTTTCAAATAATTTTTTAAAATTTAATTAAAATTCCAAAAGTACCAAATTTATATTTGGTATTTTTTGATTAGTAAATGGCAAGATATAAAATTTATTTCTATGTTTATTGGTTTAAAAGAAAAAAATAGTACCAAATACAGTTTCATACCAAAAAGGTTCGAATTTAAAAAAAAGTTCCAAATACATGTCTATTGATTTTTGAAATGGATGAAAAGGAAATTTAAATATTCATCTGGTATTAGTTTAGAAGATATAAGGTTACTGATTTTAACCGTTTTTACCTCCTAAATCTTCGATTTCCAAAAATCCCTTCTTAGTGGAACTACACATTGAGAGGGGAAGAAATAGTGCAAATTTCATATCTCTACCTTTTGGCGTTTGGGTTGGACGATGTCTAATCGGTCATTCACTCAGTAACGTTACTAACTATTATAAGTATATATGGGGAATTTCATGTCAAGTGAACCAACTTTTGAAATCGATGTCTTCCGATTTACACCAAGGTTAGTTCTATTGGATAGTAAGTCAAAATTTGACCTTTTAGCCAAGCAGGTGTTCTCAGAGAGTTCTCGACCGATCTTGTTGAAAAATTGTGTCTGAATTACTTTAATATTTCATCCCGATCGGAAGACATCGATTTTAAAAGTTGTTTCACTTGACATGAAATCCCCCATATATATAGATTACAGAGTTATAATCTCACCCAGATTACCGTCGGTGTATCCGACTTACTTCTTCTTCGATATATATTACAGTTTTTTATTATCACTTGCACTCATACCACCGACTTATCTCAAATTACATGATCCTACTGATTCATGATATATTAAGTAATTAATTTGCAGCACATTTCGTATTTAAAATTCACATTTCATGTTTAAATTTTTGCTTTAGTCATCTGGACTTTCTTCAGCTAAGAAAGAATAAGCAATTGATGATAAAAATATTCTTGAAAACGATCGAAATTCATCACACCTTTTCAAATTGATTGATTTTAATTCTGGCATATTATTATAAATCTTATAATTATAATGAAAGAAATTCATTAATTTTACAGTAAATAAATTATTCCCTATGTATTAAACTTGTATATGAATGAATATTTTTGTTAAATACAGTGGTTGGCAATACAATGGAAACTTTTTCAAATATTTAATAAATAGAACAGAATCCAAACAAATTCTTAAGAAATTTTTATTTTTTTAGTATTTGTTTAATATACACTTTTATTTATATTCACAACCAACCATAAAAACATAACTAATTAAATTCTATAGTCTATAGTCTCCTTTGAAATATTTTGCTATTTCCTTATAACCGCATCGGATAAAGCTTCTATCTTTTGAGTTCGTATTTGGCGATCTACAATTTTCCATAGGTTTTCTATAAGATTAAGATCTGGAGATTGGGCAGGTAACTTTAAAACACGTACCTTTGGATTGCAACCACTTGGTTTGGGGTTATTGTCGTTTTGAAATCCCCAAAATATGGGCACATTTGCTTTAGCGCATGACATTGTTTAAAATGGATCTATCATAGTATCTTTTATGATATGAATTGCACCCATACCTTAGCATAAACAGCCCACACCATAACATTGCCACAGACAAACTTGACTGTCTTATTTATTTACTTGGTCCAGTCTCTTTCCCTTCGGTCACATTAAAAATACTCTCCCATCACAGCCTCTTAAGTTGTGTTTGGATTCCATTTCTGTATCGACCAGTTCGGTTTTGTTTCATGGAGCAATCCATTGTTTTGATAAAAAGTACAACCACCTTCCATGGGTTTTTTGAATTAAAAATGCGGTATTTACAATAGATGGTGTATCTTTTGAACAAGGTTTTTGTTTTTAATAAGTTATATGTCATTTTGACGGGTACATATCTGTCATTTATTCTCACTTAGCTATTGAATATTAAAGTGTAAACAACAAAGTTTTATTTTGCTTCGAAAATGTAGAATTTTGTGTTAACAAAGCGGGAAGTTTTGCGTTACTTCTTTAATTTGTAAAAAAAGTGTCGCTGAAGCACATCTGTTAGCAATCGGTGATTGTGTTTCATTGTTTTAAACGTGCGAGACATGGTTTGTATGGTTCAGGAGTGGTGATTTTGACACAGAGAAGACAAAGATCGCCATGGCCAGACAAAAGAGTTTGAAGACCAAGAATCGGAGACATTACTCCATGAAGATTGTTGCCGAACTCAACCAGAGCTTGTTAAATAATTGGGAGCTTCTCAATTAGCAATTTCTAAACGTTTGCAAGCCGCAGGATTCATCCAAAAGCAGGTAAATTGAGTACTATACGAATTTAAGCTGAGAGATCTTGAACGACGATTTTGCATGTCTGAAATGCTGCTTGAACGCTAAAATTTAAAATCATTTTTGCTACGAATCATTACTTGCGCTGAAAAATTTAACCATTACGATAACCTGAAGCGTAAGATATCGTATGTGAAGCCCGACCAACCAGCCGAATCGACACCAAAGCCGAATATTCATAGCGCTAAGGTAATGATCTGTATTTGGTGGAATCAAAAGTGTCTTATCTATAATGAGCTGCTGAAATCTGTACAGACCATCACAGGGAACCAGTACCGAACGCAACTGATTCGTTTGAAATGATCATTGGCCGATAAAATGCCCAGAATATGCGGCTAGATATGAAACCGTAATATTCCATCATGACAACACTGGGCCACTTGTTGCAATACCTGTTAAAAAGTATTTAGAACATTGGTAGGTAAATAGAGGCATTTAATTTGAGTGCATGTATGGGTAAACATAAAATATCCGCAACAACATCCAGCAACTGAATGAAATATTTGTATTTTTACGCTATATTGTTTACATTCGGGTTGTGTACGTGTAAATTGACGAAAATCTTCGTAACCTGAACAATATGAACGCCTACCAGTGATTTAGAATGAAGTGGTTGGGAAGTTTTACCCTATCCGCCTTATAGTCCAGACCTTGCCCAGTCCGACTAGTGTTTGTTTCGATCGATGCAGAACGATCTCTCTATCATACGCTTCACTTACGAACAGAGTTCTCAAAATTAGCTTGATTCGTTCTTTTCCTCAAAAAATGAGCAGTTCTTTTGCCTCGGAATCCATATTGTTACGAATGTGCAATGACGATTTGAATTTAACAGTCTGTAACGACTGCCTGCAGCATTCATCATGTTTGAAGGCACGTCCATCAGTAGCATGCGGTTATTGGCATTGTTTGTAAGTATGGCAACACTAAATGTTTGGGCTGCTGGCAATGACATCGAAGACTCTGGAATTCGAACATACGAGTTTTGTCCGTTAAGAGCATTGTAGAAGATTCCCGAGAGATGGCGTGTGTATAAATGATGGCAGAGGCTGCAGTCGTGAGTTGAGTTTATCATTGGCGCTGTTAGAGTTAACATCAACTGTCGTGTACATGTTTGTTTGAACATTATAAAGTTTGTGTGCATTTCTGCGAATTGATATACGTGTATAAAGACACTGAGTGCCTATTTAATACTGTTGTTGTTGTACATTCTAAATAAATAAAGAGTTGTTACAATTTTAAACTACTAAAACTGCTTTTATTTGCAATCAAAAGTATCCGGTTTATTTAAAGGAAATAAACCCCCGTTTTTAAAAGGTAAAAACGTAACAATAGCTTACTAGTTTTAGAATGTTTTAAAATAAAAGCTAAAAATTTCAACAAATCCCACATTTTTAAGTCATACACCCAATATAAATGTATTTTTGCTAAATGTTAATGCTTAAAACCGCTAAAATTTATTAAATTTTAAAAGAAAAGCTAGTAAAGTTGAATTTATCTTATAAATATGCATATATATTTGGCAAGTTTTTGAAAACTTAAATTACGGAATATAGTTTTCAAAAAAAGTTTCCATTATATTGTCACTCACAGTATTTTCATTTATTTTGTGTTCCAACTATTAGTTGTTTTTTATATTTTATTTGTGTTTTGCTGAAGCAAGTGATAATTGAGTTTAATTTAACTTTTGTTTTCAACACTTTCATTCACAAATGCATGCGAACTCTTTGGATAAACAAATTTGAATAGTACGATTACTGGTACTGGTATTAACAAAAAAAATATTGCATTGAAAAACTATGAATGTAACCACCAACAAACAAACAACAACAAAAAAAAAAGAAAACGACCACACAAATTCAATACAAGAAACTTAATAATAATTGTGTGGTAAACATGATTAAAATACAGCATAAATTTGTTAACACTTTGTTCCACTGTAAAAGTCTTTATATTAATCAGAGGTATGCCATTCAAAGTAGGTTGACAATAAAAACATGGGTTTGTTAGATAGATTTTTATTATTTATCTAGCAATTCGCACTTGCACTCATTCTCACTCACAATTTTTAATTTAAGAAAATAATGAAGATTTAGCTTTTTACAAGTTATGTTATTTAAATTTAGCTAATAACTACAATTTTCGATTAAATACCGTGCGTTTTATTAAACATTGCGTACAATGTAGAATTCATCAAACTAATTGACTGTGGAATCATAGAAACCAAGAAAATTCTATTAAAACAAACACATGTTGGCCAAAATAATTATGATTTCATTATTTATTACGAGTATTTTTGTTTGGGATTATATCGAGACATTAAGGCAACTTTAATTTCACTATAAATCACACACAATTCAAATTAACAAAATAGAACAAACAAGTAGAATAGAAAACATATTTAATATACAATTACGGCAAAACGAAAGGCACGATTTGAAATTTGAGTTTATTTTTAAATAATTTCAATTTTATACTCGTTTACACTCTCTTGAGATTTAAAACGTTAAATGAAAAACATTGATGTTTTTGTTTATTTCTTTCTTTCTTTCGTATTTGAACACACACACGGCGTTTTTAGAGTGAGTTAGGCGGACGGGCTGGCTGGCTGGCACACTTGCTACGATCAACTGAAATCAAAACAAACTGCACTGTCGTATGGCAATGTGGTGAGAAAACCTCATCATGATCAACAGCAACCAGCACGAATAACGACGTCAGCCAGACAGCAGCTGTTTGTGGTAACATGACGTTTATCAAACTTTGAAAGCTCTTCATATATTTACTTGTGTTCTGGTGATAAAGATGATCATGCTGATGCTTTCAACACTAATCTGTAGCATAAACATGTTTTTATTTCTCTTGTATGGGTGTATGTATGTCGCCCACATCTGGGAATTAACATACAACACACACACTTGCAAACTTACACCCACTACCTGAGACGAAAGCAATTCATCTTCCACATTTCACGATCAATGAGGGAGGAATAGAGCAGTCTGTGTGTGAAGAAAGTGAAAGCAAACGTAATAAATTATATTCCTAGGTCCAAGAAAATATTCATTCTCTCTCTCTCTAGGGAGAACAATTTTGCCAATAAATCAATCATTTTTATTCTTTGTTTATATAGTTGTTTGTTGGTGTTTACGGGAAGAGGTAACTAATAAGATAGGTGGTAACAATGATTTGTTAAGTTTTCGCACTAGATCCCATAATTGTTTCTTACGTCAACAGAAATATCATTGACCTATTTTAAAATTATAAGAATTGCCCAATAGGTTTTAAATAAAACAATAAATGAACAAAAAAAGTGTTATAAAAAGCTTATTATTATAATGATATCAAGCCAGAAATGCGACACGGAACAAATGTTCGTTTATTATTCTTACATCTAAACACTCTAAGGAGTTATCCAGCGAATGGTTTCATTTAGACTTGTGCTTTATAGTTCAATTCAATGACCGCTCATTTTAGTTCATCTATTCTTTTCTATTTAATTGAAATATTTAGTTAAAAATAAGAATTTAGTTAAAAACGTGTCTTTATTTTTTTTTTTTCTTCTTGGACCAGCACTCAGGAGACGACCCCTATTCATGCAAAGCATTGTGTTGGAACTAGGAAAATAGGTTATGGGAGGGAGGAAAGAGGGAGTAGTGTTTGTGGACATTCGATTTGAACTTTCCCACATTGGAAATGGCAGGAAACACTGAAATTAGGAAACACAAGTTCCCTAATTTCATCAGAACACATTCCATTGTAGTACCGATAGAACAGTGAAACGCAGCCCACACTGCTACGGTGCTCCAGCGAATCAATAGAGTTGGATACCCTACTGTCACCAATAATCACCTTCGCCCTCTCTTGTACGCGGTCGAGCTGCTCCAAAATAGACTTTGAAGCACCGGCCCATACATGCGAGTTGTATTCTATTTTCGGTCGGATATATGTATGTGGTGTAAATAGTGAGGAGATCAGATGGAGTGAAGTAATTCCTACACCGTTTCAAAAAACCGAGACACTTGAATGCTTCTTTCAACACTTGAAAAATGTGTTTAGACCAGCGGACATCACATTGTATTTTCATGCCCAGAACATCAAGAGCGTCTGACTCCACAATATTAACACCATCCATAAATACAGATGAAGCAACATTGTTTGTCGTTCGTTTTTGTGTCAACATGCAACACTGAGTCTTGCGGGCGTTGAAAGCGACTCTATTCGCACGACCCCATTCAGAGATTGTCACAAGGTCCCGATTAAGGGAATCATTCTGTTTTGCCTCATTGCCCCAATCTCCGACAGGCTTGGTCTATAACTGAATGAATATGAATGGCAAATGTTGCTGTCATCTGCAAAAGAATAGAAAAATAAGGAATAGAGTAGGAGAAAGAACGGAGCCTTGCGGTACCCCTGAATTCAACTTGAACTCGTTTGATGAGATCCCATCTACAACAACTCGTATAGTGCGATTTCTGAGAAAGCTCGATATAAATCGAAAGAAGTTATTACCGACACCAAAAGCAATAAGTTTCGATAATAGTGCACCGTGCCACACTCTATCGAACGCCTTGGAAATATCTAGAGCCACCACTTTACTTTCGCCAAAACGGTGAATGAAACGACACCATTTTTTCGATAGGAAGGCTAGCAAGTCTCCCGTAGAGCGTCCTCTACGGAAGCCATACTGGCGGTCGTTAAGCAAATGGTTGGATTCTAAATATTTAACCAAATGGTAGTTTACCATACTTTCCATAACTTTGGAAAGTGCAGAACAAATTGCTATTGGACGGTAATTGTCAGGGTTATTAGCCTCTCCCTTTTTAGGAATTGGCGTAACATTAGCAACCTTCCAACATACAGGAAATACGCTGGCACGGTATGAAATGCTGAAAAGGTTGGCTAATGGACTCTGGCATACACAGTGTGATACACAGTGTCTTCCAGTGTTTATATACACGGATTTTCTGGTCTGTAACAATAGCTAACAACCAAATTTGATTTGAGACAAACCAGCAGTCTATTAGAATGGAAATAAGAAAGCGGAAATGGAATTGGATACGTCACAAACATTGCCAATAAATGCATAGACTGGAACCCGCAGGGAAGCAGCAGAATTGGGAGACCAGCTCATACCTGGAAGCGACAACTAACAACAGAGCTTTCGAGATTGCGGATAACTACTCCATAGAGCTATATATATTGTCTTAAATAAGATTAGCATTAGTAGAAGCAAAATATCAAACCCAAGGAAAACCATTTATCAATAACTTATTACTTTGTAAAGCAACCAGTACGTGGTACATCGGGACTTCAGAGACTAATCAAATACTTGAACGTCATCTATAAGAAATGTTTGGTAGGGTTTGATTTTAAAACTTATAACGAATATGATGTCTTTCGTAATGTCATTTAGTCTTATCAAAGATAGCATTCTCAAATATCTATTGATTCGATTAGACATGTTTCAATAGTGTTACGAATGTGCAATAGCGATTTGAGTTTAACGTGAGACCGGTCACGTCCATTGGTAGAAGCTTCTACTCATCAACGATGTTGATAGCATGTGGTTACTAGCATTGTTTATAAGTGTGGCAACACTAAATGTTTATGCTGCTAACATTAACATCGAAAGCTCTAGAATTCGAATGTTCTAGTTTCCCCATTAAGATCATTATAGAGGATTCACGATAGATGGCGCGTGTATAAATAGTGGCAGAACTTGCAGTCTGGAGTGGAGTTGATCATAGGCGCTGTTAGAGTTAACATCAACTGTCTTGTACGTGTTTACTTGTACATTATCAAGTGTGTGTGTGTATTTCTGCGAATTGATATACGTGTATAAAGACACTGAGTCACTATTTACTTCTGCTGTTGTTGTACATTCTAAATAAATAAAGAGTTGTTACAATTTTAAACTACTAAAACTGCTTTTATTTGCAATCAAAAGTATCCGGTTTATTTAAAGGAAATAAAGCCCGTTTTTAAAAGGTAAAATCGTAACAATAGCTTACCAGTTCTGTGGTTTGTTTTATGTTTATCCTTGAAAACTTTGGACAAAATTTGGCTCTTGATTTTCGAGACATAAGTAATGTGCTCAGAACTAAACACACCTTTTTCAAGAGTAGGAAGAAGTATTAAAGTGACTCGGTTTTATGAGACGGTATAGGAAATATTGCAATTCATCTGATCTTCTTACTAATTACACCACCTACTCGACTACGTACAAGAAGGAGTTAAGATGCTTTTCGGTGACAGTAAGGTAACCAGCTCCTTTGTTTTCGTGAAACACCGTAGCAAAGTGGGTTGTGTTTTACTGTTATCTCAACACTACAATGGAAGGTGTTCTGCTGAAATTAGGGAACTTGTTCCCGATACTCGCAGATTTTTACGTAACACATGTTTTTCAACAAAAACTCATCCATGTGTAGTTGGTTGACCAGTGAACCAAATAACAAACTACAGGGAAAGTATATATATATACAGCTCTGATGGAAAGAGATATAAACAATCATTTTGGTACTTAAAATATTGTGTGTAAATGTAAATCGTTTTATGATCTTAAATTTGAAGTCATTTAAAATCATCGTATTCTAATTGATGCAAACTTGGACTGGCAGAGTAATGCCTCAGCTGAAAAAGTAAACTGCATCACCCAGAAAAGTGTGTTGCTCTTCCAATGTTGGCTATCGATTCAAAACGATTAAAAGGTAACGCTAATTTGGATTATTTCGGTAAAAATAGCTAAGCAGTAATGGTAGTTGATCTTAAAGGGTAATTTAGGGATAACAGTAGCTTAGCGGTAACGGTAGCCAATCTTGATTTTTTCAGATGGTTCATATACAATTTCGAACTAGAACGAATGTCTAAAGAAACGATTAGATAGAATCGCATACTTGTAATAATCACTCTGGCTGAATAAGGGCTTGTTTCAGAAAAACTAACAGACAACAATTTTAAATCATTTTGTAATAAGTTTTCAAATAATTTTTGTGTGTTTTTCATACAAAAATTTTAAAATTGTTTTCCGGTCGTGTTTCTGAATCAGTCTCTTATGCTAATAATTCCTTATACTTAAATGATATTTCATTTCATAAGAACGATCTTTCATATGTTACTTAAATTTAATGTGATTCCTTTCGTACAAATACAACAAATATCAGAAAATTCTGATAAAGATATTTTTGACTTTTGATAGCTGTAAAGCCTAGATAACATATAGAAATATTTTGTATCACAATCAATAGATCTTTAACTTTTCCTCAAAGAAATAACGTTTCTCACAAATCCTAGACACTAAATACCTTCTTTCACTCAATATACATATGTGAATAGAAATATATTTTAGTTAAAACTATATTAATCTTCATATTCCAAGGAATTCCCAAGTCATGTAAAAAAAAACATACTAGAAGAGAAATGCTACGTCCATAAGGACTTTGGTCTTCGGTTATCCGCAATAATTTTTATTTGTTTTGAGAAAACTCAATTTTAGAAATTTTTTATTTATTTTTTGAGTTTTATTTTTTGCTTAGGGAATAAAAATTATTTGTAATTTAGTTCAACAATTATGAGCATAGATGACATCTTGATAGGTAATTAAGAGCCGAATACCTAAGTCTGTTGTCAAAAAACTTAATTCATTTGAATATATTGCCATGTATTTATTCTATGATTATAAGTTTATGCACATAATCTGGATCCAACAGTTCTAGGGTGACAACTTGTTACATTACTAGCTACGTGACTAGTTATTTTAACACGTGAATGTCCTAAGCAGGGAGTCAATTGAACCTTTTTGTTTACAATGATAGCTGGTCCAAAATAGTCACCGTATTGGATGGACATGAAGGTTACATTCAGTCATAACTTAAGTTATTTTAACATGTACGGGTGCTAAATGACCTCAAATAGTCAGCTAAAAGACTTCCTCCGACAAAATAAACGTTTAAAGTGACTTCACTATGTTACATGGGATATCAGTATACTTAAGCAAAAATAAAAATAAACTGTTAGAGAATTATATTAACACAACTTGCTTAAAACCAGTTTGTACGAATTATCACACAACACGTTTAAAGTGACAACACTCCAGATTACTTAGAGACACTTAAGTGACAATTGTCTTCACGCTAGATTACCTGGGACGTATAAAGTAACCAATTGTCTTCGCTCTGCACTACAAAGAGCGCATACGTGTCAAATCACCCAAAATCACTACTTGCTTTTAACTGCTTGAGAGATAAGTTCGATCTTAGATTGAGTATTATAGGTTTTAGCATCGCGATTGAAGATCGAAAATATCTATATAAACTCTTATTTGTTAAACTATATTACAAATAACTTCCTAAAGGTATGGTCACACCTGGCAAATATTTGAAGAAAAAGACGTAACCACTAAATAAAATATATTTGAATTATTTTATTTATTTCAAAAACGTATGTTATTGAAGATTATTCAAAACAAATATTTAGTTTTATTTTATTTGATGCTGTTTAATCTTACAAAACACTCGTAAGAGAAAACAAACAAATTTGTGCTAAAAAAAGTGGTTACGCTTAAACTCAAAAAATAACTATTATTTTCCTTGCATAAATAAAACTCAAAAAATAATTATTAACAAGTAATTTTTAAATATAACGGTCCCTTTAGGAAACTAAACTTCTAAATATTTTGGGTCTAAATGTACTAACTATACTTGGAAAATGTACTTTAAAGGATACCCTTTAAAATGTTCCTTTCCATTATTTTGATTTTCTCCTTAGGAAAAAATAGTTTTTTTTTCAATTTGAAAATTGCCAATTTATTGTAATCGTAGTTGATCTGCATGAATTTACGTACCTCATGTCCCCAGTTTTCAGCATTCAATTTAGCAGCAGCATCAACACTTTCCTTGTTACCCATTGTGTTTTTTTAGGAAAGTTGTTGTTCGATGATGATGATGTTAATGATTTGATTTGTAGTTTTAATCAAACTCAACTAGAAAACCCTTTGCTTTTGCAACAGGATGTTTATTTTTGATTTTTGAAATGAAGATGCTGTTGTTGTCCTCTAGTCTTTAGCTGACTTAAGACTTTTTTCTATCTATCTTTCTGTCTGTCTGTCTTCTCTAATGGCTGTGTTAAATTGTAGTTTATTTTTTGTTTAATATAACAATTTTAGTGTTGATGTTGTTAAGCTTAAGGCTTGAAGGACTCGAAGGAGTTAACCTTTTTAATTTAATATTCACCTTAATAATTTAAAAACTTTAACTAGGAAAATTGTTGTGTTTTTTTTATTTCAATTTATTTTATTTTATCTTATTTATGCAAGTGTTTAAGTGTATGTGTGACACTTTTTCTTGTACTTGTTCTGCTTCTTAATTTTACTTTTTTTTTTTTTTGTTATATTTTACGTGCAGTTGTGTTTGTATGTGTGAATACTTGTTAGAATACCGTTAGTTGAGCTGTGATGTGTTGATGTATGGGAAGATTTGAAATTGTTTGCTCCAAATTCTCTAGTTTCCAGTAGGTTGTCAAAAATAATGATGATGACTTTTTCTTCTTATTATTGTTGTTGCTGTTGTGGTGGTGGTGGTTGTTGTTGTTTGTATACAAACGTGCTAAAAATGTCAGTGTTTATACACTTGTTATTCGAATTCTAAGTACGAATTCGAATTTGTAGGTTTTTATCTATTATCTTCCTTTCATTTGAGTTTCTCTGTCAACTCGCTCTCGCTTTCTTTCTTTATTTATTTATTTCTATCTCTAGGATATTCTCTCGTTGTTTTTTTTTTTTTTTTGTAATTCTTAATTCTCTTTGTCACGTACTATTTTATTTGTCTATATGTGTTTAAATATGTGTGTCTTTATTAATATGTTTTACTTTCGTTTAAATATCTTGAACATAAAATATTTCTTTTATTTATTTATGTATTTATAATTAAAACTGTTACAAAATACATAAATTTTGTAGATTTTTTACAAATATTTTTTATTTATTTTGATTTTTGAATATTTTTTTTTTTTCTTTTTTGCTAAAAACTAATCATTTCACTTTTCATTTTGTGAACGGCACACCCACTATTTGATTATGACGTAGAATTTTATACTTTCATAGAGTGTTGAATTATTATTTTTTATTGACTTTTTGTTTTATTCAATTATAATTGCATTTTATGACAATTTCTTTAATTGGTATTGGTTATATTATTGTTTAAAGTAGTTTATTTTTTAAGAAAAAGAATTGTGTAGACACCAAAAATTTTCACTTTCTCCTAAAAAAATATCTAGGTAAAATATTCTTGTGTAACGCCTTAAAGTATGCTATGCACTGACATCGTGATTTTTGATGCTGCCATACTACTTGGCTGCTGTGTGAGTATGTGCTCTACTCTCAACTGCACGTCGCTCGTTGGCAAATGCAATGATATTTTTCGTTGCTGATTTTCTATTTACTGTTGTTGTTATTTATTTTTTGTGTACTTTTCCCTGCTACTTTGGAATTCGGTTGCAAAAATAACAACACGCAGCTGGATGCTGCCTAACTAACAGCCAGTCAGTGCTGGCAATCTCACATTAAATCGATATGAAACGATAAAATATCGAATAATAGCTGTTAAACTAAAAAAATATATATATTTTTATTAACGATTTTCAACTTTTTATGAATCAATTTTCAAAAGTATATCTTTTTAAAAGAATTTCATTGTATTGGAAAATTGAGCTTGAACAAGATTTGCATTCATTCATAAATAGCAGTAGTTTGAATTTATTTTGTTTTGGGGAATGTAAACACTGTCTTGGCTGGTAGCTGAGTGTTTTTTTTTTTTTTTTCAAACGTTTCGATTTGATATTTGCGTCAGTATCATCAACTCACTTTCAACTGTTTCAAGACATCCACACATACATACACAATCACTTGCATACACATAATATTTCGAAGTTTACATTCGTGTAGGTGTTAACACTTGTTCATTATTCGTTCAGTAGAGAGTTTTTATTTATGTTTTTCTTCTTTTTTTTTCAGTTAAAGAGAGTGAGAGCATTTATTTGATAAAAACAGCATCCATTTAAAGCAACTGTCAAATAATTTTCATATACAACGTTAACGGACTGAACGAAACTCATACTCCACCTTTTCAATTCGATTTTTACGAACTAATACAAGCTATACATAGACACAAATCAACACACATACATACATACAGATATAGTTACAGTTACAAACATATACACATGTACATACATACATACATATGTATATGTTAGTACATATAATAAACGCACGTAAGTAAAAGTTATAATATTAAGGAGTTTTGAACCGTTTTCTGTTTTTTTTTTTTTTTCTTTTTTTTTGTTCTTTCACTACATCTGCAACCTCTACATCCTTTTTCTCATTTCCCTTGTCGTAATCAAAAAAAAACAACTTTTATTTTGTTTAAGAGGCCAACAAAAGTAAGAGGAAAAACAGTTGCATAAATTACCACGCCTTAATTTTTAATTATTTTGTTTAACACTTCATTTATAAACTACCGACAAATACAAAAAAATTTTCTTTTCTTTTATTGTAAGGATACAAATGTTTAATTTTGCAAAAGTTCTCATAAAACTTGAATATTTATCTTTTCCTTTTTTCTAGATACCCTGCGCGTTACATACATAGTTTTTCCTAAAAGTATATACACTTTTTTCACACACAATTTTCACCTTTTATTTTAGATTTGTTATTTTCTATATATTTTTTATTTATTTTTATTTATATTTCTTAAAACTGTTGTTCAACTGCACGTTGTAGCACTTTACAAAAAAAAAACTCTTTGGAAATTTTTATAAAAATTTCTGCATTTTTTTTTTTTTCTTTATAAATAATTAATTTTCTCAATATAAATGAGGACTTTCTAGATGGATTTTTTTTTTATTTCTTCTTTTGGTTTCTATTCATCCAAATATTTCAAAAGCTTACAACACTGCACACAACCGTCGTCAATGAAATTCGTTAAATGTTTGCCACTGGTCTTTTTGAAATTCGAACTTGGATGCTGCTGCCAGTTGTTTCAATTCTACTACTCAGCTGTGTGCTTTGTATTCACACACTAACTCACTCACAAATTACATATACATGCAATGTTGTTTTTTCTTGCTTTTGGTGTTTAGTGGTGTATGTGAGTGATGGAAATCGAGAGAGTGTTGAAGAAAAAAGGCCCTGTTTTTCATTTAAAGCAGTTTTGCTACATTTTACACATGATTCTGTTGATGTTTATATTTTTGTTATCAAAGTGTTCATAAATTTGTTAATAATAAGTTTATTTACCTGCATATTCATATTTAAAATTTATTAAAATTCTATAAAATACTTTCCATATATAATTTTTCAATTCAAAACCTTTGACAAATTTAAAAATGGGTTATGAATGGAAATTGATTGTAGTGATGAAACAAAAAATTTCGACAAGGCATCGGACTTTACCCTTTCCCAATTTGTTAAAACTTGGTACACAGGTTCTTTATAATTATAAAAAATTTTAAGTTTTTCAAAAATTTTAAATTTTATATTAAAAAGTTTTAAAATCACTGAATTTAAATTGTATATGGGCATTTCAAGGGTCTCAAAATTCTATAAAAAAAACTTTTCACACATAATTTTTTTCAAAACTTTTAATAAATTTGGCTTTTGGGTTTGAATGGAAATTGATTGTAGAGAGGAAACAAAAAATTTCTACAAGGTATCGGACCTTACCCGTTCCCAATTTGTTAAAACTTTTTATCATGCTAAATTTGAAGTTTTATATAAGACTGGTGTAAAAACACTCAATTTAAATTGTATATGGGAATTTCCAGGTTCCCGAACGCGACATTTGTATGCCTTTCAAGTGGAAAAAATAAAGAAATCTGAACATTTTTGTTTTCTTATTTACATTTTCCGGATAGCCTGTTTGTAGCACTATATTTAGTGCAGAATATAGGTTTTGTCGATTAGTTATTCCCAGCAGTTAAGCATGTAGTCAATGTATCCCTTATAGACAGTAATCGTCGCAAATGTCTTATCACCTGGCTGACTCCAATTTATATATTTTGGTCATTTGACACGTATTAGCTCTTTGTAGTGCAGAGCGAAGACAATTGGTTACTTTATACATCCTAGGTAATCTAGCGTGAAGACAATTGTCACTTAAGTGTCTCTAAGTAATCTGGAGAGTAGCCACTTTAAACGTGTTGTGTGATAATTTGTTCAAACTGATTTTATACAAATTGTGTTGATATAATTCTCATACAGTTAATTTTTATTGTTGCTTAAGTATACTGATATCCCATGTAACATAGCAAGTCAATAGTCACTTTAGTGTCTCTTAGTAACCTATAGTGAAGTCACTTTAAACGTGTATTTTATACTGCACTTTAGAAATTAGTTATTTAACCCAACAGAAGCAATCCATTGGAGAAGAAAGGTTGGCTTACAAGCTATCGTTTATTGGACTGCCTATGATATGTTTTTTATCTGACTATTTGAGGTCAATTAGCACCTGTACATGTTAAAATAACTAGTTATGTAGCTGATCAAGTTACCAGTTAGATAGCTAGTAAGGTAGCTGACGTTTTTTGACCAGTATGTGAATCAAATATGTTGATTACTTTGGACCAGCTATTAGACAGTCTCATTGTGGGCAATAAGGGTCAGGACAAGCGCGTGTTAAAATAACTAGTCACGTAGCTATTGAAGTAACTAGTTCCCACCCTAAATGATAGGTAAAATCACTAGTTTGGGACTGTCTCCTAGAACTGCTAGGTTTCTAATATATATTAGCAATAACGAACGAGACAAAAAATATAACTGGTTTTCGTCTACCTTTAGAAAATGCAGAAATTAGCAAAAATTTATTAGTGTTTATCGATTGAGATTAGTCTTGTTTCAATATTTCCATTGGTTTTTATTTTACAACCTTTAGTATGATTTGTCACGTGACATTCGTAACGCATTATATACCGACAAACATTTTAAGTATGCTCCAAGGCAAAAATGCCAATAAATACATATATCACTGATTTTTTATTTCAAAAACTTTGAAAGCTTTTTAAAATATTGTTACGAATGTGCAATAGCGATTTGAATTTAACATTCATCATGTTTATAAACACGTCCATTCGTAGAAGCTTCTAATTATCAACAATCTTGATAGCATGCGGTTATTATCATTGTTTATAAGTGTGGCAACACTAAATGTTTAAGCTGCTAACATTAACATCGAAAGCTCTAGAATTCGAATATTCTAGTTGTCCGTTAAGAATAATATAGAATATTAAAGAAAGATGGCGCGAGTATAAATAGTGGCAGAGGTTGCAGTCGTGAGTTGAGTTGATTATTGTCGCTGTTAGAGTTAACATCAACTGTCCTGTACATGTGAGTTTGTACATTATAAAGTTTGTGTGCATTTCTGCGAATTGATAAACGTGTATAAAGACACTGAGTGAATATTTGAACTGTTGTTGGTGTACATTTAAATAGTTGTTACAAATTTTAAACTACTAAACTGCTTTTTATTTGCAATCAAAATTATCCGGTTTATTTAAAGGAAATAAACCCTGTTTTTAAAAGGTAAAAACGTAACAATATTTAAGCAAGTTTTTTAGCAACTATTACAAGAGCTTTTTAAATTAAAAATCAGATATATTTGCATTTATTGGCATTTTTGCGTTGAGTGCCTTGATGCATGCTAAGCATTAGAGGGTTAAGGGAGCTATTAACACACACAAACATTATTAAAGTACAAGCTGTTGTCATGATCATGATTTAAGTAAGTCGCGAACGAGACACACTTTGAATATCAATATAAAATATTTAGTGTAATTATTAGATGCAGTAACTTGTTTTTTAGTAAAGCCACTAAATTTTGATTTGAAATAAAACAGACGATGATTTAGGTACACGAACGCGACATTGGAATATGAACAAAATCAAATGAAAACTTTATCGTTAATCGAGCTTTGTTCGGCATCTTTACATATTTTTGTAATAATTTGTTGTTGATAGAAATCTTTTATAAGATGAATGCAATCATGTTATTAATATGTGTGCAAAAAATACTAAAAAGAAAATGTCTATATTGTCCTTGAACAAAGGATATCTCAAATAAGATATCTACCATTTTCTAAAGATTTTCCTCAATTATGAGCCATTTTACGGTTAACAACAATTAAATATAAGAGTGTTACCATAAGGGGATCTCGAGGCATATCTTTGTAAAAGTTGTTCGAGTTTTATAAAGTTGCTCTTATACAAATGGGACTACGTTTTCCTGAGTATATCACCAAAAAACCTCTTATCCGAAGGGTAAAATAAAACAATATTGTTACGAATGTGCAATGACGATTTAAATTCAACGGTCTGTAACGACTGCCTGCAGCATTCATCATGTTTGAAGGCACGTCCATCATTGACATTGTTTGTAAGTATGGCAACACTAAATGTTTGGGCTGCTGGCAATGACATCGAAAGCTCTAGAAATCGAAAATACTAGTTGACCGTTAAGAACAATCTCGACTACTCGGATGAAGATGGCAGTGCGTGTATAAATAGTGGCAGAGGCTGCAGTCGTGAGTTGAGTTTATCATTAGCACTGTTAGAGTTAACATAAACTGTCGTCTACATTTAAGCTTGTCGTTATAAAGTGTGTGTGTGCATTTCTGCGAATTGATAAACGTGTATAAAGACACTGAGTGATTATTTAGACTGTTGTTATTGTATATTGTAAATAAATTAAGAGTTGTTACAATTTTAAACTACTAAAACTGCTTTTTATTTGCAATCAAAGGTATTCGGTTTATTTAAAGGTAATAAACCCACGTTTTTAAGAGGTAAAAACGTAACAATATCTTTAAGCAAGGATGTTTTAAAATAAATTTTATACATCATGATTTTAAACAATAAACATCGCCCAGGCCAGCCAAAAATGTTTATACTCCATGAAGATTGTTGTAAAACTCAACAAGAGTTTGCAAAATCATTAGGAGCTACTCAATCAGCAATTTCAAAACGTTTGCGAGCAGTAGGATTCATTCAAAAACAGGGAAATTGGGTACCATACGGATTAAAACTAAGATACCTTGAAATACGATTTTGTATGTCTGAAATGCTGCTTGAACGCTTTGCACCGAATCATTACTTGCGATGAAAAATGGATCCATTACGATAATGCGAAGCCCGGTCAACCAGCTGATTCGACACCAAAGCCAAATATTCATGGCGCTAAGGTAATGCTCAGTATTTGGTGAGCCTTAAAGAGTCCTATTTATTACGAGCTGCTGAAATCTGGCCAGACCATCACAGGGAACCTGTACCAAACACAACTGATTCGTTTAAAGTGAGCATTGGATGAAAAACTCTCAGAATATGCGGCCAGGCATGATACCGTAATATTCCATCATGACAACGCTCGACCACATGTTACAATACCTAATAAAACGTATTTATAATGAAGTGGTTAAGAAGTTTTGCCTCACTCTTCTTATAGTCCAGGCATTGCCCCGTCCGACTTCTAAAACAAGAGGTATTATTTTGGTATTCAAAGAAAAATTACAGTTTTTGAGATAAATGATCGGATGTTTTTTCATAATAAATAATAATGAAAAAAAACATCAGCCAAATGACTACCACGATCACGCTTACAGGACAATATCCTGTTCATTAAACTTTCCATAACCAAATTGCAAAGTGGCTGCCCTATGTCTTCGATAGCCTCACGAATTCTGTCTTTGAGGTCTTGAATCGACGCTGGGTTGTTGGCGTAGACCTTATCTTTCACTTGGCCCCAAAGGAAGAAGTCGCAAGGTGGTAAATCACAAGATCTCGGTGGCTAATTGTGATCACCTCTTCGAGAGATAACACGGTCTGGAAACTTTTCCCGTAAAAGAGCAATGGTTTCGTTGCTTGTGTGGCACGTAGCGCCGTTTTGTTGAAAGTAAACGTTGTCCAGATCAATATCATCCAACTCCGCCCATAAGAAATGATTAATTACCTGGGTTTTCTTCAACACTTTGGGCTACAGCAGCAATATTCTCAGTTGTTATAGATAGCGAAGTCGATATAGCCTTGTCCGTCTGTATGTCGGTAGCCCCCAAATAACTTACAAACATAATTGATATATCAATATCTCGGGAATTCTTCCGGCTCGATCGATATTTAAAATCGAGAAAATCGGCCCACAAATGGCTGAGATATAAGAAAAAAACCGGGACAACCTCGATTTTTGGCCTATTTTTGATCTATATCTGGATTACTAAGTCATTAATATACACAATATGGATATCTAATGATAGAAAAATCGGGAAAATTATTTTTAACCCGAATATTTTTTTTTACCACAAAAAATATTTTTAACAATTTTTTTCTGTAATAAATTTCAAAAAAAAAATTGGGAAAAAATTTTAAATAAATAGGAAAAAAAAAAAATTTCAAAAAAAAATTTGAAAACAATTTTGAAAAAAAAAAAAAATTTAAATTTTGAAAAACAATTTGAAGAAATATTTTTTTTTTAATTTTAAAAGAAAATAAAAAATTAATTTTGTTTACCAAAAATATTAAAAATTTGTATTTTAAAGTATAATTTGGTGAAGGGTATATAAGATTCGGCACAGCCGAATATAGCTCTCTTACTTGTTAAGTTTTACACCCAATAAATTTGTAAAATAAGGAACTATTATTCATGTTTTTGGAGTAAATTTTCACGTAACATTTTTTTGAAAGTTGCCTACTGATTCAAAACGGAAAAAAGTAACTATTGGATTATTTCGAAACTGGTAACTTAGCTATAATGATATTTTAACTTATTTCGTTAAGGGTATTTTAGTGTAAACGGTATTTCCTGTTATTTCAGTAACGATATTTCAATTAAATTACATATTGTTACGAATGTGCAATGACGATTTGAATTTAAAGGTCTGTAACGACTGCCTGCAGCATTCATCATGTTTGAAGGCACGTCCATCAGTAGCATGCGGTTATTGGCATTGTTTGTAAGTATGGCAACACTAGGTGTTTGGGCTGCTGGCAATGACATCGAAAGCTTTAGAATTCGAATGTACTAGTATGTCCGTTAAGAGCATCGTAGAAGATTCCCGATAGATGGCGTGTGTATAAATAGTGGCAGAGCTGGCAGTCGTGAGTTGAGTTTATCATTGCCGCTGTTAGAGTTAACATCAGTTGTCTTGTACGTGTATACTTGTACATTATAAAGTGTGTGGTGTATTTCTGCGAATTGATATACGTGTATAAAGACACTGAGTGCCTATTTAATTATGTTGTTGTTGTACATTCTGAATAAATAAAGAGTTGTTACAATTTTAAACTACTAAAACTGCTTTTTATTTGGAATCAAAAGTATCCGGTTTATTTAATGGAAATAAACCCACGTTTTTAAAAGGTAAAAACGTAACAATATTAATAAAATTTACAAAAACAAAAACTAAGTTCTATTGTTTTATATTTTAAAATTTTTAGTTTAGTTTTATAGTTTCAAATTATTTATATTGTAGAATATCGGTAACGGCATTCAAAATTAACGGTATAAACGTTTATATCGGTAACTATATTTGCTGTTATTTCGGTAACGATAGCTTAGCTGTAAAGATAATTGAGCTGAATGGGTATTTTAGGGGTAATGGTAACTTAGCGGTAATGATAGCCAACCAAAAATTATTTAATTTTCCAATTAATGACCAGACATACATATTAAACGAGTTTTACTCGCAAAAACTTCTAATGATTTTAACCAGTAAACAAAAATATACCTACATACTACTATTGAAAATATAATAAACTTTAATACTGATAGCAAATGCAAGTCTAAACGAATTTTAGAATTGACACAAAAACATCAACAACAATGTGCCAACACTACAAACGACTAACTAGTTTTTTGTGTATTTGTGTATGAGTGCGTGTGTGTGTGTGTGATAACGTCACACAATCATAATCATTCTAACAGATGATTTATTAACGAAACATTCTGATGCTTCAAAAATCATCAACCACCTTAAAAACATACAATTTTGTAAATAATGTTATACACACACAGACATTCTTCTCCAGAGCCAGTCAACCCCACTGCCACCCCCTCTGAAGTTCTTTCTATCTTTCTCTTCCTTTTTTTTTTTTGAACATTACATTCCCTTCACGTGTAAAGTCCGTCCAAACATTCATGGAACGATAACACAACACAACAAATAACAACAATCTTTCAACACTGCCAAAGATGCTGAGAAAATTACAAATACAACAACAGAATTTAAAAAAAAAAGAAACAAATAACAGAAAACAGAAAAACAACTTTAGCGCATGCGTGTCATAAAATAGAAAGAAATACGAGTACATACGTCTTTCTTTATCCTGAAATTTCATTTCATTCTGTAACGACATGAAACTAAACGAAACCAAAGGACTTTCGAAGAATAGCATCACATAAAACAAAATGCGAAAGGATACGAAATTAACCCTTAAATGTTGCAAGGACCCAATGTAGTTGGATTGAAACAACTTAAGTGCACTTATATAGAATTTGAAATTTAATTTAAGACAATTTTATGCAGATCTTTCAAAATGAAGAGGGAAACAAAGAATACAAATGATCTATTCTATATAAATAAAGATCATTAAAGCTTCTCTCTAACTGGAAGTTCATTTGTTTATGTATATTTTGAAACTTTTAGTGAATATCATATCTTCAAACGAGGAACGGCCTAGAAATTTTCTTTAAATTAAAGAATATGTTGGGATCATAACTAATAAGGTACAAGTTTGAATATGAACTTATTTATTATACATAATTAAGTAGATGCCTAAAACAAATAAAAAATTATTCCCGCTATTTGCCTTCCCGAAAGGATGAAGTCTGTTTGGCCACAGAATTGTCAAACTAGACAACTCATCCTTAGAAAAATTGTCCACTACAATTGCGCGATTCAGGAATTCTCAATTTAAGTGAGTTCGTTTTATGTAGTTCAAAGGATTCAGATCTAATCTAGCATAAGGCTAATCATATCAATATCCCATACTCATTTTAAATAGTGTGTTGTTTAAGTGATTGACTGTAGTAGACCTTTGTGACAGCATCTTAGAAGACTAACCTCTAAAATTCAGTATCTGCTATAAACAGTTTTCCCATCTATTAAAACATTCTTCTGTTAATTAAATTCGTTCTAACAGGTTTTTTTTTATAAATTAAGGGAATAACTGGTTAATTTCCAAATAACACAGCCAGATAATAAATTTAGTTGTACATGTTCACTGTAACCTGTAATTTCAACAAGTTTTAAAATTTTTTAACAATATTATATGATTCACATGATTATCGCAATCATATATATGATTGTAGTTAATAAATATATGTTTAGCACAATCATGTTCATGATGAATCGTTATTAGATTACGATATCATAAATGCTTCATCATCATGTCACAAACATATACTTATTTACCACAATTATATATAGATTGCTACAATCCTGTGAATCGTAAATTTACCATATTATGGTTACCGCAATCATATAAATAGTTACAGTGTCATAATATTGTTCAAAAACTAGTAAAAATATTGAAATGGTTACAGTAAACATGGACAACTATATTTTTTTTCTCTGCGTGCAAATAAACCGATTAATTTGTTTCGAAACACCGTTTTTGCAATTAAATTATAATCCGGAAAAATATTTTTTAACCAGATTTTTTTTTTTTTTTCACCAAAAAAATTTTCTGTCATAAATTTAAAAAAAAAAAAAAAAATTTAAAGTATAATTTGGTGAAGGGCATATAAGATTCAGCACAGCCGAATATAGCTCTCTTACTTGTTTTAAAAAATGTGAAACATGTATTCTCTATTTTTAATACATAAACCAAGAAGAGCATTGATAAAGAACAAACAAGATTTGTTTTGTAGTTTTCTATTTATGACCAACGATGTTGACAATTTTTGTTTCTAAGATTCCAATTTGTTTTTCGAAATTGTTTTTAAAAAGTTTTTTCCAATTTTTTTTAATTAAAAATTTTTTTTTTTATTTTATTAGTGAAAAAAATTTATGACAAAAAAATTTTTTTTGTGAAGAAAAATTCGGGTTAAAAAATATTTTTCCCGATTTTGACCAATTGTAGGTCCAACTTACTATAGCCTTATATACATCATTGCAATGATTGTGTATATTTATGACTTAGTAATCGAGATATAGATAAAAAATAGGCCATAAATAGAGGTTGTCTCGGATTTTTGTTCATATCTCCGTTATTTATGGACGGATTTTGCTGATTTTAAATAGGAAACTTCTCGAAAGCATGTCTGACAGAATTATTGAAGATTTGGATCTCGAAGATATCTGGGGTCTTCAGAAAATTGATTTCAACAGACAGACAGACGGACGGACAGACCGACATGGCTTAATCGACTCCGCTATCTATAAGGATCCAGAATATATATACTTTATAGGATCGGAAAATTATTTTGTGGAAATTACAAACGGAATGACAAACTTATATAAACCCTTCTAACGAAGGTGAAGGGTATAAAAAATTGTTTTACGTGATGGTGTTGAACATAGATACGAGACGTTATTATCAAAAACCTAACTCTTGCAACAACAAAATTCATGCGTATATATTTTTGTTTAACAAATCGGAGTGTCTCGTCTCTATATATAGTTCGCTATGGTGTTGATTATAAAGGAATATTAAAAATAGTAAAATATTCCGTCACTCAAAAAAAAAATTATTTAGTTTAAGATTAATTGAGTGCATCAGAAAATTGCATTTACATCATAAATGTATTTTTGGAGAACATCCAACATTAGCTTCATAAGATACGAATAGTTAAAGAGATAAAATTAAAATCGCTAATAAATGCGAAAGAAATTTCCAAATGACTCTAAAGAGTATGTGTTTACCGAATATCAGAAGACCGAAGCTCAATGTGTTTGTGATGTACTGTGGAATGATTGATATTTAAAATTACTTTTAAATATGAAATTTTCGATGTTAGTTCAAAAATATTTGCTTTATTTTGTATAGTTTATGAATTATAGTCAAACCCTACTATTTATTTTCTCTTAAATAAATCAAAATTTTTAAACATGTTCAAATATGCTTTAGGAAATATAAACTGGTTCTTTGAAACAGGAAACATTCAGTTACAGTTTCGAATACTGTAACATAAATCTTTAAATAAGTTTAATACATATTAGCAAATGTTTTAAACTACCTGACTTAACTCTTTTTTTTTATCCTGATTGCCTTTTTCGTCCCCGACTGTACATAAATATATAATTTCAGTTAAATATAAGATCAGAGCTGCGATTTGCATGCGAATGCATGTTTGTAGTCAGTAACCCAAATCGATATTGACCAATTACTTTTCCGAATCAGATGATTTGCAACAAAATGGCATCGATTTGATGTTGCATTTTATGCGCATATAATTTGCTTATTTTAACTTTTTTTTGTATATTTTAAAATTTGTTTATTTAATAAAAACTTATTGTGTCTCAAAATACAATAAAAAATTTGTATACAAATAAAAATTTACATAACCCAATAAACCAGAAAACGATATGATAGTAAAAACGGTATTATTTTATGGGGACGATTATAATATCATATTTTATTATTGAAAACTATATTATCAAAATATCATTTTAAAATATTTTTCTTCCAATAAAATAAATAAAAAAAACGACAAACATTTGAAAAAAACTTCAAACAGAAAAATAATTTAAATTAAAAAATTTCAAACAACACCAGAAATATGAAGACAAAATTAATATCAAATCATTTAAATTGTAGGTAATTAACAGTCCAATCTTTTTTTCAGTTTTATGGTGAATTCTCTTGTTGCAATATTTAAAATTTGCAAATATTTGCAACAAAATATGCAAACGCAATATTAATGAGATCAAAAATATGATTTGTTATGTTTCCTTTTCTTTCAGGTTTTTGTCTTATTTTAACGGAATATGTATTAGATACATACATATTTCAGATAAAAAATATATAATTTTAGCATTTAGAATAAAATCTGTAGCATGGCGATTTTACTATCGTTTTTATTGGAAATTATGATAGCGAAAACGATATCATAATTGCCTGGAAAAACGGTATTATAAGGAACGGTACAATTTAGTCCGGAAAAACTATCGTTTATGACACGCAAACGATATCATATATGATAGTTTATATCATCTATATGATATCGTTTCGATATCGTTTTAATGTCGTTTGGTTTATTGGGAATTTAAAATTTATTTCGTTTCATTATTAAGCTCGGTATTCTGTTCAATTTTACCTGAAAAATTTTAATTAAAATTGCTGTGAAATTTATACAAACATTTTCATTGAAGTTATGCATTTTTAGGTTCTCTGTTTTTCATTGTGAAAAGTTTGCTAGCAACATTTTCTTTGGTTGGTACCATAGAAAAATACACATAGAGTGGAAACTAGAAAAAACTGAAACAGAAAAATTACTCAAAATAATCACACATACAGTCTACTAAAACATATCCAGCAGTTCCAGTAGACTGTGACAACTAGATACATGTAGATACATAACTAGCTACTTTACTAGTTATTTTAACACGTGCAAGTCCTACACAGGGGGTCAATTGACCTTTTTGGATTACAAAGTAATCAACGCATTGGATTCACAATTTCATTGATAGTTTTTTTTATATGGGCAATTCCACGAGAATGACTACCACGACTGAAAAAACAAAAACACTTGAAACTTGTTTTCAAGACGATTTGAATAGAAGAAAGCACTAAAATGTTACTATGTGAAAGTATTTAGAGCTTATTACAACATTTTAAGTGCAAAAATAATAGTTTAAACTTACTTTATTTAATTTTTTAATTTAATTGGTATGTTTTAGGCGGCGAAAACTAAGATCCCAATTAGCATGTTGTATGAAATGAATTTGACTCTGATTGTTTTTTTGCTATTATGAAATTGTTTATTAGAACCGAATATATATTTTCTATTTATTTTTTTAGTTTTTGTATACATATATTTACAGAATATACATTGTTTTAGTATAAAAGAAAAATCTGTCACGTACGGTATGTCACGTACGATATTAAATTGTATTTATTATAAAATCATCCAAAGATGGTTTTTATTTAAATATGACGGATTGTAAAGGAAAAATATTTGGTTTAGTGTAACAAATTAAAAGAAATCTTAACGCTTCAACACAATTCGCAAATTTTGCATATTTCTACATGTACCTCAAAATGACTTCCATTTTATGTCACGTACGATATACCCTTATTTCGCTCGATATTTTGGATAACAATGTTTCGAAAGAACTTATTATTTTTTTAAAATATAGTGCCCTCTGAATGGAACATAAAGACCAAATAGATTTTTGCAAAATCTATTCCACTCTATAGGCGTACAAATGTCACGTACGATGACATGGAATTGCCCATATGGATCTTGCATTAATTTTACACGTGAAATCAAACAGAATATCGAGCTTTATGTTAAAAAAAGTACGATTCCCTTATTTTATCTCCGACTGTACTCACATTAGGCTGGGTCAAATTGTATGGACGACCAAAAAGTAAAAAATCGTATAGCACACGAAATAGGCAAGATAGGATATGATTTTAGACCTTTGGTTTCTTGGGGAAAATTTCTTAGAATTGAAAAAATTTACCCACATTAATGTACATAGAGAATTTCAGTAAAATATAATGATCGTTGAAAGCATTCCGCCATTAGAAACAACAACAATAATAATACATTTACAAAAAGTACTCATACAAGCACTTGCTCCGCTGCTCCTTTTTCATTCTGATGGTTTTACAAGGCCACCAAGAAATAGAGATAAAAACAGAAAGTTGAATCAAGCAAAACAAGACAAATAAATGAAAGAAGAAGGAATCGACAGCCACACCTGTTTGGCAAAATGCATCGGTAAAAGTTCATTAGAGAGCGCTCTTTCATACAACGATTAAATAAAGCAAAAGTGCGATTTGAATGTTGTTATTATTTAAAAGTTATTAAATTATTTACATGCATACATTCCCAACATTAACATTCATATACCTTTTACTGGAGAAATGTACGTCATCAACTTTACGCACACACCCAACACACAAAATATAGTTAATTACATGTATCTATGTGTATGTTTGTGATGCATTCGAAATTACTCGTACGTTTACGTTTTTCTATAATAAAAACAACAACATGTGCATCATCCAAGTAAAATAAATAAAAGAGAGAGTAGAATAACCATCATATCCTCCTCATCAGAATCGCCATTTAGATGAACCAGCATCCCTAGTCATCCATCGCACACAGGCAGGCACTTGCTCGCATTAAATGTGAAAAATCAAAAGCTCCTCTTGGAGCTTATCAAACACAAAGTAAATAAAAGTAAAAAATCACACAGCATATTCACAAAAACTATCTTTAAAGTTGTTTGTGTATAAACTAGGTATGTATGTATGTGTGTGTGTGTGTAAATTTATGCATGTGCGTTTATGTGTGTGTGTAGATGACATAGTTTTTAGGGCATCTAGAGGGTGTGGTTCCCTAACGCCAAAATGTTTGATAGTTTGACACAGATTTTTTTTTTTTAGAAAGTTGCGAAAAAGCTTGCTAATAAAGAAATACAAAAAGTGCATTTTTGCAGCCGGCAAATATAGTTGTTAAACACATACTTACATATATGAAAACACTTGTATTCATATACATATACACTTATATATTTACTTTTTATTCTTTTTTATTATTATTAATTCATAAGGCAGGTTTAAATTGAGCAAATATTTGACATATTAAGCGTAATGTTTATGTGATCTTACATTTGTGACAATGTCAAAATATGTGAAAAGTATATAAGTATGTATGTATAAATACATTAACATATCATGAATTCTATAAGACATCACAAACAAAATGACCTTGATTCTTCCGACTTTTACCATATTCGATAAACACAAAGAGTCATTTGGACATTTTAATTTGTTTTAACATCGAAAAATTCTCGATTTTATTTTTGAAATAATTAAACATTTAGGTTTTGGTAATACAGGTTAATGCTAACTCAAGCAGTGCTTATGATATACTGTCTCCTGAGCAACATTCCGCCGATTTCCAGCCTGTTCTAGCAGAGATAATTCTAGAATTATCATACAGTAACACAATTTGTTATCAACATTGTTTATAACTAGAAGTCTCCTCATCAACAATATTACCATTGTAGTTAATAAACATGTTAAATATTGAAACCAAACATTAAAAACTGCAACATTCAAATCGATGTATGCAATTTCGTAACAGTATTTTATGAAGCTGTAGTCGAATCTAATTGTTTTATGATGCCTTTGTTCTCTTTGGACTACATAATAGTATATTTGAATTTATCTTACAAATATACATTTGAATAGTCGTGTTTTTGAAAACTGAAATTGCGGATATAGTTTTCATAATTTCCATTGTTTGTATCTTACCTAAGTATGTATATTGAATACATACATTTGGGACAAAAATTTACCAAAAAGTCTTAAGGCAGACGCGAATACAGAAAGGGTGAAATAGGAATTCCCACCCCCCAAAACTGAAAAGTTTTCATAAAAACAAGTAAAAGAGTTATATTCGGCTGTGCCGAATCTTATATACCGTTCACCAAATTATACTTTATAATAAAAATTTTAAATGTTTTTCAAAATTTAAAAAATAATAATTTTTTTTCAAAATTTTAAAAAAAAATATTTTTTTTTTCAAAATTATTTTCAAAAATAATTTTTTTTTTTAATTTTTTGGAAACATTTTTTTTCAAGTTCTCTTTTTTATTTACTGTGAAAAAAAATTTTGACAAAAAAAAATTTTTTTGGTAAAAAAATATTCGAGTTAAAAAATATTTTTGCCGATTTTTACATATTGTAGGTCCAAATTATTATATATTACCTTATATAGATCGTTGCAATGGACTTTGAAATATCTATCATTAGATATCCATATTGTCTATATTAATGACTTAGTAATCCAGATATAGATAAAAAATAGGCCAAAAATTTAGATTGGCCCGGTTTTTTCCTTATATCTCAGCCATTTTTGGGCCGATTTTCTCGATTTTAAATAGCAACCGAGCCGGAAGAATTCCCGATATATTGATGTATGAATCAAGTTTGTAAGTTATTTGGGGTCTTCAGAAAATCGATTTCAACAGACAGACGGACATGGCTTAATCGACTCCGCTGTCTATAAAGATCCAGAATATATATACTTTATATGGTCGGAAACCTTCTCACGAAGGTGAAGGGTATACAAATATGAAAAAATTAAAAATTTAGAACAAATTGAAATACTTAAGAATTAAACTTAGGGAGAACTAATGGTATTTATTCGTTCTATTAACGGTTCTTTCCGAATTTTTTACAATAATGTACCTAGAAGCATGAAGTAGAGCATACTTTATACTTCGATGGCTCAACTTTTAGTTACTTTACAGGAGAAGGAAAAATCTGAATAAAATCTGAAAGTGAAAAAATAAACAATAAAAAATGTGTAATATATCGATATATACTTTTAGGAAAGTTGTTTGTTTTAATATAAACCAAAAAAATATGCATTCAACGTTAAATGATTTGCATGAAACTGCATGTTTCAGTAACCCAAAATCTATTTTGACTAATTACTTTTCTGAATTAGATGAATTGCAACAAAATGACCTCGATTTGATGTTGCATATAATTTGCTTATTTTAACTTATGTGTGATTATTTTCAGTAAATTTTTTCTTTGAGTTATTTTCTAGTTTCTGCTCTATGTTTCTCTATGACTAGAACATACCCAGTAGTTCTAGTAGACTGTCCCGATTTTTACTATAATTTAGGGTAACAACTAGATACGTACATGTAGATACATAACTAGCTAAGTGACTAGTAAATTTAACACGAACAAGTCCTAAGCAGGGGGTCAATTAACCCTTTTGGTTTACAATGAGACTGTTTGATAGCTGGTCCAAAGTACTCAACGCATTGGATTCACAATTTCATTGATAGTTTTTTTTACATGGATCTTGACATTAATTTTACACGTGAAATCCAACAGAATTATATTACAAAAAAGTACGATACCCTTATTTTTTCTCCGACTGTATGTATATTAGGTTGGGTCAAATTGTATGTTAAAGTTGTAATATATCGATATATACTTTTAGGAAAGTTGTTTGTTTTAATATAAACCAAAAAAATATGCATTCAATATTAAATGATGCGCTTTTTCTTTCAAACTATTATTGAAATGAGTTAAGGTTTTTTTTAAACTACTGTAAATCTGTTATTTGTCGACATAGGAAACTGAATTTTGTAGGAGAGGTGTATCTGGGTTTTGTCTACTAGTATATGTGAAAAACCCGATTTTGAAAAAAACGAGATATATGGTTTTGAGTGATAGACAGTACAAAGAGGGTAATTATTGGTACTTTTTCTTTATTGTTATTTACAGTCTAAAAAACGTTTCGACGTTTTTATTTGATAAACAGTTACGATGTTTATAGATTATTAGTTAATAGCGGGCAAATATTTTCACACTTTCGATGTTATATCCTTAAAAACTAACAAAAAAAAAAATCGTAAAAAGCGTGTATTTGATATACTGAACCGATAGGAAAACCAATTTCAACAAACATACGAATAGGCAGTTAGACGGACATCAATTAATCCAATACTCATATATAAGGATCCAACCCATATACTTTATAGTGTCACAAATGAATACTGAAAAAATTACAAACAGAATCTCAAACTTGTACATATACGAAAACATAAATTCTTATCACTCATAGTAAAGGATAAAATCAGAATTTTACAAACAAAAATTACAATTGTTTTTAGAATAACATTCTAGGTGAAAATAATTATTAATTGTAATAAATAATATATACCTATAGTAATTTCCATTCATACCCCCAATAAGCATTTTTACTGGAATTCAAGTTGATAGCATGTGTAATTCAAGCCTTGAATTATAATCAAGCAATTGAATTATAGTTGCATTACACTTTATATCAATAACATTCTCCAGTAAAAAGGAAAAATATTTAAGCCATATGTTTTTTGTCTGAAAAATATTTTATTTTTTCAAGTTAATTATATTTGCATTCAAGTCAAATTCCAACAAAATGTTCAAGTGCTTGAAATTTTTGGAACTTTTGTGCTTATTGGATCATATTGAAAGGCATGTACCATTTGATATTACCAAATATACTTAAAAATGTTACTTGTTGCAACAAAAAGTGAGATAGAAACGAAGACTAGTTGTCAAAATATAAAGTATTAGTAAGCAATGTACATTTTGTTATTGTAGATAACGTATTTGTAAATAAAGCTTTTTAATTACCTTTTCACTAACTATAGTAAGTAACGCTGAAGTTGACGCTACGATTGAGTTCAATTAAATTGTAACCTGTACACTGATGTTTAGTTGTCAGATGATGTTAACGCAAACAAAAAGCTTTTCATTTAAACAAGAGGGTTGCCATGGCAACATTCAATGTGGACATTTATAATAATAACCACGTTTGGCTAACGTTACACCTAAAATACCATTTCAGTTCAACAACTGTTACCGAAATAACTGCAATTAACGGTAACTGAAATCATGAACCGATATTGCCTATTTTCAATACCAAACAAACCAGGGACCGAAAATAATAATTATTCTTGAAATTTCAAAGGAAAAAAGCCATCACAAGAAAATATCGGAGAGTCAAGTTAAGCATACCAATTTGATAGTTTTCAACTATATTTTCATAAAATAACATGCTTTTTAAATTCCTAATTTTATTTTTTTTTTGTCAAAAATAATTGCTATTTTTTGATTTTTATTTGTCAGAAATATTTGTCAAACTTTGATTTTTTTTTTTTTTGTCAGAATTTGATTTTAATTTATTTTTTTTGTCACGAATATTTGTCAGAATTTGATTTTTATTTTTTTTTTGTCAGAAATAATTGTTATTTATTTGTCAGACTATGTTTTTAATTTTGTTGGCAGATATACAAATTAATTAATGAGTTTTATTTACAGATATGTAAGAGTCTGACAAATATGTAAATAAAACTCATTTATTAATTTGTATATCTGCCAAAAAAATAAAAAACATAGTCTGAAAAATATGTCTGACAAATAAATAACAATTATTTCTGACAAAAAAAATAAAAATCAAATTCTGACAAAAAAAAAAAAATTAATCAAAGTTTGACAAATATTTCTGACAAAAAAAAATTAAAATCAGAAAATAACAATTATGTTGTGATTTTTATTATAAATGTCATAATTGTTACGGTTCCTGAAACAAACCTTAT
Organism: Calliphora vomitoria; assembly: GCA_942486065.2. Lineage (NCBI taxonomy): Eukaryota > Metazoa > Arthropoda > Insecta > Diptera > Calliphoridae > Calliphora > Calliphora vomitoria. Next base: position 11,214,940 of record OW818031.2, on the reverse strand, counting down.
CAACAGAGTGTGTTTGTGTAAAATTTCAGCCAGCTAGATCCTTTCGTTTGGGCCCTATCGTCTTTTCAACAGACAGACGACATAGCTAAATTGTCTTATAAGCTTTGATGTGTTACAAACGGAAACACAAAATCAATATATTTGATGGTGGGTATAAAAAACATATTTTGGTATACCGTGAATATATGTGCATAAGAGTGGGTCGATTTGTAAGTCCAAAATTTGTTGATATTGAGCCATCGATTTTTCGATAGCTTTCGGCATGAGGAAAAAAATGTCCACTACGACATATCAAAAAAGTCATTTTTAAAGCACCCAAATTTAATTTTTCTCAACTTTTATTTTTAAATATTTAAAAAAATTAAATCTGCCGATTTTTTTATTACCTGCTAAAAAACTTTCGAATCCTTTAGGGGTAAAAACGGAAAATTAATTTTATTAAAAATTATTAGGCCTATTTTGAAATCAATTTTCTGAAGACCCCACATATCTTCGGGATCCAAATCTTCAATAATTCTGTCAGACATGCTTTCGAGAAGTTTCCTATTTAAAATCAGCAAAATCCATTCATAAATAACGGAGATATGAGCAAAAATCCGAGACAACCTCTCGATTACTAAGTCATAAATATAGACAACATAGATATCAAATGATATATATTTCAAAGTCCATTGCAACGATGTATATAATGCTATAGTAAGTTGGACCTACAATGGGTCAAAATCGGGAAAAATATTTTCTAACCCGAATTTTTTTCACAAACAAAATTTTTTTACTCATACAAAAAAAAATTTTTTTTAAATTAAATAAAATTTGAAAAAACTGTTAAAAAACAATTTCGAAAAAAAAAAATTTAAAAAAAATACATTTTTTTAAATTTTATTTAAAGTATAATTTGGTAAAGGGTATATAAGATTCGGCACAGCCGAATATAGCGCTCTTACTTGTTGAATTTCATTTACAATCAGGACATTAAAACACATTCTCCTTACGGAATACACTTTCACTACTGTTCTACATATAAACAGCGCTTTTATATACATCTAGGTAATATTTTGTTTAGATTTAATACTCAGAAGCACAATGTTTTTCTTAATCTACAATATCTCAGCGGGAAGCTATATCCTTGTATAATATGTTTCACTGGGTTATTTACAGGACATTGATTGGGACTTAATATCCCATCGGTAGCATTTCTTTCAAAATAATAAAACAACGTTTTTTTATTGGTTATGAACATCAATGGGACAATATATCCCGTGTATGTGGCTTTAACAAAACCAGTGGGACAAATTATCCCAAATGGAAAAAACCCAACATATAAGCATAGGTATAGAACAAATATATTGATGCTTACTTACTTCATTATAATATAAAACACTTTCAGAAGACGAAACACTTGCACATGCTTATGAATTCAAAAACACTTGCGCATCCAACAGAGGCTTTTGTTTACTAATTTCAATAAAAATCAATGCAGTTATTAAACGTACCCAAATCAGCTGATAATAAACAAAAAATACTTAAAACTACCAATGAGATATTAACTTATTTAAATAATTATGCGGAATGAAATTGCAATAAAACAGAAAACGCTATATTTGTTTCCAACGTTAAACCAAATAATATATAAAAACTTTATAAAATAGTCCATTGTATTGATTTAATGTAAACAAAAAATTGATCATATTCAAATACCGATGTTTTCACTTTTCTGAGCTCTTACTTGAGTTTCATGGTCTTATTTTTTCGCTTTTTATTTTAAATAATCTACAAAAACTCTTCTATTTAAAAACGTCCAATAACTCTCAAATTATTTTCAATTAAAAAACGCTGGGACATTTTTTCATTTTAGAAAATCTGCAATTTGAAGAGTATTGGACAACACCATAATCATCTGGGCATGACAGTTGGATGATAGAACAGTTAAGAAGAACTTGCTTTAAAAAAAATAATCTCTGATGTTTCGTTTTATGAAATGATTAATTTTGTGTACACATTTCATAATATATTAATTAGAATTGATGGTCAAAGTAAATTCAAAAAAAGTAAGAATTTTTAATTTACATCTGATAGGATTTTTTTAGAAAAAATATTATGTTCTACTTTGCACATCTTATCAATAATAGGTTTATTTACTTCCAAAAAATTCCACTTCTCTGCCTTTCTCTGCCACTTGATGTAAAATATAACAAATTGTTCCCGATGAAAATAGATTAAATATGGAAAAATTTGCAAATGTTTTTTCAAGGTAGTTCTTATTTTGTTAACATTTTGAAATAACTAAAAGCCAGATTTTCAAATGGGGCTTTAAAGTATTAAGAGAAAACATAAAGTAATTCAAAATAAGTCCTGAAACACTAATAGCTCATGTATTTTTTTCTTTGGCCGGTGTCAAATTTTTGTTGCGATTTCATTCCGCATACGTTATTATATAATTGTTATTTAATTTAATTTTAAACATTTTATTATTGTAAAAAAATATATCTTATTATTATCTTGTACCACAAATCACTTATAAAATTAAACCGAAATACGTTGTGCACGATTTGTTTTCTTTTTTATTTTTTACCAGTCATTTAGAATTTATTCCGATGATGTTATGGCAACACTGTTAAAACATAGAAAACTGTTTTATCATTTACACTGTTGTATCTTCAAAATATGTATAGATTTTCGTAGTGTTGGGTAGTTTTTTTTTTTAAACAAAAGCATTTTAAATAAAAACAAATATGTTGTATGTAATAAATAAGTACGAATTGTGACCTAATTATGTATATAATAAAGGAATTGTTGTACCATAGTAGAATACTATAAAGGGTGGATTTAATTGATATTTTTTTATTTAATTTGATAACGTTTTTTGTTGCGCATGCCAACACTGGCAGTTATATATTTTTGTGTATTTAAGAATTGCCCTGTAAATTGTATTAACTACAAGGTGTCTCATATGATTTATTTTTACATTTTCTTTTATTAAACTCTTTCTAAACAAAAACAATTTTTTCTACTTCTTTTCACATTAAGTTTTGCGCGTCTTTTGAAAAATACGCAAATTGGAATTTTTAAATATTTCTTGTGCAGTTTTTTTTTCTTAATTTAGTTTATTTAAACATTTAATGTTAAGTTTATAGTTGTTTTTCTTTATAATGGATGAACAATTCTTGCAATTTTTAGTAAAAGATGGCATATCTACAAATATTGGTCCAAATACAAAAGGTAAATGAATAGTTTAACTGAAACGGCTTTGATTTTTAATGAGTTTCGTCAATTAGAAATTCTGTTGCAACAGGCTGAAAGTGAATATTACAATGGAAACATAACATCATCAATATTTTATCAAACCTACTCCTTGTACCAATCATCACAAGAACGTTACAACCAGACCTCAGGAAAAACCAATGAAAGCAAGTCGGGAATTCCTAAAACGGCATCAGTGGAAACTTTATTGGCTGAAATGAATGCTAATGAAATTTCTGAATTTAAAGAGTAAGGAAATAAATATTTAGTGGATTCTTAAGATATCCTATCATGTCATAATGTTCTAATATTTCACAATGGTTTAAAAATATTGTTATTGACTTTCAAGCAAAAAAAGTCCTAAAGTATTACTACTCCGTATGCTATGATTATTGTGCTGTCGTAACCAACCAGCAGAGACGGATAAAACAAATCGCGAAATATTAGAACATTATGACAACATGAAACCACTAAGTAATTTTGCAATGTTTAAAATGCTTAAAAATTAATATTGTTTCAGCAGTAATTTACTTATGCAATATGTTAGTAAATCCCTTAGTAAAATGTCCAAAAAAACTGAAACAAGGCGTGAAGAGGAAGCTTCTAATAGTCTGGAATCTTGCAATTTTCTTAAAGATATTTCAAGTCCCTTGGAGGGCATCAATAAATTGATAGAAATTTGTCAGCAATTTCCTCAAGGTAAGTAAGGATAAATAGTTTTTATCTTAATGCATTTTATAATTTATTTTTTTAACAGAATGGACTATTATACAATTGTGTAAAGGTCCCAGAACCGAAACCACATACTCTATATTTCCTAAAATTCATGAAAGTGATGCTGCCATATATATGACCCTAATGAAACATGCGCGCAGTCAGGAATATGGATCTCCAATATGTTTGCGTTTTTCTAATGATGAACAAAAGAAACTTTATGAAAGTTTCGGCTGCATTGTCAATCGTTTCAAACAATGTGTAAAAATTGATCCAAAAGAAGTAAATACCACAGAGGCTAAACGATTTTATTGGTCTTTATTGGGAGAACTTAACGATTTTATAGCAGTAAGCTGAAAATTGCAATATGTAATAATTATAAATTCATTCATAACTTTTTGTTTTTATATAAAGACTGCTTGTGAGGATCTGTGCAATTTCTTCTATCCCTGGACATTTTTGTTTACTGGTATTCCCTTTTCCAAAGAGAACCAAATTACAGCACGTCTTCGTTGGTCTATAGTTGATGAATTTTGTGATTTGTATAAGTGGGAGAATGATGCTAGGGTGTTACTATCCCTGGCTGCTTCTAATGCAGACTCTTTAGATACATTGCAAATAGAGAGCATTTGTTCTATACTCACTACGAATACCAAAGAGCAAGCAGTTGCCAGTGATATGCTTAAAAATATGCAATCAGTAAATGGTAGGTTGTTTTTTTAATAACTTTACTAATTTCAGAAAGTTGTATCTTTTACTAATATAATATCAAAGTTGTTAGTTTCTAATTTATAAACTCAAAGTTTGTGTTACAAATTAAAGTAAAATTAAATTAATTTCAATTCAATTAAATTAAATGCCTTTTTCAATACAATCGAAGATCTGCTAACTTTGAAGTAAGAATTGTCTAAAAGCATAAGAAAGACGGATGGTTATTCTTTGGTCAGATTTAATCTATAAACAATAAGGGTATTCATTAAAAAAAAAAAATGGAAAATTACACTCTAATTTGTTTACACTTCGTTATAGCTTAAAATTAAAACTTTTTGTGGAATTTTTTTTCTTGTGTAAAATTTGAAAAAAATCTGTAATTTTCCATTTTATTTTTTTGAAATGAATACCTTTAATTTATTACTTTTAATGTTATGCAATTAACGTGATTCCTTAATAATAGTTCAAATATAAAAAGTAATTTTTGATTTTTATTTTTTTTTAAATCTTACTAAAATCTTAAATTTAGAAAATTTTAATAATTTTTGTAAAATCTCATTTATTTCGTTCTTTATTTTTCTAGATAGCGACAATGAGTATAGAAGGCAACATTATCCATGTATTTTAATTGTTGATGAGGTAAGTTTTTTTTTCTTAGCTAAACATATTAATAATGTATTTGACGAAAGCTTTTAATATTCAAAATATATTGTATTTATAAATTTGAATTACAAATTATTTTTTGAACTTGAACAATTAGATTTACTCGCATTTTCAAATCATTCACATAAATGTTTCATTAAAACGGTTTACTGCTCTTTTCGGCAATGAAATAACATATCAGGAGAATGTTTGAATAATTCAAATGATTTACTACGAATAAAACGTTTTTTGAACATTTGCTACCTCAAAATTGATTTAAAATGAAATATAATAAAGATAAGAAGAGTTCTATCACAAACTATACAGATATGAATCAGCTGGTTTCAGTAATATGGCATTAGAAAACAAACAAAAGAAAATGTTAAAATGGTTGTGGTTTGAAAAGAGTCACAAATACTATATATCACACCAGTTGCCTATTGAAAATTGTATTTTTTCTCTCGCTCTGCAAACCACAACAATTATAAACTGGTTGTAGAACGTCTAAATAACCATACCATTGTATATCTGTAATAATCTGTGAGTTCTATATTCGACTTTTATGAATACTTTAAATTATTGTAATTGTTCACAAAAAATGATATGCAGTGTGTTCCAATAGAATGGAAACATGGTTTAAAAACTATCTTCCGTATTTTCAGTTTTCTAAAACATGACCTTTTGTGAAATATAAATGTATAAGATAAATTTGAATGTTTAAGCAATAAGGTTTAACAAAAATACATTTATAGATTGTGGTTATATTTCTAAGCATTGGAAAAACAATGGAAACTTTTAAACTTTAAGAAGAAGACTAAAACAAAAATAACTAAGAGAGCTATAATCGGCTGTGCCGAATCTTATATTACCTTATCCAAATTATACTTTAAAATAAAATTTTTAAATATTTTTAGGTAAACAAAATTTAAATTTTTTTTCAAAATTTAAAAATTTTTTTTTTTCGAAATTTTTTTTTTCGAAATTTTTTTTTATTTATTAGTGAAAAAAATGTATGACAAAAAAATTCGAGTTAAGATATATTTTTCCCGATTTTGATCGTTGAAATGGACTTTGAATTATCTATCATTAGATCTAGATTGTTATATTATATTGTCTATATTAATGTCTATTAATCAAGATATAGATTAAAATAGGCCAAAAGTTGATTTCAACATACAGACAGACATGGGTATATCGACTTTGGTATCTTTAACGATCCAGAATATATATACTTTGTATGGTCACAAATGAAAAATGTAGAAATTACAAACGGAATGACAAATCCTTGCCACTCATGGTGAAGGATATAATAATGCGGGATTTCCAATAGATGGCGTATCTTTTGAACACGGTTTTTTGTTTTTTATAACTTATATGTATGTCATTTTGAAGGGTACATTCGAGGTCATTCGAAAATGTTGAATTTTGTACCAACGAAACATCATATGCGGGAAGTATTGCTTGACTTCTTTAATTTGAGAAAAAGTGCCGCTAAAGCAGACCAAAGCTTAAGGTGAATGTGTTCCATCGGTTTCAACGTGCGATACATGGTTTGTTCGGTTCAGAAGTAGTGATTTTGACACGGAAGACAAAGATCGCACAGGCCAGACAAAAAAGTTTGAAGATCAAGAATTGGAGGCATTACTCCATGAAGATTGTTGTAAAACTCAACAATGATGTTTGAACGCTATAAAATCCATTACGATAATCGAAGCATAAGACATCGTTCGTGAAGCACGGCCAACCAACTGAATCGACACCATAGTCAAATATACATGGCGCTAAGGTATTGCTTCGTATTTAGTGGTAACAAAACGGTCAGACCATTACATGGAACCTGAACCGTACGAAACTAATTGAAGCGAGCAGGCATGCCATATTTATGTAAATTTTTATGATAAATTCAAATTTACTATGATTTCTATTAAAATAGAGTATATTTCAGTATTTTTAAGCATTAACATTTAACCGCGAGGTTATAAAATTGGAAATTAGTTCTCGAACTGTTAGCCGTAGGGCAAATGAACATAATCTTAGTTGTTATTAACATAGAGAAACAACAAGAGCGGAAACTAGAAAAAAACTCAAACAAAAATTTTACTCAAAATAATCAACATATTTTTTTTACTAATACATTCTCAGCACTTAGGTTTTTGATAACTAAGTTAGGTCTTTGACAGGAGAGTTTCCGCTCCATGTATATTTCTCTATGGTTATTAATATCTAAAATCTATAACATTTAATTTCTCAATATTTAATTGGATTTCTCAATTTCAATTTATTATTTTTCAACATAAATTTGGATTTCATCATTTCATTTTGTATTTGCTCTCAATATTAGTTTACACTTCACTCGGAGACCGTGAGGTCCATTGTGATTCCCTTCAGTAGATATACTTTATAAACAGTGAGGAGAGATTGCGAAGAAAAAGAGTCAATATCAGTTGGTATTTTCTCAATTTCAACTTGATATAGTGTGGTTATTTTTTAATCTAAAGTTATAGTGGCAGCTTTCACACAAAAACTATTTTAACTGACCGTATAACATTAAGTAAAGAAATAAACAGACGCACAGTGGATAATATAAGGTGTATGCAACTCATAATTCATTTTTGCAAATGTTTTAAATTAACCATAAAACAAGTTCTAACGTATGGCTAAGATGTCAAGCAAAAATTATTTTCGGAAATTATAGTTATTCGTATATTGCGACAGAACACACTACTTTCTAATTTAAAGATTTGGGGAGTTAAAATTATACCATATTCAAGGCGGAATTTTTATACCCTTCACCTTCGTGAGAAGGGTATGTATAAGTTTGTCATTCCGTTTGTAATTTCCACAATATAATTTTCCGACCCTATAAAGTATATATATTCTGGATCCTTATAGATAGCGGAGTCGATTTAGCCATGTCCGTCTGTCAGTTGAAATCAATTTTCTGAAGACCCCAGATATCTTCGAGATCCAAATCTTCTATAATTCTGTCAGACATGCTTTCCTATTTAAAATCAGCAAAATCTGTCCATAAATAACGGAGATATGAGCAAAAATACGAGACAACCTCTATTTTTGGCCTATTTTTGATATATATCTCGATTACTAAGTCATAAATATAGACAATATGGATATCTAATGATAGATATTTCAAAGTCCATTGCAACGATATATATAAGGCTATAGTAAGTTGGATATACAATGGGTCAAAATCGGGAAAAATATTTTTTAACGCGAATTTTTTTTCACAAGAAACAATTTTTTTGTCATTAATTTTTTTCACTTATAAATTAAAAAATTCGAAAAAACTTAAAAAAAAATTTCGAAAAAAAAATTAAAAGAAAAAATTTTTTTTTAAATTTTATTTTAAAGTATAATTTGGTGAATATTTATAATTATTTGTTTAGGATTGTTTTACTTTGTTGGAAAGAGTATCTTGTCCAGATTCTATTTTCGTTATAAGTTTTGTATATATCAGGGTTCAGAAAAATTCATGTATGAACACTTAAATTTATTCATTCATGATAAATTGTCATGAATGAAATTTGCAAATTTTTTTTTTTATGCTCACATTCGAAAATGAGTTGCTAAGAATTTTTTGAATTTTAAGCACACATAAATGAATACACTGTTTTTTTTCTTTAAAGTACATATACGTATGTGTATAGTGAGAAATAAAAAATCTCCAATGCTCAAAATTGAGAGGCTTTCTCATCGCGCTCATTAATGTTCATACACATTAATGTTGTTGGTTTTTTTTTATCATGGATGTTTGGTCTTCTTTTATATTCATGTGTGCGTTGTTTGTTTTATTTTTTTCTATTCAATGAAAAAAATAAATAAATGTTAAAAATACTGCGCATTTTACATGTTCCAACTTTGGATGCGTGTAACTTTTTAAAGGGACGAGATAACTGTTAGCAAGTTGTTTTTATTTTATTTAGAATTTTATCGGCAATATAGCTGATTTTTAAAAATAAAAATTCGACCCTCCGTAGGCCCGCCATGTCTAAAAAACTATAAATAAAACTTAAAAAATAAATAAATAAACCCAAATATCTCCTTAACTAAAAGAGATAACCTACACGTGTAAGCGTATTTTTTGTAAATCTTCTCAAGGTCTATCTATATTTTAAATTTCAGATCATTTGGATCATAAATGGATTTTTGGCGATTTTTTTTGTAAAATGTGAGACACGAGGTGACCAACTTTGAGGGGCCACGCACTTTCCCCCATTATCCCTAGGAAGCTGAACAACTGAAAATCGAACCGAAAACACCTCAGCTCCAACCATATGAAATTTCTTAACAATATATGTACTAATTTGCGAGATACCGAATTATTTCCAAAAAAATCTTTTCTAAACCTCTGTTCAACAATGCAAAACAAAATTACGCACATTCTTATTATCTTTATGTATGCAGCGTAAATAAACAAAATTTTTTCATTTGTTTGCTTTTCATTTTTGAACAGTTGTGCAAAATAAAAGTTAATGCTCTTCATTTGTGAACAATTTACAAAAATTTTACTTCTCAAAAATGCTCATGTGTATGAAAAAAAGTTTCTATTATTTTCTCATTTCTGAGTGAAAATAAAAAAACAATACAAATCCTGTCATACATGAATGAATAAAGCAAAAACATTTGCTGTCTCTTCATACATGAAGTGAACATAACACAGCAAAAATTAAAATTGTCTTTTCATGAACATGAGTGACAAATGAATGAATATTTGGTACTCTGGTATATATCATTAGCAGATTTAAAATTTATTCTTTTAAAATATATCATAAGGGTCCTCATGTAAACGCTTAAATGCCTCGCAAACTGTGCAATTTGTGCATTTTTACACTCTCGCAAATGAACTGACAAAAAATGTATGGAAAACTTTATTTTACAGCTTTTGTTGAATTTATTTTTATTTTACATTTTTAGCTCTAATATATAAAAATCTCGTGTCACAATGTTTGTGTTTGAACTCCTCCGAAACGGCTCAATCGATTTTTACGAAATTTTGTATGTATATTTGATAGGTATGAGAATAGGTCGTAAAGTATATTTCATACCGCCAGGTCATTAGGGTAACCCTATCCAGAAAAATGTTTTTTGCATTTTTTTGCGAACATTTTTTGTTGTATTTCTCTTCATTTGACATAAAAAAGAACCTATATTGCCAAATTTTTAGCATCCTACTCCCACTCGTTTCTTTTTTAATCCTGATTTCAGTATTTTGAAGTTCTTTGGATATGAATATTATCCAAATAATTCAACGGTCATTGTCTGCAGCGGTACAATCTACTTGCTGGCATAGATCTCATTCGCAATCACTTAAGGCCTTATACAAATCAAATTTTTTATGGAAATTTTTACCGGTCAGCTAGTAATATATACAAATTTAGTTCTTCACAAAACAATGTTTTAATTTTTCTAATCGGATGAAAATTGTAATAGTTAGTTATTCAACTTTTCATTAACACTCTTTCGAACTTTTTTCGAAAAAGTTTAATAACTTTTGCAAATATAAACCGATTTTAACAAGTAATGTCTCGTTTTTTTCTATATAAAATTGTCTTTAAAACAGTGCACATGTGCACAAAAAATATGTTTTTATAGAAAAAAATTAAAATAATTATTGTTGAATTTGAAAAATGACGAAAAAAAATTTTATAAAAACTTAAATAATTTCTTGAAATATACATTTTATGAAAGGTTAATTTCATGCCTCTCCATAATTGTTTAAAATGTTTAAATCGGTCTAAAAATGTGAGAATTAGAGGTACTAAAGTACTACGGCCTACCCTAAAAAAAAACTCAAAATGTTAAGTTTAAACTTGGAAAGCATTTGCAGCTGAACATGTTTTTCAAACGGATAAAAAATATCATCGACATTTTTTATCCGTTTGAAAGGTCTGTCGATGCCATTATGTATGGAATATAACATCGTGCAAATGTCTGCCGCGGCTGGGTGGCGAGCATCCGAATGATTTGGCAAAACAAACTGAATACATGACAGCCAATTCGACAAATGTAGCTTCAACCATATGGCCACTATCAACTGTCAACTTTCTGAAGTCCCTATTTAAAAGTTTCCGTTTGTTTTGGATTAATCCAAATAATGATTTTTGGCCGAATATTAAGTTCTGTTCGGTTTCGTCCTAAAAAACGAGTTTCTGTCAGCATCTAATTAATTTTTAAACTAATTAATTAATTTCTCTACTTAAAGCGTCTGGATCATTTCTTCTGGGAGGAAATCAATGTACAACAGGAATTTACACGTTTAAATTCAATACAATGTCTTTTTCGTTTATATCATTACTATAAATCGGACATACGACGCGGATATTTGTGTGTCGATATAACAGATGGTGGTTGTCTACTTAATCCAGGTACGTGTCATGTAATATAGAAAATAAAAACTCTAGCTAGCTATTGTCATAAAGTTTCTAAACCAATTTCTTAATGTTTTTGTTGTTGTTGAACTAGATAAAAATTTACCCAAAATGGAGTCACGTATGGTTAGTTTCTTTGAATATTGGACACCGCATTGGACAATGTTAGTGGGACAACGACCGACCCAAGATGAACTCTTCAATAAGTATTTAAGTCGTAGTTGTTATGTGTACGTTGCAATATTGAGGGCAGCGTGTGTATATATATATATGTGTGTGTGTGTGTTTAAACTAATAAGATGAAATCTTGTTTTATTCTGTTTTTCCTTGCAGCTATGCTGGTCATGGTTCTGGTTTACAATATATAAATGGACGTAAAATTACCAAACATCAAATGCATTGTGTGGTTTTTTTATTTGGTTGTGATTCTTCACGTCTACATTCGAGTGGCCTGTATAGTGAATTAGTAGGTCCTCATTTGTACTATCAGGCAGCAATGTGGTAAGTATATGAACAAAAAATTAAAAAAAAAATAAAACTCAAGGAAACAATAAATAGTGAAACTTTTTTGAACTCTACTAAATAATTTGTATTGGTCAATGTATTTTATATTTTATGTGTACTTTTCGTTTTTTTTTTATCTTCCTTTTTGCTGTATTATTTTGGTGCATGCATGAATGAATGAATGATCAAAAATATGTGTTTGTGTAGTCCTGCGTTAGTTGGCACTTTAATGCCTGGCCTAGATTGTAACATGGATAAGATAGCCACGGAAATACTTAGTCGTTGGATAGCACCCAAATCTACAAATGTTTTGCCCTGGAATGAAATTGATGAAAAGGCCTGGATAAAAACATTTATCATTCAACGTAAGTAGTGCAAATGTACAACATATAGTCATATAAATGTACTTATGTCTGTTAGCATTCAGTAATTACATATTTCATTTTTTTTTTCGTTTGCATATCATAACAATAGCCAAAACATCGTCGAGTGCGGATGAAAAGACAACTCCACCATCTGTGGCCACCACACCCAATTACAATGTGGGTAGTCTGTGTGCCATATTAGCCAGAGTTCATCAACGTTTTTGTGAACCAAAATTGTATAATACCGTTCCGTACGTCTGTCGTGGTCTACCAGTCTGGAATTGTAATGTAGAACCACTGCCTTCTAACTCTACTGTTGAAACAAAAGCCAAATAGTAATTGTATTGAAAGCAGTTAATTTTATATGAAAATATGTGTGCAGTTTTAATATGTAAGTCATTAAAATTTTTCTATATATTTTAAATTTAGAAGAATTATGAATGAATACGTTTTGAATTAGAGAGAGAGATACTTTTTATTTTAATAAATCAATTGAAGGATATATGATTACTTTCAATGTTTCCCACACAATTATATATTAGTAAATTTTAAAACGGCAATTACCGTTACCGATAAAAACCGTTACGGTTATTCTTTAAATTACTGGAAATTACAAAAATACAATTGTAGAATATCAAATGTAAAACAATACCACCTCCGTCAACTTATTTTTAATTTCAGTAAATGTAAAGGTTGGCTATCGTTTCTCCTAAAATACCATTTCAGGTCCACCGTTTCGAATATAATCGAAAATACAGTAACCTATCGTTCCCGCTATTCTACAAATAACTTTAAATTGTGAAAATACAAATTTTTGATTTGAATAATTTTACCTAAGTCATCTTATTTTTAAGTCACACAGAAAATACCGTTACTGAAATAACATCAAATATCGTTACCTAAAATACCATTAGCGCTAAATCGTCGCACAGTGGGGCAGAATCAAAATTTTTTGGAAATAAATCTGGTATTTCTAAACGGATGGATCGATCGGGATAAAATTTGACGTGGGCGTAGCCAAGGAGTATTCGAGTTTAAGTTATTAAAATGGACCCTACAAATGCACCAGGCGCGGCGCTATGGGGGCTCAAAGTAGGGTACCTTCGACATGTAAAATTTTTAAACACGTGCCATTTTTTTGTTTATTTTTGTTAATTTCCGAGTTATAGGCATTACAAAATTGAAATTTCAAAATTTTGCAATACTTTGGTCCGCTTTTTTAAAAATATAGGCCGCACTTTTGAACTGAATGGACTCGAATTTTCTTAACTATTTAGATAACTAAATTACCAATACTATGCGAAAAATTTCAGAGCAATATCGATTACAGATCCGAAAATAAACGATTTGCAATTTAAAAAATATTTTATTTTTGCTGTTTTTTGTGCAAAAAGGTGACTTAATCTTTATTAAATTAAAACTTTCTTTAAGAACATATAAAAGTTTTATGTTTTTCTGTAAGACATCTTTACGGAGAACATTTTGCTATAAAAAACATGTCAGATTTTTCGAATATGTCGCCCTTATGCCCTTCGGAATTTGACCAATTTTTTAACAAAATTTTAACTTTGGACCACATGTTCTAAAATCCCAAAGCTGTAATCAGAAAACGGAAAGCAGCTTTGGAAATCTTGATGTGATTCCTATTTACTTCCAAAGTATTTTCCCAGCTCCGAAGGAAATGTAGAACCTGTGGACAAAATTGTAAAAAAATACCATTTTTGGGATTTTCGATCCAATTTTTAGGAATTGCGGGATTCCCTTTGAACGATTCCCCGATCGAGCCATCCGTTTAGAAATGCCAGATTTATTTCCAAAAAATTTTGATTCTGCCCCACTGTGCGTCGTTACCAAAATAATCCAATTTTGTGTTACCGTTTTAAACCTTGATTTTTTCTAAAGTAGTGTAAAAAGACAAGGATTGCCTGAGAATGTAGCTTTACAATATGGTATAACTTAAGTAGCTAGCATAATTAGTGCCCGATATAAATGCAGATATATGGGACATTTTTCGAAAAATTATCTGAAATTACCCCATTTTGTAACGACTGCACATAAATCGTAATTTCAAAAGCCCCTAAAGAGCTAGGAAGATTTTTTTGTTTTTGGATTGCCTGAGAATGTAGCTTTACAATGAGGTATAACTTAAGTAGCTAGCATAATTACTGCCCGATATAAATGCAGATATACGGGAGATTTTTCGAAAAATGACCCGAAATTACACTATTTTGTAACGACTGCACATAAATCGTATATTCAAAGGCCCCTGACCAGTATTTTTATATATATTTTTATATGAAGTTTTTGGTAACTTAAAACGCACAAAGAATCCGCACACAATTGAAATCTATTTTATTTTCATTGCAATTTCTCTGAAGCCATGCTTCTCTTATAATATACGAACAAAATCCGTATTTTTAACATTATGTTCCACTAAAACTATATTCCATAATTTCAAACCAAATATTTACGTAGACTTTTAAGATAATTTCAAATATACTCTGATTTATATTGAAATAAATAGTGAGCCAGAACACTTATACTTGTAAAGGGTTTTCCAACAAGAGGAGTTATTTTGAATCACCCGGTATTTCGGTTGTTGTCACTTTTGAAGCTTTTATTTTTTGACATTTGACAAGTAGAAACTGCGCCATTACTAAAAATGGAACGATACACGCTTCAACAACGCATTGAAATTATTAAAATTCACTACAAAAATGGTAAAAATCTTGCAGTCAGAGTTCGCAAAACTAAACCATTTTTGGGTCATCGTGAAGCACCTTGTCGGACCGCAATACAGAAATTGGTGGAAAAATTGGGGCTGTTGGGACAAGTTAGTGATGTGAAGAATAAAACCCGTGCACGTCGCTGTGCACGGGTGACTGTTTGGTGCGGTTTAAGGTCCGGCGGGGTCATTGAACCTTACTTTTTCGAATATGAGGTTGGATCAACAGTTACTGTGAATGGATTGCGCTATCGAGAGATGATTAATGATTTCCTATAGTCGGAGTTGGATGATATTGATCTGGACAACGTTTACTTTCAACAAGACGGCGCTACGCGCCACACAAGCAACGAAACCATTGCTCTTTTACGGGAAAAGTTTCCGGACCGTGTTATCTCTCGAAGAGGTGATCACAATTAGCCACCGAGGTCTTGTGATTTAACACCTTGCGACTACTTCCTTTGAAGCCACGTGAAAGATAATGTCTACGCCAACAGCCCCGATTCAAGACCTCAAATATATAATTCGTGAAGCTATCGAGGACATAGGGCAGCCACTTCACAATTTGGTCAGGGAAAATTTAATGGAAAGGATATGGCCATTTATCTGATGTTGTTTTTTATTATTAACGGCATACCTTCCTCTTTATTATGAAATAAGCATCCGATCATTTATCTCAAAAAATTAAATTTTTCTTTGAATACCAAAATAACACCTCTTGTTGGTTGTTAACTTAATACAGGGTTATTAAGTTAAATAAAACTTAAACCGTTCCATATAAAAATACGTAAATTTACTCAAATATATATTGTAAAAATTCATTAAACATTAAAATATTTGCATATTAAGGAGTGAGATCAAAAAAAAAAAAACCTTAACACAATTTTTTCCCTAAAACGTTTAACCCAAGTATTATTTGATGTTTTTTTTTATCAAGTTACTTTTGTAAAGCATGTCAGTTATTATGTTTAATGTCAATTATGTTCATTTGTTGTTGGTCTGATTAAAATAAGTGACGAGAAAAAAGTGCATACTAAAATTATTAAATATTTTCAACAAAACCCAATTTGGTTCTACGAAAACCAAACAATCAAAGGTCTGTCGTCAAACTGATTCCAATGTTATTAAACAGTATCGGGAGAACTTGTCCGTTGATAGAAAACCTGGTTCATGTAGAAGGAATCACCCCCTGATGTTTCTAAAGCCAATGAATAGAAAGCATTTTCAAAAGAGCTCCCAATACATTCGGTAGGAAAGCAGCCCGATTAGCTCAGTACTCGGACTATTTGGTAAGAAAAGTTAAAGCCAATGCAGGTTTAAAAACATACAAGGCTCAACAAGTTCCTGACAGGAATTCTGCTAAAATTTAAAGGCCAAAGACAGAGCAGGGAAATTGAAGTAAAATTTTATACAAAAAATAATATAATGGATGACGAAACATATGTTCTGGAAATTTATTTCCAGCTTCTGGGTAAATATTTTTATCCTGCTGATGCTCGAGGGAATGTTGTAGACCCAAAAGCAGAAAGTTTTCCCAAAAAGTTCTTGAATTGTCGAGCAACATGCAGTTGCAGCAAAAGACGCCAAACACTTGTTGCAAAGGGCTCTATAAATACCGAAATTTACATCAAGGAATGTTTACATAAGTGTTAATGTGTTCACTTATTTTTGGTCTGATTTGGCATCCTGATGTTGATGTTTACTTTAGACTTCTTAATGTGTCCACTTATTTTTGGCCTGATTTGGCATCCTATCACTATGGTATGCAAGGTATTGAGTGGTACAAGAACAATAATGTGGTATTTGTACCAAGAGAGGAAAATCTTCCAAACTGCCTAGAGCTAAGGCCAGTGGAGAGATATTGGGCTCTTGTTAAAATAGAATTGATGAGCCCAAAAAAAGGTGTCCAAAAGTGTGGTAGATTTTAAACGGAGATGGACTACCTGTTTGAACAAACTTACAAAAAGCACTATAAAAACTTTAATGGAAGGGTTTCCGGAAACTGTTCATAAATTCATCACTAGTGATTAGAACTATAAAAACAATATTTTTTGTAAATTGTAATAATAATTTCAATCAAATAAAAAAATAAAATAAAACAGTTTAGTGGTTTCTTTTTTTCTTAACATTTATGTATGTTAAGATTTCTTTGATCTCACTCCTTACTCTGCATTTATGTATTTATCCACACTTCCGCAAATCCTCCCATTAATGATTTTATAGTTGCTTTCATTACCTTTTTGGACGAGGTGGTCTGTGTTTTTTTATAATTCTTTTTTTTTTTTTGTACAAGAGCCCAATATCTTTCCACAGGCCGAAGTTCTAGAAAGTTGGGTGGTTTTGCCTCTCATGGTACAAAATTTACATTATTGTTTGAATACCACTAAAGAGACTTTTTTCCATAGTAGAATGATAACAAATCGGGACAGAAATATGAAGGGACTCTATGATGTTTTAAGAATGGTAAAAGTCGGTTTTGTAGACACTCCGTATTATACAAGGTGGCGCAAAAGTAATCCTATCAGAAAATGCTATAAATTTTGCGATTGGCCCCTAATGTCAGTTCTGTTTTGACATTTGTGTAGTAAACACATGCGAAATACACGTTAATAAACAATGTTACGCAACACTGCTCCAGAACGCGGAATATTGCTGACTATTTATTTGACCAATAATCGGCAAAATTTATAGCATTTTCTGATAGGAGGATTACTTTTGCGCCACCTGTTATATTTCTGTGTTTATCGTGCCTGATGTCACAAATGATTGGCTTCTTTTGCCACAACTGCAAATGGTTTGCACACAAGAAACTTCTTGGGGAATTTTGTTTATTTTTTTGTCTGGTATTGTTCTTGAACATTATCTCGTCAATCAGCCTTACAAAAATCTTGACCCGGAAGTCGTCAAAAGTCAGCTAGTACATTAGTTTCATCATTCATCACACAACGGTTGTATTTTTTTTATGAAATTTGTCCTAAATTTTTTTCGCTCGTTCTTTTGCTTCTAAGTTCTTTACCGCATTGTGATTTGGAACTTTGTGAACTTTATACGACTTCAACCCAGCATTAGCTTTGGCTCTGCTCAAAGAAGAATCAGAGCATTAAACTTTACGAGCTGAGTTGTTCGACTTCTTTTACCAATATCGGTTAGACCTTTTTTTCTTCCTGATCCAGGTTTGCTTTCAACGTTAAAGTCATAGTGATATATACATAGAGCGGAAGGAGAGGGAAATATTAATGGAACAAATTACCCTCTTTACACACATACGGGTGATACAACAACAAAATACATGGGAATAAGGGCTGCCAGATGAATTTGGGAAAAAATCAATATCCCGATAAAAAAGAAAAAAATCATCAACTTCGCTAATTTTGTATTTTTGAAAACAAAAATCGTCAAATCTGGCAGCTATGATGGCAATACATTCTCATGAATTAGGTTTTTGACAACAGACTTAGGTTTTTAGCTCTCAGTTACATATCTTGTTGCAGCGCGAACAATTATAGAATATTTAGTCTGATCAAGATGAAGTCCAAGAAATTGTGCTACTTCTACTGGGTGGGTCCATAAATACACTGGATGTAGTGAAGTAGGGTTGGCTGGACAGTTGAAAATGTGGAGGGTGTCATGGGGAGGGTCACATGCTGGGCATAAGTTTAGGACGGCACGGTCTATGCGGGACCAGAAGGCATTAAGCCTGTTGCTCCATCCTGATCTTAGTTGTGCCAGAATGACTCTGACATGCCTTGGGGGAGACTCCAACTGTGTGATGTTGAAGTTTGGATGACTCCTCCGGTGCCATCCCAGAACGAACTGTTGCGTCAGCATGACGTTATGTTTCTTGACCGGTAGAACCTTAGTTTCCTCGTGCAGGTGGTGTTCGGAGGTGATTTGGAGGCAGCCTGTGACTGTCCTGAGTATCACTTAACGAAGGCGACCACACTGGAGCTGCATAGTTAACCACTGACCGGCCAATCGTCTTGTAGGTTGCTAACAAGGTTTCTTTGTTCATACCCCAAGTGCTGCCGGCTAGTGCCTTGAGGACCTTGGTCCTATTTCGCAGTTTATGCGTGATTGCAGTGGCGTGTGCTGAGGAGGTAAAAAGGCTATCAAAAGTGACACCCAAGATTTTCGGGTGGTTCACTGTCGGAATTTGCACGCCGTCGACCATGATGCCTAAGTTGAGTTTTACCTCCTTCGTCCAGGTGGTGAAGAGTGTTGCCGATGGCTTCGTTGGTGATAGCTGCAGGTTACGTGCAGTGAAGAAAATGTGGATTTCGTTGAGATAACCATTTACCAATCAAACCAATCTTGTTGTCATCTATGGTTCAAGTCTTCCTTTACTGTTTGAAAACAGGGTGACATTAACCTTCAGGTTTTTTTGCAATTTTTTTAAAATTCCATACTGGATTTTTTTTTAAGTTTTATTTATTTTTTTGCTGACCATTTTGACCGAAATAACAATGATTTAAAAAGATAATATCTGACATATTTTTAAAAGCTAATGTGATAAAAAAAATAATAATTTATTGGACCAAGGATAAGTTTTGGCTGGAATAATGTGTATAAGTTTTTTTTCTAACTCACTCTTTAGTATTTCAAGAGTTTTGCAGAAAATGCAAACCAATGCATATTCTTACCACTTATAGAGTAGGATATAAAGGTTAAACTTAGCTACATGGATAAAGGGTATAATAAGCTTCGGCATTGCCGACTTCAGTTGTCTTACTTGTATTAAATTGTAATTATTGCCCTTAACTAAATCCATTTGCATTACTAAGTTTTATTTACTTTTCTCTTCTGTTCTATTTGTCTACAACAGTTTTTTTTTTTAAGAATTCTAAATTAAATCTGAAGTTTCGCTTTTTTCCCTCATTGTTATTGTAGTTGTATGTATTCATCTTCTCTAACACTTGCATTTTTTTTGTTTGACTCCACATCAGCAGTGTCACTTCCGCTTCACCTAGTTTTATTAGCATTATTCTCTGTATGTTCGGATAGTTGTTGTTATAAAGAAATTGTTGTAGTCCTTGTCGTGTACTACCTACTTTTTACATTAAAAATCACACTTGGCTGTGGATGCTTTCAAAGGGATTTCGTTTGTTAATGATTATGCAATAATAAATTTTATTTTCTTTTTCTATACTGCATTATTAAAAAAAAATTGAGAGTAATGTGATTTTCTCTATCTTTAAAATACTTTAAAACAAACTAGCTGACTTTGAGCGTTACAGTATACTCGCTAAATCAATTTATTGCTATTGTTTCAATTCAATTCTAGTTCTTTTTTTAATATTAAATGGCTGCAGCAAATTATTCTATTTTCAGTTTCTCTAAAGCTTGCTAAAATGTAACAATAAAATGGCAACAACATTAAAATTTAATTAAAATCAGTGATCTGTTAACATGTTAAAAAGTTAAATATAATGTACTTTTCTAAGTTTGCTCTAGTTCTCAAAACTCTACGACATCTTTTATAAGTAGTATGTAAAAAAACTTACATATTTCTTGCTTGACTTAAAGAAAACTACTACTACAAATTCGTAATGAAATGCAAATGTTTTCCTTGTTGTTGAATACGACGAACGGACGGACGGATGGATGGTTGGACGGACAGACACAAGGACAGACGACACATTATACGTATTATATATTCATATTCCTGTACATACAACGAATGCAGATGAAACTACTTGAGATGTGTAACAATTTACACTAACACACTTAAAATGTGAATGGATAGAACACAGCAACAACAACATCAACAATAATGACGACAACGACCAACAAACATGAACCGGAGATAACCTGAAACCCAAAAAAGGAAGACACAAGAATCGATACTTGCTTGTCATCCATCTAGGAACACAAAAAATTATTTTATATATATAGAAAAAAATATACATATAATAAAAAATAATAATAAAAAAAGAAACAGAATAAAATAATATAAAATTGTACCCAAGGCAAATAAAAAAAAAAAAAAACAAAAAATGAAATGCAACAAAAAAGTCGTAGCATGTGTATTGAAAGGACATTATGTGATGTATATATACATATGTATGTGTGCTACATGTTCTATACCCAGAAGTTCTAGGAGAATGTCCCGAACTAGTGAATTTACCTAACACTTAGGGTGACAACTAGTTACATAACTAGCTACGTGACTAGTTATTTTAACACGTGCATGTCCTAAGCAGGCGGTCAATTGACAACAATTAGACTGTCTGATAGCTGATCCAAAGTAGTCAACGCATTGGTTTCATATACCGGCTATATAGAGTTAGTTAGTTAGTTACCTTTACAGATACGTAACTGGTTAATTGATAGCTACGGAACTAGTTACTTTAACATACGGGTGCTATTTGACCTTTAATAATCAGTTAAAAAGACATATAATAGATAGTCGAATTACTGATTGCTTGTTAACAAAACTTCCTCCGACAACTCTCCAATAGATTACTTTTGGTGGGTAAAACAACAGCTTTCTAAAGTTTAAAATGACTACATTATAGGTTACTTAGAGACACTAAAGTGACAATTGACTTCACGTTAGTTACATGGGATGTGAGTATACTTAAGCAATAAGAAAATAAACTGTATGAGAATTATATCAATTAAATTTGTATAAAACCAGTTTGTATGAATTTTTCACAAAAGTTTAAAGTAACTACACTCTAGATTACTTAGAGACACTTATATGATAATTGTCTTCAAATTAGATTACCTGGGATGTATAAAGAAACCAATTGACTTCTATCTGCACTACAAAGTGCAAATCACCCATAATATATCAATTGGAGTTAGACAAGTGATCAGACATTAGTTACAATTACTGTCTATAAGGGATACATTGACTACTTGCTTAACTGCTGGGTATACACACACTAACACACACATACACATATATTTAATATTGAAAAGGAAATAATATAGAAATGTTATAATATACGAGATGTTTACAAGCCTCACATCAAAAACAAAATATTTTTTATGAAGAAGGACCATATACTATAGTATAGTTATCATATATTATGTACTTATTCTTTTGTGCTACCATTAGCACCTCAAAAGAATTAAATCTTTATTAAAAATAAACTTAATAAAAATAGTCGTAAAAAAACAAGTTGCAAAATGTAATATATCCTTTGAATATGGTTCTTGTTTTTAATAACTTGCACCGAATCATTACTTGTGATGAAAAATGGATCCACTACGATAACCCAAAGCGTAAGAGGTCGTACGTGAAGCCCGGCCAACCAGCCGAATCGTCAGTAGAGTGAAGTGGTTGAGAAGTTTTCCCTCACCCTCTTTATAGTCCATACCAGGTCCCGCTCTTAATGAAGAATCCTTTATATTATCCTTGTACTTTGTAAAGGCTATAACCTAAACTTAGTAATTCTTCATGTGTATTTTCACAGTAATACAATGTAAATAAAAAATCATTGTACAAATTATTATTAGATTTTTCCATAAGCAGGTTTAATGGCTTAACGTTATATGTTGAATAAAAGTTGAGTGTAGAAAAGCTACCCTTTACAAATGAATTGATCACATTCGTCTTATTTTTATTTAATGTAAAGTTAGCTATAATACAAAATAGAGTAAACGCGAAAGCACAGTGCATACTTTAAGGCTTTCAACTTTTATTGGTACATACATGCAGAGTTGCCAGATAAGTTGTTATCTCTAAAATGCCGTTACCGTTCAATTCAAATTTATATGAAAAACCATATTTTAGTTTTCCATAATAGCGTTTATTGAAATATGGAGAAGTTGAAATGTAATATTGTATAATACCACCAACTTATTTGTAATTTTTGTAAATTTAATTAATAACACTACTCGACAGCCAAATATTTCTTGAAATATGAAAAGAATTTAATTTTTGACAAAAATATTTATCAAAATTAAACCTTTTGCGTGTGGCGATCATAGAATAAACGCATAGAACGGAAAGAGAGAGTAAAATCAATGGAAAAAAATACTCACTTTCACACATACTGGTGATAAAATAACAAAATACATGCAATACATTCTCTAAATTAGATTTTTGACAACAGACTTAGGTTTTTGGCTCTTAGTTACCTATCTAGTTGTCATCTATTAAATTTGTATAAGAGTATATCGTCGTCGAAAATCCAAAAGTACGTAACATCACTTTTTATAATTTTACAGGAGAAGCAAAAAACGTCATAAAATGTAAAATATTTGAGATATAAAAACAAATTATCGAATATGTGCTTATAACACAACAACAAAAACTATTTCAGAAGAAAAATATATATTTTACCAAATATTTTTGAAGTTATGTGTGTTACGTTATTTTGGATTTGTGTTTTCTGAAACAAAAGGACGTATCATCATATTTTTTTTTAACAAAAAACATTAAATATTGGATGTATGACTTAAAAATGTGAGATTTTTTCAATATTATTTTGAATATAAATTTATTCATAGTATTGGCTATTGTTAGATATGACATTTTCTCATCTTTCCGGCAACATACGAATTCCGAGCCAAAAGAACTGCTCATCTTTTGAGGCCCAGAAAGAATCAAGCCAATATCGGATACTCTAATCTGAAGTGTAGCATATCTCAGATAGAGCGTTCTGTATCAATCGAATCAAATAGTAGTCGGACGGGGAGGTTCTGGACTAAAAATACGTAGTTTTCAACAGGTATTGCATCATGTGGCCTAGCGTTGACATGATGGAATATTAAGGTTTCATGTCTGGCCGCATATTCTGCGCGTTATTCGGCCAATGCTTGCATCCAATCAATATGTTACGTTCAGTACAGGTCCCTTGCGATGGTCTGGCCAGATTTCAGCAGCTCATAATAGATAGGACCCATTTGGTCGAACCAAATACAGAGCATTTCCTTAGCGCCAGGGTTATATGGCTTTGGTGTCGATTCGGCTGGTTGACCGGGCTTCACATACGATCTTTTACGCTTCGGGTTATCGTAATGTATCCATTTTTCACCGCAAGTAATGATTCGGTGCAAAAATCATTTTTTTTATATCGTTCAAGCAGCATTTCAGACATACAAAATCGTATTTAAATGTCTCTCTGCTTTAATGCGTATGGTACCCAATTTTCACTTTTGGATGAATCCTGCTGCTTGCAAAAGTTGAAATAACTGATTGAGTGATTCCAATGATCTTGCAAGCTTTTGCTGAGCTTGACAACAATCTTCATGGAGTAATACCTCCAATTCTTGGTCTTCAAACATTTTTGGCTGGCCTGGGCGATTTTTGACTTCCGTATCAAAGTCCCCACTTCTGAACCGAACAAACTTTCTCCCGCACATTCACCATAAGCTTTGGTTAGCAATCGCTTTGTTGGCACAAATTCGACATTTTGGAAGCAAAAAAAAAACTTTATTGTTTACACTATAATGTTCAATAACTAAGCGAGAATAAATGATAGATATGTACCCTTCAAAATGATATATAAAATATTAAAAACAAAAACTTCGTTCAATTGTCTGTTTTAAAATAAATGGTTCCCGATAACTCATAAGTCAATGTACGGATCATATTATCTGTCTCCAGATTTTGTATAAGTTATATTTATTTATTTTATAATGCACACTTTACCTTGTCGAATAGATGGTAAACTAAATCCACACTAATAAATTAAAAGAAAAATAAATGCCAAATATTTTGTTTTCAAGTGTGATGATACGTACTTTTGATTTATGAAAATCATGCACATGTTGATACGTAGTTTTGAATTATGGATATAAAATCGTTATTTTTGGACACAGAAGTCTAAAAATTTGTAGAGGCATGTAGTTTTACCTTATGAATCAGAATCAATCAAAAACACGATTTTGATTTTTTTGATGATACGTACTTTTGGATTTTCGACGACGATATACTAAGTCATAAATGTGTCTGAGTTAAAAATAGTAATGAAATTAATAAATATTTGCTTTAGATTTCCCTTAGTTATTGTAATTTCCAAATAGAGATATAAACACGTATACTTTACTGAAAAAACAATCATGCAAACATCGTTAAATATTAATATAACAAATGATACTCAACTAAGAGCGCATCGGAAATGTCCAATTTTCCATAACTCTGGCCCATAACTAAGCTTAATTTTACCGATGGATGGGGGCTTTGAGGGCCGCTGTGGTTTGTGGCTTATTCGCATAGAGATGTGACTTAAAAAAAGTCTAACGAGGTCACATCGCACGATCTTGGTCAGCCCATTAGATGCATTAGACGCTCTTGGATCTCATGTAACCATTCATCGTAAAATGTCCGAAGCGCGCATAACGTTGCCCAAACACAACACCCATTTAAATAAAACAATGTTATCATTTGTACATGTTGTTGAACGCTATATCCGTAAATGGTGATTTGGCAAAACAAATTCAGTTAACTGAATATATGATAGCCAATTCGACAGATATTGCTTCAAGAATATGGACGCTATAAACGCAAAAATAACTTGTAATTTAAATTCAGCATATAAACCAATTTGCAATAATTTGATAAATAGGCAAAGTATAATTTGGTGAAGGATATATATGATTCGGCACAGCCGAATATAGCTCTGTTACTTGTTATAATTGATATTGTGTCCTGGGGACCCTACAATTATACCCTTATAAGTTTGTCATACCGTTTTTTAAATTTTTTATTTGCGACCCCATAATGTATATAAAGAGTGAGATCGTAGAATTCTTAACACACGTTTTTCATTAAAACTTTTAACCCAAGTATTATTTGATTTTTTTTTATCAAGTTTCCTTTGTAAAACATGTCAGTTATTATGTTTAATCTCAATTATATTCATTTGTTGTTAATCTGATTAAAATGAGTGACTAGAAAAAAGTGCGTACTAAAATTATTAAATATTTTCAACAAAACCCAACTTGGTCCTACAAAAAGTTGGCCAAATAATCAAAGGTCTGCCGTCAAACTTTTTCCAATGTTATTAAACAGTACCGGGAGAACTTGTCCGTTGATATAAAACCTAGTTCAGGTAGAAGGAATGGTCCACATGATGTTTCTAAAGCCAAAACAATAAAAAGCATTTTCAAAAGAGCTCCCAACAACTCCGGTAGGAAAGCAGCATGGGTAGGTCAGTACTCGGACTATTTCGTACGAAAAGTTAAAGCCAATAAAGGTTAAAGAGCATACAAGGCTCAAAAAGTTCCTGACAGGAACTCTGCTAAAAATTTACAGGCCAAAGACAGAGCACGGAAATTGAAATAAAATTTTATACAAAAAATATACCTGCTGCATAATGTATGACGAAATGTATAACATTTTTTAAGTTGCGGATGCTCGAGGGAATGTTGAAGAAAAGTTTAGGACCGAAAAGCAGACAAAATTTCCCAAAAAGTTCAAGCAATATGTAGTTGCGGCAAAAGAAGCCAATCATTTGTTACAATGGCCTCTATAAATACCGAAATTTACATCAAGAAATGTTTACAAAAAAAGGCTGCTTCCATTCATAAAACTTCGTAATGTGTCCACTTATTTTTGGGCAGATTTGGCATCCTGTCACTATGGTAAACAAGCCCTTGAGTGGTACAAGAACAATAATATGGTATTTGTACCAAGAGAGGCAAATCCTCCAAACTGCTCGGAGCAAAGGCCAGTGGGGCTCTTGTTAAAAGAGAATTGAAGAGCACAAAAAAGGTGTCCAAAAGTGTGGTAGATTTTAAACGGAGATGGACTACCTGTTCGAGCAAAGTGACAGAAAAAGGTTCAAAATTTCATCACTAGTGATTAAAACTATAAAAATATATATTTTTTTTGTAAATTGTAATAATAATTTCAATCAAAAAAATTAAAACTGTTTAGTGGTTTCGTTTTTACGAAACGGACATACATGTCCGTCTGTATGTTGAAATCAACTTTCCGAAGCCTTAGTCCCGGCTCGGTTGCTATTTAAAATCGACACAATCGACCCATAAATGGCTGAGATATAAGTAAAAAAACATGACTTCCTCGATTTTTTACCAATCTATATCTGGATTACTAAGGCATTAATGTAGACAATATGGATATATAATGATAGATACTTCAAGGATCTTTCAAACGACGTTTATAACGCCATAGTAATTCATACATACAATGGGTCAAAATCGGAAAAAATTTATTTAACCAAACATTTTTTTTCCATTACTTTTTTTCACCCATATTTTTTTTTTCCAAGAAAAACTTCAGAACATTATTTTGCGCTTTTCATTAATTTTTTCTAATTTTATATTTACAAATTTTTTTTTTTTTTTTTGACAAAATTTATTTTCACATAATTTTCAATATTTTTATTTGACAATAAATATTTGCAAATCAAAGCAAAAATTTACTAATTTCTTGAAACAATTCAATTTTCTTTTGTTTTCAATAATCAAATTTTGTTATTACCCTTTCGCTAATTATATCCATATGGATACATGACACTTTTTGGGGATTTGAAAATCTCCAAGAAAAAATATGATAGGTCCCTTTATAAAAATAAATGGAAAAATGGATAAGTTTCAGTACTTAGATATTTTTCCATTTATTTTTATGAGGTAGTCAAAATTCTTTTCCCTGGTAATCAAGTACATATTTTTATTACTAATAAAGTATTTTATTAAATTAAAAAACAATCGAAACTTCTAAAGCTTTTTTAAAACTCTCT
This sequence comes from Calliphora vomitoria, assembly GCA_942486065.2. Classification (NCBI taxonomy): domain Eukaryota; kingdom Metazoa; phylum Arthropoda; class Insecta; order Diptera; family Calliphoridae; genus Calliphora; species Calliphora vomitoria. Next base: position 11,186,994 of record OW818031.2, on the reverse strand, counting down.
AAAATAAATAAGCTATATATTTTTCGTTATTTTAAATAATTCATTTAAAACATTCTTCTTACTATTCCCTTTAACGTAAATAATGGGTGTACAATAGCTCACAAATATACTTCGTCTTGTTCAATGTATAAATGATTATCATTTATTGAACATATGACCGGCCGGTCCCTTATTACAATTTGTTAGCTTTCTGAAACTTTGTAAATACCATTCCAAATAAATTCAAAGCTTCTAGTATTTCGTTCCCAAAACGGGTCAATTTGGTAAATTTTATTTCAGTTAACCTAAAATATATTTGTATTGAATAACATTTGTATCTTATCATGATTCAAAATAAACTTGTTTTGATATTTCAAAATTTTGTAACTTTCTTTTAAGAGAAACTAACTCTTATTCAACTGGTATGGAGATGGAACCATTATTTGCAAAGTTTATGTATGTTATACACATTTAAATTTTTCATATTGTACACCTTTAATGAATTAATACCCTTACTGCCCTGGCAATCCACATTGTATAAATCTCAAGTATAATGGTTTTATATTTAATGTAGCAGACAATTTTTTTAAGTTTAAAATATAATGAATCGATTTTTTTTGCAGAAAATTTAACTTACCTGATTATAATTTAGCTTATCCTTTTATAAGTATGTTATGTATATAGTTTTATAAGTTGTATTCGACTGCAAATTTCAGTAGTTTTCTCGTGCAAATGACTTTTCTTCAAATTGATTTCAATTCAAATCACTAAAGTGTTATTCTTGTTATTCACCAGTGTTCCATTATTTTTAATTAAACTAAAGAGTGCTTTTTATAAACTTTTGTTTTAACATTATTATTATTTTTTTTATATTATTTATAGATGCTTTTTAACGTAGTTCTTCTGTATTTTATTTTTTGTATTATTATAATGAATTTGTGCACCTTTTTGTGAAACATAAATAAAATCGACACAGAAATGAATTAATGGTTGAATGTGTAAAATGTAGCAATGAGTGTTTCTTTGAAATGTATATTTAAACAGATGTTCCCAATCTGTTATGTACAAAAGTGTGTCTTTGTTAAATTTTAAATAAATTTCTGAAAGTGGAACTGGGTATATTTGTGTTTTTTGACTTTTTTTTTCAAAATGGGCTCCTTTTTAATTTTATTTTTTTTTACTCAAAAGAAAGCTTTGGTCCATTCCTTTAAGAGGTTTTTTGTCGCTTAGTGGGATGCGATTGGGATGTATATCAAAATAAATATTTTGTAACCCAAGTCATAAAATTTTTGACTTTTTTTTTGCAAAATCGAACATTTTTTTCCTAAATTTTTGATTTTTAAAATTATTAAAATTTATTTTTTTTTTCTATTCCTTTAAGAGCTTTTTGGTCTCTTAGTGGGATGCCCCATATACTAAATTTCACAAAATATTGACGTATCTAAGATATTTTAAATACCTTTAATTTGGTACCAATTTAATACCATTTTGTAAAATGAGGCAGGAAAAGGGCAACATTATTTCCAGAAAACAGTAGAAAGTGGATATGGGGCAAACAAGTTAATTGGAATCTCGTTGATAAACTTCTGGTTTTAGAATAGCGCTTCAACTCAACCGATTTTTGGACGATATTCCCCTTGAGAACTATTACCGAACTTAGTGCGCAATATATCAATTGTTTGATCGGCTTTCTGATATTGTGCGCCATCCTGCTGAAACAAAATATAGTTCAAGTTCATAACTTCAATTGTTAATCGATGTAATTGGATTGAGTCGAGTGTTTCGAATATTTTGCGCAAACCTAACGCAAAGTGAGTGCTTTCTTTCCGCCCAACATATTTTCAATAAACGCATAGGTAGGGAACTAATACAAAACTTGTCACGTGACTAGTTACAAAGTGATTGGAACCACAAATCTAGCTGAATATTTATCACAAATAGTATTGTAACAAATCTTGACTGTAGCCATTATTACTAACATTAAAAAAAAACTTACTGTGCGAAAAAAAATTAACCAAAAATAATGTAAATATTGAAATAAGGGTAAAATTTGATGATTTTTATATAATTTTCTTACATAAAGAGTGAGTCAGAAAAAACTATTCCAGCCAAAACTTATCCTTGGTCCAACAAATTATTATTTTGTTTAATCTGGTTGGCTTTTAACTTGAAAAAATAATTAAAACTTTTCAAAAAATCCAATATGGACTTTCCAAAAAAATAGCAAAAGATCTGATGGTTCATCGTCACATTGCACTATATGTAATTTCACCCATTTTTGAGGCTAAAATCCTACTTTGTACATTAAAGCAAATAACGGCAAGTTTTGTTTTTGTAAACAAATTAACGGCGACTGCTTAGCAAGTGGTCAACGTCATTGTTTGTGAGCAAAGTGTTGAAAGCAGATTTATTAAAAAAAAAATAGTTTTTTGCGAAAAAAATTCATACTTCTGACATAAGATTTAATTTTATAATTTTTTTTCTGAAAAACGAATTTTGGATAAGCTTTTAAAAAGTTGGCCGAATTTGGCCGGATTTAAACAATCAAAAACGTGTAAAATGAAGAATTTTGAGTTTAATTTGTCAATTTCATGTTGCGCTTTTTTGCGTTTGAGAAATATAATTTTTCGTGCAGTTGAATGAGGCAATGTTTTGAATGACGAATCGGATTATGTGAAGGAAAAAGTGCGATTTTTTTATAAGAATATCTCAGTTACATGGGAGAGTTCCCGCCATATTGTATCCGCCATTTTAAATCTGAAAAATTTTACCTCAGATTCGAAATCAGAAATCTGGAATACCCACGTATACTGATTTTCATGTAAATCAGAAGACATTTTAAAATTTACGCCGCCATATTGGATCCGCCATTTTGAATCTGAAAAATTTTACCTCAGATTCCAAATCAGCAATCTGGAATATCCCCATATACCGATTTTCATGTAAATCAGAAGATATTTTAAAATTTACACCGCCATTTTGAATTTGAAAAATTTTACCTCAGATTCGAAATCAGCAACCTTGAAAACCCCCGTTTACCGATTTTCATTCTTGTTCAATGATTCCTTATAGTTTTCGCCACAAAAATTAGTGAAATTACTGTTGCACTGTTTCAAAAGCTATTGAACAGTATAGGGAAGACTTGAACATTGAAAGAAAACCTGGATCAGGAAGAAAAACGATTTAACAGATATTGGTAAGACAAAAGAAGTCGAACAACTATTTCGAAGAGCACCGAACACTTCTATTAGAAAAGCAGCTCGTAAAGTTAAATGCTCTGATTATTATGTGCGCAGAGCCATAGCTAATGCTGGGTTAAAGTCGTATAAAGCTCAGAAAGTTCCTGATCGCAATGCGGTAAAGAACTTAGAAGCAAAAGAACGAGCGAAAAAATTGAGGTCAAATTTTCCAAAAAAAACAAGTAACAGAGCTATATTCAGCTCTACCGAATCTTATATACTCTTCACCAAATTATACTTAAAAAAAGTTAAATATTTTTATACCCTTCACCTTCGTTAGAAGGGTATATATAAGTTTGTCATTCCGTTTGTAATTTCCACAATATAATTTTCCGACCCTATAAAGTATATATATTCTGGATCGTTATAGATGTATGTATGTCTGTCTGTTGAAATCAATTTTCTGAAGACCCCAAATAACTTGCAAACTTGATTCATACATCAATATATCGGGAATTCTTCCCGATTATGGTTGAGATATAAGGAAAAAACCGTACCAAACTCGATTTTGGGCCTATTTTGATCTATATCTGGATTACTAAGTCATTAATATAGACAATATGGATATCTAATGATAGATATTTCAAAGTCCATTGCAATGATCTATATAAGGCTATAGTTATTTTTTAGATGGAATTTTGTAAACAATAAACAGCTGTTATGAACAAAATCAACTATTGTGAATGAAAATATCCTGGGAATATCGAGGGAAATGGATATTTCATGGGAACATAAATTTCACATGTTTTTCACTATAGGGGTGATTGATTTTGTCATTCCGTTTGTAACATATCGAAATATTGGTCGTTGAACCAAAAAGTTTATATATTCTGGGCAGACATTGATCCAGGTCTACCATTGGGGGGAGGGGGTTATGTTGTGTTAAATGAAGTAAAATTTATTTAAAATTTTCTTTTTGACCTTGTTTATTCCTTTTTTCACCCCCCTGGATTCTGTGCTAATCCTGGATCCTCGTAAGATTCTAAGACGATCCGTTCGTCTGCCTGTCTGTTGAAAACAATATAGGGCCCAAATGACAGGAGCTAGCTTGCTGAAATTTTCCACAAATACTCTTTGTTGATAAGGTTTGTTTGTTATTGAAAATGGGCAATATCGGTCCATGATTTCACTTAGCCCCAAAACATACGTCCCGCTGCAATACTGTCTGAGCAGCCACAAATATGTTGATTATGCGTCAATCTTGATGCAATTTTGCACAAATTACTTCTAAGTACTCGGAAATTATACTATATCCCTAGTCCTCATGCAAGGCCCCCCTCAGAAAATGAATTGGAGATTCATAATTGCCCTATAATAATTAATATCGGGATAAAATTGAATATAAACAAGTTTTATATTAAGCTAAATCTATCTGCCAACTTTTGTGAGGATTAGTCCATAATTTACTCATATAACCTTTATAAATAGTAAATAATTTATATATAAAATGATATTAACATAAATTTCGACATAAGTAATTAAAAGTTTTAAGAATCATTCTTTTAAATTCTGCACAGTTCGGACCATAACTGATTCAAGTCCCCATAGAAGGCCTAAACTACATATTGATGGTTGGTATACAAGATTCGGCACACCCAAATATAACACTCTTACTTGATGAAAACAAAAAATTACAAAATATAGTTTCCAAAAAAGTTTATATTGTATTGCCACTCACTGTATCTCAGCCATTTAAGGACCGATTTTCAATACCAAAATACCCGAAAGTTTATCTGATATATTTGGTACGTTTGATATCTGGCACCTGTGGAAAGTGGATTTACTTTTTAAGTTCGAAAATGAATAGAAAGTACAAACTTAAATTTCATAAAGGAAACACCTAATTCAAGAGTTCTATGCCGAAGATTAACACCCACATACATCAAACGGATGCGGAAACACTGAGCTAAACGTAAAACTGTAGTATTTCTTTATGAGTCTAATATTATTAAGTGTTGCATAGTGGCCTATTAAAATTATAAGGCGGAGGTTCAACAAAAAAGTGCCACTAACTAACTAACACACATAAAAAAAAAGACAAGAACTGATTAGAAAGAAACTGCTTTTATGGGAGTGCCTTTAAGGTTTTCTTCTTTTTATCTTCGTTTTTTGTTGTTGTATTTTTTGTTATTTTTGTTTTATGATTTTGCATGTCTTGAGTTAATATTTTTTTCTTGCGATAAATCCTTTAGGATTTTTGTATTCAGTCAGTCAGTCATTCAGCGAGCGAACGAGCGTTGTGTTAATAATGTTTTGAAAATGTTGATACAATATTTATTTTTTTTTATTTTTCCGTTTTTCGTCGTTATTCATTTATTGTTTTTTTTTGTGTAGTATTTCTTTAGTTATGAAATAAAATAAAAGGATTTATTTAAACAATAGATAGACAGACGTGTATTCTGATGATGTCAAGGAAAATGTTGACTGTTGTTGTTGTTGTTATTGTTGTCTTTTATTATTGTGTTGTTGTTGTTTTTGTTTTAGGATTCCTTTTTTGGGTCATGGCAATCTTTAGAAAAAAAGGGTTAACATACGATTTGTTGTTATTTCAAGGGAATACAATTCAATTGTTCTTGCAGAGTGGAGCATACAATTTTTCCTTACACTTGTCGGTTTTTTCCCTCCAAAAATGTGTGGTATAGTGCAGCACTGCTGCTGCTGCTTGCTGCTGCCTGCCACCACTAACTACTACAAGAGTGTAGTATGTAGCAAGAGCAAGCAAAGCACACTTCAACAAGATATAAAAAAAAAGAAATAATCTGAACAAACTCAATAACTCATGGCTTAAATCGTTAAAGCTTAAACACACGCCCTTTTGCTGCTTGCTGCTTACTTACTGACTGACTGACTGACTGGCTGACGGACTGACAAACTCACTGTCGTTTGACTACATATTCCTTTATTCTTGTTGTATCATGGATTTCATGGTGTAAAGATAGACCTCCTGTTTTATTATTTTTTTTCTTTTCTTTTTAAATTTGTGTGTGTCTTGTCTTGTGCTGTGTTGTGTTGTATCTCCTCAGTACGCATTTTCCTAGTCGCTGTAGTAGAGTATGATTATGTAATGTAGGTTGATGAAGTATTTTTACGACAAAAAAATCAAAAATGAAACACAAAGAAACCAGGATAAAGGAATTTTAACTACAATTCTTACACAAATTGATGCTTTGGAATTTTAGTTTTATTTAAAACAAATACAAAAGCACAACACTGACTCCTCTGTTTTACACACACATACACAACACATTTGAAATATTATTTAAATCTATTATTATGTTTATTATTATTTTGTTTGTTTTAACAAAAGTATTAAATTTTTCATTTCTTTATCTTATTTTTTTTTTAAGCAAAAAGAGCTTTTTTTTGTTAAAAATTTATAATTGAATTATTGCTTAATTTAATTAAGCAATATTTTTTCTTTATTTTAAAAGTTTCTTTTACTTTTACACTTGTTTAAAACCAAAAAAAAATAAAATTAAGAACCCCAAACACACACAAACTGTTTTTAAAATATATAAAAATGTTAATTCAGTTTTGTTCCGTTCTTGATATTTGTCGCGTTTGTATGCTGGCACAGTCGAATTATAACTGTGGTGCTGCAACTATTTTGCGCGTTAGCTGATTTTGCATCCTTTTTGAGTTAGAAGGAAAGCTATCATTAGATGTTGTTGCTGCTGACTGCTTTTGCAAATGTGCGTTTGAATGTTCGTTCGTTCGTTCATTACAATGTGACATCCGTTGGCTTTTGGCCAAGCCTTATACTCTAAAGGCTCTCCATAAAAAGAGAAACTAACTAACTAACTACCACAACATCACATGGGAAAAAAGTAAATAAAATAAATAAAGAAAAAGCCAATAACAACAAATACAAACAACCAAATCTAAAAAAACAAAAAAAACTAACAAAATAACAACAATAATATATAAATAATCATGTTACAAATAGTTGAATTTGTTTCATTCAAAGCATATTATGCCGCATTCTATTTTAAAAACCAAAAAAAAAAAAAAAAGTTTTTCATTTTCGCAAAGAACGCTTTCACCACTACAGCTATACATATGTATATATTCTGTTCTGTTGGCTTAAGGATGTTTGTTTACTTGAGTGTGATTGTCCCTCCTTCGTGCTGTTCCTTACGTTCCTTGTGTCCATCCATTCAATTGCTTGGTTGCTGCTTTTTTAGTTTTCACTCGATTTGTTTAGAGGGTGTTGTGGTGGGTTGCATCGGTTTGGTTTGTACGCGATAAAGGATTCTGCGTTGCCGTGGCATTAAATAAACAAACAATGAAACTAATGTAAAATCAAAATACAATGTGTGTAACTTAAGCACGTGACAAATGTTGAGCTTTCTTATCAATTTCTTGGAATGCGCATGTTGTGTGATTGTCTGTTTAAAGCTTTCGGGGTAGTAAATAAGAATGTAGTAGTAAGCTTTCCCTTAGTTTAAACTACATATAAACTTGTACATATTAAAATAATTATAATTTCCGTTATTTTTTGTTTGGCGATTGAAAACAGCAAGGAAAGTGTTCATTAAAAAAAAAGCTTTAAATAACTGTCAACTTAGCGATTATTTACCCAGCAGTTCATTGAACTAGTTTCGCCACGTCGAACTATTACTAGTGAATTTTTCGGTTGCCATCCATAATCGACCCATAAGTCACAGAGCTCTTATTTATACTGCTTTGTTATTTAAAATTGGTTGTAAGTCTACTCTAAATTTTTGTATTTTCTGCGTCATCATGCTTTAAACACAATGAAGAAATGTAGCCTGCTACACGACTACACAAACACAAATGCTGCTGGCTGCAGTTGTAGTCGTGTGGTAGCTACTGAATTATTTTAAAAACGACAGCTACAAAGCAAACAGCTGATTTATAATTCAGTGATGTCACTTTATATTTTTGTTGTTACATTAATAAAAAATAACCGTAAAAATCAAGGTGGCGCAAAAGTAATCCTCCTATCAGAAAATGCTATAAATTATGCGATTGGCCCCTAATGTCAGTTCTGTTTTGACATTTGTGTAGTAAACACATGCGAAATATACGTTAATAAACAATGTTACACTACACTGCTCCAGAACGCGGAATATTGCTGACTATTTATTTGACCAATAATCGTTCGGTGACTTTGGCACAACGTGAATTTCGTCGCAGATTTCCTGGCCCTCCAACGCCTACTGGTGAAACCCTGCGACGTTTAGCCGCTCGCCTCGAAGAGACTGGCACAACACGAGATGCTGCCAGGCGTGGCAGACCCCGGAGTAGCCGTTCTGCGGAGAATATTGCTGCTGTAGCCGAGGATGTCATGGAAGCGCCGACGACATCGACCAGACGACGTGCCACGCAAATGGGTATCAGTCGACGGTCTTTATAGCGAATTTTGGTACAAGATTTGAAGATGTTTCCGTACAAAGTCCAGACGGTGCATCAGCTGTTAGCTGCTGACCGCCAATCGCGTCTAACATACGCTCAAGTCATCCTTAATCACCACCAAGAGGAAGATGATTTTTCATCAAAAATAATCAAGATTGATGAGGCCCATTTCCATCTTAGCGTGTACGTAAATAAGCAAAATTTACGCTTCTGGGGCACTGAAAATCCGTGTGTAACCCACGAAGAGCCATTACACCCGCTCAATGTCACTGTATGGTGTGCTGTTTTCGCTGGAGAAGTCATCGGACCTTTTTTCTTCGAAGACGTCGCGGGCCAAACGGTTACTGTGAATGGTGAGCGCTACAGAGCAATGATCAACGAGTTCTTTTTGCCGCAACTTGATGAATTGGGATTGGAAAACATGTGGTTCCAACAGGACGGTGCAACGGCACACACTGCACGTGCCACAACCGATATGCTGAAGGATGCATTTCCCGGGCGCCTAATCTCCCGTTTTGGCGATTTGCACTGGCCAGCAAGATCGCCTGATTTGACCGCTCCAGACTTCTTTTTGTGGGGCTTTTTGAAGTCGCGGGTTTATGTCAACAAGCCTCAGACTCTTGCAGCTCTTAAAGACAATATCCGTCAAGAATGTGAGGACCTATCGCCGGAAGTTTTGGACAAAGTGATGGAAAATGCCATGAAAAGGACTCAAATGACAATCAACTGTGGCGGCGGCCATTTAAATGACATCATATTCTCGACTTGATGTAAAAAAAATTAAAAGACCAAATAAAAATAATCCACAAGAAAAATCAAAGTTTTTATTTTTTTTTTCTTAATTACAGCCAAAAAACATCGCAAGTTTACTTTTGCGCCACCTTGTATATAATAATAATTTATGTACCTTTTATTAATTTATTCCAATATGGTTATCACAACTTCTCTCTATAAAGTAAAAAAAAATATATTTTTTAAGCACTAAAATATGTTGATATTTTTTATTATATTAGCCAGCACTATTTCTGTTCTGTGGTTGACAAAAATAGAAATTAGCCTAATTTGGCTACAGCGGCAAAAGTGTAGATGTGCTGTCGTCAAAAGAATCGTCTTCATATAAACGTGTGTATTTTCTTTTTGACAGATTGCAGTTGGTAGTCTGCTGTCTTCAATGCATCAGTGAGTACCAAAATACCAACGGCCACATTCAGCATTATATGTGGTCATCGAATTGGATTTTATTTTACTTGGATTTCAAAAACTCAAAGCGAATATGTGACTATTGTTTATAACTGAATACGCTGGCGAAGTGTAGTGCAAATGATAACCATTTAACTACCACTTTAGCAGCCACATCGAACTAGTTTGTTGTACAAGTAGTAGGGTATTCAATTAATCGGGTTTATGGTTTAATCGAGCAAATAATTAATCGGGGTTTAGATTTAATCGGTTAATTTTAAATTATTCGATTAACCGAATAATTTCTATTTCAATTTTAAATTTAAATTGGAGTCCTTTTTGAATTTTTTAGACTTTGAATACTTTTAATAGTTTCGTTAAGTTCTAATAAAAGTCTCGTTTCAGTAATGTCTTCAGTTTCGTCTATTATCATATCTTCCTCCGTCTTATTAGGACAAAGTTCGTCATGGAACATTCTAGAAAAAAGGTCATTTCCAAATTCCATAGTTTCAGTTTTTAAGCTTTACTTCAAAAAACTTTTGCTAAAAAGGAATGTTCAAGAGTTAGGAAATAAAATGTGTGTGTTTAAAACTGTATTTCTATATAAAGTACAAAACAAAATAAATTTCGGTTAATCGGTTAATCGACACAAATTAATAGGTTAATGTGTTTAATCTATTTTCATTTTTAATCTATTTTCACTAGAAAAATTCAAAATTTAGAAATGAGAAACAAACTTTTTCATCCAATTATTCATCCAATATCTCTAAACACAGATCGGTAAAAATATCTTAAGATTTGTTTAAATATTTTAAATTGTATTACAATAATTGCTACATATGATGTAGCAGGGTTACCTTTTGCAGGCTAAATAATGCAAAACTTTTGTAACAAAGTCTTAGTTATTTTCAAATATCCGATAAAAGTATGGAGTACTAACTGACCCGGTGCGCTTTGCCACCTCAATTGGAATAAAGAAATAGTATTATTAAGTCTCCTTTTGTAAATTAACACTAATTCAGGAATTGTCTCTAGTTTCATATTTATTGATTATTAGAATAAAAACAGTACCATAAAGACCCACATTTTGTATTCCTACTCAGCATCATGAATCTTTAATTTCATATTTCTGTGTCCATTATTATAGAAAATACAAAAGAAAGGTAAGACTATAATCACCTTTCGTGAATTGTAATTCATTCAGAATCATTTGTGCCTAATTTTATGCACAAATAGTAACATTAATTATCCGTTTTGAGGTTCATCGTTATAAAATATTCAAAAAGTACTACTAGTTCGAAAAAGTACCAGCAATGATATGATTGATATTCACAGTCGGGATCATGTGTGTTTTATATCCTGCTTATAGATTCATTATTATAGAAATTTCAATAATAGTTTCTGTTACCTCAATATCATTATGCCCTCTATCCTTGATTCTTTCTTTACTCAGAAGCATATCAGCCAACTATTATGTATATACAATAAGTAAAAAAAATTTATTATAATAAAAAGTACCATTAGAAGAAAAAGTAAAAGTTTTTCACACTTAAACCACCGTCAAGTTTGAAATTTCAAAGTAATTTCCTGATTCTAGGTTCAATATTATAGAAAATTAATTTTGAAGAACGAAAAAGTACTCCTTATTTTGGTTTAGTTCTCCATTTTTGGTATCATAATACAATTGAGCATCATAATACAACTTGATTATTTCTTTACTGAGAAGCATATTAGACAACTTTAACTAATTTAATATATTAAAAAGGTACCATTAAAAAAAAAGTACCAATTTTCCTTTATCCTCGTAAACACTCGTCAAATTTGAACTTTAAATTTTTTAGCAGTTCCTATATTATCAACTGATTTAATAGTTAATTATTACAAAACCAAACCGAAACCGATCGGTTTTCAATTTTTTAAAACTGAAACAGCGGTTTTTTGGATACTCTAGAATAAACATATGTGACAGCTGCCAAATTTCGGAGTTGCATTTTGTGAAAATGGGCGAATTCACTTAATTGTAAATAAATTTGAAAATAATCCATCGATTTTCATGATCGATATCTCATTTTATTGCTATTATATGTGGCTTTGCGATAAAGCCATAAATCTGAACAATTTGTGCTGTTTAAAACAAAAAAATAGCTATTTTCACGAAAAAATTTTATATTTTTTGTTTCAATTTGTTATTATAACTCCGAAACTACTGAGCCGATTGAAAAGTAATATATATATGAAAATTTGTACATATCATGGGGAAGATGTTTTCAAAGTTCAATTAATCGAAAGATGAACATTAACTACTCAATTTTATGTATATCAAACAAAAAACTAAAATTTTGTGAAAATGAGCGAATTCACTTAATTGTGAATAAATTGGAAAAGAACCAATCGATTTTTATGATCAATATTTCATTTTGTTCATATTTCATGCGGCTTTCCGATAAAGCCATAAGTCTGAACAATTTCTGCCGTTTTGGATTTTTCATCAGTTTTTTAAAACAAAAAAAAATAAAAAATTGCTATTTTCACGTAAAAAATATATTTTTTGCTTCAATTTTTTATTATAACTCCGATACTACTGAGCCGATTGAAACGCAATATATATGTGAAAATTTTTACACAGCATGGGAAAAATGTTTTCAAAATTCAAACAATCGAAAGAATAACATTAACTACTTAATTGTATGTATATCAAACAAAAAACTAAAATTTTGTGAAAATGAGCGAATTCACTTTATTATGAATAAATTCGAAAGGAATCAATCGATTTTTATGAGCAATATGTCATTTTTTGGCTATTATATGTGGCTTTGCGATAAAGCAATAAACTTCAACAATTTCTGCTTAAATTGCTTACATTTGTTATTATAACTCCGAAACTACTGAGCCGATTAAAACGCAATATATGAACGGATTAGAAGTTATGTAAATTTAAACTTTTCTAAGTTTATTTTAATAATATCGGACTAACCTTTTTTGTGTTATCATTAATTTTGTGGAGAAACGTCTAAAAAAAATAAAATTCTTAACACACGTTTTTCATTAAAACTTTTAACCCAAGTTTAATTTGATTATTTTTTTTTTGATCAAGTTACCTTTGTAAAACATGTTAGTTATTATCTTTAATGTCAATTATATTCATTTGTTGTTAATCTGATTAAAATGAGTGAGCAGAAAAAAGTGCGTACTAAAATTATTAAATATTTTCAACAAAACCCAACTTGGTCCTACAAAAAGTTGGCCAAGCATTCAAAGGTCTGACGTCAAACTGTTTCCAATGTTATTAAACAGTATCGGGAGAACTTGTCCGTTGATAGAAAACCTGATTCAGGTAGAAGGAATGGTCCACATGATGTTTCTATAGCCAATAAATAGAAAGCATTTTCAAAAGAGCAGCCCGGTTAGCTCAGTACTCGGACTATTTCGTACGAATAGTTAAAGCTAATGCAGGTTTAAAAACATATAAGCCTCAAAAAGTTCCTAATAGGAACGCTGCTGAAAATTTAGAGGCCAAAAACAGAGCACGGAAATTGAAGTCAAATTTTATATAAAAATAATCTTGCTGCATAATGGACGAAACGTATGTTCTGGCAGATTTTTCGCAACTTCCTGGTCAAAAATTTTATGTTGCAGATGCTCGATGGAATGTTATAGAAAAGTTTAGGACCCAAAAGCAGACAAAATTTCCCAAAAAGTTTTTGGTATGGCAAGCAATATGCAGTTGCGGCAAAAGAAGCCAATCATTTGTTACAACGGGCTCTATAAATACCGAAATTTACATGAAGGAATGTTTACAAAAAAGAATGCTTCCATTGATAAGACTTCTTAATGTGTCCACTTATTTTTGGCCTGTTTTGGCAATCTGTCACTATGGTAAGAAAGGTCTTGAGTGGTAAAAGAACAATAATGTGGTATTTGTACCAAGAGAGGCATATCCTCCAAACTGCCTGGAGCTAAGGCCAGTGGAGAGATATTAGGCTCTTGTTAAAAGAGAATTGAAGAGCACAAAAAGGTGTCCAAAAGTGTGGTAGATTTTAAACGGAGATGGACAGCCTGCTCGAACAAAGTGACATAAAGCGCTATAAAAACCATAATGGAAGGGTTTCCGAAAAAGGTTCAAAATTTCATCACTAGTGATTAATAGTGATGAAATTTTGAACCTTTTTCGGAAACCTTTCCATTATGGTTTTTATAGCGCTTTATGTCACTTTGTTCGAACTATAAAAATATTTTTTTTTTGTAAATTGTAATAATAATTTCAATCAAATAAAAAAAAATCAAAACTGTAAGTTTAGTGGTTTCATTTTTATTAACATATATGTATGTTAAGAATTTTTCGATCTCACTCTTTATATATGTACTTTCGTGGGTCTGCGATGAATATTTCGATGTGTTACAAACGGAATAACAAAACCAATATTTTGATGGTGGGTATAAAAACGAAATAATAGAAATAACAGTTTTGTTTAAATATTTTTAACTTGTCGTCGATGTGTTAACATAAAGAAAAAAATGTTTTGACCATCTGAAAGATGGTCTTTTTATCAAATTACTACTTTAAAATATTTATATTATTTCTGATGCTTCAGAAGTTATTAAACTCGTTTATATGCAATATCATATGACTTTCATAAAAAACAGAATCATACATTTTACTTTTATTTATTTTTTTTTTTTATTAAAAAAGAAGTTCTAACTCAAATGCAATACTCCAAGTGTTGTATAGACATGTCAATATATTCAATAAATTGCAGTAAAAGTTGTAAAAAGCTCTAAACATAAATATACTAAACAAAATGATTTCTTTTCTCAGTATGACACTCGACACACAAAGAAAAGAAAAACATAATGGATAGAAATGGATTTGAGCAACAAAAAATAAAAAAAAGGAAAAAATAACTTCATATGAATATGAAACTTAAAACAAATAGAGTTCTTTTAAAAAACTTTTTCTGTTAAGACTATTAACACAGAATACAAACTGTATTTAATGGGAAGTTGTTTTGTAAATGAACAAAGTTTAAAACTTTTTTCATTTTAAAATGTACTTTTAAATATAAATTTAAAGAAAAATACTGTTTTAAGTAAGTAAAAATAATTTATTTACTAAAACTAATTTATTTGCAAAAAAGATTTATATTTAGCAAACTTAACTAGGAAGTTTAAGTTTGGCTGTATAGAGGTAATTCAATAATTTTATATTTATGAAACATTATTTTACGAAACAAGTTAATTAAGATAATTTTTCTTATATAAATATTTTCTTAATTGCTGAGCTTTAGAAATATTTATAAGTTTCCATAAACTATGATTTCTATTTTGAAACCAATTTCCTATCTTGTCTTACCAAATATTATAAATTCTTAATTAAATTGTACGTTGTAAAGATAGATAGCCTCATTATTATTTTTTTGATAAAATGGAATCTGACCACACAGAAAAAGAATTGCCAAAAGTTGTACTAAATTTCAATTGTCCTCTATATTTTCGATTACACATGATGTTATCTAGATTCATCAGTTAAATCTGGCAGATTATGGAGGTCATGTTCACTGGCAAAGGAATGTTCATCATTGGTGGAATGTGGCTGGGAATCATTTCGCTGGGAATTCTGCAAGTATATTTAATAAAACACACGTTAATAAGATTTTTAAAGGAGAGAAAAATCCCCCATTCAACATACTTGTTTTGAGGAGGGACACGCAGCAAACAAGTGATCCTCCTTTTGACATAAATGACAACGTTTAGGCTGCGGTTCCAATTGACATTTCGAAGCCAGGTGATTAGCAAATTTACCACAATTGTAGCAGCGTAAACGGCGATTACCTTTTTTGAAGCGCGGTCGAAAAGTGCTGCCATGACAATCATTTCCTTTAAAAAGTAAACAAAATAAGTTGCTGATATTGAAAGAAGCTGTAGTTAAATGTACCTTGTCTTCCTGAAACTCGTGTGGCCTCAAGTCCTCTTTCCGTCATGTGACATTCATATTCAACATCTTCTTGTTCTCCCAACGATCGAAATCCCACCATTTGTATAACACTCTAAGGGTAAACGAAGTTTGGATTAAACATTAACAATTAAAATTGAAATGTGTGTATATTACGTACCTGATGTACAAACACTTCTGGTCCACCATCGTTGGGTGTTATAAAACCCCAACCTTTGGCCACATTAAACCATTTGCATTTGCCATAACGAACTCCTTCAGTTTCTTGCGGATCTGAATTTTAATAGATAAATATAAGCGGTTTTAATTTGTTACTTTTTTTATAATAAAAAAACTTATTGATAAATGATTAATGTATGTGTAATTAGTCGTAAATAACAATAGTCGAGAATATAGACGTTAATTATATGAGACTATAGATGATAATATAGACGAGACTATATATGTGAGGCTAGACCATAGTCCAGACATTAGGCGAGATTAGGGATGATAATATAGGCGAGACTATAGATCGTACTATATTCTATGGATGAGAGGCTAGTCCAGACTATAGAAGAGACTATTAATTTAGTTTTTCACCTGGGTTCAACTAGGTTATTATGAATATTATGTGTTGAATTTAACTGTTTCATCATTAGGGTTCTATAGTTGAAACAAAAAGTCGACTTTTCGAACTTTCGACTTTTGTTCGAAAAATCGACTTATATAACGCTATTCATCTTATATTTTCCTCACTGTATTACCTAATACTGCCTTACCAAACACACAAGAAAACTACAATGTGTAGCTAATACTGCGAACCGTTAATTTGACACGAGGAAAATATAAGGTAGCCATGATAAGCATCAATTTCTAGACAATTATTCGAAATTGCATGGAAAACTTTTGACAAACATATGACAAATAGTTTTGAATATTTTTCTATTCTACAATGCAATTGGGGTATTCACACGGTGTGCTATCAAGTCATATTGTCATAAAGTACTAAAGTTTTACAATAGTTTTAAAAAATTGTTGTTGTGCTTCAAAGAAAAAAATCTTAAAATAATAATAACTTTCATGCTGTGTTGATTGTTTTTAAAAAATAAACAGTGTAAATCTAAGTCGTAAGGGAAATACTCTTCACCGAGTTCATCAAAATTTTGTAAAAATAAAAAAAAAAATTTTGGCATAAAATTTTTTTCACTAAAAAAAAACTGTTTTTTTTAAAATTTTCATTTAAAAATTTAACAATTTTTTTTTTTTTTTTATTGAAAAAAATTTCATTTTTTTTTTTATTTTCATTTGAAAATTTAAAAAAAATTTTTTATATTTTTTTTTTTAATTTTTGCATTAATAATTTAGAAATAAAAATTTTTTTTTTAAATTTTCAAATGAAAATAAAAAAAAAAAAAATTAAATTTTGTTTGGCTAAAAATATTTAAAAGTACCCTAAACGTTTGCTTATAAATATTTTTAATGAAACTTTACAGTAAATGAAAAATATGTTTTCCATAAATTCCAATCAAAATAATTCAAAACATAGGGCCCTACTTTGGGACTTCCTGACCCCGGCCTAAACTCTATACGATTCTATAGCCATGTCAACAATCTGTTCTTTTACGATTTATTGTCCAGTGTGTTATGCCAGGTACTTTTCAATCCACATTGCTAAAATCCCTAGAACTAAAATAACTGATACATAACTAGTTACATACAATGAGTTACAATACAATAAAACATTTTTGGATAGCAAGAGACTTTTAGAAATGCCCAAAATTGAGTCCCTGCATGCAGAGAACAAATATGGTTCGGCTTGGTTACGACAACTTACTATGTTCTTTGTAGCAATATATTGTTGTCGTACACATATAATTGTTATTATACCCTTCACCTTCGTGAGAAGGGTAATTTTCCGACCCTATAAAGTATATATTCTGGATCCTTATAGATAGCGGAGTCGATTTAGCTATGTCCGCCTGTCTGTCTGTTGAAATCAATTTTCTGAAGACCCCAGATATCTTTGGGATCCAAATCCTCAATAATTCTGTCAGACATGCTTTCGAGAAGTTTCCT
The DNA here is from genome assembly GCA_942486065.2 of Calliphora vomitoria. NCBI lineage: Eukaryota > Metazoa > Arthropoda > Insecta > Diptera > Calliphoridae > Calliphora > Calliphora vomitoria. The sequence continues at coordinate 11,169,213 of OW818031.2, read as the reverse complement.
ATTTAAAATCAGCAAAATCCGTCCATAAATAACGGAGATATGAGCAAAAATCCGAAACAACCTCTATTTTTTGGCCTATTTTTGATCTATATCTCGATTACTAAGTCATAAATATAGAAAATATGGATATCTAATGATAGATATTTCAAAGTCCATTGCAATGATGTATATAAGGCTATAGTAATTTGGACCTACAATGGGTCAAAATCGGGAAAAATATTTTTTAACCCGAATTTTTTTTAAACAAAAAACATTCTTTTGTCATAAATTTTTTTCACTAATAAAAATAAAAAAAAAAATTTTAAAAAATTGGAAAAAACTTTAAAATATTAAAAAAAAAAAAAAAATTATTTTAAAGTATAATTTAGTGAAGGGTACAGCCGAATATAGCTCTGTTACTTGTTTTAATTTAATTTCAACAATATTTAAGTTACTGTAAACATTTATATTTTCATCGCAATTATAAATATGAGTATGGGTAACCGAAACATAATTATTTTTCGAACAAATAAATATTTATAAATTGGTAAACATGTCATATTGCAATAATGTCCTAATATTTCACGACTCGGCGGCTCGGCTTAACCGACTCTTAGGCGTTCGGTGCAGGTCTCTGCTGGTTGGTTACGATAACAAAATAAACATAGCATACAAAGTAGTGTTATTAAGGAAATTTTTTGCTTGAAAGGCAATAATAACATTTTCAAACCATTGTGAAATATTAGGACATTATGACAATAATGACCAATTATGTACAGCCATTAAATGTTAAGTTTCTATATATCGCTCATTTGCTGCAACAACGTCATAATTCAAAAAAAGTCGTTTCGAGAAAAACGCCTTTGAATGTTTTATGACATTTTACTATTTCTTAAATAAATTTTCAACAAATCATGAGATTTTAGAAATAAAGCCTGATTTGAATAGTAGATGTTAATATACTTCTAATGTGTATTTAACCCACATATTGTCTTGTCAAATATACGAGAAAACATGAATCTTGATTTTGACGTTTACAACAATAAAACACTCTCACGGAAAAAATTATTGACTTTTTTGAAAACTGATAAAACTATATGAAAGACTATAGAACGGCGCATATTTCGTATTACTCAGTTCAAAACACACGGATTTTGAGTTATGTCGTTATTGCAGCAAATGAGCGATATGTACTCATAATATATTTAAGATGCAAACAAAATATGGTTACTTTTAATATTATTTTGTTCTTACCATTTGTAGAATGCTTTTGCATTAGTGTTTATTGTTGGTGTTTGTCTAAGCTAAGATATTTTTATACCCTTCACCTTCGTGAGAAGGGTATATATAAGTTTGTCATTCCGTTTGTAATTTCCAAAATATAATTTTCCGACCCATGTCCGTCTGTCTGTCTGTTGAAATCAATTTTCTAAAGATCCCAGATATCTTCGGGATCCAAATCTTCTATAATTCTGTCAGACATGCTTTCGAGAAGTTTCCTATTTTAAATCAGCAAAATACGTCTATAAATAACGGAGATATAAGCAAAAATCCGAAACAACCTCTATTTTTTGGCCTATTTTTGATCTATATCTCGATTACTAAGTCATAAATATAGACAATATGGATATCTAATGATAGATATTTCAAAGTCCATTGCAACAATGTATATTAGGCTATAGTAAGTTGGACCTACAATGGGTCAAAATCGGGACAAAAATTTTTTAATCCGAATTTTTTTCAAGAAAAAAATTTTTTAATTAAAAAAAATTTTTTTTTTTAAAAATTGGAAAAAACTTTTAAGAAACAATATAGAGAAAAAAAATGTTTAACAAAATTTTTTAAAATTTACAATTTAAATTATAATTTGGTGAAGGGTATACAAGATCCTGCACAGCCGAATATAACTCTCTAACTTGTTGCAAGTAAATTTTGAGTGTATGTAATTCTCAATCGCTCTATAGTTTTATCTGTATAATATCTTTAGCTTTCCTAAAGCGTATAACAATAAATTTCAATGAATTCAGAAATAATTTTTAATATTGTAATAATATGATTACTTTGGATCATATTATGAAATTATTTAATCATAAATATGGTAACGTTGGATCTTAATATGATTTAATTGGGTCATATTATGATTGCCTTGAATATGATATAATATGATATTCTATGATACCAATAATGACCACTATATGTTTGGACTGCAATCATAAATCTTATCATAACATGACACTTACCCCAAAAACATCTCTATGTATGTGAGGTATGTGTTTTATAGTGGCCTGCAGATCTCAATACCATAGAAAATCTATGGGAAATTGTAGATCGAAGACTCAATACTGACTCAAAATTATACTAAGCTTTATCAGATGCTGTCCTAGTTCTAACACTTTTAACCGTTCATAGGCAGAAAGAGAAATTTTAGTTTGTGTGTATGTATGGTAAAAAATATCCGCAACACACCTGCTTCGTTGAATGAAATATTTGTATTTTTTACGCTCTTGTTGTGAATATTGTTTACGATCGTGTTGTGTACGTGTAAATTGCCGAAAATCTTCGTAATTAGAACAATATGATCGCGCATCAGTGATGGGATTTGTGGTACAATTGTGCCATTTTTGGCACTATTACGTTTTGAGTGGCACAATGGCACAGTCTATACTAATTTGGCACTTTTTATACTTTTCAAAATAAAGTAAAATAAAAATAGTTTTGAGAATTAATTTCAGAAATCGATATTAAAAAATACTAAATTTTCTTTGCTGAGCAATATCTTAATAATGACGAGACTTGCAAGATATCATAGATGATATATTCAGTACTTTTTCCAATACAAATAGAATATAAAAAAGAACTGTAGTACTCAAATGATTGATCAAGTATTACTTCAAATTGAGCCATTAAATTAAACATACTAAAGTTCGATTATTGTTTAATAATTAGCTGACAATCTAAAATGTATCAAATTTAGTTAGACATGTTAGATTTTCAGTAAAAATCACTGATTTTCAGTAAAAATCACTGATTGTCAGTAAAAATCACTGATTGTCACAAAATATACCCAAAAAAGTTTGTAGGCTCTTTGAATTCATACTATTTCTTAAAGTTAACAGCAAACTTTAAGAAATAGTATGAGTGAATTTAATCAATTTTAAGAAGATTTGAAGATTTTAAAATGGAAAGTTTTCCTAAATAGCAAAATAATAAAGAATATTTAAAATTTTATTTCGTGTAGCGTTCATAATTTCAAAAGTGTAATTTATTCTCAGTAAAATTTGATAAAGTTAATTTAAAGTAATTGAATAAAAGGCTATGAATACAATAAAACAGTTAAAATACAATTTTTATTAACACATTATGAAAAATCTAATTTATCAATCCGACTAGATACAGTTTGAACAAAATCAGTATTTTCATCATGATGAATTCGTTAATCATTATTACTGCCACATTTATGGCGGGTTTTTGACTTAAAGATCAAATGCCAAGTAACAATCAGATTAGTTAAACTAAAAATAATCTAACGTGGATTGACTTTGATGTTTTTGGGTTCTAATTTAAACTTCGTAATTAAAATCTTCTAGTCAAAATCCCGCCTGCCCGCCGGCATTTGCAAATACTTTTATTAGCAAATTGTACACAAAATTTGAGTTTGAAAGTTACATATTTATTACCATTTATTTTGCAATCAGTACCAATATGCACTGGTCATAGAATTGATTAAAATTGATTAATCAAAATTCTAATTAATTGATTAGAATAAACAGTGAAATGTTACCTTAAGTCTAATAAGTATAAATTCAGATTATGATTATTAGAACTATAAACGTTTTCTACCCACAACTAACTAGTCATGTAACTAGTTCTGTTTTAATTAACTTTCCTCTGCAGTACATATAATTAATCATTTTAAACTTCTGTCTACATTATACGTCACAATGAATGAATGAATTAAATTTTTAAGTTTTTTTTCTCATTCGTATTTACTACGAGTTTAGTTTTTTGTTGTTTGTCTTAAAAAATATGTATTTTTGTTTTCATTTTAGTGTTTTTATTTTTTTCATTTCTTTTCTTATTTGTTTTGTTTGTTTTATTTTGATTACACTGCTTTTATAGCTTTCTTTCTTTATCGACTGACTGACTACACAACAACATATTCTCACGTTTGAAAAACACACATTCTACACACACATTACACGCATTTTATCCCAGCAAACACTTAACATTAACATCAAATAATATATATCTAATGCGATATTTTAATTGGATGTGGAACTTGGTTACAATGGTTGTTTTTCCAAAAGAAAAAAAAAAGAAAAATTATGGATTAAGTGCAAAAACATGATAGAATCAGTATTTTACGTACTAAAATATGCTTTGATTTGTACTTATAGAAAATAATTAAAGTATTTTTGATGGGTTCAGACATGGTATAAATTGAATTCTTATGACTCTTTAGAGCTTCCATTATTAGAATTACATTTCCAAATCATCAAAATATTGATCGTGCTGTAAAGTAGCATCCAATCATGATTATCATATTGTAATAAATGACTGCGAAGAGCGGATAATAAACTATCCAATACGTCACAATTACAAAGAAAACAAGTAAGATAGCTATATTCGACTGTGCCGAATTTTATATACCCTTCATCAAATTATACTTTACAATACAAATTTTAAATATTTTAAATTAAAATTTTGAAAATTTTTTTTTTCAAAATTTAAAATTTTTTTGTTTCAAAATTTAAAAAATTTTTTTTTTTCAAAATTGTTTTTTCTTTAATATATAAAAAAAAAAATTTTATTTATTATTGAAAAAAGTGTATGACAACAAATTTTTTTGTTAAAAAAAATTCGACCCACTGTAGGTCCAAATTACTATAGCCTTATATACATCGTTGCAATGGACTTTGAAATATCTATCATTAGATATTCATATTGTCTATATTAATCACTAAGGAATCCAGATATAGATAAAAAATAGGCCAAAAATCGAGGTTGATACGGGACAATTATGTTTGTAAGTTATTTGGACAACAGAAAGATGGACATACGGACATGGCTGTATTGACTTCGCCATCTATAACGATCCAGAATATACATATATCCTTTGTGGGGTCGCAGAAAATACAAACGAAATAACAAACTTAATATAGCCTTGCCACTCATGGTAATTTTGATACTTATTTAAAGAAAACTTGCATTTTGAAGTAAAATATAACATAATAAAATATGCCCTAACAAATCGATGCTATTTTACAGCAAAATGTGTGATTTGAACAGCATAGAAGACAAAGAAAAAATGCGCAAAATCGGAGCTTGTAGCAAAAAAATATCAAGAAAAAAAAACAAAAAAATATGAAAAAAGCTAAAAAATATTAAAAAAATTACCAGCAGTTAAGCAAGTCGTCAAGTATCCCTTGACAGTAATCGTCATAAATGTCTTATCACTTGGCTGACTCCAATTTTTATATTTTGGTCATTTGACACGTATGTGCTCTTTGTAGTGCATAGAGAAGACAATTGGTTACTTTATACATCCTAGGTAATCTAGCGTGAAGACAATTGTCACTTAAGTGTCTCTAAGTAATCTGTAGTGTAGTCACTTTAAACGTGTTGTGTGATAATTCGTTCAAACTGGTTTTATACAAATTGTGTTCATATAATTCTCATACAGTTTTATTTTTGCTTAAGTATGTATACTGATATCCCATGTAACATAGCATGAAGTCAATAGTCACTTTAGTGTTTCTTAGTAACCTATAGTGAAGTCACTTTAAACGTTTATTTTGTACTGCACTTTAGAAAGTAGTTATTTTGCTCACCAGAAGCAATCCATTGGAAAGTTGTCGAAGAAAGGTTTGTTTACAAGCTTTTTAGCTGACTATTTGAGATCAATTTGCACTCGTACATGTTAAAATAACTAGTTATGTAGCTGCTCAAGTTACCAGTTAGGTAGCTAGTAAGGTAACTGAGGCTATTTAACCAGTATGTGAATCCAATGCGTTGACTACTTTGGACCAGCTATTAGACAGTCTCTTTGTAGTCAAAAAGTGTCAATTAGGACATGCACGTGTTAAAATAACTAGTTGAAGTAACTAGTTCCCACCCTAAATGAAGGGTAAAATCACTAGTTCGGGATTGTCAATAAGGTTGTTAACATTTTACAAAAAAAAAAAAAACAAGTAAGAGAGCTATATTCGGCTGTGCCGAATCTTATATACCCTTCACCAAATTATACTTTAAAATAAAATTAAAAAAATTTTTTTTTTTAAATATTTTTTTTCATAATTGTTTTTTAAAAGATTTTTCCAATTTTTAAAATTTTTGTTTTTAATTTATTAGTGAACAAAATTTATGACAAAAGAATGTTTTCTGTAAAAAAAATTCGGGTTAAAAAATATTTTTCCCGATTTTGACCCATTGTAGGTCTAACTTTGTATAGCCTTATATACATCGTTGCAATGGACTTTGAAATGTCTATCATTAGATATCCATATTGTCTATATTTATGACTTAGTAATCGAGATATAGATAAAAAAAATAGGCCAAAAATGGAGGTTGTCTCCGATTTTTGCTCATATCTCCGCTATTTATGGACGGATTTTGCTGATTTAAATAGGAAACATTTCGAAAGCATGTCTGACAGAATTATTGAGGATTTGAATCCCGAAGATATCTGAGGTCTTCAGAAAATTGATTTCAACAGACAGACAGACAGGGTATAAAAAAAACACAGGTATGAAAGTATAGTCGGTCAAACCCGACCATATTATACCCTACTCTTAGAAGATGATTATAAACAGTTTTCTTTTAAAATTTATACGAAAGCTATGACTAATTATGGACCGATCGCCATAAAATTAGGTGGCATGACTTCTGTATATATAAAACATATTTGTGTTGAATTTTATGTGGATACCAATATGTTTCAGAGATTTATGCTAGTTAAAGGGATTTTCGGAAGTGCTACGAATAATTATGCACCGATCGTCACAAAATTTGGTACTGCGAGTTCAGCTTATATAAAAGTTATTTGAGGTGAATTTGGCTTCGATATCTATATAACTTAATTATAAGAGCTTAACTATATTCAGATTGGGGAGTTGTATGGGGGCTACTAGGATCGATTCTAACCAAATTCAATACAAAAATTTTTTGCCAAATTTAGTCGATATTATTTTTGAAATTGCAAACCTGTTGTTTGATTACAAGGTTTACATTGACTGACGGACGGACATCACTTAATCGACTCAGAAAGTGACCCTGAGCAGGTTGGTATAAGGTGGGTGTTGGGACAATATTTTTGCACGATACACCCTTCCGACTATGAAACAGAAAATAACGTTTGTCTTGTCTGATAATTAGTTTACATTTGCATTTGAATTTATATGCATTTGCATTTTGATACCGATAACCCCTTCAATTTAACTTGTATTAATCAGTTTTATATCAGAATTAGTTGTGTTTGCTGGGATTAATCATACATCTATCATGCACAAACACACACATAGTTATGTACACATATACATCCATACATATATAGAGATCGTAAGTGGCGTCGTTATCAAAATGCGATTGCCTCATTCAACAGTGTCCCCGATAAAAAAAAAAAAAATTACGAGAACGTTTTTAGTGAATTGAATTGAATACATTTAAATTTGAATGCGAGTATGAATGGAATGCGTTGCAGATGGAATGTTGTTGGATATTTTCATGTGTTTGTGAACAGATAATATTGTGTTTTGTTGTTTTGTTTGGGAAACTCACTAATTTAAGTACACATGTATATACATATGTACTTCCTCTAACAATGGCTATAGAAAATAGAAAACTTCAACTATTTGATTGAAATCTTTCCTTCTTTGAGAAAAAACAAAAAAAAAAAAAAATAAGAAATCCTTAAACACAGACAATCACATAAACTTGCACACATACACATGGGGGCATATACACATTTTTATTTGTTTTAATTAACTAGCTTCTTACTCATAGATCGATCAGTGGTTGAAAGCTTGTTTAAAAACGTGTTTGTTCTAATTTTATTTTTTTTTTATTTTTTCTCTTCTTATTATTAAGCTTTTTCTAGTTGTTGTTTTCATAGTTTTGGGATTAGTAATAGAAAACCAGTTTATTTGTCAAAGAAATACGCAGCACGCACATCACATCACATCGTATTCTTTTTGGGAGACTTTTGGTGGGAATCTGTTTGGTTTCGATAGTTTTTTTTTCCGTTCTTCTATTTAATTTAGTTTGTGAAGTAAAATAGTTGAGTTAAATTTGTGTGTCCCCTGGTTGTTTATTTCATTAAAGAAATGTTAAAATGATCATACGTATGAAGATTTTGAGGTATAAGTTGTAGCCATCTTAGTTCCTGTTTTAATGAAAGTGTTAGATTTTAGATTGATTGAGTTTAGTATGAAATTAATTAGTGATATTTACTTTGGAATTGGTAAAATACTTAAAGTTAAGGTGGGTCAAAAATATTGCTCCTTTGAGAGATCTTAATAAATTAATTGTTTAGGCTTGAGTTCATAAAAATTTCTAAGAATGAATATTTATTTTAATTGTAGTAATTCCAAAGAATACATAAAAGGTTAATTATTTAGACACAAAGCGTAATGGAATGCATCTTCGGTGCCCGCTACAATGTTCTCAGATGATTTTGTTACAAAGTCCTTTATTATTTTTCTCTAAAACTGCTCGCAATGAAAAAACGTGGTTGTGGTGTCCAAAATTTAACAGCGTCATATTATCGGCCATGTTTTGGCATCACATTTCACACTAGCGATTGTGGCGAGTCCAAATCGCAAGAGTATACTGAAGTGAACTGATGTATTTAGACTAAACCAAACTTAAAAGAAACAATAAAATTATGAACAAATTAAGGGCCATTATTACAACTTGCCTTTATGTTCGAAATAGTAAAAGATAACTTTAAGCAATATAAAAAGGTACCCTTAAAGTTAACCTTTACTATTACGAACATAAAGGCAAGTTATAATAATGGCCCTAAATCTTGTATTTTTATTTAAATCAAAACCAGTAACATTTTCATAAAATTTGTATTAAAAACTATTTTTAATTTGATCTGTCCATTGTTTTCTTATGCACCGGAGATGATCGAAATGATCTTCGAAAAATTTATGTGGCCAGTACTGTGAATAATTTAAACTAAGTACCCGGTTGTTCTTCCTATAATGCTCAACAAAAATATTAGAAATTTTTAAAATGCAGACAGCAAATCGCCAATAAGTTTCAGAACATACAGAAATAAATTTGGAGATTTGCAACTCACATGCGATTTGTTAATCGTGCGAGTGTCAGAACATACGTACATATATGATTGGATTTGATGGTTGTAGCTTGATGATTCCAGCTCAATCATAATATGATTATTTTTAAACCAATTTTTGTCATGTCATTGTTATAAATGTAAGGAGTAGACTGATAGATGTATTTATAATTTCCACAAACATAACATCGTTCAAAATCAATCATATTCCCAATAACATAGCGACAATCATATAGTTTCAAAATACAAATATATTGTTACGTTTTAACCTTTTTAAAACGGTGGTTTATTTCCTTTAAATAAACCGAATACTTTTGATTGCAAATAAAAGCAGTTTTAGTAGTTTAAAATTGTATCAACTCTTTATTTATTTAAAATGTACAACAACAACAGTTCAAATAGTCACTCAGTGTCTTCATGCGTTTATCAATTCGCAGAAATGCACACACACTTTATAATGTACAAACTTAAATGAACAAGACAGTTGATATTAACTCTAACAGCGCCTATGATCAACTTAACTCACGACTGCCACCTCTGCCTCTATTTATACACACGCCATCTTTCGGGAATCTTCTACAATGCTCTTAACGGACAAACTAAGTAGTATGTTCGAATTCTAGAGCTTTCGATGTTAATGTTAGCAGCTTAAACATTTAGTGTTGCCATACTTACGAACAATGCTAATAACTGCATGCTATCAACATTGTTGATAAGTAGCAGCTTCTACTGATGGACGTGTTTATAAAAATTATGAATGCTGCAGGCAGTCGTCACAGACTGTTAAATTCAAATCGCTATTGCAAATTCGTAACAATATATTTTGCGACAAACATTTATGACTGTGCCGCAACCATGTGTCTAAATAATTAACTTTGATATCAGTTTGAAAGGTCTTTGAAAGACATATTTTGAATAAAAATTGTTTAATTCATTTGGAGTTAATTCGTATAATACATTTTTCAAAAACAGAATTTCAAATTTGAATATATCGGAGACACTAGAATATATTGGAGACACTAGAAGATTATAATGCAATTTCTGACCGCCCGGTTAGGTCAGTACTCGGACTATTTGGTACGGAAACTTAAAGCCAATGAAGGTTTAAAAACACACAAGTCTCAAAAAGTTCCTCTGCTAAAAATTTAGAGGCCAAATACAAAGCACGGAAATTAAAGTCAAATTTTATACAAAAAATAGACCTGCTGCATAATGAATGACGAAATGTACGTATGGAAAATTTTTCGCATCTTCTGGGTCAATTTGTTTAGGACCCAAAAGCAGACAAAATTTCCCAAAAAGTTCTTGGTATGCAAGCAATATGCAGTTGCGGCAAAAAAGCCAAACATTTGTTGCAAAGGGCTCTATAAATACCGAAATTTACATCAAGGAATGTTTACAAAAAAGGCTGCTTCATTCATAAGACTTCTTAATGTGTCTACTCATTTTTGGCCTGATTTGTCATCTGTCACTATGGTAAGAAAGGTCTTGAGTGGTAAAAGAACAATAATGTGGTATTTGTATCAAGAGTGGCAAATTCTCCAAACTGCCTGGAGCTAAGGCCAGTGCAGAGATATTGGGCTCTTGTTAAAAGAGAATTGAAGATCACAAAAAAGGTGTCCAAAAGTGTGGTAGATTTTAAACTATAAAAAACATAATGGAAGGGTTTTCGAAAAAGGTTAAAAATTTCTTCATTTGTAAACTATAAAAATATTTTTTTTTTTTTTGTAAATTGTAAAAATAATTTCAATCACATAAAAAAAGATACAAAACTGTAAGTTTAGTGGTTTCATTTTTATTAACATATATGTATGTTAAACATTTTTCGATCTCTGTCCTTATGCCCCTAGTTTCAACAAATAGTTATCTACAAAACGATTCCATTTAATTTTATATTTGGACGTTCCAGAAAAACCATGTATTTAACCATGTATATGTTATGTCCGTCCGCCTGTCTGCCTGTCTGTTGAAAATATGATAGGGCTCAAACGATAGGAGCTAGCTGGCTGAAATTTTCCAAAAATACTCTCTGTTGATAATGTTTGTGTGGTATTGAAAAGGGGCAATATCGGAATACTGTTTGATCAGTCATAAATATGTTGATTATGCGGCAATCCTGATCAAAATTTGCACAAATTATTCGAAGTACTCTGAAACTATACTGTAAAATATGTCGAAAATCGAGCAATATTTGTTTCTAGTCCAAAATTACTTCAACATTCATAATTGTCTTATAATAATTATTATAAAAATTGGACATAAACAAGTTTTATAGGAACCTAAATCTTTCTACCAACTTTTATGAGGATCAGTGCATAATAGACCCAACCTCCCATATAAACCCTATATCAGAAAAACATTTTATTGTCACATATTGATGGTGGGTATATAAGATTCGGCACAGCCGAATATAACACTCTTACTTGTTAGAATCTTCAAAAGTCTTGTGCATTACAATGACACTAGGAAAGGTGATAAAAGAGGGAAAAAACTTATCAATTAAGGGCAAGTTTTCCTCAAATCGAGGCTATTTTAATAATTTCAGATCAAAAGGAACGTCGCAATTACTAAACATTGCCAAAGGAAATTGAAACATACAGGAAAATTTGTAGGAGATTTCGACAATGCTGGTTTGATTATATTTTAAATATTTTTTTAAATTTGTTTTAAAAGAGGCTGTCATTTAAATCACATGTGGATTGTCTTATCCATACAACGTGTGGCAATTCCCTTGTCTGATTGAAAATAAATAGAAAATAGAAATTTTCTACATCTCAAGTGTTGCGTTGTCTTCAGTAGCATCCTTACAAAATATGAAATTGCAGTACTTCCAACGAAATTATATAATTACCTCTTCGAAAGTTGCAAGTGAATATTTTTGACATCTTTGGAAATGTGATAATATATACAGCTGCAGTCAAAATAATAGCACAACGACATTCATATTGTTATATAATAATATTACGTAAAAACTGTTAAATTGATTTGTGTTGTATTTGTATAAATTTATACTTAATTCAATAAACTTTCAAACATTAAAAACAATTTTGAAAATTAGATGCAAATTTTAAAGAAAAACTACATAATATATAAATAGCTAAGAAATTCATCAGTCAAAAAAATAGCACCAAGATAAAATCGATTAAAATAAGCAAAAATTAACTGGGACAAAATTGAATTTAGTAATAGTTATTATGGTTTGGAACGTTCTTAACATGTTATTATTAAAAGTAAAATGATGCTCTTTTGCTGTAAAAAGAGACCGCCCACCGCCTACCCATAAATATTCTAAAATTTTGAAATTTTTGTATCAAACGTGTATGCCAAATATATTTTTTCTTTTCCCAAAATACATTCTTAAATGTTTTTGATTTCCTTTTACCCATTTTGTGACTCTTGGCCATCTATTTTTAATAAAATTCTGTTTTAGCTTGAAACCCAAATTTATATCAATTTATAATTCCAGAGATCATTCCTAAGGTCATTTCTTTGATTTATATCTGAGTATGATTTTATCAAGTATTATCAAGCATAATATTGAATTATTTATTCCACACATTCAGTATATTCTTCGAATGTTATAGTAGGAAAACCGTGATCGAACTATAATTTTAAAATCTGTGTGTTATATTCACCTTATTGAAGGTGAAATTGGATTCAGAGGACATTCTATAGAAGTCTGATATAAAACAATATAATTTGTTGAATTATTTGACCAAAATGTGTTTTGGTACATGAATGTTGAAGAATGGTAATGCGGCTTTGGAAATTTTACCTTTAATAGAGGATGTTATATTGTTATTGCTGGAACTTTTCCAGGATTTAAATAACTTAAATTTTGTTCTCGTAATGGCCAGCGAATAACTGCAACACTAGTCGTCACTTTTGACCACCGTAGAGAACATAAAGACCCGATTTTCGAAACGGTGGGCCAAGAGTGTTATGATTTAAAGCGATAATCGGTTCCGCAACCCAAACATTTTTACTTTTATTTGAATGCAATGTTTTTTAATACCATTTCTAAATATCTATAAATATTTTTATTCTGAATTCAGATTATTTTTATGTTCAGAAATCATAATTTTTTAAACTAGAGCTCACATACACAATTTTTTTGTTACTAAAATAAATAGAAAAATTTTTTTTTTTTTTCAATTTTACTTAATTCGATATAAATAGATTCAAATTATAATTTTATGCAGATTTTTTAAAACGAAAATGTAAATATTCGATATTTTTTTTTTTTTTCAATTTCTATTATTTTGACTGCACAAAATCTGAGTATTTTTCAAAAATACCGTTATAAGTTATTGAATGGTGAATATTTCTTAAAGAAAACTTTACTCATAGAAGAAAGAGAAGAGATTTATTAACGATTTTATATTGTATTTAAGTAAAATTACTATGGAAATAAAAATATTTCCCATGTTAATTGCTTTAAGGTTCTGTGGTGCTATTGTTTTGACCGGCACTGTATATTCATTGTTAAACTAAAGACGTAGTTTTAGCTACTGAAATAACAGCAGCTAATGTTTAATAGACTAAAATCTATAATTATGACGACATCTTTCGAGCAACAACAAAACTACACAAAAACACTCTTTACATCCCATAGTCGTTATTAAAACAATTTGTTCACTAGTTATAAAAAGTTAATTATAATCACTTTCTAAAAATTACTTCAAAAGCAATGAATATATTCATGTATTTAATATATATAGCAGGCGCGGACCCAGGGGGATGTAAAAAGGAAAGTTTTTAATATTAAAAAAGGAAAATGTAAAATAAATTTCGATTTATTTACCAAACAAATGGTGGACCTGGATCCAAATTCTTGAAACAACCGCGTTTTTGGGATTAAATCAATCTCAGGCATTCTTAAATCAATTCTGTTTTTGGATTATATCACTTACGAATTGCTGATTAAATCTAGTTTAAAATTCTTGAAACAAGCTTACTTTGGAATTAAACCAATCTCAGACATTCTTCAATCAATCTTATTATTGGATTACTTCAACAACGAATAGGTGCTTAAATCAAGTTCAGAATTCTCGAATCAAGCGTATTGTAGGATTAAATCAATCTCGGACATTCTTAAATTAGTCATAATTTTGGATTACATCAAGTATATGCTTAAATTAAGTTTAGAATTTTGAAACAAGCTCATTTTATTGGGGTTATGACTTAAAAAATGCAAGGTTTACAATAGATGGTGTATCTTTTGAACGCTGTTTTTGTTTTTAATAACTTATATGTCACTTTAAAGGGTACTTATCTGTCTCTTATTCTCAGTAAGTTATTGAACATTATAGAGTGTAAACAACCAAGTTTTTTTTGCTTAGAAAATGTTGAATTTTGCCGCTGAAGCACACCCATTGGAAGATAAAGATCGTTCAGGCCAGCAATTGGAGGCATTACTCCATGAAGATTGTTTTCAAACTCAAAAAGAGCTTGCAAAATCATTGGGAGCTACTCAAGCAGCAATTCCATACGAATTGAAGCTGAGAGACTTTGAACGACAATTTTGGATGTCCGAAATGATGCTTGAACGCTTTAAAAGAAAATCATTTTTACACCGAATCATTACCGATGAAATATGTATCTATAACCCGAATCGTAAGAGATCGTACGTGAAGCCCAGCTAACCAGACGAATCGACACCTAAGCCAAATATCCATGGCGCTAAGGATAGTAGTGTATTTGGTAAGACCAAAAGGCGCAGTTCTTTTGGCGCGGAATCCATATTGTTACGAATGTGCAATAGCGATTTGAGTTTAACGTTCTTTAACGACTGCCTGCAACATTCATCATGTTTATGAGCACGTCCATTAGTAGAAGCTTCCATTCATCATTAATGTTGATAGCATGCGGTTACTAGCATTGTTTATAAGTGTGGCAACACTAAATGTTTAGGCTGCTAACATTAACATCGAAAGCTCTAGAATTCCAAGGTTCTAATTGTCCGTTAAGATCATTGAAGAAGATTAACGAAAGATGGCGTGTGTATAAATAGTGGCAGAGGTGGCAGTCGTGAGTTGAGTTTATCCTTGGCGCTGTTAGAGTTAACATCAACTGTCTTGTACACTTGAGTTTGTATATTATAAAGTGTGTGTGGATTTCTGCGAATTCATAAACGTGTATAAAGACACTGATTGACTATTTAATTCTGTTGTTGTATAAATAACGAGTTGTTACAATTTTAAACTACTAAAACTGCTTTTATTTGCAATCAAAAGTATTCGGTTTATTTAAAGGAAATAAACCCCGTTTTTAAAAGGTAAAACCGTAACAATACGTTGCCAGAAGGATGGGAAAAGATCATAGCTAATAATGGCCAATACTTTGAATAAATTTATATTGTACAAATGTTTCAAAATAAAGCTACAAAATTTTAAGGCATACACTCAATATAATACATTAAATTACATAGAAAATATGAGAAGAACATTTATTTTCTGTCATTCGATGCGCCACTTAAACATTTTAAACAATAAAAAGAAAGAGGGACTATCGAAAAGTAGGGGCCACCCTAATATTCATTAAAAAAATGTATTGCTTAATGCAGAAACAAAATCTCCCCTCTTAATACTTTTTAGTAGAGAAACATAAATTTAAGTTAAAATAGTATTTTTAAGTAAAACATTTTTTTGGAAAAATTTAAATTTTTTTAAAAATATTTCTATAAAAATCTATTAACAATTCACTTATAATGTATACTCTAACATATATGAATGTATTTGCTCTCTTATATGGTAGTAAAAACTATAATTTCTTTGTTAACTATTGTAGATACAAATAAAAATAAGAAATAGAAATAATTGTTTTCCTAAGCGGATTTTATACGCTTCTAATATTTGTGTGGTGAGCGTGTACGAGTACGTTTCTATTTCTGGATAATTATTTAAGGGATGTTATTAAATATTTTTCACTACATTTGGATGTTTGAGTTTTCATTCTCTACAGAATCTATAAAAAAAACAATAGTTTTTGTTCTTCAATAAAAAAATAAAAAAAAAAATACCCAATTATGAAAGAATGAGAATCTTATTGGTATTTTTTGTTTGTATATCATGGAATTTGTAAAAAATGAATCTATCTGTATCTTTATGTATGTGTAAATGCTGAGACCTGTTGATGCAACATTATTTACAGCTTAAGAGTACTTTACTTACCTACTGAAAGGCTTGTTGATGATCCATCATGACTTTTGGTTGATTGTACGGGACTCTGATTGTCATTATCATTTTCCACATTTGTTGCTTTCTGTAGATTGTTATTCGAATTGATCATGTTGGTTTAAATTTCTTTATTTTAGTTTTCCTAATCTTGAGTTATAAATAAACACTGAAAAACTATTATTGTTTTGTCTTTTAAACTTTAATTCTCGCTGCTATAATTTCTTTGTTTTCAATATCAAATATTTGGTTTTATCACTTAATTGTTTATTAGAAAAATGCGTTTTTCTTTTTTATTTGTAGTTGTTTGTTTTTTTTTTGTTTGTCTTTCTTGTTTTATCCGTTTTCTAATGCACACAAATGCTACGCATGACGCACACTGACATACTGACGTTTAGTTATGTTTAACTATTTCTAAGAACCCCCGAAAAAACAAAAACTATGGGAAATATTTGAAACTAGCAGCAGAAGCATAGCGGCTATGGCAATAGCAATTCAACGATCTACAAAAATAACAACAAGAAGGAAATGAAATAAAGCAAAAACAAAATAAATATAAAAACCATCAACATTTTATCAATACGCAGTTTGCAGAGAACACACACACGCACACATATACGCACGCACAAAAGAACCCGAAATTAGAATCCACGAATATTAGAAATACAGTATAATCAAAGGCACCAATAGCAGCAGCAGCAACAACAACATCACCATTAGAAATTCTATAAAAACAACAACAACAACTTCAGTAATAAGAAGTATAATTACATGGAATAGGTCTCAGTCATTACTTCATACAATACATTCAGTTGTTCATTCATTCATCTAAATGTTATACAAATACATACATAGCTACTTGCACGTAGCATATAAAATACACACACATATATGCATAAATGTGTTCCCATATATGAATCAGTGTCTTGAGGAAAGTTTTCATTGTATGGTGCACTCGTTATGAGCCAGCAAACGTCACTAGAAAGAAACATAATAGCAATTAAATACATTCATTTAACGCACTCCAAATTAAATTAATGTCTTAAATATACGACTTTTCAAATTCATTCACTATATAGGTACAAGAATTTAACTTAAAGTTTTATATAGCAGAGACATGAACCCTTTAAACTATTCACCACCACCTCAAGACAATCTATGTATGTATATTAGGTTGGCTCAGTTTTTATGGAGTCAAAAATATAGTCGTTGTTCCCAATAATGTATAAGCTGAATGAAAGTTCTTGACTTAATTTTAAGCTACAGTTTTTTTTAATATTTTGTCTTAACTTTTTTGAGCCGTTGCAGAGTGGTTTAGAATAGAAACATTTTATTTGAAAACTAATTCTTTAGAATGTGTACTATGATAAAATTGATAAATTTTAATTTTTTTTCATTTGTTTGTCAATAACTTTTGATTTCGCAGAATATCGCTCAAATTCGATTGAAAACAAATATTGAAAATTATACAATTGGGATAATTTTGTGTGAAATTTTCGTATAAAGAGTGAGATCGGTAAAAAATCTTAACATACATAAATATTAATAAAAAAGAAACCACTAAACTTACAGTTTTTATTTTTTTTATTTGATTGAAATTATTATTACAATTTACAAAAAATATAATTTTTTTAGTTCTATTCACTAGTGATGAATTTATTAACCTTTTCCGGAAACCCTTCCATTAAGAATTTTATAGTGCTTTCTATCACTTTGTTCTAACACGTAGTTCATTTCCGTTTAAAATCTACCACACTTTTGGGCACCCTTTTTGTGCTATTCAATTCTCTATTAGCCTATATGCACTGGACTCAGCTCCAGGCAGTTTGGAGGACTTGCCTCTCTTGGTACAAATACAACAAAACCTTTCTTACTACAGTAACAGATGCCAAATCAGTCCAAAAATAAGTGGACACATTAAGACATCTTATGAATGGAAACATCCTTTTGTGTAAACATTCCTTGATGTAAATTTCGGTATTTATAGAGCCCTTTGTAACAAATGTTTGGCTTTTTTGCCGCAACTGCATATTGCTTGCCATACCAAGAACTTTTTGGGAAATTTAGTCTGCTTTTGGATCCTAAATTTTTCTTCAACATTCCCTCGCGCAACATAAAAAAATTGACCCAGAAGCTGCGAAATATTTTCCATACGTACATTTCGTCATCCATTATGCAGCAGGTATATCTTTTGTATAAAATTTGACTTTAATTTCCGTGCTCTGTTTTTGGCCTCTAAATTTTTAGCACCGTTCCTGTTAGGAACTTTTTCAGCATTGTATGTTTTTAAACCTTTATTGACTTCAACTTTTCGTACTAAATAGTCCGAGTACTAAGCTAACCGGGCTGCTTTCCTACCGGATGTGTTGGGAACTCTTTTGAAAATGCTTTCAATTTATTGGCTTTAGAAACATTATGTGAACCATTCCTTCTACCTGAACCATGTCTTCTATCAACGGACAAATTCTCCCGATACTGTTTAATAACATTGGAAAAAGTTTGATAGCAGACTTTTGATTGTTTGGCCAACTTTTTGTAGGACCAAGTTGAATTTTGTTGAAAATATTTAATAATTTTAGTACGCACTTTTTTGTCGAAGTTCATTTTAATCAGATTAACAACAAATGAATATAATTGACATTAAACATAACGTCCTAATATATCACGACTCGGCGGCTCGGCTTAACCGGCTCTTAGGCATTCGGCGTTGGTCTTTGCCGGTTGGTTACGATAACTCAATAAACATAGCATAGAAAGTTGTATTATTTTAGGAAATTTTTTGCTTGAAAAGCAATAAAAACCATTGTGAAATATTACGACATTATGACAATATGGCATGATTAGACTGTCCACAAAAAATCGATTTTGGAATCTTGTTGGTCTTAACCCCACAAAACGATTCCCCTTTCCAGATATTGAGATAGCCGAAATTTGAGCTCGATTAAACGACGTTAACCCGTGCCGCTCGTCGCTCAAAGTTTGAAAAAATCAACATTTTTGGCCAAAAAGCTAACATAAGAAGCTATAACTCCAGAACGGTAAATAATAGAAACACGATTAGTATCTCAAAACAAAGCTAATATTGTTCTTCAAAATTTATTTTATATATATTATTCTTGTTACTTTAAGCCAAACAGAGTTACAACAGCTTTTGTCTCCAAAAACGTGACCTAGTCGCGGTAGGAGCATACTTCGTATATTTAGATATTATGTGAAAAATGTTGCTAGTAAGTACATATTTTTACATTTTATTGTTATTGAATCATAATGTACATAGATTTAGTATTTCAAAAAGATATAAAACACAAAAATTGGTTGAAAAATGTAAAAGTTATTAAAAATTCCCCAGGCCATTAACGTGTCTCCGAGCACTTGATTATGATATGTGGAAAAAAATTTAACTTATTTTGAAAACTATACGAATAAAACTATTTTATTACATAAAATATATCTATGTTTGCTCAAATATAAGTTTTTTTCCTTAAAATATAACGTGAATCTGTTCTCAGCTATGGTCAAAAAAATTTTTTTTTTTAGACGACAGTTTCAAAACACCATTTTCAGTTTTTTTTAAACTTTGTTAAACAAATTTTTAAATTTTTTAAATATCACCGGGGGGTTTATGGTCAATAGATTAGGGAACAAAACAGTGAAAAAATTAGGTCAATACCTCTTATAGTTCAGGTGTACCTGCGGTTTGAACTCTGCGGATTTCGCGAAAAACTCATTTTTTTGGAATATTTTAGAAAATATGTCATAATTTTTTATTGTTATACATTTTAACCAAAATATTTACAGAATATTATTTCTCAGATATTAAAAAATATGTCCCTGAAGTTATATATAAATCGGGAAATTCTAAGGCGTAAACTTTGGAGGTCAAAGGTCAAATTTCGCAATATTTGGAAATTCACATTGAAACATATGGAAATAATCTTTATTTGTCGACCATATTTACTAAAATTACAGGATTTTATGGTATATGGTCCGATATTTAGAATAACATAAAAAAAAAATCAAATTAACCCTTTAAAGCATTTTTTTTCTGAATATAAATTATATTAATTTTTTTATTTTTAAATTTATTAAAATTGATTTTATTAACTTTGGGGACATATTTGACCCAAATGCTTTAAAGGGTTAATTTGATTTTTTTTTGATGTTATTCTAAATATCGGACCATATACCATAAAATCCTGTAATTTTAGTAAATATGGTCGACAAATAAAGATTATTTCCATATGTTTCAATGTGAATTTCCAAATATTGCGAAATTTGACTTTTGACCTCCAAAGTTTACGCCTTAGAATTTCCCGATTTATATATAACTTCAGGGACATATTTTTTAATATCTGAGAAATAATATTCTGTAAATATTTTGGTTAAAATGTATAACAATAAAAAATGATGACATATTTTCTAAAATATTCCAAAAAAATGAGTTTTTCGCGAAATCCGCAGAATTCAAACCGCAGGTACACCTGAACTATAAGAGGTATTGACCTAATTTTTTCACTGTTTTGTTCCCTAATCTATTGATCATAAACCCCCCGGTGATATTTAAAAAATTTAAAAATTTGTTTAACAAAGTTTAAAAAAAACTGAAAATGGTGTTTTGAAACTGTCGTCTAAAAAAAAAATTTTTTTTGACCATAGCTGAGAACAGATTCACGTTATATTTTAAGGAAAAAAACTTATATTTGAGCATACATAGATATATTTTATGTAATAAAATAGTTTTATTCGTATAGTTTTCAAAATAAGTTAAATTTTTTTCCACATATCATAATCAAGTGCTCCGAGACACGTTAATGGCCTGGGGAATTTTTAATAACTTTTACATTTTTCAACCAATTTTTGTGTTTTATATCTTTTTGAAATACTAAATCTATGTACATTATGATTCAATAACAATAAAATGTAAAAATATGTACTTACTAGCAACATTTTTCACATAATATCAAAATATACGAAGTATGCTCCTACCGCGACTAGGTCACGTTTTTGGAGACAAAAGCTGTTGTAACTCTGTTTGGCTTAAAGTAACAAGAATAATGTATATAAAATAAATTTTGAAGAACAATATTAGCATTGTTTTGAGATACTAATCGTGTTTCTATTATTTACCGTTCTGGAGTTATAGCTTCTTATGTTAGCTTTTTGGCCAAAAATGTTGATTTTTTTCAAACTTTGAGCGACGAGCGGCACGGGTTAACGTCGTTTAATCGAGCTCAAATTTCGGCTATCTCAATATCTGGAAAGGGGAATCGTTTTGTGGGGTTAAGACCAACAAGATTCCGACATTTTTTTCCCCCCATACAAATAGTGGACAGTCTAGGCATGATAAAAAAAAAAATAATACTTGGGCTAAAAGTTTAATTTTTTTTTTTTAAACAAACACGAACTGCGAAGCGTTTTGATTGTCTGCAGATACACCCAGAGTATATGGCGGGAATCGAACCCCCAGATTGATAGTCCAACTATCGTGTAATCTATCGGGGCACCCTGAAACACGTGTGTTCAGTTTTTTTTGGATCTCAGTCCTTATTAATTAGCTTTATCTTTAAAGTGAGAAATATCTAAACTTTTGAAATTAATATTTTCAAGTGTTTGCTTATAGAGTGATATTTTAGATACAATTTAAAAACAGTGATATAAAATGATACCAATAATATGATAAATTCAGAGACCGAAATATCTCATCCACACAACAAAAATACCCAAATTTTTATTTATGGCCAGATTTGGCATCCTGTCCCTATGGTAACAAAGGTCTTGAGTGGTACAATAACAATAATGTGGTATTTGTAACAAGAGAGGAATCCTCCAAACTGCCTGGAGCTAAGGCCAGAAGAGCACAATAAAGTTGTATACAAGTGTGATTTTAAACGGAGATGGACAACCTGTTCGAACAAAGTGACAGAAAGCTCTATTAAAACATTGTATGGTTTACCGGTAAAGATTCATAAATTCATCACTATTGATTAGATCTATAAAAATAATATTTTTTGTAAATTGTAATAATAATTTCAATCAAATAAAAAAATCAAAACTGAAAGTTTAGTGGTTTCATTTTTATTAACATAAGTATATTTATGTTAAGATTTTTTCGATCTCAGTCCTTACTTTCTCCATAACGAAAAAAAAACAAGGCAAAAAGCTTTTAAGTTAAAAATTAAAAAATTTGCTTGAGTGAAATGTCAGTTAAGTCGAAGGATATTTCCATTTTGATAGAAAATATAAGTAAAATACAGATTATTTTATGGTATTAATATAAAATTTTCAAAAATGTATCTATGCATTATGGTCTATTATTAAAATAATAATGTACACTATTTAGGAATATGTATGTATATATTTTAAGTTTTTTAATTATTCTTTGAAAAATGTAGACTAAATGTTTATTATCTCGTGATCCCCTCCTCATGATCCTACTCTTAATTTTTTTATAAGTTGTTTACCATACAATAACTTATAGTTGTGGAAAATCTTGATATATTTTTTGAGATACTCGTCGTTGAAAGACATCTTATTGGTTTAATATCCTGTGTTCAAACGAAAAGGATTTTTAGGAAAATATGTTGAAACTAAGATACATAGGTATTACTATGAGACTAATATTGTTAAAATTGGATAATCGGTTAAAAGGTTTTAAATCTTGATAAAAGACAAACCATATCGAAATTGAAATTTTTTTAGCAACTTTAAATTTTGTATGAGCATAAAGAACCTGTGTACAAATGAAAATTTTTATCAATTTGGAACGCGTAAGAGCCTATAATTTCTCGAACTATTTTGTTTCCTCCCTATCATACCAAAATTATATAACGTTCTTTTGAAAAGCTAAAAATGTTGAGCCCCCTAATGTACCTATATACATGAGAATTACTTACTAGTTTACACAACTTCAACTCGTATGTATGTAACATTTATTGCATTATTCTTATGTATGTGTCCTTAGTAACCACTTTTAGTTAATTTCTGATTCGCTTCTTCCCATTGGCTAAACATTTTTTAGCAAATAAAAAACTGATTGATAAAAAAATACTGCAACAAAAAACAGAATTGTAATGATGCAACCACGATGTTTCTAAAATGCAACACAATACAGTGCAGTCCTTTGCCCATGTGAAAATCATCCCTCCTTGTTTGTACATAAATGTAACTTGTAGTTTATAATTTGCACATAATTGACACGTGCCATTTGCATTCGCAACAATACATAAGCTACCCCCATTAAAAGAGAAGTCATCTATCTGGTTTGCTTATATTACACATGTGTAGATCGATCGTATGCCGACAGATGTGACAACATTTATAAAATGGTTTTGTTTTAAAATATGTATTTTAAGTTGTTAGAAAGATTTAGGTTCATATTAACAATTTGTATGTCCAATTTCATAACGATATTAATTATTATAAGACAATAATGAATGAGGGGGAGCTTGTATGGGGAATAGGGTCAAATGTTGACCGATTTTCGCCATTTTTTACAGTATAATTTCTGAGTACTTTGAAATAATTTGTGCAAAATTTTATCAGTACTAACGCATAATCAACATATTTATGACTGCTCAAACTGTATTCCGGGGGGCATTTGTGTGGGGGCTATGTGAAAGCATGGATCGATATTGCCCATTTTCAGCAGACAGACAGACGGACAAATATTGGTAGGTCGTCTTATAATTATATTATAATCTTATGTGGGTCTGCGATGAATATTTCTATGTGTTACAAACGGAATAACAAAATCAAAAAATATTTAAACAAAGGTCATTGTGTGACTCCTACAAAATATGTGAATAGATAGGGACCTATCACTTAGCTAACGATATTCAATTCTGGGAAAGTAAGGAATTATAAAATCAGTGTTTAATGTTGGTGTTATTGTCTAAGCTTTGATATTTTCTTACAAGTAAAGCTTGAGTGTCTGTAATTCTCATTCGCTCTATAGTTTTTGTTTTTTGTATAATGTATTTAGCTTAGCTAAAGCCTTTCGAAATAGGTTTCCGGCTGATCTGGTCTAAGCAACCAATGAAATGCTCATTGGAACTAGCTTATTCCTCAACAATAAATTTCAGTGAATTTATCCAAATAATATTTGTAACTTGGAAGAAAGCTCGTTGTTAAATAACAAAAAACTTTAACTAAAATTTATTTCAGAAAGTACTATCGAATTATTCAGCTAAAGTGATTGAATGACCTTTAACTTTAATTACCCTGCAGTTCATAGAACTAGTTCCGCTACGTCGAATTAGTTAGCCAATGAGAACTACCACTAGTGAATTTTCAATCCACTCGCAACGTTATTGACTGGTGAATTTAACACGGGGATGTCATTGCAGGTGGCCGATTGGCACACTCTGCATAACACTTCACTATTAAATTCAATAAATTTTCAATTTGAGAAAGAAAAGAAAAAAATAATTTTTTCAGAGAGCGGTTTTGGTTTTGGTTTTGTAGGCAAATGCGCTAATCACTAAACCACAGAGCTCTCATTTCTACTACTCTCTATTTGTTATTAAGAATTACCCAAGAGTCTACTATCAATTTATGCTTTTTTTATCATTAGAGAGAACGAAAATTTGATACACCATCGAAGTGGTATATTTTAGAGGATTTTATTTTACTTGAATTTATTTTCAAAAATTTAAGGCGAATATCTGGCTAAAGTGTGTTACTGAATACATTGGCGAAATGTAGTGCAAATGATAACCATTTAACTACCACTTTAGCAGCCACAGCGAACTAGTTTGTTGTATAAGTAGTAAGGTTTCCAATTGGCACTTTTCAAACTGCTGGGTATTTGACAGATATCTAAAACAATATACAGGCAAATCCGGGTATAATGAACGATATGTTGTCAGGCCCATTCGTTAAATCGAAAAATTCGTTATATCGAGATTTATTTTTTTTAATAAGTTTTAAGCGGTGTGACATTTGCAGACGTGACTATTGTCCAATATTTGTCCAAATTTTGTAGTTTTTACTAATTGTTCTTCGGGAGGTTGACATGGAGCATTACCAAGGATTAATAAAGCCTTCATTGGGATCGATTTCGGTTCTAAAAATGATTCTACCATTAAAAATATCTACGTTTAAATGAATATCAATTATTGTAATGATGATAGTTTGCTAAAAAACGAGCGGTGTTTCTTTGCCTTTCCAAGAAGAAAGGATATTAAGCATTTTTGTTTCAGATGCATTAGCGCTAACAATAATTGTAAGTCTG
The DNA here is from genome assembly GCA_942486065.2 of Calliphora vomitoria. Classification (NCBI taxonomy): domain Eukaryota; kingdom Metazoa; phylum Arthropoda; class Insecta; order Diptera; family Calliphoridae; genus Calliphora; species Calliphora vomitoria. The sequence goes on along the minus strand of OW818031.2, from coordinate 11,143,526 downwards.
TCCTTCGATAACTTTCTTCTTGGAGCACTAGTTTCTCTAGCGTGAAAAAATGTTTTATCTTTTAGCATTTTCCAATAGAGACCAGTTTTCTTCGCATTGAAAACAAGGAGTTACATTGTGCTCAACTATAATTCTTTGCTGATTCGTTTAGAAGTCTTACACCGTATTTTTTTAAGGACTGAGATCGAAAAATTCTTAACACACGTTTTTCATTAAAACTTTTAATTTTTTTTTTATCAACTTATCTTTGTAAAGCATGTCAGTTATTATGTTTAATGTCAATTATATTCATTTGTTGTTAATCTGATTAAAACGAATGACCAGATAAAAGTGCGTACTAAAATGATTAAATATTTTCAACAAAACCCAACTTGGTCCTACAAAAAGTAGGCCAAGCATTCAAAGGTCTGCCGTCAAACTGTTTCCAATGTTATTAAACAGTACCGGGAGAACTTGTCCGTTGATAGAAAACCTGGTTCAGTTAGAAGGAATTGTCCACATGATGTTTATTAAGCCAAACAAAATAGAAAGCATTTTCAAAAGAGCTCCCAACACATCCGGTAGGAAAGCAGCCCGGTTAGCTCAGTGCTCGGACTATTTGGTACAAAAAGTTAAAGCCAATGCAGATTCAAAAACATACAAGGCTCAAAAAGTTCCTGACAGGAACGGTGCTAAAAATTTGGAGGCCAAAAACAGAGCACAAAAATTTAATTCAAATTTTATAAAAAAAATATTCCTGCTGGCAGATTTTTCGCATTTTCCGGGTCAAAATTTTGATGTTGCTGATGCTCGTGGTAATGTTGAAAAAAAGTTTAGGCCCCAAAGGAGACAAAATTTCCCAAAAAGTTTTTGGTATGGCGAGCAATATGCAGTTGCGGCAAAAAAGCCAAACATTTGTTACAAAGGGCTCTATAAACACCGAAATTTACATCAGGAATGTTTACAAAAAAGGATGCTTCCATTCATAAGACTTCTTAGTGTGTCCACTTATTTTTGGCCTCATTTGGCACCTTGTCACTATGGTAAGAAAGGTCTTGAGTGGTAAAAGAACAATAATGTGGTATTTGTACCAAGAGTGGCAAATTCTATAAACTGCCTGGAGTTAAGGCCAGTGGAGAGATATTGGGCTCTTGTTAAAAGAGAATTGAAGAGCACAAAAAGGTGTCCAAAAGTGTGGTAGATTTTAAACGGAGATGGACAACCTGTTCGAACAAAGTGACAAAAATCACTATAAAAACCATAATGGAAGGGTTTCCGAAAAAAGTTCAAAATTTCATTACTAGTGATTAGAACTAAAAAAATATATATATATTTTTTTTGTAAATTGTAATAATAATTTCAATCAAATAAAAAAAGATTCATAACTGTAAGTTTAGTGGTTTAATTTTTATTAACATATATGTATGTTAAGAATTTTTTGATCTCAGTCCTTATATAGATATCCAACCATCACTTCCATGAAATTGCTTATTGTATTTCTATGGCTCTGGTTTTTAAGCAATTCTAGAAATCAATAATAAAACTCCTTTTCCACCAGGGAATACACATTATTATTTATAGATCGACGATTACTTATTTGACCCATCCTTATTAGCTTGATATAATTGTCAATCATAAAAATTTGATCGTTCGTTTGTTATATTTTTCTCAACATTCTTTACATCGAGCTAAAAATTTTGTAAGCATTCGTTATATAAGGTAGTTATAGCCAGTTTCACAATATCGAATGAAAGATTACGTTCGTATTCTAAGCGAAAGAAAACTTACTTCGTTCACATAAATATGAAGTTGGGGAAACCAAATTAGTTTTCTTTCGCTTAGAATGCGAACGAAATCTTTCATTAGATATTGTGAAACAGGCTATTTATTAATCTTAACATTTGGTTATATCGGATTTCTGTTAAAGTGAGATTCGTTATACCGGGCTTTTAACTGTAATCTCTCAATATCGTCCAAATAAAAATTTTCAATATAAGGACTGAGATCGAAAAATGTTTAACATACGTATATAGTGCTTTATGTCACTTTGTTCGAACAGGTTGTCCATCTTTGTTTAAAATCTACCAGACTTTAGGACACATTTTTTGTGCTCTTCAATTCTCTTTTAACAAGAGCCCAATATCTCTCCACTGGCCTTAAATCTGGGCAGTTTGGAGGATTTGCTTCTCTTGGTACAAATAACACATTATTGGTCTTGTACCACTCAAGGGCATGTTTACTATAGTGACAGGATGCCAAGTCAGGCCAAAAATAAGTGGACACATTAAGAAGTCTTATGAATGAAACATCCTTTTTTGTAAACATTCCTTGATGTAAATTTCGGTATTTATAGAGCTCGTTGTAACAAATGTTTGGCTTTTTTGCCGTAACTGCATACTGCTTGCAATATCAAAAACTTTTTGTGAAATTTTGTCTGCTTTTGGATCCTAAACTTTTCTACAACATTCCCTCGAGCATCTGCAACATAAAAAAATTGACCCAGAAGCTGTGAAAAATTTTCCATACGTACATTTCGTCATCCATTATGCAGCAGATATATTTATACCCTTCACCATGAGTGCCAAGGGTATATATAAGTTTGTCATTCCGTTTATAATTTCTATATTTTTCATTTGCGACCCCACAAAATATATATATTCTGGATCGTTATATATAGCGAAGTCGGTACAGCCATGTCCGTCTGTATGTTGAAATCAGCTTTTCGTAGCCCCCAAATAACTTACAAACATAATTGATACATCAATATATCGGGAATTCTTTTTCGAGAAAATCGGCCCACAGACGGCTGAGATATAAGGAAAAAACCTGGATTACTAAGTCATTAATATAGACAATATGGATATCTAATGATAGATATTTCAAAGTCCATTGCATCGATTTATATAAGGCTATAGTAATTTGGACCTACAATGGATCAAAATCAGGAAAATTATTTTTTTAAACCGAATATTTTTTTGAAAAAAATTTAAAAAAAAAATGGAAAAAATTAAACAAAAACAGATTCGAAAAAACATTGAAAATAATTTAAAAAAAAAATTTTGTTTAAAATTTTGAAAAACAATGTGAAAAAAAAATTATTTTTTTATTTTGATTTTTTTTTTTAATTTTTTAAAAAAAAATATTTTTTTTACCTAAAAATATTTAAAATTTTTATTTTAAAGCATAATTTGGTGAAGGGTATATAAGATTCGGCACAGCCGAATATAGCTCTCTTACTTGTTTTTGGATACAATTAACTTCAATTTACGTGCTCTGTCTTTGGCCTCTAAATTTTTAGCAAAGTTTCTGTTAGGAGCTTTTTGAGCCTTGTATGCTTTTAAACCTGCATTGGCTCAAACTTTTCGTATCAAATAGTACGAGTACTGAGCTAACCGGACTGCTTTCCTACCGGAGCTCTTTTGAAAATGCTTTCTATTTTTTTGGCTTTAGAAACATCATGTGGACCATTCCTTCAACCTTAACCAGGTTTTATATCAACGGAAAAGTTCTCCCGGTACTGTTTAATAACATTGGAAACAATTTGATAGCAGACCTTTGATTGTTTGGTCAACTTTTTGTAGGACCAAGATGGGTTTTGTTGCAAATATTTAATAATTTTAGTACGCACTTTTTTCTGGACACTTATTTTAATCAGATTAACAATAAATGAATAGAATTGACATTAAACATAATAACTGACATGCTTTAAAAAGGAAACTTGATAAAAAAAAAGAAATCAAATAAAACTTGGGTTAAAAGTTTTAATGAAAAACGTGTGTTAAGAATTTTACGATCTCAGTCCTTAATTTCATATTGTCTATAGAAGGCATTTTTATAATTTTTTTTTTTCAAAATTATTTTACTTAAAATTATTCGTTATTCGAAAATGGTAATTTTTTTAATTATTCGAATAATTATTTGTAAGAAATTGTTCGATTATTCAAAGGAACATTATTCGAATAGATACCCTAATATTTGCATTAAATTTTTTAAAAATTGTAGAAACTTTTTAGAAAATAATCGTTTTGTTGTGATAGATTTCATCCTGGAACATAATACAAGGTGGCTCAAAAGTAAACTTCCGATGTTTTTTTGGCTGTAATTAAAAAAAAAAAAAATTAAAAACTTTGATTCTTCTTGTGGATTATTTTTATTTGGTCTTTTAGTTTTTTTTACATCAAGTCGAGAATATGATGTCATGTAAATGGCCGCTGCCACAGTTGATTGTCATTTGAGCCCTTTGTATGGCATTTTCCATCACTTTGGCCAAAACTTCCGGCGATAGGTCCTCACATTCTTGACGGATATTTGTCATTCATTTTCTGATAGGAGGATTACTTTTGCGCCACCTTGTATTTGGCTTGATTCGTTCTTATGTTACCAGAAAGATGGGTTAGAAAGGTCATATTGTTAGCCAATAGTTTGAATAAATTTATATTGTACATGAATTGTTAATATGAATTTATTGCCAGTCTAGACAATGAGTTAATAAGATTATTTTGTTTTTGGAAATGTTTGTGGTTTTAGATGAAAAACAATAGGACAATGGATTTTTTTGTTTTTTGTTTATATCTTCTCAGGCCGAAATTATGGCTCTACCAATTATTATAAATCACTACTGTATATACTGTGTAACTACAATACCGACTTTTCTCCCAAAATATTGTTCATATACATTTTTTGGGTTTTTGATAAAGATGTGATAATTTATAAATATTTGGTCAATTCACAAGGTCTCTTATCATATCATATTATCATAATGTCCTAATATTTCACAATGGTTTTTATTGCTTTTCAAGCAAACAAATTTCCTAAAATAATACTACTTTCAATGCTATGTTTATTGTGTTATCGTATGGAACCAACAGAGACCAACGCCGAATACCTAAGAGTCGGTTAAGCCGAGCCGTCGAGTCGTGATATATTAGGACATTATGACAATATGACTGATAAGAGTGAATTGTGAATTGACCAATTATGTAAAATTCGGAGTAATTCTTGTTTTTGAACTTTGTAAAAATTTTTGCAAAGTTTTTAAATTTAAACGATTTTTAGATAAATATCAAACTTATTGAACTAATTCCCTTCAATAAAATGGTCGTCCTAATTGGTCTGTTTAGATTGTTTAATATTTATAATACAGCACTTGAATTTCTAATGATCGTTTTCTGTATCTTTATCAGATGTAGTTTTAATTTCAAAAAACAAACAAAAAACTCGAATCAATACATTTGTATCAGTTGAATTCGCATACTGTTTTAATATCAATTATTTGATATTTTTGAATTTCGCTTTTTTTTTAGTAAACAAATCACCGGATGCATTTTCCTATTGTCTTCATTATGGCCAGTGTCCTAAGCCATGTGCACTTCAAAACAAAATAAAATAAAACGTACATCAAATTAATCCGCTTTAAATGGAATACACAATAAAGCCAACTGGGGTTCACAAAAAAAGAAACTGTAACGAGCGACTAAAACTATTGACCGTATAGATGGATGGTTGGTTGGTGTTTATCCCTACAACAAATTAAGGGTGCAAACATGCACAAATTATAACGCGTGCCAATAGGAGGGAGGGCGGTAAAAGTGTATGCAAAAATGCAACCAGCTGTCTTGTCTGTCTTTCAGCCGTGATTATAATAACGAATTTTCAATAAATGTTTTGGGTATTTTCTACATGTTTATCAGGGACCTGATGAAAACAAAATAATTTATTTGTTTTTTGTTTTGCTGTTTTTTAATGCCAGCACGATAAAAATCAGATCCTTTATTTGTTTATTTTTTTTTTGTTTTTTGTTGTAGCCGATTATAAGGAGTTTTTGTCGTGCTTGTCAATGTCAGTGTAGTAATAAATATTTGCATACGTTTTGCCCCCTAATGGGCAACTGACCGATAGTGAGTGATGTTTTGCATTGATTTTGGGTTTTTTTTTGTTGTTAATTGACACATGATTGACATGACGTAGTTTTGAATGTGAAGTGAAGTGGCAATTAATGCAAATTGACAGTTTCTAATATTTTATGCAGTTGAGTTTTATCGTCTTCTGTAGCTTAATCAATTGTAGTGCGTGTTGAAATGGATTATTGACACATTTTATGTAGTGTCATTAAGATATTTTTTTTTTTTCATATTGTTTTTGTCGTTTGTCAAATAAAGATTGGTTTTACTTGAGAATGTAAGTTAATTAACTGTAAATTTTCTGTCTTCTTCATTTTGATATTTTTAACAAGGTTTTCAAATGTGTCCAAAAGACTCATAATATCATTTGTCTTTTATTCGAGATTTTGGTGATCTACTCCACTATTCCTATCGAAATTATTTGAATTCAATAGTTACCATTCTCCATTAAACGCTTATTCACAAGATATTTTGAGTTTTTCAATGAAAACAGTGATTTTTGGTCAGAAGCATGAGTGATCACTAGGGGGAGGATTTTTATACATTTACTATTGGAAAATATGCGCGTATAATATGCTGCAAAAAAATTAAAATATGACCTAAAAATTTAAAAAATATGCACTTATGTTTTCATGCAGAAACATAAAATAATTAACTATGGATCGCGCAATGTCCAAAAAAATACAAAACAGCAGTAAGGACTCTTTAAATTATATATACTAACAATTAAATTATAATTTTTTTTTTTCTGAGAAAACGGGTGGAGATGTTAATTATATTGTTTAAAGCCATAATCTTTAGAGCTACTATTTTGCAACTTGCCTTTTAAAATCATCAATATTTTGATCGTGATATAAAGTAGCATCCAACCTTAACTTTCATCTCCTAATAACCCAGCAGTTAAGCAAGTAGTAAATGTATCCATTATAGACTTGGCTGACTTCAATTTATATACTTTGGATCATTTGACACGTATGTGTTATTTGTAACACAGAGAGAAGTCAATTGGTTACTTTATACATCCCATGTAAACTAGCGTAAAGACAATTGTCACTTAATTATCTCTAAATAATATATAGTGTAGTCTCTTTAAACATTAATTGTGTAGTGCATTTGTCTCTAAGTTATCCAAAAGGGTCAATTGAACCTCTGCTCAGAACATGCACGTGTTAAAACAACTAGCCACGTAACTAGTTATCACCCTAAAATGTAGATAAATAACTATTTCAGGACAGTCTCCTAGAACTGCTGGGAAATGACTGTCAGAAGCAGTAGCTGTGTATGTGAAGTTACAAAATCTATCGATAACGAAATCTCTTATAAATCGAAATTACAATGCAAAGTTTTAAATTATGACAAACAAAACTCATTGTATTAAAATTTCTATAACAAATTTGACAAAAAACTTTTTGTCGAGACAATAGCTCTGTTCAATAACTAAAAGTTGTTACTAGTTAGTAACAATTGTTACTGGAAAAGCGTTCATTAACGCAAAAAACTTGCAAGTAGAGAAAAAATCAAGAGCGTATAAATTTTAGAGAGTGTTCTCTCGTTGCAAACTATTACAAGTTCTATTTTGAACTCGTAATAGTTGGCAGCGTTAATGAACGCATATATAAATGTCTTTGTAAGTTTGTTTGTTTGTTTGTTTGAGCATCACGCCTAAATCGATGTTATTGAAATTTGGAACGTATATATAGCGTCAATAGGCTATAACTTTTTTCAATACTTTTACCAGAAAGGGATAAACAGGGGGAAAAACTGGTAAAATTGGTACCTTTAGTTCTTAAACAATAATTACTAAACGCATGAACCGATTTTTACTACGAAAGGGGTAGCGAAGCGCACCGGGTCAAGCTAGTATTTCATATGTTTTGTGTTATTGTTTATTTATTTACAATTTTATTTTTGTGGTGAAAAAATTAAAAAAAATAATTTTCAATAAAATTGAAGAAAATTTGAGTATTAATACATTTTAAAAGGAATAAAATAAGAAAATTGTGTGTATAAATTTAGGATCCACTGCAGGTCACCAAGATTTGTAAGATATTGGGACCAAATTGGATCCAATTGTTACTGGAAAAGCGTTCATTTACTTTTTACTATTTTTGAGAATTTAAGAGAGTAATTTTGTAAATTTTGATTTTATTCTCTCGTTGCAAGTATTTACTGGGAAAGTAAATGAACAGACCTAATATGTTGGCCATTGACGACAAAAAATAATGTTTTTATTAAAAACTTGGATAATATGCATATAAATATAACAAAATATGCATTATTAATAAAATATGCAAAAAAATGCTCTAACAAATCAATGCCATTTTACAGCAAAACGTGCGATTCGGATAGATAATTAATTTACATTGTATTTGCATGTTCGAGAAAAAAAAAGCATATGCATATAAATCCGCCCCCTAGTGATCACCAATCGAGCACTTGTTTCTCAATTAAACCCTCGTTTAGAAAGTTATTCTCAATTTTAGATATTGAGAAAACATTGATTTCTGCTGATGGTCAGAAATTGAGATCCTTTTCTCAATTAAACGCTTGTTTAGAAAGTTATTGCTTTGGAAACAATGATTTTTGGTTAGAAATATGAGTGATCACAGCTCAAGCTCCTTTTCTCAATTAAACGCTTATTTACAAAGTTATTAACGATTTTATGTATTTTGAGTTTTTTATACTTTAAAATGTGGGATTTTTTCAAATTTTTAACTTTTATTTTGAAACATTTGTACAATATAAATTTACTCAAAGTATTGGCCATTGTTAGCTATGACTTTTTCCCATTTTTCTGCCAACATATGGATTTCAAGCCAAAGAAACTGCTCATCTTTTGAGGTAAAGAACGAATCAAGCCAATATCGGATACTCTGTTCCAAAGTGAAGCATATCCCAGAGAGAGCATTTTACATCGATCAAAACAAATAGTAGTCAGACGGGGCACGGTCTGGACTATAAAGCGGGCCAGGCAAAACTTCCCAACCACTTCATTCTAAATAGTTTTTAACTGGTATTGAAACATGTGGCCGAGCGTTGTCATGATGGAATATTACGGTGTTATATATGGTCGCATATTCTTTGCGTTTTTCGGCCAATTCTCTGGTTGCTTTGGTGAGCAATCGGTGTGGTTCAGTGGTACTTAAAGAAGTAAAGCAAAACTTCCCGCACATGACGCTTTGTTGGTACAAAATTCGACATTTTCTAAGCAAAAAAATCTTTGTTGTTTGCACTATAATGTTCAATAACTAAGTGAGAATAAATGACAGCTATGTAACCTTCATAACGATACTAAGAATACGTTAGCGGCGATAATTCGTCCAATAAACCAACACCACTCATGGGAAGATATCACAGCAACATATAATCGAGTCGCAGAAGAAACATTGGGTATAGTGCAACCAATGTGACCTGGATATCAGACGACACCTGGAACCTGGTTTCTCAAAGAAGGGAACTCAAGCTGCAGTTAAACAACAACAGCACTTTGGGACACCAGTACCAACTACTGGCAAAACAAGTAAAGAAAGCTGCAAGAAGAGACAAAAGAAAGTTCCTTGAACGGCTCGCAATGTCGACAGAAGAAGCGGCTAGCCAGAACAATATGAGAAAACTACACCAGACGATAAACTGTCTCACCAATCGAAAGTGTAACAGGAACCAACCAGTCGCTGATCACAGTGGTGCGGTATTAACAAACAATGATGCGCAGACACAAAGATGGAGAGAACTTTTCGAAGAAATTAGTAACATCATCTCGGATGCAATTACTAATGACAACGAAATTGAAAACAACAGCCCTGCATAAGAATAAGTGAGATTAAGGAGGCCGTCGGGAAGTTAAGAAACAACAAGGCTGCAGGCAAAGATGGAATACCAGCTGAAATTCTTCGGGTTGACATCGAAACCACAGCTGAACTTCTACGACCACACATCACATCAGTATGGGAGGATGAAAGCCTACCTCCAACTTAGAAGAATGGCATCATCGTAAAGTTACCGAAAAGTGGCGACTTGAGAGACAGCAACATCTGGAGAGGAATTACTCTGCTTAACACCATATACAAGATACTAGCAGTCATAATACAGGAACGGCTTCAAATTAAAATGAAGAACATGCTACGAGATGAACAGGCAGGTTTCCGGCCAAAAAAGAGCTGCGTTGAGCAGGCCAACACTCTACGCATTATAATAGAACAATCTCTAGAATGGCGTACCCCCCTGTACCTAGTGTTCGTAGATTTCAAGAAAGCCTTTGACACCATCAGAAGGACTGCCATATGGAAAGCATTGAGAAGAAAAGGAGTACCCCAGAAAATAATGCGAATCATCAGAGCTATGTACGTGGATGCAGAACTATCAGTTCTTCACAATGGGAATATAAGTCAATCATTTCACACAAATGCTGGAGTAAAACAAGGATGACCCCTGTCACCTTTGCTATTCACTATAGTGCTGGATGACATAATGAAGAGGAATAACATGGAGCCTCTCACGCCAACTCGAGGATTTGGATTATGCGGATGATATATGTCTACTCTCGCATAAGATCTCCAACATGCAAGCAAAGATAGATGATGAGGAAAGACTAGCACGCAATGTTGGACTTGAGATAAATATCAAGAAAACCAAAGCTATGAGAATCAACAACGTTAACATCATGCTACAAGGCCAACCAGTTGAGTACTGCCTAGAAAGCTTCTGCTATCTAGGCAGTACAGTATCAACAAATGGCGGCGCTGAAACAGACGTAAATAACAGGCTCACTAAAGCGAGAGCGGCATTAGGAAGACTACAACCAGTATGGAGAAACTCACAAATATCCAGACGAACCAAGCATAGAATATTCAACGCATGTGTAAAGTCTACTCGAACACAATCACGCAAAAACTACAGGCAATCTTACATGGGAAGACGCGAAAACAACTGCTACAAATCGTGTAAGATGGAGATGCTTTGTGGAAGCCATTTGCTCCCAAGAGGGGTAATGGAGAAAAAAATAAAATTTGTTTTCGAAACGGGAAGAGAACGAGAATCACGGCTTCAGCAAATGCGTCGCAGTGAATCTTCATCGAGTGCTGCAGAGACACCTCAACAGCGTATTGAAAGACTAGAAGCCAATAGCTCCCGAATGGCTCGATCAAGAGAAAGAATCGATTTAAAGTTGCCAGCATTTTATTACAATAAGTATGATGAGACCAGCAATCACAAGGACGTACTGATTGGCGCAATGAACAACAATTGCTTACATTGCAGCATTTTGAAGTTCCCTAAGAAATCCCCGGGAATGTGCTGTTCGAACGGTAAAGTTATTCTGCCACCGGTTATTGAGCTGCCTGAGCTGCTTCTAAGTTACATTTCCCGCGCCAATCCTGGTTCCATGCACTTCTTTCAAAAAATACAAAAGTGAAACAAATGCTTTCAAATGACGTCGGCTTCACGCCCACCTTTAAAGTTCAAGGCCAAATCTACCACAGAATTGGATCATTGCTCCCGCTTCCCAATGATGATGCGAAGTTCCTTCAAATTTATTTCACTGGAAATGAAGCTACAGAAGCCGAACGCTATCAACGAACATGCGTGTGCATTTGGTGCAATACCCTTCTGCCGAAATATTATCAAAACAATTGTTGGACATCGGAAATGGAAAAATTCCAATTGATCCCCCCACAAATTAGATTTTGTTTCCGAAATATGAATATTCAAGCCGTTGTCTACAAAGTATTCCCAAGTCTTACAACCAACCACAAAAATTCGGATTGACTGTGAAATTTTGGCACCAACAAATTGTGATGTTAACAAGCTCAATAAGCAAATACAATTGAAACTGTCTGGCGAAACAATAAAAAACAAATCGATTGATACAGTAATGAACGAAGAACAAGCCGTCGGTTATCCTACTGATTTATTGAATTCTTTGGATCCAGCCGGACTGCCACCACATGTATTAACATCGACTCTGTCCGACACAGTATATTAAAATCGAGATGCAATATAAAACAGATGTTTTCTAAGGCTCAGCAACGGAGACCTGGTTCAGCTAGTATATTTGAAGTCATACACCGAATACAATGTTATTGACGATTTTAGATATTTTGAGTTTTTCACAGAAAACTGGGATATTTAGTCAGAAATATGAGTGATCACAAATCGAGCTTTTTTTCTCAATTGTTTAGAAAGTTATTGTCAATTTTAGATATTTAGAAAACATTGATTTCTCTTGATGAATGATCTCAGATCAAGCCCCCTTTCCCATTTAAACACTTATTTACAATGTTATTGACGATTTAATATATTTTGAGTTTTTTAGAATTGAAAATTAAATAAAGTTAGTTAAAACCATAGATAATTACACATAGATCGGAAACTCACCTGTCAAAGACCTAACTCAGTTGTCAAAAACCTAAGTGCTGAGAATGTATTAGTAGAAAAAACTATGTGAAAACAAAAACAACACTCGTATGTGTGATTATTTTGAGTAATTTTTTTGTTTGAGTTTTTTTCTAGTTTCCGCTCTATGTTTCTCTATGGTTAAAAATGTAAAAATTTAATTTTTCAAACTTTTATATATTTTTGCCGCATTAGTATGTTTGGCCATTAAGTGGCTGCACTTTTCTCTCTGTACTTGGCAGCACTTTTGATGGTTGTCTTCGATAAATGTGTTCCATTGTTTGTGCAAGGTTGTAGTATTAACTAACATCCATTTATGTTGCGTTAGAGATAATAATGTTTGTCGATAATAAAGCGCCCAGATAACGTTAATTTCAAATTTGCGTTATTATTTCTGTTTAAGAATTAAATTCTCAAAAACTAGTGAATAAAACAAACGTTTGTTTTTTTGTAATGATTGATATCAGTTTTTTTTTTTTTTTCTTATTTCAATTTGATAATAAGCATTTGAAAATGATTGAAAATAAAAACAACATACAAATTAGTTTAATTTAATTAAATTAATATTAAATTTCTTACAATAGCATGTCTGATGAGTATAAATATTATGTATTTAATTATTTAATAAATAAAAACTTAAGTAAATTGTATACCAATTAATATAAATATAAAGTTTATTTTAATTAATGTAATTTATATTTGGTCTTGTTAACAATAAAATAATAGTTTTATATAAATTTAGAATAGATTCTTATTAATTTAATATGTATGTAAATTATGTATGTATGTATATGTGTTCATTATCATGAATATCAAAATTGCTGTGTTTGAGATTATTTAAATAATAGTTTTTTTAAATAATTTAAGCATAAATTATTTGATTTATACATGAATGGGAGAGAACCCCTGCAAACAGACAGACAGACCATTTGTATTAATTATAGTTTATGTATTAATTTATTTATATATATTATATACAAATTGTATTCATCATTCATGTACATACTATCATACTCATATACATATATTTATATATTCTTATTATTTATTATGTACATTCATGCAGAATACCATTTTTATGAATGAGAATTTAAGCAATAAGAGTTACGGCCGCATTAATTTAAATAGTTGTTGTGAATAAAAATACAAGATACATGATACAAATGCGAATGCAAATGTAAATAGACTTGTCAAATAATTGCTTAATTTATTATGTAGGTTTGCTTTGTATGTATATTGTATAATGTTGACCATTAAATATTAATGTTTAGATGTAGCATTTAATTTTGTTTATTATTTATAAACAATTTCATGTTTTCCTTTATAATTTTTATTTATATCTTGTTTTATATCTAAGTCTGTATAATTATATAGAATATTTACATGTTTATGTGTTTTTTTATTTAGATTGAAATAATAGTTTTTCAATCATTTCAATAGTAGGAAAAGAAAACGTTTTTTTTTTTTGAATAATGTTGCATTGTAAATCTTTACAATTAGGAATATTTATTTAAAAGAGTTTTTAAATTTGGTTTTAAACAATCTATCCAGCATTGGGGAACGTTAACTCATTTACCGAAAAAAGAAATGCGTTTTCTTTCAGTTATACCCTTAAATTCATGATTGTTTCATTTTAATATAACATTCTAAAAATTATTGTTTTTGAACATTCTACTAGCTGGATAAAATATCAAAAATATAAGTTTGTTATATTCTTCAAAAGCTGCATCGTTGAAAGCTGCATTTAACAAACAAACGAATTCAGATTTCATAAAAATTTAAAATTTTTGGATTTTTTATACAAAAATTACTAACATTTTGTTTGAAGTATAACAAGCAACAGAGCTATATTCGGCAGTGCCAAATTTAGGGCAAACATTTTTTTATTTTTTTTTAATTAAAAAAAAAATTTTAATTTTCTTGTGAAACAAATTTTATAACAAAAAAATTTTTTTTGGTGAAAAAAAAAAATTCGGAGTAAAAAATATTTTTCCCGATTTTGACCAATTGTAGGTCCGGCTTTCTTTGGCCTTATATACGCCATTGCAAAGGTCTTTGTAATATCTATTATTGGATATCCATTTTGACTATATTAATGACTTAGTAATCCAGATATATGTAGATCAAAAATATGGTTTTTTCCTTATATCTCAGCCATTTGTTGGGCAATTGTGTCGATTTTAAATAGCATCCGAGCCGGAAGAATTTCCAATATATTGATGTATGTAAGTTATTTGGGGGCTACGGAAAGTTTATTTCAACATACTTCGCTATATATAACGATCCAGAATATATATACTTTGTAGGGTAGCAAATGAAAAATGTAGAAATTGCAAACGGAGTGGGACTTATATATACCCTTGCCACACATGGTGAAGGGTATAAAATGGTAAATTTATTGCTATTTATTATACCCTTCCCTTTGAGTGGTAAGGGTATATATAAGTCCCATTCCGTTTGAAATTTCTACATTTTTCATTTGCGACCCTACAAACTATATATATTCTGGATCGTTATAGATAGCGAAGTCGATATAGCCATGTCCGTCCGTATGTTGAAATCAACTTTCCGTAGCCCCCAAATAACTTACAAACATGATTGATACATCAATATATCAAGAATTCTCGCCTTGGTCGCTATATAAAATCGAAAAAATTGGTCCACAAATGGCTGAGATATAAGGAAGAAACCGGGACAACCTCGATTTTGGCCAATTTTGTATCTATATCTGGATTAGTAAGATATTAATGTAGACAATACGAATATCTAATGATAGATATTTCAAAGTCCATTCAACGATCTATATAAGGCTATAGTAATTTGGACCTAAAATTGGTCAAAATCGGGAAAAATATTTTTTAACCTGAATTTTTTTTTTACCAAAAAAATTTTTTTGTCAAAATTTTTTCTATAATAAAAAAGATTTCTATAAAAAAAAATTAAATTAAAAAACAATTTCAAAAAAAAATTTTTTAAAAAAAAAATTGTTTAAATTTTTTTTTAAATTTTGTTTACCTAAAAATATTTAAAATTTCTATTTTAAAGTGTAATTTGGTGAAGAGTATATAAGATTCGGCACAGCCGAATATAGATCTCTTACTTGTTTTTTTTTAATTTGCTCCATATAAAATATCTCTGAATGCTTTTCTTTAAAAGTCAGATTTTTCATGAGCTCAAAATTAAATTCTGAGTTAAAAATGTTGAATATTTTTCTCGTTCAGCCTATTTTCATGCATTAAATAGTAAATCAGTGTTTAGTGATTTTGAACTCCTAAAAGTGTCCTATTTTAAAAAAACATTAATGCATATTTGTGTAACCCAGTATACACTGTGAATTGTTGCCCTTGGAAATAGATTATATTTTGTGTTATGTGGTATACAATACATAATAGTTTGGCTGATATATTCTGAAAATAATGAATTGAAAAGGGTGTAATTTGTGTAATTCTAAGTGGACTGTAGAGGGACTAAAACATTTTACAAAATTGAATACTTATTGCATTTTAACTTGCTTAAATCCACTTTATAACATTCTGCGTTTTTCAGAGAGGAACTCATGCACATATAAAATTACATTAAACCTTATTAACAATAAAAACTTAACTTAAAGTTAGCACTAACTATAATCTTATAATTTATCATAAATTTTGTGGTTTAATTTAACTACAACTTAGTGGTAGCAAAAATAATGTCACATACATATTTCAGTCATAATTTTCAATATTAAGTCCTATAGTTAGTGCTAACTTAAAATTAAGTTTTATTTCTTAAAGGAAATATTTATTTAAATAAACCAACAAATATTTATTTAAATAAACCAGCTTCAGTTTAGAAAATATCATAATATTAGCTAATTGTTATATGAGCAATTTTTTGAACTATTATTTAGTAGAAGAATTAAAAATGTTGAAATTAAAAACAAAATTTTTATTATTACATATGATTCTGGCGATTCATTAAATTTCTCTAAAGTCGAATCGATCTAAAAATATTATTGGATTTCTTTAAAAAAATTTAAAATTGTTTTACAATAATTGCTACAGATTAAGTAGCTTATTGCCTTTCATAATCTAGACATGAAATATTCTATGTTTTTTGAAAAACTTTCAATTTAGAATGATACAAATTCATTTACAAATATTGATCCATTTTTATTTGACATTTTATTTCATTTTAAATGAAAAATAATGCAAAATTTTAAAAAAGTTTTAGATTTTTTCAAATGTTCGATTAAGGTATAGAGAATTCACAAAGTACCATTAGAGTAAAGATAAAGTACAATATTTCTATGTTCATTATTAGAGAAAATTCACAAAGAACCATTTGAATATAGAAAAAGTACCATAAAAAAATCCCACTTGTGTATTCCCAACTCACTCGGGTCCATATAAGCTTTATTTCATTCCTGTTTCTGGGTTAATTGGTGTAAAATATACAAAATGTACAATTCGAATACATAAAAGGTTCCATAAAGTCTCCCCCTTGAATTCTCACTTACTTAGGACCATATATGCTTAATTTCACGTTTCAAGACAATTTAAAAAGTACAATTATAAGGAAGAAAAGTACCACCAAATACACCTTTTGCGGTTCAATACTCATATAGGATATGTGTCTAATTTCACTTTTCTATGTTCAGTATTATAAATGTTTTAAAAAAGTACCCTTAGAATAAAAAAAGTACTATAAAGTCTGCCCCTTGAATTCTTATTCACTCAGGACCATATATGCATAATTTTATATGTCCATTTAATATGTCTTGGTCCATTAATATAGAAAATTCAAAAGATACCATTAGAAAATCGAAAAAGGACTATTGGTACTTTTTCGATTTTCTAATGGTTCTAATATTTTGGTACCTAAATATTATTAACTCTAACTTCACTCAGATACTAATCAGCTAACTTTAATGTCAATAAATTAAAGAATTTAAAATATTAAAGAGAAGTACCATTAGAAGAAAAGTACCAATTTATCTTTTCCTTCTAGAGCATCCATCGAGTTTGAAATTTAAAAAAAAAACTCCATTTTGCCAAAATAGTTTGTGACACAGACATGTCTCAAACGATTCAAATCTGTGTTAATGTGCTCAAAAAAAATATATGTTTAAAAAACAAAAAAATTTAGGGCAAACAATTTTTAAATTTATTTATTCAAAATTTTTTCAAAAATTTTTTAAATAAAAAAGTAGTAGAATTTGACAGCACTAAACTATATGTAGTATCTAGGCATTTTACTATACTAAAGAGTGGGCCAGATAGAACTTATACTTGTATTAAATTAAATAAAACTTAAACCGTTCAATATGAAAATTCTCAAAAATACGCCAATTTCTTCAAATATTGTATAAATTCTCGGTATTTATAAACAAGTTTTTTGATAGAAGTGTTCGGTGCTCTTCGAAGGAGTTGCTCGACTTCTATTGTCTTACTAAGGAGTGAGATCGAAAAATTCTTAACATACATATACATATCTTAATAAAAACGATACCACTAAACTTACAGTTTTAATTTTTTTTTTATTTGATTGAAATTATTATTACAATTCACAAAAAAAAAAAAATATTTTTGTAGTTTTAATCACTAGTGATGAAATTTTGAACCTTTTTCGGAAACCCTTAACGTTTTTATAGTGCTTTCTGTCACTTTGTTATAACAGGTTGTCCATCTCCGTTTAAAATCTACCACACTTTTGGACACCTTTTTTATGCTCTTCAATTCTCTTTTAACAAGATCCCAATATCTCTCCACTGGCCTTAGTTCCAGGCAGTTTGGAGGATTTGCCTCTCTTGGTATTGTTCTTTTACCACTCAAGGGCTTGTTTACCATAGTGACAGGGTGCCAAATGAGGCCAAAAATAAGTGGATACATTAAGAAGTCTTATGAATGGAAACATCCTTTTTTGCTAGTATTCCTTGATGTAAATTTCGGTATTTATAGAGCCCGTTGTAACAAATGGTTGGCTTATTTTGCCGCAACTGCATATTGCTTGCCATACGAAGAAAATATTGGGAAATTTTGTCTGCTTTTGGGTCCCAAACTTTTCTTCAGCATTCCCTCGAGCATCAACAACATAAAATTTTTGACCAGGAAGTTGCGAAAAATCTGCCAAAACATACATTTCGTCATCCATTATGCAGCAAGAATATTTTTTTTATAAAACTTGACTTCAATTTCCGTGCTCTGTTTTTTACCTCGAAATTTTTAGCAGCGTTCCCGTCAGGAACTTTTTGAGCCTTGTATGTTTTTAAACCTGTAGTAGCTTTAACTTTTCGTACCGGATGTGTTGGGAGCTCTTTTGAAAATGCTTTCTATTTTTTTGGCTTTAGAAACATCTTGTGAACAATTCCTTCTACCTGAACGAGGTTTTCTATCAACGGACAAGTTCTCCCGGTACTGTTTAATAACATTGGAAACAGTTTGACGGCAGACCTTTGAATGCTTGGCCAACCTTTTGTAGGACCAAGTTGAGTTTTTTTGAAAATATTTAATAATTTTAGTACGCCTTTTTCTGATCACTCATTTTAATCAGATTAACAACAAATGAACATAATTGACATTAAACATAACAACTGACATGTTTTACAAAGGTAACTTGATCTAAAAAAAAAAAAATCAAATAATATTTGGGTTAAAAGTTTTAATGAAAAATGTGTGTTAAGAATTTTACGATCTCACTCTTTGTTTCTTCCTGATTCAGGTTTCTGTTCAATGTTCAAGTCTTCCTTATACTGTTTAATGGCTTTGGAAACTTTGCTATTTTTTAAAGTCCATATTCGATTTTTTTTAAGTTTTAATTATTCTTTCTCGTACTTTGAACAGCAAAATTTTAAGCGAAATAACAGTTGTAACTGAATGATTTAGAAAAGATAATCGGGGTTGTCATAGAATCCAATCGTTGTCGGAATCGGTTTTGAAAACGACAGAAAAAGTATATTGGTCTCGTGAAATCGAAAGTTATCGGTTTTATATTCGATCTAGAATTATATTCTTTATCGATTAAACAAAAAAATTTACCTTTTTTGTCGTTTTTGAAACCGATTCCGACAATGATTGCATTCTATGACAACCCCGAATGTCTGACATATTTTTAAAAGATAACGTGATTAAAAAAACCAACAGAGCTATATTCGGCTGTGCCGAATCTTATATACCCTTCACCAAATTATACTTTAATTTAATTTTTTAATGAAATAGATTTCATGTCAAAAAAAATTGTTTTAATTGTTTTTTTAGTTTTTTCTGAAATTTAGTATATAAACAAAATTTTATGACAAAAAAAAATATTTTTGGTGAAAAAAAAAATCCGGCTTCAAAATAATTTTCACGATTTTGACCCATTGTAGGTCCTTAGGACTCATTATGGCCTTATATACTTAGTTGCAAAGGTCTTTGAAATATCTATCATTAGATATCCATATTGTCTATATTAAAAATCGATTTTTTCGATTTTAAATAGCAACCGAACCGGGTCTGTAGCGGATATATTGATATATGAATCATGTACGTAAGTTATTTGGGGGCTACGGAATGTTGATTTCAACATACTGACTCCGTTATCTATAACGATCCAGAATATATGTACTTTGAGGGGTCGCAAATGAAAAATGTAGGAATTACAAACGGCATGACAAACTTATATATACCCCTGCCACTCATGGTGAAGGGTATAATAATAATTTATTGGACCAAGTAAGCTAGAATAGTGTGTATAAGTTTTTTCTGACTCACTCTTTATCAACTGATATTGTTTCTATAGTAACTTAATATTTAATAAATGATACCAAAAACCGATCAATTTAAAACTTTTTAAAACAGAAACCGCGAGTTTTAACTTTCAAACTCTACTTAATAGTTTGAAGTTTTTTTCAATAAAAAGTTCCGATGCAAAAACAAATTAGCTTTTTAAGTATTTCAGTACCTTTGATTCCTCAAATATCTAGAGATTTGACAAAAATAATTACAAAAAATTTGAAAGTTGTGTAAAATAAATGCGGAGCATAGTATGAAGTGTCATACTAAGTCATTATTCAAAAAAAAGTTTTCCTTCCATCTATTGAATTATATATTTTTAAGATATAGTTTAATGATTCTTACAAACTAAAGCAGTCATTTATTCTCCATTATTTTAGTGTGATGATGTAAATCGTAAATACACAAAGTGAATTATATTAAAAAAAAAAAAATAAAAAAACAAGATTTTCAAATTTTGAATAGAAAAAAAAAAATCAATTAAAACTAAAATGCAATTACAAGAAAATCAACCCAGTTGCATTTTACTTTATAGGAACTTTTATAATACAAATCAGTCTTCCCTGTTTTTTTTTTTTACTTGTTACTGGGTTTGGTATATGATGAATGTCAAAAAATCGAATTGGATAATGAAACTGAATGAAATAATTAAGAAAATAAAAAAACAGATTTTTGCATTATTGAGTAAATGTTTTGTTGTGTTTTTTATTTGTTTTTTTTGTTTTTTTTTTTATAATATATATATTTTTTTTGTTGTAAAAATTGTTTTAATATAAATATATGTTCATTTTATTTTATTTAATTAAATTTTATTTTATTGTATTTATGTATTGATTGATGTATTGTAGTTGGTTTGTTTTATTTTATATTGTTTTGTATCTTAATAATGAAAAAAAAGTTTAAAGTAAAAATATAATTTGTAATAAATTTATTTTAAGAATAATATTGTATGTATATACTTTCTGTTTAAGGAAAACTATGTTTACAGTTACAGTTAGTTTATTATTAAGAGGAGGAGGAGGGGGGCGGGGCACTGTGAAGCCTTTTTTACAACTCATCATTTAGATAATGTTGTTAAATCCTCTTTGTTTTGTTGGTGTGTTAATAGATTTATTATGTTTTATAATTTACAAAAATTTAGAAATATAATGCTTAAAACTAATCAGCCTCATGTATAAATTTTTAAAAATTTAATTTTTTTTTTTTTTTGTTTTTATTTTTATTACTTGGTTGTTTTTTTTTTTTTTTTTAATTCAAAGATTAATTGCAAAGAGTTACAAAGTGAATCTTTAAAGAAAAAAAATGAAATATAAATTGTTTACGTTTGTAAAAAAAATTTTGAATTTAAAGGGCGCGAGGGTCAGGGTCAGGAAGTTTAATATTAAAAGAAAAAAAGTTTGAAAAATAAAAAAAATAAAACGGTGGGTTTTTGATAAAAAATAAAATAAAAATGAAAAAATCCTTGGTAATTTAAGGGAGAGTTTGAGGAATTAAAATAAAAATACATATGTTTGTCTTAAATCATAATCATACTTAGGTTTTATATAGTTTCTATAAATACTGCTTAAATGTGTTTTTCTTTTATATCAATTCTATTTACATAATATAATATAATTATAATTGTAATAATAATAATTTATTTATTTATTTATATTTGCTGCTTACTTAATTAATTAATAAATCAATTAATTACAAGTAATTTTAATTATATTGTAATAATATTAAATATTATTTTGTTTTTTTTATTTTTATATTATTTTATTGTTGAGTTTTCTAATTAGATCTTTTTGAAAAAACATAATTCTTTGCAATAATATTTTCCCAAAATGTCACCTGTTTTATTTGGCCAATTCTAAAAATCTCTCTCTTTCATTCCATTTTCATTTCTCTTTCTTGCACTCTCATTTTTTGTCTAAATGAAATATGTTAAGTTGATTTGTTATGGCTTCAATTACTAAAGCACTGAAAGCATTAGAGACTTTAATTGAGTTTGAGTTTTCAATTTTGTGAATTGTAGACAAATAAATCCAGGTTTAAAAGCACCGATTTTCAGCTACGATTTAGTATTTTATTCTACTAATAATAACACTACACATTTATAAATATATATAAAAAAAATCTACAATTAATTACTAATTTTATGTTTATACACACTCACACTCAAAAATAACTAAAAAAAAAAATAAGAAATTAATCTTCAATCTTCAATCAGAATTCAAATTCAAAACAACAAATATATTTACACTTAAATGTCAAATAAATTTTAAAACAATTCTATTGCTGCTAATCAAGTGTCTTCTAATTGAATTTTGTCAAAGTAATTTCATAAATTTTTTACATTTCATACTCATTTTTTACAATAATTGCTTTTGTTTTAGGTTTGAAATAAAAAATTTACTAAAAAATTTTTATAAAAATCTAATGAAATAAGGCAACTTTTATGTAATTTCCATCTAATTTGTTGTTTTGTTTAACGATTTTTACAATTTTTGTTTATATATTACGAACTATTATTTTTATTAAATGCACTTTTAATGACGTTGTCGGAGAGTAATGATTTGACATTTTCCTTTTGTTTTTTTTTTGATTTATAATTTAGTTTAAATGAATGATTAATATATGTTTAATTGTTGGTTTGAATATATATTTTTTTATAAAAAAAAAAATTTGAATTTTAATAATGTTTCTCTACAATTTAACCTCTTTTATAGCAAAATTTTAGTTTTAAAGAGTTTTTGTTAAATTGAGAGTTTTTGAAATAATTGGCTGCCAATTGTTGAGATCGTTCGATTTTGTTTTTTGAGTTCAAAATAGTTTTAGACAATTTGTAATACAAATAAAAAAGTATATATGTATATTAGTTAGCTTAGTTTATTTTTTGTTTAATAATACCGACAATTTGTGTTTTGTATATATATTGCACTCATCATTGGATGATTTTGAAGTTCCACAAAATGTTTTCATAGATTTAAGCTTTTCCCAAAAGCTGTTGAGACAAGCATATAAGCAAAGTAATAAGAAGCTTCCTTAGCTTACTGTTTGTTTGCGTTTTAAGCTTTCTTAAGCTCTCCCACAGAGAGAGAGAGCGACTGAACTGTTTTGTTGAGCATTCATTTGCTAAGATCTTAGGTTTACGTGCACTCTATGATCATGGGTTGATTGGATTCTATGACGGAGGGTCGGGAATCTTGTGCTGGGCCCAAGGGGTGCTGAGAGGCTGCATGCGCTGCAGCAGCGGCTGCCGCAGCTGCATGTGCCGCCGCCGCGGCAGCTACATGAGCGTGAGACATATTGTTGGGTCCCGCTGACCCGGAGTCGTGGGAATTTGAGGGCATCATGTGTATCTGGGGTTTAACTTTGAGTGATTGGTGTTGTAGTAAGTGTTGTTGGTGTGGATGCAGCAGTTGTTGCTGTTGTTGCTGCTGCTGATGTTGGTGTTGTTGGTGCTGGTGTTGTTGGTGTTGTTGGTGCTGGTGCTGATGGATTTGGTTGGCAGTTGTGAGCAACATAGTGGCAGCAGCAGCTGATGAGGGAGGTGGCAAATGTTGATGCAGCATAGGAACGTGCTGCTGTTGCATGTGACTATGCGTTTGTTGTGACGACAAGCCCATACTGCGCGACTGGTTCAAATGTTCGGTATGTCGCATATGAGGATGCGGATGTATATGCTGTTGTATTTGTTCGAATGCTTCCCTTGAATCTGGTTCCGGGTGATCTTTGTCTGCAACCAACAAAAACACAAAAATTAGTTTACAATTAATCATAAATGGTTTTTAGCCAACTTACCCAAACACTCTGATGTTGCCGCCGCCGCCATGGCCAATTCCTCTTCCAAATTATTGGGCTTGCAACTGGTTGTCTTCCAATGCGTCCGTAAACCTGATGCACTAATGTATTTCTTATCACAACCTTGACACACGTACGGACGATCATTGGTATGCAAACGCTTGTGCAGTTTCAAGTGCACGAATTGTGTAAACTTTTGCGGACATAAGTCGCAAGCGTATGGCTTTTGGCCGCTGTGTAAGCGTAGATGGGTCTTTAGATTCGATGTGGACGAAAAGCGTTTCTTGCAAATATCGCACTGGTGGGGCTTCTCGCCCGTATGCACCAGATGATGCTTCTGCAAATGCGCCAATTGGGTGAAACTCTTGGTGCAGACGTTGCACTTGAAGGGTCTTTCGCCGGAATGCGTGCGTAGATGTACCTTTAAGTTGCTCAATTGACCGAAGGTTTTGCAGCAGACATTGCACTCGTAGTGCATTTTGCCATCTTTCTTTTTCAGCGGATACGGTAGGGAGCGGTAGCCTCTTGATGCCATGGAGTTGGGACTGAGTGGGCTGCCACTGCGTGGACATGAGTTACCATCGGGACTTAAGCTGCTGGGTGGTGAAATGCGCAGAGGTGATAGTCTTTGTAGGGGAGTGAGAGGTTGCATCAATGGATGATTTAGCATTTGTGTGCTGCCTTGCAGTAAGTGCAAGTTTTGATTGGAACCACTGGAGCAATGCGATTGTCTGTCGAAGGGCGATTGAGCACTGTGTGGTGGTGAGTGGAAAGTGGAGGTGGGTGCATGTAAAACGCTCACTGATTGTCCATTTAAACTGCTGTTGGAATAGGAGGAGTAGGTGGAGTAAGGCGGTGTGTGTTGACCATCATTGACATAAGCTCCATGCACACCATTGGGTGAGAATAGTACATGATGCTGTTGATGTGTTGGTGGCGGAGGAGAGCAGAGATCTTTCTTACATATGCTGGAATTCAGATGTAGTTCGGCTTCGTTGTCGTGAGTATTGTGCTCTGCCACCATATTTGAACTGGAATCGGGGCTAACAGCATTGCCATAACGATGTGACTTCTTATAGGAATAGGCCATTTCCGTAGGCGAAGAGGGCGGAGGAGTGGCTGAGTTAGCCTGGCGACAAGCCACTACTACGGCAGCAGCCGCGGCAGCCGTTTCTAGACGATGTTGATGCTGACCAGTCAAAATTGTCTCTAATATGCTGGAGGGTGGAGTATAACGTATGTAGCTTTGGCCCGAGGGTGGAGGAGAGCTGGACTCAGCTTCATAGTAGGGCTTAGTTAAGGGCACTATTGTGCGCTTTTGGCTGTTTTCCAATACAATAACTGTACTCGAGGCTGGTTGTGTGGTGGTGGTGGTGGCAGTGGTTTCATCATTAACACTTCTTGACGAATGACAATCTACTTCCATCATTTCATCAATTTGCGTAGAAGAGGTGCAGTCAGTGCGATTCTCGTCTTCACTTGAGCTGGCCGTTATGTGCTGTAGATCATCCTGTTTGATTGAGGAGATGCTGGCGTTAGTGGTGATGGTGGTGGTGGTGGCATTATTTGCTTCAGTCTTGGTACTATTCTTAAATTCATATTTTAGAGGCATTTTCACTTTGAACTTTCTATATTCGTTTTTGCAGCATTCACCCGTTGACGCTGCGGCCGTTGCATTTGTTGTTGAGGGCACTGAGGCAACTGTACTGCAGGGTTTTTGGGAATGGGCAATAACGGTTTCTTTGGGAGCAATGGCTTTTTTAGAACAATCTAAAACATAATTGTGTTCACTCTCTGTATCGCTATCGTCGCCACCCGAAGGCGTTAGGCGATCTTCGTGATACTCATTGCTGTGATAACCCTCATCGGAACGTACCGAACGTACACTACCATCATTTGGCGTCAGCTGGTGTTCGTATTGGGCTTCTTTGTGCGATATGGGTGAACTGCCTACATCTTTGTGGTCCTTTTGAATAACACACTCTTGATCCATGGCCAAGTGATGATGATGATCTTGCACAATGACCGAGGTAGGTTCTTGCTTCAGATGCAAGACATTTTGATGGGGCTGATGTAGCGTTGAATGCCTGATCAGCGTTCTTGACTGATGACCAGAATGGCTGTGTTGGATGTGCGGGTGTGTATTTTGTGTTTGATTGACATTAGGTGGGGAGGGACTAGGTGTAGGTGAACGCCGTTCATTGCGTGTGCCTGTAGA
Source organism: Calliphora vomitoria (assembly GCA_942486065.2). NCBI lineage: Eukaryota > Metazoa > Arthropoda > Insecta > Diptera > Calliphoridae > Calliphora > Calliphora vomitoria. The sequence continues at coordinate 11,117,502 of OW818031.2, read as the reverse complement.
AGAGAGTGGCGGCGGTAAGTGCAGACCCATTACATAGGTTATATGATTGTAGGCAACTTCTGGAGGAATTTCGGGTGCAGGCATATCATACGGTGAACAGGCTCTCTTCTTGCGACACACGTACTCCTCCTCTGTTTCAGCATCATGTTCCTCCTCGGCCTCTACCTCGCCTTCCTCATCATCTTCGGCGCCCTCCTTGCAGGCTCCAAACAAAGTACGTTCCGGATCTACATCATAGCCCAAACGTTTTGCAAAGTCCTTGCAATACCACACCATTAACTCTTCATTGGGCATAATATCGCGTGTAGTATAGAAGTAGATGTTCTCCTGATGCTGGCAGGCCACCAAATTCATGGTGTCCAGGCTATAGGCCGAGGCCACATAACGCATCCAATTCGACTGTGAACGATCGGAGCCATCCAAATAATAATAATCATCATCTTTGAATATCTGTGAAGAGACCAGAAAGAAAAGAAATTCCAAATCAAGTTTCGAAACATTTCAAACACAATGTACAAAAAAATAACTTTGACACCGAACATTTCAAAATCTACTACAAATTATACAAAAAAATGAGAATACATTAAACTTGACCTCCAAGTCCAGGCATTACAGTCACGTCCTAAGATGACTGCTGCTTGTAGTTAGGAGGTTTTAGAGGCATTCGTACGCAATAAAATACAAATAAATTACACCAATTCTTAGTAAGTAAGTAAGTATTTAGTTGGTTAGTAAGTTTTGTTAGTTAGTTAGCAAATGTTACAACATACAAAGGAAAGTGTTAATACGTTTAATTATAGAAAAGAAAGAAGACACAGTTTAAAATAGTTTGACAGACATACAGAGAGATAGTTGGAAGGAAAGCTGTTGTAGTAAAATGAAAATAAAAAGAAAATAAAAATCCAAAAAAGTAGTACCTTTATATTCCCGTATGTTATATGGCGTGTTTCCTGCACCTGATTGTTTGATGGTTTTTTAAGATTTTTTTTTTTTTTTTTTTAATTTTGTTTTAGGTGTTTTTTTTTAGTATTTTGGAATATAGATTATGTTTGAGTTTTATAGAGTTTTGTGTAAGGGTCACATGAAATTAAACAAAAGAAAAAGTTTGGTTTTGTTGGGTTAATTTAAAATTTTTTTTTAAGATGCTTTGTTTTTTGAGATTAGTGATGACTTTATGAGACATTCAGAAATGTAACTAGTGTTAATGGTTAAATGGTTATGGGTTATTTAGGCATTTAGGGTGGTTATTCGTTTTTTTATTATTTATTTTTTTTGTAACTCTCTCAGTTGTGGGCAATGATAGATGTAGAGATAAAGCCGAGAGAGTAGGAGAGATAGTTATGGAATTACTTATAAAACGAGAGATGAAGTTTAAGAATTAAAAGATTTTTGCTTACCCGCCAAAAGTAACGCGCCGTATTTGAATCGTTGGGATAGTGAGGAGTTGGAACACCTTCAAAGGGTCCAAAACGGGTACCACGTGGTATAACACCAGTACTCCAAACTCCTTCAGTCTAAAATTAAAAATAATTTATGATACAAAATTAAACACTGTCTTGAACTATTAGCTTGTATGTAGTTAAGTTATTACCTTAACATTTGGTGATGAAAAAACCATTGATGGTTTTAGGGTTAAACTGCGTGGCAGTGTTTTATCGGCTCTATTGCTTACGCCACGCTCACACTGTACATCGGGTACTATGTATACAGCCAGGCGTTCAAAGTCTTCCTCTCTCATGCGTGTGACATCATAGTCCCTGGAGCCATCTGGCGAGGGACTACGTGCTGCTGTTGGCGGATTCATATCACTGGAATTGTGTGGTTTCTGTTTTGAGTTTCCTACAGACGTTAAGCTGCTATTTATGCTGGACACATGTATTATGTTGGTCGCCTCTAATTGTTGTGATTCTAGTTTTATTTGAGATTGTGTTGCTACATTCATTTTGTTTTTTTTTTTTTGTATTTTCTTTAACTTTAACACATTAAAAATTGGTCCTTGCTGTTAAATTTCCTTCCGTTTGTAGTAGTGTAGTGTAGAGTAGTAGTAGTGGCTACCGAAATTTAAATCTAAATGATTTACGAATGATTTGTTTTGTTTTTTTGTGTGTTTCCTGGTTGTTTTATTTTGGTTTGCTGATGTTATGTTTTTGTTGATTTTTAATCTGCAATTGAGTAAGGAAAGAGTAAAGAAAACTTTAATTAATAAGAACCAAAAGAAAGCAAACATTTATTAAGTTCAATAAGTTGGAGAACATATTTATAGCTTTATTTTCTTTTTTGCTGACCCAAAGTTCAAGGTTATTTTTAAAATGAATGCGCCTCGCCTTGACTTTGTGTATAACAATTTCAACCACAACATTTTATATTTTTTCTTTTTTTTGCTGGTGTGTATTTTGGATTGGCTTGTTGCAACTATTTAAGAATTATTAAACTATTTTTGCATTTAGTATAACTAATTGCATACAATTGTTGCTGTGTGTTTGTATGTATGTATGTATATCTGCTACGACATCCACCCACTTACCCCACCATTAACAGCTTGTAATAATGAATTTAGAACGATAAAAATAAAATGAAATGAAATAGAAAAAAAAGTGCAAACAAACGAAAAGAATAATGAATGTATTGCAAAGCAAATGCATGTCATAGAAATTCACTTTTACTTTAATTCGTTGTAGTGTTGCGTCGTTCTTGACCGTCGTCTGGAGGTTAAACCCTTTACCCCCCCATAAACCTCTCTTCCTTTGGTTTTACATATATATGTACAGTTGTATATAAATAGTTTTGCTGTCTCGTTGGTAGTAGTAGTAGTAGTAGTGAGTGGCTAATAGAGCTAGTGTTTAGGTTTTAGTGTGTGTGTGCGAGTGCATTGCTGATGCTTTCCAGTGATGGGATTGTTCTTTGGCACTTTTTTTTACCTTTCAAAATATTATGAATAAAACTTAACTAAAATGCTGTAAATGTAATTGAATAATTGACAGGAAATCTAATATATCGGTTTCAAAATCAAAACTTTTATAGATTGTGGAGTTTTGTAAGAAAATCATATCTCAAACCCTAATATTTAAGATAAAATAGAAATTTAAAAACCATTTAAGATACAAGATGGAATTGATTGAAATTCCATTATATAGATATTAAGATTATTAAATTGATAGACAAATGTCAGACTTTTCGGATAAGACAGAATTTTAGGCTCGGTTTGCCACAGAAAATGTACACAGAGAAAACAGATTCGTGATAGCAACCGAATTTGTTGCCAATCGAATGATTCCACCTTAATGACCGAATTTTACACTGGTGGCTACAAAATTTTAGAAGGGGTAACAAAACTTTGGTTGCTTCAACCGAAATTCTTCTTTTTCAACTGACTTTCTGTTGATAGAACCGAAAAATTCTATGTTTACAACCGAATCATTCAATTGGCAACAAATTCGGTGGCTAGCACGAATCTGTTTTCTCTGTGTATGTAAAATTAATTTTCACTTGAGTTCACTTGAGTTCACATTTGTTCTTCTTGAATTACTATTACTTTTTACCAAATTATAAAGTTAACTTTCTGAAATGTAAGTTTGGCACACTAGTTTTCCCATTTCAATACATCAATTTGGCACAAAATATATATAAATGTTACAATAAAAACCCATCGCTGATGCTTTCGTTAGTTTAAATTACTCAATTTCTTTGGGTTTGCGTAACTGCATGCGAGTGTGTCAGTGAGAAAGTTCTATTACTGAGTTGAGTTAAATTGTGTGTAGAAAGAAATAAAAAGCTTTTTTTTTTTATTTTTTTTTATTTATGTAGCAGCTCCTTAAGTTGTTGTGCAAAGGCTCTTTGAAGGCTAATTTTAATTGAAATTTTCTATTGTTTTTGTATTTGTTGCTGTTGTTGTTGTTGTTTGCGTATGCGGAAGCTTAAAACAAACTATTTCACTATCTTATCAATTAAACATTTCAATCTTATCATCAATGCACTAAATCAACTAAAATAAAATTAAATTCTTAAGAACAAAGAAGTTTCCTTATTTTAGCTTTATCACAAAACTCACCTTAAAAAACTCCTTTTTTTTCAAATAATTTTATTGATTTGTAGCTGTTAATTAACCAGTATTCTTAAATCTTTTTTTTAATTATTAATTTTTTTTAATGAATTATAACAAAACAAAAATTACAGCAAGCGTTGGTTTGTTTGTTAAAAATCAAAAAATTACGAAAAATAATTTAAAAAAAATTAAAAAAAAAAACTATTTATGAAAGAATTCTACATTTACAAGTTGGCCGTATATAGTGACGGATGATACTACTAAGCTCATTGTGCTCTTTTCGCACCCTTACGTTGGCATTGCAAATTGCACTCTGCCAATGCACTGCCTCACACACACAAGCCATTAGAACTTTTTCCATAATTCATTTTTAGTTATCAAAAACAAAAACAAAAAACAACTTTTTTACTTACTACACACATTTTAATATTTATGAAATTATTGAAAAAAAGTGCTTTTTTTTCCTCTCTTGCTTTTGCACACACACACATACACACACAGTTACTCACACATACATTTATGTGTATATATACAATAAATAAATACGGAAATCCAAAATGCCGTAGATTTCATATTTTTTTTGTATTCACACACTACTGACCCATATTGTTGTTATAGAGGAATTTTAAACTCAAAAATAAAATTCATTCGCATTGCAACCAAAGCACACATGTATTTATGTATGTATTTGTGCCAGGTATGGTAAATTCAGTATTAATGTAATATGTTAAGGTCTTTCTCAATTTCATCTATAATGTTTAAATTATAATTTGAGATCTCTGTAGAATTAAAGAATTATTTAGCTATATAAAAACATTTGCTTTATTTAAAAAAATAAAGTTTCGTTAAATTTTTGTTTTTAAACATCTTAGCTTTTAAACACAATCTTAGTTTAATAGATATGTAAAATTACATTTAAATTGGCTTAATAAAGAAAACAAAGTTTCGTTAAGTTTTCTAAGCTTTCCTTAAGTATGAAATTTGTTTCTAATTATATACAAATTTAGCTACGCTTTATAAACACATGCAAAAATTGATAAACATTTAATTAACTAAGAAAATAAAGTTTCGTTAAGTTTTTTTATATATCTTCAAGTATGAATTTCCTATGTAATTAAATATTATTTTATTAAAGCTTTTAAAATATATTAAAAAATCCTTAAAAATTAGCTTAGTTAAGAAAATAATGTTTCGTTAAGTTTTCCAAACTTTCGTTAAGTCTAATTTTTCTCGAGAATTTACTAATAATTTATGTAAGCTGTTAAATATAAGACAAATATCATTCAAAATTAACTTAATTAAGAAAATAAAGTTTCGTTAAGTTTTTTAAAATTTCGTTAAGTATGAAATTGCTTCATAAATGTCATACAATTTATTTAAGCTTTATGGACATATGAACAAATTTAAAAAAAGTTACTTAATTGAGAAAATAAAATTTCGTTAAGTTTTTTAAAATTTCGTTAAGTATGAAATTGCTCCAAAAATGTCGTACAATTTATTAAACTTTATGAATATATGAAAAAATTTTAAAAAAGTTACTTAATTAAGAAAATAAAGTTTCGTTAAGTTCTTTAAAATTTCGTTAAGTATGAAATTGCTCTATAAATGTCATACAATTTATTTAAGGTTTATGAACATATATAAAAATTTAAAAAAAGTTACTTAATTAACAAAATAAAGTTTCGTTAAGTTTTTTAAACTTTCGTTAAGTATGAAATTTCTGTAGAATCTAATTATTTTTTATATCAGCTTTATAAATATGTGGAAAAGTTAATAAAAATTAGCTTAATTAAGAAAATAAAGTTTCGTTAAGTTTTTGAAACATTCGTTAAGTATAAATTTTCTCTGGAATCTACTTGCTATTTATTTAAGCTTTATATATATATATATAAACAAATTAATAAAAAGCTGCTTAATTAAGATAATAAAGTTTCGTTAGGTTTTTTAAACTTTCGTTAAGTATGAAATTTCTATAGAATGTAATTATTTTTTATCTCAGCTTTATAAATATGCGGAAAATTTAATAAAAACTAGCTTAATTAAGAAAATAAAGTTTCGTTAAGTTTTAAAAACATTCGTTAAGTATAAATTTTCTCTGGAATCTACTTAATATTTATTTAAGTTTTATAGATATATAAACAAATTAATAAAAAACAGCTTAATAAAGAGAATAAAGTTTCGTTAGGTTTTTTAAACTTTCGTTAAGTATGAAATTTCTCCAGAATCTAATTATTTTTTATCTCAGCTTTATAAATATATGGAAAAGTTAATAAAAATTAGCTTAATTAAGAAAATAAAGTTTCGTTAAGTTTTTTAAACTTTAGTTAGGAATAAAATTTCAGCATAAGTTTAAAATAATTTAGCTAAACTTGTTCAATATTTAAAAAAATTAAAAAAAAATTAAGGTTTCGTTAAGTTTTTTAAACATTTTTGAAAATGTTAAAATCTCCCTTCACCATCCCTGTATTGTGAGTAATTGTTCCCTCTTACAACGTTAAAACAGATGTAAGAGAGTAAAAATCTAAATGCAGTTTACAGTATGCGTGTGTTTGTGTGTGAATGAGTGTGTAATGTTTAAGAATGAGTGATATTTATGAGAAGATTTTTTTCTATAGGGTTGCAATTTTTTTTCTTTGCAGTGCAAATATTAGCTTTTTTTTCCTCTTCCGTGTTGTAAGAAAACTTAAATAAAAAAGCTTTGTTTTGCTCAGCTAAAGTACTTTATTTAAAAAAAAAAAACTTTATATTAGTTAAAAAATCCTGTTAGGGATTCTGGCAACGTTGAGTGGTTTTAACAGAAATTTAACCATAATAATCCTTGACCTTGGTTACAAAATTTTAATTTGAAAAAAAAAGCCGGTTGACAAAAACATTAAAGCTCACCTGTAGGTTTTGTTTTAGCTATGTTAATGTAATTTTTTTTATAGTTTAAAAGCTTAAATATAATAAAAGTCCTTTTTTTATCAAAAAAAAAAAAAAAAAAAATATATATATATATTGTAAAATAATGAAGAATGTTTATAACGGCAGTTTTAGTTGTCTTATATAAATGTAGTTTTTTATATAAATTATTAGTCTTTTATTTATTATTTTTATTTTTTATTTTTAATTTAGTATATTTTTTTTCGTTTAACAGTTTCAGTTTTTAAATGTAGTTCACTTTCAAGTTCAATAAAAAGAAAGAAGAAATGTTGAAATGTTTTCCGACGCACAGATTAGAATACAATACAATACTAACGAAACATAACCGAGCCACTTGCAAAAACATTCTAAGTGCCAAAACATGCGGAAAACTGCGAAAGCGCGAAAATTTTTAACTACATAATAAAAAAAAAACACTATTCGGCAAAAAAAAAGAAACCAAAAACAACAACAAAAATAAATAAATAATAATAATAGTGCTGTTGCTTTCAGTTTATGTAGTGGTAGTGATTGATAGCGATCGTATCTCTGTATGAGTACATGCAAACAAGAACAAAATACACATAATTTGTTGGTGGTGTAGGTTATGATTATCTTTTTATTTTTTGTGGGTTAATTATTACTCTTTCCAATATTTTCAAGAAGTTAAAAACTTAACTAATTATTATTATAGTACCCTGGGCTGCTTTATAATTGCTTCCTATATACATATGTTGGCACTTAATATTGTTTTGATTTTTTGAATGGCGCCATTTTGTGACATTTTATTTAATTCCTACACACACACACTGATTTACATATATTGAGAGGAATTTATACTTTTAATTTTAATCATTTATGTGTGAATTTCTCTTAGCACAACAAGGAAGTGTTCAGCGTGATAAATACGTATTTCAAATTTAAAAGAATCTAACAAAAATAAAACATCATCGTCTACTCAATTAAACGAAAACGAATTATAAATTGTAATAAAAAGAAAACAATTTCAATTGCAAGAAATAATGCTGCGACACAATATAGATACATATGTAGATATGTTTCTGTTACATATAGCCAGCCAGTCATTATTATCATCGTTTTCATTTCCATCATTATCATCATCATCATCACTATTGGCATCGTCATCATGTTGTTAGAAATCATGAATTGGTGGGGGGTTTTTTGTATGCAATGGCTGGCTGGTTGCTTGGTTTGGGGGTGTTGAATTTATATTTAAATAGCGCGCCAACTGGGTTAATTCACGTAGAAATGTTGTTAGGAAATTCATAAAAAACTTTTGGTTTTTTAAAAATATTAACCATGTGATCTACGTTTTGCCTTATACACAATAACTTCTAGTTGTCCAAATAATGTATCAACTTTACTAAGATGTTTATAACTTTATAGACAAATCGAAAACCTTTTGGTCTACGAGAATTATAAAATTTCATTAAATTGCTTTTAAAAAGAGGTTAAGAACTTTATAAAAGCTTCATCATCTGCTTTACATCATATAAATGGTTGTCACAAACATATACTTGTTTACTGTAACCATATATATGGTTGATACAATCGTGTGAATCATAAATTAACCATATTATTGTTACCACAATCATATATATAGTTACTGTGACTATAATATTGTTAAAAATCTTATAAAAATGGTTACAGTAAAGATGCACAACTATATTTCTTTTGAAAGTTATTTTTTAGAAATTTTTATTGTTTTTACACAAATTTTCTTAATGTCATATTTCGGACACCAAAAGTTTGAGCTTTTTAAAGACACCATTTTAACCCTTTAATGCCAATTTCTAAAAAAATGGCTAAATGGCACATTTATTCCGAACTAATTTATTTTGTTTAGACAAGTTAATTTTTGGTCTTACAAAAAAAATTTCACGTGTTTAAAAATTTTACATGTCGAAGGTACCCTAATTTGAGCCCCCATATCGCCGCCCCTGGAGCATTTGTAGGGTCCATTTTAATAACTTAAACTCGAATACTCCTTGGTTACGCCCACGATTGGACCAGCCGTTTAGAAATGCCAGATTTATTTCCAACACATTTTGATTCTGCCCCACTGTACAGCCATTTTTTAAAATTTTATGCAGAAAATTGCAAATCAAAGAAAGAAAACAAAACAAAACAACATTTTGCTATATGAGGGAAAACCCGAGCCAGCAAAACTAGTCTGCAATGCCCAAGAGTGCCTGAAGGCACTCATCAATAAATCACATCTCTAAAGAGGAGCTTACATTTTTTTTACATAAATTTTTTTTAAGAAAACAAATATGATGGCAATCGGGAAACTTTAAAACATTTTAATCAATGTTTGATAACACAACATGGACTTCCCATATTTTGTTGGCTGTTAATACACTTAGTTTGTAAAGAGTGCGGTAAATAAAAAAGAATAGAGCTTATTAAAATATTTAGGTACGTTTTTTAGAACCTGTAACAAGAGTTTTTAAAATGAAAAATCAGTTATATTTGCATTTATTGGCCTTTTTGCGAAGAGTGCCTTGAGGCATGCTTAAAGTTTTTTTTGAAACTCAACTGAAAATTGTACGTTATACAATTTTGTAGTTATGGGCAGGCGACCCTAGAGATTTCAATACTGATTTTCATGGACTTCCCATATTTTGTGGGTTTTTAATGCACTTAGTTTGTAAAGAGTGTAATAAATAAAAAAGAGGCTTATTAAAATATTTAAATACATTTTTTAGAACCTGTAACAAGAGTTTTTGAAATGAAAAATCAGTTATATTTACATTTATTGGCATTTTTGTGAAGAGTGCCTTGAGGCATGCTTAAGCTGTTTTTAGTGACTCATCAGAAAATTGTATGTTATACACTTTTGAAATTATGGACAGGCGACCCTAGAGATTTCAAGACTGATTTTCATTATATCTGTTCGTTTTCATGTGGATTACCCCAGCTAACGATTCGCATTAAATTGTAAAGACATTTAAATGAAGGACATTTGCTGAAACTAAGTGACTGTGTGTGTGTGTGTATGTGCATGAGTGTTTGCTTTAAATTTATATTTATTTTATTATTATATTTCTAGCGATAAGAATTGCGAAATGTGTGTGAGCACAATTGCACATAAACAGACATTCAACTTGAAAATGTACGCTCACCTTTTCAGGAAGACAATTTTTATATTATAAAGAACAAAAAATAAGATTAAATAATAATTAAAAAAAAAAAGAAAACTATTAAATGATGAAAGGCAAAATAGTTTAACTTTGTAAAACATAAATTAAAGAAATTTAATTTTGATTACAACAAAGTTGAAAAATTGTAAACAAATTGTAGTTGTTGTTTTTGTTACGGAAAATGTTTGTTTTCTTTTTCTAGCTATTATTGTTTTACATTTTAGTTTTAGGAATAAAAATGTGTGTTTTCAATAGCAATTTAATGAATTATGTATGTATTTATTTCATTTGTTAGTTATTTGAACCCACTGTACCTATAGACAGACAAACATATAAACTGGCTATACATACATACACAGTGTGCATACATTTACGAGTATGTATACAATTTTATTTGTATTTATTTTTATATTTTTGCATTTGCTTCAAGGTCATGATGCGCTTTGCTTTTATTGTTCCTCATACAGTTTTGTTAGTAGTACTAGTACTACTACTTCTTGTTGTTGTTGTTGTTATTTTAGTATTATTTATTTTATTATTGTTGCTGTTTTTTTTTCGTTTTTTAAATTTGTTTATCAGAGTCAGGTTTTTTTATTATTATTTACACTCAATGTTACATGTACACGCCTGCATTAGTGCTGATACTAAATAACTGGCTAACAACGGCGACGTCTGCGTTTGCTGATGAAAATGCTGATGATGGTGATGATGTGTGTGTTAATTTTTCCTGGTTCTCAAGTGACTGTCTATCAAAGCAACAACTAAACACATACCAAAATATCTCAATTTTCTTTTTATTTTTATTTTGTTTTGCAATTTGAAATGTTCATACGCACTGTGGTCTGTTTTTACCAAATATAAGGAAATACATTTTTAAAATTTGGAACAATTATTTAGTACAGTTTCATTTCAAAATTTTAGATATTTTGTTTTGTGTAAAAAAGACGTATATTTATAATTTATGGTTATTTTGTTTTCAATTGGTTTTAGTCTAGCTACACAATACACTACACAATACCAGTCAGCTGTTTAAGTTTTCAAGATTATTTGTAACATTTAAAAACATAAAAAGAAATAAAGAAATAGGAATTACCCCCCCCCCCCCCCCTCCAAAACCGAAAAGTTTTCATATAAAAAAGATGAAAAAATATAAGTGTAGAACAAATTTTGATTTTCCCCCCACCAAAAAGATGAACTGGATTCGCGCCTGAATTAACCTTATGATCTTAAAAGTTAGTTATTGAGATGTTTTATTTAAAGCCTTTCGGTTTAAATACCAATTTCTTTATAAGTCTAGAACAGACAAAATAACAAAAAAAAAAGCCTTTTCTGTATATGAAATAATGTTCAAATAGAAATTTGTATCTCTTTGACCCAAAGCATGCAAAACTACTATACATATCAATTTAATGGCAATATTATTAGCTTCAGAGAGAGAAATGAAAAAGAAATATGACAAATTTTGAAAACTGCAATACCAAAACTTAAGGCCTTTTAAGTTCGTTAATTGCCATAACAAACTTTTACTTGTTTTCGTTTCAAAAGGAAAATGCGTGCCAAGTGCAAGTGCAAAACCACATTTAGCAACAATAACAACAAACTCAATTGTATATGAATGTTGCATTTTGATGCATATAAATACAAAACAATAATAATAAAACGCTTTCAGACTCATTTGTGGCTAATTATAAATAAAATTTTACTCTCGCATACATTCATATACATACTACAATACAAAATCAAAAGACCAGCGAACAGGCGTCTTCGGTTAGGGGCGAAGCTGGGTCACATACATACATACGTACACACACACAAATTGATCAGTCACAACCCGAAAAAAAAAAAACGCCAAATAACCGACAAAACTAAATAGCATACACATAAAAATAAAATTGAAATTTGCGTTGATATGAGTGTATGTTTTTAGTTTTTAGCTGCGAAGATTTTTAATACATTTTCCGCCCTCTTTTCTGATACACTGATACTGAAAATAATGGCGAGTTAGGTACTCGTACTTGTTCAATTGTGTAAATAATTTTCAAATACTACTTACATAGAAATGTATGTAATATGTATGTATGTAGGTATGTATGTAAGTGTATATGAGTTTGTATCTAAGTATACAACTATAAAAATGTTGATGCAATCGAAACTAGGAAGTACATCAAATAAAAACAAGAAATAATTGCAAAAAAAAAAAAAAAACAAAATATATTAAACATACATAATTTTATTGTTAAGGGTTTAGTTTTCGTTGTTGATTGTAGAAATTCTTTAGATTTTTTAGATAAAAAATTGTTTATTTTATACAAGTATTACTTATAACACAAACCAAATCTTTTTTATTAATTTAAAATAATTGTACGCTTGGCTTATTTCATACCCAGGATTCCCCCCACAAAAAAAAAAATACGAAAAGTTTTCATATAAAAAAGAATAAGAAACAAAAATCTATAACAAATTTTGATTTCCCCTCCCCAAAAGGTTGACCTGGATCCGTCTCTGTTCATACCGAATATATAAGTTGTTTAAACTTAGTTCTTATTTATGTTTAAAAGACAAGTCCGATTTTGTCCTCTAAATGTTATTAGGCAACTTTTTTATTTTGTATGCTTTGATTATTTCCTTTCAAATATATTAGCTTTTTCAAATTTGTTTTTCTTTATAGGCAAACATTTCAGATTTTATCTATTAAACTTGTAAAATAATTTTTTTATTTTGTATGCTTAGAATATTTCGTTCGGGTTTTTAAACTTTCTTCCTATTTTTAGACTAATATGACCTATTTTAACATTTAAACGTCGCACTAAAACTTTTTTCAATTTGTATGCTTAGAATATTTCGTTGCTATATAATAGTAATTTAAACTTTATTCCCATATCAGAAGAAAAGAGGAAAAATCTAGAACAAATTTTGTGATACAACTTGTTTTACTTTGTATGCTTTGATTATTTCCTTTCGAATATATTAGCTATTTCGAATTTGTTTTTATTTATAGGCAAAGATTTCAGATTTTATCCTTTAAACTTGTAAAACTATATTTTTATCTTGTATGCTTAGAATATTTCGTTCCAGTTTTTAAACTTTCTTCCTATTTTTAGACTAATATGTCCTGTTTTAACATTTAAACGTCGCACTACAACTTTTTTCAATTTGTATGCTTAGAATATTTCGTTCCTATATATTAGTAATTTTAACTTTATTCTTATTCCTAGAAGCCTTGCGATACAACTTTTTTTACTTTGTATGCTTAGGTTATTTCGTATTTTAAATTTGTTCTTATTTATGTTAAAAAAAGTTCAGTTTTACCTTTTGTGATACAACTATTTTACATTTTGTATGCTTAGGTTAATTCGTTACTAATATATCAGTTACTTGAACTTTGTTCATACAAGGTGGCCCAAAAGTAATCCTCCTATCAGAAAATGCTATAAATTTTGCGATTGGCCCATAATGTCAGTTCTGTTTTGACATTTGTGTAGTAAACACATGCGAAATGCACGTTAATAAACAATGTTACGCTACACTGCTCCAGAAAATAATCTACAAGAAGAATCAAAGTTTTTCATTTTTTTTTTTTAATTACAGCCAAAAAACATCGGAAGTTTACTTTTGGGCCACCTTGTATTTATTCATTATAATGTTCATTTTTATTTTGTGAATTATAAGTAATTTAAATTTCGTTTATATTTATGGTCAGCAATGTTTTGTTTTGTCATTTAAACATTAAGATACAAAGTGTTTATTTTGTATGCTTAAGTTATTTCGTTCCAAATACATCAGTTATTATAAATTTGTTCCTATTTATGAGCAACAATGTTCAATTCCTTAAACGTTGTAATAAACATATTTATTTTGTATGCTTAGATTATTTCGTTCCAAATAAATTAGTTATTCAAACATTGTTCTTATTTATGGTCAACAAAGTTCTGTTGTTCCCTTTAAATGTTATTATTCAACTATTTTGTTTTTGTATGCTTAGGTTATTTCGTTCCAAATACATCAGTTATTATAAATTTGACCCATTTTGTTCCTTAAACGTTGTAATATAAATTTTTATTTTGTATGCTTAGATTGTTTCGTTCCAAATAAATTAGTTAGTCAATAATGTTCTGTTGTTCCCTTTAAACGTTATTATCTAACTAATTTTGTTCTATGCTTAGGTTATTTCGTTCTAAATACATCAGTTATTATAAATTTGTTGCTAATTATGAACAACAATGACCTATTTTGTTCCTTGAACATTGTAATATACATTTTTATTTTGTATGCTTAGATTATTTCGTTCCAATTAATTTAGTTATTCCTATTTATGAACAAAAATATCTATTTTTTTGGTTTCGGAAGTATTAGTATTTTAACTGTGTTTCTATTTATGGACAACAATTTCCGTTTTTAACCCTTAACACAACATTTTTTTTGTTGTATGCTTAGCTTATTTCGTTTAGAATGTATTAGTTACTTTAACATTTCGGTATAACGATCACATTTTGATGAAACATAAACATTTTAAGTCTGCTAAAGACCACAACTGTATGAAAATATGAATACCTACAAGACTTTCTGAAATATCTTACCCCTTCCCCAAACTGCATTTAGTTACCCTAAAAAATAAAAAAAAACAAAACTCATAGATGTAAGTACATAAGTAAGTAAGTATATTTTCTAATGTTATCTTTTACGTTATATTTACACTCACTATTTGTGTAACTCAGTCACTTACTCACTCGCCAGCTCGCTTACTCACTAATGCATATTTATTTTTATACAAACAACCCATACAAACATAATAACAAAAAAAAAAAAAAAAAAAACGACCAACCAACTGAATGACTGACTGACTGTATGCATTTATCTCAACCGCAGTAAGTCTATGCAAACAATCAGAAAAAAAAGCTTTAGAAAAAAACACAATTGATAACAAGCTTTCAAGGCCAACAATTCTAATGCACTCTGTTGTGTTGATGAGTATAAATTGCCAGGCGACAATACCTACAGAAACTAAAAATTAATAATAGAGAAAAAAAAAGTAAGAATTGTAAAAAAAAACAAACTGATAAAATATAAAATAACAACCATTATAAATATTAATAATTTTATAGTTTTATTTTGAGTAATTGTAGTTGGAGCGCCCTTTCACTTCTAAATAAACTTTCAATTGTTTTTGTTTCTGTTTCTGCCCTTAAAAACCTTCATTCACCCCTTTCCCTACAATTTGGCCTTTATACTATTAATTAATTTTGCATTTTTTGCTTTGTTCCTCCCTCCAGTGCATTTCTGTTTTCCATTTGAATTTGATAATGATTGTGATCAGTTGTGTCAGTTGTTTTTGTTTTCATTTCATTTCTTTTGAAATGAAATATTATGTAGTTGGTGTTGTTGCTGTTGTTGTGTGTTTGTTTTTAATTGACCTTGAATGCAGTTTGTTTTTGTTTTGTTGTTGCTGTTGTTGTCGTTGCATTTTATTTTGTTTCCTTCTCTGTGTTATTTAACACTTTTGCCATGAATGTTCAGTGTTGGTTCGTTGGTAGTCTTTATTATATTGTTTGTTGTTGTTCCTGTTAATGTTACTGTTGTTGTTGTTGTCATTTTAAATTGCTGCTACTGGCTTTACTGTGGCGACTCAGTCAGTCAGTTAGTTAGTTAGAGGTATCATTGCACTTTAACCTTGAAACGTTGCAATTGTAAACTTTGAATTGCGCATGTGTTAAGAGAGTGAGCCTGAGCATTTTAGCTTTTACTTGCAATCTACTAATGCAAGTCAGTGTTGCTGTAAAGAGCACATGATTTCTGGCAAAGTAAGAGAAACACATCTATTTAATTATAAATGAAAAGACGAGTACAGAAAATCATAGAAAGTTGGGCGGTGCTGGTGAGGTTTTTGTGTTGCAGTGATGTATGATGATGACGATGATGGTTTTGTGTCGTTTATTCTCACATGTTTGTTGTTATTGTCACTTTCGATTGTGTGTTTTGTTCAAGTAGACGTTATATTTATGCGATTTACTTATACACATGCAAAATTCATACAAGCACACACACCCACCTTTACAAGACATTTCTACAAATTCAGTTAAAGTTGAGAAAATCCTTAATGTATTGTGTATGCATAACCTCTAGGGCTGAACCTTCTCAAATGCATAAATTATTAAGACAAAATGTGTCTATTATTTTTAGAGAAACCCAAATTTTCTATAGTTCAACATGATTTACTGTTTTACACCAAATTTTCTATAGAAAAAACTGTTATACGTAAAATTTAAAAAAAAAATCTGTTATACTCAACATTACCTTTAGAAAAATCTGTTATCCTTTAAATTTTGTATAAAAAAAAAACTGTTATACATAAAATTTTCTATAGGAAAAAACTGTTATACACAAAATGTTTCATAGAAAAATCAGTTATAAACCAAATTTGATGTAAAAAATTCAAATATAAAAAATTTAAAATAAAAACAATCTGTTATACTCAACATTACCTTTAGAAAAATCTGTTATACTTTAAATTTACTATAAAAAAAACTGTTATACATAAAATTTTCTATAGAAAAAACTGTTATACACAAAATGTTTCATAGAAAAAACTGTTGTAAACCAAATTTGATGTAAAAAATTCAAATACAAAAAATTAAAAAAAAAAACAATCTGTTATACTCAACATTACCTTTAGAAAAATCTGTTATACTTTAAATTTTCTATAAAAAAAACTGTTATACATCAAATTTTCTATGGGAAAAAACTGTTATACACAAAATGTTTCATAGAAAAAACTGTTATAAACCAAATTTGATGTAAAAAATTCAAATACAAAAAATTCAAAAATTAAAAAAAAACAATCTGTTATACTTTAAATTTTGTATGAAAAAAAACTGTTATACATACAATTTTCTATAGGAAAAAACTGTTATACACAAAATGTTTCATAGAAAAAAACTGTTATAAACCAAATTTGATGTAAAAATTTTAAATACAAAATGATGTTATACAAACATTTTTTATAGAAAAATCTGTTATTTGCTAAATTTTCTATTTTCTTAAATCCTTCAAATGAAATCAGCTTCTTTGTAAAGAGTATTTCTTTGTATGGCAATTTTCTTTTCAATATGATCAAATTAAAAGAAATTGATAGAAAAGCATATTAACATGACATGGACGAACAGCAAGTACTTCTGGGTCTATAGGAGTGTGAAAAATTGACTTTTTATATTTAATGATTCGCGGGAGCGGGCTTTAAATTTACGCAACATTGTATAACAGTAAAGATAAGACTAAAAACTTGCATATCATATTTTATTTTGTAGAAATCTGACATGGCGTTGCTAAGTTATGCCATTTTCATAATATCGATTTTATGTTAAAAACTCCTTAAGGGCTCAACTTTAGAGCGCTATAAAACATGAACCATACACGATAAATAAATAAATTAAACTGCATATGATAGGTCATTACAAGTAATAATTACAAGCTTAGTTTCATTAGAATTAATTGAAGGAAAATCTGAAAAATTAGTTATATTCAGGAAGGTATCTGAAAATATCTGAAAAGAGTAATGGCTTTTTTCTGCCCCTTGCTAATCAACTGTATTTAGGCACAATAATAAATATGGTTCTAATATAAATTCAGTACCAAATTAAAGGTTTCGAATTCTGCATAAACATTTGTGGAAATACTTCAATATTTTGTGAAAAACTAAACATAAATTGATGTTAATTATGAACAAATTGTATAATTATACAATATTTTTCATTATATATTGAACAAGTCCATATTTATAGTGATAAATCTCGCAAAGATCTATAATTTCATACCCTAATATTTACATATAAGCTTTTTCCTAAAAAAGAGGGCAGAAAAAGTGCAACATTTTTTTGCCCCATAAAAAATAGCAACTTAACTTACACAAATCGTAAAATCTGGCTGACTTTTACATTATAAAAGTTTAAACTTTTCCTTATAACTAAAAAAAAAAACAAAAATATAATCTGTAATTAATTTGACGTAGGTCCAATCTAATGATTAATTTCGTTAGAAATAATTGAAAAAAAAACTAAAAATACTTTCCATTCAACAACAAAGGGCTGTAATTTTTTTTATCAGTTACATTTATAACTATGAAAAACAACAAACTATAATAAAAAACTCATGTTTATTTAATAAAAAAAATAAATAAATTTTATTATCAAAAAAAAAAAAAAAAAAAAAAATAGAAAACTATAAAAACAATATTTTTATAAAATGCGCAGTGAAAGTGTTTATTTGTTTAAAAGATTACAAAGAATTTGCGCAAAATAAATGCAATTTATTTGATAACATTCTATTAATCATTTAAAGAACAATTATACGTTTTAAATTAAACTTTAAGGATCCTACAACAATAATTTTGTAATAAAAAGTCTGAAATTTGTACGAGTCAAAGTTGAATGAACCTTAATGGCGTGTGGTGTTGAAACCAGCAGCAGCAGCAGCAACAAAAGAGGGAAACAACCTTTGTCTGTTAGACTGTCTGTCAGTCAGTCAGTCAGTTCTTTTGTACATGATTTCTGTGGTGTTGTTTTAATTTTTGTTGCTGTAATTAATCAAACTGCTCTTAGACAGCCAAAGTTCTGCCATTTCTTTTTTATTTTTTTTTTGTTCATTTGCTATTTTTTGTCTAGTCGCACCCATTTGAATGTCAACAGCATGTGAAAATGATTGTAGTTGTTTTGTGGAGTCATATTGAATTCTTGACAGCATTTGCTGACGCTTATCCTTTTCGCTTTTAATGCATAAATCCTTAACATAACTTCATGTATGTAGTGTGTGTTAAAACGTTTGTCGGTTCGTTTAGTCGAGGCTTGGTCGTTGACCTCGCCAAAGTTGACGCCGGTCGTCGCCTTTTAGTCTCGTGGGTATACACACCCAAATGAAAAGCGAAACATTATGTACAAAAACAAAAACAACAACAACAAAAACGATAATAATACAAAAAAAAAAACTTGCACTCGTCTCCACGTCTAGTCGCGAATAGTACAACGAGAAAAAAAAAAAAGAACTTCAAACGGGCGTTGACTTTAATTCTTTCCTTTTTATTTTATTGCGGTTGTTGTAGTTGTAGTTGCTGTTGTTTAGCCTCGGACAAGGTCCGCAATTGCAGTAGTACAAGAACACTAAGTCTGTAAGCCTTCCCTGTTTCAAAGCATTTCATTTTACTCGAGGAGTTATTTTAATATTTGTTGTGCTCAGCTTAATCAAAAAACAAAAAACCAAAAAAAAGGAAAAACAACAAGAACCTTTCATATTTATGTTGTTGCTGGTGTTAATGGTGTAAAGTTCAGTGAACTTTTAGGCGTCGTAGTACGTCTACTGATTGTCTGCAAAAATTGAGCAAAATTTCACTTTTAATTTTCCCATCATTCAAAACAAGTGTTTATGAACGACCACCAGCAGCAGTAGCAGCAGCAGCAGCCCCACCATCATCCAACCCTGCAACAAAACGCAAATGTATTGTTGTTAAATTGTTGTCGAAGGTTCACGAGCACGATGGGGACATGCGCTGTTGGGATCCTCTTTTAAATAAATTTTGCAGACTTGTAGAGGACAACATGGAAATTGTTGTATTGTATTGTATGTTGTTTGTTTTTGGTTTCTGTCTGCTGCTGGTGTTGCTTTGCATTGCTTAGCTGCTGGTGCTAGTGTTGTTGTTGTTATTGTTATTATTGCTGCTGTTTGTTGTGGCTTTGGAAAAACGGTCATTGAACCTGACAATGGCGTCAACGTTCAAAAGGATAATGCAACATCAACAGCAACAACACCAACACCACTAATAACAATAACATGAACAATATACGAGTATGTATAAAACGCTGCTGCCCAGACCTGCACAATAATGTTTGCATTGTACTGAATTGCTTTGCTTTTCTTTTCAAAAGAAAGTTGGCTGAATGGATGACGTCGTTTTTCTTTTGTTGTTGCTGTTGTGCAAATCAATATGTTGTATGGCTATCATTCATGGGAATTATACGTTTTTATAACTAAAATTTCATTTAATAATTGATTTTTTTTGTTAAATTTATCAAAATTTACCTTTTAACTAATCCTTAATTATGATTCTTGGTTTATTTAGTTATTTTAGTTATTGTATTAGAAGTTAAACTTATTTTATATTTAAACTTAATTTTAATTTATCAGTCTTTTATTCTCACTTAGCCATAGAAAAAGGGGACTTATTTATACGAGCATTAATTGTTTTCTAAGACTTTTTTTTGTCATTTTTTTTTTTTTTGTTTTTCACATTTTAAGTTTATTTTAAACGCGATTTAAATATATTAACAAATGCAAACATATCGCGAAAGTATAATGGATACCGGCGTAACAATTTACTGAATCCTGAACACATTGCGGTGGCACAATATTTTTTCCGTTTGTTAAACACGTTTAGTTTTTTTCTTTTTTTTTCTTAAATTTTCTTATTTTAAGTCTAGTTTGCGAAATAAATTTTTAAGTTTTTAGATGGAACACCTTCTTTTTTTTGTTGTTTTAGTTTTATTTTGAGACTGCATGTGTGTAATTATTGTGTTGAAGTGAGTGTGTGTGAGAAGTTGTATGTTGTCTTAAATCTATTTGAAAAATACAAAATCAGTCTTTATTTTGTTTATATTCGTTTTAGACATGACCTGCCCTACACGTCAGCAGCCCGGGATAGGACTAAATGTTCTTGTTAGAACAGTTAACGTTTATGCCGTTATGCAGACGAAGGAATCTATCTGCCTGCCTGCTTGTTTGCCTGCAACACAAAACAAAACAATAACATCGTGTATAATCGTTGTTAAGCAACGATGACAGACGAACGAAGCATGATGGTTGGGTAAGTAAGTGTGTGTGTGTGTCTATGTGCATGTGTGTTTGTGTGTGAGTGGTTTTGCTGTTCAAAGTTTTCAACACCATAAGAACAGACAGGACTTTATTGTTGTTGTTTTTGAACATTATTAAAGTATAGGCATAGAATTGAATTGTTGTTGGATGACTCCTTCGGTCTGGTCTGGTTTGGTCTGGCATGGTGTGTGGTATGCTTTGGTTAATGTAATGCTAGGAACATGTTCCTGCTCAAAAGGATGAGTTTTATATTGTTCTTCCTTTTCGTTAAGGTTGATAACCTCTGTTGGGGCAAATAATTTTTGTGAAAGTACATCTAGCACTATAATAACGGGATTATATGTGTCTTGCTGCATACATTTGCAGAAGAATATGGTCAAATTTTAGCAGTTCGAAGAAGAAGTTGTTTGAAGTTTGCTTTGGAAGGAAAATTTTTGCGAAAAAGCTTTTTTGTAGAAAAGCTTTTAAACCAACAAACATAGAAATAGAATCGTATTTTTCAAGAAAACATTAACAAAATTTTGTTGGTGGTCTTAGATCTCATGTAGATCATTTTATATCGAAACAGATTAGGTAAAAATGATTTCATATAAATTGTTTATTTGTAGGTTTAGTTGAATTTATGTTGGGTTTCGAAATGCAAAAAAAAAAAAATCAGTGACAAATATCGGTAGACCGTAGAAAAAAAATGTGAATCCGAAATCTTAAATTCATATATTGCCTTAATTTTTTCTGCAAAGCAACGCAAATTTCATCTATAATATAAAAGTAAAAAACTAAAATTTTTCTTGTTTTATTTAACATACGCTGATAGTTCCTAGATAGTTCTATGAATTGAGAAGGAAATATATATAAGTTTGTCATTCGACAATATAATTTTCCGACCCTATAAAGTATATATATTTATACATCAATATATCGGGAATTCTTCCGGCTCCGTTGCTATTTAAAATCGAGAAAATCGACTCACAAATGGCTGAGATATATTAAAAAAACCGGGCCAACCTCGATTTTTGGCCTATTTTTTTATCTTTATCTGGATATGTAGACAATATGGATATCTTATGATAGATATTTCTAAGTCCATTGCAATGATCTATATAAGGCTATAATAATTTGGACCCACAATGGGTCAAAATCGGGAAAAATATTTTTTAACCCGAATTTTTTTTTTAACAAAAAATTTTTTTTGTCATATATTTTTTTCACTAGTAAATATAAAAAAAATTTTAAAAATTAAAAAAAAAAAATTTTGAAAACAATTTTGAAAAAATATTTTTTTTTTTAAATTTTGAAAAATAAATTTGGATTTTTTTTTCTTTTTTTGTTTACCTATACATATTTAACATTTTTATTTTAAAGTATAATTTGGTGAAGGGTATATAAGATTCGGCACTGCCGAATATAGCTCTCTTACTTGTTTTTAATATATTTTTATCAATTTCAACTTTAAACCAACATCACTTTTGCGCGCAATACGTATTGTCGTAATATAAAAATTTTGGAAAAATATGTTGGGTCAAATTCTTCAACATTTTTGAATTTTCCTCATGAACATATCAATTGAAAACCTGCAAAGGGAGACTTGTTGGTTTTCAGATTATAGAACCTTTTGAATTTCTTTAATGAAATAACGTTGAAACCTAATAAAAGGCACCCACCTTAAAATAACATAACCGTACTATTTGAAAATAGCAAAAAATAATTTAAATATACATAGACTTTTACATTAAAATAGTAGTAAGTCATTTACAAAAATTCCATTTGAATCATCATACATAGTTCTCAACAATTCTCTGCCTAGCATTATTATGTAGTAACCAAAAAACCGTTATAATCATTTTATATTATTTCAATGCATGAATGTGAATGTTGTGCTCATTACATATGCAACTCACTAACGAAAACATAAAATCCCCCCCCCCATTACCTCCCCCACAACAAACACAAAATCATTTGTATTTCATGACAAATACACCTACAATATGTATATGTTGTATATGAGAAAGGAAGTGTAGTAAAATATTGAAAAAGCACGACATATCAACAACAAAAAAAAGAGAGAAGCTTTATTTCATTAATAAGAGTTCATGTTCATGGCAAATTCTGCCTTGACATTCACTTCACTTCCATTCACACATGTTTTATGTTATGCCTGCTCTAGCAATGATGAATTCATGGTCACCCTGTGTAGAGAACTCATTATTACTCTCTTAAATTTGTACTCTTAGTTGCTTTCTTATACAAAACAACTCTCTTTGTTTACATGTTTTGTATCGCGCTTGAGTAGGTCGGTCATTGAACTAATGAAACAACAAACATTACAATAACAACATGAAGACTTGTTTTCCTCCACACAACCACCACGTTCGTACGCTACTATCGAACAGGGATTACATGCAACATATTCAACCATAACATTTCATACCGCCACCAATCAACCTACCAACCAAACCTGCATTCATCACAGCAGAGTTTTTTTTTTGTTTTTATACCTGTTGTTTTTGTTTATTTCTTATGTGTTTTGTTATTTTGAGGAGGCTTGACTGGAATGAGTATGTGTGTTGAGTGTTGTGTGTGCGTGCGTGTGTGTGTTAACTTAAAAAAAGAGCAGTTTTGTTAAATCAGAGCATAAATTTAAACCTCTGTTAAGTTCAAGCTTACATTTCAAAGCTTCAATGCCAGTTTACTGTTAAATTGTAAACGAGCGACATTGACCAACATGATTATGATGCTCTCCCTCTCTCTTTAACATAATCATGCATTATTGTGGCCATTATCACTCTGGTCACTTGTTTTTTTTTTTTTTTTCAGTTTAGCTTCTTTTGAAATGGGGTAACGAAGCGAAGAATTTTATTTTAACATTGCGGAAATGCACTTGTTTTTGTTTGAATTGTGTGTGTTTTTGATGACTGCCTGAAATGTTTATAAATATTCATGCAGTCTTTTTTTGTTGTAGTTGTTGTTGTTGTTTATACAAGTTTTGCCCTGATGGTGGTTGCTGTTTGCAAGTGTGGGTTTAAAATATTATTAAATAAGAGTCGCCCTATTCAATGTCATTATGATATTGGGTGACATAATTGGTTTTATTTAATTTTATTTCTTTCTTTTCTTTCATTCTTCTTTTTTATAGCTGCTTTTAAGATGAGTGTATGAATTAATTCAGACATTCATTCAATGCTGCTTTCTTATTATCATGATCATATTAATAAAGAACAAAACAAAAAAAAAGGTGTTGAAAAAGTAGCAATATTTTGTTTATAGTTTGATTTGAAATAAGAGGTCATTGAACGTTATTTTGTGCACGTTGCTTTGCCAGAATTGTGTGCATGGGGAGAGTGTGTGAGAGAGTGTGGTGTGAAAATGAGTTTTGCTTGATTGCTAGGTAACTTGATATGTAGTTTGATGACAACTCATAGCGGTATTTAGTTTTGTTTTTTGAGCATTTTTTTAAAGTAATAAAAGATCAGTTTTGCTGTCTGAATCTTTTGTTTAAGCAAGATCCAATACTCCAACAAAACACAGTTGAATTCATTCTTGTTTTTCAAATATATGAACCATTCAAATGACTACAATATTTATAAATAACCAGCAAATAATTTGAATGTTTCTTTTTTGGGTATTACGTATTATTTTTGTGTGGATTTGAAACTAAAACTTAAAGAAATATAGCCATTGTTAAGTCATTGACCTCATGAGTATAAGACACATGTTCAGTTGAAAAAAAAGGGGGAAAGAATAAGAGTAAGAGTGATTGGTTTTTTATGACCAACCTAAAGGAAAATATACAGGTATGAAGGCTGCTACGTATGTATGTATGTATGCAAGCATTTACAAGTGTGTGTTTTGATACACAAGATCATAATGAAGATGTTTCAAGATCTGTTAAAAAAAAAAACAAAAGGAATATTTTATTTTAAGAGAGAGAAAACAAAATCAAGTTAAGGCCCTTTTCACGCCTGGTGATTCTTTTCTGTTCTAACAAAATCTTACAAATAACCAACATGATGATAATGAAGTTGTTTGTAGCTGACACAGGAGCTGAACTGGTTTCATTTCTTATAGCCAACTCTATCTCAACATCACTACTTTTTTTTTATAAACGTAAATGTAAACTGATTTTCCCTGGCTCTAGTCAAACACACGTGTTGTAAAGTAAGATTCACTTTTTCTTCTTACTTGCTCTTCTGCAGTTTAAGCTCTGCTGATGTCACTTTTAATGCAGCTTAAGGTTTATTGGCTTTTCCTATATGTAGTAAGTATAAGTATGTTCATAGTTTTCTTGTTGTTTTGAGGCAGGAAGAAAGAGTTCTTTAACATCTCTTTAGAAAAATCTTGGCTCAAATGTGTTTTTCAAATGAAAATGAAACCAAAGAAGAACAAAGATTCTAAAGCTTAAACACTGTACCTGGTGGTTAACTTTTACAAGAAGTCATCATCCTCATCATCATCATGCTAGTTTTTTTTTTGTTAAGTTAATAATGATGGAGATCATTATTTTGTTTTTTTGTTGTTTTTTGTTTTTAATGATGTTTATTATGGGTTAAAGAACTTTTCTTGGTGTGGTAGATAAATACTAGATAGTTGGTTCGTTTTGCTTTCCTCCATTTGAGTTGGTTGGCTGGGTTTACTGCTGGGTTTTTTCTTCTATCTTTTCTTACTTAAGAGGTTAATGTACTTGAGAGGAAAAGTGAATGAACGAACTTTTCTTAGATTGTGTCTAATAAATTGAAAGTTAAAGACCTTGCCGTTTAGGAAGGAAATCGTGTTTGGGTGAAAAAACAAAAAAGAAAAACCGGGTTTGAATAACATGAGGCGCGCTTTTAAATCATTGTTAGTTCCAAAAAAGGTAATTAAGTAAGATAGCTTGAATTGATGTTTAGTTTTTCAGGGTACAAGACTTTTATTCTTTATTAAATAAAAGACATTTGAAAGGAATAGCATACAGAAGTTTACATTAAAGTGATAACATATGGGATTTTTTACTAATTTTCAAGATTTTTTTTAGTTTATTGATTTTTTCCTGATTTATATCAAGCAGATATGACAACCATTGTGTAAGATTTAAAGTTTATTTTATAAAAAAAATTTGATAAATTTAGAATTTTTTTAAGAAAATCGGAAAAATTTGGATCTTGTTGTACTTTATGGGGAAATCTATTGACAAGCTTTTATGCCAATTTCAAAGAGCTTTCATATGATACCCAATAACTTTATTGTTTCTTTGGAAGAAATGTGAAAACCTGTTAAAAAACTAAAACAACTTTTTATTATTTGATGTCATAAAAAATAGGTATTTCAAATATATCATGTAAACCTGAGAATCTATAGAGAAACAATATATAAGACAATTATAGAGGAGGACCTAAGCTTTAAGAAAATGTATTATTTACCCACAACCTTCCAATATAGCAAGCTGTACAAAGACACAAAGTACACCACCACCAACAATTTTTAAAGGTTTTCTTTATATATGTTAGTGTAAATCAGTTTTCCAAAGCTTCCATGTAACCTAGGGACTTAAACGTAGTATTAATATATCAATTATATATATAAGTAGTTTGGTATTGAAAATCATCAAAATCGGTTTATAAATGGCTGAGATATAAGCAAAAAATTAGAACTTGCTCAATAGGTTTGCCATACATTTTACTACATGTGTTTAGAGGCAATATGTATATCAAATTAAAGGTAATTTCAAGGTCTTTCCAGCTATTTAGGCCATAACATAGAAATTTGTATCAGAAATGGTTCAATTTCGGGATAAAAAGTTTTTGAACTCAAAATTTTCTAATAAAAATAAAATATTTTTTAAAATTTTTTTTTTTTTCGATTTTGATAAATGAAATGAAATACATTTATGTAAGCAATGAATTATCATAAAACAAAACTTCCCGCCTGTTTAAAAACTGATGTTAAGAAAAGATTTTGTAAATATAACAAAAATTTGTTGAAAGATTATGTTTAAAGCTTAACATTTTTTAAATATAAAAAGTATTTCTAAAATTGTGTTATATTAAAGTATTAAAATATATAAAATCTTGGCTTTATATATAACTGTTCAGAAAATAGAGCCAGTGAAATTAAAGTAAAATTTTAAAAATATTTTGTTAATAAAAGTCTGCTTCAATATGTTGCCATACTTAAATATTAATATTATTTATACATAAATGAAAACTAGACTCAATTACCTTTCTGTTGATATATAACATATATAACTATCTTTACCCACAACTGAAATAAATGCATATTAATGACATGCTAATGTTCATAAATATCAGAAGATTAAACTTTAATTTCTTTAGCAACAACATTTTCAATTATTATTATTATTTTTTTAAAAGCTAACATTTATTTTATTGTTCTATAATAAAAAACTCTTAAAAAAGCTTTTTTTTACTTTTAAAATCTTCCAAAAAGTAGTTACTCACTTCAACAAATAGAGCCGCTAAGGGTGCGAAATATTTACAAAGAGTTTTTTTGTATTGTTTTGCTGTTTTATAAAAATTGTTTATATTTTTTTTGTTGTATTTGTTGTTGTTTGAAAAACCGACATGAGAACAAAAAAGTCATTTAAAGTCAAAGTCAAGGTTTTCAAAAGTTGTTTTAGCTTTACGTTTTTATACAATAAAAAAAAAAATAAAATAAACGTAATTTGCACAAAATACAACAGCGAACGAAAAAAAAAACAGAACCTGTTTTCTAAGCAGTTTTTCTAAATTAGTATAAATAAAAATAAAAATTATAAACAAATAATAAACAAGCAAATAATGATGATGGTGGCTATGATGATAATGATGATGATGTGTTAGTGGTGGTGTAACCCCTGATCTTGACTTGTATAAATATTCTATATAAAAATTTCTAGTCATCTATCATTAATTTCAATAATAAAAAAAGAGAAAGAAAAAATTTAAGAATTTATAGGAATAAATTTGTTAAACAAAAAACTAATTAATCATTTTTAAAGCTTATGTAATAACAAGAAATACTTAAATTATATAGTTACGTTCATTCTTTTTCGGGGAGTCAACTTGTTAACCCTAAAGTTTGTTGGTAAACTCTTTTGTTTTTATGCTTCTTAAACTCCCTGTTAAAGTGTGTTACTCAACTCTTTCGTTTTGGTCTTTGATAAAGTGTTAATTAACTAACTTACCATTGTTACTAGTGTTGCTTTTAATCCATAATTGTAATCCATTTAATCCATTAATTGTTTTGGCTTGCTTGTTGTAATCCAATTTTATTTTGGCTGATTTATATTTAAAGATATATTTATTTTATTATAAATATTTTATATCACTTAAATGCAAAACACTTTTCTTTCTTTCTTTTTTTAATTATATTAATTTTTTTAACTTTTTTCCATAAATATTTTCTTTATAATTACAATTTCTTAATAATTAAAATACAGTCTTTTATTATTCTTTAATTTTTTTTAAATATTTCTTATAAATGTCTTGCTTTTTCAAATCTATATTTTTTCTTTTCTTATTTTGCTAACAAATATGTATGTTCTATTTTCTTTTCTATATTTTTTCAAACATTAAAAACATTACACACTTTATATCAATAGCAAGTCTTAGTTTAGAGCTTAGTACTTGGGTATGTAAACTTTCTTTCTGTGGTTGGTTGTTTTTTTTTTTTTCTTTTAGATTTTTTTTGATCGTGTGTGTTTGAAATTTTGTTTTAGAATTTTTATTTACGCTACCGTGTCTCGATCGCGTTGTTGCTTACGGAAAACTGATTCACGGATGAGTCGTATCGCAACTTCAATGTCGAGCCGTGTGAGACTTCTGAAAGTGGCAGCAGCAGCAGCAGCACAGTAACAGCAAATATAACAACAGCTCAAATAATATTAATATAATATGGTTAGACTTTTTCTTACCTACACGCAATACAACAAAACACACATACTCTCAAACACAGTCATTCAGAAAAACACAAATGTTCCTCTTCTTCTGCCTTTTCTTCTTCGTTTTCACTGCTGCTAAATTGCTGTACGGGGAGAAAGAGTCATTGAGGCCTCAGGTGTTCTAAACAAAAACAACACACACTAAAAACAAAAAAACTCACTTAATGTTCTGCGCTCACCTTTACTGCTTTTCTCTGCTCACTTGTTAGTATGTTGTTGTTATAACTGTGTTGGTGTTAAAGTTCTTGTCTTAGAATCCAGAGAGAAAATGAGAGCGAGAGTTTTGTTTATCAAGAAAATACCTTTTCTTTTTCTAATGCTAAATTATTTCAGTATTGTTATTTGAAAAGCAAACTTCTTTCTTGTAATAGCGCTCACTTCCCTTTAGAACAGCCTTAAAACTACACTCTCTCTTTTTCTACTTCTCATATGATAACACTCTTTTTTTTTTAAGCCCCCCTTACACACTCACAGTCTAACAGACAGACAGACACATACTCACTTGTTACTTGTTTCAAACACTGATTGTGTAACTAACGTTCTAAGCCCACATTTTTCCTTCATTCGGAACGAAGACTTTGTGAAATTCTTCACAGCAATAACTATGAACTTGTAAAGAATGCTTTCCTTTTATTTTTAGAAACAATAAAGTACAAATTGTTACTGTAGGTTCTAGTTGAAGGCAAAAGTTTCCAGCGAATTAAATTGTAGTTATTACTTTATAATACTGTTTATATTATGCTGTTCTTTACAACTTAAAAAAATATCAATGCCCAGCTAAATAAGATCACTGATTCTTAGTTAAATACTAGGAAACAACTTCATATTTAAGTACTAGTGAAATAATTTGTAATCAGATTTAAAACAAACAAATTATAAATACTTAAAATGAACATCAAATCGTAATTCTTTTAATCCATGCTTTAACAATCCTGTGTTAAATTCATTGCTTTTAAGAAATGCAAACAAACATTCATTAAGAATTATATACTTTCAAATAGTTAATGAGTCTTTTCTTAAAAGTCATATCCGATAAAAGGAATAAATCAAGATCCCAGTAACAGTTTATGAATATCACAATATTTTTCTGTTAATATTCATATTTTCAGTATTACCGGCCTTTGGCCTGGCAAAGGGGCTTAAAACTGTGGGGTGTATCGAACACCGGCTTCGCTAAAACAATTTTTTCTGTATATACAAATTTTCTGGAGTACTGTGATATAAATTCAAAACGGAATTTATGGTTGACAATATTAATAGAGTACCATATTAAATATCATATAAAAGCTATTTTGAAGCACTATTCATTCAATGATACCCATAGTAATGATACCCATAGTGAGATACGTTGAATTTAAATTCCTATAACTCCTAAACTATGAGAGAGCTTGCAAAAATGTTAACGATTTTGTGCTTATAATTATGAAAGCTATCAACACGAAAAAAATTATTAAAATGCAAGCTGTTTCGACGATCTTGATCTATGCCCCCATTCGATTTGACTACGATTGACCTTTCATATAAGGTTGATATAAGCCCGTAAAATATTTTCTGATGTTAAATTAACATTCTAGAAAACTTAAAGTTACCAACGAGGTATTGTGAGAGTAAACTGTCCTCTAATAATCTTGTAAAAGAACTAAAAATTCTGGAATCCCTTAATGTAAATCCAAATTGGGAACAAATTGGGAAATATTAGATGGAGACATTTCGGTCATAGAGAAACATAGAGCTGAAATAGAAAAAAACTAAAAAATACTTAAAACTATCACACATACGAGTGTTGTTTATGTTTTCACATAGTTTTTTTTACTAATACATTCTCAACACTTATGTTTTTGACAACTGAGTTAGGTCTATGGTTTCAGTTTAAGAGCAAAATCTACAACTGTAAGTAACTAGTAGGTTATTCAATTAATCGGGATTCTGGTTTAATCGATTAATCGAGCAAATAATTAATCTGGGTTTAGATTTAATCGGTTACTTTTAAATTATTCGATTAACCGAATAATTTTTATTTTAATTTTAAATTGAAAATAAATCTTGACTTGGAAAAAACTCTCTCACTGATTGTAGATGTTGAAGATATCGAAAGTAAAAGACTCGTTTCAGTAATGTCTTCAGATTCGTCTATTATTATGTCTTCCTCCTAGGGCAAAGTTCATCATGAAACATTCTAGAAAAAATGTCATTTCCAAATTCCTTAGTTTCAGTTGTTGAGCTATACTTCAAAAAACGATTGCTAGAAGGGAATGTTCATGAGTTAAGAAATAAAATTTGTGTGTTTAAAACTATATTTTTATATATTAATTACAATAAAAAAAGAAATTTCGGTTAATCGAATCAAATTAATCGGTTTATTTGTTATTTGAAAATCGGCAATTTTAAATTATTCGAACAGTTAACCGACCAAAATTAATCGGTTAACCGATTAACGGTTAATCGATTGAATACCCTAGTAACTAGCAATACATTTTCTTATATTGCAGATGTCTCAAATTATATTTTAGAGGCACATCAAATTTGAAAAAAAACTTATACTTGTACATATTAAGTTAAATAAAACATAAACCGTGAAACATTTGAAACATTGTACAAATTCATTAAACATTAAACTATTGGCATACAGTAGTGGATACATTTAATTAAAATTGTTTGAAATTTGACATGGTGTCGTTGAATGTTTTCACCGGGCCTTTTCCAACAATATTGTATTCAATCAGACTGGAAACGATTAATTTTTGTTTCATCCGACCAGTTTTTATGTGTTTTGCAAAAATTAATCCGAGCCTTCACATTTTGTCCGACAGTGCAGGTTTCTTTTTTTTCACAGCAGACACAAATCCAATTCTGTGCAAGGCTCTTCTTACTGTACGGTCACTTACCAATTTACCCAGAGCTTCGGCAGCCATTTTTGGTGTTCTGACGTTTCTAGTTATCAAATTTCGTTCCACTAAACAGCATCTCCGTCAGTGAGCAGCCCTACCTCCTTTTTAGCAGCCACAACCACATATCGCCGTTTTCTTACAAGGCTGACAGATCGATGGCACACGTTTAGCTTTTTTGCAATACTACGGCATGAGTCACCTTTTTCGCTTAGCCTTACAATTTCATCTTCAAGGTTTTTTGATATTCTTCTCATTTCTTTGCGTCCTCGGAAATTTTGTTCAAATATGTGTTCGCCTTTTGACTTGTTACTCTTTAATGAAACAAAAATACGGTTCTTCCTATATATTTTATATTAAACACTCAATTCAAAGTAAACTAAATTCCAGTCTAACGGAGAGTGTCAAAACTGGATAAATGCGGTTATGATCCACATATATATTTTTTATATGTTTCTTGAACGAAATCATTTATTTTTTTTACTTATATATAGTGAAGATAGTACAAGATATACAATGGAAAAATTTTACTTCGATACCACAAATTGATCAAAAGTTATTAATACAGTTTGAAAAATATTCAATTATGTATCCACTTTAGTCCACTACTGTACATATTACTCGGTATTTATAAATGGGATACCTTTCCTCTGTTCTTTAATTCTTTTTTTACAAGAACCCAATATCTTTCCATAGGCCGAAGTTCTTGACAGTTGGGTGGATTTGCCTCCCGTGTTACTAAAATGACATTATTGTTTGAATTCCACTCAAGGGCCGTTTTTCCATAGTAGCATAATGCCAAATCGGGGCAGAAATATGAAGGCACTATATATTTCTGTGTTTATCCTGACTGATGTGACAAACGATTGGTTTCTTTTGCCACAACTGCAAATGATTTGCCACACAAGAAACTTCTTGGGGAATTTTGTTTGTTTTTTTTTGTCCGGCATTGTTCTTGAACATTATCTTGTCCATCAGCCACATAAAAATCTTAACACGGAAGTTGTGAATTTTTTCTTCCTGATCCAAGTTTTTTTTCATGTCTTCCTTAAACTGTTTAATGGCTTTTGAAACAGTGGGATTATGAACTTTCAGATCTTTTGCTGTTTTTTTTTTTTTTTTGAAAATCCATATTAGATTTTTTTGAAAAGTTTTAGATATTTTCTACGTACTTTTTTTCGGTGACCATTTTGAAATAACTAACAGTTGAAAATTAATGATTTAGAAAAGATAATATCTGACATATTTTTAGAAATTGAAATTTTGTATGGCACAGGGAATATAAGTACCAAACATTATCAAATTCAGAAGGGTAAAGGTTTAAAAATTATTCTATTCGTCTCAACTATGAAAGAATATCGTTCTATTTATAATCATGATCACATACACTCATTAACATGGTCATGTGGTTACAACCATAATATGGTCATTATGCTTACCGATAAACAACTAATTATAACCAGGGATTATATTACTTATATTTAAGCTGATTTCTAATATGATATTTTATAAACATAATCACAACAACAATTTGTATAAACTATCATAATATATTAGGAGATTCTGACAATATGATTTAATAGCAGACCATTTGAAACCCCTAAATATATTTTGACAGCTGTCATAAAATCCAATCATAATATGACGCTGTTCGATTATTGTCATTAGAACTATGTTTTTTCTATGCGTGGGTCAAAATTGAAAAACAATTTCTGGAGTCAATTCGGCGCCAATGACCTTAAATAATACATATTTCAAATCTAATATAAATTCTAAATTAAATGAAATTATTTTCTGTTTGTGTACTTTTTGAAACAATGTTCAATTGAAATATTTGCTAAATATAAGAAAAATTTTGTTTGCATTAATTTTGTTCACACTAGATTTTTAAAAGAAAGTTTCATCAAAATAAGAAATACTTTGTTTGGTTACAATAATACTAACCTCATTTACAGTGGACATCACTACTAGCATCAATCAATTATTACAGTACAAATTCAAGACAATTTATTAACTACATAATACCTCATAGATATTATTCACCCTCTGTCGCAATTTCAGTTTCACTATCAATATAATTCCACATTTATTTGAATCAAACTGTTGCTTATATTTATATATTTTTGAAATTTAAATTAGTTCAGGGAGCTCTTGATTCATGCAGTTTTATAAGAAGATACATTTTTTTATTTATGGAATGTTTGCCTAATCAGAGTTCATTTTTTAAATGCTATTATTCAACATGTTATTTGGTTTGTATGTTAGTTTAGGTCAACATTTTTAACTTAATATTGAACCAGTTATTGTAGTTTGAATAGGCTGAAATTTGGCAGTATTTATTATATTCGAAAATTCGAAATCAAATTCGAAAATTCGATATTATGTTCGAAAATTCGATATTATGTTCGAACAAGTTTTAAAACTGCTAAAATAATCTCTAGATCAGGGGCATAACCTAATGACAGTACAATATCATGTTCGAAAATTTGAATTTAAGTTCGAAAATTCGTATGTTCGAAAAATGTTTAAAGCTTTTAAAAATTCTCTACATGAAGAAGATTCATAGAAAAATACTGAGAATGGTATATATAAGTTTTTCATTCCTTTTGTAATTTCTACATTTTTCATTTGCGCCCCACATAGTATATATATTCTGGATCGTTATAGATAGCGAAGTCGATATAGCCAAGTCTATCTGTTCGTCTGCATGTCGAAATCAACTTTCCCTACTTACAAATAACTTACTTGATTCATACATCAGTATGAATCAAGTATCGACACAATCGGCCTATAAATGGCTAAGATATAGGGAAAAAACCAGGACAGCCTAGATTTTTTACCTAGTTTTGATCTATATCTGGATTACTAAGTCATTAATATAGACAATATGGATATCCAAAGACCTTTGCAACGGTGTATGTAAGTACAAAGTAAGTCGGACCTACAATTGGTCAAAATCGGGAAAAATATTTTTTTTTCACAAATAAATAAAAAAAAAATTTTTTAAAATTAAAAAAAAAAATTGCTATCAATTTTTTTTCGCAAATAAATTAAAAAAATTAAATTTTGTTCACCTAAAAATATTTAAACATTTTATTTTAAAGTATAATTTTGTGAAAGGTATATAAGATTCGGCATAGCCGAATATAGCTCTGTTACTTGTTGCCAATTTCAAACTAAAAAAAATTTTGAAAAAAAAATTCTAAATATTATAAGAATATATGATTTTTAAAATATTTTCGAAAATTCGAATTTAAATTCAAAAGAAGAAATTAAATAATAATTAAAAAAAAAATAATAAAAAAACTTTTATTTAAGTCCTCTAAAAAGAGAACATAAACTTTCATATACAATAAATCAAACAATTTATTACATTATACAATATGTATGTTATAAAAGCTCCTCGCGACATGTCCAACATCAGGAAAATATAGCAGCAAACATTTATGTATATTATATAATTTTTATAATGTAATACATAACATGTCGCTGTCTTTCCATTAGAAATTCCAAATATTGAAAAATTTGACCTTTGACCTTCACGGTTTAAGGTTTAACGTTTTCCAAAATTCGCCAAAATATGGCCAAATAATTAGTTTTTCTCGAAAATTGCAAAATTTAAATCCCAGGAACGGAAAAACTATAGGAGATATTTTCATAATTTTTTCATACTTTTATTCCCTATGATATTCTCAATAAATCCCAATGAGATGATAAAAAAATTCTGAATTTTGTTTAACAAAATGTTTAAAAATTTGAAAATGGAGTTTTGAAAATGCCGTTAAAAAATTCAATTTTTTTGGTCATACCTGCGAATAGCTTAACGGTATCCTACGAAGCCAAAAACTCATATGCAAGTAAATATGGATATATTTCAAGTAAAAATAAGCTTTTATTTTAATATTTCTTAAAATATGTTAATTTTGTTCCAACATTTCTTGTTCTAGTGGCCTAAGACACGTTAATGGCCTGGGAAATTTTTAATAACTTTAACATTTTTTAACCAATTTCTGTTTTTTATGTCTCATTAGAACAAACATTACGTACACATTTTTATTCTTTTAGATTAAAGTGCAAAAGTATTTTTTTAATGGCAAAATTTTTACAAAAACTGAAAAAAATTGCATTTTTCCCTTGGAAATGCATCTCAAAACTTCAAAGGGCTCAAAACTTTTTTTACCAATATTCATTAAACTGGGAGGTGACACTGCCAAAAATCCAAATTTTGTTTATTAAGGGCCATCCTAGAAGTACATATCGCTCATTTGCTGCAACAACGACATAACTCAAAATCCGTGTTTTTTGAACTGGGTAATAGAAAACAAGCGCCGTTCTATAGTCATCCATATAGTTGTATCAGTTTTCAAAAAAATCAATTATTTTTATTATTTTGAGAGTGTTTTTTTGTTGAACATCAAAATTAAAATTCATGTTTTTTCGTATATTTAACAAGTAAAAATTTGGGTCAAATACAGATTAGAAAGATATTAATATCTACTATTTAAATCAGGTTTTATTTCAGAAATCGCATGATTTGTTGAAAATTTATTTACGAAATAGTAAAATGTCATAAAACATTCAAATCCATTTTTCTCGAAACGACTTTTTTTGAGTTATGACGTTGTTGCAGCAAATGAGCTATATGATGTTTGATTTATATGAAAATTCATTTTTTTCTTTTTAAAACATTTAAATAAAAGTTATCATTTAATTTTGTATTTATTTTAAATAGAATTTAGTCTTTGAAGTGTACTTTTCATTACATTAAATTTGAAATATTAATCAAATTGACAGATAATAATTGAGAAATTTTGAGTAGCTTTTTAAAACAGAATTAGGCAACAATTCTCAATAACCATCTTAATATTATTTCCCACTAAAGATTCTAATTGCTCAATACATACCTTAAAAGTTCTGTGAAAAGTAGAGAAAGAATTACAGAAAAAAACAACAAAACAGATCGCAAAGAGTGTGAATTTACAATTTCGTACTTTTCTGATGTTTCTGATTGGTTTGTATCTGTCTATTTAGCTGAATGTTTGCAAAAACATTACAAAAAAAAAAAAAAAACACAAAACAAAACTAAAAAAATACATTTATTTTTATACAACGACAATTTATTGCAATTGCAATAAATTGCACTCTTCTAGCTTTGTCTGCTCAAACTATTATTTTGTTGTTGTTGTTGTTTTTCTATAAGCATCACATAGCGATCGCATGGCAATGATCTTGACAATGATCATGGTAACAAATGAGTTTTAAATCTAACAATATAAAACAAAAGTTCTCCAATGCTCTCTTTTTATTTTCAAGAAAAATGAGCATGAAACTAGAATAAAACTAAATGAATTTGAAAAGAGCAAAACAATTAGAATAGTCATGATTGTAATTGTAAAAAGCAATTGTTTCGTTATTTTTGCTATAATTATAAAATAGTTGATAAAAAGAAAAATAGTTAATTGTGGCCAGTACAAAAGTGTGCAAGTGTCGTTGTTGTTGTTGCTATTAAAAACTTTGAATTGAATGTGTAGCAGAAAACAAAATGTTGACTCTCTATTTGTTTGAATTTGATTTTGATATTGAAATTCCCATTTTTAATACTTTACTCGAGCTATTCTTGAGAGAAAGGTGTTTTTTGTTGTTATAATTTATTTCATCTACAATCACGATTACACTAACACATGCAGCAGCAGCAGCAATAACAGCAACAACAACATCATCATCATCATAATTAGTTAAAGAAACATCATCATCGTCGGTCATTGCTCTTCTCTACTTTTGCTTTTGCCTCTAGAATCATTAAATAAACAATGAAAAATATTTAATAATAAATAAAAATACTTACTATTTAGTATACCCGCCTATAGATAAATACAAATATACAATAACAAAACTATTAATATTATTTATTTATTTATTTATCTATTGAACTTTTAATTCCCTTTTTATTCCCCTTTGGAAGATTTTGAAATGAATGGCAAATATGGGATTAGAATTTTTTCAACTTTATTTTTTCTTCTTTTGCTGCTTGATAAATAGCTTATAATTTATAATTATCAATTCTTAACTTGGGATAAAAGTAATCACCAAAATATAATAAAATAGCTAAAAGAAAGATGGTATTTAAAGCAATTTTTGGGAATTTACATGTTGTTTTTGCTATTTTTTATTATAATTATGGCCATAATGACCACAGTTTTTGTTCTTTGCCGTCATGGTTATTAGAATAAAAAGTTTTTTAACCTTGAACTTTAGCAAAATGTACACGAAAAATATAATATAATTAAAAGGAGTGATATCATGATTAAAAACAAATTGTATACTTTTTCCTTCTTTTTTGTTGCCTTTATTACTTTTTCTATTGTTTTCGAGTATTACACAACAGATATTGAGTTTTTTTTTTCTCTTTCATTTAATTTATACAAAATATAATTCTTTGATTTATGTTTTAATAATAGGTGCGAGCATATAATTCGTTTAAAATTGCTTATTTTTCTCCTTTAATATGGGTAATTCCAAAAATTTTAGCAAAAACTCCACTTAAAATTTTTAATTGTTTGGCTAATGGCTACTTTCATATTGCTTATTAGTTACCAGATTGTCATTGCTTAAAATTTATGATTTTTAAACCTAGTGATTTAAATTTTTTTTGTGTTAAACAAATTTCCAGTTTTTGTTTATATATATAAGTGTTATTTTGTTTGAGGGTCCTTGGTGAATCAACCCGGGATATAGTGATTCGCCTATACAAAGAGGTCAAAATTCACTTTATAAATAATTTGTTATAAATGCGTTCCAAAATAAGGTTTTGTTTCAGAAAACATTGATTTTTGGAGAAACACAGTCTTCATACGTTTGAAATTTATGTAATTTTCATTTTTTATCAAACGTTATTCTCAAAGGTATGGATTTGAATTCGATTTGGGATAGATTTGAGAAAAAACTTTATTTTCAAACTAAAACAGAGTTTTAAATTTCAAATATTATTTAAATTTGAGGTAGGTTTGAAAAAAAAAACTGGCTTTTCAATTTGATATCAAATGCTTTTCAAACTTATGTTTGGAATAAAAAACCATAATATGTTTTAAAAAAATAACAAAAAAATTTGTTGCTCCTCTATGTTTAATTTTACTAAATATACATTGTTACTGTACTTCTGTGTCAATTAATAAATCTGCACGGAAACTTGGAAAAAACTCACGAGTGTTGTTGTTGTTTTCAAATAGTTTTTTTTACTAATAAATTCTCACTACTTAGGGTTTTGACAACTGAGTTAGGTCTTTGACAGGACAGTATACGCTCTATGTATATTTCTCTATGAATCTGTATTCATATTTTTCAATACATTTCAAAATTATTTTTATTCACTAGTAAGAGCTATATTCGGCTGTGACGATTCTTATAATGATATGTCAAAGAAAACATTTTCTAATAAAAAGTATTTGATTTTATGAATTGTTTTCTCTTAAAACATAATTATTGCGAATTTATAACAAGCCATGTTCCAGTGAGGATGGTGAGAGTAAAACAGAAACGCGATTGGATGGAGAGCAGAGACGTATGCGTTGCTAAAGAAAATATAAATTTTTCATACAAGGCTTATTTAGAGTCTAGGTGAAGTCTGTTATAAGATGCGTTAGCAACAAGCATTGCCGAAATTTATTTTTAGCTGGGGACTCTTCTGCAATCTGGAAGGAGTTATGAAGGGTGGGAGTAGCTGAAAGTGTATGTTATATCGATTTTGAAGAATTTAACGAATTTTTTATCTTGCCTCCTATCTCAAACTCTCCTCCCATTACATATTCCCAACATGGGTATAATTCATATAATGGGTTTTCATTTCGGAATAATGATGAGGATGAGGTGTGGAATGTCTTAATGAGTATTAAATCGAAAAACTAGCCTCTATAATTAGCCTTGACTTTAGTAGAGCGTTTGAATCTATTTTTCACAGGTTTTACTTAATAAATTATTTTCGATATATGGGTTTTCGACCTCAGCATGTCGCTTGATTGATACATTAATTAGGTATGTCCAATTTAAGGATTCAATTTCATCTACCAAAAGTTTATTTCAGGGTATCCCACAGGGATCTATATTGGGTCCACTTTTATTTTTGTTGTATATCAACGATATTTTAAATACTTTATTTCCCTTGAGAGGTTTTTTTCTGTTTATGAGCTAAATCGAATGATTAATAGTTGTTAATAGCTGACTATTGACTCCTGGTGCAATGAGAATTCTATAATTTTAAATCTTTCTAAATCTAAAACTATGCTTTTTGGCGTTGAAGGTATGATGAGACCTGCAATTTCAGTAAATAGCGCACATAATAACATAGTTTCAAGTATTAAGGTTTTAGGAATTCATGTTGATGAAGGCATTATGTTTTCCTAACATATTAAATTCTTAAAATCGAGAACTATATTTGTATTGAGAATTTATAACACATGCAACTTGGGAGAATTAGAAAACAAATTGGTCATTTACTTCTTATGCCACTTTTGATATATGGGTTGGAGATATTTTCTAGAACTAGTGCTACTAATTTGTTAAGATTGAGAAGAATGTGTTTTAATAGGATCATTCGATACGTCTACCGACTGCGTGCAAGAGATCATGTTTCGAAATATTCTTTGACTTCTTGGGTTGTAAGGACTGAGACCGAAAAATTTTTAACATACATATATGTTAATAAAAATTAAACCACTAAACTTACAGTTTTGATTTCTTTTTTTTTTTATTGAAATTATTATTACAATTTACAAAAAAAAAATAAAAAATATTTTTATAGTTCTACTAGTGATGAAATTTCGAACCTTTTCGGAAACCCTTCCATTATGGTTTTTATAGTGATTTCTGTCACTTTGTTCGAATAGGTTGTACATCTCATTTTAAAATCTACCACACTTTTGGACACATTTTTTGTGCTCTTCAATTCTCTTTTAAAAAGAGCCCAATATCTCTCCACTGGCATTAGCTCCAGGCAGTTTGGAGAATTTGCCTCTCTTGGTACAAATACCATATTATTGTTCTTGTACCACTAAGACCTTTATAACCATAGTGACAGTGTGCCAAATCACTCTAAAAATAAGTGGACACACTAAGAAGTCTTATGAATGGAAGCATCCTTTTTTGTAAGCATTCCTTGATGTAAATTTCGGAATTTATAGAGCACTTTGTAACAAATGTTTGGCTTTTTTGCCGCAACTGCATATTGCTTGCCATACCAAGAACTTTTTGGGAAATTTTGTCTGCTTTAGGGTCCTAAACTTTTCTTCAACATTCCCTAGAGCATCAGCAACATCAACATTTTGACCCGGAAGCTGCGAAAAATCTGCCAGCAGGAATATTTTTTTTATAAAATTTTACTTCAATTTCCGTGCTCTTTTTTTTTCCTCTAAATTTTTAGCAGCGTTCCTATCAGGAACTTTTTGAGCCTTGTATGTTTTTGAACCTGCATTAGCTTTAACTTTTCGTACCAAATAGTCCGAGCACTGAGCTAACCGGACTGCTTTCCTACCGGATGTGTTGGGAGCTCTTTTGAAAGTGCTTTCTATTTGTTTGGCTTTAGAAACATCATGTGGACCATTCCTTCTACCTGAACCAGGTTTTCTATCAACGGACAAGTTCTCCCGGTACTGTTGAAAAAAATTGGAAACAGTTTGACGGCAGACCTTTGATTGTTTGGCCAACTTTTTGTAGGACCAAGTTGGGTTTTGTTGAAAATATTTAATAATTTTAGTACGCACTTTTTTCTGGTCTCTCATTTTAATCAGATTAACAACAAATGAACATAATTGACATTAAACATAATAACTGACATGCTTTACAAAGGTAACTTGATAAAAAAGTCAAAAAAATCAAATAATACTTGGGTTAAAAGTTTTAATAAAAAACGTGTGTTAAGAATTTTTCGTTCTCAGTCCTTACTTTTGAGGATTTCGCGTTCTGGAGCAGTGTAGCGTAACATTGTTTATTAACGTGTATTTTGCATGTGTTTGCTACAGAAATGTCAAAACAGAACTGACATTAGGGGCCAATCGAAAAATTTATAGCATTTTCTGATAGGAGGATTACTTTTGCGCCACCTTGTATATTGTCTCAAAATTCAATTTTCCGAATTCTTCTCGAATTTGTTTCCTAATATGTCCCAGGTTTAATACAATTGTTATGTAAAAATCCTTCGTTTTACGTGTAATAAGTTTATGGAATAACTTAATACCGTACAGTTATAGGAATTTTTCAAAATCTAACGGAGTTTTTGTAAAAATGATTATTGGTCTCATGAACGGATTTTAATTTGTCGTTGTTGATAAAGGCATTTATAGACGGCAATACTGAGTATTATGATACTATGTCAAAAACTCAAGTATCATAATACAATTTCATCGTCTAAAGAAAATTTGTATTAAGCTACGTACACACTGTTGTCAGATTTTACAATGTTGTCAGATCTGACAATGTGCTCGCAATGTACTGCCAATTAAATATTATTAGCAAAAGGTAAATTGTCAGTTTAGACGATTGTAAGAAAACCTTACAATTTCATTGTCAATTGTTAAACAATAAATTTATCTGTCAACAAAAATTGTCAGTTCACACGGTTTGTTTATTTTAAATATATATGCACAGTGTTGCCAATAGAAATAATTTATCTGACAATGATGCCATTGTCAGATGCATAAACTTCGCACATATAGCCTAGTACTCTGTTCATATCTGTGAAAAATTATGGTTTTTTCGTGCGAAAAATTTCATATGCAACAAATGATCAGCTGTTGATTTTAATTTCGTGCGAAATAAGTAACGCTTATGTTATTTCGTGTGGAAAAATAAGGTTGCCAGATGTATTTCACATGTTTTCCACAATAAAAACAGAGTACTGCTTTTGCGAAATTATTTCGCATGTATTTCATTCCAAACAATTTTATATGTAGTTTGACAGCAGTTCGCACGAAATTTTGAACAGAGTACTTAGCTTATGACAATAAAAAATTTCTGACAATGATCTTACAATGATCTGGCAATAGCAACGTAAGGTATTTACACGATTGTCAGATGTCTGACAAAAGTATTGTCTTACAATGTACTGACAAATACTTTTTCTGACAACGTTGTAAGACAAACATTTTAAGTTCACACGGTTGTTAGACATTTTCTGAACATTTTTCTGACAATATTGTACAATCTGACATGTACGTACATGTACGTAGCTTTAGATTTTCAAAAAATACGAATGATTTTTTTGATTTACGGTCGGTATTCAAAATTTGTTTAAAACAATTCAAAAACTTTTTTTTTTTTTAATATGTAAATACAAATTAAGCTAACAAAAATGTCAAGAATACAAAATAAAAATAAAGTTTGCAGAAAAATATCAATCAGCAAAGAAATAAAATATTTGTAATACTATCGTGCAAACAATAAATGTTTTTTCGAAACGTTTTCTTGATTTACCGAATGATTTTAAAAATATTTCAAAATTGAAAACTCAGTGTTGCCGTCTATAAAAGCCTTAATCAATTTAGTTAAATAGCTTATTATACCCTTCACCTTCGTGAGAAGGGTATATATAAATTTGTTATTCCGTTTGTAATTTCCACAATATAATTTTCCGACCGTATAAAGTATATATATTCTGGATCCTTATAGATAGCGGAGTCGATTAAGCCATGTCCGTCTGTCTGTCTGTCTGTCTGTCTGTTGAAATCAATTTTCTGAAGGCCCCAGATAAACCAGGACAACCTCGATTTTTTACCTATTTTTTGATCTATATCTGGATTACTAAGTCATTAATATAGACA
This sequence comes from Calliphora vomitoria, assembly GCA_942486065.2. Classification (NCBI taxonomy): domain Eukaryota; kingdom Metazoa; phylum Arthropoda; class Insecta; order Diptera; family Calliphoridae; genus Calliphora; species Calliphora vomitoria. The sequence goes on along the minus strand of OW818031.2, from coordinate 11,073,940 downwards.
ATATGGATATCTAGTAAGTTGGACCTACAATGGGTCAAAATCGGAAAAATTTTAACCAGTTTTTTTTTCACCAAAAGTTTTTTATCGCTAAATATTAAAAAAATTTTTTAAATCAAAAAAAAAATTTTAATTTTAAAAAAATAAAAAAAATTTTACATAAAAAATTTAAAAAAAAAAGTTCGAAAAAAAGTTTTTTCCAAAAAATGAAAAAAAACAACTGGAAAAAAAATAAATTTTGTTTACCTAAAAATATTTAAAATTTTTATTTTGAAGTATAGTTTGGTGAAGGGTATATAAGATTCGGCCCAGACGAATATATCTCTCTTACTTGTTTTTTCCTAAATTTGTTGCTTCATATTCGTGCTTAGTTAAGTAATACCTTATATTTATTATTCATATTTATTATTACCAAAACGCGCACTTTGTAATCTTTTGGTATTTCTTAAGAAAATCATCCAAAATTGTTGAATATACTTTGAAACTTTCAAATTATTTAAACATGTTAGAAAACTATACACTATTTCCTTTCAGATTCTATAAAATATATCTAATATTTAACTTTCCCACATGTCAAATAATTGGTAGAAAATCTAACGGCAAAGGTGTAAATTAAAATTAACATATAAGGTCACGTTTTGTTCACCAATACTTAAGAATTAAATTGTTTAAAAAAACCAAAAGTAACAGATTCCAAGGATTTAGAAAGTTTTGCGATTGCCATAGCCAAAACAACACAGATTTACTGAAATCTTTTCCATCAATTAACGAGATTTATTTAAAATGTATGATTAATATTATTTAATTTGTTTATATATTGTATGTATACATATGTATAATGGTTGTTAAGAATATTTTCAAGCTGAAATCGAAATTCACAATACATAAATACCTCATTCAGCGGAGTATAAATGTAAGTTCCTGTTGGAATTGAATGATTATGGGGGAAATGATAATGAAGTGTGGGTTTGTTGCTAAAATCTTTTGATTTGACGATTCTTAAAAAATACAATAACAATTTATTATATTAAGTTTTGACAGCCTCCTTAACAAAAAAATAAAAAAAGAGAATGAGAATGAGTAAAACAGAAATCAATCAATATAATGAATATAATTCATTTAACAAAACTAAACGAAAAAAAAAACACACAAGTCTTACCGTCCGTCCGTCCTTCCATGCGTCAATCTGTTGCTTATTATTGTTGGGTGTAAAACAGAATTTTGTTGATTTTATTAATTTTCATATTTATTGTTTACATGTTAAATACGTTGCCAGCAATGAATTTGTGTTTTTTTTTTTTTTTTGTATCTTGTAACAAAAACTGTTGAGTGCTGTATGTAAACTTAAGCTTTCGTTCACTTTTCCTCGCATTTGTTCGGGAATAAAAACTACCAAAACTCTTTATTGGTTGCCCAAAACTTCTTTCTGGCTGTTGTTGTTGGCCTGTCAAAAACCCCAAAATCTTCTACATGTATTTTTAAAGAGTGACTGGTACTTTTTTTTCTTACATTTCGTTTCATTTTTCTTTCTTTATGTTTTTTTTTTATTTTATTATACTTTTTTTTTTTGGCCAAGTTCATTGACTTCTTTTAAACGTATTTTTTTTTTCGTTGGTTGCTTGTTTTATTTTGGGTTCTGTTGTTAAATGATTTGCCAGCTCATGTTGGCTGTATATTGTATATTGTATTTGATCGTACACAAGCCATAAGCTTAGCTTTAAAATATGAGTTCGTTTTCATTGCTAAGTTCATTGACCAGAACCGAAAGAAGCGCGATTCATTCTACATACTATTTATATTATTTATTTATTTATATGTACAACAAAGTTGTATAAGAATACCATTAAAGTATTTATGTAGGAATGATATATTATCTATATCGTATATAGCTTAGCCTAGAGAAAGAGTGAGAGAGGATTAATGCTTAGAACTTATAATCCGGGAAGATATTATTACTCTTGCTCTTCATAGTTTAATGTGCTATTTTTATTTGTTATTTGTGCAGATATATTTTGTTGTATTTCAGTTTCATTTTGTAGTTACTTATCACAAAAATCTTACACGCATATGGTAATTCCAGTTCTTTAGATTTCGATCTGTGTTTAGTTTGACCCAATTCTAGTTCTTAGTGATCTTAAGTACCTCCACACTACGTACACACCTTATAAGTATGTGCATGACTTAATTTTTGTTTAATTCTGTTTTTCATTATTGTCATTTCGCATTCATAAATACGATTACACCAACATACTTACGTGTTTCAAGTAGAGTAATGACAGCCAATAGCTAGCAATCAACCAACAGCCAATAACAACAATTGTTTCGTGTCTTCTGGACCTGTCAAGAACTTTCGCACTGCTGTATTAATACCTCACCCCCACTGCTCGACAATTGATATGTACATTTTTTTTTTGGAGAACAATGTACGTAATTGTCATGAATGCCATCACAATCAACGTCATCTCGGTTCACACAGTGGGTCCAATTACAAAAAAAAACAAGGTTAGCTACAGATTCGAAACGGTTAAAAGGTAACGTTTACGTTGCAAAAAATTTAACTATTTTATGCTAAGGACAGAGATCGAAAAATTCTTAACATACATAAATGTTAATAAAAATGAAACCACAAACTTACAGTTTTTATTTATTTTTATTTGATTGAAATTATTATTACAATTTACAAAACCTTTTTCGGAAACCCCTCCATTGTGGTTTTTATAGTGATTTCTGTCACTTTGTTCGAACAGGTTATCCGTCTCCGTTTAAAATCTACCACACTTTTGGACACCTTTTTTGAGCTCTTCAATTCTCTTTTAAAAAGAGCCCAATATCTCTCCACTGGCCTTAGCTCCAGGCAGTTTGGAGAATTTGCCACTTTTGTTACAAATACCACATTATTGTTCTTGTACCACTCAAGACCTTTCTTACCTAGTGACAGGGTACCAAATCACAATAAGAAGTCTTATGAATGGAAGCATCCTTTTTTGTAAACATTCCTTGATATAAATTTCGGTATTTATAGAGTCCTCTGTAACAAATGTTCGACTTCTTTGGCCGCAACTGCTTGCCATGCCAACAACTTTTTTGACTTTAGAAATATCATGTGGATCATTCCTTCTACCTGAACCAGGTTTTCTATCAACGGACAAGATCTCCCGATACTGTTTACTAACATTGGAAAAAGTTTGATAGCAGACCTTTGATTGTTTGGCCAACTTTTTGTAGGACCAAGTTGGGTTTTGTTGAAAATATTTAATATGGATTGTTCCCACTTTGTAAACAAGTTCATGGTTCAGTTATTGTAACAGCCTGGATGTCGCAAAATTTACAAGAGTTCAATTCCCCCTTTTGGTCAGATGGAATAATAGAATATTTCTTCCCAATTAAAAACAATTTTCCTGTTTTAAATAAATATTTTTCTGTTTTTGTCACACAGAGAAAATATTTTTAGATGTGATAACCGATGAATGAATGAATATTTCTATTGTATCTGATAATTTTAAATTTAATGTAAAATGTAATGAGCCACCTTTAATGAACTCGCAATATCTTCAGTAAACTTCTGCCGCCGTTCCATTCCTGAACTTAAAAAACTGCATCAAAGATTATCTTTTCATAGAATGAGTGTAGGCATGATTTGTCCGATTTTGACTTCAGGTGAGATGGTATTGAGTTCTAAGTTCATCCTACTGTGAGTTAATTAATTGAAAGGCAAAGAGCCTGATGTTGTCTCTAATAGGACGGTTAGATTGTCAATTATAACACATTGTTTCGTCTAAGACCTTTTTATGATAATATGCGACTGCGAGGTATTTTAAAATGATGCTATTGTAGAGCCGATTGCTGTATGAAATATGCCGATCATACACGAGTCATCTTTACTGTGATATTTATACTTCATTAACTCCCCAATCATTAAAAAGTGAAGATATTCAAAACCGTATTGTAATTTTGGTCTAAAAAATGTGTAACGGACACAGGGACATTTTTCGGACGTTGCTGCCGCTAGGTGTTACTTGTATTTTTAGGTATCATGCCATTAAATTGTCTGAAGATACTGGTGGAGTGGTATTTCTATTGTATCTGATAAATTCCACTGTGTACTCCCAATGTAAGGAAAGGTATCCATTTTTCGCATCATTAAATATGATAGCATTGAAATCGAAAGCACTATTTCATCAGAACGCAAGTAACAGCCATTGAAGAACTCCGTTTACAAATGAGAAAATTCTCACCTTGGAGAAGTTTATCAACAAACAAAATGACAGAGGATATGATACGTCATCTCGACAAGCGTCGGAAGTGATTCCTAAAGTACACCCCGCTTCTAATATAAAGTTGTGAACAATACATTGCTTAACAATTAATAGAGCTATATTCGGCTGTGCCGAATCTTTTACACCCTTCACCAAATTATACTTTAAAATAAAAATTTTAAATATTTTTAGGTAAACAAAATTAATTTCTTTTTTCAAAATTAATTTTTTTTTTCAAAATTGATTTGAAATTTTTTTTTTAATTTTTTTAGTTTACTAGTAAAAAATTATTTATGACAAAAAAATTTATTTGATAAAAAAAATTCGGGTAAAAAATATTTTTTCCTAATTTTGACCCATTGTAGGTCCAAATTACTATAGCCTTATATAGATCGTTGAATGGACTTTGAAATATCTATCATAAGATATCCATATTGTCTATATTAATGACTTAGTAATCCAGATATAGATAAAAAATAGCCCAAAAATCGAGGTTGGCCCGGTTTTTTCCTTATTTCTCAGCCATTTGTGGACCGATTTTCTCGATTTTAAATAGCAACCGAAAAGACAGACGGACATGGTTTAATCAACTCCGCTGTGTATAAGCATCCAGAATATATATACTTTATAGGGTCGCAAAATTATATTGTGGAAATTACAAACGGAATGACAAACTTATACAAGGTGGCGCAAAAGTAATCCTCCTATCAGAAAATGCTATAAATTTTACGATTGGCCCTTAATGTCAGTTCTGTTTTGACATTTGTGTAGTAAACACATGCGAAATACACGTTAATAAACAATGTTACGCAATGTTACTGCTCCAGAACGCGGAATATTGCTGACTATTTATTTGACCAATAATCGGTCGGTGACTTTGGCACAACGTGAATTTCGTCGCAGATTTCCTGGCCGTCCAACGCCTACTGGTGAAACACTGCGACGTTTAGCCGCTCGCCTCGAAGAGACTGGCACAACACGAGATGCTGCCAGGCGTGGCATACCCCGGAGTAGCCGTTCTGCAGAGAATATTGCTGCTGTAGCCGAGGATGTCATGGAAGCGCCGTCGACATCGACCAGACGACGTGCCACGCAAATGGGTATCAGTCGACGGTCTTTGCAGCGAATTTTGGTACAAGATTTGAAGATGTTTCCGTACAAAGTCCAGACGGTGCATCAGCTGTTAGCTGCTGACCGCCAATCGCGTCTAACATACGCTCAAGCCATCCTTAATCACTACCAAGAGGAAGATGATTTTTCATCATGAGTGATGAGGCCCATTTCCATCTTAGCGGGTACATAACTAAGCAAAATTTACGATTCTGGGGCACTGAAAATCCGCGTGTAACTCACGAAGAGCCATTACACCCGCTCAAAGTCACTGTATGGACCTTTTTTTCTTCGAAGACGTCGCGGGCCAAACGGTTACTGTGAATGGTGAGCGCTACAGAGCAATGATCAACGAGTTCTTTTTGCCGCAACTTAATGAATTGGGATAGGAATACATGTGGTTCCAACAGGACGGTGCAACGGCACACACTGCACGTGCCACAACCGATATGCTGAAGGATGCATTTCCCGGGCGCCTAATCTCCCGTTTTAGCGATTTGCACTGGCCAGCAAGATCGCCTGATTTGACCGCTCCAGACTTCTTTTTGTGGGGCTTTTTGAAATCGCGAGTTTATGTCAACAAGCCTCAGACTCTATCCGTCAGGAATGTGAGGACCTATCGCCGGAAGTTTTGGCCAAAGTGATGGAAAATGCCATAAAAAGGGCTCAAATGACAATCAACTGCGGCGGCGGCCATTTACAAGACATCATATTCACGACTTGATGTTAAAAAAATTAAAAGACCAAATAAAAATAATCCACAAGAAGAATCAAAGTTTTTCATTTTTTTTTTTAATTACAGCCAAAAAACATCGGAAGTTTACTTTTGCCTTTCTCACGAAGGTGAAGGGTATACAAATTAAATTAAATTGTGAGAGAAATGAACACATCAAAATACTTGAAATTTTACCTACGATTTTCCGACTAAATAAAGACCAAAGCACGTTATTACATTTCTATACCACAATTTACACGCATACCTAAATTGGAGCGGAAGGCGTTTTTTACTTGTCAAAAATTCTCATGCCCATACAATTTGTATGCAGCATACCGAAATAACGCGGCGGCAACGCTTTGCAATTGGAAAATCCGATTTTGACAGCGCGTTTAATAGTGAAGTTAGTTGCAAAACATGATAAATGTAAACACATACATACAACAGGAGAAACAAATATGCAAGAAACTCATTTTTTAAACTTCAATATTTAGTTTTTTTAATAAAATTTTATTTTACAAATCACAAAACAAAAATCAGAAACACCAATACTGCAATGTATTCTATTTTTTAAATAATCCGGCTTGTTATATTTATTTTTTTGATAACCTTGTTTTTATTGTTTGACGTAGCGTTGCCACTTTTATTTAGGTATGACATTTCAGCGTTAAAGCTAAACGGAAAAAACGTTCCGCCTTACGCTTTTATTTAGGTAGGCCAGTTACTCATTATTTCCGGTCCCTGTGATAAAGTAACCAGTTATGTAGCTAGTAAGCTAACTGACTATGTAATCTGCACCTATCAGACAGTATCATTATAAACGTGTTAAAATAACTAGTCACGTAGCTAGTTATGTAACTAGTTGTCACTTTAAATGATAGGTAAAATCACTAATTAGGGACAGTCTCCTAGAACTGGTGAGTACTTTTTCACTAACACATGTTTAGAGTTAGGTATAGTAGTTGTCAAAGAGTCTGACTTGTATACACGTTGATACTCAGAGAAAAAGGCTATCACTCGACTTTTTTCGTAAAAATTTTTTAGTTTTCAACAAATTTGATCTATTGCTCCACTTTTGGGAGACCAGGATGGAAATTAGCGACAAAGCGTTCTAAAAATATTAATGACAAAATATTTCAATTGCGATTGAATTGATTATTTTGAACCACAGTGAATGGAATTTAATAAAAATCGTTTCCAGAATTTATTCATTCAGTGATGGTCAAAAATCGTTTAAAATTATCCTTTTAATCAGTTCAGCTATCTTTTTGGAATGTGTTAAAATGTATAAAGTTTCATTAACGAAACTTTAAATAGTTTATCATCCTTTCTAACCTAGATTTCACAAACTTTGACACTATGTAGCTCAATCTGTATTGCAACAGGATTTAAGTTTACACCCTCCTCTATCAATTTCGCACATGGTTTTTCAATAACATCATTAGTTCATAATATCCATAGATATTTTTTTACATTGTTCCCCACTGTGCATCAGTTCATTATTCAAAATGACTGTCAAGTAGATTCTTTAAGTCTTTCGTTTCTTCATTTGCTACTGTTTGAAGTAGTAAATTAATATGAGGTTTTGTTAAGATTTCTATTTGTTCAACTTATTAAAAATAATCAAATTTTTCACAATATAATTTTTGCACAAAAATTTTGAATTTTTGGTTTTTTAGATGTTTTATTTTTGATCAAAGTGGGATTTTTATTTTATAACTTTTTTATAAAACATTAAAATTTAATGTTCTTTTGCTGTTTGTCAGAGTTACTTGCCAATCGAATGTACACGTCGTTGATCGGCACTAGGTAATTGGTTCAACAGCCTGAAGTAACCTTTAATGCAGAAGCACAAAGAATCCAGCTGCAGCAGCAGCAGCACAAACAGCGCACTCAGCAGCAAATGCAGCAAAAGAAAAAAAAAGTACATGCAGTGAAAGAGCAAAAACTAACTAACTGACTGACTAAGTTTTTACAAAATTGTTTGGTTGTTTGGCTGGTTCTGCAAACCAGAAAGAACTATTCTGCTAGTCTAACATGCATTTGCCACATGCACTATTGCTGTTTATACTTTGTTCGATGTTTATATACCTATGTATTTGGCTATAGTACGATTCGTTCCTAAGTAGATTTAAATCTCTCGATTAATTTAGTTAAAGAAGTACTTTTTTGTTTTCAGTTTTTTTTTTTTTTCTATTCTTTGGTTAGTTTGTTAAATCTTGCTATAGTGTTTTACCAAGAACCCAAAAACATTTTCCAGACCACAATTGCTACGATAACTGTATATGAACTTTTGTTCGCATTTTTCCCTACTCCATATAACACATACATAGTTACACCGAACATTATTTGAATAGGACTAAGAAGGAGTTAGGCAAAAATAAATATTAAATAGTTTATTTAAGAAACAAGAGTTCAAGAAAGAATTTTATGTTTCGAATTAAACACTTCCATTGCTAAATGACCTTAAATGATCGCACTTTTCCTTGGAAACAAGTAATAATTTGCCTCAAAGTGTTTCCTACACAAAACAACTTTTGTTAAAAGTGGTTATGTTTTAAAAAAATCTAAATTATGCTGCACTACACAGCTGAATTGTTGCAATAATTCAGTTTTATAATATTCTTGTAACCCATAAAATATAATAATAACAATAACACCAGCTATACTCATACCTATTCCAATAACGTGCAGTGTTTTAGACACAGAATTGCAACAAACATCGTTTTAGAAAATCCATTCAAATTTTCTACAACTTTTTATTATGTCTAACTAGTATTGCTCTCGCTAGAAATTAGAAAATACTCGTACTTAAGTCTAAAAAGTGCACATAGAAAGACGAAAGAAAGAAAGAAACATAGAAAGACAGCAAAAAGAAATGCAGTTAGTGGCTAAGTATTGGTGCAATTGCCAGTGTATTTGTAAGCCAAGTTTAATAATAAATGCAATTTTTACTCGCTTGACTTTAATGCATTTTATGCTGATAGTATGAGTGCGCGAGTGCAAATTCTCCTGCATTTTGCGAAAGCTCTCATGTACATATTTTCTCCTCGCTCGTTTTGTATTGCAACAAAAAACAATATATATATATAAAAAAAAGAAGAAAAAAAGGAATTCACTCTCTTTCCGCAACGAAATGAAAAATGTGTGTTAAGCCAATGACCGATAGTTACTGCAAAAATAAAAAACGAAACAACAAGAACTGACTGACTGACGTTGCTTGCAGTGGGCTAACGGTGCTTTTTATTCTTTTCTTTTTTTTGCAACCTCTTCTTCTCCTTCTTCTTCTTTCGCCGTCTTCTTCTTGTAACAGTTGTACGAACAAATATTTTCAACTTGGCTGGCTGGCAGGCAGGCTAACAGATACACAAGCAGTTTTACAAACTCACACCATGTCTTAAACATGTTGCACAAAATAATCATAATTTTATATTTTGCAATGCAATTTCGAGGGAAAAATAACAATTTATCAAAATTCTTTGGAATTTATTAAGTTTTGGGCATGAATTCTTAATACTAATATTTCTTGTGCAAACTGCTTCAATTCAATAAATGGAATAATGAAAAGTGAACGATATTTAGTCAAGGACTCCACTTGAATTTTCTTTTGTTTTACCAAAATGTACGAATTTTACTGCAAGTAATGATCAGTTTGGGAGATACCGAAATATAGCTGCCCATGTTTATATAATTCAAAGAGTCATACATGTATAACCTTACTTTACAATACATACTACCAACATAATCTGCTTGTAAGTTACTGCTCTTATTCCAACAATCGAACACTTCAATATAGACCACCATTGTTTTGAACCCAGGGGCCGAATTACCGCGGCGCTAGCGAATGTGCGCTTCGCTACCCCTGTCGTAGTAAAAATTGGTTCAGTCGTTTAGTAATTATTATTTAAGAACTAAAGGTACCAATTTTACCAGTTTTTCCCCCCTGTTTATCACTTTCTGGTAAAAGTATTGTTATAGCCTATTGACGCTTCTAAGTAATGATCAATATACGTTCCAAATTTCAATAAAATCGATTTAGCCGTTTAGACGTGATGCTCAAACAAGCCAACAAATAAACAAACAAACTTACAAAGACATTTATATATTTATATGGATTTAATAGATTTCTTGCTCAATATCTAATGCCATAATCTTAAATACCAAAATTACGATATATTTTACTCATGCTCGAATAAGGTAATAAGTAAGGGCTGATATTTAGCAGATACAAACTCACTAATAACCAATTATCGTGATTTAAGGGGTGAAATCGTAAAATTCTTAACATACGTTTTTCATTAAAACTTTTAACCCAAATATTATTTGATTTTTTTTTCATCAAGTTACCTTTGTAACACATGTCAGTTATTATGTTTAATGTCAATATTATATTCATTTGTTGTGAATCGGATTAAAATGAATGACCAGAAAAAAGTGCGTACTAAAATTATTAAATATTTTCAACAAAACCCAACTTAATCCTACAAAAAGTTGGCCAAACAATCAAAGGTCTTCTACCAAACTGTTTCCAATGTTATTAAACAGTACAGGGAGAACTTGTCCGTTGATAGAAAACCTGGTTCAGGTAGAAGGAATGTTGCACATGATGTTTCTAAAGCCAATAAATAGAAAGTATTTCCAAAAGAGCTCCCAACACATCCGGTAGGAAAGCAGCCCGGTTAGCTCAGTGCTCGGACTATTTGGTACGAAAAGGTTTAAAAACATACAAGGCTCAAAAAGTTCATGCTAAAAATTTAAAGGCCAAAAACAGAGCACGTAAATTGAAGTCAAGTTTTATAAAAAAATATTCTTGCTGCATAATGGATGACGAAACGTATGTTCTTTCAGATTTTTCGCAGCTTCCGGGTCAAAGTTTTTATGTTGCTGATGCTCGAGGGAATGTTGAAGAAAAGTCTAGGACCCAAAATCAGACAAAATTTCCCAAAAAGTTCTTGGTATGGCAAGCAATATGCAGTTGCGGCAAAAAAGCCAAACATTTGTTACAACGGGCTCCATAAATACCGAAATTTACATCAAGGAATGTTTACAAAAAAGGATGCTTCCATTCATAAGACTTCATAATGTGTCCACTTATTTTTGGCCTGACTTGGCATCCAGTCACTATAGTAAGCCCTGGAGTGGTGCAAGAACAATAATGTGGCATTTGTACCAAGAGAGGCATATTCTCCAAACTGCCTTGAGCTAAAGCCAGTGGAGAGATATTGGGCTCTTGTTAAAAGAGAATTGAAGAGCACAAAAAAGGTGTCCAAAAGTGTGGTAGATTTTAAACGGAGATAGACAACCTGTTCGAACAAAGTGACATAAAGCACTTTAAAAACCATAATGGAAGAGTTTTCGAAAAAGGTTCAAAATTTCATCATTAGTGATTATAACTATAAAAAATATTTTTTTTTTGTATATTGTAATAATTTCAATCAAATAAAAAAAATGAAAACTGCAAGTTTAGTGGTTTCGTTTTTATTAACATATATGTATGTTAAGAATTTTTCCATCTCACTCCTTAAATACTTAATAAATAGTTCCAGAAAATACTGAGCATTATCTATAGCCACAGGTTAAATCGCTTTGGTCTACAGCACTATTGTTAGAAATTTTGTGGAAATAATTCAAAAGAGGAATTTGCATTCCGTACCTATTTCTGTATTTGATCAATTGTTAAGAACACCGAACTTATCTTACAACTGCCAAAAAAAACGCTTAGTTTATTATGTAGCCATAAAAAATATGGTTATGATATGATGACAGACATTTTTTAACACACAGAGAAAACAGATTCGTAGTGGCAACCGAATTTGTTGCCAATCGAATAATTCTACCTCAGTGACCGAATTTTACAGTTGTGCCCACAAATTTTTTAATAGGGGTAACTAAAGTTTGGTTGCTACAACTGAAATTCTACTTTATCAACAGAATTTCTGTTGATAGAGCCGAAAAATTCTATGTGTGCTACTGGATCATTCGACTGGAAACAAATTCGGTTGCTATTACGAATCTGATTTTTCTGTGCATAATAACAGTTATTCAATAATATTATCACCACTGCTCTCATGATATTATTAGATTGCTGCAACAAGCTTTCTGTAGCTTGTAACTTAAAAATACGGATAGATATTAAATAAAATTTCGTTATAAAGTAAATACTTAGTAGGGTAATCATTTGTGCCGATTAACCATAATTTTTTTTTTTTGTACTTTACACATAAATATACTTTAAAACACACAAATTGTATTTCTTAACTCATGAACATTCGCTTCTAGCAATAGTTTTTTCAAAGTAAAGCTCAAACACTGAAAATAAGGAATTTGGAAATTACCTTTTTTCTTGAATTTTCCATGATGAACTTTGTCCTAATGAGTCGGAGGAAGGCATGATGAAACGAGTCTTTTATCAGAACTTAACCAAACTATTAAAAGTATTCTAAATCCAACAATTAAGAGAGCTATATTCGCCTGTGCCGAATCTTATATACCCTTCACCAAATTATACTTTAAAATAAAAGTTTTAAATACAAACAAAAAAAATTAATTTTTTTTCCCAATGGTTTTTTAAATTTTAAAATCTAATAATTTTTTTCAAAAATTTTTTTTTCGAAATAGTTTTTTTTTTAAATTTTTTCAAACATTTTTTAAATTTTTTCAAACATTTTTTAAATTTTTTTATTAAATTTACTAGTGAAAAAAATGTATGACAAAAAAATATTTTTTTAGTAATCCAGATAAAGATCAAAAATCGAGGTTGGTTTTTTCCTTATATCCATTTGTGGGCCGATTTTCTGTAAGTAATTTGGGGTCCTCAGAAAATTGATTTCAACAGACAGACAGACGGACATGGCTTTATAGGGTCGGAAAATTTTATTGTGGAAATCACAAACGAAATGAAAACTTATACATATATACACTTCTCACGAAGGTGAAGGGTATAAAAAGGACTTCAATGGTATAATGGAGAATTTAATATGCTTAAAAATATTTAATAAAGAACTGAGAAATAGAATAGTCATGCCTTACTTTCGATTTCTCTAACATCTACAATCAGTGAGAGCGTTCTTTCCAATTCAAGTTTTATTAAAATTAAAGAAAAATCGTTCGAAAGGAAATATATTATTTTCTTAAAAGTTTATTTCAGAAGCTCTCACTAAATCCTAAAAAAAACTTACATGTGTATATAAAAAGGATCTCAAATACCATTTTTGTTTTGCTATTATTTAATTTTTTTTGTTAAAATACTTAAATACTTAAGTATAGAAAATTTGTGGTTTTATTTTCAATTTAAAATTAATATAACATTATTCGGTTAATCGAATAAAATTAAATTTAACCGATTAAAAATAAAGCCCGATTAATTAATTAATTGAATACCCTAGTAGGATAAAAAACGTTTATTTCACTAAGTTATTTCTTATACTTTAAAAGATATTAAAGTTTGAATTTTGAAATTTTCGATTTTTACCTTTACTTTATTTTGCTTTTCGCAAATATATTTCGTAATAGATTTCAAACATTTTTTCTAAAAACATTATTTTATATATAGTAAACTAAACGCTATTACTTAAAAACTTTTTATTCCAAAATCTCAATCCGTCGTGAAAAATAATCAAATTAAAAATTTTTAAATGAATATGAACAAGAAAGCTTACTTTAAAATAAAAATTTTAAATATTTTTAGGTAAACAAAATTAATTTGTTTTCAAAGTTTAAAAAAAATTTTTTTTTCAAAATTGTTTTGAATTTTTTTTTCGAAATTGTTTATTTAAATTTTTTTTTCCACATTTTTTATTTTTATTTTTTTCCAAATTTTTTTTTAAAATTTAAAAATTTTTTTTTTTTTTAATTTATTAGTTAAAAAAAAATTGTTTGTGGTAAAAAAATATTCGGGTTAAAAAATAATTTTCCCGATTTTGACCGATTGTAGGTCCTAATTACTATAGCCTTATATAATTCGTTCCAATGGACTTTGAAATATCTATCATTAGATATCCATATTATCTATATTAATGGCTTAATCCAGATATAGATCAAAAATAGACCAAAAATCTAGGTTGTCTCGGTGTTTTCCTTATATCTCAGCCATTTGTGGGCCGATAGCGACCGAGCCAGAAGAATTCCCGATATATTGATGTATCAATTATGTTTGTAAGTTATTTGGGGGCTACGAAAAGTTCATTTAAACATACAGACGAACAGACGGACATGGCTATATCGACATCGCTATATATAACTATCCAGAGAAATTACAAGCGGAATGACAAACTTCTATATACCCTTCTCACGAAGGTGAAGGGTATAAAAATACGGTAAGCTTCTTAGATATTCATTTACAAAGTTGCTGGACGAAAATGGGTTAAAAATAAAATTATACCATTATTTAATTAACGCTTATTCAAAACTAAATTTAAGATTTATTACTTTATTGCAGGTTAATTCTTCATAATGAAGCCAACACCCAGTTAACAATAAAATCGTAAGTACTCATACTTTTTAAGATTCTCTTTACTATTACATAAAAAATTATAAAATTTCCAAGCACTTTTCGAATTTCTTACTAGTGGCATTATTTTTATTATTACTTCGCTTAATATTTGGTGCAAGTAATAGTTCATTGTTAACGTTACAACATTTGTGTGGCCTTCGATCTTTAAAAGTACGATAAAAAAAAAATATAAGTAAAACGAAGCGATACTAAAAAGAAAACATAAATATTTTTAAAATATCTAAGACATGTTTTAGTTTTCATTTTTCACGGTTAAATTGTAATTTTTATAGTTGTTGCTGTACTTTAAATGTTTGTGTGTCTGTTTTACTGTAAACATTAACAAATAAGTAATTCCTAAACAATGAGTGTCAAATGTGAAAGTCCAACGAATTATATATATACCTTAAATTGTTGTTGCTGTTTACCTTGGCTTGAGTGCGATTGCGTAACTAGAAATGACGTTCGTTACATATTACATAACAATGTGGCCAGGAGGCAGCAGTTTCCTTGAAAGTGAAATAATAAATCATAATTTTATGACAGGAGAAAACCTTACATACATGAATGTCTTTAAAAAAAGAAACAAAACTAAACTAAATAGTGTCCTTATAGCTCAGGTACAAGTCCATTGAAATGTGTCTTAGTAGTTTAGTTTAGTTAAAAAAACCTACAAAAGATGTGTGTGTGCGTAAGTAAAACAATTAAAAAATTATGGAAAATAATAATTTAAAGCGTAGCTAAACTGCTTGAAAATTGTACCTGGATTTTTAGCTCAAACATTTAAATAGATAATATAATTGGGTAATACGCAGTATTAACATAGAACTTTCTAAATGCGTTATTTTAAATATTTTCCTTTATATATAACTATTTTTATCTTTAAATTATTAAATTTTCTTTTGATGCTACAAGTTACTTAATATGTTGACCCATTTTTATAAATTTTTGCTTCCGTTCTACTTAAATTTGTTAGTCTTTGTTCATTAACACAGTTCTGAGCTTTTCTTTTAGGCTCTTTTTAATGTTCATTTATCTACTACCCTTTCTGACCCATTTTTGCTAAACATTATTTGTTTAGCTTCCGTTCTACTTAAATTTGAACTGCTTTACTTTCCTACTAACACAGTTTAAAGCTTTTCTTTATCCTTCAAAGGAACCTTTTGAAATTTCCCACAAAATAAGAGTATAATCAAATTGAAGTGAAAATAATCATTCACATTTACCAGCATTCATTGTTTAAGCGATCACTTTGCTTTCTCTCTATTTCTCCCCCGATTAAATAGACGCTCTACCGTTATTAACGAATCGCATTACATCATAATTACCACATAAAAAGGATGTTGCAACCAACACAATAGAAATTTCCCATAAAAAAAAACTATTAAACAAAAAGGCGAAAGATTTTCTCGCTTTTTTTTCGTTTATTTCAATGTCTTTGAATATTACATGACAGATGTGGGGGTAAGTAAAATGATCAAACCGATAAAAACAAAAAAACATTTTTAATAAAAAACATAAGTAGAAAAAAAGTGTATGTGTGAGTTTGAGTGGTTTGAGTACATTTCACAGGATGCTATTTTCATTCACTCTTTCGCGATATGTCTGACATAAAAAGACGAACGAACAAACTGTTTGTTTCCTTTTGCTTTTTAATACTGTCAGGTGGTTGTTTACACGATCACATCAATAAAGGAGGCGTTGTTTTCGTTTTTTTGTTGTAGAAAAAGAGAAATCCTTTCTTTTCTTAGTTCACCGTTAGCGGTACATAATTGAGCTGAATAAATACTTGTATATGCTGTTCAATTTCCCTAATGAAAATATAGTTATTTTTTTTTTATGATCGTGTAAGATTTGATGTGTCTTTGATATCATTATAATTATACATGTATGATGAGTATTGTATTTTTTTTATGATCAAGCCTAGAAATGAGTGGGAAACAAATCTTTGTTAGAGTGATAACATATGGAATATTGGTTGTTTAATGTTTTTGTTACAGGATGTTGTTTCCAATGAAGGATCATTTTTATTTCGCGCTTTTAATAAACTAACGGAATGATTATGTAGGAGAAATATGTTTCCTGGAGTTTTTTTTTTTTTTTTTTTTTTTTTTGATTATAATTATTACTACAGATGTCTGTAAATTTTGTCAAATTTCATGAAACAGTTATATTTGAAATCTGTTGAATGTAATTAAATAACAGTGTTTGTTGCTCTTTTTTAGAGGAGTTTCAATAAAAAAACTAGCTGTCATTTCACTGATGTCGAAGGAAAAGTGAGTCGAACAAATTTGTATTAAAAAAACTCAAAAATTTTTTTTAATGGTTTTCTTTAATCATTTTATGCCCTTTAGCATGAATAGAAAGTGTATGTCTTAAGGACTCAGATCGAAAAAATCATCTAAATATATCATCATAATATTAATAGGCAAGTCGATTTCTTTAGACCCCAAATCAACTCGAAAATACCTCAGTTCCAACAATGTGAAATTTTGTAATAATATCTCAAATAGTTCCCGAGATACTGAATTATTTCTAAACCACTGTGTACCGGGTGATCTTCCACTCAGTGTACTTGTGGGACATATAGTTAACAAAGCATTAAGTAAGTTTTCAAGCTTTCCAGATCGCTTGTGACATTTGTATAAATATAAAAAGTGTTCTAAAATAATTGGAGTATTTGTTCTAAAAAAGTTTTTTTGATTCTGAATATTTTTTTAATGTTTTTAATACACTAAAACTCATAAAAGGCTTGACGGTTTTTTTTTTTGCTTTTTTATTGTAAGTAAATTGTTACTTTATAATATATGCTAACTATAATTGTGATGGTCTTCAAACTTTATAGAAATTAATTTCTTATCATGCATGAAGTTTAATAAAAAATGGGACGGATCGGAACAGGTGGTGAGTCACCTCCCATACAAAGTAAATAGTTATTTCTAAATATTTTATGAACTATATTTGCAAGATTCTTGAAACTTTGTCCAAATGGCTCTTTTATAATTTTAAATAGTTTCGCATCAAATTTTTGGGATTGGATAAGTCGGCGTAGCACACCTTATACAAAATAAATAATTAATTTCGAATATCTAGAGAATTATAATTGTAAAAGTTTTTAAACATTTTACGAATTAATTTCTTATGTGGTAGCTCCCATAGCAAGTTAGTTAGTCATTTTCGAATATCTAGTTAACTGTAATTGAGAGATTCTTAATATTTTGCATGTGTTATTTTAATATTATAGCACAGTAGGGCAGAAAATTAAAATGGACCCTACAAATGTTCCAGGGACGGCGCTATGGGGGCTCCAATTAGGGTACCTTCGACATGTAAAATTTTTAAACACATTCCATTTTTTTGTTTTACATCCGATTTCAAAGATTTATATCACGTCGAATTTTATCCCGATCGAACCAGCCGTTTAAAAATGGCAGATTTATTTCCAAAAAATTTTGATTCTGCCCCACTGTGCATAGTAAGTAGTTAGGTTATACCAGAAATCCACTCATATTTTTTTATTTTACTACGATAGGGGTAGCGAAGCGCACCGGGTTATGCAAGTGTTAATAAAAAATTAAACCACTTAACTTACAGTTTTGATTTTTTTTATTTGATTGAAATTATTACAATTTACAAAAAATATTATTTTTATAGTTATAATCAAGAGTGATGAATTTATGAACCATTTCCGGGAACCCTTCCATTAAGGTTTTGATAGTGCTTTCAGTCACTTTGTTCGAACGTACTCCACCTCACTTTTGGACACCTTAAAAAGTCTTATGAATGGAATCATCCTCTTTTGTAAACAATACTTGATGTTAATTTCGGTATTTCTTAGGGTATTCAATTAATCGGGTTTCTGATTTAATCTGTTAATTGAGCAAATAATTAATCGGGGTTTAGATTTAATCGGCCATTAATCGGTTAATTTTGAATTATTCGATTAACCGAGTAATTTCTATTTTAATTTTAAATTGAGAATAAAACAACGAATTTTGTGTACCTATTTAAGAATTTTATTAATAAAAAGAACAAAAACAAATAAAACATAACAATTCAACAAAACCAAATAAGTAATAGCAAACCAAAAATATGGTACCTGAGACCTTTTTTATGCACATGTGAGTTTTTTTAGGATTTTAGGAAGATCTTCTGAAATAAGCTTATTAGGACAACGGTAGTCATAGTACATTCTAGAAAAAAGTTCATTTACAAATTAGTTAGTTTCAATTTTTGTGCTATACTTCTAAAAAACTATTGCTAGAAGTTAATGTTCATGAGTTAATACATAAAATTAGTATGCTTAAAACTATGTTTCTATAAAAAGTGCAAAAAAATGATATTTCGGTTAATTGGTTAATCGACACAAATTAATCGGTTTATTTGTTATTTGAAAATCGCCAATTTTAAATTATTCGAACAGTTAACCGACCAAAATTAATCGGTTAACCGATTGGCGGTTAATCGATTGAATACACTAGTAATTATAGAGCCCTTTGTAACATCAGTTTAGCTTCCGCAACTGCATATTGCTTGCTATACCAAGAACTTTTTGGGCAAGTTTTCCGCTTTTGCGTCCTAAACTTTTTTTCAACATTCCCTCGAGCATCAGCAACTTAAAAATATGGACCTGGAAGCTGCGAAAAATTTTCCACACGTACGTTTCGTCATCCATTATGCAGCAGGTATATTTTGTGTATAAAATTTGACTTCAATTTCCGTGCTCTGTCTTTGGCCTCTGTTTTTAAACCTGCATTGGCTTTAACTTTTCGTAACAAATAGTCCGAATACTGACCTAACCGTGTTGCTTTCCTACCGGATGTGTTGGGAGCTCTTTTGAAAATGCTTTCAATTTATTGACTTTAGAAACATCATGTGGTCCATTCCTTCTACATTAACCAGGTTTTCTATCAACGGACAAGTTCTACCGATACTGTTTAATTACATTGGAATCAGTTTGACGGCAGACCTTTGATTGTTTGGCCAACTTTTTGTAGGACCAAGTTGGGTTTTGTTGAAAATATTTAATAATTTTAGTACGCACTTTATTCTGGTCACTCATATTAATCAGATTAACAACAAATTAACATAATTACCATTAAACATTTGATAAAAAAAACTAAATAATACTTGGGTTAAAAGTTTTAATGAAAAACCTGTTTTTTCGATCTCAGTCCTTAATTAGCTCTGACAATCACTTTAACAAGTATAAATCTCTTACAACTTTTGGTATCCATATAAAATTCAACAGACATAAATCACACGACCTAATTTCATGGCGATCGGTCCATAACTCAGTCGTAACTCCCATATAAGACCAACTTCCAAAAATCATTCACGAAAATGAATTATTGAATTTAAAAAAAAATTTGTTTGCTCATTTACTCAGTGTAGGGTATTTATGGTGGGGCTTGATCGACCATACTTTCTAGCTTGTTTTAAGTTTCGGTATTGATATTCGAAAAATTTTGCTCGAATATCGAATACTAAAAAATTTCCAAAAAATTTAATGTTATTCAAACACTTTTTGTATATTAAAGCGAAGGTTGTATAAGATCTGCACTGCTGAATTTGGTACTTTCTGATATCAAAAATCGTTATTATTTTTGGTGAATTTTAAGAGGGATCACAGATTTTAATCTTTTTTGCTCTAGTAACTCTAGGTACGACATTACTTGAGTTTTAAGTTTACATTAGTAATTAGTATCCGTTTCGCTCCATACAAAAATTTTGGCTAGATTTCAAAAGTGATTAAAAATAATTTATGTATAACTTTTCAAATTTAACACATTTGAACAGCTTTCATATTCATCCTTAGAAATCAATCTCTCCATATGTTTTTAAACAATGCTTAATAACTGTAAATGCATCCTTTAATTATGACAAGGATGATGATACAACATATGACACAATCACATGCATCTCAAATTATTTTATTTTAATTGTATTCATTACAATACACGAATATAAAGTGTATAAATGAGTGAGTGTGTGATTTGAGTCAGATGTTGTTGGCGGATATAACTGATATTAAAATTATTTATAAACACCGTTATGCAACAGTCTTATCAAATTTATATAAAACATCTTTTAAAAATCAAAAAAAAAAAAAAAAAAACAAACCTTTTTCTATTCAAATGAACAAAAAAAATATTTAAATAGAATTTCCGTTTGAAAAAAAAAAAAAAATACACAACAGATTCCTGCACAATGACGAGAAATATACATACATATGTACAGCAATAAATAAATATATTTTCAAGAATCACACAATATTTTTGATGAGCTATGAATAAATTTAAAGGGTTTGAAATCTATGAGAGTTTAAGTATCATAAGATGATAAAATAATAATAAAAAATTCAAAAAAACTATTGAGAAAAAAATCATCCCCCTTAACACCTTGAAAGTGCTTGCTCACACAAAAAGGTAGGATTACACATATAACTGTTGTCTGCAGCAAGAACAGCAATCCTTTCGTTTTCTAGATTGCGTGTGTGAGACTGCGTAAGGGTGTGTTGCAATGTGTTTTATTGTATACATAGCGGTGCTCTCAAAATCTTTGTTCCAGCATGGGAATGCGTAAAAATACTCGCTAGAAAACTCTTTTTAAAAAAGGACTGATTGGCGGCGGAAACGGATTATATTGCATGACTAATAACAATTTCAAGCAGTAGCTATAAAAATAAAACAAGGGATTGATATAAAGCAGGTATGTAAACATGGTTACGTTTTAGTTGATGATTATTTTCATATAACAGGTTGTGCTGTCAGGTGATATAAAGAAAATTGGTTAATACAACTGTTATAAATTTAAAATATTTGAATATTTTTTGATAAACATAAATAAATGAAGATTCTATTAAATAAAATTCCGAAGGTCAGTGTTGTGTTTTTCTTGTTTTTATAAATTTGACTTCTTTGAATTGTAATTTCGACATGCGACTAAACAAACACGGCTCTACTCTTTCCTAATCCTTTGAAAAACACTTTCCGTAAACAGTAAAAACTACTTACTACTTGCTTACTTATTTAAAATCAGCATTTAAGCCCTTTCCACTCTAAGCCCTTTTAAATGACCTTACTTACTAGGAAACGGCCGTAAAGTATTGTTTTCAAAACAATCAATGGTAAAGAAACTAAAGCAAGGCCATTCTTTATTTATAATCGTTTTAAAGCCTCATAAATATTTCTTTTCAAGCGTGAAATTTACAGCAGCAGCTCGATCATAAAATATGCGTGTTTTCCTCCAAACTGTGTAAGTGACTGAGTGAGTAGAAGGGGTGTCGTCAACCCTTTCGTGCTCTAAATTACGATTTTATTACTGCAACAAAGACAAGGTCAGCTTTAGAAAGGGCCATGCATTAAAATTAATTAAATTTGTTTTAAAGATAACATTTCCTTAGATCATTTAGGAAGAGTGTCAATAGTATTTGTTGTAAGTGTAAGAGTGCAGGTATGCAAATGTTTAAGAACAGGATGTTACAAATTGATAGGGTTATTAAATGTGCCCTACAATGCTGCTCTGACCTTAGTTGTGTTATATGTAAATTGTAACAGGAAGCGTGGATATTATTAGCATATGCTTTGCATACACTATTACTTAAATTAGTTTAAATAGGAAAATGAGTCATAAAATCGATTTTCTTCAAATATGTACATTAAGAGGGCCTTAGTTTATATTGTGTATAACAGAAGTTTTTAACGTTTTCATTTAAAATAAAGGTTTACTCAATATTAAGGAGTGAGATCGAAAAATTCTTAACATACATATATGTTAATAAAAACGAAACCACTAAACTTACAGTTTTAATTTCTTTTTATTTGATTGAAATTATTTCCAAAAAAAAAATATTTTTATAGTTCTAATCACTAATGATGAAATTTTGAACATTTTCCGGAAACCCTTCCATTAAGGTTTTTATAGAGCTTTCTGTCACTTTGTTCGAACAGGTTGTCCATCTCCGTTTAAAATCTACCACACTTTTGGACAACTTTTTTGTGCTCTTCAATTCTCTTTTAACAAGAGCCCCATATCTCTCCACTGGTCTTAGCTCCGGGCAGTTTTAAGGATTTGCCTCTGTTGGTACAAATCCCACATTATTGTTCTCTTACAACTCCAGGGCTTGTTTACCATAGTGACATGATGCCAAACCAGGACAAAAATAAATGGACACATTATGAAGTCTTATGAATGGAAGCAGCCTTTTTTTTAAACATTCCTTTATGTAAATTTCGGTATTTATAGAGCCCTTTGTAACAAATGTTTGCCTTTTTTGCTGCAACTGCATATTGCTTGCCATACCAAGAACTTTTTGGGAAATTTTGTCTACTTTTGGGTCCTAAACATTCCCTCGAGCATCAGCAACATAATAATATTGACAAGGAAGTTGCGAAAAATCTGCCAGAACATACGTTTCGTCATCCATTATGCAGCAGGAATATTTTTTTTTATAAAACTTGACTTCAATTTCTGTGCTCTGTTGTTGGCTGTCAGGAACTTTTTGAGCCTTGTATGTTTTTAAACCTGCATTGGCTTTAACTTTTCGTACCAAATAGTCCGAGCACTGAGCTAACCGGGCTGCTTTCCTAACGGAGGTGTTGGGTGCTCTTTTGAAAATACTTTCCATTTTTTTGGCTTTAGAAACATCATGTTGACCATTCCTTCTACCTGAAGCAGGTTTTCTATCAACGGACATGTTCTCCCTATACTGTTTAATAACATTGTAAACAGTTTGACGGCGGACCTTTGATTGTTTGGCCAACTTTTTGTAGGACCAATTTGGGTTTTGTTGAAAATATTTAATAATTTTAGTAAGCACTTTTTTCTCGTCACTCATTTTAATCAGATTAACAACAAATAAACATAATTGACATTAAACATAATAACTGACATGCTTTACAAAGGTAACTTGATCAAAAAAAAAAAAAAATCAAATAATACTTGAGTTAAAAGTTTTAATGAAAAACGTGTGTTAAGAATTTTACGAACTCACTCCTTAAGATCATATTTGCTTAACCTTGGCAGCTAAAACTTGATCAAATCTTAAAACGGATAAAAAAAATTGGTATTATGATCTTTGAAATGTATCTAATGGGAGTAATCAACATTCCAAGATCTCTAACCTTATCCGAAGATATGTGATATTTCACAAAATGTTTTCCAAAGCAAAATTCAGAAATTTGAAAGAAACATTTTAAATTGTCTTTGTTTTGTCTTTTATCGAGCTTCAAAGTTTAAATTTGATGTAAGAATGGTTAAAGATAGCTTTAATTTCAATTTTATGTAACTTCCTAACCGATTATACAATTTTTACAATATTGTTCTCATAGTAATGTACCCAAGTTTCAATATATATTCCTATAAACCTTTTTTTTTTGAACACAGGATATTGAACCAAAAAATGATACGAATATCTTCCATTTTCTAAAGTTTTTCATTAATTATAAGCCATCATATGGCTAACAACATATCGCACTCGTTCAACAATACTGCATTAACTCAAAAACTTTTAAGTGTTCAGGAGAGACAAAAAACAGTTTTCTTAATGCTTAGAAAGTTTTCTTTAACGAAAATTCCACAATATAAAGAAAATCCATCAATTCTTGTAATCCGCTGCATAGTGGCCAAAAAGATAAAATAAAAAAATCTTGAGTTAATACAGTATTGTTGAACGAGTGCCATATAAAATATTCAGAGTGGGACCATGAAGGAATTTCGAGATAGCAAACCTTTAATACAATAAAAAAATTCCTAATATTCCGAAGAATAATCAAAAAACTTAATTTTTAGGCGTATCTTTGTATATTCTAAAATACATATCCCTATATTGTGTATCTTGCTATTTTAATATTGGGTGTACGACTTAAAAATGCGGTACTTTTTTAAATGTTTAGCTTTTATTTTAAAACATTTGTACAATATAAATTTATTCAAAAAATGGACTACGAGCAAAAAAAAACTGCTCATTTTTTTAGGCCAAGAACGAATCAAGCCAATATCGGATACTCTGTTCCAAAGTGAAGCGTATCCCAGAGAGAGCGGTCTGCATCAATCGAAACAAATAGCAGTCGGACGGGGTACGGTATGGACTATAAAACAGGTGAGGCAAAACTTCCTAACCACTTCATTGTAAGTAGTTTTTAACAGGTATTGCAACACGTAGACGAGCGTTGCACAGTGGGGGAAATGAAAAAAAAAAGTGGAAAAAAATCTGTAACTTCTAAAACGATTTTAATAAAATCATGTACATTAAGAGGTCTATAGAGGAGGTGTTGATATGTTAAAGTTTTGAATTTGGGCTTTTAACACCAAGGGGGGACCTCGGTTGTTTCAAAAATTAAAAATGATGCCAAATTTTTGTTTGCGATCCGATTTGAAAGACTTTAATATATATGGACGAGATCATTGCTTTAGCCATATATTATCTCTTATAATTAACGAGTTATTTGCATTTGAAAAGTAAAATTTTATTTTTTTTAACCTACCTTTGTCCGCTTTTTTCTTAATAACGGATACAATTCTTTTTCGATTTTCTTGAAATATCTTTTTTTGAATTAACAACAAATTTATTAATAACAGTAAGAAATTATTTAAAAACCTTAACTGAGTCAAAAGTTATGTGCATTCAAAGTTAAGAAAAATAAAAAAAAAATCAGATTTTCGCAATTTTTTTTGTTCGAAAAAAGTACTTACAATAATTTTAAATTATTCAGAAAATAAGACGAAGATAATTAATGTATTTATAGTTTTTTGAAAGATAACATTACGGGAAGTATTATAAAAGCAAAATAATATAAAAATTCATATTATTGCAGGGTCCATAGCCTTCCGAAGTAGACCTATTTTTTATGTAAATTTCAACTTTAGACAACATTTTCTCAAATTGCATAGCTGCTTTCAAAAAATAAAAACCTGTTTTGTATGTCCCCATATGTTCTTCAATATTGTGCAAAGGGATTTCATAGCTCCGAGCTTGGTTCCTTCAATAGATTAAAAAATCTAAAACATCCAAATTTTGTGATTTTTTAAAAGTTTCTGTCTGGCCGCAGATTTCAGTATCTCATGCAAATACAGAGAATTACTCCTACCAAATACAGAGAACTACCTTAGTGCCATGGATATTTGGCTTTGGTGTCGATTCACCTGGTTGTCCGGGCTCCACATACGATATCTTACGCTTCGAGTTATTGTAATGGATCCAAGTAATGATTCGGTGCCAAAATTATTTTATTTTATAGCGTTTAAGAAGCATTTCAGACTTGCAAAATCGATTTCCCTGCTTTTGGATGAATACTGCTGCTCGAAAACGAGCTTAAGTAGCTCCTAATAACTTAACAAGCTCCTGTTGAGTTTGCCAACTATCTTCATGGAGTACTGGCCTGGGCTATCTTTGTCTATCTTTGAACCACACCACAAACCATCTCTTGGACGTTGAAACCGATGGAACACATGCACCATAAGCTTTGAGCAATCGGCATAAACCCAAATGCAAAAAGTAGGGACAAGCATTTCGAGATATCCCTCTTCAAAGGACCCTAATCATACTAATTTTCCTCTTTCTGATATCCTTTGTTCAAGAATGATGTTCTATGCTATATCTTGATTTGATGTATGGCCAAATGTTATCGAAATCAGAAGAGTAAAGATTTTAAAATTCGTGGGAAATATTAGAAAAATTCCGGTGTGGTTAGTAAAATTATCATAAAATGACAGAATTGCATAGTAGATTCTTTAAAATTATTAAAAAAAACCTTTCAGTCATCAACGGCTAAACCTAGAACAAAAGTTTTGAGTTGCAATATCTCAGTAAATTTTAATTTTAGTTGAAAACATCAAAAACTGTTTATTTAAGGCCACCCTAATGTACATACATCGTGTTCCCTAAAACTTATTGAAGAAAATTTTGTTTTTTTTTAAGAAAAAGTTTTTTTTTTTGCCCAAATTATAATTTAAACATATCATGTATATTTTGTTAACTTGTATGTTAAATCAAATTATATTTATTTGTTTTCCTGCAGAACTTACAAAATTATACAAGTAACAAGTTTCATGCTTTGGTCTTTTGTTTTTTTTTCTTTTCTTTTTATAACACTCACGCTTACCACCACCACCACCACCACCATCAACCATTAAATAATGCTTGATGATCTCTTTCTTCAGCCTTACTTTTTTATTGTTGTTGTAGCTGTTGCTGTTGTCTTTCTTTTAAATTTACAACATTTAAACTTACTTGGGTTCACTGAACGCCAAAAATTCTCCATCAACAGCAAAAAAGTGCCCAATGGTCAAGTTGGTGTTATTGACCCTTTTGCGTAAGAAATACAATAAAAAAAACATTTAAAATAAAGAAAAAACAAAAGAAAATAAAGAAAGAACAGTTGCTTAATATTTGAATGCGTCGCTCGGTCGTTGTTCTTGTCGTTATTGAAATGGAAAATACAAGAAAAGAGAGTGAGTGGTTTTGTTTTTTAGGGTTTTTAATACTGTTTGTCTGATATGATCACTTTCCAAGAACAATAATCACTTTTATTAATGTGTCCTGAAATTACATACGCACGCATACCTTTTACAAAACACTTAATTCCATTCATTTAAAGCAAAGTGGAAAATTTTACATTTGCAAATATCATTAAGACATTAGCTTAGAGTGCAAATTTTGTCCTCCACTATTCTATAGAAAAGAGACTTTCACAGACACTTTTCTATAGAACAGAGCCTTTGGAAGACACTTTTCTATAGTAAAGTGTATTTGGAAGATACCTTTCTATAGTAAAGTGTATTTGGAAGACACTTTTCTATAGTAAAGTGTATTTGGAAGACACTTTTCTATAGTAAAGTGTCTTTGGAAGACACTTTTCTTCTATAGTAAAGTGTCTTTGGAAGACACTTTTCTTCTATAGTAAAGTGTCTTTGGAAGACACTTTTCTTCTATAGTAAAGTGTCTTTGGAAGACACTTTTCTTCTATAGTAAAGTGTCTTTGGAAGACACTTTTCTTCTATAGTAAAGTGTCTTTGGAAGACACTTTTCTTCTATAGTAAAGTGTCTTTGGAAGACACTTTTCTTCTATAGTAAAGTGTCTTTGGAAGACACTTTTCTTCTATAGTAAAGTGTCTTTGGAAGACACTTTTCTTCTATAGTAAAGTGTCTTTGGAAGACACTTTTCTTCTATAGTAAAGTGTCTTTGGAAGACACTTTTCTTCTATAGTAAAGTGTCTTTGGAAGACACTTTTCTTCTATAGTAAAGTGTCTTTGGAAGACACGTTTCTTCTATAGTAAAGTGTCTTTGGAAGACACTTTTCTTCTATAGTAAAGTGTCTTTGGAAGACACTTTTCTTCTATAGTAAAGTGTCTTTGGAAGACACTTTTCTTCTATAGTAAAGTGTCTTTGGAAGACACTTTTCTTCTATAGTAAACTGTCTTTGGAAGACACTTTTCTTCTATAGTAAAGTGTCTTTGGAAGACACTTTTCTATAGTAAAGTGTCTTTGGAAGACACTTTTCTATAGTAAAGTGTCTTTGGAAGACACTTTTCTATAGTAAAGTGTCTTTGGAAGACACTTTTCTATAGTAAAGTGTCTTTGGAAGACACTTTTCTATAGTAAAGTGTCTTTGGAAGACACTTTTATATAGTAAAGTGTCTTTGGAAGACACTTTTCTATAGTAAAGTGTCTTTGAAAGACACTTTTCTATAGTAAAGTGTCTTTGAAAGACACTTTTCTTCTATAGTAAAGTGTCTTTGGAAGACACTTTTCTTCTATAGTAAAGTGTCTTTGGAAGACGCTTTTCTTCTATAGTAAAGTGTCTTTGGAAGACACTTTTCTTCTATAGTAAAGTGTCTTTGGAAGACACTTTTCTTCTATAGTAAAGTGTCTTTGGAAGACACTTTTCTTCTATAGTAAAGTGTCTTTGGAAGACACTTTTCTTCTATAGTAAAGTGTCTTTGGAAGACACTTTTCTTCTATAGTAAAGTGTCTTTGGAAGACACTTTTCTTCTATAGTAAAGTGTCTTTGGAAGACACTTTTCTTCTATAGTAAAGTGTCTTTGGAAGACACGTTTCTTCTATAGTAAAGTGTCTTTGGAAGACACTTTTCTTCTATAGTAAAGTGTCTTTGGAAGACACTTTTCTTCTATAGTAAAGTGTCTTTGGAAGACACTTTTCTTCTATAGTAAAGTGTCTTTGGAAGACACTTTTCTTCTATAGTAAACTGTCTTTGGAAGACACTTTTCTTCTATAGTAAAGTGTCTTTGGAAGACACTTTTCTATAGTAAAGTGTCTTTGGAAGACACTTTTCTATAGTAAAGTGTCTTTGGAAGACACTTTTCTATAGTAAAGTGTCTTTGGAAGACACTTTTCTATAGTAAAGTGTCTTTGGAAGACACTTTTCTATAGTAAAGTGTCTTTGGAAGACACTTTTATATAGTAAAGTGTCTTTGGAAGACACTTTTCTATAGTAAAGTGTCTTTGAAAGACACTTTTCTATAGTAAAGTGTCTTTGAAAGACACTTTTCTTCTATAGTAAAGTGTCTTTGGAAGACACTTTTCTTCTATAGTAAAGTGTCTTTGGAAGACGCTTTTCTTCTATAGTAAAGTGTCTTTGGAAGACACTTTTCTTCTATAGTAAAGTGTCTTTGGAAGACACTTTTCTTCTATAGTAAAGTGTCTTTGGAAGACACTTTTCTTCTATAGTAAAGTGTCTTTGGAAGACACTTTTCTTCTATAGTAAAGTGTCTTTGGAAGACACTTTTCTTCTATAGTAAAGTGTCTTTGGAAGACACTTTTCTTCTATAGTAAAGTGTCTTTGGAAGACACTTTTCTTCTATAGTAAAGTGTCTTTGGAAGACACTTTTCTTCTATAGTAAAGTGTCTTTGGAAGACACTTTTCTTCTATAGTAAAGTGTCTTTGGAAGACACTTTTCTTCTATAGTAAAGTGTCTTTGGAAGACACTTTTCTTCTTTAGTAAAGTGTCTTTGGAAGACACTTTTCTTCTATAGTAAAGTGTCTTTGGAAGACACTTTTCTTCTATAGTAAAGTGTCTTTGGAAGACACTTTTCTTCTATAGTAAAGTGTCTTTGGAAGACACTTTTCTTCTATAGTAAAGTGTCTTTGGAAGACACTTTTCTTCTATAGTAAAGTGTCTTTGGAAGACACTTTTCTTCTATAGTAAAGTGTCTTTGGAAGACACTTTTCTTCTATAGTAAAGTGTCTTTGGAAGACACTTTTCTTCTATAGTAAAGTGTCTTTGGAAGACACTTTTCTTCTATAGTAAAGTGTCTTTGGAAGACACTTTTCTTCTATAGTAAAGTGTCTTTGGAAGACACTTATCTTCTATAGTAAAGTGTCTTTGGAAGACACTTTTCTTCTATAGTAAAGTGTCTTTGGAAGACACTTTTCTTCTATAGTAAAGTGTCTTTGGAAGACACTTTTCTTCTATAGTAAAGTGTCTTTGGAAGACACTTTTCTTCTATAGTAAAGTGTCTTTGGAAGACACTTTTCTTCTATAGTAAAGTGTCTTTGGATGACACTTTTCTTCTATAGTAAAGTGTCTTTGGAAGACACTTTTCTTCTATAGTAAAGTGTCTTTGGAAGACACTTTTCTTCTATAGTAAAGTGTCTTTGGAAGACACTTTTCTTCTATAGTAAAGTGTCTTTGGAAGACACTTTTCTATAGTAAAGTGTCTTTGGAAGACACATTTCTATAATAAAGTGACTTTGGAAAACACTTTTCTATAGTAAAGTGTCTTTGGAAGACACTTTTCTATAGTAAAGTGTCTTTGGAAGACACTTTTCTATAGCAAAGTGTCTTTGGAAGACACTTTTCTATAGTAAAGTCTTTGTAAGATGCTTTTCTATAGTAAAGTGTCTTTGGAAGACACTTTTCTTTATATTAGTATCTTATGTTTGGATTTGTATTTCTGGAAGACAGTATTTATCGTTGCACTTAACAAAATTTCCCAAACTGTTGTATCAAAAAAAAATAACAAGTTTCCACTTAAACAAAAAAAAAGGGTTCTTTTATGCAAACATTTTATTTTACACGCCAATTTACAATTCGCAATGATGCAGCCATTTTAAAATGATTTTTCATTTAAGTTTTATTATTAATTCAAAAGTGGGTGTGTTAGTGGCCAAAATCAACGACAGGCGATAAAATATTAAATTTTTCTGCATAAAAAAAATAAAAACTTTATTTAAGAGAATGTGTAAAAAGTTTCTGTTTTGTATGTGTTTCTTCAAGAAAAAAAAATGAAGTAAAATGTAAATGAACTTTAATAACAATGGTGATGAATTCTATTCCAAAACTCATTTTTAAAATTTAAGTTTTTCTGGAGTTTGTTGAACTCCAGAAAGACTACTAGAAAAATATATAAGAGCTATTATAGTGTTGTTAACTTTGAAAATAACAAAAGTAAAAAAACAAAAATAAAACTTTAAAAAAGTTCATTGGCCTATAGTTGAACTGAACTTAACATTTTATATTATTATACGCATACAAATGAAAGAGTAGAAAGAAAGAAAAGAACTAACCAACCATCCAGAGCCATACATCGGTACCATCATCATTGTCATAAACACATGAACATAAAAAACACTATAATAATGTAACACGTTCCATCACCAAAAAAAAATAAAAAATTTGTTTAACTTTAATAATGACTCCATAAGACATTTCAGTTTAAACCAAAGAGAAGTTCTCTTTCTTTCCACTGTTTTTTTTTTGGCTGACATTTAGTCAGTTTTATGAAATGTATTTAAACAAAAAAGAAATACCAACAATTTGATTAGGAAACCCAAAATACACAATAAATACTTAAATAAATATGATGTAAAAAGTAGAAAGACGAAGCAAAAAAAAAACAACATTCAACAAAGGTCAGTGGTATTTTAACCAGCATTTTCAGTTGAACTTTTTTGATTAATGTTTAGTCTTCTAATTCTAATGGTTGAAAAGTCTTTAAAAACCAACAATTTGAAAGAAAAGAAAAACAAAATGAAAAAAAAAAATAGAAGTTCGTCTTTTAGTTGTATGAAAAAATATAAATAAAAACAGAATTAGAATGTTTGATTAAGAAAAATATTTATAAAAATGCATGCATTCCATTTAGAGTTGTTGTTGCTGCTGCTGTTGTTGTTGCTTATTTATGTTTTAAGTTTATTTCTCAAGTCTTTCGTTTGTTGGTTTAACTTGTGTGTGTGTTTGCATTTGCGTCTGTGTGTGATACTGCACTTTTGAAGAGGAGAAAGCCTTTCTCTTGCAATTTTCTTACAGAACTGGTCATACATGAAACACGATTCGCAACGAAAGTATGCAGTATCGTTGTTTGTATATTTATTCTTTTAATAATGTTATTGTTTTTGTTGTTGCTGCTTGCTGCTTGCTCTACACTAACAGACACAATATACTATACATATAAATATATATATTTAACTGCAACAGAATGTCTAATAACGCGGAAATGGTGCATTGGAGTTCAAAAGAGTTTATTGAACTTTTTCTCCAATACCAAGTGATAGTGTCGTTAAGCACATTCTAAAAAAAAACGAAACAAGAACAAAATTTGCAAACTTTTCCAAAAAAAATTTTAGCTTAATTTCTTTACATTAATAAAAAATATTTTATGTAAATTTGTCTTAAAAAAATTGATATTAAGTTTAAAATTTTTAATATTCTATACAAAAATTTATATTTTTTTGGTAATTTGATTCGAAGGGAATTATTTTCGAAATCGAACATTTACAATTTCGAATTAAATTACGGGGTAACATTCGATATCTATAATAAAAGCCGAAAGTATATCGATGCTAGTATTTGACCTAATTCTAAGCAAACCTAAACTTGTTTTATGTATTAATATTCAAATTAATAAAATAATTAAATTATCTCAAATATAGGGCATGTTTTGGCTCATTATTAGCCCTATAGACTTTTTCTGAATTCCATATTGTACACAGAAAAAATGAAATAGTAATAAACTGAACAAACGTTTAATTTTTTTGAATATTTATTAGG
The DNA here is from genome assembly GCA_942486065.2 of Calliphora vomitoria. NCBI lineage: Eukaryota > Metazoa > Arthropoda > Insecta > Diptera > Calliphoridae > Calliphora > Calliphora vomitoria. Next base: position 11,041,358 of record OW818031.2, on the reverse strand, counting down.
TTTTTTGCACCCTGAACGCCTGTAGTAGAAAACCGAATAAAACGTTCAGCTTTACGTTGAACGTGCGTTCAGCTTTTTACTATATAGAGTTCAGCTTGTGCAAAAGTAAACGAGCGTTCAGGTTTTAACTATATTCGTTTAATTTTCGCAATACTGAACGAGAGTTTAGTTTTTTATCCGATGCGTTCAATTTCTTCATTACTGAACGTAAGCTTATTATTATACCAGATGCGTTCAGAAAATTAAATAAAATATTTTTAAATGTTTTTTAATATTAACAAAATTTATTCAATATATTCTACAAGCATTATTCATAAACAACTATTTCCATAAACTCACCAAGACCTGCTCTTTCTGAGGAAATTCCCTGTATATGTCACGGACAATTACCTTAAAATCAGATGGTGTTAACATTTTTCCGTTAATGATGGCGTTTTCCAGGATTATATTTATTAATTTGTATCTCTACTCAGATGACAAAAAAGTTATACTGTCTTAAGTAACACAATTTTTTAAAATACACACTGTCTTGTCTTAAAAGGCTTCTTACGAAATTCATACTCGATTCCTGCTTCTACATTAAACAATTATTAAATATTGACTTATCTTCTAACTCCGGCAATAGAAATTGAATTACTCTAACAAAGCTCAATGTTAATGTATGCATGTCACTATATAAAATATGAACTACTCACTTTAATAATCAACACACAAATGAGATTCGGTCAAACTTAACACTTGTTGTTTTTTAAAGAATCCCGTTACTTCTGTAGCCGTCAATTGAAATAATATTAAAGTTTTAAAAAAATTTGCAAAAATATTTTTACCACGTCTCGTTCAGATTTACTGAACGATGCGTTTAGTTTTTTTTACTATCCCACAATGCTGAACGGCACGTTTTACGGTATCTATGAAGAACTTTACTGAATTTTGTATTCAGTTATGCTAAATGTGTGTTCAGCGAAGAATTATTTGATTGATTCTAAAAATCTGAACAAAACGTTCAGGTCGCTATTAGAAAGGATTCGGTTTTAATACGATGCGTTCAGAAAAACGTTTGCTTGGTCTATTAATAGCTGAACGTCGCACAGTAAACAACAAAATAAGCGTTCAGATCTTGGATATTTGAATGGAACTTTAAAGGGGTGTTGTAAATTCGCCTAGTAGCATTCAGTTTGACTATTTCTAAATATTGCGTTCAGATAATTTAGTTTTTTCTGTGTTGCTTTATTTTGGACAGAAAAGTGTTTAGAAGGGTAATACTTACATGTTTCTGTTTTTAAATGTCTATTAGTTTTCTCAGATATTTTACAATTACATATCTATTGAGTCTGATTTATGAATCATATTCTTTAAATGTTTCTCATTTTTTCTTTGCAAAAATTTCGGTTTGGTATTCGTTAAAACTTTAACCTAATAAAGAAAAAAGTACAATAATGTCTCCTTTACCTCACTCTGGTTTTATCAAGGTTAAAAATAAAGACAATGGATACACGCTGAAAAAATATAGTTGTGCATGTTTACTGTAACCATTTCAACATTTTTAACAATATTATAGTCACAGTAACTATTTATATGATTGTTTTAACAATAATATGGTAAATTTACGATTCGCATGATTGTATCAACCATATATATGGTTACAGTAAACAAGTATATATTTGTGACAACCATTTATATAATGAAAGACTTACCATATTATATTGCTTATGGATATCATAATCTTAGAACAACATATGATATAATGATTCATCATGCACAACTATATTTTTTTCCTGTATATATCCACTTGTGTTTGGTATCGTCCCAAATAAAATTTAATGTCTAATGATGTGTAATTATAAAATACTAGTGGATACCCAGCGTTTGCTTCTACGCTAAAAAATAAACACATTTTGTTTATTCGTTGAAAAAATTAAATTTTTATTATTTATAACCTTTTAAAAATACTTAGAGTTGGATCAAGCAACATACAACTGGCCGAGCAAAAATCAGGCATTTACTAAGTTCTAAACCAGCAACACTTAGCGATTGGCCTTGAGCCCTGTTGATGGTTATGGCGAAAGCCAGACGTACTGGAAACTGTAACCGCTTGAAATCGAAAGGCAAATCAGTTGAAATCATTGGAATTCGTGGTATCAGCACATCTTCCCCCTTACATTTACCGCTGATGATTGTGGTTTCGATTAAATTCGTCGATAGTTTTTTAACAGTACAATTTTGGTGGATCTAAGTTGCGAATGAGCATCAACGGTGAACCAACTTTTAAAGTTAAATGTTTGGTGACATTCCAGATTGTTCCAAATAGTTAAAAAATTCTGACGGCTTGTAAAAGATATTTTTGTACAAAAAATTTCCAAAGATCAATATACTATACCCCTTATATTTGACAAAATTAAAAAAATTGCAAAAAAATCCATTTAAATTTAATTTCTGGGATACAAAAAGTACCAAAACTCGGGTTTCTCCTGTTTTATCCCCTTGAAAGTACAAAAATCAAAAAGTAACACACACCTGCCCACTTATTTATTAAGTTGGATTTTTTGTGCTAGTTCCAGAGATGTAGAGACATCGATTTTTTTATCCATTTTAACCCCATTGAATGGAGCAAATGGACCTAAATGTAGTGTTTTAGGTGTCTGAAACCATCTTCACAAAATTGCCTTTCTAATGAAACCGACTCATCGGTTGGATGGTTTCAGAGTCCATAACGGACATAGGTAGTTAGAAACACTTTTTTGTGTTTTATATATATGGATTGCAATATAAGCTTTGGGGGTAATGTGAAGAACATCTGTTAAAAATTGGAAATATTTTAAAAACTATTGTACTTTAGTAAACTTATTTCTTCCAGGGGCTAATATTTTACTAAAAATCTATTAAATTCAACATTTCTGCAAAATTTAAGTTTTAAGTCACCTACTTTTCGACTACCACAAAATATTGATTTAAAATTTTGTTTGTGTAATCGGAAAGAACATTATGTAATCTAAAGTGGAATTCAGAGTAAAATGTTCATCAATATTGCAAAAATACAGCATATTTAGACAAAAATTGTAAAATCGGAGAATACATAAATAGGCCTTTTCTATTTGAAAGCTATCTTTGTTAAGATATCTTTCAAATAAAATATAAAATTTTTATAAGTTCCCTTAGAAATTTTTTTCCTGGATGCGAAGAGTAATAGCAGTTTTAACAGCCCTACCTAAATAACGCTGAAATTTCATACCTAAATAAGAGTGGCAACGCTACGTCAAGCAGTAAAAACAAGGTTATCAAAAAAATAAATATAACAACCCGGATTATTTAAACAATAAAGTTCATTACAATTGGTCAATTCACAAGGTCTCTTATCATGTCATAATGTCCTAATATTTCACAATGGTTGTTATTGTTTTTCAAGCAAAAAATGTCTTAAAATTCAAGCAAAAACTTTCTGCTATGTTTATTGTGTTATCGTAACAAACCAGCAGATACCAACGCCGAATGCCTAAGTATCGGTTAAGCCGAGCAGCCGAGTCGTGATATATTAGGACATTATGACAATATGACTGATAAGAGACCTTGTGAATTAACCAAATATGTTTCTGATTTTTGTTTTGTGATTTTTAAACTAAAATTTTATAAAAAAAAAATTAATATTAAAGTTTAAAAAATGAGTTTATTGCATATTTGTTTCTCCTTTTGTATGTATTTGTTTACATTTATGGTGTTTTGCATTAAACGCGCTGTCAAAATCGAATTTTCCAATTGCAAAGCATTGCCGGCTATTTCGGTATGTTGCATACAAATTTTATGGGCATGAGAATTTTTGATAACTAATTTAGGTATGCTTGTAATTTAGGTATGCTTGTAAGACTTGCCCCTTTCGGATTTTATGTTTGTGGGACATTATTTAAAACAAGTAATCTTATATACCTTTCATCAAAGATAAAGATTGAACAAAATTTTAGTTGAAAAGTAATTTTTGGTGAAACTTTTTTTTGGTTAAAAATTTATGTGAAAAATATTTTTCCCGATTATTGTCGGTGCGTTATATACGTCTATAAATGTATATCATCAGATATCCATATTGTCTATGCTAATGACTTAGTAATCCAGATATAACTAGTCCTGGTTTTGAAAAAACGAAAAATTTTGAAATTTCAAACGCAATGACAAACTTATATATACCCTTACCAGTGCTGAAGGCTATAAAAAAGGACTATTATATCAAAAAAAAAAGAACCATGACTAATTTCAAATTCATGGATTCATTTATTAAGAAGATTCAATAAGTACCGCCAGAAATACAATTTAAAAAAAGTATCAACGAAGAAAAAGTACCATATCAAAATTTTGTGTTTTTCTATTATATTTAATAAATATCAAAATGTACTATCTGAAGAACAAAAAGAACAGTTTTTATAAAAGTACCATTCGAACAAAAAAGTATTAAATTTCAGATTTTTCGATTCCTCAGAATTGGGAAAAAGTACGCCTTTCTGAAAGGTACCTTAACAAGAAATAAAAAGGTTCCTTCAAATATTTTTTTTAATTCATTGATAAAACGTAATAATGTAGTACTTTTACAAGAAAAAAGTACCTTTCAAAAAAAGAAAAGTATCTTGTAAAAGTTAAGGTTTTTCGATTTATTGTTTTAGAAGAATAAAAACTTCAAGATATATGGCCATGCCTAATTTCGAAAAGTACTCTCAAAAGAAGAAAAAGTACCTATTTAAACTAGTACCACTTGAACAAAGACAAAGTCTTGAATCAATAAATACCAAGAGAAATGGAAAGGAGAACTGTCAAAAAAACGGTAATAGAACGCTTTTAAAATAGTAGAATTAGAGTGAAGAAAAGTGCAAGGTCTAGTTACACAGGTTAAGTAGAATTAAAAGAACGCTTTTTAAAAAATTTACTATTGAAACAAAGAAAAAGTAACATGACTAAGTTCATGTTTTTCTATTTATTAAACGTAATTTCTAAAGATGAAAAAATTACCTATTTACAAAATGTAGCAGTAATTTTAATTTTATCAAAAAGTACTTTTACAAAAAGTACCGTAAAAACTGTATTATTACGTCACCCCTTTAATGATTTTTACATTACTAAAGAACATTAGACATTTCATTAAACATGATTTTAAATTTCCAATTTCATTGTTCAAAAAGTACCATCACAAGGAAAAAGTACCTAGATATCTCTATGTATTTTTTTATGTCTAGGTTATTAATTTAAAATTAGAAAGTAGCTTTAGAAGAAAAAAATTAACCATGTCCCATTTTTGAACCATATTGCTTGAATTTTCAAAACCTATTTTGGCGATAATTCAAAACTGTACTTTTTCTGTGTTCTATGACATTTGCTAAAGTAAAAATAAATTTTAAGAAAAGTACCATAATAAATACCAGAGTTTGTTCTTTCCTGGTGATCTGTTGGAAGAAGTTATTGGATTTATTAATTTAAAGAAGAAAAAATTATTATAAAAAAATCAAGAAAGTACCAATGTCCCATTTTTACAACGTCTAGCTTGCATTTTTACAAGTAATTATGGCAAAAGTTTATATCACTCGCATATAACTACGAACTGTTACATTTGCTTAAAAATACCAAACTGTTTAATTTATTCATTGAAGAATAATTTAATTCAAGTCCTACTATTATTGTTATTTCAAGGACATTTGAATACTTTTTTTATATAAGTAGTTCTTTCTGCTAAATCCCTGTAAATATTACAACACAAATAACTCTGTTACTAATATCTCTTTTTTTTAAGTATAAAATTACTCATAAATATATTTACATACTTAGTACATTTACACTACACAACACACATAAATATTTACAAATTAATTTGAAATTTATTTTCACCACGACATCGTCCAAAAATAAGTTGTAAATTAATTTCAGTTGCCCTATAATTGTGTGTGTGTTTGTTTGTGTTTGCTGTTCTTCATGGCGTTTAAGCTGAAGCAAAAGTTCAATGCTCTTTTGTAAGCCATGTCAACAATGAACGACGATGTTTCTTCGTATTGTCGTCGCTTGTTATTTTCCTCGATTCTGTTGCTCTGCTATTGGGCCATATTATATTTGTTCTTCGTGTTTAGCCCCGCTTCTTGTTTGCTTGAGGTTCTTGAGCTGAAGAAAACAATAGCAACTCACTTACTCACTAGCTTAAAAAGTTAAACAAACAAACAAACAACTCATTAATGCGCGTTCATACGCTTAAGAGCTCCAGCAAGAACGTAAACAAAATATTCGCAGAACTTTCACCAATTGGTTTTGCTTTCGAAGATTTTTTTTTTTTTTTTGTAATTTTATTTTTTTTTGCGTTTGCTTGGAGTTTTAACAAAAACATACCACATATGTCGTTTATTTTTTTGTTTGTTGGCCAGAACTTTTTGTGTTTTTTGTATTTTTTTTTTGTATTTTTTTACTTTTAGTTTGTCTATTCTTTTGACTCAACTTATTTCTGCGAATAAGTTTCTGTATAGTTTTAGTACACAGTAGATTGATAACGGAAATACTTAAGATGGACAATTTAATTTATTTAGAAAAAAGAAAAAAAAAAACTGTTTGCTTAACTTGGTGGTTGGTGGTAGAAGTTGTAAACAAAAAAGTTTCAACTTAATGTCAAGTTCATAAAGTCTAAAGAAGAAATTGACGAGTACGTGTAAAAATAATAAAAGAAATATGAATATTTTTTTTTTAAAATAAATAACGGAAGCTAAATTATAACAAAAGGAGACTAATAAACCATTGGCCAAAATAAGCAGATTATTAACCGCCCTTATTTTGCACTTTTACGATTTTGGATCCTTCCAAAATCTAAAATTATTCTTCGTCATCTAAAAATCAAATGCTGAGAAATTGAGTAAAATCGCATAACGTTTCGAGGTTGAACATTTTATTTAAAATCTCGAATTTTGGATCACAGTAGCAATATTTTCAAAAGAATTTAAAAAAATTAAATTTGAAACAAAAAATTCCAGTAGAAAACCCCTAGATGTTTAAATATAAACATTTTGTGACATATATAACCCATTATTATTTCATACAAAAAAATCATAAAATTTCAAATCCCAAATTTTACATTTTCAACATTTTTTTTTGTAACGAAATTTCAAAAAATTAAAAATTTATTATCGATTCCAATAAACTCTATATAGGTATTCAAAATGCCAATTTTTACGGTTATACCAATTAAAAGTTAGCTTGGGGACCGATTTAATATTGGCGGATTTCAAGGACATTTTTATTCTCAATTCGACAGCTGTAGCTTCAAAAGTATGACCGCTATTAATTATTGGAAGACTCTTTATTTAAACATAAGGACTGAGATCGAAAAATGTTTAACATACATATATGTTAATAAAAATGAAAACACTAAACTTACAGTTTTGAATCATTTTTTATTTGATTGAAATTATTGTTACAATTTACAAAAAAACAAGTAAGAGAGCTATATTCGGCTATGCCGAATCTTATATACCCTTCACCAAATTATACTTTAAAACAAAAATTTTACATATTTTTAGGTAAACAAAATTAATTTTTTTTAAAAAAAAAAAAAAAATTTTCTAAATTGTTTTTCAAAATTTAATTTTTTTTTTTTTTTCAAAATTATTTAAATTTTTTTTTTCGAAATTGTTTTGTTTTATTTTTTTTTTTTTCAATTTTTTAATTTTTTTTTTTAATTTTTTAAATTTATTAGTGGAAAAAAGTTAATGAAAAAAATTTTTTTTGGTAAAAAAAAAAAATTCGGGTTAAAAAATATTTTTTTCCCGATTTTGACCCATTGTAGGTCCAAATTACTATAGCCTTATACACATCGTTGCAATGGACTTTGAAATATCTATCATTAGATATCCATATTGTCTATATTAATGACTTAGTAATCCAGATATAGATAAAAAATAGACCAAAAATCGAGGTTGTCCCGGTTTTATCCTTATATCTCAGCCATTTGTGGGCCGATTTTCTCGATTTTAAATAGCGACCGAGCCGGAAGAATTCCCGACATATTGATGTATAAAATATGTTTGTAAGTTATTTCGGGGCTACGGAAAGTTGATTTCAACATACAGACGGACATAGCTATATCGACTTTGATATCTATAACGATCCAGAATATATATACTTTGTGGGGTCGCAAATGAAAAATGTAGAAATTACAAACGGAATGACAAACTTATATATACCCTTGCCACTCATGGTGAAGGGTATAAAAATAATTTTTACAGTTCTAATCACTAATGATGAAATTTGGACCTTTTTCCAAAACCCTTCCATTATGGTTTTTATAGTGCTTTATGTCACTTTGTTCGAACAGGTTGTACATCTCCGTTTAAAATCTACCACACTTGGACACCTTTTTTGTGCTCTTCAATTCTCTTTTAACAAGAGCCCAATATCTCTCCACTGGCAGTTTGGAGAATTTACCTGTCTTGGTAAGAATACCACATTATTGTTTTTTTACCACTCAAGAACTTTCTTGCCATAGTGACAGGGTGCCATGTCAGCCCATAAATAAGTGGACACATTATGACGTCTTACGAATGGAAGCATCCTTTTTTGTAAACATTCCTTGATGTAAATTTCTATATTTATAGAGCCCTGTGTAACAAATGTTTGCCTTTTTTTGCCGCATCTACATATTGATTGCCATACCAACAACTTTTTGGGAATTTTTGTCTGCTTTTGGGTTCTAAACTTTTCTTCAACATTCCCTCGAGCATCTGGAACACAAAAAAATTGACCCAGAAGCTGCGAAAATTTTTCCATAAGTACATTTCGTCATCCATTATGCAGCAGGTATATTTTTTTTTATAAAATTTGACTTCAATTTCCATGCTCTGTCTTTGGCCTCTAAATTTTTAGCAGAGTTCCTGTCAGGAACTTTATGAGCCTTGTATGCTTTTAAACCTTCATTGGCTTTAACTTTTGGTACCAAATAGTCCGAGTACTAACCTTACCGGGCTTCTTTCCTACCGGAGGTGTTGGGAGCTCTTTTGAAAACGCTTTCTATTTTTTCGCTCTAGAAACATCATGTGGACCATTCCTTCTACCTGAACCAGGTTTTATATCAACGTACAGGTTCTCCCGGTACTTTTTAATAACATTGGAAGCAGTTTGATAGCAGACCATTGCTTGTTTGGCCAACCATTTGTAGGACCAAATATTTAATAATTGTAGTACGCACTTTTTTCTGGTTATTTATTTTAATCAGATTAACAACATAATTGACATTAAACATAATAACTGAAATGCTTTACAAAGGTAACTTGATCAAAAAAAAAAAAGTCAAATAATACTTGGGTTAAAAGTTTTAATGAAAAACGTGTGTTAAGAATTTTACGATCTCACTCCTTATGTAGGTTAATTATCGCCTGTAGTCAGCCTAGAATCATATGTCTCTATGTCAACACTCTTTTTCTATCGACAATTGCACTAGTTAAAATGTCGACAACTTTCCTTTAAGCGTGAGTAGAGATACATACGTTAGAGACAACAGTTCTAGTGTATTTCTGGTGACATTGTCAACGAAAGTGTCAATAGTTTGGTTTTTTTTTTATACCCTTCACCTTCGTGAGAAGGGTATGTATAAATTTGTCATAATAATTCTCAATATAATTCTCCGACCCTATAAAGTATATATATTCTGGATCCTTTTAGATAGCGGAGTCGATCTAGCCATGTCCGTCTGTCTGTCTGTTGAAATCAATTTTCTGAAGACCCCAGATATCTTCGGGATCCAAATCCTCCATAATTCTGTCAGACATGCTTTCGAAAAGTTTCTTATTTAAAATCCGTCCATAAATAACGCAGATATGAGCAAAAATCCGAGACAACCTCTATTTTTGACCTATTTTTTTATCTATATCTCGATTACTAAATCATAAATATAGACAATATGGATATCTAATGATAGATATTTCAAAGTCCATAGCAACGATATATATAAGGCTATACAAAGTTGGACCTACAATGGGTCAAAATCGGGAGAAATTTTTTTTAACCCGAATTATTTATGACAAAAAACTTTCTTTTGTCATAAATTTTTTTCACTATAAATTAAAAAAAAAAATTTTTAAAAATTGGAAAAAACTTTTAAAAAAACAATTTTGAAAAAAAAATAAAAAAATTTTTTTTTTTAAATTTTATTTTAAGGTATAATTTGGTGAAGGGTATATAAGATACGGCACAGCCGAATATAGCGCTCTTACTTTTTTTTGTTATGCTGTGTAGTCAATATGTATAGAAAACATTTACTATGTAACTAGTGCTACAGTCTACTGGTAGATTTTCAATGACAAGCTAATGTTAAATGTCAATAGAAGAATACATTGGCTGGGGTACATCTAGTCAGTAGTACTACTGACAATGTCACTAGTATATCATTACAATTGGCTTTCCCTGCTGGGTACAAAAATAATTTTGAATTGGAATTTTTTTTCCAACATTTACAAAATGTGCAACCTCTAAAGGTTTTAAGATTTTCAGCATTTTTAGATGATAGATAACAATTTTAGAACTTGGGAACCAAGTTCAGTTTAATTTTTGCCATAAATTGTAAACTTAATAAAAATGTTAAGGCAATTACAACTCTACAACATTGTTATAACATTTGCAATTTCTTTCATCTGACAAATTAAAATGCCTACAAAAGAGATTATGTCGCATTAAAATATTTACAAATCCAACTCAATGGAATTTCCATTATTCTGAAACCAATGTAAAAAAAAGTTCTGATGAAAACCAAAACACACACACAGCCATCTATCAACAACCCACACTTGGAGTTACATTCACATTTGCGGGGGAAAAACAAAGTACGCAAACGCAAATAAATAAAAAGAACAACAAGAATTCTCCATAAGCCAGGCCAGGCCAAGTCAAGCCCAGCTCTAAGCCAACGAACGTACAGAACAAAATCGCAATAAAAACATAAACATAAGTTAAGTCCATACAAGTTTACTGGTTTGTATGTTTGTAGCTGTGTTTATATAAGTATCTGGTTTTTGTTGTTGTTGTTGTGTTGGAATAGCGGTAAATTTGCGGTACTTTTCGTTTTCATTGCAACTCAGAGCGAGTGTTTAGCCTAGATTTGCGCTTAAGTTCGATGAACTTACGACAAAGTAATCGAAGCTGTTGGTTGGTTAGTGTGCGGCTGGTTGTTGACGTTCGTTCGTTTGTTTGTTAGTTCTTTCGTTCTTGGCTGTAAAAAAAAAAAAAAAAAAACTGAGTAAGAAGCAGAAATTCAATGGAAAAAGAGAAACAAATGTGCAGTTATGTTGTTGTGTGAGTATTGGCAAAAGAGTGTTTTGTGTTGTCTCCTCTATAACTCCTCTCTGTGTGGTGTCTTGCTTTTGGTTTTTTGCCCGCAAAAAGAACAAACACGTATCGTGCTTGTTTCATCAATCTTTTGTTTTTCAAAACAAAAAATTCATTTCATTTATTCGCGCTTAAATTTTATTTGGTTTTTTTTCGCAAACAAAATTGCCCCCTAAAATATTACACAAAATATACAAACAATTTAATTATAACTGCATTCACTAAAATTTATTAGCAATTGTACAAAAATATAAAAATAAAACAGCTTCCAGCTGCAGCCCCCAAAAATCTATATATAAAGCAAGCAAACACAAAACAAACACAAACAAAATAAAATCATGAATGTTATTAATACACCATATAAATGGTTTGAACTTCCTCATACCAAGTGATGATTGGAAATCAGACCAATGGCCTGCCATCACCTTAGAAACTGAGGAGCAACCATCATGTAAAAATACTACAACAAAAACCTGCTTTTTGTTTTTGCAACCATGAAGGCAAAGCAAAAAAATGCATAAGCGAACCACAAGAAATGCGACAGCGGCGCAACAAGCTTTGTTTAGCTGTAGTTGTGTCTTTAAGATGCAGTTTTATTTTGTTTTTTTTTTTTTTTTGCACAAAAAAAAGCCAATGACCGCAAGTAACTTACATTTGAAAATAGTGTGAAAACTCTTGAAAGCATAAACAAGTCCATGACTGACTGACTAACTAACTGAGTGACTGACAGACAAAAACTGAGTTGAGACTATGTATTTGTTTGGCGGACTGTAAACTTACATACATACCGCAAGACGTTCAGTTAACTAGTCATAGCAACTAATGTACTGTCTTAAATTAAATACTACTTACTAGTGTATCTCTATATTATTTCTAACTATACATATTTGTTGCGGGAGTTTAGCTAAGTTTAGTCTTGTTTCTCTCTTTCTAAATATATATATATATATTACTGCTGCTATATTTAGTAGTCTGTAGCTGTTGTATTAACTAACTGACAACCAGTCTGCTTGATGCTTGCTTCCTGGAAAATAAAAGAGAAAGGTTATAAAATATTTTCTTGCTTATTTTTGTTTAATAAATGTTTTTATTTCTTCTTTTTTTTTTTTTTGGCAAATTAAACAGATAAAAAAATCCACATCCATAAATGTGTCTGAAAATAAAGTGATACCCGAGTAACGGTACTAAAGACAACAAATAAAACATCATTTACGCATTCAATAAAATATATGACTCATTTATTTTATTTAAATTTTAATGAAAATATTTCGAATCCTGTTGCGCTCTTAATTTTAAGATTTTGTAAAGTCAGGTTTTGTTATATGAATTTCTTGTATTGCTTGATAATTGACATACAGATGAATAGAATTACTAAAGTGTCTTCAGAGGTAAACTAGTATAAAAACGTCCTATTCATTTCGATTTCTACTTATTCCAGGAACATACATATTTAAGTTCTAAATTATCCATTAGAGTGGCCATTAAATACGTCCAAAGTCTAAAATTGTTTTCATCACTAAAAACGAAATGCTGAACATTTTAGCATAGTACTGTAAAAGCTCGGTATAACGAATCTCACTTTAAGTAAAATTAGATATAACACTCGCATCACGCATAACATTTGCGATTGTAACTTGAACTCGCAAGAGAAATTTTGTGTAAATCGCAATGCTCTTGGCGAGTTCAAATTGCAAGGGCCATTATTACAACTTGCCTTTAAGTTCGTAATAGAAAAAGGTTGCTTTAAAGTTAACTTTTACTATTGGGAACTTAAAGGCAAGTTGTAATAATGGCCCTAAGCCAAATACTGCCATAAACCCTATACTCCTGTAAGAATGTTTAAGAAATTGTCTGCTCGAAAAAATAAAAAAATAAAATGATCGAGCAAATTTTTAACATAGACAATTATATCAAGCTATCAATAATGGATCAAAACAATCTTCGATCTCTAACGAATGGTGATCAATCCTTATGTTGGTTCTCAGCCGGAGGAAAAAACACATTTCAATTAAATGAATTCCTTTAAAAACCAAAGACATAGAAATACAAAATGGGTTTTTAATAGTGGATTTCATGCAATCTATATTCAATATAAAGATACGTTTTGAGACCAGGAGAGAAACTATCATGCCGGGCTTATTTATTGGAGCCCTTCAAGAAAATTGCAAAAAATTACAGTTGCGCTCAATCTAACTCCTGCTGTTATTCTCAATGCGGACGAAACTAGTCTGTATTGGAAAAAGCTAGATAAACTATTGCTCCTGGAAGCATGCTATCGAATCTAGAACAAAGAAAAAAACACCGCTTTGAACAACTAGTAAAAACTAAAGAGAGACGGATATATTTGAACGGCAATCCTGTCTGCAAATGTCACACCGCTAAAGGCTTATTCAAAAAAGAAATCTTGAATATTTCAACTTAAAGATTAAGTCAGTATACCAGGATTTCCCTGTAATAATGGATAACATTTAAAGGTTGCACATTTTATTTGTAGTTTCATGATTTGAATAAAAATTCCAATATTTTCAAAAAAAAAAAAAAAATATAAGATTCGGCGAAGCCGAAATAAAATTAAAAAAAAAAAATTTTTTTGTTAAGTTTTTTGCAATTTTTAAAATTTTTTTTTTTTAATTTATTAGTGAAAAAAATTTATGACAAAATAATGTTTTTTGTGAAAAAAAATTCGGGTTAAAAAATATTTTCCCGATTTTGACCCATTGTAGGTCCAACTTTGTATAGCCTTATATATATCGTTGCAATGGACTTTGAAATATCTATAATTAGATATCCATATTGTCTATATTTATGACTTAATAATCGAGATATAGATCAAAAAATAGGCCAAAAATAGAGGTTGTGGACGGATTTTGCTGATTTTAAATAGGAAACTTTTCGAAAGCATATCTGACAGAATTATTGAGGATTTGGATCCCGAAGATAGACAGACAGACAGACGGACATGGCTAAATCGACTCCGCTATCTATAAGGATTCTGAATATATATACTTTATAGGGTCAGAAAATTATATTGTGGAAATTACAAATGGAATGACAAATTTATATATTCCCTTCTCACGAAGGTGAAGGGTATAAAAATGGCTTTTTAATGGTGGATTTCATGCAACTGATGGTTGGTAATCTATATTCAATATAAAGATACAGTTTGAGATCAGGAGAGAAGTTATCATCCCGTTCTACTTTACGCTTCAAAGAAATTGCAAAACACTTTAATTTTTTTCAATTCTCAATGCAGACGAAACTAGTCTCTATTGGAAAATGTTAGTTTGTCCACTTTAGATAAACTAGTGCTCCAGGAAACTTTTCTTCTTGGAAAGGCAAAGAAAGCCCGCTCGTTTCGTAACAATTAGTAAAAAGTATAAAAAAATACGGACAAAATTGGACAAACATTCAGACTCCAAATGTCACATCACTTAAAGCTTATTCAAAAAAGAAATATCGAATACCAGGAAAAATGTCGATATACCAGGATTTGCCTGTAATAATGGATAACATATTAATGTTGCACATTTTATTTGTAGTTTCAAGTTTTGAATTAAAATTCTAATATTTTCCAAAAAAAAAAAAATGTATGTACTAAACTAATTTCAATCAATTTAGCCGTAAGCGTGCGAAATGCTGTCAAACTACATATAAAATATTTGGAACTAGCTTGACCCGGTGCGCTTCCCTACCCCTGTCGATGTAAAAATCGGTTCAGCCGTTTAGTAATTATTGTTTAAGCCGTTTAGGCGTGATGCTCAAACAAACAAACAAACAAACAAACAAACAAACAAACAAACAAACAAACAAACAAACAAACAAACAAACAAACAAACAAACAAACAAACAAACAAACAAACAAACAAACAAACAAACAAACAAACAAACAAACAAACAAACAAATAAACAAACAAACTTACAAAGACATTTATATATTTATATAGAATAGATGAAATATATGCGAAATAATTTCGCAAAATCAGTACTCTGGTCTTATTGTGGAAAACATGTGAAATACATTTATTTTTCCACACAAAATAACACGATATTAAAACCAACAGCTGATCACTTGTTGCATATAAAATTTTGAGCATGATAAAAACATAATTTTTCTCAAATATAAAGTCGGACCTATAGTTGGTCAAAATCGGAATAAAATTTGTTTCATAAATAAATTGAAAAACCATTTTTTCACTAATAAATTAAAAAAAAAAATATTTTTTGTTTACCTGAAAATATTTAAAATTTTGTTTAAAGTATAATGTGGTGAAGGGTATATAAGATTCGGCACAGCCGAACATAGCTCTGTTATTTGTTTTAACTCATTACAAATTGGGATTTTAAAAGGTCATTAACATAACATATTCTCATAAATAGGGACTTAAATGAGTTATAACTTTTAAATATATTACAAATTGTCTTGTCTGTGAAAAAAAAAAAAACAGTTTAAATGAAGAAAAATAGTATTATTCAAATTTGTATCATATAGTTTGTCTGATATAAATGTGCTCTAAACATAAAAAGATGTACCAAAAAAAAGAAAAAGCTTTTTCGCTTCTATTTACACTCCACATACCTGGTTATCGAAAAATGACAAAAATAAAAATATACATAATTGAAACTGTAAATTTAGCTTTTTAGAAAAGGTTAAATGGACAAATTTGTCTATCTCAACATTTTGAAATAAAATTTAAAAATGTGCGAAAAAATGGGTATCGCAAACAACTTTGCCTTATATCAAGGCACCGATCCCAAGCACACATCAGGTGTTGCAAAGCTACCAAACTAATAGAAACACCTGCACAGACCCCAAACTTTAATGTAATTGAGCATGTTTGGGAGGAACTAGCTAGGAGAGTGCATCAAATAAAATTTAACATGTTAGTTCAGCTAAAAAAGTACTTATTAGACGAATGGAAATCAACAGAGCCAGATTTCGTAAACTACATAGTACTTATATAATATATTATATGTAGAGTTTTCAATTCGGTTTTAACCGAAACCGCGGTTTTCAAGGCCTAAAACCGAAACCGAAAATTATTTTTCGGTTTTCACTTTTAATCTATTTTCACTAGAAAAATTCAAAATTTAGAAATGAGAAACAAACTTTTTCATCCAATTATTCATCCAATATCTCTAAACACAGATCGGTAAAGATATCTTAAGATTTTTTAAATTGTATTACAATAATTGCTTCAGATGATGTAGCAGGCTACCTTTCGCAGGCTAAATAATGCAAAATTTTTGTAAAAAAGTCTTAGTTATTTTCAAATATCCGATAAAAGTATGGAGTACTAGCTGACCGGTGCGCTTCGCCACCTCAATTGGAATAAAGAAATAGTACTATTAAGTCTCCATTTGTAAATTAATACTAATTCAGGAAAACATGTCTCTAGTTTCATGTTTATTGATTCATTGTAATGTGAATTGTAGCTCATTCTATTATAATAAAAACAGTACACACATTTTGTATTCCTACTTAGCATCATGAATGTTTAATTTCATATTTCTGTGTCCATTATTATAGAAAATACAAAAGAAAGGTAAGACTATAATCACCATTCGTGAATTCTAACTCATTCAGAATCATTTGTGCCTAATTTAAAGGTTTATTATTATAAAATATTCAAAAAGTACCTTTACAATAAAGAAATAGTAACATTAATTATCCGTTTTGAATTCGCGTTTCTAGGTCCATCGTTATAAAATATTCAAAAAGTACTACTAGTTCGAAAAAGTACCTGCAATTCCCTTTTTTATATTCTAACTCAGTCAGGATGTGTGTTTAATATCCTACTTATAAGTTCATTATTATAGAAATTTCAATAATAGTTTATGTTACCTCTCAATATCATTATGCCCTCTATCCTTGATTCTTTCTTTACTCAGAAGCATATCAGCCAACTATTATGTATATACAATAAGTAAAATAATTTATTATAATAAAAAGTAGCATTAGAAGAAAAAGTCAAAATTTTCCATACTTAAACCACTGTCAAGTTTGAAACTTCAAAGTAATTTCCTGATTCTAGGTTCAGTATTATAAAAAATTCATTTTGAAGAACGAAAAAGTACTCCTTAGTTTGGTTTAGTTCTCCATTTTTGGTATCATAATACAATTGAGCACCCTATTTTTGATTATTTCTTTACTGAGAAGCATATTAGCCAACTTTAACTAATTTAATATATTAAAAAGGATATATTAAAAGAAAAAGTACCAATTTTCCTTTATCCTCGTAAACACTCGTCAAATTTGAATTTTAAATTTGTTTAGCAGTTTCTATATTATCAACTGATTTAATAGTCAATAAATTATCACAAAACCGAACCGAAACCGATCGGTTTTCAATTTTTTAAAACCGAAACCGCGGTTTTGAAATTCTTCGGTTTTTTGGAAACTCTAATTATATGTATGTAAGCCATTACCAAAGAAGTCACTGAAAAGTAAGTGTTTTAGTAACTCAAAGTCATTATCAAGTTTTTTGAAATTGTATTAGTGACGAATTTGTTGATTTAAGACCGGAGAATCATAACATAATTAAATAATACCCAGTAAAAGATAAATTATCTGTAATAAAGTTAAAATGATTTTGCAATTAATGATAAACAATTTTGAAAACATTATAAATATATATTCTCCATCCTTATACTGATTTAAAAATACTTTGAATTCTAAATTCTAAAAACATTTAATAAATTTTTTTTTAAATATAAGTATATATTTGTTTCCATTAACTTGAAAAAAATTAATCTCAAATACATCTACATTTATTTTTAACAGACACGAGTTGGCTTTGGACAACTTACGCCTAATTAAAATTTGTGTGCTTAGGTTATTTCCTTATAAAACAATGACTTAATTTTATTTTGCTGACCTGTTTTTTCCTTCAAGCATTTGATATGACATAAATATACATATGGGGAATTTCATATCAAGTGAACCAACTTTTGAAATCGATGTCTTCCGATTGGGATGAAATCTCTTATTGAGATTTAGCAAAATGTGTCCCAAATAGTATAGATAGCTATTTCTTCAATCTTAAAAATGTCAAACATTTTTTGTTCGAAATATTGATGAAATAGCTATTTAAACTATTTGGAACACATTTTGCTAAGAACAATAGGTAATAAGTTACATGGATGAGAAAAAACCCCAATTTTAACCCCCTCTTTCTCATAGAAATCTCGATCGATCTTGCTGAAAAATTGTGTCTGAATTACCTGAAAAAGTTGGTTCACTTGACATGAAATCCCCTATATATAAAGTACTCTTTTCCATTTAGTAATTTATACGTTTAGTATTTTTTTTCATGCACTGTACTAATTCCATTGAACTTCAAAATATTGAAACATTATAAATTATGTTCGTTTATTTAATAAATACCTATGTAAATATGTTTTTATTTATAAATTCTACATATTCAATTTATTCTCTGTATTGTCCATACAGTGATGTCCATACTGGTTTTTATTGCCGCGTATCAAAAACTTTTAGATCCGTGAAATATAACCTATACCACTGCACTAAGAACCGCCTTTTCCGAAGTGCTAAGCAAATTTTTTTACTAGGCATTATTCACCTATGTCCATCTAAAGTTAATGACTTCTTTTGATTTTCTAGAATTGTTATTGGTTTTGAAATGAAGTGGTAATACTGACAATTTTGAAAGTACACGCAATGAATAACATGGTTGTGGTAATCATAGTGGAAGGGATCATATTTTGGTTGGATTTTACGGTTGCTGTCGAATTAAATTAATGTTGTAACATGATCATCCTAGTTAATGATCCTAGTTAATCATAAACATTATTATCATATTTGGGTTCTACGATCATATTATGGTTGTACTGAAATTGGACTCAATCATATTATGATTGTGCAACAAACAATGTTTATATATATAATGATTAACTAGGATCATATTGATTATAATAATAAAATAGGATTATAATGTTTACCAATAAATAAATAATTATAACATACTAGCTTGACCCGGTGCGCTTCGCTACCCCTGTCGATGTAAAAATCGGTTCAGCCGTTTAGTAATTATTGTTTAAAAACTAAAGGTACCAATTTTACCCGTTTTTCCCCCTTTTTATCCCTTTCTGGTCCAAGTATTGAAAAAATTTATAGCCAATTGACGCTTCCAAGTAAGGATCTATCTACGTTCCAAATTTCAATAAAATCGGTTCAGCCGTTTAGGCGTGATGCTCAAACAAACAAACAAACAAACAAACAAACAAACAAACAAACAAACAAACAAACAAACAAACAAACAAACAAACAAACAAACAAACAAACAAACAAACAAACAAACAAACAAACAAACAAACAAACAAACAAACAAACAAACAAACAAACAAACAAACTTACAAAGACATTTATATATTTATATAGATTCAGACTTTATGCGCTTTAAAATGGTCACAGGAAATATTATTAAAAATGTTCGTCTTAAAGTGGCAAACTCCAATGTATATACGTGAATAAAGAAACCTAGTGCAAAACTCCTGATCCTGATAACTTTTTTAATTCTATAAAGTGTTATTGGTTTTTTTATTCGACGCATTTTCTTCGTCATAGACAATTGACATCTCTGTACTCTGGTGTACCAACACACAGAGTGTTTCTACTATCTTGTCTCTGTCGTCGTTGTCGTTATA
Source organism: Calliphora vomitoria (assembly GCA_942486065.2). Taxonomy (NCBI): domain Eukaryota; kingdom Metazoa; phylum Arthropoda; class Insecta; order Diptera; family Calliphoridae; genus Calliphora; species Calliphora vomitoria. The sequence goes on along the minus strand of OW818031.2, from coordinate 11,021,375 downwards.
ATGTTGTTGTCGTCATATTGTTGCTTCTGTTGTATGTAAGTAGTTGGTTGGTTGGTTGGTAGCTTAGCTGGTTGATATTGGCAATAGCAATAGTGTTAACTGATGTTTGTATGAATGTATGTATGAATGTCTGTATTTATAGCTTGTTGCTGTTGTTTTCAGATTTTGTATTGTAGTATTGTGGGTTTTGCGCATGCACAAAAGTATGCCAATGAACTTAAGCGGCCGAGTGAACGATGTATATAATTTTTTTTATTTTTATTTTTTGCTGTAGAGCTGTCTTTGCAAACTTTGATCATGTTTGTGTCTTTTACTTCTGGATGTGTGCTGTTTTTTTTTTTTTTTTTTTCATTATTATGTGTTGTTGTTGTTTTTTGTTTTTTCAAAAATTCTTCCCATTTGATGTCTACTAAGTAATTTATGCAAAAATTAAGAATAAAAATTTAAAATGTTCTCTTCAAAAAAAAAAAAAAAAAATACTAATGTTAATTTGTAAATGCGAGAGCAGCAGCTTAGAAATTGGAAGAGTTACATATTTATTGGGGATAAAACATATTTGAGATTAGAATTTCTGTTATAAATTTTAACTTTTTTACTTGAATTGGATTAAATATATTGGTGTATAACTTAAAAACGTGGAATTTTTTCTAATTTTTATCTTTTATTATGAAACATTTGTACAATATAAATTTATTCAAACAACTGCTCATCTTTTGAGGCCAATAACGAATCAAGCCAATTTCAGGTACTCTGTTCTGTTCAGTGAAACATATCCCGAAGAGCGATCTTCATCGATCGAAACAAATAGTAGTCGGAAGGTCTTGACCACTTCTTTCTGGCTTTATCATGATGGAATATTACGGTTTCATGTCTGGCCGCATATTCTAGGCGTTTTTCGGCTAATGCTCGCTTCAAACGAACAGGTTCCCTGTGACGGTCTGGCCATATTTCAGCAGCTCATAATAGATAGGACCCTTTTGCTATCATTACTTTAGCGCCATGGATATTTAAATTTAGTATCGATATATGATGAAATTGGTTAAACAGTCAGGAATTATCTTCAAGTTTTACAGAATGATATCAAATTGTTACACTAAAAGCTTTTGTTTCATCATTGAATTAAACTTTAATTGAAAAATTATTTATAACGCAAGCAAATTCTTTTTATTGAATATTTTAAACTGTGTTTTCTGTATATAAGATCTATAAAATAATTGAAATAGTGTTGATTACTTTTCCTAAGTTTTTATATGTCAGTCCGTGTGTAGAAATACTCACACGGACTGTAGTATATATTATTGATCCTTACGAAATTTTAAATCTATTTAATTATGTTCAGACTGTCATACTGAATTGTCTGTTGCAAACACGTTTACATTCAAAACACGAAAGCGGTATAAACCAGGAGCCGAGTTACCGCATTTTATATCGGGTTAAATATATCCCAATTTTCTTACTTGAGATTATGGCATCCGATATCGAGCAAGAAATTTAGTGCATTTTATTATAATTTTTATGTATAAATTATTTTTCGATATGATAGCTCATTCGATCACAAATGTGGTAATTCCGCCCTAGTTTCATGAAGAATGTTTATCGTTCTTCTAAGCAGTTTGGTATTCAAAATCGGTATATATTTTTATCTTTTCATAGAATAAACTAAAACATCTTTACAGTGTTTTTGTTTTACAAATGTTAGGAGAAATTTCATATAGTAGACATAATTCAATGGAATATCATTCTCAGCATCCATACGTGATTGTTGAAGAAAATGCTTTAGAAGTAACAAGCAAGCAAATTTTATAATTTTCGATTTTAACTGATTCAAAATCAAATTTAGTACACGAATTACATTGCATCAGCCGTACCTTAACAAAGGCGACTTTTCCACAACATATAGCAGGCTTATTTCTTTACTTCGGTTTCCTAATTCTACACCCTTTTAAGCATATTTCCTTTAGAGATCCATCGAACTTCTGTATTCAATATTAGTTTTATATCAGCAGAGTGATTAAATTAAACACAAATATGATTCATATACATATAAACGGGACCAAATTATATAAAGATCGTTCCAAAATGCACACAAAATTTTAATATGGCTGCACTTGTCATTGTTAAACTATATTTTAAAAATGTGTTTTTTGTGCAAAATCATCCCAAGTGATAGCATATTTTCAGCTTGTTAATCGTAAAATGTTCATAAATGGGGCTAGTCAAGTAGTTGCTGATCACGACATGATCATTCTGGATGATATTGGTGATGCTGACTGCATGATATCTGTTAAAATTGGTTGGATGTACTAAGGACCGGTACGAGTTTATAAAAAAACTATTTTCTAATAAGTATTTCTTCTTTTAATATCCGTAATTTCAACTATTATATATCTATTAATGTCAAGTTACATTTTTTAGTAAATTTATCAGCTGCCTATTCCACACCGTATATATTTATTTGTTGAAGTTACGGACATAAGTTTAGTATTAAGCATTTAAGCTTATTTTACTGTTAAGGCTTGGAATGGTATGACATGTCTGATTTCCATATGCAGAATTGCGAGGTTGGCTACCGATTCAAAACCGTAAACAAAAGTAATCATATACAAACGGTAACGATATTTTAATGGTAACGGGAAAGGGTGTTTAAAAGGTAACGGTACCTTAGCGATAACGGTAGCCAACCTTGGAAAATTTCAATAAAAATATTCAGTCAGAATTTGATAAAAATTTTAAGTTTTAGTCTAACTTGTTTCCATTAAATACTCTGTAACCGTAAAAACTTTAAAAATAGGGGATAACTATCTGGATCAGCTACATCTGAAGGTTTTGAGAATCTTAAGCTAGGTCTCTTATCAGTCATATTGTCATAATGTCCTAATATATCACGACTAGGCGGCTCATCTTAACCGACTCTTAGGCATTCGGCGTTGGTCTCTGCTGCTTCGTTATGATAACACAATAAACATAGCATAAAAAGTAGTATTATTTTAGGATATTTTTTGCATGAAAAGCAATAAAAACCATTGTGAAATATTAGGACATTATGACAATATGACATGATAAGAGACCAATTGTTTTTACCAATGTTTGTCATATATGACCAACAAATTAAAAATTTTGCCAAATCAATTACATTTTGACATGTGAAATTAAATGTATTTGAAAAAGTGAGTAAAGTATCAAGTCTCTGCTAAAATTAGAATTATATTATTATTGTCTTGTTTTTACATTTCTATAAAAAGATAGGAATTTCATGACCTCAATCATGAGCTTAGATTTACTGACGGTTTATGTTAACAATTGAAATTATATTGATTTCAATTAGTTTTGAGTTCAAGCAATATAATTTGATTTTCAATTGCTTAAATTTTGGTTAATAAAAGCTAGCAGCCGACCAAACGGCCGACCGACCGACCCAACCAAACCAATAAAATGCAATTATGATTATTATTATTTTTTTTTTTTTTGTTTTTTTCTTGTTTGGTTCCAATATTACAAATTTTTTGTTGTTTTGCACAAGCCACTAAATATTGTGTAAGGCAAGCAATTTTATTTGAACTTTTGATTGTTCTTAGTGAGACTACAATGCAGTCTTCTATTGCTACGAAATCGCTTCTAAAGTTACCAACTGAAATTAAATACAGTTTGCCAGAAGATGGCTAAAGAGAAAGAGACAGACAGACAGAGAGAGAGAGAGAGTATGAAAGAAAGCATTAGAGATGGAGAAATGTAGAAATGGAGAGACATGGCAATATTTTCATTGACCTATTTTTAGTGTATTTACCCCGGAAGTTATAATGTTGCACATGCGCAGCCAACTATCTAACGAATGAACAGCCAACTGAAATATTGCATCAAGCCACATATAGAATTGTTGCACTAAAACACAACAATCTCTTTTAGTTTGTTCTATTCTTTGTAATTTGGCAAAATGAAAAAATAGCAAATAAGAGAGCATGAATGTCGGCAGGGATGGAAAATTAAAATATTTTTCGGTATCAAAATTATAATCAAATAGTATTGGGGATTTTTCCAAATTTTTAGCTTTTATTTTGAAACATTGATACAATATAAATTTATTCAAAGCATTGGCCATTGTTAGCTATGACCTTCTTTCATCTTTCTGGAAACATATGGATTCCGATCCAAAAGACCTGTTCATCTTTTGAGGCCAAGAACGACTAAAGCCAATATCAATATGTTCCAAAGTAAAGTGTATCCCAGAGAGAGCGTTCTACAACGATCGAAACAAATAGTAGTCGGACGGGTGAAGCAAAACTTCCCATCCACCTCATTCTAAATACTTTTTAACAGGTATTGCAACATGTGGCCATGTGTTGTCATGATGGAATATAATGGTTTCATGTCTGGCCGCATATTCTGGGCATTTTTTGTCCAATGCTCGCTTCATACGAATCAGTTGCGTTCGGTACAGGTTTCCTGTCAGATTTGTCCAACTGATACTTTTGCTCCCACCAAATACAGGTAATTACCTTAGCGCCATGGATATTTAGATTTGGTCTCAATTCGTCTGGTTGGCGGGGCTTCACATTCGATCTCTTACGCTTTGGGTTATCGTAATGTATCCATTTTTCATCGCAAGTAATGATTCATTGCAAAAATGTATTTATTTTATAGCTTTAATCATTATTTCGTACATGCAAAATCGTCTTTCAAGATCTCTCAGCTTCGATTCAAATGGTACCCAATTTCCCTTCTTTTGGATGAATTCTGCTGCTCGCAAACGTTTTGAAATTGCTGCTTGAGTATCTCCCAATGATTTAGCAAGCTCTTGTTGAGTTTTACAACAATCTTCATGGAGTATTGTTTCCAATTCTTAGTCTTCACACTATTTTGACTGGCCTTGGCGATCTTTGTCTTTCGTGTCAAAATCACCACTTCTGAACTGCACCAACAATCTCTCGCACATTGAAACCGATGCACATTGGGGCAGAATCAAAATTTTTTTGGAAATAAAACGGCTGATCCGATCGGGATAAAATTTGACGTGGGCGTAGCCAAGGAGTATTCGAGTTTAAGTTATTAAAATGGACCCTACAAATGCTCCGGGGGCTGCGCTATGGGGGTTAAAATTAGGGTACCTTCGACATATAAAATTTTTAAACGCGTGCCATTTTTTTGTTTCCCATCCGATTTCAAAGATTTGTATATTTTTGGAAAGCGCTTGGCTAGGTCTTGAAAAAGTATGCTTGAGTGTGCTATTTATCTTTTATAATTTCCGTGTTATAGGCATTTCAAAATTGAACTTTTAAAATTTTGCCATACCTTGGTCCGCTTTTTTAAAATATAGGGCTTAGTTTTGAACCGATTGAACTCGAATTTCTTTTTTTAGTTAGATAACTAAATTACCAATAACATAGAAAAGAGTTCAGAGCAATATCAGTTATGAATCCAAAAATAAAAAAAATTGTAAATTTTTGCAGTTTTTTGGTCGAAAAGGTGACTTAACTCTTTTTTTTTTAAAACAAAACTTTATTTTGGAACATATAAAAATTTTATGTGTTTCCGTATGGTATCTTTACGAAAAATATTTTGGTATAAAAAACATGTCATACATCTTGAATATGTCGGCCCTATGCCCTTCGGAATTTGACCTATTTTTTATCAAAATTTCAATTTTGCGCCACGTGTTCTAAAATCCCAAAGCTGGGATCAGAAAACGGAAAGCAGCTTTAGAAACCTTGATTTGAATCCTATTCACTCCCAAAGTATTTTCCCAGCCCCAAAAGAAATGTAGCAAAATGTGGGCAAAATTTTAAAAAATACCATTTTTGGAATTTTCGCTCCAATTTTTAAGAATTGCGGGATGACCTTTGAACTTTTGACATGTTTTTTTATACTTTGTTATTTAGAATAACAAGTTTAAAAAACGTCGAAAATTTCATTGAGTTTTGTCAATAAATAAAGATTTTATTGCATATTACATATTTGCTGAGTTTATAAAACTAAAAATTGTATCAAAATTTTAATAGGATTGCTAATATTTGGAACTATTTGATTCACATTTATTCCGGAGTTATTTTTTATGTTTAGACAAGTTAATTTTTGATCTTACAAAAAAAACTTCAAGTCAATATCTCAATTCGATTCAAAAATATCTCACTTTTAAACTCCGTTCTTCTACAAGATTTCACATTTTCATATTTTAGTATAAAATGTGAATCAGTTTCGAAGCAAAACAAAACTGTCTTGTTTTCATTATAATGTTCAATAACTAAGTGAGAATAAATGACTGATATGTACCCTTCAAAATGACATATAAGTTATTAAAAAAACCACATCAAAAAGATACGCCATCTGCATTTTTAAGTCATAGGGCCAATACTTCCAGTCCCAGTCCCAGAGTACTAAAAATAGTCGTTTATTTTCATATTAGTGCAGTTTTGTATAATTTCTATTTAAAATATTGTTATATTGATGATTTTCTATAGAAATTACAAAAAATCAAAAAAAAAAAAAAAGTACGATCGTAGCAACTTTACCATCCCCGAATGTCAGTATGATTTGTAAGTAAATCTTTGATTTATGAAACGTGAAAAAATAAAAAAAAAAATAAAAATAATTTCTGGATGTGAATTGTGCATGCAACAAACGTTACAGGCACATAAAATAATAGAACGGGAACGGGAATAGAACATGCATTCTATTCTATACAAAACATAGATGATGAATAGATACTAGATACGAGTTGTGCACTTTTATTTTTGGTTTTGTTCACACTTACTCAGTCGGTCACTTTGCTGAGCATTCAGCCAGCCAGCCAGCCAGCCAGCCCATCCAACCAGGCAAGTCATTCATTCATTTTGCTCATTCATTCCTGCTTTAATATAGACATACAATATGGTGGCCGGCCGTTGGTTGCATTTGAACATCTAACGGTTCTTTTTATATTTGATTATTGTCATCGTAAATGCTGTTGTTGTTGGTTGTTTGCTGTTGTAGTTGTCGTCGTACGCCTTCTATGTAAGTTTGTTTAATATAATTTTGTTTTTTTGTTAAACAATTTGAATTTGTACTTGTGTTTTTGTTTCTGTTTCTGTTGTTTTTTTGTAGTTGTTAGTTGCCTCTTTTTAAGTTTGTTGGTAACACATGTATGGTTGTACAAACATACATAATACTGTATTTGCACATGCAACATAACGGTAAAATCATAGCTCAGTCACTAAACTACCACTTGGCAAATTCCCCTCCCCGCCGCCAACGTTTTTTAATGCAGTTTTATTACATTTCTTACTTTTTTTCTGCAATATGATGGCACACAACACTGAGCGATAGAGAAAGCAACATTTCTAATTGTTTCCAAGAAGTTCTGAAGCTACAGTAACTAAGCTAAGCATAATTTCAGGGGGTGCGTACTAGCAAAGTTTAGCGAAACTTTTAGTTGCCTACAACTAAAGTACGCCTCTGTTTATTTCGAGTTAAGGAGTTTGCATCTGTGGTAGTTTAAACTGAATTTATTGCAACTCTTGATTTTTTCTTCTTCTTCTTTTCTCTTATAAACTTCTTTTATGTTTTTTTTTTTGAAATTTCTTCATAGATGCAATATTTAAAAAGTGGGTGAATGTACAGTAATGTTGAACGTAGTGTTGCATTGCTTTAATAAAAACTGGTAATGATCACACATATAAATAGGCGGACAGACAGACAGACAGACTGACTGGCTGACAGGCAGACAATATACAAAAATAGGTACTTTTAAATATTCCTTAACGTAATATACATATACATATGTATATATTAATAATTGCATGTAAAAACATGATTGTATGGCTGTAAATATGTAAGTAGTTATAATGTTAGTTAGGTATTTGTTTGTAAAACTGATATTTTTTATTATGAAATTTTCAGGTTATTCGAAAATGTTTTGCATTGATTTTATATATGTCCTTCGAATTATTTGAATTACTACTCAATTCGTTTATTAGGAAACTGTATTGAGGATTTCAATCGATTATAAATTTTTAAAATCTATTTTTCAAAAACCAAACAATATTTGAACAAATTCCATTTGCTGTCCTACATACATAGGCCCTCAAATAGCTTAGAACCACGAATGTTACATCAATTTATCGCGTATGGTCACAATTAGGATACTATTGAATTTTGGTCTGTAAACGTCTGAGGTAGGATCGCTATATCTCGGCCATTTATGGCTGTATTCAATTTATTTCTGAAAGATCTGTGCCTCCAGAATTTATATTTGTTTATTTGTTGATTCTACCTCAGACATTTATAAATTGATTTTCAATAGCAACTTAATCGAGACCGTATCCGAAAAAGTGGTGTAGCATTCGTGTTGGTAAGATATTTGGGGACATCGGAAAGTTGATTTCAACAGACAGACTAACATTGCTATCTATAAGGATCCGGAGTATTGTAGAAAATACAAACGAAATAAAAACAAGTAAGAGAGCTATATTCGGCTGTGCCGAATCTTATATACCCTTCACCAAATTATACTTTAAAATAAAATTTTAATTTTTTTCAAAAAAATTTTTTTTTCGAAATATTTTTTCCAAATATTTAAAAAAAAAAATTTCTTTAATTAATTTTTTTTTTTTTTAATTTATTAGTGAAAAATTTATGACAAAAACATTTTTTTTTTTTTTTTTTTTTTGTGAAAAAAAATTCGGGTTAAAATATATTCAACTAACTATAGCCTTATATACATTGTTGCAATGGACTTTGAAATATAGATATACATATTGTTTATATTTATGACTTAGTAATCGAGATATACATAGATCAAAAATAGGTCAAAAATAGTGGTTGTCCCGGCTTTTTCCTTATATCTCAGCCATTTGTGGCCCGATTTTCTCGATTTTAAATAGCAATCGAGCCGGAAGAATTCCCGATATATTAATGTATGAATCATGTATGTAATTTTTTTGGGGGCCACGGAAACATACAGACGGTCTTCGCTATCTATAACGATCCAGAATATATATACTTTGTAGGGTCGCAAATGAAAAATGTAGAAATAAGAAAGGGAATGACAAACTTATATATACCCTGCCACTCATGGTTAAAAGTATAAAAACATATTACCATTTATAGCAAAGGATGGAATAAAATGATTATGAAATTCTTGAATCCGCAATTTTTGTAAATTTTTCATTCAGTCTATACCAAAGTCGTAGTAGCTAATCTGTGCGCTCTTATAAACCTTGTAAAAGAGCAAGTATTTTGTAGTATAGATGCTATCGCATTAGCAATAAGCCCATTTAAAAATAGCAAGAGCCTAAAATTCACAAATTTACGAAAATTACTTCTCAAGTAAGTATCTCTCATAACATACGAAGTTCCATGCTCCCTTGAACACAATTTGAAAACATAATGGTCAATCGTACTGAACATACTCTTCAATCCAAATCAATTGCAGAAATATTCGGATTATATAATCGTCGCAAAGCAAACATAACTCTATAATAACTCGCAAAAATCTAATTTGCTCCACAATACCATGAACATAACTATCGAAATCATTGGGTATTCTTAAATAACTCAACAAACCTTCAACGACCCGAAAAGCTGGCCAAAATTATTAAAAGTAATTTTTGAATTAAAAATTTTGGTTTTATGATAGTTTTAGGATTTATTAGGTCCAAGGACTCCATACAAACGTTTCCTCAGAATTGCACTTATGTACTAATACAAATGTTAATTAAGGACTGAGATTGAAAAATTTTTAACATACATATATGTTAATAAAAGTGAAACCACTAAATTTACAGTTTTGAATCTTTTTTTATTTGATTGAAATTAATGTTACAATTTACAAAAAAAAACCTTTTTATAGTTCTAATCACTAATGATGAAATTTTGAACCTTTTTCGCAAACCCTTCCATTATGGTTTTTATAGTGCTTTATGTCACTTTGTTCGAATAGGTTGTCCATCTCCGTTTAAAATCTACCACAATTTTCGACGTCTCTTTTGTTCTCTTCAATTCTCCTTTAACAAGAGCCCAATATTTATCCACAGGACTCAGCTCCAGGCAATTTGGAGGAATTGCCTCTCTTGGTAAAAATACCACATTATTGTTCTTGTACCACTCACGACTTTTCTTACCATAGTGACAGATTCCAAATCGGGTCAAAAATAAGTGGACACATTAAGAAGTCTTATCAATGGAAGCATCGTTTTTTGTAAACATTCCTTGATGTAAATTTTGGTATTTATAGAGCCATTTGTAACAAATGTTTGGCTTCTTTTGCCGCAACAGCATATTGCTTGCCATACCAAGAACTTGTTGGGAAATTTTGTCTGCTTTTGGGTCCTAAACTTTTCTTCAACATTCCCTCGAGCATCTGCAACATAAAAAACTGACCCAAAAGCTGCGAAAATTTTTCCATACGTACATTTCGTCATCCATTATGCAGTAGGAATATTTTTTTTTATAAAAATTGACTTCAATTTCCGTGCTCTGTCTTTGGCCTCTAAATTTTTAGCAGAGTATCTGTCAGGAACTTTTTGAGCCTTGTATGCATTTAAACTTTCATTGGCTTTAACTTTTCGTACCAAATAGTCCGAGTTCTGACCTAACCGGGCTGCTTTCTTACCGGAGACGTTGGGAGCTCTTTTGAAAATGCTTTCTATTTTTTTATGGATCATTTCTTCTACCTGAACTAGGTTTTATATCAACGGACAAGTTCTCCCGGTACTGTTTAATAACATTGGAATCGGTTTGACGGCAGACCTTTGATTGTTTGGCCAACTTTTTGTAGGACCAAGTTGGGTTTTGTTGAAAATACTTAATAATTTTAGTATGCACTTTTTTCTTGTCACACATTTGAATCAGATTAACATCATATGAACATAATTGACATTAAACATAATAACTGACATGCTTTACAAAGGTAACTTGATCAAAAAATAAATCAAATAATACTTGGGTTAAAAGTTTTAATGAAAAACGTGTGTTAAGAATTTTACGATCTCAGTCCTTATGTAGCAATCATAATAAAATTTAAAAAGCGTAAGTTTTAAGTTTTAATGTGAAACCACGTTTAGCCAGAAAAAATTGCATATAAACCTCTTAAAACCGAAAAAATCAATAAAAGTGATATAAGGACTGAGATCGAAAAAATCTTAACATACAAATGAAACCACTAAACTTAAAGTTTTGATTTTTGTTTTTCTTTGATTGAAATTATTATTACAATTTACAAAAAAATATTTTTCTTGTAGTTCTAATCAATACTGATGGTGAATGGTATTAAATAAAAAAGTAATACAAATTTGAGAAACATCGTTTTTTTGGGTGAGGTTTGTATTCCAAAATGACCCGAAAAAATGTTATCGTATATAACACAACATTTGCCATCGCATGGTGCTAGTGCCAACATTTGGTTATATTTTTTCTCTGGCTGCAAAGAAAAAAAGTCAGTGCAAAACTTTTATTCGCTTATCGACAAAATAATAACCTATTAAAGTCGGAAAAAAATTCAATATAAACTTTTTTAATTTTTTACACTTTCCTGACTTTAACAGTGTTTCAAAACTACAAATCTCAACACAAAGTTCTTAAAATTCACAATATGATGCAGAATATTGTTGTCTATCGAGATGCGCACTCAGTTTTTTAAATTTCTTCAAATTCATATTTGTCTTTTTGGGCCGAATATTAATTCAAGATTCTCACCTTGAACATTTAAAGTCATCACGATGTATCGATGTAAGCATACACTGATCAACAAGATCTATTGCTGTAGAAATATTTTCTAATCATATCTGTTATTTCAATCGAAAGGACATAGTCACATGTCCTTTTTTATAAATCTATTGATTATCAGAAATATGTAAATTACAATTTGTACTTAGCAAATTTTGTAGAACTATAATAGTTTAATTGTGTTTTTTTTTCTATATTTTTTGTAATAACTGGCGAAATTTCTATTGCAGTTCTTTTCTTGCAAATTGTAACATTGTATGTTTTTGTACAATTAAACAAAATGAAAGTTTTATTTGTTTTCTTTATAAAAATTTTCATTAATTTTCTCAAGCGAGTTTATTGAACGTACATAAATATTAAAAGCGAAAAATACAAAAAAATAAAAAAAAAATCCAATAGAAAACAAAACCAAGACAACTCAAGAAAATGATTATGGCTTGTATTTTAGCAACAATAATTATGTACAACCAAACATAATTCTTGAATGGCCAAAAGGGCGATTCAATGGAAATAAAAATATAATAATAAAAAAAGGAAATTTGATTTACCAAATTTTATGAAAAGCAAAAAAAAAAAAACTATATTTATTTACTTATAGAAGCAACAAGTTGTTGTAATTGTCTGTCAATGTCTTAATTTGCTTTCAGCTCAACTTAATTGAGAATTTCAGTTTCTTGGTATTTATTGAGATTGTGTGTTTTTATTTGTTTGAGTGTGCGTGACTATGCCTGTTCATGAGAGTGTTTGGCTGTGTTTGCCTGTGTTTGTTTAATTGTGTTTGATATGAAATGAACATCTACAACATGGTCAACGACCTTTCAGCTGTTAAAATTTTCTTACCAAAAAACACAAAATACCATCAAAAAAATGCTCACTCAAAACATATTCAACTATTAAACACTTTTTTTTTTTGGTTTGTTCTTGAAGAGCATAAGTGTGTGTTTAAGCCATATTCTATTTAAGTTTTGAATTTTTTTTTTTTGGGAGGGGGGGATGGGTTAAGTTAAATTGTATTTTGGGCACCGGCCGGTAAAAGTGAAATTTTGTATTTGTAGAGACAAGAGAAGAAGAGTAAATTATGAGAATACACTTTTTCCAAGAGCATGTCATTGAACTTGATAATTCATTCTATCTAAGCTGTTGCTTGTACGAAGTTTGTTTTAATAGTTGTTTCAAATTAAAACTCCCATTCCCTTCACCAATTATTCAAACAAACACACCAACAAATCTAAATTTTACTTTGAATTTTGAGATTGTTTTTCTCTATTTTTGATTAGTTTTTTCGTGTTATTTTGTTGTTGTTGTATTTTTTTGTTTTTGGTTAAACGCACTGTTACGTAGTTTCCTCTATTCGGGTGTCAAGCACCTTTTGGGTCGTTGACCGTGTGTTGTTAGATACATTTGTTTAGAAATAGAAATAAAACCATCATTTTAACACAATGGTAGACAGCAAAGATGTGGCTTAAAATAATAAATTACATTTTAGTGTCTAATCTAAATAAGTGGTATTTTAATGTGGTTTTATTTTAATAAATTTCGATAATAATGATGAATTTGTTACATGTGAGGTTTTCAATGTGACTCATTTACATTAATTGTACACAAAGTTGTTTTTTTTTTAAATTATTTACACTAAAATTTGCATAATTTTTGGGACAATACAAGCATATATTCATACATGAATAACGTAGTTTAGTCTGCAAAATAGATAATGAAAATAAATTTTAAGAAATCTTAAAATTAAAATTTAAAAAAATATAAATCTAAAATTACAGTGAGACCTCGATTATCCATAATGGTCGGGACCGGGAGCATTCTGGATAATCAATTTTCCCGGTTAATTGAGTAGCAATTTTTAGTAGTTTTTTAATAATGACAGTTTTTCGATAATGACATTTAAAGCTCCATATTGTACATCGATTGGATCAAAGTCGTTCAATTTGGTGGAAAAAATTTTACAACAACGTTTTCAGCTTTGTAATCCTGCACGTCTGGATGTTGTCCAATGGCAGAATGATTTTACCATCATCCTTTAGACCGATTTTTTTAAAATTCTCTCTCACTTCTGGTACTAAGTTATTGTTAAACCATTCTTATGGACATTTTTTAAAGCTCTTGCCAATAATGCTTTGTACTTGTGTGTACCAGCAGCATTAACGCAAACTTTGTGTCAATCTATGAAATTTTCATTAAGGCAAGCCAAACTTCTCTCAAGTAAACACTTTCCATTCTCCATTATCTCATTGGCAAGTTTTTTCATTGATTTGAATTTACAGTACGGGCTCGATTTGTGCAACTACCTATTATTGCAACTGACCGATTAGCGCAACAGCCTATTTTTTAACATTAGAGTCTTTATAACTGCAACTTTTTTCAAAAAACAGACGCTATAAGTGCAACTTAATTTTTTTTTCAGATGTAATTTTAATTACAAGTTATGCTAATCTCTTCTCTATTTATTCTGGTTGTTTTTTTAATCAGAAGCGTAATTCAAAACTATTTGCCAAATTATAGGCACCTAAAAAATCGTTTCACGACGACACTGCTCTCATAAAGAATTTTGCCTGTTTATTTACAGTTATTTTTTTGTTTTATTTTGTCTCTGTTTCTTTGATTTTATTTAAGTTATATTTCAGCAAAGTGAAGATCATTTTATAAGTTAAATATGGAATTAGTGAAAAAAATTGTAAAATTGACCATAAAACAAAAATTAGAAATTTTGAACAAATTAAAACATGGTGAAACTGTGAAGAAAATTTGTATTGATTACAAAGTTAATAAATCTACAGTTAGTAGGATTAAAAAAATGAAGTTTCCATTAAAAAATTTGTAAGAAATACTGAATCTGGACCAGGGAATCGATCAACCCTTAAGTCTGCAGAATATCCAAACTATTTTTTTATTTTTACGAGTATTATATTTATTTACACCTTTTATTTTTACTTTGTTTTGTTTAATAAATGAATTAATTACTTTTTGTTAATTAAATTGCATGTTTTTGTTAAAAAAAAGAATAGCGTATATAGTGGTCGCTTATTGCAACATTTCGAATATCGCAACAACCCCGATTTCCTTTCGGTTGCGCAAATCGAGCCCGTACTGTATTTAATTTTTCCACAAAAATTGTGCCAGCTAAACAGCTGAATATTTTTATCCTGCAGCATTAAGTTTGTGAATACCATGTCGTTTTTTTCTTAAATTTAGAGTGGAATATTTTAGACTTTCCTTCGCTGTTAATCCAGAAATTGGAGTTCCTTTAAATCGTAAATTCCGGAACCTTTCTTAAACAGCAGTTTTTAAAGTGTTTCGGTTTTCAAAGCCAACAAAAGAATCACTTTGATTTTTATAATGTCTAACACTCCTCACGCCAAATGCTATAAAAAAATCGATGGCACAATATCAACAAATTTTGGCTTTACAAATCGATCGAGGGAATTTCCCTTTTTCGTTTTATTCACATTGTGGTTGATAGTTCAAAAATAATAATAATTGATAATTGATGTTGCCGGTTAATCGAACCACGGATAATCGAGGCCTCACTGTATACTAAAGAACTAAAACGAAAACTGATAATTTCCGTGAAAAAGTAGACAATTAATTTCATAAAAATTTTAACAAATATGTTTTCTACAGCCATTTATTTAAATATGATCAAAAATTTTTATTTTTTTTCAAAATTCTTTCAAATCAAATCATAGCTACTACTAATTAGAAATAGATTTGATTAAATTCCTATATGTACGTATTCTCTCAAATTTAATCATTTGTTTAATAAAAAACAGAGACTCGAAATCTTTTTATTTTCAATTTTCTTTTCTGTTTAAACAAACATTTTTATAAAAAATTAATCGAAAAAATTTTATATTGAAAATTTAATATCAGAATAATTCTTTTAATTCAGTTTTTTGTTTTAATTTTGAAAAACTTTCAATAATTTTGTATAAATGTGTACTAACATGAATTATATTTCGATAGTAACATCTAAAGGTTAAATATGAGTTAAATCGATCTTAAATAAGAGCTAAGATCAACAAAGAAACCATGTGATTTGAAAATAAAACTTTTTTCATTACATAATTTTGGAATCTTAAGGAGTGAGATCGAAAAATTCTTAACATACATATATGTTAATAAAAACGAAAACACTTTAGTTACAGTTTTAATTTTTTTATTTGATTGAAATTATTATTACAATTTACAAATAAAAAAAAAAATATTTTTATAGTTTTAATCACTAGTGATGAAATTTTGAAACTTTTTGGGAAACCCTTCCATTAACGTTTTTATAGTTTTTTCTGTAAGTTTGTTCAAACAGGTAGTCCATCTCCGTTTAAAATCTACTACACTTTTGGACACATTTTTTGTGCTCTTCAATTCTCTTTTAACAAGAGCCCAATATCTCTCCACTGGCCTTAGCTCCGGGCAGTTTGGAGGAATTGCCACTCTTGGTACAAATACCACATTATTGTTCTTGTACTACTCAATGGCTTGTTTACCATTGTGACAGGATGCCAAATCAGACCAAAAATAAGTCGACACATTAAGAAGTCTTATGAATGGAAGCATTCTTTTTTTTGTAAACATTCCTTGATGTAAATTTCGGTATTTATAGAGCCCTTTTGTAACAAATGTTTGGCTTTTTTGTCGCAACTGCATATTACTTGTCATACCAAGAACTTTTTGGGTAATTTTGTCTGCTTTTGGTTCCTAAACTTTTCTTCAACATTCCCTCGAGCATCAGCAAAATAAAATTTTTGACCAGGAAGTTGCGAAAAATCTGCCAGAACATACGTTTCGTCATTCATTATGCAGCAAGAATATTTTTTTTATAAAAATTGATTTCAACTTCCGTGCTCTGTTTTTGGCCTCTATATTTTTAGCAGCGTTCAGCGTCAGGAACTTTTTGAGCCTTGTAGGCTTTTAAACCTGCATTGGCTTTAACTTTTCGTACCAAATAGTCAGAGCACTGAGCTAACCGGGCTGCTTTCCTACCGGATGTGTTGGGAGCTCTTTCGAAAATGCTTTCTATATTTTTGCCTTTAGAAACATCATGTGGACAATTCCTTCTACCTGAACCAGGTTTTATATCAACGGACAAGTTCTCCCTCTACTGTTTAATAACATTGGAAACAGATTGATAGCAGACCTTTGATTGTTTGGCCAACTTTTTGTAAGACCAAGTTGGGTTTTGTTGAAAATATTTAATAATTTTAGTACGCACTTTTTTCTGGTCACTCATTTTAATCAGATTAACAACAAATGAACATAATTGACATTAAACAAAATAACTGACATGCTTTTCATAGGTAACTTGATCAAAAAAAACAAATCAAAATCTCAATCCTTAGATGTGTGCTAAGGTGAATTATACCTTGATAATAACATCAAGGGGTATTTATGAAGGTTTAGCCGATCTTATATAGGAGCTATGACCAAAAAAGTACCGGTCAACATAGAACATGTGATTTGGAAACATTATTTATTAAAATGTTCATATATTTGAAATAAAAATTTGTTTCATTACATATTTTTGGAATCCAAAACAATTTAGAAGCCAAATTTTGCCTGTTAACTATTCAACCATTTGACAACGAATTTTATTTTAAAAATGACGTATGTCACTTTATGAATAAGTTTTACTTTTTAAGTAAAATTTAGAATTGTCGGATAACACACACATTTTTATTTCGCATGTTAATAAATAACGTGTTATCCATCTTTCGGTTTTAAAAGTAAAGTTAAATAAAATACACATAAAGCTATGATTTCGCTTAAACTTTTATTTCATTATAATGCTTAAACCTTGGCATTATGTACGAAATACAATGTCATTTAAATGCCCGCCTCTAGATTGGTTGAAGCAGTCGATCTTTTTGAGGTAGTTTTCGACCACTTTTTGCACATTTCTGGCGGTATCTCGGCGATAACATGACGAATGTTGGTTTTCAAATGCTCCAACGTTAAGGGATTATCCGCGTAGACACGGTCTTTGATGTAGCCCCACAAAAATAGTCCAACGGCGTCAAATCGCTTGATCTTGGTGGCCAATTGATGTCGCCAAAATATGAAATTATGCGTTCTGGAAACTTTCCATGCAATAAGGCCAAAATCGGTCATGTTGTGTGGCTCGTGGCACCTTCTTGTTGAAACCACATATCGTGCAGTTAATAATCTTCAATGGCAGGCCAAGAAAAGTCGGTTATCATACGGCCATAACGCCTGAATTGACGGTAACTTCAGCGTCATTTTCAAAAAAATACGACCCAATGATACCTCCAGACCATAATGCGCACCAAACAGACACTTTTTCCGGATGCAATGGCTTTTCCACAATCACTTCTGGATTCTCCGATCCCCATATAAGACAATTTTGCTTGAATTTTGCTGACGTAACCACCGAGTGAGAAATAAGCTTCATCGCTAAAGAAAATTATCTTCGAAAAATCAACATTGAAAGCCTGTTGCTTAAACCACAATTTTTGTAGTAAGTTTTAACTATTTTTACGCGTTATTCGATTGTTAAAGGATCCATTTTCGTAAATATCAAACCATTCACTAAATAAATGACACTTCAGATGACAGATATTTAACAGCTGACAGCCTTGCAAAAGCGCCAGTTTTGCAACCACTAAATGAATAACGCGTTATATTTGTTAATGAATAGTTGATTTACTCGATCTTTTAAATAAACATTTCATATCTGAAGTGTACGGTCAACTAAAGATGAAATTGGAATAGGTTTAAAGTTTTTAAATAATTAAATATTGTGCAGAAATTAATACTGAAATATAATTTTTTTTTACAATAAATCAAAAAATTTTAACTTAATTCAAATAATTCAAAACTAGGTCAAAAATCACAATTCACTACTTATTTATGTTATTGGTGTTTTTATGGTTAATACACAGGAAAATTGTATGTTGGGTTAGGCTGCTTGTGCATTAGTCTGTTCTATTATATTAATAAGCCCCAAAGTATGCTGTTGTTTTATTAGCTAGTATATGTTTGTTTTTCAACTGTAGAATTTTTATTATGTTTAATGTTCGGTCAGCCGTAATCAACTTGTTTGGCCGAATATATATTTTAAACATTCACACAAATTACAATACTATTTCTACATTTGGTGTGACTTAAAATTTATCAATGGATTACGTACGTATTTTTTGGTTTTTTATAAACGAACTTTTTTAATAAATAAATGTTCTTTTTGGGATATTGAACGAGAATATTTTGTACACAAGTAGGCAACAGAAAATATTGGCTTTATCCTCTATTCTTAAATAGTGTTGCCAGTTTTAAACATTTTCAAAATTTAAGTAGGGAATTTCAAAAAATATGCGGTGCACAGTGGTATTGAAAAAATTAGGGAAATAAATATGTAACTTCTAAACGGTTAGTCCGGTTTGAATGAAATTTCAGACACGCAACTTGGAAGTGTTGTTGAGTTTAAATTTTGAATTTGGACCTCATATATGTATCTTTATTTCTTTTATGAGGTCTAAAGTGAGGGTTACAAATGGCAAATATTTACTAAAAAAAGCGTAACCACTTTTTTTTAGCATAAATTTGACATTTTTTACTTTTTTAAGGTAAAACAGCATCAAATAAATTAAAACCAAATATTTTTTTTGAATTGTCTTAAGTACAAGGAGTTTTAGAAATGAAAAAATTAATATATATTTTATTTAGGTTACGTTTTTGTTCATCAAATATTTGCCGTGTGTGACCCTACCTTAAGTTAGAATATCCAACTGTTATCTGGATTTCACATGTCTCAACTCATATCTTTCCTATTGAGAGAGTTCAATGTATTTATTTTAAGATTTATTTATTTGTTCCATATGAGTCCAGATGTCTTCTTATAGGTTTAAGAACTTTAGAATATCGAAGATTTTTACATTCTACTTTGTTTGTTGTGATGTAAATAATGGTTACATTGAATGGCATGACTTTTAGTTTGTACTTTTGATGTCCTTTTTAAACGCACTAACTATGTACTTAATGGTACTTTGACTCTAGCTTTTCTCAACATCAGAATAGAATTTTGCACAACAAAAACCAATTTTAAGTTATTCCTTTCTACTGTATTAAAATAGTTTTCATTTTTAATCATAATATGTAAGTATAAAGACTGCAATAAATTAAAAACCAAAGACAAATTTCACCGCAATTCACCCCCATCCATAACTGCATCATGTCCTCAGAAAATTCGGAGGACAAAATATAAATTTTTTTAAAAAAGGAAATTTTCATTAAAAACTAACTAAAATTAATATAAATAACATTTTAATCACTAAATCTTAAAAAAAAAATTATGAAATTTTTGGCATTGAAATTTTTAAGTGTGTAGCCACGCCCACTTTAAATTTTTCGCAACACATTCTCAAGGTCATACAAATCTTTTATGCCAATTTTCATAAATCAAGTTTTTGACTTATTTGTTTAATCACTCTAAATTATACAAATTTGACTTTGTGCGTTGATTAAAATGATTTATGTATGTCAATAGTGAATGCTTTTTGAAATATTTCGAAATGTGTACCATTTTTATAATAAAACTTGCTGACCCGGATGAAATAGTCTCCGTTTGTGAATTAATACTAATTCAGGATAACATGTCTCTAGTTTCATGTTTATTAATTCATTACAAAAAGTACCATTCGAATAAAGAAAAAGTACCAAATAGTCTCCCCCTAGAATTCTCACTCACAGGACCATATATGCTTACTTTCATGTTCCTAAGTCCATTGTTATAGAAATTTCAAAAGGTACCATTCTAATAAAGAAAAAGTACCAAAAAGTCTCCCCCTAGAATTCAAACTCACTTAGGACCATATATGCTTAATTTCAAGTTTCTAGGTCCATTATTACAGAAAATTCAAAAAGTACCATTAGAATATAGAAAAAGTACCAAAATGGCTGCCACTTGTAGATTCCCATTCACTCGGGTCCATATAGGCTTTATTTCATGTTGTTGAAGAAATTACAAAAAGTACCATTCGATTAAAGAAAAAGTACCAAAAAGTCTCCCCCTAGAATTCTCACTCACTTAGAACCATATATGCTTAATTTCAAGTTTCTAGATCCATTTTTATACAACATTTGAAAAGTACCTTTGGAATAAAGAAAAAGTACCATATTGTCCCCACCTTCAGTTCTCTCTCTCTTATGACCATATATGCTTTATTTCGTGTTTCTACGTCCATTATTATGGAACATTCAAAAAGTACCCTTAGAATAAAGAAAAAGTACCATAAGTCCCCCATTTGTGGATTCCCATTCACTCGGGTCCATATAACATTTATTTCATGTTTTTAGGTTCATTAGTGAAGAAATTACAAAAAGTACCATTCGAATAAAGAAAAAGTACCAAAAAGTCTCCCCCTAGAATTCAAACTCACCATATATGCTTAATTTCATGTTTCTAAGTCAATTGTTATAGAAAATTCAAAAAGTACCATTAAAACAAAAAAAAAAAAGTACCTATAATTCAGTTCTTACATTTTGGTACCTAAATTTTATCCCTATTCCTAACACTAACTTCACTCAGATAGATATCAGCTAGCTTTAATGTCGTTAAGTGAAATAATGTAAAATATTAAAAAAGTACCATTAGGAGAAAAGTACCAATTTCCCTTTTCCTCCTTGAACACCCCTCAAGTTTGAAATTTCAAAATATTCCATTTAGCCAAAATTGTTTATGCTAAAGACATGTCTCAAACGATTAAAATCAATGTTAATGTGCCCAAGAAAAAATATGTTTTAATAAAAGTACCAAACTGTTTACCCGGATTTGGACATATATACAGCTTGGCAGTCGAGTTCCAAATATCACTCTGTTAGTTAATTTTTGCATGAATCCAGGAACCAATGTTAAAAATTTATCAAAATTGGTTAAAATGTTAAATAAAATATATTTTTCCGTTTTTACCCCCTTTTTGGTACCTTTTTTATACCCATTGCGGTGTCAATATTTTAAAATAAATTTCTGTATCGTGGTGAGAGCTTAAAATAAAATATTATATGTCTATATCAATTTGTAGAAAAACATAGTTTATGAAAAAAGTACCATAAATAAACACAATTTTTATCCCTTAAAGGTTCGAATTTCCAAAAAGTACCAAACTTATATTTTTTAAATTTTTTGATAAGTAAAGAATACGATTTACGAAATTTGTTTCTATGTTTATTAGTTTAAAAGATTCATAGGGTCCCAAAAAAGTACCAAAATAGAGTTTTTACGAATTTCGAAAAAGTACAAAAAACCTGTCAGCTTATTTTTTAAATGGAGTAACATGCAATTTTAAGTTTTTTTGTATCTTTATTAGGTTTGAAAATATAAGGCTACCGAATTTACCCGTTGTTACCCTTTTTATCCCCTTAACGTTCGAATTTCCAAAAATCCCTTCTTATCGGATCGTTTTGGGGAGGGAGGAACCCACAGTTAAAATTTCATGATTCTAGCTTCAGTCGTTTGGTCTGTGCGATGATGAATCAGTCAGTTAGTCACAAGGCGAATTTATATACAAGGTGGTGTCGGTGGCGAATTCAGGCAAATAGGAGCGAATTCATTAATTTTTTATATGGAGTTTGACATTCGAAACAACTCTCTCATTGTTTCGAATGTCAAACTCCATATATAAAAAATTAATGAATTCGCTCCTATTTGCCTGAATTCGCCACCGACACCACCTTGTATATAAATTCGCCTTGGCTAGTCAGTAACCTTACTCTTTTATATATATATAGAATATAACGAACCATGTTTATAGCGAACTAAAATTGTCGGTTCCTTCGAGTTCGTTATAACCATGTACGATTGTATTTGGAAAATTGTATATAAAATAATCTAAAACATAAAAAAACGTTTATATTTTATTTATGTGCCACCATAGGAATTAGTAACGACATAAATAAAAAGGAATATTTTTAAAGAATGACAAATATTTATGTTAATGACGCAAAATATATCTGGATCGAGAACGAGAATAATTTTTAAGATAAAACGTAACAAAAGTAAAATTTTTATGAAATAAAAATACTCAATAATGAAATCGGTGTCAGTTAGATGCATAGATAAATACACATAGATTGGAAACTCTCCTGACAAAGACCTAACTCTAATGTCAAAAACCTTTGTATTAATAAAAGAAAACTAAGTGAAAACAATAACAACACACGTATGTGTGATTATTTTGAGTAAATTTTTTGTTTGATTTTTTTTCTACAATAGTTTTTGCTCTATGTAAATTTCTCTATGGTCAGATGTTTGATTATAAAAAAAGATTGGAATTTTCTAATATTTTAATTTGGGTTTAATGAAATTAATTAGTGCGTTATTTAATCTTTTGGTGTTTAATTTTTATTAACTAATATTTCTTCATTTGTATTATAATTAATAATGTTTTTTTCTTTAATTTAAGAATTTTTAATATTTTATTTAAATAAATAAATTTAAAATTACATAAAATTCATTAATTATTCTACCATGTTTCATCTACACAATAAAAAAGATAAGTGTAGTTAGAAAATTATTTTAAACATTTATGGGAAACATCTTAAAAGAGTGCATTCTCATTTAGTGGTTACTTTTAGTGAACTCGTGACTACTTGTGCTACATTGGTTTATTTGGTGAAAAATCTAGCTATTTTTTTAAAAACATGCACAAACACATACAAATCGTTGCATCATCATTTCTTGAGTGCAGTGTCCGTCCGTCGTTGCTGACTAAGAATCACGCTGCAAATTTGAAGCTTTCGATTACTAAAAAAATAAACAAATAACAGAACATACAGAGTTTGCAATGTTATGTTGTTTCGGCTGAAAGCTCTTCACATCCCTGTGGTTTCAATTGTTGAGGCTAAATTGTGTTGAGTTGTTCTTTGAGAAACTCTTTTTGGGGGTTTATGTTTTAACAGGTTCAGAATTATGACGCCTTCTGAATGTGCGCTGCCTTTGATAGAATTCCTCCATGGGACGGTATTCAGCTTCATAAACATCGGGAATTTCTTTTTGCAGACATTCCAGGAAAATCATTTGAATAGATTGCAAACCCAATAGTTGTTCTTCGTAGCGGCGTAACTGCTGGAAGAAAGCCGAATTTGGTCTTATATGAGGACGTATAGATTTGATATGCAAAAATGCATCTTTAAGATTCATGTGGCCATATTTCATTAAATAGGCCAGACATAGGGTGGCCGAACGGCTGACACCCGCCACACAATGCACCAGCGATTTGCCACCATTACGGCGAATCTCCTCAATCATATCCGCCACTTCGTCGAAATGTTTTGCTAGATCCGTGTGTGTGCTGTCCTGGACATTAATGCGTAAATATAAAATTTTCGTTGTGGTTGGTAGTGGAGTATCTGGCAGTTCTGAGGCCACATTGATGACAAAATTAATGCCAAGTTGTGTTAGAATCTGGGGTGTTATAACACTGGCGCCACACAAATATAGACTGGGCAATAGCTGTGAAACTCCCGGAAAACTGGGCACAGTGGTGTTAAGTGGAAAACTGCAAATAAATTTAAAAATAAAACAAAACATAAATTATTTTTAGCTTTGCTAGAAGAGGTGGTAAATAAACAATTATTAATTACGTTGTACAGTGTGTGTCGAATTTTATTTTGGTCCAGAAAAACAAATACCAACCTGGCTGACGTCAAATAAACAATTTCCTTTTTAATGAATGTGTTATTTGTGTTTTTTGATTTTTAATTTCAGAATTTTGTTTTGTGTTGTTTTTGTTTGTACCTATGAGCAAAAAAGCATCGAATAAACACTAAGCGGACTCACCCCCGCGTTTGTAGTTGCTATTTTAGAATTGTTTTGTTTAAAACTTGAATGGAATGAAGAATTCTTCTATTCCCGCTTTTTGTGTTCCCCTCCCTACTATATAACGTACTACTGAAAATAATAAACAACAAATAGAATGGCATAATATATTTTTTATTAATGTATTTTGTGTTTTTTTAAATATTATTTGAGAATACTTTGTTCAGTCAATTGATAAGTAACAGCTTAGGATTTATTAAAAACAGAAAATTTTGAATTGTTTTTGACATTAATTGATCTGTGGTCTACCAGCTGTTAACTAAATTATCTTATTTTATTGTTAATATTTATTTCTTAACGAAATTCCTTAAAATAAAATCGTCTTTCATACTGGTCTGATTTAAATTTATGAAATTCATAGAACACAACCTAAGCTTTCCGAAAATGTACATTTTAAACACCCTGTTGATATATTGAATCGAAATTTAAAATTTTTAATTTGTTCTTCATTTATCAAGACATATCAAATATGAATTTGGTAACTTTTGAATATTTGCACCTTTAATTTGTCTCTACAAAATGTTTGGCATAGAGAAGTGAATATTTAATTTTAAGATTCCACTAAGATATTGAAATTTGTAATCAATGGGGAAACAATTGAACCAAAAAGAGGAAAACCAGAAGAAAATATATTTTATTTTAGAGAATAGAGTCATAGAGTATAGATATAGAGCGGAAACTCTCCTGTCAAAGACAGGAAACCTAAGTGGTGAGAATGTATTAGTAGAAAAAACTATTGGTCAATTCACAAGGTCTCTTATCATGTCATAATGTCCTAATATTTCGCAACGGTTTTATTGCTTTTCAAGCAAAAAATTTCCTAAAACAACTTTCTATGCTACGTTTATTGTGTTATCGTAACGAACCAGCAGATACCAACGCCGAATGCCTAAGAGTCGGTTAAGCCGAGCCGCCGAGTCGTGATATTAGGATATTATGACAATATGACTGATAAGAGACCTTGAGAATTGACCATATGTGAAAACAAAAACAACACTCGTATGTGTATTATTTTGAGTAATTTTTTTGTTTGAGTTTTTTTCTAGTTTCCGCTCTATTTTTCTGTATGACCAGAGTGTTATTTGGAACTTGAGAGCGAAGGTATATTATCTTACTTTTTCACAAGATTTTTAATGTACGTAGAACGTAAATGAACGTATATGAGTCAGTGATGTCGTTTGGTTACATTTGTTACATTTTTCGTAACTTTACGACCCTCTACGTAACATGTATAATTTTCCTTTTTTGGACCTTATTTTCGTAACTTTTCAGCCCTGAAAAAGTAGAGTACAAATTTTTAGTACTTTAAATGCATATCATGCCACGATTGTTTCTATTAAACAATAGTGTGACTTATTTGTAATTTATTACCACCTAAGTCTAGATCATTTTGAGACAAACTCTGGAAATGCGAAAGATCTTAGTAATCCAATATTGTGCATTTGGAATATTTCGTCAGATAAAAAGAATTGTATTGCTGGAACACATAACTCTGTTTTTAGATACTTGAAGAAGTCTGTTGAAAATATCGTATGTCATTAATGTAGCTGTCATTTCATACACCTAGTAGTCATGCTAAAAGTTAGAAAAATTCAATTGCGGACATGATGGGAAATATCGCGGTATATTTTTGTTGAAACTGCAAAAGGTTATATAAATTTCAAAATACCAAGTCCAGCGACACACAGCTTTATAGGAATCTAGAGCAACACACATCTTTATAGCAATATTTTCCCTCAGAAATGTTTGAAACCCCTACTACTGTCCCGGAGAATTGATATAATAGATTTATTAAATCAATTTCCTAATTGAAATAATATTATGCTCTACCATGAGTCCCTGATTTATGTGCTGGAGAATACCGGGATTAAGTTTACAATTTAATGAATGTTGTGTAGATAATATTTAGCCAACTAAAACTTATAAAAAGCTCGGGCCGAATTACCGCATTCGTGATCGAATGAGCTATCGTATCGAAAAAAGGTTTCTATATCAAAATTATAATAAAATTGTCTATATTTCTTGCCATAATCTCAAATAAGATAATTACGATCAGTTTTACTCGATATCGAATGCTGTAATTCGGACTCTGATTATAGTAACCCGTTTAATACGGACAAAATTATTGTTGTTAGTTATATGTTATTAAACCTTATTATATATAATATTTATTTGGGAAGGATTCGTAAATGTAACTTTTTATGAAAAAATGTAACTTTTAATTAGAAAAGTTGTAACATTTTCCAAGCTACCCCTGGCAACACTGATATGAGTATAGTTTAAGACATGTCTGTGTCATACAAACTTTCGTCAAAATTCGAGCGTGAAAACAAGAAATTGGTACTTTTTCTTCTTATGGTACTTTTTCAATATTTTCAATTAATTAGCTTATCAACATAAGAGTTAGCTGTTAGCTTCTGAATAAAGTAAGTATCAAAGATACGTGTGCTTGTGGGTACTTTTTTCCTTCGAATGGTGCCAAAAAACCAAAACCACAATGTGAGACTTTATGGTACTTTTTGAATTTTTTATAAGAATTTTTATTTTAGAAGACAGATAAAGTAATATTAAGTCACCTTTTGTGAAATCTTTCTTACTCATTCAAAATAATTTTTAAAATTTAAAAAAAAAAAAAATTGTTTTTTAAAATTAAATTTTTTTTTTTCAAAATTGTTTTCAATTTTTTTTTTCAAATTGTTTTTTATTTGTTTTAATTTTTTTTTTTTCAATTCTTTTCCAAATTGTCTTTTAATTTTTGAATTTTTTTTTTAAATTTATTAGTGAAAATTTTTTTGGTAAAAAAAAATTTCGGGTTAAAAAATATTTTTCCCGATTTTGACCCATTGTAGGTCCAAATTACTATTGGCTTATTTACATCGTTGCAATGGAATTTGAAATACCTATCATTAGATATCCATATAGTCTATATTAATGACTTAGAAATCCAGATATAGATAAAAAATAGGCAAAACATGGTTTTTTCCTTATATCTCAGCCGATTTTCTCGATTTTAAATAGCGACCGAGTCGGCAGAATTCCCGATATATTGATGCACCAATTATGTTTGTGAGTTATTTGGGGGCTACGGAAACTTGATTTCAACATACAGACGGACATGGCTATATCGAATTCGCTATATATAACGATCCAAAATATATATACTTTGTATATATATTTGTATAAATTACAAACGGAATGACAATCTTATATACCCTTGTCACAAAAACTGAAATAATTGTAAATATTTTTTTCTCTGCGTGTAAGATTTGGCGAAGTCAATTAAAGTACTCTTGTTAGCTTTTTTAGAAAAAGCCCATTTTTTTAAAGGGCATGGTTATAACACCCTCTTAGTAACTGCAACAGAATGTACAAGTTTATTTTAATTTTCCCCTACACAGAAAAAAATTACGACAAATCGGTTGTCATATTAATTACCAAATTTGTCAATACAATTAATTTTTTAATTGAAAGGGCACCAACAACCATTTTTATAAATACAAACAATATTTTTGTTAAGTAAATTTGTTAACACGCAACAATTTTTTTTAACAATGATTTTATAATATTGATCAATAAATTTGTTAACCTCCAACCAATTATACTTTAACAATGTGTTCGTCATATTGAACAACTATATTGTTATTTTTCAATTACTATCATTTAGTGAATATTGTTACCTTAAAATTTTAAAGAAATGCGATATAACAATTTAAATTCTTTATTTTATTAAGAATAATTTACATTACATAGAACCACTTATTAAAGAACGAGTGTAAATTACCATCCTCGTTGTACTTGTTGCCAATAATTTCTTTTTGAAATTGTATCTTTAATCATTAATTTATCAAAATACTCCTTTCCCTGAAACGGCTATTAAATTAGATTTTCCATCAGTGATATTTCCTTGAAATGTTAATGGTTGCATCTTCATTTCTAAATCTTTTATATTCAGGGTATTTTTAAAGCATCGGCAACAAATCATTTCTTCAATGAAAAATATATCCAGCCGACCTGTTGACAAATATGTTGGTGTAAAACTTGATGTTAATATTTTTGCGCTGAACGCACTAGTAAAATTACACAACATACCTTATAGATTGCTTCAATCTGTTAGAAATCCTTCAGCAAATTCTAATTCTTTTTCTTTACTTACATATTTAAAACAATATATAAATATTTTATATTTTTTGACACATATTTTTAAATTGTTCAATACAAATTTCAAATGAAATTTCAATAACTAAAATAGTTATAGAACAACTAAGAAAAATTATCAATATAACAATTTACAAACATGTTAATTAAAAAATTTGTTAGAAATTAGTTTTGATCGTCAAAAAATTGTATTAATTATTTAATAACATTAGCAATTTTTTTCTGTGTACACAAATCGCACAAATGAGTAACAATTTTTCTCTATTTCATTTTGATTTTCATTAATGACAAATTTTTTGGAAAATAGAAATGAGAAAAACTTGGAAAGAGCACAAATATTTCTTTTTGGCGGAATCTAAAATTATTTTTAGTTTGTTTAATTCAAAACAGGGATGGAAAATTGGTAATTGTTGTGTTGTGTAAATCATATATAAAAGTACTGTTATACTGAAGATTTTTTATAGAAAATATGGTTATATTAAAGATTTCCTATAGAAAATACTGTTATACACAAGATATTCTATCGAAAATTCTGTTATACACAAGATATTCTATAGAAAATACTGTTATACTAGAGATTTTCTATGGAAAATACTGTTATACATAATATTTTCTATAGAAATACTGTTATACACAAGATATTCTATAGAAAATACTGTTATACACAAGATATTCTATAGAAAATACTGTTATACTCGAGATTTTCTATAGAAAATACTGTTATACTCGAGATTTTCTATAGAAAATACTGTTATACACACAATTTTCTATAGAAAATACTGTTATACACAAGATATTCTACAGAAAGTACTGTTATACACAAGATATTCTATAGAAAATACTGTTATACACAAGATTTTCTATAGAAAATACTGTTATACTCGAGATTTTCTATAGAAAATACTGTTATACACACAATTTTCTATAGAAAATACTGTTATATACAAGATTTTCTATAGAAAATACTGTTATACACAAGATTTTCTATAGAAAATACTGTTATACATAAAATTTTCTATAGAAAATACTGTTATACATACAATTTTCTATAGAAAATACTGTTATACACAAGATATTCTATAGAAAATAGTGTTATGCACTAGATTTTCTATAGAAAATACTGTTATACACAAGATTTTCTATAGAAAATACTGTTATACACAAGATTTTCTATAAAACATACTGTTATACACACAATTTTCTACAGAAAATACTGTTATACACAAGATATTCTATAGAAAATACTGTTATACACAAGATTTTCTATAGAAAATACTGTTATACTCGAGATTTTCTATAGAAAATACTGTTATACACAAGATTTTCTACAGAAAATACTGTTACACACAAGATTTTCTATAGAAAATACTGTTATACACAAGATTTTCTATAGAAAATACTGTTATACACAATATATTCTATAGAAAATACTGAAAATACACAAGATTTTCTATAGAAAATACTGTTATACACACAATTTTCTACAGAAAATACTGTTATACACAAGATTTTCTATAGAAAATACTGTTATACACACAATTTTCTACAGAAAATACTGTTATACACACAATTTTCTACAGAAAATACTGTTATACACACAATTTTCTATAGAAAATACTGTTATACTCGAGATTTTCTATAGAAAATACTGTTATACACATTATTTTCTATAGAAAATACTGTTATACACATGATTTTTTTATATAAAACACAGTTATACACATGATTTTCAATAGAAAATAGTTCGCTATATCACCAAATCGTTCTGAGTCCATTGGAATATGTAAACTAGTATTTTATACATAAAATACTGAAAATTGTTTGAATGTATCAACTGAGTCTAGGGTATAGGGATATAGTATCAAAAAAAGTACGATCATATCAATTTTGCCATTCCTGATTCAAACATACAAAGAGAAAGAAGTGTTAACAATTCAACGAAATTAAATAACTACGTCATTAGGTGGTTGAATTGGATGGAAATAGTTTTGTATTTAAATTCACTTATAAATTTGAACAAAAATAAACAGAAACATTTTTGATGTAAAGAATTGAGTTGGAATTGAATTTTTATTAAAAATAGAATGGAATTTTTGTGTATGAGTTCTTAAAACAGACATGGCAGGTGAATTTTGTTGTTGTTGATGGCTGGCAGTTGATGGTTGTTGTCGCCAGTTGGATGTTGGAGGAGTAGAATGGAATGTCTTTCCACTTTTGTTGGCAACCAACAAAATTTTATTTTCCTCTTGTTTTTTTTCATTTGTTTATTGCGTTGATTGAGGGTTGTTTACAAAAACACAAACAAAAAAAAGACACAAAAAAAAGCGAAAATTCACAATGAAAAGAGCAAAAAAAAATTTATAATTTTTCACACAACGAGGAAAATTCGCACACACACCATAAATGCTGACTAATAAAAAAGACATTTTCTGAATGATGTAAAAATTCTTTTGGTATTTGGCCAAATGTATGCATAGTTTTTTTCTTTATTTATTATTATTTTTTTCTTTGTGCATTTAATTTTTCCTTGACAAATAAAACTTTCACTTATTGGCAGAAATGTTCTTGTAAGAATGGTAAATGATTTATTGATTGTGTTTGGTTTTTTCTTTTGTTTTTTGCATACCTTTGATTATTGTTTTCATCTAATTTTGAATTAATTCCTTCCACTTGTTTGCAGCCATCAAATATTTCATTTGACGAATTTAGTATTGATTCTCTTTGTTCCAAAACTTGCATTTTAAATAATTGTTTAGCTGTTTTTATTTTATTATGAAATTTATTAAACGATTTTATTTATTTATTTAATGATTTTTGTTTTGTTTTTGTAACCGCTTTAATTTATTTGAAATATTTCTATTGTTTGTTTAAAGTGTTCAATATTTAGTGAACTATTTATTTAGTACGTCTTTTCTACTCTGCGTTAAAAAACTGACTGTTCATCATCGGTTTGTTTTAAAACAAACGTAAATTTTCGTATAAAACTTTTTTCAATATTTCGTTTTTTTTTTGGTTCTTTTGTTATTGTTGTTGCTGGTGCTGGTGGTGTTTGTGTTCGAACGGAACATCACACATACCAAACCGAATGAATAACAACTAAAACAGCAAATGAGTGAACACCTCTGGCCGAGGGGGTGGTGAATATTTTGGCTTTTAAACAGTGGGTGAAATAGAAATGGTGAATTGTTGGCAGCATGTCATACACGTACATACATGTTGACACCAACAATTATAGCATTGTTGACAACAACAATGTTATAATTGATTCGTTCAGGAATTTCTAACACTCTTAAAATGTTTAAGAATATTCATACAAATTCAGGTAAACATGCAGATGTAATGTAAGTTTAGCTGCCAAAATGACAACTTAAAGTTGTTTTTTGATATTAGTATTAAAATAAAACAGAAAAATAAAAATATAAAAGAATTCATCTACGTAAGTTGTTGTGATTTTATCGATCATATTTGCATTATAGAACCTCCCATTCGTACTGAATTTGTAAGCAGGTGTCTTGTTATGAACTTTAGGGCAAATAATTAACATTCTACTGTACAGCAAAACAATTGTTTATTTTGGATTGTCAGATGATTGTATTCTTGTATTACACAGCTATTTAAAATACGAGTATATATGTAGAAAATGTTCTCGTCAACAAGGTACATACTTATACAAGTTATACATTTTTTATATATATTTTGTTGTCGTACTGATAAAATATCCTGGCACGAAATTACCGCATTCATGATGGAATGTGCTATCGTATTAAGAAATTTCGATATCGAAATTATGATCAAATATATTAAAAATTTCTTGCTCGATATCGAATGCCATAATCTCAAATAAGCAAATGACGATTAATTTTTAATTTATAAGTCTATCTAGCTAATCCTCTTGACATGAGGAGTAGCAGAGGAGTATTCGAGTTTATTTTTGACGCACGCCTCAGTAGTGGCGCTGTGGGCTCTCAAAGTAGGGCACCTCAGACATATAACATTTTGTATAAGCTTTGTGGTTTCTCTAAATGATTTTAACATATTCTTAAAGCCCTTCATTAGGCCTATAAAAATGTAGTTGTTGAGTTATACGCATTTGAAATATATATTAACATTTTGTCTGTTAGTAAAACTATAAAGAAACAAGTAGGAGAGATATATTCAGCTGGGCCGAATCTTATATACCCTTCACCAAACTATACTTCAAAACAAAATTTATTTTTTTTTTCAAGTTTTTTTTCTTTTTTTGGAAAAAACATTTTTTCGAATTTTTTTTTTTTAATTTTTTATGTAAAATTTTTTTTATTTTTTTAAAATTTAAAATTTTTTTTTTTTTTAATTAAAATTTTTTTTTAATATTTAGCGAAAAAAAAAAACTGGTGAAAAAAAAAAAATCTGGTTAAAATTTTTTTCCCGATTTTGACCCATTGTAGGTCCAACTTACTATGGTCTTATATACGTCGTTGCAAAGGTCTTTGAAATATCTATCATTAGATATCCATATTGTCTATATTAATGACTTAGTAATCCAGATATAGGTAAAAAAATAGGTAAAAAATCGAGGTTGTCCTGGTTTTTTCCTTATATCTCAGCCATTTGTGGACCGATTTTGCTGATTTTAAATAGCAAACTTCTCGAAAGCATGTCTGACAGAATTATTCAAGATTTGGATCCCGAAGATATCTGGGGTCTTCAGAAAATTGATTTCAACAGACAGACAGACAGACAGACGGACATGGCTAAATCGACTCCGCTATCTATAAGGATCCAGAATATATATACTTTATAGGGTCGGAAAATTATATTGTGGAAATTACAAACGGAATGACAAATTTATATATACCCTTCTCACGAAGGTGAAGGGTATAAAAAAATACAAGTTCCGGAAAGTTTACATCTGAATTTCATTTGAGGGAGGGTTAAAGTTTCCCAGCTCTGGCACATTCTTATTGTTAATCGACATAAGAAACCATGTGACCCTTACATTGTAAGTATAAAATGTGTTCGGCAAATTTATGTAGAATGTTACGGAGAACATTTTTGTAGAATATGTTAACCATCTAACTCCTCAAGGTATGGGTCTTTTTTGTTCTTCTTTAAAAAAGAGCACCTTTATAACAGAATTTAAGGGGTTAAAATGTTTCGCAAAAATATTATTCGTAAAATTTTACTATAAGTCTCTGAATATACCAAAACGGAAAATTCTAGGAACCTTTTATCCCGCAGGTAGTGATTAACCCTAAGTTCTCATTCGTTGTGCCTTATTTCTGACTTTCTGGTTAATTTTTTCGTTTTGGTGTATTCAGGGACTTATAGTAAAATTTCAGGGATAATATTTATGCGGAACATTTTAATCCCTTAAATCCCTGTTCTAAAGGTGTTTTTTGCTCTTTTTTAAAAGAAGGACAAAAAACACCCATACCTTGAAGAGTTAGAGGGTTATTATATTCTACAAAAATGTTCTCCGTAACATTCTTCATACATTTTCTGAACACATTTTATACCTAAAATGTAAGGGTCACATGGTTTTTTATGTCGATTAACAGTAATAATGTGCCAGAGCTGGGAAACTTTAAGCCCCCCTCAAATGAAATTCAGTTGTAAACTTTTAAAACGCCGATACACGTGTCTTTTTTTATTGTCTCCTCTATCAAAATTTATAGGTCGGACCTTGTAGTTTTGGAAAAAATTTGATTTTGTTTTACCGTGTAATCAACTTTGAATTTGAAAATCGAGAATATTTTGAATTTTAGTATTTTTTCGGACGAAAAACTGCTATTATTCTTTGCTTCTTAGAAAAATAGTTTCTTAGGGAACTTATAATGTTGTTATATTTTGTTGCATGGTATCTTAATTTGGATAGCTTTATAGTAGAAAATGCTTAAAA
This sequence comes from Calliphora vomitoria, assembly GCA_942486065.2. Taxonomy (NCBI): domain Eukaryota; kingdom Metazoa; phylum Arthropoda; class Insecta; order Diptera; family Calliphoridae; genus Calliphora; species Calliphora vomitoria. The sequence goes on along the minus strand of OW818031.2, from coordinate 10,986,807 downwards.
TATGCTTATAGGAATTTCCCCAGGCACTTTCAAATATATCCCATTTTTTATCGAAATTTTTAATTTAAGCTATGTGTTGTAAAATCCAAAAGCTAGGATTTCAAAATGGGGAACAGTTTTGGACACTTTTACCAAAAAATTGGAAAATTGGGATTTTTGGGAATTGCGGAATTTATGAATAGTTTTTTTATAGCCTAATCAAGAGCTATAAGAAAAAAATTATTAATTAAAAAAAAAAAAAAAATTGCTAGCATTTAAAAATTTTGCATGTCGGAGGTGACCTACTTTGAGACCCCACAGTGCATCTCCTGAGGGGTTTTTTGAGTCCGTCGTCAAAAATAAACTCAAATACTCCTCTTCTAGGCTTATTAGAGCCAATCGGATGACCCACTGTGAAAATCTACTGAGAATTTATACTATTTTATGTATGATTCAGGAAGGGACAAGTTTATACGATCGCATAGTGGTTTAGAAACATTTTTTTTTTTTTTTGTTTTTCGGTATCTCGGGAAGAATAGAGAAAATGATATAAGATTTTTATAGTGGGTAGATATGACCACTGTACATCGATTTCTTGCAAAAAGTGAAAATTGAAAAATTTTTGAGTTGACTTTCTTTAGAGGAACCAGCGCGATATGAAAAAACGTTAAATTTGTTTGTGGAGCTTCTGAAGAGTAGATATAAGCTATTTATATAAGGGGCATTTCACGTCAAGTGAACCAACTTTTGAAATCGATGTCTTCCGATCGGGATGAAATTTGCACCAATGTTAATTCTATTGGATAGTAATTCGGACACAATTTTTCAACAAGATCGGTCAAGAAATCTCTGAGTTACAGGAGGTCAAAATTTGACATTTTGGCCAAACAAGTGTTTTTTCTTATCCATATAACTTATTACCTATTGTTCTTAGCAAAATGTGTCCCAAATAGTTTAGATAGCTATTTATGCAATCTTTGGAAAAAAAATTTAAAAAAATAAATAAAATATTTTTGACTTTTTTTTAAAAAAAATCAAAAACATTTTTGAGGGTATATTGGATTTGTGCAGATGTTTGTAACGCCCAAAAATATTATTCTAGCACCCACCTTAAAGTATACCGATCGACTCAGAATCACTTTCTGAGTCCGTCCGTCTGGCTGGCTGGTTGTCTATGTAAACCTTGTGCGCAGAGTACAGGTCGCAATTTTGGAGATATTTCGATAAAATTTGGTACATATAATTTGTTCGGCCCAAGGAACAAGCCTATTGAAACTGGCTGAAATCGGTCCATTATTTCACCTAGCCCCCATACAAATGTCCTCCCGAAAGTGAACTTTATCGGTGACAAATGTTTAATTTATATAGGTATCTACACAAGTTTTTCTCCAAATAAGTTTTATATATACGGAATTCATGTCACCAAATTTTATTATGATCCGTCCATAATTAGTCATAGCTCCCATATAAGGCCTGCTTCCGATAATCATTTTAACGAGCATAAATCTCCTAAAAATGTTGGTATACACATAAAATGCAACATAAATAACTTTCATATAGATTTTAATTACACCACCTAATTTCATGGTGATCGGTCCATAATTTGATATAGCTCCCATATAAGGCCCATTTCCAAAAATCAATCACGTATATAAATTATTGCGCTGAAAACTACCTATAGGATTGACTAAAAAAGCCGCAAGATACAAAACTCAGACAAATTTTGGGAGTGGAAAATTAATAGCGGTCGGTCTCACATTGCACCCCTTCAGTGGCTATTATCGGTCAGTTGTGGTGGTTTTTATTTTTAAGGTTTTAAGCGACCATATAGGTCGCTTAGGAAAAGACCTAAGCTTTCATAAAAAAAAGAAAAAAAGGGCCCATTTTGGAAAAAAAGTCAAAAATGTTTTTGATTTTTTAAAAAAAAAGTCAAAAATATTTAATTTATTTTTTTTTAATTTTTTTTTCCAAAGATCGCACAAATAGCTATGTAAACTATTTGGGACACATTTTGCTTAGAACAATAGGTAATATGGATAATAGGTATATGGATAAGAAAATACACTTGTTTGGCCAAAATGTCAAATTTTGACCTCCTATAACTCAGAGATTTCTTGACCGATCTTGTTGAAAAATTGTGTCCGAATTACTATCCTAACATTGGTGCAAATTTCATCCTGATCGGAAGACATCGATTTCAAAAGTTGGTTCACTTGACGTGAAATGCCCCATAAGTATTGTATTGATATTGGTGAAAACTTTAGGACTTGAAAATTTATATTTTAGTGAAATAAAATAGTTTTATACATTTTTCGGAGGTCATTTGAAAACATAAAACTGAAAACTCATTTGAAAACCTTTAAAACTAACAAAATTATAATATGGTGGTTTTTCATGAAGAAAAATAAAAAAATTGAATTAATGTAAAATTCTAACGGTTAAAGATATTATAACAAAATGTTGAACTAACTACACGTCCTTAAATCTATGCAATTATAATTTTTGCCATTTTTATTTTTAAATACCGAAATTCCTAAAACTGGGAACATGTGTTCCAAAAACTGAGTTTTTTTTTTGTATAAAAGTGCCCACTGTGACGTTATTTACCGTGTGATATTAAAAAAAAACTTTGTATTTAGGAATAAAGATATAAAGGTTTTTCGAGGATCGGTGCTTTGCGTTTTTAGAATATTTTACTCAAACCTAAATTTTTTTTTTTTAATTGCCAAGTTTGGATAGGTCTGGGAGGGAATATGTCCGCTTAAGTGAGCCAAATTTTACTTCACACGCTTTTGCATTAAGTTCTCTTTCTGGATCATATACAAATTGTATATATTCTGGAAAATTGTCCATAACTTGAACTTAGAGTACGTTTCAGAAACAAAATTAATGAAAATTCTAATTGGCGGATGCAATATGACTGTTCATAAATAGCCGAAAGTGAGATATTCCATCCAATAATACCAAATATGTCTAATATGGCGAATATCATATGCATATATCATTTCGGAGGGCGTATTCAAGTGATTTTTAAATTTATATTCAATATTATTTAGTGTAAATCACCAGATAGCTATGATTCGTATTCTATTAAACATCATTCACAATGTCATGTCAATTTCATTTAGTGTTCAGAGCAAAGTATTTAACTTATGCCGTCATGAACGCTAGATGTGCTGTAAATTCAAACGATTAAAGCACAACAGAAAAGAAAAGTTGTTGGTTTTTTATAATATTGTACATATGTAAATCATTTTATATTTAAATAAGTAATTGTTTCCTTTTTCTTTTTTTTTGTGCAGGTGTGACTATAGCAATTTTAATTGTTTTTAAACGAAAAATTTTGACAGTTTTTTTTTTGTGTATTTTCTACAAATTTCTATTGATGATTGATTTCTAAAATATTTGTTTGTAGCAAAAAAAAAAAAATAGAAGTAGTCATGAACATGAACATATTTCATGGTCATCATAAGGAACATCATTTTTAACCATTTTATCAAAGGTGACAAAATATATATTATCATACAGTTGTGGTAAAAGTAATAGAACAGCATGTGTATAAAGGCTTTTTTTAGCAAAAATTTTTTAACTAAAATTCTAACAGCATCAAATAAAACAAGTAAGAGAAATATAAGATTCGGCGGTACCAAATTATACTTTGAAACACAATTTTTTTTTTTTTTAATTTTTTTTAACATTTTTTTAAACAATTTTTTTTTTTTTTCAAAATTTGTTGAATTTTTTTGGAAATTTTTTTTAAATTGTTTTTAATTTTAAATTTTATTTTATTTTTAGTTCATAGTGAATAATATTTAAGACAAAAAATTTTTTTGTGAAAAAAAATTCGGATGCAAAAATATTTTTTCCGATTTTGCCCATTGTAGGTCCAACTTACTTAATATCTATCATTAGATATTAATTCATATTGTCTATATTTATGACTTTGTACTCCAGATATAGATCAATAATAAGCCAAAAATAGAGGTTGTCCCGGTTTTTTCCTTATATCTCAGCCATTTGTGGGACGATTTTCTCCATTTTAAAAAGCAATCGAACCAGAAGAATTCCCGATATATTAATGTATGACTCATGTATGTAAATTATTTTGGGGGTTACGGAAAGTTGATTTCAACATATAGACGGAGAGACGGACAAGGCTATATCGACTTCGCTATCTATAACGATCCAGAACATATATACTTTGTAGGGCCGCAAATGAAAAATGTATAAATTACATACGGAATGACAAACTTATATATAACCTTGCCACTCATGGCGAAGGGTATAATAAAACAAAATATTTGGTTTGATTCATCTTATGTAAAACAAGTAAGAGAGCTATATACGGCTGTGCCGAATCTTATATACCCTTCACCAAATTATACTTTAAAATACAAATTTTAAACAAAATTATTATTTTTTTTTCAAAATTTAAAAAAAAAGATTGGAAATTGTTTTTCAAAATTAAAAAATATTTTTTTTTTTAATTTTTTTTTTTTTTTAAATTTATTAGTGAAAAAAAAATTGTTTTGGTAAAACAAAAATTCGGGTTAAAAACACGATCGCCTCATTTTTCAAAATTTTGTTTCTCCAAAAAATTGTAGCATCTTGAAAATTGGTAAGTGTATAAATTAACATGTTTAAGTTTCAAGTTAAAATCTCTATTATAACCCTAATAAGGACTGAGATCGAAAAATTCTTAACACACGTTTTCCATTAAAACTTTTAACCCAAGTATTATTTGATTTCCGTCAAACTATTTCCAATATTGTTAAACAGTACCGGGAGAACTTGTCCGTTGATAGAAAACCTGGTTCAGGTAGAAGGAATGGTCCACATGATGTTTCTAAAGCCAAAAATCCAGAACAAAAGAGCTCCCAACACATCTGGTAGGAAAGCAGTCCGGTTAGCTCAGTAGTCGGACTGTTTGGTACGAAAAGTTATAGCCAATGCAAGTTGAAAAACATACAAGCCTCAAAAAGTTCCTGACAGGAATGCTGCTAAAAATGTAGAGGCCAAAAACAGAGCACGGAAATTAAAGTCAAATTTTATAACAAAAATATACCTGTTGCATAATTGATGACGAAACGTATGTTATGGCAGATTTTTCGCAGCTTCCGGGTCAAAATTTTGATGTTGCTGATGCTCGAGGGAATGTTGAAAAAAGTTTTAGGACCCAAAAGAAGACCAAATTTCCCAAAACGTTCTTGGTATGGCAAGCAATATGCAGTTGCTGCAAAAAAGCCAAACATTTGTTACAAATGGCTCTATAAATACCGAAATTTACATCAAGGAATGTTTACAAAAAAAGGATGCTTCCATTCAGAAGACTTCATAATGTGTATAGGTGGACACATTATGAAGTCTTATGAATAGAAGCATTCTTTTTTGTAAACATTCCTTGATGTAAATTAAGGACCTGACCTGATTTGGCACCCTGTCACTATGATAAGAAAGGTCTTGAGTGGTAAAAGAACAATAATCTGGTATTTGTACCAAGAGAGGCAAATTCTTCAAACTGCCTGGAGCTAAAGCCAGTGGAGAGATATTGGGCTCTTGTTAAAAGAGAATTGAAGAGCACAAATAAGGTGTCCAAAAGTGTGGTAGATTTTAAACGGAGATGGACAACCTGTTCGAACAAAGTGGCAGAAATCACTATTAAAACCATAATGGAAGGGTTTTCGAAAAAGGTTAAAAATTTTATCACTAGTGATTAGAACTTTAAATTTTTTTTTTTTTGTAAATTGTAATAATAATTTCAATAAAAAAAAATCAAAACTGTAAGTTTATTGGTTTCATTTTTATTAACATATATGTATGTTAAGAATTTTTTTATCTCAGTCCTTAATATAGAATTCTATGGTGTTTTCTTTTCTGACACAAAATGTTGCCTATATATTTTGTACCATTTATTAAAGGTTACCCATACCCTCAAATTTATTGAATTTTTAACGATCACAATAGAACAAAATTCATTACTATTTATGCAATTTTCTTTTTTGTAGCTTCTAAATATTATTAAACTGTACTTTTTGACCTTTTAAGCAAAAAATACAAACGAACTTCAAAAACAATAACAAGAAAAGGTGTTTAAAAAGTGCTGCATTTCAAACCCTGTGATAATATTGAGGGTGAAACGTGTAGCATATTTCCAGGGTTTTAGGGCAACATTATTTGAAAAGAAAACGTTATACGCTTACCAAACTACATTTTCTCAAAAAAGAACACAAAGAAAGGTAAAAGGCAGAATAAATGCATAATTTATGCCAGAAAAGAAAACACCATTAGTAATAAATATCTACAAGTTTTTCGTTGTAAAATAGTCTAATATTTCTTAAATCAATTAATATGAATTCAGATTAAAGAGTTATAAAATTTACACATTTTATTGAATTTTTCATAATTTCAAAATATTAAAAAGAAAATCTGGAGTATTTCGAAAGCAACTCAAAAATAAACATGAACATGTTCCAATGCCTCCATAGAGTATAATTATCGATAAGTGTATTTCACAAAAATATAAATTCGAGTGTTGAATATTCTTTAATGCATAGAAACATGAAAATCAAAATCCATACAAACATTCACATACTCACTCACATTCACTAATTGCCTCACTCAATCCGCCAGTCAATAATACTCTTTGTGTTTTGGCCAGAAATAAAAGAAGCGCAAAAAAAAAAAAAAAAAAAAAAAAAAAAAATGATGTTGAAAAGAACATTCTGTAAATAATGTTTAAAAATATGTTTATACACCTTAAGAATCTTAAGAATTTGGCTATTAATTTCAATTAAAATTATTCTTGGCCTTTTGCCAAAATTATAGAAATTCCAATATTGTGCTTACAGTAAACTGAGAGCAATGCTTTTCATTTCATTTCAATTCTTTTTTTTTTCATTTTTTCTTTACTGCTGTGAAAATGCTGCTGACGTTTTATTTGTTTTGGTTGTTGTTATTACTATTTTAGTTGTTTCTTTTATAATTTTTCTTATTTTTAAATTTCACATGTTTTCACATTCATAAAAATTCCTTTGATGAAAACTGTAGTGATTCAAACGAGATTCAATGAAAATATATACATATGTTGATTCGCTAAAATAGTTTAGAAAAATGTTTTGCGGCTTTTATATAAAATAAAATAAAATATTTACTTACTTGTTGAAACGAAACATTTTTTAATGTTTATTTTCGAAATATTTTAATTATTTAGAGTAAACAATTCAAATGCCAACGGACTTGATTGTTTATAATTATTTTGCTTGAAAAGGTAAACAAACATATGGTTATTTATTCATTTGTTGTTATTGTTATTATAAAAGTTCCACTGTTGTCGAAAATTCCTTACCGAACAAAGCAAAACTTTAGAGTAAAACAGTTGTCACAATTGTTTATGGGGACGTTCATTAATTTGTAGTGACGATTGGGTTCGTTAATGCCGACCAAGTACTTCTGAATTTTGTATATTCAAAATATGACACATATGTAGCACCAAAATCGGCCAATGGAATTTGTTTAATTGGCTCAATTGACCACAATCACAAAATATTTTGTCTTAATTTTGTTTTAAAATTAGGTCAGTTTAAATTTTATAAAAAGTTTTTTAAATATACGAGTATGACGTCTCATACATTAGTTTAGAATTTCAAATCTCACGTTCTCTAGCACCGTAGAAGTATTTTTAATTTTAAGAAGTTTAAAAAAAATTCTTATTAAAAAGCAAGTAAAAAAGTATGGTTGGTCAAGCCCGACCTTATAATACCCTACATTAAGAAAATGAGCAAAAATATTTTTCTTTCAAAATTTCAATAATTTATATTCGTGAGCGATTTTCGTTTTTGTTTGATATAAATCAAACATTTATGATCGATAAAGTCCAATTTCGGGAGGACATTTGTATGGGGGACCGATTTCAGCCAGTTTCAATAGGCTTGCTCCATGGGCAGAAAAGATATGTTCAAAATTGCGACCTGTACGACCATTACATGGACAACCAGACAGGCATCCAGACGGACGGACGGACATCGTTTAATCGACTCAGAAAGTGATTCTGAGTCGATACTTTAAGGTGGGTGTTAGACTAATATTTTTTGGCGTTATAAACATCTGCATATATCCAATATACCCTCCCCACTATGGTGGTGTAGGGTATAATAAACAAAATAAATACATGTGTCTCATGTAATCGAAAATGCAAGAGAAAAAATTAACTCGTTGTGGGAAATTTTGTTATTTCAAACAATTTTTACCTTACTAAAGCCTAGTACTCTGTTCATATTTGCGAAAAGTTATGGAAAAATAAGGTTGCCAGATGCATTTCACATGTTTTCCACAATCAAAACAGAGTACTGCTTTTGAGAATGACAACCACGACCAAAGCTGTGAAAGAATGAATTCAATTGAGAATTAATTCACTTATATTTATAATTCAGCTTGAACTTTTTGAATGTATCATTCAAATTATATAATTCGGCTTTAATTATTAGAATTTTTTATTCGTTAAAACCATTCACCGTAAATAATTCCTTAGCTTCATTCATAAGGCTGTACATTGAATAGAATTAATTCACAACAGAATTCAATCTTATAAGGAATGAATTCACTTGAATGATCATTTTATTTTTTAATTCCTTCTATTACAAATTGAATGGTTGTAAAAAGTTTTAATTCAATTTGTAATAGTTTAATATTAAAATCAATATACATTCGGCAAACACGAAATATATATACACTTTTCAAAATTGAATATTTAAATTTTTGTAATTAGGGAGGAAATCATAAAATATTCATAATAAAAAATTAAACCCATTTGTTAGGATATATATATTAACATATTTATTTGTCATAATATCGTCATATCTTATCATTTGTGAACTTTTACTAATTTAAGTTGGTACGGTGCAAATCTATTTCTTTCATTATATAACAAAACTGCCAAGAAAATATTAAATAAAAAATATTGTTCAATAATTTCTATTTAAATAAAAAAAAAATAAACGAATGTGATTTTTCCTACGACGCTCAATTGAAGATGTAAATTATGACCCCCCTAAAGAAAAACAACAAATAAATCGTGAAAATTGCTGATCCTTATTTCGGCAATTTTCACGATTTATTTTCATATTAACAAATTCCCACAAGTTAGGAGATTGAGCAGGCCAATGAAGAACTTGAATCTTATTGCTCTGTGTCCAAGTCTAACAAACTTTGGAGATGTGCTTAGGATCGTTATCCTGTTGGAACCTCCGTATAAGTGGCATCTCTTCACTGGTATAAGACAACATTACATCTTTCAACATACCACGGTACATGAACTGATCCATAATCCCATTAACTTTATGAATTGACCCAATTCCTTGACCAAAAAAGCAACACCTGGCCATTACATTACCCCCTCCATGTTTAATTGTTCCTATGCAATACTTAGAATTCAGTCTTTCTCCTTTTCATCTGCATACACGCCTTATTCCATCAGAACTTTTTAATTTGTATTTTGATTCGTCAGAGAGCAGTACTGTCTTTCATTTTTGAACACTCCAGTTAATGTGGGCTTTGGCAAACTCCAGTCCAGCTTTCTTGTTCTTAGCTATAAACGGTTTTTGTGGTTGTCGGCTGAATAATCCTGCTTCTACTGCTCTTCCACGGATTGTTCTTTCGATAACGCATAATCTTAAACTTGTTCTTACTTAACTAGCTGATGCTGTAGGATCTTTTTGTATTGCTCCTTTGATCAAGGAATCATCATAACGTGTATTTTTACGAGGGCTTCCTCCAGAATGAACCGGTGAAATACGACCATTCTGCAAAAACTTTGGAATCAGCCTGGAAATAACTGATCTGTTAATTGAATATTTCTTACGCAATTCATGCCGTTATAAGCCCGCCTTCCAGTCTTCAATAACTTTAATTTTAAATTCACTGGAGTACTTGTTCCTTGCCATCCACAGTTTTTTCACAATAAACTGTATAAAACTTAAATTATACAGACTACGCCTTCCTTTATTTTTATCTTCTGGAATTTTTAAATGCATCCGTTGTGAGTCCCGTTAACTGACATTGCAAATATGCAGAAAAATAGTAAAATTTTTAAACTTCTTATAAGGGGGTGCTTTTGTCTTGTCCGTCGTGTTTTGTGTTTTTTATCATTTTAAATTAATTGTTCATAAAATTATCCTTTCCTAAATGAACACTATATGAACATTAACAATATAAGTTATTAAAATATATACAAAATACATCCAAAAAATCCTCTTTTTATCAAACAAAATTATGATATGAAAAAATCCATTGAGGGGGTGCTTTAGTTATGGCCAATAGTGTATATAATTATTTTATAGTTTTATGTTCTTCTTAAAATAGTTGTTTATAAACTGGACCAATTACATAAATATTTGTTAGCCTTTTAACTGAACAAGAACTTAACACTAAAATATTTTTGAATTAAAAATCAAAATGTTCATTCAATCTGTTACAAATTGAATGGTTAAAAAATTATTTAATTCAATTTGTAATAGATTGAATTTGAAAAAAATTTTATCATTCATAGTGAATTTAACATTGATAAGAATTCATTCAGAAGGAATTTATCATTCCATGGGAATTAATTCACCTAGGAATTGATTCAACAACATCAAAAGCTTTAAGAATTAATTATACGAATTATATCTTACAGAATGCCTTATAAGAATTGTTAATTCCTTAAAATATAATTCAATTTCTAAAATAGAATTAGAGAATGAATTCTTTTACAGCTTTGACCACGACTGAAAAACAAAAACCTTTGAAACTTTTTTTCAAGATGATTTGAATAGGAGAAAACCCTGAATGTTACTATGTGAAAGTATTTAGAGCTTATTACAACATTTTAAGTGCAAAAATAATAGTTAAAACTGACTATATTTAATTTTTTAACTTAATTGGTATGTTTTAGGCTAAAATTGTGGCGAAAACTAAGCTCCCAATTAGCATGTAGTATGATATGAATTTGACTCTGATTGTGTTTTTTGCTATTATCAAATTGTTTATTGAAACCGATTATATATTTTCTATTTATTTGTTTTGTTTTGTATACATATATTTACAGAATATATATTGTTTTACTATAAGAAAAAAATCTGTCACGTACGGTATGTCACGTACGATATTAAATTTTATTTATTATAAAATCATCCCAAGATTATTTTTATTAAAATATGACGGATTCTAAAGGAAAAATATTTGATTTAGTGTAAGAAATTAAAAGAAAACATAAAGCCTCTGACGATTCGCAAATTTTTGCATATTTCTACATGTACCTCAAAATTACTTCCGTTTTATGTCACGTACGATATACCCTTATTTCGTTCGATATTTTGCACAACAATGTTACGAAAGCACTTATTATTTTTTTTTAAATATAGTACCCTCTAAATGGAACATAAAGACCAAATTATTTTTCAGATATTCTTATTTTTGCAAAATTTATTCCACTGTACAAATTCAGGCGTACAAATGTCACGTACGATGATATGGAATTGTCAATATGTAGTTTGACAGCTTTTCGCACGAAATTTTGAAACTTCATTCAGAAGGAATTTATCATTCCATGGGAATTAATTCACCTAGGAATTGATTCAACAACATCAAAAGCTTTAAGAATTAATTAAGAATAACAAAAGCTCTGATTTGAGTTTTTGTCTAACCATAATAACTCTTACCCATTCCTATTACAGTTTTAAACTTTTTAAAATTATGTTAAATAAATTCTAAAACTCCAAATTGGTTTGCGGTATATAAGATTATTGGTAAATCAGCATAATTTTTGGCCAGCTTTTTGGGTCAAATACTCCTTAGTGACCCGGAGGCTAGATGGATATGGATAGAGCATCATAATAAATCCATATTTTTTATTGGAAACATTTGTACAATATAAATGTATTTAAAGTATTGGCTATTGTGAGCTATGCCCTTTTCCCATCTTTCTGGCAACATATGGATTCCGAGCCGAAAGAACTGCTCATCTTTTGAGTACAAGAACGAATCAAGTCAATATCGAATACTCTGTTCTAAAGTGAAGCGTATCCCAAACAAATAGTAGTCGGACAGGTCACGGTCTGGACTATAAGGCGGGTGAGTCAAAACTTCCCAACCACTTCATTCTAAATAGTTTTTAACAGGTATTGCAACATGTGGCTGAGCGTTGTCATGATGGAATATTACGGTTTCATGTCTGGCCACATATTCTGGGCGCTTTTTCGGTCAATGCTCGCTTCAAACGAATCATTTGCGTTCGCACAGTGGGGCAGAATTAACATTTTTTGGAAATAAATCAGGCATTTCTAAACGGCTGGGTCGATCAGCATAAAATTTGACGCTGGTTTAACCAAGGAGTATTCGAGTTTAATTTATTAAAATGGACCCTACAAATGCTCCAGGGGCAGCGCTATAGCAGCTCAAAGTAGGAGACTCAATTAATATGTAATACGTAATAAAATCTTTATTTATTAATAAATCTCAATGAAATTTTCAACGTTTTTTTAATTTTTCATTCTAAATTAAAAATCTTTAAAAAAAAAAACTTGTCAAAAGGTCAAAGGGAATCCCGCAATTCCTAAAAATTGGAGCGAAAATCCCAAAAATTTAATTTTTTACAATTTTACCCATATAGTCCACATTTCCTTTGGAGCTGGGAAAATACTTTGGGGATAAATAGGGAACACATCAAGGTTTGCAAAGCTGCTTTCCGTTTTCTGATTCCAGCTTTGGAATTTTAGAACACATGGCCCAAAGTTGAAATTTTGATCAAAAATAGGTCAACTTTCGAAGGGCGTAAGGGTGACATATTCCATAAATAAGACACGTTTTTTATAACAAAATGTTCTTCGTAAAGATACCTTGCAGAAAAACATAAAATTGTTATATGTTCTTAAAGAAAGTTTTTTTTTTATAATTTACGTTATTACATCTTACACCATAATAGTGGGGAGGAGTGGGAACCTTAAAGTATACCAATATGCTCAAGATCACTTTCTGAGCCTATTAAGCGATGTCCGTCTGACCGTCTGACCGTCCGTCCGTCAATGTAAACCTTGCAATCCAACTACTGGTCGCAATTTCAATGACAATTCGACAAAATTGGGCACACAAACCAAGGACGAAGCCTATTGAATTTGGTTAGAATCGGTCCATTATAAAATATTAAACTACGATATACTTAAAAGGGAGATTGCATTGAGCATCATAATAAATTCATATTTTTTATTTTAATTAGAAATAAGTAAGAAAAAAGTGCGGACTCAAAACGACACATACTGGGTTAAGGAGTGAGATCGAAAGATTCTTAACATACATACATATATGTTAATAAAAACGAAAACACTAAACTTAGTTTTATTTTTTTTTTTATCTGATAGAAATTATTATTACAATTTACAAAAAAAAAATATATATATATTTTTATAGTTATAATCACTAGTGATGAAATTTTGAACCTTTTTCGGAAACCCTTCCATTATGGTTTTTATAGTGATTTCTGTCACTTTGCTCGAACATGTAGTCCAACTCCGTTTAAAATCTACCACACTTTTAGACACCTTTTTTGTGCTCTTCAATTCTCTTTTAACAAGAGCCCAATATCTCTCCACTGGCCTTAGCTCCGGGCAATTTGGAGGATTTGCCTATTTTGGTAAAAATACTACATTATTGTTCTTGTACCACTCAAGGGCTTGTTTACCATAGTGACAGGATGCCACGTCAGGCCAAAAATAAGTGGACACATTAGGAAGTCTTATGAATGGAAGCAGCCTTTTTTGTAAACATTCCTTGATGTAAATTTCGGTATTTATAGAGCCCTTTGTAACAAATGATTGGCTTCTTTTGCCGCAACTGCATATTGCTTGCCATACCAAGAACTTTTTGGGAAATTTTGTCTGCTTTTGGGTCCTAAACTTTTCTTCAACATTCCCTCGAGCATCAGCAACATAAAATTGTTTACCAGGAAGTTGCAAAAAATCTGCCAGAACATACGTTTCGTCATCCATTATGCAGCAGGAACTTATTGAACCTTATATGTTTTTAAACCTGCATTAGCTTTAACTTTTCGTACCAAATATTCCGACTACTGAGCTAACCGGGCTGCTTTCCTACCGGATGTGTTGGGAGCTCTTTTGAAAATGCTTTCTATATTTTTGGTTTTAGAAACACGATGTGGACCATTCCTTCTACCTGAACCAGGTTTTCTATCAACGGACAAGTTCTCCCGGTACTGTTTAATAACATTGGAAACAGTTTGACGGCAGACCTTTGAATGCTCGGCCAACTTTTTGTAGGGCCAAGTTGGGATTTGTTGAAAATATTTAATAATTTTAGTACGCACTTTTTTCTGGTCACTCATTTTAATCAGATTAACAACAAATGAATATAATTGACATTAAACATAATAACTGACGTGTTTTACAAAGGTAACTTGTTCAAAAAAAAAAAAAATCAAATAATACTTGGGTTAAAAGTTTTAATGAAAAACGTGTGTTAAGAATTTTGCGATCTCACTCCTTATTACCAAATATGTTGAAGATTTTAGTAAAATCAGGAAAGCTTTCAATGCCGGTTCAAAAGGTCAACATTTTCAATATGTGACATTTTTCATAAAAATATTGCAATATGTCCGAGGATTAAACTGTATTCAAAATTAACCCTTATATGTACATGGGATCAAAACAAGCTTAATTTTTTTAAATGCTTAAAAAACTTTTGAACTTTTCTTTCACAGATTTTTAAAAAGAAAAAAGTAGATGTCGAAGATAATCTACAACTTTCTCGTTTTTATTCTCATTTCGAAACCTAGTTAAACACTACTCAGAAAATCCGCTACTGAATCCCAAATTTTCAAAAATTTAACCTTTGACTCCGGAGTTGAAATGGAATTTAATTTTAATTAAAATGTTTTCGCAAAAATTTAAATAAATCTAAATTAGTTCCTTATGAACAGATTTTAACACTCCACAGCAGAATGGCGGTTAACATTATCCATTAATTTTTAAAGGTTGCTCAAGATTCCACCCTAATTCTACATATTATTGCACTTGAGGTATTTGATAATAAAATTTGTTTACCGCCTCCCACACTTTATTCTTCTGCTTTTAATAATAAAAAAAATTGGTTTTCGCTTGTCACATTAAGAACCATAATTTAACGACTTGATTATTTCTTTTGATGATTCAAAACGTTTCGAATGCAATTTGCAGTGTTTTTTGTTTGTTTGTTTGTTTGTCTAAATGATTATTTGCTTTCAAATATTTAGAGTCTATTGAACTCTTGCGGGCGCGCGAGCGGTTTGAATGCAACAAATGTGTGTTGAGTAAATATAAAATTTAAACCAATAAATTCTGTTTTAATTACTTAAAATATATAAAATGATTATTTACAATACTTTTTCGTGTGGCATAGATATTTACATACAATTGTACATACATATTTATGCGTTACATCGTTTTTGAATATTACAAAAGGAAATTCTTTAAGCTACATACTACATGTGTGTGTGTGTTTGTGTTTGTGTATAATTAACTATGATTTTCTTTAGCTTCGTCTTTGCACTCCAAAGCTTCGTTGACATAGCCCTCCGTGACGGCCTTTTGTCTTGTCATTTCGAGAGCCTTTTGTTCGGGGGACTTGGCCCACTCCTGCAGCTCGCCAGAAGCCCACATCCAATAGATAACACAGCCTACTAGATAAATGCCAGCAGAAATAAAGAATACAGTCTTCCACTCTTCACTGGTTTGATTTTGCACCAAATAGCCGGTAAGCATGGGACTAACAATACCGGGTATGGTGGCAAATGTATTGCCAATGCCCATCAAAACACTGGCATGTTGAGGAGCAATGTCCAAATGGTTTACGCTGTACAGAAAAATAAATAAATTTAAATAATCATTGAAAAACTTAACAAAAATTATAAAAAAAACTTACGCAAAACCCGACCAGGCAAATGCACCCAAACCCACAGCTATGGTTATACAAACCACAGACCAGGTAGGATCCAGTAAATAGGCCGTGAGTACCATGAACACAGTTTGCGCCAAGAAAGCACCACAATTAAAGTAACGGCGTACTTGTGTGGTGGTCAAATAACCCTTGACCTGCAGCCAATCGGCCAAATAGCCCGAAACACCCAACAGTATACCCATGGTAAGATATGGCACAGCTGATATAAAACCAGTTTTATCCAAATTAAAGTTCAAGGTATCTAAAATGGCAAAGAAACAAAAGTCACAATTTGATAGCAAATAAGTATTCAGAAGATACAACCTTTAAGGAATGTTGGCAGCTGTGTTAGCAGAGTATAGAAACCCCAATTTTCTGAAAAGTGAGACACTGCAATGGCATAGAATGGCAAAGAGGTAAATATGGCCTTCCAGGGATGCTTGACTCTTTGGTGTCCCACTGTGCCAATTGTCTTCTCAATGTAATTACGTTCATCGTCCGAACAGAAACGATCCTTATCAGGTCCCGAACGTACAATTGACAACCACAACACCAACCAAATACAGCCAATGACACCAAATACATAGAATACACTTTCCCAACCATAAGCAGAGGCCAAAAGACCTGACGAAGGCATGGCAATGACAGTACCGGCATAGTTACCAGCAAAGGCTATGGAGGCCATACGAGAACGTTCTAGAGGTGGAGACCAACGGGACCATACAGCGTGGATACAGGGAAAGGTAACACCCTACAATTATATTCATATACATATTTAGAAATTAGTTTAAATTAAAAAAAAAAAAAAAACAAGAAAGATATTCGGCTGTGCTGAATCTTATACACCCTTCACCAAATTATACTTTAAAATATGTAAAATAAATTTTTTTTTCAAAATTTTTTTTAAAATTGTTTTAAAATTTTTTTTTTAAGTGTTTTCCAAATTTTTTTTTAAATTTTTCTTTTTTTTCATTTATTAGTGAAAATTTTTTTTTTTGAAGAAAATTCGGGTTAAAAAATATTTTTCCCGATTTTGACCCATTGTAGGTCCATCTTACTATATATAGCCTTATATACATCGTTGCAATGGGCTTTGAAATATATATCATTAGATATCGATATTGTCTATATTTACGACTTAGTAATCTAGATATAGATCAAAAATACCCCAAAAATAGAGGTTGTCCTGGTTTTTTCCTTATATCTCACCCATTTGTGGGACGATTTTCTCGATTTTAAATAGCAACCGAGCCGGAAGAATTGCCGATATATTAATGTATGAATCATGTATGTGAGTTATTTGGGGGCTACGGAAAGTTGATTTCAACATACAGACGCACATGGCTATATCGACTTCGCTAGCTATAACGATCCAGAATATATATACTTTGTGAGGTCGCAAATGAAAAATGCAGAAATTACAAACGGAATGACTCATGATGAAGGGTATAACAAGTAACGGAGCTATATTCGGCTGTGCCGAATCTTATATACTCGACACGAAATTCTACTTAAGATAAAGATTGAAAATAGTTTTCGATGAAAAAAAAGAATTTGGTGAAAATTTGGTAGCAAAATGTTTTTGTTAAAAAAAATATTTTTTGAAGAAATATTCGATTAACAATTATTTCCAATTTTGACCCATTGTTGGTCCAATTTTCTATGGCGCTTTATACGTCGTTGAAAAGATTTATGAAATATCTACCATTAGATATTCATATTGTCTATGTTAATTACATTTAATGGCGAAGGGTATAACTAGAGACTTTTAGGAATTTACCTCAAAAATGCCTTCGATAATGCGCACCGCCAGCAACATTTCCAAACTGTGCTTTGCTGCCATGGGTGTGAATAATGTCAAAATGGCCGTTGTGCCAATACCAATACCAAATACCTGCAAGAAAAACCACATTAAATTCAAAAGAAAATAATATTTCATTAAATTATTTCAACTTACCACATTGCCACCAATTTTAGCTCCAATAAAACCGCCAATAAACTGTGTTAATATGTAGCCATAGAAGAATGAACTTAAAATTAGACCCTTCTGCTTAGGGTCCCAGGGGAAATCTTGTTCCCACGATTCATTGCCATTCTCATCCATAACAGTACGATTCTCTGTCATGGCCACAATGGCCACACTTAAATTCACACGCAGCGAATAGACATTGAAGAATCCTAAGAAAGCCAATAAAACCACTATATAACGACGCTTTCGCCAAAATCTCCAACTCAAAGGTTCCGCCTCAACAAACTTCTCACTAAAAGAAATAAAAACGGAAAAAATATAAAACCAAAAGTTAACATTAAGTAGTTAAAAAGGGATTATTAAAATTAAATTAAATTAAAAACTGCAACACCACAAAATACCAAATTGATAAATTCCACAAACAAGGTCAAATCAAGCGATACATACTAAGTTTCTGCTGCATTAACGCAAGTATTAGAGTCATAAGAAACGTAATATTTAAAAGTATATTTTGCAATCGCAAGTAACAGTAGTTGGTTGCACCATGACTATACATCCCCAACCAAACAACTGACTTTTAAACCAGACGACTACCAGCAACCAGACAAGTAGCCAGCTAAACCTAATCAACCAGCTGTACGTCACTTTCGCTTTCACAATACCACAGCTTGTCGTTGTTACAATCTCAGGCGTACAGACAGACAGACGGTCATACTGACAAACGTACTAACATAATAAAAAACACGTTTTTCTATAGATACAACTTTATTTTTATTTATTTTTTTTTTTTTCTTGTTTGTTTTTGCTCTTTTTGTTTACACTTTTTTATTGTAGTTGTTGTTGTTGTTGTATTCTATTGTATTTGTGTTGTAGTAATACTACAAATGTATTTAAATTTATTTATAATGATTTGTTTCTCTGTGCGATTATATCATGCTTGAATGAATTTTACTCTCACAAAAAATTGTATAATAGGTGTTTTTGTTTATAATAAGGTAGATTTTTGCAAATGATTGAAAGTTGTGGCAAATAATTTTGGTTACCGTTACCGCTAAGCTACCGTTATCCAAAAAAGTGCCCTAGGTAGTTTTACTTACACCACTTAAAAATCGTTACAGAAATAATCAAAAATACCATTACCGTTATTCTATTTTACATTACACTACTTATCAAATAAACATTATCCTTTAAATACCGTTAAGCCAAAATACCGATACAGAAATAATCCAAATTAGCGTTACTTTTATTTTTTAACAGTTTCGAAACGGTAGCCAACCTTGTAATAATTTAAGTCAAATGGAAATTGCCGTTATCCTTAAACAGTTACCTAAATAACATGAAATATCGTTATCGCTAAAATAATTCAAATTACCATTATCGTTACCTTTTAACAGTTTCGAATCGGTACTCAATCTTGGTAGCCAATATTGATATTTTTCAATGACTGACAATTACAACTTAGGTGTTTTCATTATATCTATAAGATTAGAGTTTCGTAGTCGTCTTTAACTGAAACGGCAGTTTTTCAAATCTTAAAACGGACGAATACTCTTCAGTTTTCCGGTTTTTAATTTTTAGTATATTTAATACTGTTTTAAACAAGTTTTTGTTATAATTATCTAGTAAAAACTTTCAGTTTTTACTGTAGTGACTACTACATAAGGACTGATATCGAAAAATTCTTAACATACATATATGTTAATAAAAATGAAACCACTAAACTTACAGTTTTGATTTTTTTTTACATGATTGAAAATATTATTACAATTAACAAAAAATATATATATTTTTATAGTTCTAATCACTAGTGATGAAATTATGGTTTTTATAGTGATTTCTGTCACTTTGTTCGAACAGGTTGTCCATCTCCGTTTGAAATCGACCACACTTTTGCACACCTTTTTTGTGCTCTTCAATTCTCTTTTAACGAGAGCCCAATATCTCTCCACTGGCCTTAGCTCCGGGCAGTTTGGAGGATTTGCCTCTCTTGGTACAAATATCACATTATTGTTCTTTTACCACTCAAGACCTTTCTTATCATAATGACAGGGTGCCAAATCAGGCCAAAAATAAGAGGACACACTAAGAAGTCTTATGAATGGAAGCATCCTTTTCTGTAAACATTCCTTGATGTAAATTTCGGTATTTATAGAGCCCTTTGTTACAAATGTTTGGCTTTTTTGCCGCAACTGCATATTGTTTGCCATACCAAGAACTTTTTGGGAAATTTTGTCTGCTTTTGGGTCTTAAAATTTTCTTCAACATACCCTCGAGCATCAGCAACTTAAAAATTTTTACCCGGAAGCTACGAAAAATCTGCCAGAACATACGTTTCGTCATCCATTATGCAGCAGGAATATTTTTTTTTATAAAATTGGACTTCAATTTCCGGGCTCTGTTTTTGGCCTCTAAATTTTTAGCAGCGTTCCTGTCAGGAACTTTTTGAGCCTTGTATGATTTTGAACCTGCATTGGCTTTAACTTTTCGTACCAAATAGTCCGATCACTGAGCTAACCGGGCTGCTTTCCTACCGGATGAGTTGGGAGCTCTTTTGAAAATGCTTTCTATTTTTTTTGGCTTAATAAACATCATGTGAACCATTCCTTCTACCTGTACCAGGTTTTCTATTAACGGACAAGTTCACCCGGTACTGTATAATAACATTGGAAACAGTTTGACGGCAGATTTTAATTGTTTGGCCAACTTTTTGTAGGACCAATTAGGGTTTTGTTGAAAATATTTAGTAATTTTGGTACGCACTTTTTTCTGGTCACTCATTTTAATCAGATTAACAACAAATGAATATAATTGACATTAAACATAATAACTGACATGCTTTACAAAGGTAACTTGATAAAAAAAAAAATCAAATAATACTTGGGTTAAAAGTTTTAATGAAAAATGTGTATTAAGAATTTTTCGATCTCAGTCCTTACTATGTCTCAGAAAAATAAGTTGTAATGGCTAGCGATTGAATATTTGTAATGATAGATTTATTTAAGACAAAGCGAATAACATCAAATTCAAATTAAATTCAATATTGCTTTTATTATGTATGCCATAAAATCTTTCAACAATCTTACATTTAAATCAATGGTGCGCAGCCTATAGCACAATTGTGCAAAATCAAATCACACGTATTCTTAGGATCTTACATTTTAGTAGTCGTTGTCTACTCAACGAGACAACTACGAATACGCATGAGTACGGGTGTATGACTTTTTCTTTAATTTTTCAGTTTTTGTATTCGTTTGTTTGTAGGTGCACTGAACAAAATAACGATTTGAATGTGTTGGTGAGAGAATTTACTTTTGCGCACCTCTGATTTAAATTCTGTAAAATGTTTGTATATTAACAAATGAGGGATATTCCAATAATAACATATTTTCCATAATCTAACCGAAACTGAATGGATTTACACGTGTTTTAACCGAAACAAAGATTTTGTTTAATTGTAAACGTTTTTTGAAGATCATTTGTCCCGGTCAGTGGTAATTACCGTATTGTACGGTAATTTAGACCTCCGAACGGTAGGCAGGTAATTTCTACATTTGTACGGTAATTTGAAAAGTTTCAATTTTTAAGCATAATTTTTACGTGAAAATAGCAATTTTTTTTGTTTTACAAAAATCATGAAAAATCGAAAACGACAGAAATTGTTCAGATTTATGGCTTTATCACAAAACCAGATGTAATAGGAACAAAATAAGATATTGATCATAAAAATCGAGGGATTCTTTCCGAATTTATTCACAATTAAGTGAATTCGCTCATTTTCACAAATTTTTTGTTTTTTGTTTGCTATACATATAATTGAGTAGTTAATGTTCTTCTTTCGATTGATTGAATTTTGAAAACATTTTCCTTATGCCATTTTTTAAATTTTCACATATATATTGCGTTTCAATCGGCTCAATAGTTTCGGAGTTATAATAACAAATTGATGCAATAAATATAATTTTTACGTGAAAATAGAATTTTTTTTGTTTTACAAAAATCATAAAAAATCGAAAACGACAGAAATTGTTCAGATTTATGACTTTATCACAAAGCCACATGTAATATGAACAAAATGAGATTTCGATCATATAAATCGAGGGTTTATTTTCGAATTTATTCACAATTAAGTGAATTCGCTCATTTTCTCAAAATTGTAAGAAAATATTATTATTTTTGTTTAAGACTTTGTATACGGTAATTTTACCCAAAAAACGGTAATTTTTCTAGGGCTGTACAGAAATCGAAACAAAAAAGTTAACATCACTGGTCCCGGTACACACTGTGAAACATTTGCTGCAAAACATTTTTAAATTCTCTTTTGAAACTGCATTCGTGTCCACACAGTGAAGTTTTTACTTTACAGTTTTTTACATTTCTGTACAGAACGAATAAATGTGGATGACATACTCAAAAAAACCTTCATGTACATGAAACAGAATACGCTTTTCCATTATTCTTTCCCCTTTCATCGACAAACTTTGCAGCAAATGTTTCACAGTATGGATGGGGACTTTATATAATTTTTTTGATTATTTGAATCGATCAGTTTTATTTTAAATGTTTCCCAAATTGAATATCTTACGGGAAAATACCTTTCATTTGATGTAGATATAGTCGGACTAGATAAAAACAACTTTAAAAAATCGAAAACATGTGGTTTCAGCGCGCCTGTAACAATCGATTTATTGGGTTTTTTTCTTTGGGGTTTTGTGAAATCTCGGGTTTATGCAAATAAACCAGAAACAATTCCTGAGCTCAAATCCGAGATCAAACGCATCATCGGTGAGATACGGCCATGTCTCTGTGAAAAAGTTATGCAAAATTTCATGAAAATAGTAATTACCTGTCATCCGAGCCGTGGGGCCATTTGACGTACAGTGACTCTCATTAATATTCGGTTTTTATATATGAGTTTCTGAAATCCGAAAATTCTCAATGAATATAATGACATCTAGTTAATGTTTATTTTTTTACTTAAAGGTATATATTTAGAGCTCACTTTTCACTAATTGGTTTTTAATTAATATTGATTGAATGTATTTTAAAATAATAAGAAACTAAAGTACTACAGAAATACATGCATCATTAATATTCGGTTTTTTGTTTTACCATAAAATTCTCCGCTGTAAATCTGTATATTTACATAAATTATTTGTAAAATTGGGATACACTCATTAATTAACATCAAACAAATAATGTTAGCTGAATAAACATTGTCATTCTCAAGGTTTTTTTTTATAAAAGCCGCGATGGGTCGTAAAGGAAAAAATACTTCGTTAGAGCAAAGAAAATTAGTGATTTTCATTACAAAAAAGGAAACATATATAAAAATATTGCTGAAATATTGAATATGAAGCCAAATACTGTCGGTTACATTATCCGAAGATATAAAAACCAGGTTCGAATTGATTTTAAGAAACCAACTGGGCAGCCAAAAAAGCTTTCCGAGATGGAAGTGCCCCGTTTTGTTAAAAAAATCAAGGCTAACGCACGCTTAAGTGCCCCCAAAAATGTTACTGAAGTTAAGACGGAATTTGGAAAGACAGTTTCAGAAGCAACAATAAGTCTCGCCATTAAAAAATAAGGGTTCAACGGCCGTATTGCCCGAAAAAACCTTTCGTGAATTTAATGACTTTTTTCTTGCAATAAGACCGTTGAATAATCGGTTAAAATTTACTAAGGAGCATATAAAAAAAGATGTAAATTGGTGGGAAAACGTAATTTTCTCGATGAAAGCCAATTTAACTTATTTGGAAGTGATGCAAAAACTATGGTGTGGCGGTAGCCGAATAAAGAGTAAAAAGGAAAAAATATTGCTTTAACACTTAAGCATGGAGGAGGAAGTGTAATGGTTTGGGGCTGCATATCAGCGAAAGGGGTTGGGAAACTTATATTTATCGAAGGCATTATGAACAAGGATGTTTATTTGAACATTTTGAGAGACAATTTGAAACAATCTGCAGAAAAAATGGGAATTGCAAGAACTTTTGAATTCTATCAGGACAACGAGCATAAGCATAAAGACCACGTTGTTCGTGAGTGGTTGCTTTATAATTGTCCAAAAGTGATTAATACGCCTACTCAGTGCCCAGACATGAATCCCATAGAAAATTTATGGGACTATTTAGATCGCCAAGTCAGCGGAAATCCAGTTTCTTCGAAAAACGAACTCAAAAAAAGGCTACAGGAAGAATGGGATAAAATCAGTGTTGATTACTTGCAAACAAATTTTTATAACATGCCAAATAGTCTTTCTGAGGTTATAAAAAATAAGGGCTATCCAACCAGATATTAAATTATTTTTTTAAATTTGTATTTAAACAATAATGTTACATGTGCTAAAAAAAACCGAATATTAATGAAGTGTGAATTATTTAAGTTTTTTTGTTTTTGTTTTTATTTCTGTTGCTTGTTCAATATTCAGAATTCTGAAATAAGATTTTTTTGATCTCTTAATATGTCTTATGAATAAAAAAAAAATAATATCACCGGTTTTTTATTATTTTCTATTAATTTTGTTGACTTTTAATAACTCGAATGAAAAAACCGAATATTAATGAGAGTCACTGTACATATATTTTATTCCATACTTAATCGGAACTTGTCTTCAATAAAAAAATCACAACTATCTCAAATAATACGTGTTTTTATTTTAAAATAAAAAAAGTGCATTCTTACTGAGACACTCTTTATATATCTGTGTTACATTTTGGTTAAGAATTATGTTTGCATATCATCAACGGCTTTTGAGTTATAGTGCATTTATTTATCATTACAATTTGTTTTTCAATTCTTAACATATTGAATACGAACAGATTTGTATAATTATTTTTTCTCCAAACATTACCAACTTTTTGTTATATCTTTCATCTCAGTACCTCTTCCTGGTTCATACAGCAATCTGAGTTCATGTAAATTTTGTAATGGAATTGCTAGCTGTTAATGTAATAAATTATGTAATTTGGTACACACATGATTTTTTGAGTGTAAGTAATAGTTTCTGTTTCTTTAGTTTGCGTGTATTCATACCCTACACCATCATAGTTTTGTGCGTTTGTGCGTTTGTGCTGATGTTTGTACGCCCAAAAATAATAGTATACCGATCCATCTTAAAGTATACCGATCAACTCTGAGTCGATTACATCGGTCCAAGGATGAAGCCTATTGAAACTGGCTAAAATCGGTCCATTATATCACCTAGTCCCCATACAAATGTCCTCCCGAAATAGCACTTTATCCGTCATAAATGTTTAATTTATATGGGTATCTACACAAATTTCACTCCAAATAAGTTTTATACACGCAGAGAAAAAACATGGTTGGACATGGTTACGACAACTATGCTATGTTCTTTTTAACAATATATTGTTGTCGTAAACATATAATTGTTGTTTTAATTTAATTTCAACAATATTTTAGTTACTGTAAACGTTTATATTTTCATCGCAATTATAAATATGAATATTGTTCACCGAATCATAATTATTTTTGGGACAACTAAATAATGATAAATAGGTAAACATATTATTATTATGTACAGCCATTAAATGTTAAGTTTCTATACGCGTAGTCATAATATGTTTTAAATACAAACAAAATATGTTTACTTTTAATAGTCTTTTTTTCCACCATTTATGAGTGTTGGTGTTTGTCTAAGCTATGTTATTTTTACAAGTAAATTTTAAGTGTCTGTAATTCCCATTCACTCTATAGTTTTATTTCTATATTATCTTTAACTTTCCTAAAGCGAATAACAATAAATTTCAGTGAATTTATCAATAATATTTTAATTGGGAATTTAGTTAGTAACTTAAAACTAAAACCCATTAAAATAAAATTTTTAATTTCAAAAAATAAATTTTAATAATAATATGATTACTTTGGGTCATAAATATGATTACTTTGGGTCATATTATGATTGATTTACATCATAATATGATTATTTCAGAACATATTATGATATTTTATGATCATAATATGTTGCTTTTAGATTATGGTTACCACAACCATGTTTTTTCTGTGCTTGTAGATACAAAAGTCATTTCACCTAATTTTATGATGATCGGTCCATAATTAGTCATGACTCCCATATAAAGCCAACTTCCGAAAATCACTTTAACGAGCTTAAATCTCTTAAAAAGGTTGGTATCCACATATAATTCAAAAGAAATAAGTTTCATATAGATATAAATCATACGGCCTAGTCTTATGGCGATCGGTCGATAATTGCTCATATCTCCCATATAATTCCCATTGACATTCTAAAAGAAAATTATTTTTGCTCATTTACCCAGTGTAGGGTATCGGACTTGATCGACCATGCTTTCTTACTTGTTTTTTTTTTTCTTTGTATTTATTTTGAGATTTAAACATACAGGTTGCTGTTTTGCTGTATTGTTAGTGTTGCTATTTATTGGATAAGATCTGGTTGCAGAGATTCAAAAAAAAACAAATAAACGTACACGTACATACGTATGTAAATTAATACATTTGTCCACACTACATTTATATAAAAATAATTTTGTATATTTTTGCATAAACAATACAACTTTTTAGTTTATTGACATTAAGTTAAATTAGTTAATTTTTCTACAATGTTCTAATCTTTTCTGAACAACCCAAATCAAATTCGCTTTCAACGTAAAACCAGACTGAGACTACTTGCTGTTGGGTTTAAGCTGGTGTAGGAATGCAAAAATTATATGAAAAAATGGTATAAACTGGATTTAAACCATTAAATAAAATAAGGTGTTGGTATAAAAGAAATATATAATTCTCAGACAACAAAATAATAGATTTTTTACTTTATAACTTGAAGTTATAAAACAATTTGTATGTACTACATATGTACAGGCAATTAACTTAAGCTAGTTTTACAGTAACAGAGTTCTGACATAAGTTGAGTTATAAAAAAGATTCTGAATTTATTTGATTGTTCAAAAACCTTATATTCTATTATATTTGGCTTCACTCTACATCTGAGAAACTTTTGTAAAACTGTGTTATAAGGCTGAAAAACTGAGCCTTATCCAAAACTTTTGTAATGTAATGTCAAAATCTGAAGAATTGCCATTCTCTGAACTTTAGAGCATGTTCTAGGAAATTTTTCAGGTGTCCGTCAATACATTTAAACGGCACTATAAACTGTGTATTTTTTAAAATGTTCAATTACATTGTGGATCATTGTCAGGGTCATTATCTGGGGGGGTGAGAAATTCCATGTCAGGGTGAAAGAACTGGGCCAGAAATTTGGAGTTAATGGCTAAAATTTATGAAAAAGGGGTAAAATGGAATTTTTTTAAGATTTCATTCGATGAAATTAGTCCAACTTAATTTTTTACATGGATATATAAATACAAAAGTTTTGTGTTTAAAGATAAACCCCCATATGCATAAACAGTTTATAAATTTATCAAAGGTTTATCAAACAAAATTTCCATACAAAATTTGTTTTATAAACCTTTGATAAATTTATAAACTGTTTATGCATATGGGGGAAAATGTTTAGCTTTTATTTTGAAACATTATTAGAATATAAATTTGTTCAAAGTATTGGCCATTGTTAGTTATGACCTTTTCCAATATTTCTGCCAACATATGGATTCCGAGCCAAAGGAACTGCTCATCTTTTGCAGGCAAGAACGAATCAAGCCAAAGTGAAACGTATCCCAGAGAGAGGATGAGGCAAAACTTCCCAACCACATCATTCTAAATACTTTCTAACAGGTATTGCAACATGTGCCCAAGCGTTGTCTTGATGGAATATTACGATTTCATGTCTGGCCGCTTATTTTGGTACAGGTTCCCTGTGATGGTGTGGCCAGAGTTCAGCAGCTCATAATAGATAAGAGCCTTTTGCTCTCACCAAATACAGAGAATACATTGATATTTGGCTTTGGTGTCGTTTCAGCTGGATGGCCGGGCTTCACATACGACCTCTTACGCTTCGGATTATCGTAATAGATCCATTTTTCATCGCAAGTAATGATTCGGTGCAAAAATTACTTTCTCTTATAGCGTTCAAACATAATTTCGGACATGCAAAATAGTCTTTCACGATCCATCGGCTTCAATTAGTATTGTAGACAATTTCCCTGCTTTTAGGTCAGTGGTGCGCGTTTAAGTGCCCTGGAGACGATCAAATAAACACATCAATCACATAGTTGTGTGCGTGCAGTTTTTCTTTTTCGGTTACACGTACGCATTGTTGGCAATGATTGATGAAAATCAAAAAGTTTTGATGTTTTTATTTGACGACTGATTATTTGATCGTCTCCTGTTGTGATTGACAATCCTATTTCATTGGCTTTGTGTTTGGCGTCACGTGAAGTGCACGGTTAAAAAAAATAAATTCATATTATGTGTTTTACTTCTCTCATAAACAAAAAAGAACTTTAGTTTCTTCCAGATTTTTGGTAATAATGGAAAAGTGCGTCCAAATACGAATGGTGATTGACGTATTTATTTGTACGTCTCCTTTAAAGCTTCAAGCTTACGACACTCTCACATATGCACTGATTGACGGGTTTATATGATCGCCTTCAGGACACTTTATATTGTTCAGGTTACGAATATTTACGTTAATTTACACTTACACAACCCGAGCGTAAACAATAGAGCGTAATACAGCGTAAAAATACAAATATTTCATTCAGTTGCTTGATGTTGTTGCGTATACTTTATTTTTTACCCATACGTGTATACAAATTAAAGCCTCTATTTGCGCACCACTCTTTTACATGAAACCTGCTGCTCGCAAACGTTTTGAAATTGCTGCTTGATAGCTCCAATGATTTTGCAAGCTCTTGTTGAGTGTGAGAACAATTTGCATGTCTTCAAACCTTTGCAATTCTTAATCTTCAAACCTTTTTTATCGGGCCTGGGAGATCTTTGTCTTCCGTTTCAAAATCACCACTTCTGAACCGCACAAACCGTCTCTCGCACGTTTAATCTGATGCAACACATTCGCCATAAGCTTTGGTGAGCAGTAAAGGTGTGCTTTAGCGGCATTTTTATACCCTTCACCTTCGTGAGAAGGGTATATATAAATTTGTCATTCCGTTTGTAATTTCCACAATATAATTTTCCGACCCTATAAAGTATATATATTCTGGATCCTTATAGATAGCTGAGTCGATTAAGCCATGTCCGTCTGTCTGTCTGTCTGTCTGTCTGTCTGTCTGTCTGTTGAAATCAATTTTCTGAAGACCCCAGATATCTTCGGGATCCAAATCTTCAATAATTCTGTCAGACATGCTTTCGAGAAGTTTGCTATTTAAAATCAGCAAAATCGGTCCACAAATGGCTGAGATATAAGGAAAAAACCAGGACAACCTCGATTTTTTACCTATTTTTTGACCTATATCTGGATTACTAAGTCATTAATATAGACAATATGGATATCAAATGATAGATATTTCAAAGACCTTTGCAACGACGTATATAAGACCATAGTAAGTTGGACCTACAATGGGTCAAAATCGGGAAAAATTTTGAACCAGATTTTTTTTTTCACCAAAAGTTTTTTTCGCAAAATATTAAAAAAAAATAAATTTAAATTAAAAAAAAAAAAAATTAAAATTTAAAAAAAATTTTACATAAAAACTTTAAAAAAAAAATTGGAAAAATATTTTTTTTCCAAAAAATGAAAAAAAAACAACTGGAAAAAAAATTTGTTTACCTAAAATTACCTAAAAATTTTTATTTTGAAGTATAGTTTGGTGAAGGGTATATAAGATTCGGCCCAGCCGAATATATCTCTCTTACTTGTTTTTTTTTTTCAAATTAAAGAAGTA
Source organism: Calliphora vomitoria (assembly GCA_942486065.2). NCBI lineage: Eukaryota > Metazoa > Arthropoda > Insecta > Diptera > Calliphoridae > Calliphora > Calliphora vomitoria. The sequence continues at coordinate 10,957,107 of OW818031.2, read as the reverse complement.
AAGCAAAAGTTCCCGTATATGACGATTCGTTGGCACAAAATTCGACATTTTCGAAATAAAAAAAAAAACTTTTTTGTTCACACTATAATATTCAATAACTAAGTGAGAATAAATGACAGATATGTTCTCTTCAAAATGACATATAAGTTATTAAAAACAAAAACCGCGTTCAGAAGATACGTCATCTATTGTAAATCCTGCATTAAGTCATACATCCAATATTTAAGTCTTAGCTTAAATTTAGCTAAAGAATGAAATGAGAAAGCATCAATAGAAAGTATTTTCAAAAGAGCTTCCAACACATCCAGTAGGAAAGCAGCTCGGTTAGCTCAGTGCTCGAACTATTTGGTACGAAAAGTTAAAGCCAATGCAGGTTTAAAAACATACAAGGCTCAAAAAGTTGCTGACAGGAAGGAACGCTGTTAAAAATTTAGGGGCCAAAGACAGAGCACGGAAATTGAAGTCAAGTTTTATAAAAAAATATTCTTGCTGCATAACGGATGACGAAACGAATGTTCTAGCAGATTTATCGCAACTTCCTGGTCAAAAATTTTATGTTGCTGATGCTCGAGGGAATGTTGAAGAAAAGTTTAGGACCCAATAGCAGACAAAATTTCCCAAAAAGTTCTTGGTATGGCAAGCAATATGCAGCAAAAGAAGCCCATCATTTGTTATAACGGGCTCTATAAATACCGAAATTTACATCAAGGAATGTTTTCAAAAAAGGCTGCTTCCATTCATAAGACTTCTTAATGTGTCCACATATTTTTGGCCTGATTTGGCACCCTGTCACTATGGTAAGAAAGGTCTTGAGTGGTAAAAGAACAATAATGTGGTATTTATACCAAGAGAGGCAATTTCTCCAATTTCTGTGGTAGTTTTTAACGGAGATGGACTACCTGTTCGAACAAAATGACAGAAATCACTATAAAAACCATAATGGAAGGATTTCCGAAAAAGGTTCAAAATTTCATCATTAGTGTTTAGAACTATAAAAATATTTTTTTTTTTTGTAAATTGTAATAATAATTTCAATCAAATAAAAAAAATTAAAACTGTAAGTTTAGTGGTTTCGTTTTTATTAACATATATGTATGTTAAGAATTTTTCGATCTCACTCCTTAATTGAAAATATTGTAACATTTAATAAATCATTACCGTATTCTATAAATAGTTTTAAATTATGAATAATGAAATCAGCAGAAACTAAAGTATTTTTATAAATTTTATTAACAATTTAAGTCAGATCTCAAATCCCAGTTTCGAAATAACAGCAAATGTTCGAATCGATAGCTAACCTTGGAATAAACGTTTCATCTTTTTAACTTAGTGAAAGTAATGCAGTATTATTAAGTTGTTAAGTTATCATGTTACAAATATTGTATTAAAATGAAATAAAACTAATTATTATTTTAGCTTTGTATTAACGTTCATATGGAGCTTTGACTTTTTGTTTCTCTTTAATAAATACCGGTTTATCGTATAAAACCTTTAAGCCAAAATAAATAATGATGAATTGTTAACATGTATTCAAAATATAATTGTGGTCTTATCGTGTATCGATCGGTATGTTAATTCCGACCTAATCTAATAAAAAATTTAAATTTATAAATTAAAAACTTTCGTATTCTTTAACCTCTAGTTTCGCAATTATTTCAAACTCGAAATAAGACAGTAAAACGTTTAAAAGTGATTGATAACTTTGTTTAAAAAACACTCCTCTCTCTGAAATATAACTTAAATAAAATTTGATTTATTTGTGGCAATTATATAATTGTTAAACCAATCAAATACATACGAGTGTTGTTTATGTTTTCACATATTTTTTTTTTACTAATACATTCTCACCACTTAGGTTTTTGACAACTGAGTTAGGTCTTTGACAGGAGAGTTTCCGATCTTTGTGTATTTATCTATGGTTACGACCCTTGTATAAGTTTATGTTGTTGTCATTTTTTGTTTATAGAATTTAATATTTTTTTTAAACAAATAAATTTGCTAACCATATTTTGTTATTTAGTTAATAAGACTAATAAGAAACGTGTGGTGTGTATTGCTTAATCTAATTAGTGTAGAGTGGTTGGTATTGTTATCAGTTGATTTGTCATAATATTTGGTTATAAATATTATGCTAAAAAATAGTTAAAATCATTCTAAATAAATAAAAACAAATTAAATGCAAATGAAATAAAAATTAATGATAATAAACTAAAATCATAAGAAAATTATTAACGTCACAAAATGTTGTGCTAATAAACAAAAATCTTTAAACATACATACAAATATTTTGTGTATAACTAAATAAATATAAAATTGTTAATAAAACAATTGCCAATTGCCTTCATAGATCACAAGTAAACCTAAAGTGAATGCTAAAAACGTTAAAAAAGAACCATTTTAATATTGTTTTAAAATAATCAACAATATCTTTTCTTAAGAATGGCTACTAATATTAAATGCTAAAGTTCAGTCTTAAGTGTATCCGCATTCTTACCAAATGAATTACATCTAAATTCAATTTTCAAAATTAAATTAAATTTGATATCTTGACCATTCCATTGCTGTATTCATTACGTATTAATTTATAGTATTAATTTCTTAATAATTAAACGTATAGAATTAATGAATTTGTATTCTTTGTAGAATGAATTCTTTAAAAAACATAAATTTTTCTTTAATTCAATCTATTACAAATTAACGATTTGAAACCGAAAAACGATTTGATGTATTTATTATTTTCATTTTGTCCACTTTTTTTAATTAATCTTTATCACTTTGCTTTCCTAAAACCTAAACAAAGGCTTATTATTTTATAAGCCTTTGTTTAAAAAATTATTCTTGAAATCGATTGAAATTCATCATGCGTTTCCAAATCGATTGTTTTGAAATCTTTCGATTTCTATCACATACCAGATAGAGTGAATGCGTAGCTGATAAATTAGAAAGTTTTTGAGCACTTAGTTGATTTCCAAATAATTTTTGATCACTCCATTATTTTATTATTTTAAAGATTTCAGCAACATTTAAGATTCATATTCATTCAATAATATTCATGTCGGAGATTGGGGCCAAGATGAAAAATATCTGTTGACAATATTTGAACGGGGTTTTGCGAACAACGCACAGTGGGGCAGAATCAAAATTTTTTGGAAATAAATCTGGCATTTCTAAACGGATGGACCGATCGGGATAAAATTTGACATGGGGGTAACCAAGGAGTATTCGAGTTCATGTTATTAAAATGGACCCTACAAATGCTTCAGGTGCGGCGCTATGGGAGCTCAAAGTAGGGTACCTTCGACATGTAAAATTTTTAAACACGTGCCATTTTTTTGTTTCCCATCCGATTTCAAAAATTTTTAAATTTATGGGAAGCGCTCGGCTAGGTCTTGAAAAAACATGCTTGCGTGTGGTATTTATCTCTTATAATTTCCGAGTTATAAGCATTTCAAAATTGAAATTTTCAAATTTTGCCATACCTTGGTCCGATTTTTTTAAATATAGGGCGTACTTTTGAACCGAATGGACTGGCATTTTTTCATTAGTTAGATAACTAAATTATAAATAATATGCAAAAAATTTCAGATCAATATCAATTACGGATCCGGAAATAAATGATTTTCAATTTAAAAATTAAAAATTTTTTAGATTTTTGCTGTTTTTTGGGACAATAAAACTTTTATTACAATAAAACTTTCTTTAAGAACATTTAACAGTTTTACGTTTTTCTGTAAGACATCTTTACGAGGAATATTTTGGTATAAAAAACATGTCATATTTTTCGAATATGTCGCCCCTACGCCCTTCGGAAATTGACCTATTTTTTATCAAAATTTTAAATTAAATACCAAAGCTGGCATCATAGAACGGAAAACAGCTTTGGAAACCTTGATGTGATTTCTATTTATTTCCAAAGTATTTTCCCAGCCCCAAGGGAAATGTAGAACCTGTAGGCAAAATTGTAAAAAATAACATTTTTGGGATTTTCGCTCAAATTTTTAAAAATTGCGGGTTTCCCTTGCCCTTTTGATAAGTTTTTTTACACTTTGTTATTTAGAAATTTAAAAAACCCTGCAAATTTCGTTTAGTTGTGTTAATAAATAAAGATTTTATTACATATTACATATTTATTGAGCTCTAAAACTAAAATTTTTATCAAAATTTTGATAGGAATTCAAATATTAGGAACAATTTGGTCCACATTTTTCCCGAACTAATTTTTTTGTTTAGATAAGTTAATTTCTGATATTACAGAAAAAATTTCATTTCAATGGCACGTGTTTAAAAATTTTACATGTGGAAGGTACCCTACTTTGGACACAACCATAATATAATCGAGCTTAACCATATTATGATTCCAGCTCAACTATAATATGGTTGCAATAAATAATAGTAGCTGGCGATAATGATCATATTATGGTTATATCACAGACATATGATCATCACCATGTTGATCATATCATGTGACCATACATGACCATAATATGGTTGGACACAATCATAATATGATCGAACTTAACCACATTTTGATTCCAGCTGAACTATAATGTGGTTGTGAAAAATAATAGTAGCTGGTGATATTTGATCATAGTATGGTAATATCACAGATATAATATGATCATGACCATGTTGAGCATAATGTGATTGAGGCGCATGTTTAAAATGAATATACTTTTTATTTAATACTCCGATTGCTAAACCGACTGCATGCGGATAAAATATTGGGTGTATGACATAAAAATGTGGGATTTTCAATAGATGGCGTATCTTTTGAACTTGGTTTTTGTTTTAAATAACTAATGTGTCATTTTAAAGGGTACATATCTGACATTTATTCCCACTTAGTTATTGAACATTGTAGTGTAAACAACATCCTTTTTTTTGCTTAGAAAATTTTTCGAATTTTGTGCCGGGGAGTTTTGTTTTCCATCTTTAATTTGAAAAAAAAAGTGCCGCTGAAGCACACTGATTGCTCACCGAAGCTTATGGTGAATGTGTTCCATCGGTTTCAACGTGCGAGAGATGGTTTGTGCGGTTCGGAAGTGGAGATTTTGACACGGAAGACAAAGATCGAAAGATTGAAGACCAAGAATTGCAGGCATTACTCCATGAAGATTGTTGTAAAACTCAACAAGAGCTTGCAAAATCATTGGGAGCTACTCAAGCAGCAATTTCAAAACGTTTGCGAGCACCAGGATTCATCCAAAAGCAGGGAAATTGGGTAACATACGAATTGAAGCTAAGAGAATTTTCATGTCTAAAATGATGCTTGATCGCTATAAAAGAAAATAATTTTTGCACCGAAGGTAATCACCTGCGATGAAAAATGGATCCAGTACGATAACCCGAAGCGTAAGAGAACGTACGTGAAGCCCGGCCAACCAGCCGAATCGACAACAATGATAATTTTCTGTATTTGGTGGTAGCAAAAGGGTCCTATATATTATGAGCTGCTGAAATCTGGCCAGACCATCACAGGACACCTGTACCTAATGCAACTAATACGTTTGAAGCGAGCATTTGCCGAAAACGCCCAGAATATCCGCTCGGCCAAATGTTGCAATACCTGTTAAAAAGAATTTAGAATGCTGTTGTTGGGAAGTTTTTACTCCAGCGCTTTATAGTTCAGACCGTGCCCCGTACGACTACTATTTGTTTCGATCGATCGCACTCTCTGGGATACATATCCGATATTGGCTTGATTCGTTCTTGGCCTCAAAAGAAGAACTGTTCTTTTGGCTCGGTATCCATGTGTTGCCAGATAAATGGAAAATGGTCATAGCTAACAATGGCCAATACTTTGAATAAATATATGTATATTGTAGAGATGTTTCAAAATAAAACTTAAAAAATTCAAAAAATACTCCTATTGATGAACCGACTGCATTTGGTTAAAATAATTTCGTGTTAATTAGAATTTTTTAAATTTAATCATATTATTAAACATTCAGCGACAATGTCAAATTAATAATATGAACCAAAACATTACTATAGAAAACGAGTTATTATTGAAAGCAATTTTAATTTTTTTAAATTTCAGTATATTTTCCCAGATTGGCTACTAATTCGAAGCGATTGAAAGGAAACGGTAATTTTAATTATTTCGATAAAGATATTTAAAGTCGCAATTGCAATTTTGGTCTGATTGAAATTATTAATAAAATCTATAAACATTAAAAAAAAACTAAATATTGTACAAGAACATATTTATTTTGGGTTTCAATAAACTTAACCCTCTAATGCCAAATTCTAAAAAAATGGCTAAAAGCGTTGGTAATAATTTTTTTAATGGTAAATTTGGGCATCTGATTTCAAAAACAACATTAAAAAGTTTGTACAATCAATGGTTTACCAGCCAAGTGGGAAAAACTAATTGAGTGCCTTAAGGCACCATTCGGGATTTAGAGATTGAAATATAGTCGAGTTTGTAAATTTTTATTGAAAACTACTTTTCTAATTGTTCATCACTCAAATCAGATAATTTGAAACGTTTGTTTACTTTAAAAAGGAAATCAAAGCAAAGAAAACAAAAAAATATTTTGCTATATGAGGAAAAAACTAAGGCAGCAAAACTAGTCTGCAATGCCCAAGAGTGCCTGAAGGCACTCATCAATAAATCACGTCTCTAAAGAGTAGCTTACGTTTTTTTTTTACATAAATTTTGACTCCAATTTTACATAAATTTTGACTCCAAAATATGATGGCAATCGGGAAACTTTAAAACACTTTAATCAACGTTTGATAACACAACATGGACTTCCAATATTTGGTTGGTTGCTAAAGCACTTAGTTTGTAAAAAGTGCAGTAAATAAGAAAGAAGAGAGCTTTTAAGAGCTTTTACGAGCTTTCAAGGCTTATTAAAATATTTAAGTACGTTTTTTAGAAACTGTTACAAGAGTTTTTGAAATGAAAAGTTTGCATTTATTGGCATTTTTTCGATGAGTGCCTTGAGGCATGCTTAAGCATTAGAGGGTGTGTCCGTGTGTTTTGAACTGAGTAATGCAAAATATGCGCCGTTCTATAGTCTTTCATATAGTTTTATCAGTTTTCAAAAAAGTCAATTATTTATAGCATGAGGGTGTTCTTTGTTGTAAACATCAAAATTCATGTTTTCTCGTATATTTGGTTTTATTTCTGAAATCTGATGAGTTGTTGAACATTTATTTAAGAAATAGTGAAATGTCATAAAACATTTAAAGCCGTTTTTCTCGAAACGACTTTTTGTGAATTATGACGTTGTTGCAGCAAATGAGCGATATGTAAATATATATTATTGAGTTTGAAGTAAGGTTGGTTACCAATTAAACGGTAAGGGTATTTTGGCATATTTATGTGACGTTAGCTTAGCGATAACGGTATTTACTGTTATTTCGGTAACGGTAAAGTTCACAATAATTGGAAATAAGGTGACATATGTTTAGAATTGTTACATTTTAAATTCTCTATATTTCAATACTATCAATTATTGATATCAAAAAATTTTTAGATTCATGATTTAAAATCATTTGCAGAATAACGGTAACGGTATTTGTGGTTATATCGGTAACGGTAATTGCAGTTATTTCGATAACGGTAGCTTAGCGGTAACGGTAGCCAACCTTGGTTTGAAGTATATTTTAAATAAAATTTTTCTAGTTTCTTAAAATTTTTAAAAACGTTATCGGATAAGCTAGCTTAAGAAACCGGCCAAATGAGCCAACAATACATGATAATAATTATGGCTCAAAAATTTTTATTTATTTTTTAAAATTATTTATAAAATAACGGTAACGGCAGTCCACAAAAATATTGGTGAAACAAAAACCGTAAACGTTGATTGATTGGTGTCTGTTTACATAAACATCGTAAATGTTATTTTCTGTAAACAAATTTTTAATATTGGAATAAGGACTGAGATTGTAAAATTCTTGACACACGTTTTTCATTAAAACTTTTAACCCAAGTATTATTTGATTATTTTTTTGATCAAGTTACCTTTGTTAAGCATGTCAGTTATTATGTTTAATGTCAATAATGTTCATTTGTTGTTAATCTGATTAAAATGAGTGACCAGAATAAAGTGAGTACTAAAATTATTAAATATTTTCAACAACACCCAACTTGGTGCTACAAAAAGTTGGCCAAACAATCAAAGGTCTGCTATCAAACTTTTTCCAATATTATTAAACAGTACCGGAAGAACTTGTCGGTTGATATAAAACCTGATTCAGGTAAAAGGAATGGTCCATGATGTTTCTAAAGCCAAACAAATTGAAAGCATTTTCAAAAGAGCTCCCAACACATCCGGTAGGAAATAAGCCCGGTTAGCTCAGTGCTCGGACTATTTGGTACGAAAAATTAAAGTTCTGGAAGATTTTTCGCAGCTTCTGGGTCAATTTTTTTATGTTTCAGATGCTCGAGGGAATGTAGAAGAAAAGTTTAGGACCCAAAAGCAGACAAAATTTCCCAAAAAGTTCTTGGTATGACAAGCAATATGATGTTGCGGCAAAAAAGCCAAACATTTGTTACAAAGGGCTCTATAAATACCGAAATTTACATCAAGGAATGTTTACAAAAAAAGGATGCTTCCATTCATAACACTTCTTAGTGTATCCACTTATTTTAGGCCTGATTTGGCACCCTGTCACTATGGTAAGAAAGGTCTTGAGTGGTAAAAGAACAATAATGTGGTATTTGTACCAAGAGTGGCAAATTCTCTAAACTGCCCGGAGCTAGGGCCAGTGGAGAGATATTAAGCTCTTGTTAAAAGAGAATTGAAGAGCACAAAAGAAGTGGCCAAAAGTGTGGTAGATTTTAAACGGAGATGGACAACCTGTTCGAACAAAGTGACAGAAATCACTATAAAAACCATAATGGAAGGGTTTTCGAAAAAGGTTCAAAATTTCATCACTAGTGATTAAAACTATAAAAAAACTTTTTTTGTTAATTGTTACAATAATTCCAATCAAATAAAAAAAGATTCAAAACTGTAAGTTTAGTGGTTTCATTTTTATTAACATATATGTATGTTAAACATATTTCGATCTCAGTCTTTAGTCTCGATTATTTTAATTTCTTCATTTTGTAGTATGTAGATAAAATTTAATGCGTTTGCTTAAATATAATTAATTTGTATTGAGATATTAATCTTTTGAAATAACTAAGTCAGTGTGAATATTAAAACTTGTGAGTTAAATAAAAAGTAAAAAAAAAACAAAAAAATTAAAAACAATTTAAAAATTATCTTGATTTAATAAAAGCAGCAGGGGATTTTACACTGAATTTACAGTGAGTGACAATACAATGCAATCAACATTTTGTTGATTTTCGTTTTATTAATTCAAAATTTACTTAATAGTTCTTTGCTCAAATTGGAATAAAACATTGTTATTTATGGTCATGCTTATTTTGTCAAGTCATTAATTTTTCACATGGACTTGTTTATTTTCAATTTAAATCTCTCTTTTTATCTGTCTATTAACTATTATAATTTTGATTAATAAATTTATGAGATTTTAACTTTAGTCGAATAGTAATCTCATTTAAAGTGGAATGTGAACTGTTTAGTTTAAGTATTTATTTAAGAATAGATTAGTAATATTTGCTGTACGTATGATAAAAGTTAATTTATTGCCCTTGACAAAGAAGTTTGAAATTGAAGAAGTTTTAAATTGAAACTTTTAATGGATACGACTCTGCATTTGAAGTGCTTTTAGTGATATTATTGTTATATGTGTGTAGGACTACTATTGTTTAAAACTGTAAAACTATATAGGTGATGCAAATGTCTTTCTATATTAGTTGAAGGCCGTTTCATTTAAAAATTTAATTTCCTAGTTCTTGGCTGCAGTTTTAAGTTGTTTTTATTTGTGTCGACACCATTTCCTTTTCCAATTCAGATTTTTAAATTATACAAATTTCAAAAATTTTCAATTGTATTGTAGTAATTAACGTTGCACAGTGGTTTAAAAACTATTTTTTTTTTTTTTTGGAAATAATTCGGTATCTCGGGTACTATTGGAGATATTGTTACAAAATTTCACATGGTTGGAGCTGAGGTGATTTTAAGTTGATTTGCATATGTTCTGTTTCCTAGTGCTTATGGGGGCCAGTGCGTGGCCTCTCAAAGTTGGTCACCTCGGGTCTCAAAATTTTTGAAAAATAGTTCCTTAGATACCGATTTATTTGCAAAAACAAAAAAAAACGTTTCTAAACCACTGTGCGTTGTAATTCAGATATTTATAAAAATAATTAAAAATTGTTCGATTCTGCTTCAGAAATTCATTGTTCCTTCAATTTATATTGAATTCGAAATTTCATATGAATATTTTTAAAAAGACAATTGAAAACATTTGACATACATATGTATGTATAATTGTATTGTTCTGAATTCCAATTGGAAATGGTGAAGAAATCAGTGAATGGATTATGAGTAATAAGTAGTCTTGTTTAAGTACTAAAAACATAAAAAATGCAAATAACTAGAACAACTTGTAAATATGTATGCACTTTGTTTGTATCTATATGAATATGGAAGTGTAGCTGTGCGAATATTTCTATAATTGCGCAGTATACAGACACACCTTTAATTGAAATACTTATTTAAGATTGCTATATAAAAGTTTACAAAATTGTCCATTAAGCGGAACAATGTTAAACCAGAAAATTACTAATTGTATATAAAATTTATTGATAAACTTACGGCTCATATGTTGATGACTCCAACTGATGACCAGCATCTTTTCCATTCTTTACAGGTTCGTTCATAGTTTCCAAAGGCAGCAGCAATTCACTCAGCAATCGGCTACTTAATAAGTTTCCATAAACACACACAAAAGTTTAGACGGTTTCAGCTGTAAATATTGTTGTAATGAAAACAATGCAAATATTATTATTTATTTCAAAACTGTCACGCAACGATTCAACCATCTCATGCCACACAACAGTTGGGAGATCATTAAATATAATTAAGTGTGATTAACTGCTTAAAAGCCTCCAAAATATCGGCTTCTATATAAATATTATTTTAATATTTCAGAACATTTAAATTTGCACGCAAATCTACTACTTATTGGCCGTTTAATATTTATTTAATTAATTAATTTGCAATAATTTTGTTCAAAATATCAGCTGTGTTACGTTTCTCTGGGGTCTTCCCTACAGAAATATCAATAATACGCGGTACTGTTGGAACGATTGTCAACAGCCGAAATTTTTGATCGCAAACAAAAAATAAAAATACAACAATTAAGCTACCAATTTATTAAAACACTTAACTAAACAGGTAAGTAAGTACATACATACTCATGCAATCAATTATTTATTTATATACAAGAGTATATACTTTGTTTAATTTATTCTATATAAATTTGTAGCTGTGTATTTGTGGGTGTATTATGCACATTTTGTTGCTTTCACGTGCTTTAATTGGGAGGAAACTTGATTAACAAACAAAAAAACTTGTTTTCTTTGTTAAAGTTATTTTTTTTTTTTTTTTTCAATTATGTTTATATGTCACTCAAATTACGTGCGTATTTATTTAATTATCAATTATTTGTATTTGATAATTTACCATTGACCGACTCCAAAGTTTCAATTCAAGTGCAATTATCGTTCAGACAAAAGTTATTTGTTTTGAAACCCTTAAGAATATCTGATTCCTTGATTAGCGCTGTTTCATCTACAAACTCTTTATTAATGACATTAAAAAAACATAAACAAAAATGCAAGATTGCCAACCAATTCATTATCGGTCAAACAAGTTATTTGTTTTGAGACCCTTAAGAATATCTGATTCCTAGATTAGCGCTGTTTCATCTACAAACTCTTTATTAATGAAATTAAAAAAAACATAAACAAAAATGCAAGATTGCCAATCAATTCAAAACGGTTAAAAAGTTAACGCTGATTTGGTTTATTTCGGTAACGTCATTTTGGGGATAACATTAATTTTGAACTGAAAAATAAAAACTTGACAAAGATAGTTCTTTTTTTCTAATTTTTGATCATGAAGTGATTGTATTCATAAAATGGATCGTTGCGTTACTCCTGAATTTATCAAAAACTAGTTTGAGACATACATAATATTAGTTAAAAATTTAAGAATTTCGGAAATAAACAATGTCAGTGGTTTCCGGTTTCCGAATAGTATGAATTACTTGCCTCTACTACTTAATTTATGACCTCAAGCATTCTACTTTCGTAAACCATAGACCGAAGATACTGTTCCTATGAAGTTTTTAATGGAGTATGTACAATAAAACTAGAGTTTCTAGTTCGGTTTTAACCGAAACCTCGGTTTTTCAAAACCGAAACCGAAAATTATTCTTCGGTTTTTACTTTTAATCTATTTTCAGTTGAAAAATTCAAAATTTAGAAATGAGAAACAATTTTTTTCATCTAATTATTCATCCAATATCTCTTAAAACATATCGGTATAAATATCTTAAGACTTGTTTAAATTTTTTAAATTGTATTACTATTGATTCAGATGATCTAGCGGGCTACCTTTCGCAGGCTAAATAATGCAAAGTTTTTGTAACTAATTCATAGTTATTTTCAAATATCCGAAAAAAGTATGGAGGACTAGCTGACCCGGTTCGCTTCGCCACCCCAATTGGAAGAATAAAATAGTACTATTTTGTGAATTAATACTAATTCAGGAAAACATATCTCTAGTTTCTTGTTTATTGATTCATTATAATGTGGATTCTAGCTCAGTCTAAACGTATTATTAGAATAAAAACAGTACCATAAAGACCCACATTTTGTATTCCTACTCCGCATCATGAATGTCTAATTTCATATTTCTGTGTCCATTATTATAGAAAATACAAAAGAAAGGTACCACTATAATAACCATTTGTGAATTCTAACTCATTCAGAATCATTTGTGCCTAATTTTCAATTTTAAGGGGTATTATTATAAAATATTCAAAAAGTACTTTTATAATAAAATAATATTAACATTAATTATCCCTTTTTTGTTTCTAGGTTCATCGTTATAAAATATTCAAAAAGTACTATTAGTTGGAAAAAGTACCTTCAAGTCCCTTTTATATATTCTAGTTTCTGTTACCTCAATATCAGTATGAAGTATATCAGCCAACTATTATGTATGCATATAAGGAAAATAATTTAATATAATAAAAAGTACTATTGGAAGAAAAAGTAACAAGTTTCCACACTTAAACCCCTGTCAATTTTGAAATGTCAAAGTAATTTTCTGATTCTAGGTTCAATATTATAGAAAATTCAAAAAGTACTATTTGAAAAACGAAAAAATACTCCTTAGTTTATTTTAGTTCTCCATTCTCTGGTATCATAATACAATTGACCACCCTATTCTTGATTATTTCTTTACTGAGAAGCATATTAGCCAACTTTTATGTATTTAAGCTAACTAATTTAATATATTAAAAATATATGTACCATTAAAAGAAAAAGTACCAATTTTCCTTTATCCTCGTCAAGTTTGAACTTTAAATTTGTATAGCATTTCCTATATTATCAACTGATTTAATCTATATAAATATATAAATGTCTTTGTAAGTTTGTTTGTTTATTTATTTATTTGTTTGTTTGTTTGTTTGAGCATCACGCATCGATTTTATTGAAAATTGGAACGTAGATAGATCTTTACTTGGAAGCGTCAATAGGCTATAACTTTTTTCAATACTTGGACCAGAAAGGGATAAACAGGGGGAAAACCGGTAAAATTGGTACATTTAGTTATTAAACAATAAATATTAAACGTCCGAAACGATTTTATTGAAATTTCCAACATAGACTGTTATTTAGAAGCATCAATAGGCTATACCCTTTTTCACTACTTGGACTTTAAAGTGATAAAAAGGGAAAAAGGGGAAACAAGAAATTCCGGTATTAATTATATTCATTTATTTGTTTATAAAATTCTTACATATATTTTTTGACTACGACAGGGGTAGCGAAGCGCACCGGGTCAAGCTAGTAGTTAATAAATTATCACAAAACCGAACCTAAACCGATCGGTTTTCAATTTTTTAAAACCGAAACCACGGTTCTGAAATTCTTCGGTTTTTTGGAAACTCTAAATGAAACATAATCTCAAGAGCAGCCTAATATATGTCTTTCAAGACGAGCTAACAGTTAAAGCTGTTCGAAAATAATTCTGCATTTCTATCAGGCTGTTTCGACCACAGACCCCTCAGGACCGAGGTCATAAAGTAGTCATATTAGTTATTTAACAAATAAAATTAAACATTTTGACAAAAGGAATCCCAATTCGTTATAAATAAAAATTTTAAGATTTTAGTCCGAATTTGGGTTCGTTTGTAATTTCTACATTTTTCATTTGCAACCCCACAAAGCCAAGTCCGTCTGTATGTTGAAATCAACTTTCCGTAGCCCCCAAATAACTTACATACATGATTCATACATCAATATATCGGGAATTCTGGCTCGGTTGCTATTTAAAATCGAGACAATCGGTCCACAAATTGCAGATATAAGAAAAAAACCAGGACAACCTCGATTTTTAACCTATTTTTTTATCTATATCTGGATTACTAAGTCATTAATATAGACAACATGGGTATCTAATAATAGATATTTTAAAGACCTTTGCAACGGCGTATATAAGGCCAAAGTAAGTCGGACCTACAATTGGTCAAAATCGGGAAAAATATTTTTTAGCCCGATTTTTTTTTTCACAAAAAAAAAATTAGTTTGTTATAAAATTTTTTCACAAATAAATTAAAAAGAAATTAAAAAAAAATTTTTTCCATAAAATTTTTATCGCTAATAAATTAAAAAAAATGAAAAAATTTTTTTTTTTAATTTTGTTTATCTTAAAATATTTAAAATTTTTATTTTAAAGTATAATTTGGTGAATGATATATAAGATTCGGCACAGCCAAATATAGCTCACTTACTTGTTTTTACATAAATGGGTTGTATTTAGAAAAATTAACACATTTTTTAGGTTATAAAAATATGTTTCCTAAAGGCCTTACTTTGCAGACACAAGAACACCCAGCAGCATTGCAAAAATCGTTTCAATTTTACACGGCGTGTCATTGTGAGCCAAGACCTTGTATACTCGCTTCCGTTAGGACGTTGTTAGATGGCCTACTTAAGAAGGCATATAAGTAGGTCTTCCATTGAAGGTCTGTAAGGAGATCTGCCGCATATTACCTCACAGAAAATTAAACCTCATTGAAGGTCTGCTGAAGCCAGAAAATATTCTTAATGAATTCAGCATAAAATCTAAAGAATGGACTTTAATGTATCACGTGTGTAGTGAACCTACTTTTGAAATCGATGTCTTTCGATTGGAATGAAATTTGCACCATAGTTAGTTCTGAGTTAAAGAGGGTCAAAATTTTACATTTTCCCCAAGCAAGTGTTTTTTCTCACTCGTATCCCACTAAGAGATCAAAAAGCTCTTAAAGAAATAGACCTAAGCTTTCTTTTGAGCAAAAATTTAGATTTTACTAAAAAAAAATCAAACATTTTAAAATATTTATTTTGATAGATATTCTACTCGCATCCCACTAAGCGACCAAATAGGTATTCAGGGAAAATATCTAAACTTTCTTTTAAGAAGAATAAAAGTTCCCATTTTGAAAAAAAAAGTCAAACAATTTTCGATTGTGGAAAGAAAATTGCAAACATTTTCTTTGTTTTTTAACTCTTTGGACACATGGATGAGAAAAAACACCTGCTTTGCCAAAATGTCAAATTTTAACCCCCTCAAATCAGAAAGTTCTCAACCGATCTTGTTGAAAAATTGTGTCTGAATTACTATCCAATAGAACTAACTATGGTGCATCTTTTACAAGGCCTACAAAATGTAGACCTAGAATGGTTATATTCATAAGCGTAAACTTTCTAACCAAAGTGTAACAAGTAGTCCGACTCTCAATTTGTTACAATTACTCTCTCACATATACGGTTAGCGTGTGAGTTCAGAGAAATGTAAACAAATGAAATATCTTGAAATTTTATCTTTTAATTATTGATAAAATAACGTTTTTTACACATTATTACATTAACACTTATTATATATTATTTTTCTAAAACACGTTTAACACACTTTCATTATTAAAAAGTTTATATTTTGCAAAAATCAAGAAACTGTTTTTGACATGTAATTTTTTGTTATTGTAAAATTTAAAGTACAGAGACAGAGTTACAATTGTTGGTATTGAAAATTCATACAAATTGAAATTTAAAAAAATTTTAAGAAGACTAGTTTTTTTTAGCTATCCTTTAGGGTGACAACATAAGTGACTACACCACGACCACGCTTACAGGCCTTTTCATGAAATTTTCCATAACCAAATCGCAAAGTGGCTGCCCTGTGTCCTCGATAGCCTCACGAATTCTATATTTGAGGTCTTTAATCGACGCTGGGCTTTTGACGTAGACCTTATCTTTCATTTGGCCCCAAAGGAAGAAGTCGCAAGGTGTTAAATCACAAGTTCTCGGTGGCCAATTGTGATCACCTTTTCGAGAGATAACACAGTCCGGGAACTTTTCCCGTAAAAGAGCAATGGTTTCGTTGCTTGTGTGGCACATAGCGCCGTCTTGTTAAAAGAAAACTTTGTCCAGATCAATATCATCCAACTCCGACCATAAGATACGGTCTAATGACGTTTGTGGAATGCCCAATTCCAAAGAACGACAAGGAATGGACAAACCTGGGTTTTCTTCAACACTTTGGGCGACAGCAGCAATATTCTCAGTTGTTCTTGAGTGACGTGCACGGGTTTTATTCTTCACATCACTAACTTCACCCAACAGCTCGAATTTTTCCACCAATTTCTGTATTGCGGTCCGACAAGGTGCTTCACGACCACCCAAAATTGCTTTAGTTTTGCGAACTGTAACTGAAAGATTTTCAGCATTTTTGTAGTGAATTTTAATCATTTCAATGCGTTGTTGAAGCTTGTATCGTTCCATTTTTAGTAATGGCGTAGTCTGTCTGTCTGTCTGTCTGTTGAAATCAATTTTCTATCTTTTCAATTTTGTATCTTCGGGATCCAAATTTTAATTATTTTGTCAGACATGCTTTCGAGAAGTTTCGCATTTAAAATCAGCAAAATCCATCATTAAATAACGGAGATATAGCAAAAATCCGAGACAACCTATATTTTTGGCCTATTTTTGATCTATATCTCGATTACTAAATCATAAATATAGACAGTATGGATATCTAATGATAGATATTTCAAAGTATATTGCAACGATGTATATAGGGCTATAGTGAGTTGGACCTACAATGGGTCAAAATCGGGAAAAATATTTTGTAAACCGAATTTTTTTTTTACAAAATCTAGTTTTTGTCATAAATTTTTTTCACTAATAAATTAAAAAAAATTAATTCTTAAATTAAAAAAAAAAATTTTTAAAAAAATTGGAAAAAACTTTTAAAAAATAATTTCGAAAAAAAAAATTGATTTTATTTTAAAGTATAATTTGGTGAAGGGTATATAAGATTCGGCACAGCAGAATATAGCTCTCTTACTTGTTTTTATTAATGATTTTTATATATCTAGACCCTACCGTAACTAGAAAAAAAGTTTATATTAATCTTTTAAACATTTTTTTTTTTGGAATCGGAGACACCAATTCTATATAAAAAGATTTTGATTTGGAACCACAGTGTAGTGGAGCTACGTGGTTTACTATCAGAACTTAAACTTGAATAGTCCTCTGATGTGACCTTGTGATATTCTATGTGTATCGCAACAGCCAGCTATAAATGTCAGATATATTTCCGAATTGCCTACATAATTTAAAAATCATAAGTATTTTAAGAATATTCTTGTTTTTCTTTCGATGAGTTTTATATGATCACCATAAATTAAAGAACACTTGATCGCTAAGAAACTTTAGAAATCCAGCTTATTTGGCTTTAACCATTATTTAAGCGATTTTAAACACTTAAAATAAATTTTAAAATTTATTTATAAAACAAGGGGTAACTCTTTTTTAAACTTTTAATTTGCAAATGAATATTAAAATATTTTAACAACTGTAGTTTTAATATACATACTTGACTTGAGCCAACAGGAATGTGGTATTATAAAGTATCCGTAAAGCACGTAAATTGTCCAGGTATACGTGTTTTACGAGATGAAAACTAAGATTAAAACGTAAGTTGAGCTGGAATTGTCCGTTAATGCAAATGAACAATTTAAAACTACACAAATCGCGTACACTATTGAGTGACTTTTTTCTTTTCTTAAACGTATATAAAAAGAAATGTTAATTGAATGTTGTAGTATGTGCGTGCAATAGAAACCACAAATTGAAATTTTGTTTAATGAGGAATTTATTTGTTCGCATACCTTCAAGACACAACGGAAGAACTCAATAAAAGTAAAATTTTTTTGACAGGGCTAATAACCTACAATAATGAAAGTTGTATTTATATAGAGAATAAAAAGGTAGACATTTTTCCTTTTTAAATAAAATTTCATATTAGTAGTTGTTAATTATCAAAATATGTACTTGAAAAAATTTTGATATTAAATAATATGTTTATAAGTATTTAGCTAATCGTAAAAGAATATATAAATTTATTATGAACTATTAAGTATTTTGAGTTTTATAATCTTGAGTGTTTGTGTTAAAAAAAACGCTGCAATTTGGAGAAATGTCGAAATGTCTCTCAAATACAAACAAATATTTTTTTATACTAGCTTAATTAGAAGTGTTATTATTATTTGTCAAAAACTAAATCTCGATTTATTCTTTAGTGTGTATTCTAGAGTATATTTCCTCAAGCCAATTAACAAAACAAAAATTTTATCTTTATGTCACACAATAATTTTATATCTCTATTTGTAGGAATTAATCTCTGTTTTTGTGTGAGTTTTTTTTTCTTATTATTCTTCTAGTTAGTTAATAAGTATTTTTATTGTCAATTAGCTAATATAAATATTTTTCTAAATGTACTTTTTATTGTCGTGTAGAAAGTACAATAGCAGCAGCAGCAACAACAATAGTAATTAATGTTGAATTAGATTTAATTTTTGAAACTCATGGAATTTGACATAATTGAAATTATGTGTTATGTGTGTCACTCAAAAATTAATATAATAAAACTTAAACGAATTTGTGGCAGACTACACGATTTTCTTTACTTTGGAATTTCTTTTACAATCATTTATTTACCTGTAGAGAGTTGATGCTGCTTGATTTAATGGTTCCTTAAAATGCTTCAAAGCCACTTTGTTTTTTTTTTTTTAACAAATACACTTTCTCACTTGAAATCTATTGATTTTTATTATTTTTATTTTATGACTTGTGGAGTGGTTTCAAAGAAACCAGTAATTTTTATTTTCCTTATTGACAATGTCGAGTTTGAAACTGTATTTATATGTTATTTTATTTATAGTTAACGTTATTTTTTTGTTGTACTTTTTTTTTTAAATTATTTTTGCAGCTTGTAACACTTGAAAACCGTCTAAAGCGTTTGAGTCTCTGCAAACGACTAAACCGCATATGTCTGTTACTCCACGAATATGGTTTCAAAACAAATCCAGTCAGTAACTGCTCGACCAGGCAGTCAGGCAACAGAGTAACTGCTTTAGCAGCTTTATTGTTTACGATCGCGTATACCACATACACCCTCTTCTTGCTTACGATTTGCTCACATTTCATGTTTATTGGGTTACGAATTTCCGTTTCTCAGCATGAGCATTAATACAAACACTGTAAAAACTACTGGCAGGCTTCTCTATCTTGTAAATAATCGTTTGCAAATTTTGAACCAGCAAACAACAAATAATTTAAAACAAAATATTTTATCTTGAGGTAATAACAAAATTATAATCGTCGTCGTATTTGTCGATTAAGACTTGATTATCTAGATGACATCTATAAATTAAGCTGATAAGTATAGTTGGTTGGTTACTTACGTGTTAAAACTTTAAGTACCCTTAGATTTGATTAATTAATCTTAGGAATTTTTTTTTGCTTGCTTATTTTCTTTAGACGCCAACATATCTCTGAAGTACTAGCTCTTCAAATATAATTGTTATAAATATTAATAAATTGTTAATAGAAACAATGCGTTAATATAATTTATAGGCTCTATTTTACAGTTGCAAGTTAACCTGGCTATAAAAAAGTTTATTTCTTTAATCCGAGAAACTAAAGAAGAGGATTTATTACTTTTTATTGTACAAAGTACATAGATACAAAGATAAATTTTACTGGTGTTTAAGGAAATTCATTAAACGGATTGTGATTTACTCAAGAAGACCTATACTAGGTCTTTATTGGGACTTGTAAAACAATTCAGAATTAGGGTTGTCATTCGAATAAAAATTATTCGAATAATCGAGGAAAAAAATAATTTTTAATCGAATGAATAAAATTCTTCAGTTTAAAATAAAAAAAAAAAACTATTCGTTCAATAATTAACGAATAATCGATTACTCGAATAAATTTATTTTCCAGTTAAATTTTTAAAAACAGTTTAATAGAATAGAATATGGATATCCAATAATAGACCTTTGCAACGGCGTATATAAGGTCAAAGTAAGTCGGACCTACAATTGGTCAAAATCGGGAAAAATATATATTTTTTTTTCTTGTCAGATTGTACAATATTGTAAGAAACATTTTCAGAAAATGTCTAACAATCGTGCAAACTTACAATTTTTGTCTTACAACGTTGTCAGAAAAAGTATTGTCAGTACATTGTAAGACATCTGCCAATCGTGCAAACACCTTACGTTGCCATTGCCAGATCAGTGTCAGAAACTTTTCATTGTCATATGTGCTAAGTTTATGCATCTGACAATGGCATCATTGTCAGATAAATTATTTCTATTGGCAACACTGCGCATATGTATTTAAAATAAACAGAAGTGAAGCAACCGTGTGAACTGACAATTTTTGTTGGCAGATACATTTATTGTTTGACAATTGTCTGACAATGAAATAGTAAGGTTTTCTTACAATCGTCTAAACTGACAATTAACCTTTTGCTAATAATATTTCATTGGCAGTACATTGCCAGATCTGACAACGTTGTAAAATCTGACAACCGTGTGTACGTAGCTTTATAAATTTGTTTCCATAAAATGTTTTTCGCTAATAAATTAAAAAAAAAATAATAATTTTGTTTACCTAAAAATATTTAAAACTAGCTTGACCCGGTGCGCTTCGCTACCCCTGTCGTAGTCTATGTTGTAAATTTCAATAAAATCGTTTCGGCCGTTTAGTATTTATTGTTTAAGAACTAAAGGTACCAATTTTACCGGTTTTCCCTCTGTTTACCCCTTTCTGGTCCAAGTA
The DNA here is from genome assembly GCA_942486065.2 of Calliphora vomitoria. Classification (NCBI taxonomy): domain Eukaryota; kingdom Metazoa; phylum Arthropoda; class Insecta; order Diptera; family Calliphoridae; genus Calliphora; species Calliphora vomitoria. The sequence continues at coordinate 10,935,827 of OW818031.2, read as the reverse complement.
TTGAAAAAAGTTATAGCCTATTGACGCTTCCAAGTAAGGATCTATCTGCGTTCCAAATTTCAATAAAATCGATTTAGCCGTTTAGGCGTGATGCTCAAACAAACAAACAAACAAACAAACAAACAAACTTACAAAGACATTTATATATTTATATAGATTTGTATTTTAAAGTATAATTTGGACTCTTGCTTGTTTTTTTTTAATCTAATTTTTTTCACCATAAAATAGTTTAAAATGTACTTTGGAGAATGGTCTGGTCTGTAAGATTCGGCACAGCTGAATATAGCTGTCTTGCTTGTATTTCATAGATTTCGGATTAAGATTTCAAAATCAATATGTCAATTATTCGTTTTTGAAATCAGACGATTTACTTGTTAACATTATGTGTGAATCAGTTAAATTTATAGATATGTATGGAAATGAAATTCATCCGACTCTGCTTTCTTATTACTTCATTAACTTTGTAATTTTCTTCTACTCTGTTAAGCAACAAATTATACATTTTTTGGTTTTAAATAAATTTTAGTAAATTACTCGAATAATCGAAAAAAAAATTGATGAAAAATATTTGGAAAAACAAATTATTAGTGAAAACTAATTTCATGGTGAAATGAAATGTGATTTAAAAAAAAGTTATACATCATTAAAAAGGTCTTTGAAATTTCTTTCATTTCAAATCCATAGTAAGGACTGAGATCGTAAAATTCTTAACACACATTTTTCATTCAAACTTTTAACCCAAGTATTATTAAATATTTTCAACAAAACCCAACTTGGTCCTACAAAAAGTTAGCAAAACAATCAAAGGTCTGCTATCAAACTTTTTCCAATCTTATTAAACAGTACCAGGAGAACTTGTCCGTTGATATAATACCTGGTTCAGGTAGAATGAATGATCCACATGATGTTTATAAAGCCAACAAAATTAAAAGCATTTTCAAAAGAGATCCCAACACCTCCGGTAGGAAAGCAGCCCGGTTAGGTAAGTACTCGGACTATTTGGTACGAAAATTTAAAAACATACAAGGCATAATGGATGACGAGGGAATGTTAAAGAAAAGTTTAGGACCCAAAAGCAGACAAAATTTCCCAAAAAGTTCTTGGTATGGCAAGCAATATGCAGTAGCGGCAAAAAGCCAAACATTTGTTACAAAGGGCTCTACAAATACCGATATTTACATCGACGAATGTTTACAAAAAAGGATGTTTCCATTCATAAGACTTCTTAATGTGTCCACTTATTTTTGGCCTGATTTGGCATCTGTCACTATGGTAACAAAGGTCTTGGTACTTGGTATTTGTACCAAGAGAGGCAAATTCTCCAAATTGCCTGGAGCTAAGGCCAGTGGAGAGATATTGGGCTCTTGTTAAAAGTGAATTGAAGAGCACAAAAAGGTGTCCAAAAGTGTGGTAGATTTATAACTGAGATGGACAACCTGTTCGAACAAAGTGACAGGAAGCAATATAAAAACCATAATGGAAGGGTTTTCGAAAAAGGTACATAATTTCATTATTAGGGATTAGAACTATAAAAATAACTTTTTTTTTGTAAATTGTAACAATAATTTCAATCAAATAAAAAAAGATTCAAAACTGTAAGCTTAGTGGTTTCATTTTTGTTAACATATATGTATGTTAAACATTTTTCGATCTCAGTCCTTACATGACTTAGCAATCGAGATTAAGGTCAAATATATTAAGATTGTTCACGGTTGCGTGGTTATCGGGTTATTTCTACAACAAAAAAATTCATTGACAAATATAACCAACTTTGCCCAACCCATTCCTATGTTTATTGCTTATGTCTTATTTCTAGTGTTGAAAAATAATACAAATTTATTTCAAAAAATTTATTTGAATTTAATTTATTTGTTTGTATTTTTATTTTATGTTTATTCTATTTTAAGTTTTGTAATGAAAATCTTAAATGAAAATGAGATTAGAATCAGCTGCAATCTATTCTTCCCCACTAAATAAATACTGTGGAATCGTGATAGCTTCCTAAGCTACCCACATGTGCATGTAATATGCTTAGTATAAACAGCAAAGTCGCCGACGCACTGCCGTATTAGCCCAATTCCTGTAATTTCTTTTAAAATATACTTTCGGTCATTTTATTCAGAGAAGCACCATCTGGCACTTTATATATTGTTGTAATTTTTCGTACTGAAGCACTCTACAACGACGTGCCTAGATGGTAAAAGACGATATCGAGTTCCAATCCACGGGCAGTTGTAAATTCGAAAATATATTTTCAGAAGATTTATGACACAATTCGGCAGTAGTCGGTGTCTACTGTGTTTATATATGTGAAAATATTTAAAATTTGCATCTAATGAAGAGCAAATTATATACATTAAATAAACTAAATTTCAAGTATTTCAATATTTAAAAATAAACAACTTAAAAGGGTGTTCACGGTAGAAAGGCTATTTTTAATTTTATAACCAGATAACCTGATAACCAGGCAAACGTGAACAACCCTATTTAATTTATTCGTAGTCTTTTGCTTATATCTCAGCCATTTATGAGCCGATTTTCCGATTACCCAATATATTGATATATCAATCATGGTTGTAAGTTATTTGGGTCTTCGAAAAGTTGAATCCAAATTCTTTATCTTAGAAAACACAAGTTTCCAGGAATCAAAAAAAAGTTACATATACTCGTGCATATGTATTATTAATTACAAACAATTAGTATGGTAAAATAATGTTTTTAACTTTAATAAAGCTTTTCAGAATTTTTACTGGTTCAAGCTGTATCTTATTCTGGGTGTATTTCACTCTTCAAATCTTTAAAATTAGTCCATTTATTTGAAGGTATTGAAAATGGATCAGAATATAAGTTAAATATGACTTTTATATGGTTTAATTCGAATAGGATTGTCAAAATCTATCTTACGCTACAATAAAAGTGACCTTGGTTCAGATACCTTAGGATAGGTTTCATGTCAAGTGAACCAACTTTTGAAATCGATATCTTCCGATTGGGATGAAGTTAGTTCTATTGGATAGTAATTCAGACACAATTTTTTAACAAGATCGGTCGAGAACATTCTGAGTTATAGGGGGTCAAAATTTGACATTTGGCCAAGCAGATGTTTTTTCTCATTCATGTAACTTATTACCTATTGTTCTTAGCAAAATGTGTCCCAAATAGTTTAGATAGCTATTTCTTCAATCTTTCGGAAAAAAATTAAAAATCAAAAACTTTTTTTGACTTTTTTTCTCAAAAGAAAGCTTAGATTTTTTTTCCTTGAAAACATATTTGGTCTCTTAGTGGGATGGGAGTGGTATATCTATCAAAATAAATATTTTGTAACCCAAGTCATACAATTTTTGAGTTTTTTTTTCAAAAACGAACTTTTAATTTTTGTTTTGCTCAAAAGAAAGCTTAGGTCTATTCCTTTAAGAGCTTTTTGGTCTCTTAGTGGGATACGAAAGTTCTAACTAATAGATCTAACCATGGTGTAAATTTCATCCCAATCGGAAGACATCGATTTCAAAAGTTGGTGAACTTCACATGAAATGCTCCATATATTTTATATTTATATAAGTATAAGTAGAATTTCTACAAAATAATTGAATTAAAAAGTAATTGTATAAGAATACATATGGTTTTCCATTAACAAATTTTAATTATGCAAAAAAAACATTTTTTCTATTAAATTCATAGCACATATCGAGGGCCTATATTCAAAATCATCTATCTTTGATTTTCACGAAAATTACTTTTTGATGGTAAAATGTTTAGTAAAACAGCCCTCATCTATCGTGTGAATTTCATAACAAACTTATTTTTTATGTTTTATTTGCAATTTTGCTATTTCTTTATCTTATACAATTAATTTTTTCCGAATGCGAAACCCTCTATCTTTTCAAAAAAATTTTTTTTTCTATAACTATTTGTTTAATATTGTTTATTTGTTACTTTTTTTTATCTTATGTTGTATTGTTACCCTTTATCTCAAATAAATCACGTTAAAAACTGACAGATGACATAAATGAAATCAAAATAATTTAATTTTATTAAAATGCTAAATCCTCTATCTTATCATTTTCATACATACATATTGAATATTTTGAGAAGAAAAACCATCTATGTATCATAAAGTCCCCAATAATGCAAAATTTTAAAAACCAATTACATGTGAGATTCAGTAGTTGCTTAAAAAAAATATTGTAGAACACCGCGAAAAAAAAAACAGTTTTTTTGCTCTACTGAAAGGCCCTCGATATATAATATTCAGCAAGCAAGACAACAGTTTGCTGAATATTTTGTCATCAAAGACTAATTTTCTTGGAAACCTATAATAGAGGGTATTGAATATAGTCCCTCGATATACTTTATGGGGTCTGAAATGAAAAACATGGAAATTACAAACGGAACCTTAACCATGAGATATAAATTGGTTCAACTATTTTTTTAATGTAAATTTTTTAAAAATTTACTTATAGTTTTTTTTTTTTTGTGGCAGCAGTGACAAATTCAGCCTTCTTCATAAACGATTACTAACGTTATCAAACAATAATAAAGCAAAATTTCCACACAAAAGTACATAGAGAAAACTGATTCGTAGTAGCTACCGAATTTGTTGTTAGTCGAATGATTCGGTTGCACACAAAAAGTTTTTCGGTTCTATCAACAGAAAGTCGATTGATAAAGAAGAATTGCGGTTGAAGCAACCAAACTTTTATTACCCCTTCTAACATTTCGTAGCCACAACTGTAAGATTCGGTCACTAAGGCAGAATTATTCGTTTGGCAATAAATTCGATTGCTACTACGAAACTGTTTTCTATGTGTACGTTTTATAAACCTTTAGTATGTAGTCTGGCTATTTTGGACATAAATCAGATATTTCTCTCTTGTTGTTGATGTATACTGTCATAAAATATGCAATTTAAGTTTTAACGATTGTAAAAGAGATTAATTAAAATTAACACATGACCATGGAACTTATAAAGCTTTCATAAGTTATCTTAGCAATGATATCTCTAAAATAGAAAACTCATAAATAGTAAATCCTATTATATATAATGCATATTTAAAGTTTCTATAAAAACCCAATTTTTGGCTAATTTTTGGATCAACCAAATTGTTGCCAGATCATGCTATTGTATTTTGTAATTTCTCAGTATTATATACATTAAATTACCTTTCGGGCGATACTAAACACAAGTATTTCCAGTCAATAACATGTCAACAGTGTTTCAAGAAATATATCCATTGTCTTTATTTTTAACAAATTTTAATTTAATTCAAATTGTGTATTTGATAAAAACTTTTGACAAAGGTGTAATTTTAAAAAGATAATCTGTTATCAAGTGTGTTTGATTTATAATTCTTATTCATCTCATTCCACATTGTAGAACAGAGGTGCGCAAAAGTAAATTCTCCCACCAACACATTCAATTCTTTATTTTGTTCAGTGCACCAACAAACAAACAAATACAAAAACTGAAAAAATAAAGTCATACACCCGTGCTCATTCGCTTTTGTAGTTGTCTCGTTGAGTGGACAACGACTACTAAATTGTAAGAGCATAAGAATACGTGTGATTTGATTTTGCACCAGCGAAAGGCATTGAGCTCTCAAATGAGCTCTCTTGTTTTTGTTTTCACATGTACGCAAGCACACACATTGTATAAAAACAATCAAAACCAGTCAGTCTCGCATGAGCATTGACAGAAGCAGGTTGTTTTACGCTTTTCGGTTTTATGCTTGTTTATTTCAGTTATTGTTATTGTTTTATTTCTCAACTTTTTACTCAACTCATACAACTACAATATCTAAAAACTGTAGTGGTGTGAGTCTGCCTTTCGCTGATTTATTGCATGCTTTGACAAAAAAGCAACAAAGCGTATGTGTGTTGGTTATTGTTTTGCGTATTTTGTTTTATACCTTTCATCATGAGAGGCAAGGATATATACCAGCGAAAGGCAGACTCACACCACTACAGTTTTTAGATATTGTAGTTGTATGAGTTGAGTAAAAAGTTGAGAAATAAAACAATAACAATAACTGAAATAAACAAGCATAAAACCGAAAAGCGTAAAACAACCTGCTTCTGTCAATGCTCATGCGAGACTGACTGGTTTTGATTGTTTTTATACAATGTGTGTGCTTGCGTACATGTGAAAACAAGAGAGCTCATTTGAGAGCTCAATGCCTTTCGCTGCAATAAATTGTCTTTTTTTGATGAAAATTTCAGAGGTTGTCTCGGATTTTTGCTCATATCTCCGTTATTTATGGACGGATTTTGTTGATTTTAAATAGCATACTTCTCGAAAGCATGTCTGACAGAATTATTGATGATTTGGATCCCGATGATAACTGGGGTCTTCAGAAAATTGATTTCAACAGACAGACAGACAGATGGACATGGCTTAATCGACTCCACTATCTATAAGGATCCAGAATATATATACTTTATAGGGTCGGAAAATTATATTATGGAAATTACAAACGGAATGACAAATTTATATATGTATACCCTTCTCACGAAGGTGAAGGGTATAAAAATGATTCTACGAAGAATTCTAAGCAACTTCGCCCTAGAAACCATAAGTCTAAAATGGATTTTGAGCATGCGGAAAATAAAAAAAATATGTTGTAGGTAGTTCTAGTGTTGAAACAGAAAATATATAAAACTTCGTAACCAATTTTCAAAACAATATCCTCAATTGTAAAGGTGGATGCAAATATACGATTTAGGAACAGCAAATCTTGCTATTCCCAAAAAAACAAACAAATAATCCCAATTTTTGGAATTTTGGTCATAAAGTTCACATTTGTTTCGGTAAAATAATAATATCAAATACATTATTATACAATATCTAAAACTGTTGCCCGTTTTGAAATCCCAGTTTTGGTATTTTCGAACACATATTCTAATTTCAAAATGTCGATAAAGATTGGGTTCAATTCGAAGGTCCTATTTAAGAACTATCCTCGTAGCTATCCTTTAAACACAGTTTTTAGGACAAATAAAATATCGATTCAATCGAATTTAAAATCGATTATTTTTGGATTCGTGAAAATATAATTAAAGAAAAAATGTAATAAAACGGGGCCAGGGTATGGCTATTTAAGGTCAATGTCCATAACTATCCATGCATTAATGATTCAACGTCGTGAAGATTCACGAAAGGCTTGTTTTTACAAAAAATTATTTTCAATCGGACCAGAATATGCTCCATTGCGGAAGATATCTTACCCTTATAAATACATAAATGTCTTTGTAAATTTGTTTGTTTATTTATTGGTTTGTTTGTTTGAGCATCACGCCTAAAAGGCTGAATCGATTTTATTGAAATTTGGAACGTAGATAGATCCTTACTTGGAAGCGTCAATGGGCTATAACTTCTTCCAATACTTGGACCAGAAAGGTATAAACAGAGGGAATACCGGTAAAATTGGTACCATTAGTTCTTAAACAATAAATACTAAACGGCTGAACCGATTTTATTGAAATTTAGATAGATTATTACTTGGAAGCATCAATAGGCTATACCTTCTTTCACAACTTGGTCTAAATAGGAATAAACATGGGGGATCCCGTTAAATTGGTACCTTTAGTTCTTAAACAATAAATACTAAACGGCTAGATAGATTGTTATTTAGAAGCATAGGCTATACCTTTTTTCACAACTTGAACTATAAAGGGATAAAAAGGGGGAAAACGGGAAAAATAGGTACCTTTGGTTTTTAAACATTGAAGGAAAACATGTTTAATTTAGCTCACTATACCCAATAAACTAAACGATATTAAAACGATATCGAAACGATATCATCTAGATAATATAAACTATCATATACAGTGGTTGTCAGCTTATTTGATGCAAGTAAAATCATTATATTAAAATGCATGTAACTGTAAAACTATTTCGGGTTTTTAAAAAAATTAAAAGCCCAGTTTATTAAGAACTATTCCAGTTTCGATTTATTAATTCATTTATTTAATATTGTATACTATCTTAAAGGAAAATTAGAAAAACAAAAAAAAACTCCATTTTTAACTTAAGCAGCTTATTTGATACAAAATATTGTTAATAAAAAATAATAGTGTTTTTTGTCTATATTGCTTTAATTAATATTTAGTATGGTAGCCTTTTTGGTCTAAAACCGCTTTCAGTCGATTTGGAACTGAGTTAACCAGTTTTTGTGTGGTTTCTGCAGTTATTTTGTTCCACTCTTCTAGTAACGCTTTCTTTAACATTTCCTTGCTTGAAATGTTATGATTTCTTATATTAGTTTCTAATAACGCCCATAAATTTTCGATTACGTTCAAGTCCGGAGACTGTGCAGGTGGTTCCATCAAATGGGGACAATTCCATATGAGCCAGGTTTGAACCATATTAGATTTATGCTTTGGGTCGTTATCTTGATAAAATCGGAAGTTGTCCCTCAGACCCAATTTTTCTGCACTTTGAATCAAATTATCTTTAAGAATATTCAAGTACATTGTTTTATCCATATTTCCTTCTATGAAAACTAAATTTCCAACACCCGTTGCGGCCATACAAGCCCACACCATAACGCTTCCTCCGCCATGTTTAACGGTCGCGGAAAGATTTTTTGATTGAAGCTGAGTATTTGGTTTCCGCCAAACATAAGATCTTCAATCGGAGCCAAAGATATTAAATTTAGACTCATCTGAAAATATGACCGTATTCCAAAAGGTTGGACCTTTGGAAATGTGGGATTTTGCGAACGCTAATCGAGAACTCTTATTTTTTGGGCTAATAAATGGCTTCTTCAGTGGTACTCTGCCATGAAAGTCATGTGAACGTAAAACACGCCGAATTGTTGATGCACTACACATCTTCCCAATACCTTTGGCCACTTCATCAGCTATTTTTTGTGCCGATAACTTTGGGTTTTCCTTAATTTTTCTTATTATCCAACGTTCATCACTTGCGGAGAAAATTTTGTTGGGGGCAGATCTGCCCTTATTTTCAATTCTGTTCTCCTTTGTATAGCGCTCTATTATGTGTTGGACTGTAGATGAAGACAAATTCACTATTTCTGCTATTTTACGCTGAGTTTTTCCAGTTTTATAATGATGGATAACCAATTCTCTTTGTTCTATTGTTGTACGCCGACCCATGTTTAATAAAATCTGTTTATTACTTTCAAACTCCAAAAAAATACTAAAATTATGCAAACCTTAGTAGATAATGTCAGCATAATGTAAACCAAGTTATTTTTTTAATATAACTGTATTACTACAGTTAAAGTTTTTATTGCATCAAATAAGCTGAGCGATGAAAAAAAGCACATTTTTTTGTTTTTGTTTTTTTTTTACATATTTTACAACAAAAAAATTTTGAAAAAAATTGTTTTCTTTTTAAGGGACCATTTTAGCAATTAAAGTGCGTTTTGTTTCTTTTCAATAGTTCTATTAATTTATGAGATATCCTGATTTAAGTATTTTAGATTAGCTTGCATCAAATAAGCTGACAACCACTGTATGATATCATTTGCGTGTCATAAACGATAGTTTTTCCGGACTAAATTGTACCGTTCCTTATAATATCGTTTTTCCAGGCAATTATGATACCGTTTTCGCTATCATAATTTCCATTAAAAACGATAGTAAAATCGTCATGCTACAGATTTCATTCTGAATGCTATTTAATACTAAAAATCATATTTTTGATCTGTTATACCAAATACAAATTTAGCTAAAAATCCTGAAAGAAAAGGAAACATAGCATACACAAATCTTATTTTTGATCTTATTCAGATCACATGTACATATTTTGTTACATATGTTTGCATTTTTCAAATATTGCAGCTTTTGTATGTGTTTGAAAATTTTTAAATTAAATTATTTTTCTGTTTGAAGTTTTTTTCAAATGTTTCTGTTTTATTTATTTATTTTATTGGAAGGAAAATTTTTGAAAATTATATTATAATAATATATGATATCATAATCGCCCCCATAAGGTAATAACGATTTTGCTATCATATCGTTTTCTGGTTTATTGGGTAGTCACAAAAATAGGAATTTTGTGTTTAATCATATTTATGTCTGATTATTTGTTTGTTTCTACCTTATAGGAGGCTAAACCACTGGTCCTATTCTGTTGAAATTTACCGTATATTCCTGTATAATTGAAACGATCAATAGACTATTTTTATTTTGAAATTTTTAGTGGGCATGGCACCTGCTATACAAATTTAATAGTTATTATGGAATATCTGGTGAACTATCATTGTGAAAGTCGCAAACTGCTTGGCAAGACTGTATAAATGGGAGTGGCACCACCCATAGAAAGTAAATAGGTATTTTCGAATATCAGCAGAACTATAATTGTGATAATATTCAAACTTTAGTAATCGATTTCTTATCACTGTATGATGTTTAACCGAAAACGGGACGGATCGGACCACAGTTACATAGTTGGCTGAAAATGGGCTGGATTGTATTGTGAACGTTAACAATAATTAGTACCACTGTACGAAGTTTAGCAAAAAATGGGCGAAATCGGAACAGAGGGTGTAGTACCTACATTACAAAGAAAATCGCTTTTTATATAAAATAATAGTTATAATTGAATATCTGGAGAATTATAATAGTTAATGTAATGCTTCAAGGGACTTGCTCCATATTTACTATCGATTATCTGGAGAACTCTAATAATGCAATTATCAATACTTTGCATGAGTTATTTTTGTACCTTGACGTATTGTAAATGGGTGGTATCAGATCATGTTAAGTAAATAGTTCTTTTCTAACTTTTTAAAAATTGCTTTCATATAATTTTTAGGAGTTTGACTTAAAATAGGATGGGTCGAAGCCCACTGTAAAAAGTATTAAGATTTTTATGCAATTAATCACAAACAAGAAATTCCGGTATTAATTATATTCATTTATTATACCCTTCACCTTCGTGAAGGGTATAATAAAAACCCTATAAAGTATATATATTCTGGATCCTTATAGATAGCGGAGTCGATTAAGCCGTGTCCGTCTGTCTGTCTATCTGTCTGTCTGTTGAAATCAACTTTCTGAAGCCCCCAAATAACCTACATACACAAATCATACATCAATATTCCGGTTCGGTTGCTATTTAAAATCGAGAAAATCGGTCCACAAATCGCTGAGATATAAGGAAAAAACCAGGACAACCTCGATGTTTTACCTATTGTTTGACCTATATCTGGATTACTAAGTCATTAATATAGACAATATGGATATCTAATGATAGATATTTCAAAACCTTTGTGACGACGTAAATAAGACATAAGACATAGTAAGTTTGACCTACAATGGGTCAAAATCGGGAAAAAAATTTTAACCCGATTTTTTTTTTCACCAAAAGTTTTTTTCGCTAAATATAAAAAAAAATTTAAATTTAAAAAAAAAAAATTTTTAAATTAAAAAAAAAAAATTTTCAAAAAAATTAAAAGAAAACAACTGAAAAAAAGTATAATTTGGTGAAGGGTATATAAGATTCGGCCCAGTCAAATATATCTCTCTTACTTGTTTTTTTATAAAATCCTTACATATTTTTTTTACTACGACGGGGGTAGCGAAGCGCACCTGGTCAAGCTAGTGGAATTATGAAACTTAAGTAACACTGATTATTAAAGATATGCAACAAATGACATTTATTAAAAAAGTAATATCGAACCGAATGGTTATTTTAAAGTTATGCAACCACTTTCGTTGTGGTTTACAGAGCGAGAGAAAACATAAAGTTTCAATAGGCAACGAGTTATATATTTGTCTCTCTTTTCAAACCACAAAAATTTTGACATATTCTTTTGTTTGTTTTGTATTGCCATATTACTCAAACCAGCTGATTCATATCTGTATAATTTGTGCTATAAATATTTTGATTTATAAGTAAAAAAATAAATATATTTTCTCTCTACCAGTTACATTCTTTAAAAACCAATATATTTTGTTAATATTCTAAAATGGCCACACCTAATACTAATGAAGCACCTCTAGATACCATTTACGCTGAATATTTACAAGATGAAGTCCCTATAGTTACACCAAAGAAGAAAAAGTTGACCAAAGCTGAAAAAATGGAACTGAAACGTAAAGAAGAAATAGAATTTAAGAAATTGGAATTAAGAGTAAGTGCTCTTTCCCCACACAACAAGAATTAAGAAAGTATATAACATGAAATGTCTACAACACACAGGATCTTATGAGAAGAGAATATGAAATGTCTAAGAAAACGGCGAAGAAATACCGAGAACGTTGGGAAAACATGTGTCGGGAAATCAAGTTGAAAGAAATGAAAAAAGAACTAGAGGTATGATATTTGGAAACGGGAATTAGAACAAAGTCTACTAATTAAAGTTCTATGTTAAGGATTGGGAAAAGAAAATTAATCGAGTTATGCAACAAAAAGATGAAAAAGTAAAACTCATTCTAGATGAAATTGCGGTAACTGAGGAAATGCATAAAAATAACTTTTCCACGCAACTACAAATGATGGACTATTTAAAGGGTTGAGTATAATGATATTCTATAATGATATAATATTTAATCTCCTGTCAGATATTTTAAAAACATTTCAAGAAACCTCTCGCCTTTTGTATGAGCAACAGTCCTCAGAAATCTTGCATGACTTTTACCGGGAAGTTGCCGAAAGAAACGAAATCGATAGTGGTGTTAAATTGAATTGTGAAAGTGTGGCCCATGCTACTGAGCTTATAGCTGAACAAGAACTATTAAGTGATTATCAAATATTCCTGGACAAACGAGATGATCGTGTAAATACCGAAATTGAAAAACGTTATCGTTTAAGGGATGCCATTACCAAGAAAATGAAAGATCTACGCAAACAGTTAATAGAATTTCTTGATTCACTACGCAATGTTTCATTAGATGTGCACAAATATGAACGTATAAATGCTTTAATGGAACGTCAGCGTAATTTTGTTACAGAGTCCAAAAAACTTAACGATGTTGAGGAACGAGGTTCTCAAGTTTATGCTGATTTACAGCGTGATCTAGTACAAGTGGAGATAGAAGCCAAGCGTAAGATCAATGATTTGAAATTGGAATATGGTTATTTTCTGCAAATGCGCAAAAATATAGAAAATGAAATGAAATTAGATCGCGAAGAAACGCATGAGAAACTTAAAATTATGACTAGTGAAAGCTTTAAAGTGGTTAAGGTAAGTTTTTTTCGGTCCATAGAGTATTGCAAAAAGATCTATGTGTTATTATACCCTGTCTGTCTGTCTGTCTGTAGGTCTGTTGAAATTAATTTTTTGAAGATATCTTCGGGATCCAAATCGTCAATAATTCTGTCAGACATGCTTTCGAGAAGTTTCCTATTTAAAATCAGCAAAACCCGTCCATAAATAACGGAGATATGAGCAAAAATCCGAGACAACCTCTAAAAAGCAACAAAACGTACATATGTTTGGATGCGTGTTGGCTTCATTGCTTTGCGTATTTTTTACTTAGGCGCGGATCAAGAGGGGGAGAAATAGAAATTCCCCCCCCCCCCCAAAAACCGAAAAGTTTTCATATAAAAAAGAAGAAAAAAGAAAAGTGTAGAACAAATTTTGATTTCCCCCCCAAAATGGTTGATCTGGATCAGCGCCTGCTCTATGTCAACACTGTTTCTCTATCGACAATTGCACTAGTTAAAATGTCGACAACTTTCCTTTAAGCGTGAGTAGAGATACGTTAGAGACAACATTTCTTGTGTATTTCTGGTGACATTTTCAACGAAATACACTTTTATTATGCTGTGCAGTCAATAGGTATAGAAATGAACTACTTAGTCAGTAGTGCTACAGTCTACTGGTTGATTTTCATTGACAAGCTAATGTTAAATGTCAAAAGAATACATTGGCTGGGGTATATCTGGTCAGTAGTACTACTGACATTTGTCACTAGTAAATCTCTACAAATTCAAATTCAGATTGAAAAATTTACCAATCATGGTGAAGGATATAAAAAACACATAGACCTTTTTGCAGACAGAACGACTATATCATAAATATATGATATTGATATAATATTTATTTCAGAAATATGAAAAATTACAAAAATATGGTGAATTATTACTGTCTCTGGCAGCCAATTGTAGAAAATTCCAAACAGAATCAGAAAAAGTTGTAGCCTGGGGTGACTTTCAGGAAGCCAGAATTGAAAGTGAAGTTGATAAAGAACCATTTGAGTTGGAAGTTATAAATCTTAAAGACCATGTAGATATGACCGAAGCTGAGCTACAAAGCAATATTGAATTAATGAAGCATTTCTGGAGACGTCAGGCTTTAGCCGAAGCTCAAATCGTACTACTTGAGGAAAAGAAACATAAACTGCTAAAGGAAAATCAAAGTTATATTAACACTATCAAACGTTTAAGCAAGGCCGATAATGTGGATGATCTTAAGGAAACCTTGAAAGTACAAAGTGCTTTAGACAAGGATATCTGATGGAATGACTTATTTTATTTGGTTTATTAGAAAACCTTTTTTTTTAATTTTCTTTTATACAATTTTTTTCACTAACAATTTAATAACTTTTAATTTGAGATCATTGTTTGGGATTGTAATTGAGCACATCAAAAGTTAAAATTTTATAAAATGATACCGACCAATCTGGATCACCAACATCAGCTGGATTTTCCGAGTAGTCACGGCGAAAACGTACAAATATTTCAGCAAAAACAATACGATGAGGCACTGACAACACCTCGTACGGAGTTTTAAGATCCCTATCCAGTTTTCCTAAGATATCACTAATTTCGACTGTCTCCTCAATTGAATCAAAATCCTTGGTATTACGCAAACCCACAAATAACATGTCAATGAAACAATATCGCCGATCTGTAATTAAATAAAATTTTTTGTTAAATATTAAAAGAAAAAATAAATTCCAGTGGATTTTTTCCCAGTACCATAGTTTTGTTTTGTTGTCACTTTCATCGGTATGGCTCGACGTAAGTGTTCTGCTTCAAATCGTACCAATTTCAGACGAATATCATTCCGTGATAACATCATGTCTTGCGTTATCTGTTGATAACCTGTGGGAGTGGTGAATTGTCTTATTTGTAAGGCATTTTGATCACGTATAATGTTTGTTAAGACCACTGCAGCCTATAGAATGAAATTGAAAAAAATGGATTTAAAATTTAATGGTTTCTTTATTAGTGTATGTATTTAACCCATTAACGCCGAATGGATAGAAAAATACCCAAAAATAGAGCGATTTTAGGAAAATTCTAGAAAATTATAGGAGAGCGATATTAAAAATATTACGGACAATTCTAAGAAATTTTCCCCAAGAAACCATAGGTCTAAAATCAAATCCTATCTTTACTTTTGGATCCTCCATACAAATCGACCCGGCCTAATATACATATATTCTGGATTCCTAGATGGCCATGACCATCTGTCTGTCTGGATTACGAAGTCATTAATATAGACAATATGGATATCTAATGATAGATATTTCAAAGTCCATTGAAACGATCTATATAAGGCTATAGTAATTTGGACCTACAATGGGTCAAAATCTGAAAAAATATTTTTTAACCCGAATTTTTTTTTTACCCAAAAAATTTGTTTGTCATAAATTTTCTCTCACTAAAAAATTAAAAAAAAAAAAATTTTTAAATTTTTAAAAAAATACATTTCGAAAAAAAAAAACATTTTTTAAAAACGCGCGGCGTTACAAAAAACTAAAGATAATAAAGTGCTGCCAGATCTGTACAATCTGTTCAACTTCTTTATACTCCGGCACTGCGTATGAAATCTAACATGAGTACACACACACACACACCGCGCATTACTTATAGGGACTGACTGGCTTATGACCTCCCAAATAAAGCTCGTAGAAACTTAATCCAAAAAAAATAGGTTTGCTGATGTCAGCCTTAACAACTGGTTGGAAATATTCAACACTGGTTAGTGTCTTTGCTAAGTGGTGTTGACAGTAAATCTCTAAACCATTGTACCCGCTACTATTGTGAATTACAGTCAATGGATACTAATAACAGGGTGTTGTTTATTTAGCAGACAAACTATTTTTGTGGGAAATTATAAACAATGAAATTTCTAAGCGTAAATTGAAGTAAAATACATGCAGCTGAGGAATAAATCAATGAAATTTATAAAAATTACATCATATCACATGGTATTATAAAGTGTATGGAAACAGCGACGAATAAATAACAAAAACATTGGGAATATATTGTTTAGTGAACCAAGCAGATTTCGATTGTTCGAACAATTGAATTTTTGCTGAAAAAATTCGAAAACTCGAAATCGAATTTTTGGTCGGGAAAAAATCGAACAATCGATTGCGTTATCTCAAATAGACGGTTAACTACAACTCGAATAGTCTAAAAAAATGTCTGTAAAACTAAAGGTTTTTAGACATATCGTACATAATCGAATTGCAGAAACTTTTAAATATATAAACATGTCAAATCAGTAATGTAAATATGTTTACTATTTTATAAATTTAAATCTAACTATGATATTATTTAATATATTTAATTTGTATTGCTAAACATTGCAAAAGACGTATCAGAAAAAGTTGTAAAATATTCGAAAAGTCAAAAATATTCGATTTAAATAAAAAAGTCCAAAGTTCAAAAAGTCGACTTTTCATAAATTACCAAAAGTCGAATAGTCGACTATTAAACCATTTAAAAAAGTCCAGTTCAAAAAGTCGATTTTTTAAAAATCGAAAGGTTGAAAAGTCGACTTTTTGTTTCAAATATAGAACCCTATTAGCAAGTCTCTTTTCACAAATTTAACAGGGGACATGCAAAAAACGTTACGAAATCTTAGTTTTAAATATTTTTGGGGGATACAATGAACATACAGCTGCGGTCAAAATAATAGCACCACGACATTCATATTGTTATACAATAATATTTCGTAAAAACTGTTAAATTGATTTGTGTTGTTTTTGTATAAATTTATACTTAATTCAATAAACTTTCAAACATTAAACATAATTTTAAAAACAAGTAAGAAAGTATGGTCGGTCAAGCCCGACCAGATAATACCCTACACTAAGTAAATGAGCAAAAACATTTTTCTTTCAAAATTTCAATAATTTATGTTCGTGAGCGATTTTCGGAAGTGGGCCTTATATGGGAGCTATGACAAATTATCGACCGATCACCACGAAAATTGGTCACGTGATTAATGTTTATATGAAAGTTATTTATGTTGAATTTTATGTGTATACTAACATTTGTAGGAGATTTATGCTCGTTAAAGTGATTATCGGAAGCAGGCCTTATATGGGAGCTATGACTAATTATGGACCGATCATAATAAAATTTGGTGACATGAATTCCCTATAAATACAACTTATTTGGACAAAAACTTGTGTAGATACCTATATAAATTAAACATTTGTGACGGATAAAATCCACTTTCGGGAGGACATTTGTATGGGGGCTAGGTCAAATAATGGACCGATTTCAGCCAGTTTCAATAGGGATCGTCCTTGGGCAGAAAAAATGATATGTACCAAATTTTATCGAAATATCTTTAAAATTGCGACCTGTACTCTGCGCACAAGCTTTACATGGACAGCCAGCCAACCAGCCAGACGGACGGACGGACGGACGGACGGACGGACATCGTTTAATCGACTCAGAAAGTGATTCTGAGTCGATCGGTATACTTTAAGGTTAGACTAATATTTTTGGGCGTTACAAACATCTGCACAAATCCATTATACCCTCCCCACTATGGTGGTGTAGGGTATAATGAGATGCAAATTTTAAAGAAAAACTACATAATGTATAAATAGCTATGAAATTCATCAGTCAAAATAATAGCAACAAGATAGACTCGATTAAAATAAGCAAAAATTAATCGGGACAAAATTGAATTTAGTATTAATTATTATGGTTTGTAACGTTCTTAACACGTTATTATTAAAAGTAAAATGATGCTGTATTTTGTTTTCGTATTTTTTGGCAAAAAAGAGACCGCCCACCGCCTGCCCTTAAAGATTCTAAAATTTTGAAATTTTTGGATCGAACTTGTATGCCAAATATATTTGTTCTTTCCCCAAAATACATTCTTAAGTGTTTTTGGTTTTATTTTACCCTTTTTGTGACTCTTGGCCATCTATTTTTAATAAAATTCTGTTTTGGGATATCGCATCCTGTGCCACGACATTGACATTTTTATATCAATTTATCATTCCAGAGATCATTTCTAAGGTCATCATTTCTTTGATTTATATCTGAGTATGATTTTGTCAAGCATTTGATCATATAATATTAAATTATTTATTCCACATATTCAACATATTCTTCGAATGTTATAGTGGGAAAACCTCGATCGAACTAAATTTTAAAATCTGTGTATTTTATTCATCTTACCTTACATTTAGGTTGAAATTGGATTCAGATGACATTCTATAGAAGTCTGATATAAAACAATATAATTTGCTTAATTATTAATTAATAACTTTTCCAGGATTTAAATAATTTCAATTTTGTTCTCGTAATGGCCAGCGAATAACTGTAACACTAGTGGTCACTTTTGACCACCGACACGGTGGGCCAAGAGTTATGATTACTTAAAAGCGATAAAGGGTTTCGCAACCTAAGAATTTTATTTGAACGCAATGTTTTTTAATACCATTTCTAAATATCTACAGATATTTTTATTCTGATTTCAACTAATTTTTATGTTCAGACATCATAATTTTTTAAGCTAGAGCTCACATACACAACTTTTTTGTTTTAAATTTTACTCAATTTGATACAAATAGATTTAAATTATTATTTTATGGCGATTTTTTAAAACGAAACCATAAATATTATATATTTTTTTTGACAATTTCTTACGATGATGCTATTATTTTGACTGAACAAAACCTTCAAATTCAATGGTGAATATTTCATAAAGAAAACTTTACTCATAGAAGAAAGAGAGATTAATTATCGATTTTATATTATATTTAATTAAAATTACTTTTTAAAATAAAAATATTTCCCATGTTAATTGCTTTAAGGTAATGTGGTGCTATTACTTTGACCGGCACTGTATATGGTGTTTATATAATGAATTTCAGGGACCGTAACAATTATGACATTTATTATAAAAATCACAACATAATTGTTATTTTTTGATTTTTATTTTTTTTGTCAAAAATATTTCTCAAACTTTGATTTTTATTTTTTTTTTGTCAGAAATATTTGTCAAACTTTGATTTTTATTTTTTTTGTCAGAAATAATTTTTATTTTTTTGTGATACATATTTGTCAGACTATATAAATAAAAATCATAGTGTGAAAAATATGTATGACAAAAAAATAAAAATTATTTCTGACAAAAAAAATAAAAATCAAGAAATTAAAAATCATGTTAATTTATGAAAATATAGTTGAAAACGATCAAAATGGTATGCTTGACTTGACTCTCCGATATTTTCTAGTGATGGCTTTTTTCCTTTGAAATTTCAAGAATAATTATTATTTTCAGTCCCTGATGAATTTAGTATTCGTGGAATAGGCAAAAATATTAGAATTTTTTTTTTTTTTAATTTCACCATTTCCAATTTTATTTCTGAAGTTTCTAATTGTATTTCAGAAAATTCCATTTTTATTTTAAAAAGTTCTAATAACAATACCAATGGAAATTTCTGAAATACAAATGGAAACTTCTGAAATATAATTAGAAACTTCTGAAATATAATTGGAAATGGTGTAGAACTTAGAAACTGGGTTTCGCATTTATCTCGGTCAATATATACAATTCGGATATTATTTCTTACAGATTTTAGTGGTGCTTACATCCCAGGCTTTTGCTGATTTTCAATTCCAAAATTTTGTAGGTTATTTGGAGGCATAGAAAAATCTATTTCGACTAATACAGAGACATCGCTCCACTCCACTATCTATAAGGATCCAGAATACACATCGAATTTTGTGAATAAAACAATTTGAAAAAAAAAATACTTTTATCTTTTTGCTGAAAAAGCTTGGAATAAATCTATTCTTATAAAGAATCAAAACTTTTTAATAGAAACCAGTAATAGTGTTATATTCGGCTGTGACGAATATGTGACAATAAATTATTTTTCTATTATAGGGGTTACATGCGGGTTAGGGTCAATTCTGGATCGATCCTCACGAAAGTTGGTATAAAGATTTACGTTTATGTCCAATTTCATCATGATATTAGTTATTATAAGACAATTATGAATGTTCAAGTCATTTTCTGAGTGGGACCTTGTATGGGGGCTAGGGACAAATGTTGCCCGATTTTCGCCATACCTTACAGTATAATATCAGAGTACTTAGAAATAATTAGTGCAACAGTATTCCGGGGGACATTTGTATCGGGGCTAGGTGAATTTATGGATCGATATTTTCAATAACAAACTTTATTAACAGAGAGTATTTTTGGAAAGTTTCTGCCAGCTAGCTACTTTTGTTTGGGCTCTATCGTGTTTCCAACAAACAGACAGACGAACAGAATCGTCTTAGAATCTTTTGAGGACCCAGAATATATATACTTTTGGTTTTACGACCAATATGTCGATATGTTTTAAACGGAATGTCAAAATCATACCCCCAGTGTTTTTTAAAGGTGGGTACAAAAAGGAATAAATTAGTGCATTGGTGTATGAAATCATAAAACAATTCCAATTTTATATTACTTAAAAATCATTCAGAGAAATATTCCCTCAAACAGTCTTGTGTTTGAAATGAATATACAGAATGAATTGGAAAATCCGCCGCTCTAAAATATGTTTTTTTTTTTCGCTAGTTAGGAGTACATTAAAAAAGTTTCGATAGTTTTGGATCAGAGATCTTGGTGTCTGACGCCGAAGGTGTCATCTGACTGTTGGGCTTAGTTTCCAAATTGCTGAATATCTCTGTAGGGTCTTTCAACAAGCCAGAGACTTTGAAAACTCACAATTAGAATACATGTCAAGAGTCAAATAAATGATTGCCCAAATATCTTAGTAAAAACTACCAATGTTGACAAACTAAACAATTGGTCAATTCACAAGGTCTCTTATAATGTCATATTGTCATAATATCCTAATATTTCACGACTCGGCGTAACCGACGCATAGGCATTCGGCGCAGGTCTCTGCTGGTTGGTTACGATAACTCAATAAACATAATAGTT
The DNA here is from genome assembly GCA_942486065.2 of Calliphora vomitoria. Classification (NCBI taxonomy): domain Eukaryota; kingdom Metazoa; phylum Arthropoda; class Insecta; order Diptera; family Calliphoridae; genus Calliphora; species Calliphora vomitoria. Next base: position 10,914,708 of record OW818031.2, on the reverse strand, counting down.
TACAATGGTTTTTATTGTTTTTCAAGCAAAAAAAGTCCTAAAATAATACTACTTTCTATGATATGTTTATTGTGTTATCGTAACGAACCAGCAGAGACCAACGCCGAATGCCTAAGAGTCGGTTAAGCCTAGCCGTCGAGTCTTGATATATTAGGACATTATGACAATATGACATGATACCTTGTGTATTGACCAAATATTTAAAAAATCAGAAATATCCTAATTAAAATTATGTTTACTACATTTGTATACCTTAATGTATAAATCTAAAAATATTCTTAATAAACTCGTGATCTTTACCTGCTTTGATCCTCTTATGAATTCCGATTCCACAAATTCTGGATCCCAAAACAATTGAAATTTGTACAAGTTCACTTTCGTTAAAAAATATGTCCAGGGATTATGTAAATATACTAATCTTGGTATAAGTTTTCGCTGCTCATTGTTAAATTCCATTTGACGTTTCCAATTATGTATGTGACGCGGCATTTGTGGACATCGCCTCCAACAATTTGTGATTAATTTTGATGTATGGCTATTTAATGAAAATATAAAAGATAATTTACGTAGAAATTTGGGTAACATTTTGTTTCTTTTTTTTTTTTCAAATTATATAAAACTTTGTTTTGTTTAGAAGAATAAAATGCCAAAAGTTCAACTTTCTTTTCAAAATAAATTCAATTTTGTATTTCTCTTTGCATTATAGTTTTTTGTTGTTTTTTGAAATTAATCAAATAAAAACACCCACTTAATTTCAGTGTTTTGAAATATTGTTTTCATTAAATTTGAATAGTGGCAAAAGTAAGTGGTGAATATTAATATTTTTCAGCTTGATTTTATATAAATGTTATAAATAATTTTAATATTAAACATTTGTAAATATCTGATGTTATTTTTTCCCCTCATATGTGTTACTTAATTTTAGTGTAAAGAATGTTTAGATAAACTTAAAAAAGTCTACAAGAACATTTCCTTGTGTTTTTACCAGAGACCACCTAAACTGTGTGTTGAAATGTATGAAATTTAAATAAAATTCCCATTTGCCTATGAAAGCAAATTTCTTTGTCCGATTTGATAATGTTACTTTGGCATTTTTTTTTTTTTTATTATTGTTTTTTCTTTATATTTTTTTTAATTTTTTTTTGGTTTTGGAGTCGTGAGTCATGAATAGCCTTGGAGAGTTATGTTTTAAAACGCCATTTCGCGCTTAATAACTAGTTAATGATGATCTTTTATCTGTATTATAGTAGTATACTAGTTGCTTCAAGATGTGGCATATTTGTATGTATCGTATAATATGCAACAACACACATACACACACACACTTACACAACATAGATACATACATACATATGTATGTATAATATTTATATTATGCTCCGCTCCGTAGCCGTAAAGAACTCTGTGTGTTATTTAAAAATTCAAACGAAACAAGTTTTAGTTTTTATTGGTCAAATGTGGTGGTTAAGCATGGCCAGGATCCTTTTGGCAGTCAGTACTACTACATGGCGCACTGATTAGCTGTAAGAACTATACGCCACAAACAAACTTATACGAGAGACTAGTTTGTTTTTCTTTATTTTGTATCTTTTTTTTTTTTGGTTTATTTTGTTGGTGTGCACACACATTTAATGCCACAAAGAAATGGCAAAGTAAAACTGACAAAAAAAAAAAATCTCAAAATCCAGTTTAGACCAGACGCGTGAGTTTTTTTTTAATTCGAGTCCAAAAATAACACAAATTTTCATACCCTATATTACAATTTTAAATGTATTGTATTGCACGCAGAGAAAAAATATAGTTGTGAATGTTTATAGTAACCATTTCAACATTTTTAAACGTTTTTTAACAATATTATAGTCACAGTAACTGTTTACATGATTGTGGTAACCATAATATGGTTAACTTACTATTCGAATGATTGTATGAATCATATATATGGTTACAGTAAACAATCAAATTTTGAATCTTTATTTCATAATATGTTGTTCTTAGATTATGATATCAATTAGCCGAGAGCAACATAATACGGTACCTTAATCATAAAGATAGTCGTCACAAACATATACTTGTTTACTGTAACCTGATTTACTGTAATTGATACAATCATTTGAATCGTAAGTTAACCATATTATGGTTACCACAAACATGTAAACGGTAACCGTGACTATAATATTGTTAAACAAGTAACAGAGTTAAATTCGGCTGTGCCGAATCTTATATACCCTTCACCTAAGTATACATATTTACGTACATTGCCTTTACCCATGCAAAACTCTTCATATAGCAACAACAACAAGAAAAAATCATAATATTATATCAGATACAGTTGCAAAAGACCCGATAATCATATTCACACGTTGAGTGCTCACTGATAACTAACCAAATAAACACAACAATTATTTTGCACAATTGTATGTTGAAAAAATAACAACAAACAAAAATTAAAATAAACGAAATTATGCATGCGTGTGTTTGAATTTTAATTCTTATTCATTTCATCTCAAGGGGAATTAATATACATAAATTCGTTTCATCTCATTCCACATTATAGAACAGAGGTGCGCAAAAGTAAATTCTCTCACCAACACTGTGTTCAGTGCACCTACAAACAAACAAATACAAAAACTGAAAAAAAAAGAAAAAGTCATACACTCATGCTCATACGCTTTTGTAGTTTTCTCGTTTAGTGGACAACGACTACTAAATTGTAAGAGCATAAGAATACGTGTGATTTGATTTTGCACAATTGTGCTATGGACTGCGCACCAACAACAACATTTTACAATGTAGAATGTTGTTGTTGGGTGTGTGTGGTATTTACGTATGATAGAGTTGCTCATATGAAAACTCATTTTAAACAACTATCTCTTTATATATACCCTTGCCTCTCATGGTGAAGGGTATAAAAACAAAAACAAAATACGCAAAGCAATGACCAACACGCATCCACACATACGCTTTGTTGCTTTTTTGTCAAACCATGCAATAGATTGTCTTTTTTTGATGAAATTTTCAGAGGTTGTCTCGGATTTTTGCTCATATCTCCGTTATTTATGAACGGATTTTGCTGATTTTAAATAGCAAACCTCTCGAAAGCATGTCTGACAGAATTATTGAAGATTTGGATCCCGAAGACATCTGGGGTCTTCAGAAAATTGATTTCAACAGACAGACGGACATGGCTTAATCGACTCCGCTTTCTATAAGGATCCAGAATATATATACTTTATAGGGTCGGAAAATTATATTATGGAAATTACAAACGGAATGACAAATTTATATATACCCTTCTCACGAAGGTGAAGGGTATAAAAACTTTTAAAAATATTGAAATGGTTACTGTAAACATTCACAACTATATTTTTTCTCTGCGTGTGCATGGCTGGCATGTCATGGTGTATGAGTATGAAACTGAAGATTTTATTTATACACACACTTACGTTTATATTGTTCGTTTGCCGGTAGACCGTCTTAGCTCTAAATTTACTATATGTATGTTTAAACCGCATACTACAAAACACTTCCTGAATAAATTCTTTTAGATAATTCATATATACAATACCTTTGACTAGAGTCCGACTGAAACTGGATTTCTGAGCCTCAAACCGAACAATATATAATAATCTTCTAAAACTTCATTATTTGGCCTAATCCGAAATTTACTGAAACTGTTTTAGTATTCTGCTTATTTTCGTTGGTGATCAAAGAAGCACCGATTTTTCAGCTCGAACCCGAAGAAATTAATATTCGCCCTAATCCGAAAGAAAGCAAATCTTTTCTAATGGACTACCAATTTCCGTATGAATTTAGTTTGCTTAATTTTAGAGCAATATTGTAAATTTTGTCTCTTAGTTTTGAACAAAAAAACTATTTTTGATTTTTTTAAGTTTCTCGGATTTGAGTTACGATATTTTAATCATGCTTCTTCCTCAAAAATTTGCAATCCATATTTTATTATTTACAAAATTGTCAGTACTTTCGCACCAAAATCCGATTTTTTGTCTAAACCGAATATTCGGTCAATCTCTATAAAATGTCATACCATATTTCAGCTTCTTTTTCAATTGCTCTTTTGTAATATCCGTACCTGGGAAAACTTTCATTTTGTTTCTTCATCTTGGACAGAAGAATGTTTTTTAGGTTAGACCTATTACAATAACATAATTCTTTGGCATTGTAATATGATTTTCTATAAAGGCGATTTTAACCTGATCCTAAAAACGAATATACGAACTACAGTGAGACCTCGATTATCCGTAATGGTCGGGGCCGGCAGCATTCTGGATAATCAATTTTCCCGGTTAATTAAGTACTATTTTTTAGTAGTTTTTTAATAATGACAGCTCTTCGATAATGACATTTAAAGCTTCATATTGCACACTGATCCATCGGTTGGATGAAAGTCGTCCAATTTGGTTGAACAATTTTTACAATAATGTTTTCAGCATTGAAATCCTGGACGTTTGGATGTTGTCCAATGGTAGAATGATTTTACTATAATCTTCTTGTACCATTCTCATGGACATTTTTTAAAGCTCTTTCTAATAACTAATGCTTTGCACTTGTGTATACCAGCAGCATTAACGGAAACTAATGAGGTTAGTCTCTCATTTGAGACCTTGTGTCATTCTATGAAATGTTCATTATGGCAAGCCAAACTTCTCTCAAGTTAACACTTTCCATTCTCCATTATTTCATTGGTGAGTTTTTTCATTGATTTGAATTCATTTAATTTTTCCACAAAAATTGTGGCAGCTAATCAGCTGAATATTTTTCTCCTGCAGCATTAGTTTGTGAATACAATGTCGTTTTTTTCTTAAATTTTGAGTGGAATATTTTAGATTTTCCTTCACTGTTAATCCAGAAATTGAAGTTCCTTTAAATCGTTCCTTCCGGAATTATTCATAAACTGCAAAATATTCCTTTGGTTTTTAGCAGTTTTTTAAAGATTTTCGGTTTCCAAAGCCAAAAACAGAATCACTTTGTTTTTTATAATGTCTAACACTTATGCCAAAAGCTATCGAAAAATCGATGGCGATCGATCGAGGGAATTCCCCTTTTTTATACACATTACGTTAGATTGTTCAAAAATAATCAAAAAAAATTATAATCCCGTATAATAGAGCTAATTACGGTTAATCGATGCAAACCAATTTAAATCGATCCAAAAACATTTTCTTTCCCGGGTAATTGATGTTGCCGGTTAATCGAATCACGGATAATCGAGGCGGCACTGTAATTAAATGTATACCACAATTGAAGTTGGGTGTTCACGAACGACTAGAGGATCTTGAGTACGCACAAGTATCAACGAAAGCTGGATTGAAAATTAATATAGACAAGACAAAGGCTTTAAGAATTCATTCATCTATCCTGAAATGAAATTCTGGATGATGTCGACTCATTCTGCTATCTTGGCTCAATTATTACTGGCACAAAGAATGCCACTCAATCATTCGGATAGCTCAAAAAGGTGTGGAAATTATCAATAATTTCGCGCCGTGTAAACATAAATATTTTGAAATCCAATGTAAAATCAACACTGCAAGTCCTGGAACGCAAATACTAAACACATAGAAACTGCTGGCCTTATTCATAAGCTATTTTTACATATACTTGTGACGTTCATGAACGCATAAATGTTCATTTGATGCAAATCAAATCTTAAATATATAAAATGTATCAAAAGATTTATATCAAATTAAAAACAAATTGTCATTTCTGTTACTCAGACTTCATTACTTCATATTCATCATATTCCTTCCATAATAAAAATGACTAACAATATGTTATTGTATGTAAATAAAAGAGAAAGTAACAGTTACTAAGAACAAGAACAAATTAATTGTTTAACCCACATCAAACCATTAAAAAACAACAAAAACAAATAAAGGTCATACCAAACCTTGTAAATATACTTCATTTTATAACTGTTATTTTCAGTGATTTATTTTTATCACAAAAATATAAATAAAAATTTGGGTTTTTTTGGTATATGGACAAGTTATTTTCGATCTCTGGCAGTGTTGCATTGCAAACTGCGTTTCTGAAGTCAGCCTTTGTTTTATAAATCTTTTATAAAATTAAAAATTGATTATGAATAAGGCGGTACGAGTTTTTTGACCTTAAATTATCTCGAACAGATACTTGTGGCATGAACATACCCAAAACCAATATCCGATGATATTCTACAACGTAAGCGGAATTAGATAGGTCACACTCTTCGTAAAGAAACATCAGATATTGCTACAAATGCTATTGAGAACGTACACCTATAGAAGGCAAATCCAAGCCGAAGATAGGAAAATGCGTAAAACGTGGTATGAAATCAAATGCATAGCAATGGACAGATTCGAATGGAAGAAGTTTGTTGACGCCCTTTGCTCCTTATACACAGAAAAAATAAATTCATAATTGAAATACATTTTTTAATAAATATTATTAATCGAACATGACTTTTTCCGAAACTTAATTCTTCCGGCTCGGTTGCTAAGGAGTAAGATCGAAAACCCTTAACACACGTTTTTCCTTAAAACTTTTAATCCAAGTATTTTTCGATTTCTTTGATCAAGTTACCTTTATAGAGCATTTATTATGTTTAATGTCAGGTAGAAGGAATGGTCCACGTGATGTTTCTAAAGCCAATAAATAGAAACCATTTTCAAAAGACCTCCCAACACGTCCGGTTAGCTTTCCTACTCGGACTAAAAAAAGTTGGCCAAACAATCAAAGGTCTGCTATCAAACTTTTTCCAATGTTACCGGGAGAACTTGTCCGTTGATATAAAACCTGGTTCTGGTAGAAGGAATGGTCCACATGATGTTTCTAAAGCCAAACAAATAGAAAGCATTTTCATATGAGCTCCCAACGCATCCGGTAGGAAAGCAGTCCGGTTTGCTCAATAATCGGACTATATGGTACGAAAAGTTAACGGCAATGCAGGTTTAAAACATTACAAGGCTCATAAAATTCCTGACCAAAAGCAGAGCACAGAAATTGAAGTCAAATTTTATAAAAAAAATATACCTACTGCATAATAGATGGCAAAACGTATGTTCTAGGAAATTTTTCGGTGCTTCCGTTGCTGATGATTTTATGTTGCTGATGCTCGAGGGAATGTTGTAGAACAGTTTAGGATTTCAAAAAGTTCTTGGTATGTCAAGCAATATGCAGTTGCAGCAAAGAAGCGAAACATTTGTTACAAAGGGCTCTTGTAAGACTTCATAATGTGTCCACTTATTTTTGGCCTGATTTGGCATCCTGTCACTATGGTAAGCATGGTCTTCAGTGGTACAAGAACAATAATGTGGTATTTGTACCCAGAGAGGCAAATCCTCTAAACTGAGCTCTTGTTAAAAGAGAATTGAAGAGCACAAAAAATGTGTTCAAAAGTGTGGTATATTTTAAACGGAGATGGACGACCTGTTCAATAAAAGTGACAGAAAGCACTATAAAATCCTTAATGGAAACCCGAAAAAGGTTCATAATTTCATCTCTATCGATTAGAACTATAAAAATAAGATTTTTTGTAAGTTGTAATAATAATTTCAATCAAATATAAAAAAATCAAAACTGTAGGTTTAGTGGTTTCTTTTTTATTAACATTTATGTATGTTAAGATTTTTCCGATCTCATTGCTTTTTTAAAATCGAGACAAATGGCTGAGATATAAGGAAAAAACCAGGACATCCTAGATTTTTTACTTATTTTTGATCTATATCTGGATTACTAAGTCATTAATATAGACAATATGGATATCTAATAATAGATATTTCAAAGACCTTTGTTACGGTGTATTTAAGACCAAAGTAAGTCAGACTTACAATTGGTCGGGGAAAAAAAATTTTTAACCCGAATTTTTTTTTCAACAAAAAAATGTTTTTGTATCAAATTTTTTCACAACTAAATTAAAAAAATTTAAAAAAAAAATCAGGAATTCTTTCGATTACCTAAAAATAATTAAAATTTTTATTTTAAAGTATAAGTTGGTGAAAGGTATATAAGATTATGCACAGCCGAATATATGTAGCTTTCTTCTTATTTGTTTTTACATAAATTGTTTGATATTTTATAATAAATTGTATTACAATAGGTTAACGTAATGATTTAGTTATAATATTTTTGTATAATAGCCCCGTATAGGCCAATCTTTCAATATAAATCAACAAAATCAGAAACGAAAAAATATCATTAAACATTCATTAATATTAAAGCATTTCATTTCATTTTCTACAAAAAATACATTCAATTTCGCTCATTTTAGCAATTTTAAAATATAAATAAAAATTTAAATATTTTGAAAACAATAAATATAAAAAACACATACCATTCAACAACTTATTTATGAGCAAACTTTTTGCCGTATATTTTTTTGTGACACTTTTACTTTTGAGTTATGACATTATTCCCACAATTGAGTTTTTTTTTGTTTTTGCATCTTTAATGTGTGAGTGAGTTGAGAACAAACAAAATTTTTAACTTGAATGGTTTTTATGAATTGTATGAGATGAAGATATTTGATTAAATTCTTCAGTTATATCAAGATTATTGACTTTATACATACATACTTATATAGTTAATTTTAATATGTATCCGCATAAAGGCATTGCACATATTTTCGGCGAAAAGCTGTTAAAGAGAAGAAAATAATAATAATTTTGCAGTAATATTACAGGATAGTATGGCGACTATTTATTAAATGCATGTTTATTTAAAATCGTGTCCAAAATTTAAAAGAAAAACCAATGAATTGTTTGTATTTTTGCTTAGAAGCATTTTTTAAACAAATTTATCATATAGTTTTTGAATCGTGGATCCTATTATTCCCGCGAATTGATAAAAAGTTCTGTTTGTTCCTGAGAATAGTTTAATGGTAATTTAAACCAAAAACCAGTAGAGTTTTTCGAATAAGCTTTGTTTTTATAGGCTTTTACCAGCATTTTTTAAGAAATATTTTTGGTGGTCCATTGTGGTTCTAGTTGTATGTGATCGAACTTGTCCCACTTGGTAAAGATTAATAATGTTTATACTTTTATTAAAAGATCGAAACATAACTTTTTAAAATCAGAATGCCTCAACTTCCTCGATAAGTTTGATAATAATTTCGTGTGACCACACAGATTCCACATTTTAGCGGTGGGATTTTTGTTTAAGTCAATTGGCTGCAATCTGTGACGCATGTTTCATTAATTGAAATGTCGGTATCCAATTTTTATTTAATTTGTTTTCCAAATTTGTTTCACTTTTGTTTTTTAATATTATTAATACAAACTTTTGTTTGTTTTTAAATGATGACATTGTCAGATGCATAAACTTCGTATATCTAACAATAAAAAGTGTCTTACAATAGTCTAACAATGGCAACATAATGTGTTTACACGATTTTCAGGTGTCTGACAATATTATTGTCTTACAATTTACTGACAATGCTTTTTCTGAAATTTAGAAATTTTCTAAACATTATTCTGACAATATTGAAAGATCTGAGAAACGTCTATACATAGCTTAAGCCTCTCTTACTGAGAGGAGGTGAGAAGATGAGAGCTTTAGAGAAATCGCAATGAAAATAAACAAGATTTTAATTTGGAGCGGACCTCTGCGTTTTAAGTTGTCAAAACTTCATATAAAGAAAAACAACAGCATACTAGTCGCAAAGCGGCGCTCACTCTAAAGTAGGAGTCGCCAATAGTTTTTTACTCAATTATAGACTTTATTAGAGGAAACAAATATCTGCTATCGCTTATATATCGACCATTTATGAACCGGTTTGGATGATTATTTCAACTCGCTTTTAATTCCGAAAGTATTTATTCAAGTTTTTAGTTCTATATATATTTCTATACGTTATCAGGCAGCTTCCAAAAGTTAATTTTTGTGTATACATTTTAGGGTAAAAAATCAAGGTAGTCTTAGGTTTAAGCCTATCTCTCGAATGTGGATTGCGTATTTTGCATCTTTAGAAAAAGTAAAATGAAACCTCTTCCAGTTTTCTAAGTGGAATTGACATTTGTTTGTAACACGGTTACCGTTACCCCTAAAATACCCTTACAACTAAACTACCGTTACCGATAAGCTAGAGTTACCAAAAATAACCGTTACTGTGACTTTTTATAATTTTCCGCCTATTAACTGAAATGCCAACACAGTTGACTCCTGTTAAAAATTTGAACAAGCTTCGTGGTTTAGTTTGTGTTGAAGACTACCGCGTTACTTGAGGAAAAAATTAAAAAAAAAGTGAATTTCGTGTAAGGACTGAGATCGTAAAATTCTTGACACATGTTTTTCATTAAAACTTTTAACCCAAGTATTATTTGATTTTTTTTTATCAAGTTACCTTTGTAAAACATGTCAGTTATTATGTTTAATGTCAATTATGTTCATTTGTTGTTAATCTGATTAAAATGAGTGACCAGAAAAAGGGCATACTAAAATTATTAAATATTTTCAACAAAACCCAACTTGGTCCTACAAAAAGTTGGCCAAACAATCAAAGGTCTGCTATCAAACTTTTTCCATTGTTATATAACAGTACCGGGAGAACTTGTCCGTTGATATAAAACCTGGTTTAGGTAGAAGGAGTGGTCCACATGATGTTTCTGAAGCCAAAAAAATAGAAAGCATTTTCAAAAAAAATCCCAACACATCCGGTAGGAAAGCAGCCTGGTTAGGTCAGTACTCGGACTATTTGGTACGAAAAGTTAAAGCCAATGAAGGTTTAATAGCATACAAGGCTCAAAAATTCCTGACAGGAACTCTGCTAAGAATAAAGAGGCCAAAGACAGAGCACGGAAATTTAAGTCAAATTTTATACAAAAATATATCTGCTGCATAATGGATGACGAAATGTACGTATGGAAATTTTTTCGCAGCTTCTGGGTAAATTTTTTTATGTTGCAAATGCTCGAGGGAATGTTGAAGAAAAGTTTAGGACCCAAAAGCAGACAAAATTTTCCAAAAAGTTCTTGATATGGCAAGCAATATGCAGTTGCGGCAAAAGAAGCCAATTATTTGTTACAACAGGCTCTATAAATACATCAAGGAATGTTTACAAAAAAGGCTGCTTCCATTCATAAGTGTCCACTTATTTTTGGCGTGACTTGGCATCCTGTCACTATGGTAAACAAGCCCTTGAGTGGTACAAGAACAATAATGTGGTATTTGTACCAAGAGAGGCAAATCCTCCAAACTGCCCGGAGCTAAGGCCAGTGGAGAGATATTGGGCTCTTGTTAAAAGAGAATTGAAGAGCACAAAAAAGGTGTCCAAAAGTGTGGTAGATTTTAAACGGAGATGGACTACCTGTTCGAGCAAAGTGACAGAAAGCTCTATAAAAACCATAATGGAAGGGTTTCCGGAAGAGGTTAAAAATTTCATCACTAGTAGTGATTAAAATTATAAACATATTTTTGTAAATTGTAATAATAATTTCAACCAAATAAAAAAAAAGTTAAAACTGTAAGTTTAGTGTTTTCGTTTTTATTAACATAGATGTTAAGAATTTTTCGATCACATTCGTTATTTATAACATAAAAAATACCTCTTTTGCCAACTTATTTTTAGTTGTTGTTTATTTTATAAATACGAGGCCGGCTCAATAAGTCTGTGACTTTTTTAATTTCCCGCATCAGGTATCTGCCGTGTAATCATTAACCATTATTTTTTGCGGAATAAACCATCACTCAAACCAAGGCAAAGCTTGATAAATACTATGGGAACTCTTTACTCTTTCAATGGTAAAAAAATGGTTTACTGAATTTTGTTGTGGCCGTACAAGCACGGAAGATGTCGAACATTCTGGATGCCCAGTTGAGGTGTCTACACCTGAAACAATTGGAGAAAATCACGATATGGTGTTGGCCGATCGAAGATTGAAAGTGCTAGAGATTGTGGAAGCCATAGTCATCTTATACAATACAATTGGTATGACAATGCTTTCCGCAAAATGGTTGCCGCGTTTTCTGACAATCGATTGCGTTTATGCAATCGTATGACAACTTCGCGGGAGTGTTTGGCGTTGTTCAACCGCAATATGGAAGAGTTTTGCGACGTATATAAAATATTTTGTGAATTAACAAAATCAAGCGGAATTTAAAGATGCTAAAACAAAATCAATCGGAATAATAATTACGGAATGAAAAACACCGAATAAAATGTGTGACAGGACTGTATATCTCAGATATATTTGAATACAAAGATTCGCATAACTACAGTGCAGAACTTTATTATTGGCACAGGATGCTCATTGTACTTCATGGTCGATTTAAAGGCCATATTGTGGACATTATAAATAAAAAAAAATATTTATCAGATAGATTGATGAATTTCCTACAAAATACAACCTACTTATTTCATTTTAACAATTTTGTAATATTATTTACTAATAATAAAAAAAAAAAACAAAAAATTACCCAATTCCGTCGAACAAAACTATTGGCACACTTAACCAGATTCTTCAAATTTTATTGATCTAGCCAGTTTTTTTTCTTAGAAAATCCTTTTATTTAACAGTTTTCGTTTCTAAAACTGTTAATGTCCATTTGTAACAAATTTTCACAATAATTATCAATTTTGCTGAAAATGGGTAACAAAAAAAGGAAACAACAGAATCTGAGCGTAAAATCATCCTTCACTTGCACAATCAAGAAAAATCATGTGCTGAGATTGGAGATATTATGGATAGGAGCCGTTTTACAATTCGGAGTATCGTGCAACGTTTTAATGGGAGCATCAACACTTGAAAGTGCTAAACATACAGGTCGTATACAGGCCATATAATCAAAATAGTCAAGTTATGTCCAAAAATATCTTCAGCACACATTAGAGAAGAGTTTGGGAAAGATGTTCACGCAGTAAAAGTCAGAAGAGTGCTTCAGAAGGCAAACTATAGTTGTCGTATTGCTAGACGTAAACCATTTATTTCATCTGTGAACCATAAGCAGCGTTTAGAATATACCAACGACTATTTATGTCATCCACATGATTTTTGGCACCAAGTGCTATTCTTTTAATATTTTTCGATCTGATGGCCGTCAAACGGTATGAAGAAAACGGAATGAAGAGCTTGAAATATCAAAATATTGCTGCAGCAGTAAAACATGGTGGTGGAGGGATAATCGTGTGGGATTGTATGTCCACTGCAGGGTGTTCATTGACGAAATAATGGAAAAAATTAAAATATGGATACACCTTTCTTTCACTTTTCAACATGACAATGACCAGAAACTTTCGGCCTTTACTATATGTATGTGGCTTTCAATCTCTATATCTCAACCCAATAGAGCATCTGTTTTTTAAGAGCTAGATAGGCGAGTGAAAAAGCGTGCTATAACAAAAAAGAACGTGTTGAAGCAGGCATTAGTTGAAAAATGGCAAAGTATTGAATCAGATATCACAAAGAAGTTGGTGGATTCATAAAACAAAAACCACTTGGAACTAAATATTAAATTTAGCAATATTGCTTCCTAAATCAAATGTTTTGTTAGCTTTTAATGAAGTGTGTCAATAATTTTATTCATTGAAATGAAGTATTTTTTATGTTGTTTTGTTATTAATAAGTAATGGTATTAAATTGTTAAAATGAATTTGGTTAAATTTTGTAGGAAATTCATCAATCTATCTAGAAGATATATTTTTTTATTAAAAATCTCTAAAAATCGACCTTAAAGTACAATGAGCATCCTGTGCCAATACTTAAGTTCGGCACTGTATATATGATGCAAAAAAACCTATTTCAAGTAACACAGCAGACGACATCGCTTAATCGAATTCGCTATTTATAAAGATCCGAAATAAATATACATTATTGTATGTACCAAGTTTATAGTAGAAACATTAGGAATTACTTATCCATTCCCGGATCTGGGAATCTCAGAGTTTTAAAATTCTTACTGATTTAAGGGAAATGCTGCAAAATATTTCATTAAGAACATTAAAACAGTTTTGTGTACCAAAATTAAAATTCTATTCGAAATTAATACATTTACCTAAAGTAGTTTAAATAGCGTTGAAATTAACTTTATCCATGCTAATAGTAGAAAATAAATATTATGGAAAATCCCAATAAATAATATGAAATTTCTTTCCTGTTCAAATAAAAATCATTGATTGCAAGTTATTTGGGCAAATTCGAATCAATTCTTTGTGCATTTATATGGGGGTCAAGTTAATTTAGTTCAACACATTTTCTGTACACTTGAAGAAGGAGGGGGTAAATGAATCCATAAAATTAAAGTGCGTTCATAGAATATAAACTTAATCTGAACGCACATTCATACATACCATTGTACGAGTGTGTGTGTATGTATAATGTTACCACTATATTTGTAAGTGTTGTTTTATTGTTTTTGTTGTTATTGTTGCTGCTATTGATATAATTGTTTGGTACATTGTTAAATACAAAATAAATAAATACAATTGAATGCTTCTCGGGTACACATGTATAAATTTATTTACAATACAAAACTATTCAAACAAACGTTGATACTTACATACAAAAATATACTTATTTAGAAAAAAAAAGTGTTCGAATATTTATATTTAGAGAATGTTATTGTTTTAATGTGATGATATAATAAAAATGTGTGTTGTTGTTGTTGTTTTTGCTGCTGCTGCTGTTGTACTCCACCAAACCACCCACTGACAGACAGGCACATCTAGAGCTAGAGTTCTCTTTTCATTAAGTTGGTAAGAGTGTGTGTATAATCAATTTTACACATACATAAGTGCACAAATAATACCCAGCGGGGAAAAAGATGCAGTAAAGAGGCCTTCCTAAAGGCCTTATTTTGCAGACAATTCTACAGGACATACTTAGGATGATGCTGAGTTTTTCATTTATTGTATTTTGTATTGAATCACAACGTTAATATACCGTAGTCTGATTATGTAACCTACCTTGGTATTCATCTATATCAGAGGTGCGCAAAAGTAAATTCTCTCACCAATACACATACTCTCACCAACACATTCAATTCTTTATTTTGTTCAGTGCACCTACAAACAAACAAATACAAAAACTGAGAAAATAGAATCCAACAGACTTCACATGAAACTAAAAGCCTCTAGCTTTCATTGGTTAAACAGTGATCAATCAAAATTAAGCCTTGAATATAAAGTCATCCTGTATAAGACCGTTTTAAAACCAACTTGGTGATATGGATTTCAATTATGGGGAATGGCTAGCAACACTAGTATTGATCTTATACAGAGGGCCCAATCTAAAATTCTTAGGACCATGACGGAAGAACCATGATATATAAGAAGTGAAAACATCCACAGGGACTTGGAAGTGCCAATGGTAAAGAAAGAGTATAAGAAAGTCCGTGAGAAATATATTGTAAAACTGCAAAACCATCCCGAAAACAAACCCGATCAAGGCTTCGTAAAGCAAATATACCACTCGCTAAGATGAGTGCCATTTATCCACGAAGGCTCTCTTGTAGGAGAGCAATTAATTTAAATTTTAGTTATAAGATTTAAATACTTATTGTAAGGCCTATAAAGGACAGATTCATATTAGAACAGCTTCTTGGAATGACTATCGGATCTTAAAGAATGTGTAAACCGGTCTTTTTGAAGGCCTACAAAGTGAAGCCCTAGCTAATTTTCCCGCTGGGTAGGTTTGTATTGGTAGTTAGTGTAACCAATTTGTAAGTGTTTGTTGTTATTGTTATTTTATATGTTTTTTGTTGTTTGGATTTTTCGTACGTAGTATGTATCTAAGCATACAACGACGATGTGTGCATCAAAACATAACAAACAAACAAATACACTGGCACAACAACAACAAATGCCGGCAAAACACTTGTGTAATTATTCCAACTGAATCTATTCCAATGAATACAACTGACTGACACGGTCACTGCTGCTCGCCTGCATCGTCGTCTACCACCACTGGATTTCCAACTGCAAAAACTGTGATGGGAATCTTTGCTGCTCATACAACCAAACAAAACTTTTGTAACTCATTGAGGGAGTTTCTCTGCAAAATTGAAGATGTTTTTGATGAAATCCAGAGAAATATAAATAATCAGAGAGTGAATTGGAGAGTTGAATGAATGGAGCCAGAGAAAAGAGATTTATAATAAGAAAAGAAAAAAATGGTAAACAAAGAATTTATATAATAATCTTCATTTTCATTCTTCTCGATATCGGAATTAATTATCTTTGTTACCTCACATCATCGTTTCTGCATGATTTTTTTTTTCAATTCATTTCATTATTTTTTGTGCTCTAGAACACTTGATAATTGAATTTTAAACTTTTTGTATTGTGTTGATTCCGTATTGCTTGGCGCCTTTGTATACATTTTTTTCACACGTTCAATACTTGTGATTATTTTAATAAAAAGTTTTGAAATATGATTTCATAATATTTTTGCTACAAAAACTTGTCAACCTTTTTTCAAATACTAATTTATTTGTTTTTGTTCTATTAAGTTTAAACTTAATAATACAATAAATACATTAATTAAAAACATTTGTTTTCCATTTGTTTTTTAACTAAACAAACAATAAAAATAATGTTATATTAGCAAAAAGGGTTTATTTATCGTTTATTTATCCTGCTGTAGAAGAGAACTTGTTTTGTAATTTGATGAGTAAACAGCATGCATGCAGTTTTCGTCTCTTTTTTTATATAACCCAGCAAATTTTTTTTCTAAAGTTTAGAATCTAAACATAAAGCAACTAATGTAAGTAAATTAAAAAACAAGTAAGAGAGCTATATTCGGCTGTACTTCACCATTATACTTTGAAATAAAATTTTAAAAACTATTTTTTTGTTTTCAAAATTTTGTTTTTAATTTTTTTTTACAAATTTTTTAATTTCTTTGTGATACAAAATTTATGACAAACAATTTTTTGGTGAAAAAAAAAAATCTGGTAAAAAAATATTTTTCACGATTTTGAAGCCTTATATACATCGTTGCAATGGACTTTGAAAAATCTATCATTAGATATCCATATAGTATATAATAATGACTTAGTAATCTGGATATTCTCGATTTTAAATAGCAACCGAGCCGGAAGAATTCCCGATATATTGATGTATGGATCTTGTATGTAAGTTATTTGGGGGTACGGAAAGTTAATTTCATCATACAGATGGACAGACGGACATGGCTATACCGACTTCGCTATCTATAACGATCCAGAATATATCGTTGCTTTAATATAGAAAGGCACTAACTCGTGTTTTTTTAAGTAGAGATTTTTTGTCTAAATATGATATGTGAGGGGATCATTAATCGAAATAAACGAATATCTGGGCTTACAAAAAAAAAACAGGAGTTAGGGCCTTTCGCAAATGAAAAATGTAGAAATTACAAACGGAATGACAAACTTACTTATAAAAAAGCGCCCAAAAGCACACAATGTACGCAAGTTTGTGCAAGAAGTTCGTGAGACTGGCTTGCTAGTGCACAAACACTCATGGTCACCGTCGTCGTATTGTGAGTGCCGGCGAGAATGTGGCTGCTGTAGTCGAAAGTGTGCAACAGCTGGAAACGCCATTCTCAGATTATGATAACCATAATCCGAGAACAACACAATATAATATAATACTTCATCATAGAAATGGTTACCACAAATATACACTTAACTAGAGGACCCGGCGAACTTCGCCTCGCCCCAATTTTAAGCCTTCAGACAAACTTTAGAGTAGAAAATACGAACAACTGACAAACATTTTTACAGAAATCGGCCCAGCCGTTCTCTTTTTATGAATTATTATCAATTTTTTACACCATTTATATATATATATAGATTACTACGATCATATATATGATTGCGACAATTATTTGAAAGGTAACTTAAACATATCATGGTTGCCGCAATCATATAAATAATTCAATAAAAATTTTAATGTTAAAAATCTTGTAGACATGTTGAAATAGTTATGGTAAACATATGGGCAATTCCATGTCATCGTACGCTTATAGAGTGGAATAGATTTTGCACAAATAAGAGTATCTGAAAAATATGTTGGTCTTTATGTTCCATTCAGAGGGTACTACATTTAAAAAAAAATAATAAGTCCATTCGGAACATTGTTGTCCAAAATATCGAGCCTAATAAGCGTATATCGTACGTGACATAAAACGGAAGTAATTTGGAGGTACATGTAGAAATATGCGATAATTTGCGAATCGTGAGAGGCGATATGCTTTCTTTTAATTTCTTACACTAAACCGAATATTTTTCGTTTACAATCCGTCATATTTAAATAACAATAATGTTTGGATGATTTTATAACAAATAAAATTTAATATCGTACGTGACATACCGTACGCGACAGATTTTTCTCTCATAGTAAAACAATATACATATATTCTGTAAGTATATGTATACAAAAACTAAAAAAATAATAGGTTTCAATTAACAATTTGATGATAGCAAAAAACAATCAGAAGCAAATTCATAGAGAATTATACATAGAGACGAGACACTCCGTATTGTCAAACAAAAAAACAACAAATTATATGTCTGGTACAACAACAAAATACATTGACTAACATGTCATTCTCGTGGAATTGCCCATATGTATATGTACAACTATATTTTCTCTGTGTGCAGAAACCGTCAGAATCGTGTTCCATAAATAATGGGAATATTTTAATAAAATACCAGAAATAAAAATATGTAAATTAAGTTTAGTTCAATTTATAAAAATTTTAAAAAGATACTTGTTCATTATTATCACTCATGATTACGGGTATACAAAATACTACATGACGGATGAAACCGAATCCTGACATTTTTTTAGAACTTTCGGGAAAACGATTTTTACGTTGCCTAATATTTGAGGTAAATTGTAAACCAATTCAAAACATCTTCTCTTTACATCATAGACATTTTTGGTGATTATCCATTATAAATAATCACACAAATTTCCAAAAAGTAAAATTATACAAAATATTTTGTTGGCAGATTTTAAATTCGTCTGGTTTTAAAAACTCGCAACTTTATTTTAAGTTTTAGGAGATTATTCAGATTTGTGTAATTCACCATTAAGAAAAATGACGCGAAAAATCGGAATGAACGAATAATTGCCAAAACGTGGAAAGTTATGTAGTTCTGTTGAAAACGGAAATTTAGAACACAGAATACGTCTTAAAGATTTAATCCAGTTCAAAAGCTCAATGAAAAATTATGTAAATTCAGAACAGTAAGTAATGTTTTATCAATTGAAATATTTCAACAACTTAATGCATTAAAATCGACTTGAAACGGCTAAAAATAACGGTAATTTGGAGTATTCCAGTAACGGTATTTAAGCAGTAAGGGTATTTTTGCTTATTTCACCAACGGTTAATACCAAGTAATGAGTTACTTCTTACACAATAGTATTTTAACCATGATATTAATACGGTAATATCATTGGGAGCGAGTACTCAAAACGATCTCTTATAAATAATTCATTACTTTAATATCACTAAAACTAGTTACAAGTAATGGCTTTTATAAGTACTTGATAGTAAGATCTCACAAAAGCCATTATCAGTAGAAACTGAGTGTGCTCTTGCAAGTGAATGAAGTTATATGACATATCATAAATCATTACCCAGCAGTTAAGCAAGTAGTCAATGTATCCCTTATATACAGTAATAGTCACAAATGTCTTATCACTTGACTGACTTCAATTTATATATTTCGGTCATTTGACACGTATGTGCTCTTTGTAGTGCAGAAAGAAGACCATTGGTTACTTTATACATCCCAGGTAATCCAGCATGAAGACAATTGTCACTTAAGTGTCTCTAAGTAATCTGGTGTGTAGTCACTTTAAACATTTTGTGAGTAATTCGTTCAAACTGCTTTTATACAAATTGTGTTGATATAATTCTCATAGAGTTAATTTTTATATTTGCTTAAGTATACTGATATCCCATGTAACATAGCGTGAAGTCAAAAGTCACTTAAGTGTCTCTAAGTAAACTATAGTGAAGTTACTTTGAACTGCACTTTAGAAAGTAGTTATTTTACCCACCAGAAGCAATCCATTGAAGAGTTGTCGAAGAAAGGTTGGTTTACAAGCTATCGTTTATTGGACTGCCTATGATATGTCTTTTTAGCTGACGATTTGAGGTCAATTAGCAACCGTACATGTTAAAATAACTAGTTATGTTGCTGATCAAGTTACCAGTTAGGTAGCTAGTAAGGTAACTGATGTTATTTAACCAGTATGTGAATCCAATGCGTTGACTACTTTGGACCAGCTATTAGACAGTCTCATTGTAGTCAAATAACTAGTCATGTAGCTATTGAAGAAACTAGTTTTCAGCCTAAATTATGGGTAAAATCACTAGTTTAGTGTCTCCTAGAACTGCTGGGTATACATTAAACGGCTACTTCCAAGTAATGTAGGCGGTATGTAGTATGTTTTGAAAAGTATTTTATTCAGTAATTGCAAGTTATCTAAGTTATTGCTGTTTAGGTGGTAGTATATTACATATTAAATTATGTAGATATCAATAAACTCAATGAGTGAAATAAAAAAAATGTATTTACTATAATATCGGTATAGGTAGTCTAGCTTAAAGGGTATTTTATGGGTAAAGGTAGCCAACCTTGATCCAAATTCTTAAATTTATATTTTTCTTGTAGCGAGACAATTCAATTTTCCATGTCTGATTTAAAGTGAACTTGTAAGAGTTCTATATTCGGTTGTGCCGAGCCTTCAAAGCATATTTTTAGATAAATATTGAAAACAATTGAAAAGTAGTTTTTATGTTTTGAATATTGTTACACGTTATTCACATCTAAAGATGTCATCAAAACACATAGACATAAAACATGGTTACAGCAACTATAATGTTCTTTGTAACTACTTTCTATGCTATGTTTATTGTGTTATCGTAAGGAACCAGCAGAGAACAACGCCGAATGCCTAAGAGTCGGTTAAGCCGAGCCGCCGAGTCGTGATATATTAGGACATTATGACAATATGACTAATAAGAAACCTTGTGAATTGACCAAATATATTGTTGTCGTAGACTTGTAATTGTTAATTAAACAGCTTACCTAAAGCGAATATTTTAATTGGGAATTTAGTACGTTAAAACTAAAAATTATTAAAATAAAATTTTGTATTCCCAAAACTAAATTTTAATAATAATATGATCATGATTTCATTAGGTCATAATTATAGGTGATATTATGATCATGTATGATAATGATATTACGACTATATTTATATTTTATGATACTAATAATGATCATATTATGTATGAACTACAATCATAAATCTTATCATAATATGTTAGATTATGTTTACCACAACCATGCTTTAAATAAATTACATATTTGAATAAAATTTAAAACTATTTTTTGATGAACAATAGGTCAATAAATCAAAGTAGTCCTCATTTGCTTATATCTCAGCCATTTGTGGCACAATTTTCTTGATTTTAAATAGCAACCGAATCAGGACTAGATATATTGATGTAGCAATCATAGTTGTTGGGGGTAGGGGGCTTCGTAAAGTTGATTTCAATAGACTGACAGACATGGATGTATATCAACTCCACTATATACACTTTATGGGGTTCTCAATTGAAACATGTGGAAATTACAAACGGAATGACAAGGGTATAAAAAGAACGTTTGTTTCTTAATAGACAATTATTAATAATGTTTGTATTTTTATACCCTTCACCTTCGTGAGAAGGGTATATATAAGTTTGTCATTCTGTTTGTAATTTCCACAATATAATTTTCCTACCCTATAAAGTATATATATTCTGGATCCTTATTGATAGAGTCGATTTTTTCATGTCCGTCTGTCTGTCTGTTGAAATCAATTTTCTGAAGACCCCAGATATCTTCGGGATCCAAATCTTCAATAATTCTGTCAGACATGCTTTCGAGAAGTTTCCTATTTAAAATCAGCAAAATCCTTAAATAACGGAGATATGAGCAAAAATCCGAGACAACCTCTATTTTTGGCCTATTTTGTATCTATATCTCGATTACTAAGTCATAAATATAGACAATATGGATATCTAATGATAGATATTTCAAAGTCCATTGCAACGCTGTATATAAGGCTATTATAGTAAGTTGGACCTACAATAGGTCAAAATCGGGACAAATATTTTTTAACCCGAATTTTTTTCACAAAAAACATTTTTTTGTCCTAAATTTTTTTCACTAATAAATTAAAAAAAATAAATTCTTAAATAAAAAAAAAAATTTAAATTGGAAAAAATTTTTGAAAAAAAAAAATTTAAATTTTATTTCAAAGTATAATTTGGTGAAGGGTATATAAGATTCGGCACAGCCGAATATAGCTCTCTTACTTGTTAAATATAAAATTGCGGTTTACTTGAGTCATTTCTGTGCAGTTATATTACTAATTATCAACAGTAATCAACCTATTTATTGAATATTTAAAAAATATATGTATTTCAGTAAAATTTCCTACCACACAGCAACAAGATATATTTATTAGATTTAATACTAAATGTAAAATAGAAGTTGTAATGTTCGCTGGTATATTTATGTGCGAGTTTCAAGTTGTTCAACAAACAAAGTGTTGTAGTAGCAGCAAACAGCAACAACAACATTAGCGGCAGCAGCAGCAGCAAGTATTTGTATCATGCATTGTGCACTCCAACTGGAATTGTTTTTATTTGCCAGTGGTAGCAACGATTCAGTTGGTTTTGGGCTTTTGTCTGTTTCGGTCATGTTTACGAAAGTGAAGCGACATTATTTGTTGTAATTTTATTTTTGTTAATTTCTTTTTGTTGTTTTGTCATCTGTTATTTATAATGGACAGACGGCGTGTCAAAGTAAACAATAAATAACGCGTTATTTTTTATTTTGTTCAAATGTCAGACAAATGTGCGTGAGATACTTTTTAATGAGAATTGTTCTTCTTGTTCTGTGGCGGAAAGAAAATCTAAAATAAATCAAAGTTCTGGTTAAAGTAATTTGTGCAATGAAATTTTTAATTAATTAAATTCTTTGTTTATGGTGTTATTTATGAAAAGATTATACAAATTGTTTGAATTTTGTTTAAATAGTTTTGTTTTTGATAGTTTTATGAATTTCCCAGATACATACTACCTACAACATACACACCGTACGTAAATACGTATTCGTATGTTTGCACTTTAGTTAAAGAGGGAACACAGTGAATCAATATATTTTGTACTAAACATAAATACACACAAACATCTATATCCAAGTAACTACACATGTATGTATGTACTTCATACATAAATTTTGTACTACCAAGTGTAAGTACGTTACAACAATACTACAAGTATAAATGCGACTGAGTTTGAGTCTGCATGAATATCTATCTGTGCAGACGTAGTAAAGTACAAACTCCAAGTACTATACGAGTACTACACGGTGGATGAATAGAGCTACATATATGGACGGATGGATGGATGGATGCATCATAATTCCAGTTTTAGTGTGTGTGTGTGTGTGTGTCTGTATCATTTCGTCTTCTAGTCTTCAGTCATCAGTTGAAAGAGAAGTTGCTAAACAGAGACTAGACAGGATAAGAGGAGGTGGTAGATGAGGAACAGCAAGAAAAAACATATACTATACATACAAGAAAGAGCCACTGCAGAAGATTATAATTCATTCACACAAACACTACATTACTACATAATTAAGTACATAAATATAAATAAATATGTGCATTTAATGCACTAAAAATAACTAAAATAAAAACAAAATTCCACATACATACATACTTACAAACATACATATTTATGCTTAATATAAATACAATACTTTTAATACATATTTTATGCATAAGTTTAATGAAATTGTATCTTTGAACGTCATTTGAGATTTGTGGTTTAAAAGGAAAAAAAATTAAAATACGGTTTATAGCGAATGTGTTAAAATACTCGTACTTACTGCAATTAAATATCAAATTGAATTTCATACATACACATACACATATGTATGCATCTACATAAATACATACAATTCATATGTTTACTGATACAACAACAACAACAATATCTATATACAGATATGTACATTTATTTTGGAAAATATTAACAACAACATTATCAACTGCGACACTAAGAAAAAAAAAACAACATAAGAAAAAAAGTGTACAACATTTACGAGTAGAAAAACTTAACAAAAAAAAAAAAAAACAATTTTAAATAAACAACAACCAAAAACAATTACAAGGTGATGGGATTTAAAAACAACAAAAACATATTTTTAATTTGCTGACAATGCTGCAGCAAAAACAGCAACAACATCTACATCAACAAACAAAAACAGAGGTGAGTTTTTAACCAACCAGTTAGTTAACTGACGTAATTTGCACATCGTATCTGTCAAAATGCAACAACATTTTAACCCATATTCTGCTTATGTATTAATTTTTGTTGTAGAATTTGTTTTTTTTTTTTAATAATTTTGTTATAAAAGCAATTATTTGTTGGGCTTAATTTAAATAAGAATTGAGCCACAGAAAACTTAATTAATTCACACCAGTGCACAGTGTGGTAGATGGCAAATCTAACTGGACAAAATTAATAAATCGCGTTAGGTTCACTTCTCATTTATGAATTAAATAAAAAACGAGTTCAAATATATTTTGCGATGTATTTTGGGAGTTTCTACCCATTCTTCAAAAATTTTCTTTCGGTAAAGAGTGGAGGTCATAATGAAAAAGTTAAACAAAATTTATGGCGGTCGTAATAATTCGGAAGATGTTAACACTTAAAAGATTCACCCAAATATGGTTTTACACCAGATAAATAGCTTCAACTGCACTTGAAAATAGGAAATATTTCAATTTTAGCACTTTCTTTCTTTTTGGAGGTCATACTGGAAAAGTAAAAAAATGTATGGCGGTCGCAAAAATGTGCAAAATGTTTTTGATTTACCTTAAAGTGAAGACTTGAAAGATTAACCCGAATATAGTTTTACAGCGGAACTATTCGGAACTCTACTTGAAAAAAGGAAATATTTTATTTTTTTCACTTGCTGAACTTCTCACAAAAAACTTATTTTTTTAATACTTACAATGGAAATAATTAAATGAAAATTGTAATATATTTCCTTGAGATAAAGCTTAATAACAATAAAATAACAGTAAAATCACCATAGCCTTTATAATCATATATTAAAGTCACACAAAAAATACACTCCTCTTTGAAATCTAAATATACTTGTTGACAACAACTGACATCAAAGCTTACTTTTTCCTAATCAGAGCTAAAAACAAAATATGAATTACAGTTACCTAATATATTGAGAAGTTCATTAAACGATCAGAAGGAATCTTGCCCGACATATTTTTTTTAATTTTGTCCAGCTAGATTTGTGATTTACCACAGTGTGCAGTGCACAATATATTTAAATTTTGAAATATACTGGCCTGTCACACATTCCGTTTGCAATGGTTTTAATTCCGTAGTTATTAGGGTATTCAATTAAACGGGTTTCTGGTATAAATTATTCGATTAACCGAATAATTTATATTTAAATTTTTTAAAGAAAACCACGAATTTTGTGTACTTATTTAAGTATGTTTTAATAAAAAGAACAAAAACATAAAAACCAAACAAATCATAATAATACAACCAAAAAATAAATAATAGCAGAAAAATTAAATTATTCGAACAGTAAACCGAAAAACCGTTAAGTGATTAACGGTTAATCGACCCTAGTAGTTACTATTCCGATGTATTTATTTTAGCTTCTAGATTACGTTCAATTTTGTAAATTAACAATACATTTAATCATTATGTTTTTCCACTTTTAATTTGGCAACATTACGCTTATCGAAACCAAAACTGTATTTTCAGTAAATAATTTGATAAAAAGAAAATCGAGAAAAACCCCAAAAATGTAAACGAACATCAATTCCACTTAGAAAACTAAAAGTGATGTCATTCCAAAAATATCATGTGAAAATATGATATAAATGGTTGTCACAAACATATACTTGTTTACTGTAACCATATATATGGTTGATACAATCATGTGAATCGTAAATTAACCATATTATTGTTACCACAATCATATAAATAGTAACTGTGACTATAATATTGTTAAAAAACTTATAAAAATGTTGAAATGGTTACAGTAAACATATTTTTTTCTGCGTGTGCTTTCCTTCTCTTGCAATGAAATTATTGTTTCAATTCTAAACATGTGTACACTTTAAATTGTTGCAATTTTTTTTTTTTTTTGTTGGGTTTCCAAAAAGTAGACGAATCTTATCATAATATGTTGCTCTTAGATTATGTTTAGCACAACCATGTTTTTTCTCTGCGTGTAATCAAAATGTTAACTCAGAAGAAAGTAATGTTAAAGGTCATGGTGAATGTGATATTGGAAAAGTTTACGACAGTGACATAATGAAATAGACGAAGAACTTACATTTATCTAGCACTTTTTCTGAGACACGTTGCAATTTGACCCATTTTTTACTTTGTTGCTACTTTTTACGCCTCTTTTATATTGTAAAATGAACTAAACTTGCAACCAAACATTTGAAATTATCTATGTATGAAAGGTTCTAGTACTAGGTATACATATATGGTTTTTTTTATTTAAGTTCAATATTAACTTGAGATTGGTTCATTTATAGAATAAACGCATAGAACGGAAGGAGAGAGTAATATAATTGGAAAAATTACTCTATTTTATAACAAAATACATACATTCTCATGAATTAAGTTTAGACTTAGGTTTTTAGCTCTCAGTTATCTAGTTGTCGTCTATGATTATAGCCTTCACCTTCATGAGTGGTAAGGGTATATATAAATTTGTCATTCAGTTTGTAATTTCTACATTTTTCATTTGCAGCCCTATAAAGCATATATGCATATATTCTGGATAGTTATAGATAGCGGAGTCGAAATAGCAATGCCCGTCTGTCTGTTGAAATAAATTTTCTGAAGCCCCCAAATAACTTTCATACATGGCTGATACTTCAGTATATCAGCTATAGTCCAACTTAGATGGCTATTTAAAATTGAGAATATCGGCCCACAAATGGCTGAGATATATGAGAAAACCGCGACTACCTTGAATTTTTCACTATTTTTTTTTTTTGGTTCTAAACTGTATTGTCATTTGATTATGATGAATTACTAAACATTGAAGATTCTAAAAATAATAATTTAGAGGATAAATTAAATAAAATAATAATTACAATATCCTAAAACTAGTTTTATAATAAAACTAGATCTAATTTTTATTCTATAAGAAATATTTAGGAAATTAAATGTACTTTTGTTTATTTTTTTTACAAATGCATATGTCGTTATCGTAATGAGCAAACGTGCATAGTCCACTTTTTATGAAAATTTTAATACAAAACGTCAGATTAAAAAAGTACTCTGCTGTTTACAATTATTTCGTTTTTTCTGCTTGTTATACTATGGTGCGCAAAAGAGCTAACTCCTTTATTTTTTAAAATTTCAAAATTATTTTCTCAGTTATGAAATATATAATAGCGTTAAACTTATCTTAATTACTAGTTTATTCACTTATTTCTTTTTGAAATTTGTAAGCAATTAAATCAAATCAAATAACACAGTTAAATCGATATAAATAAAAAAAAATTATTATGAAAAAATGGGTCAAGTTAACAATGCACTTCTTCTGATCAATCTTTATAAATCAAGCTAAATAAGTAATAAAACTGTAAACATTTAAAAGGATTTTGGAACGTTTTTTATGTCTCCTGTAAAATTTGTGAAAAGGGACTGATCACGTTTGCACACTAAGCTAAAGATGACATTCACTGAAAACTTAGTCGATTTATACAACTGGTATTGGTTCTATGCACCCATTTGAATTGGAACCTTGTATTTAAACCACATGATATTCAATGACATTCCAGTAGTTCTAGGGGACTGTCCCGTACTATTGATTTTACCCAAGTGTTAAATAACTAGTTACGTATCGGTTACTTAGAGACACTAAAGCGACAATTGACTTTACGCTAGGTTGCATGGGATGTAAAAAGAAAATAAAATGTATGAGAATTATATCAACACAATTTGTATAAAACCAGTTTGTACGAATTACTCACAAAAAAATGCATAACAAAATAAAAGTTTAAAGTGACTGCACTCTAGATTACTTGGAGATTCTTATGTGACAATTGTCTTCTTGCTAGATTACATGGGATATATAAAGTAACCATTTGACTTCACTCTGCAGTACAAAGAGCATATAAGTGCGTGTCAAATGACACAAAATATATAAATTGGAGTCAGTAAAGTGACAATTATTGTCTATAAGGGATACATTGAATACTTGCATAACTGCTGGGATGCTAATGCTGGGATAATGAGATGGTTCATGCATGATTTACATACATTGAACCATCTCATTATCTGTTCTAACACTGCCCAGCAGTTAGCAAGTAGTTAATGTATCCCTTATAGACAGTAATCGTCACAAATGTCTTATCACTTGGCTGACTCCAATTTATATATTTTGGTCATTTGACACGTATGTGCTCCTTGTAGTGCAGATATAAGACAATTGGTTACTTTATACATCCCAGGTAATCTAGAGTGAAGATAATTGTCACGTAAGTGTCTCTAAGTAATTTGGAGTGAAATCACTTCAAACGTTTTGTGAGTAATTCGTTCAAACTGGTTTTGTACAAATTGTATTGATATAATTCTCATACAGTTCATTTCTATTTTTGCGAAAGTATACTGATATCCCAAGTAACATAGCATGAAGTCAATGGTCACTTAAGTGTCTCTTAGTAACCTATAGTTATTTTACCCACCAGAAGCAATCCATTGGGGATTTGTCGAAGAATGGTTTGTGTACAAGCAATCGTTTATTGGACTGCCTATGAAATGTCAATTTAGCTGACATGTTAAAATAACTAGTTATGTTGCTAATCAAGTTACCAGTTAGGTAGCTAGTAAGGTAACTGACGCTATTTAACCAGTATGTGAATCCAATGCGTTGACTACCTTGGACCACCTATTAGACAGCCTCATTGTAGTGCACGTGTTAAAATAACTAGTCACGTAGCTATTAAAGTAACTAGTTCCCACCCTAAATGATGGGTAAAATCACTAGTTCGGGACTGTCTCCTAGAATTGCTGGGTGTTTGAAAAACTTCTTCCTGAATAATTGAATAGTCTCAATTTTTTAATGAATTTTTCTTGCATTTAAGTTCGTAATAGTAAAAGGTAACTTTAAGTAATGGAAAAAGGTAGCTTTAAAGTCAACTTTTACTATTTCGAACATAAATGCAAGTTGTTATAATGGCCCTAAGTCTTATGTTATATGAGTTTTTTTTTTTTCAATTAGATAACATTTTTTAAAGACATTTTTTTTAAGTGGAATTTTCAGAACGAATTAAGCCAATTTCGAATACTCTGGTCTGAAAGCGATCTGTATCGATCGAGACGGCCTGGACTGTAAAGAGGGTGAGGCAAAACATTCCAACTACTTCATTCTACATACTTTATAACAGGTATTGCAACATGTGGCCAAAGGTTGTCATGATGGAATATTACGGATTCATGTCTGGCTACATATTCTGGGCCAATGCTTGCTTCAACCTAATCACTTGCGTTAGGTAGAGGTTTCCTGTGATGGTCTGGTCAGATTTCAGCAGCTCATAATATCTTGGACCCTTTTGCTCCCACCAAATACATAGAATTACCTTAGCGTCATGGATATTTGGATTTGGTGTCGATTCGACTGGTTGGGCGGGCTTCACATACGATCTCTAACGCATCGGGTTACCGTAATGGATCCATTTTTCATCGTAATTGTGTTCAAGAGATACATCATCTATTGTAAATCCCGCAATATAATCATTCATTCTAGTAATTACCAAGTCCGTTTTATATTTTAAACTTTTCAAGTCCATTATGAAATTCGAAAACTGGTTTCTGGACAAGTTAGGTTTGCTAAAATTATGCCTAACAAAAATATTTAGAGTCCATTATTCGAAACAAGTTGACATTTTTCAAAAGTACTATTAATTTCCGAAAAAAGAAAACTATTTGAATTTTAGAGCACATTTCATAGCCCATTTCTAGGTGCAATGCAGCACGCACTATACATTGTGGACTCCATAATTCTTGTTCTTTCACCTTCAACTGAAAATTTTTTTTGAGCCAACAGGATGCATAGAGAAACAACAAGAGCGAAAACTAGAAAAAAAAACTCAAAAAAAAATGTTACTCAAAATAATCACACATAAGAGTGTTGTTTTTGTTTTCACATAGTTTTTTTACTAATACATTTTCAGCACTTAGGTTTTTGACAACTGAGTTAGGTCTTTGACAGGAGAGTTTCCGCTCTATGTATATTTCTCCATGACAGGATGGTTTGACATTTTACAATATTTATTTATGTATATTTTAAACTAGTTTCTCCTTTAAACTTTCATAATCTATGTTTTTTTTATAAAAGTTTCGGTATTTGGCCTAACGTTCAAAATGTTTACAGTAGTCTGTTCTGTAAACTCTACCATTGATGGCCTTGAATAAAATTCTATCATAGAATAATAACTAGATATTAAATTCAATTACCAAAAACATCTAAACCAGTTGTCAAACAAAAAAAGCTAAGTCTATAAATGCATTATTAATGAAATATGTAGCTTAAAACCAAAATAACACACTTAATTTTGTTTGTTAAATTTTTCTTTTTATGTCTACTTACTTTATTACTCCACTGACTTTATATAGAGTTTGTGCTATTGAGAAATTTCTTTATATTTTAGGAAACACAAACATACATATGTATGTAAATGTAGAAAATCCATAAAACGATTTCTATTTACATTATTTTATTATGAAAGAAAAATATGTTTGTTTTTTTTATTAAGGAAATTGCATTAAAAAATGCATTTTTATAACAGTGACACGAGCTATAAAGGGTTAAATGACAATTTCAATGAATTCATTTTCAGCTGTTGAACATTGAAAATCTCAACGAGAAATCTGTATCTGAATGCCGTGCATTCGAACATTATCATATTGTGAAGATCGTCATGCGAATTTTTAAATTTAAAAAAAAAAAAAAAAAAAAAAAAACATCAAAAACGTAAAACAACAACTTTTTATGTTAGACTTGCTGACTTTAGCTGGAGTTTTTACACTAATACCATTTATGGCCGGCCGGTAAGTTGGTTGGTTGTCTATAGGTTGTGTGATTTAATTGCAGTGTAGTGGCAGAGTGTTTTTGCAGCTAAAGTTGGTGGTGGTGCTGTGCTGGTGGTGTTGATGTTGGTGGATGGTTAGTTTGCAGTACAAAACAACTCTCAGCTTTTAGTTTTTTATTATATTTTCGCATCATCACCATTTCTATACAATTGACAATTGCTTCTCTGGGGACAACACAGTGACAATATTGAGACAAACATTTATCAATTTTCTTTAGTTGTTTTCATTTGTTTTTGTCCAAAACAAGCTGCCTGCCATTGAACATTCAAAAAAGATATATAAAACATAATTGAAATGACTGACTTCTACGGTTTTCGGCTTTCTTTATAAACAACATACAAACATAATTAAATATAGACAGACAGAGTGTACATACATTCATACATCCATCCATCCATTCATACTTACAAAATACGCACAACTTTCTTTCTTTCTTTCACATACATTGTAGATACGTAGATACGTATGTAGATACGAGTACATTTGTTCATACATTTGTAATGTAACTGGCTCTGTTGTAATGTTGTGGCAGACTGCTGCTGCTCAAATTAAACTTTCTGGCTTTTAGACGCAGTTAGTTTACAAGTCTTTAGCAAGATGATTATTATCATTGCAAAACAAGCATATAAATAAATATAGAAATATCTTTATACTTACATATGTATGTATCTAATTGTGAATGTGTGTGTGTGAGGTTGTCATACATACTTGTTGTACTGGTAGTAGTAGATATTTATGTGCATCCATGGTGTTTGTACATCAAACAATATTTGACGTCGTCAAAATGACAATTTAATGCGCGATGAAAGTCTGATGTTTGAAATGAAAAGTGCGTAAAAGTCGTCATCGTCTTACTCGCCTTTATCGCCATCGCCTTTGCCGTTTAGTTGATATGACTTGACTTGGGTTGAGTTGAGTTGAGTTTTGTCGTCAATATCAGTTATTATTACCCACAAATCTACTGTCAACTAAAAACGTAAAAACCAAAACAAAATCATAAAACTTTTAAGCGAATTTAAGAGGCAAGAAGCGCAAACAAGTGGTATGACCAGCTACACTTTTTATGGCCTAAAGCAGCCAACAGCAGCAGCATGGCAAGGCAACCAGCTTATTGCTTATTTTTACATACAGATATACATTAGGGTGGGCCCGTTTGTGTGTAAGCAAAATAAGGTGTCGATGTTTAGTTTGTTTGAAGAGACCATTTATAAACAAATGTTTGGTAAGCTGAGTTAAAAATATCCTTTTAAAGGTTTTTATTATTTTTTCATATCAGATCGGGAAGAAAATAGATTTTAAAAAATTCAATTAAATTTCGAACTAGATTGAATTTGAAAAACGAAAAAAAAACCGTTTCCATGAAATTGTATGAGGTTTATAATTTACTAGTTTAAACTAATTATTTAATATAACTATGGTCCCGAACGCGACATTCGTACGTTTTAAGTGATACAAAATAAAGAAATCTGAAGAATTGTTTTTCTTATTTGTATTTATCGATAGCATATAGGAAACACTATGTTTAGTGCATAGAAATAAATATAGTATCCCGAACGTGACAAAAAAATAGTTTTTGACTGCCTCTAGAAAAATGTAAAAGTCTGCGAATTGGGACATAATTTATGAAAAAAAAGTATTTTCAATTGGTTAGCGATATATAACAACCGTGAGAATAACTGCAAATCAAGTGTTAGTCAAAATATACATGAGGCCATAAAATCCGAACAGCAGTTTTGATGAGTACTTCGAGAAATTCCATACCAGAAAGAGTTTGCACTCGATGACTTCAAAAATGTTACTCTGAGTTATTAAAATACAAGCTGTGGTCATGATATTGATTTATGCCAGAAATACAAGGTGGCGCAAAAGTAATCCTCCTATCCGAAAATGCTATAAATTTTGCGATTGGCCCCTAATGTCAGTTCTGTTTTGACATTTGTGTAGTAAACACATGCGAAATACAAACGCTACACTGCTCCAGAACGCGGAATATTGCTGACTATTTATTTGACCAATAATCGGCAAAATTTATAGCATTTTCTGATAGGAGGATTACTTTTGCGCCACCTGTTACTTACGATCGCCAACGAGACACACTTTGAATATCAAATTTATTTTTTTTTTAGAAAAAACTCTAAATTTTGATTTGAATTAAAATTTCCAGTCACTTTATTAGAACGATCGCGGAGTAATGAATAAAGAAATAAATTAAACTTTTATTTTAGTTTGAAACATTTATAACTGTTTTTTGGGAAACCACCCTAATATACATAAATATTTACGAATTTTGTTGTTTTTCTTTTGATTATAATTATTTTGTTTTTTTGCCATATTGAGAAGAAACTATTACTCGATCATACTTGTACATAATTACGATCATGTACATACATACATACATATATAAAAACACAACAAATAATAAACTCTAAACAACCTTCAATTCATTTTAACTATTAAATGTTTATTGGGTGGGTTTTTTTCACTTCATCATCTATCAAATCCAATCAGCTAAAATGGTGAAACTTTTAATTTTTTTTTTTTTGGGATTAAAATACAGTGAAATTTTTTAAATCGTTTTGGCTTTTCAGAACCATAATGTTGTGCAAATATATAAAACAATTGATTAATTATTTCATATTGTTTAAGTTTGTTATAAATACATAAATGTCATTGTCGGAGAGGTCAATTTCGAAAGTATTTTCAATATACTTGTGAAACACACAGACATATTTTTTAATTTTATTAATAGCAATTAAAAATGAATCTGTCATTTTCAATGGAACATTAATAAATTGTATGTATATTCGATCGTGATTTTTTTAACAAAAAAAAAAACTTCGCATTTGAAGTTTGTGAGAAACAAGGTTACATTTTTAATACAGTTGCAAATTTATTAGTAGTAAATTTTTTTAAAACTTTATGAGCTCATCAGAGATTGTATTATTCTGACTTTGACTTGATAACTTCCTGGTAACTATCTTCCCCTAAAAATGCAAAATAACGTAACTTCATTTAAAATAGAATTTCCAAAAAACCGATCGGTTTCGGTTATTATTAATATAAAAATATAAAATAATATAAAAAATGCAAAAAAAAGAGAAGTTGCTCATATGTTGAAAACTATGTGATGACCATTTAATTACATTTAATGAAAATTATTTGACAAATGATATTAGTTTGATATTTTCAGGCAATTATAACTCAATCTGAAGTTTACTAGTCGGATATACAAAAAATTCTTTAAATTCTATACTGCTTACATTAATTATTGGAAAGTTTCCAAATATGGATTAGAATATTCATTGCTCGTATATAAAACGCTATACTACTTTACCAAAAGCTATTATTGGAAAACCAATACATATTTAGTGGATTCACAAGGTATCCTATCATGTCATATTGTCATAATGCCCTAATATTTCATAATGGTTTAACAATGTTGTTATTGCCTTTCAAGCAAACAATTTCCTAAAATAATACTACCTGTATGTTATGTTTATTATGCTATCGTAACCAATCAGTAGAGACCTGCGCCGATCTCAGTTTCTATTAAGTACTTGTTTCAAAACATGAAAATAAGTATGTTTTCAGAAAATTGTATTTGCACAGTTAATTAAATTAAATCGCGTTTAATAGTAATACCGCGTTTTGTAGTAATACCATTTTTTTTAAATAACTTTCAATGGTCCATTTTGACATTTGCAAAATGTAGCCCTATTGTACCTCAGTAAAAAATTAGTGTTTATTTTAAATAACTTCTTAAGAATACTATTGCAACTATGGTCATTCTGAAACGAATTTTGTTTCCGACATATGCTGCTGACGAAAAACATCTTTCACATTCCATCTTTGACATTGGCAAACCCGTTTCCATATACTTGTAACAAAATTGCAAATAATTTCCTCTTGTTCCTTCAGAAATAAAATAGTATATTTCTCTAGCAAGGTGCAAATCAACATTATAATTTGGTTTCGGTTATTGTTTTTTGGGGGCTTTTAAATTTATCAATAATATCTTTTAGCCTTTGAGCAATCGAAATATTTTAATTATGTTCGAGCTCCTGATCTGAGATAAAATCAATTTCTTTTGAAGAGGATTTTAATTAAGGTCTGTTAGATAACTTATGAAAATAAAATATAAAAAATTGATTTTCCAAAATTACCGCATTCTTTATTAACTATGTTGTAGCAGGCGTTGAGATTAACAACTTTGCTTAACATCACTTTGCGATATTCGGGCATGTAGAATGTCTTATTTATGGAAAACGGGATTTATAAAATCCCGGGATTTAAAATTAAAACATCCAGGGCTGCGGGATTTAGGAAATCCCGGGATTTTCGTTTGGCATCTCTAGCTAGAGTACAATCAGAAGAATATTGTAAATATATTTCCGTTTCTATTCAGTGTTAAGTCTGCATTTTCTATCCCCAATAGATGGACATGAACTTATAATATAACTAGTTTGTTTTCCACTTCAAAATTTTTCTGCTAAAAAAGTTTTAAAAGAAAACAAGTAAGAGATCTATATTTAAAACCGAGAAAATCTGACCATAAATGGCTGAGATATAAAGAGAAAACCGGAAAAACCTCAATTTTTGGCCTATTTTTGATCTATATCTGGATTACTATGGCCCATAATCATAGTCAAAAATAAAGTATATTTTAAGATATGCTTAAGAGTGGACTTTAGGTCTACCATAGACAAGTTAAAGTATTCTTCTGACGTTAAAGTCGACTGTAAATATAAAACTAGCTGAAGTTGTTGTTAACTCATTTAACAACAGCATTAGCTGTTCTTCGCCATGTAAAAAAGTTCGACAAAAAATCAAAATTGTTTAAGTTGCAAGATATTGGCAGAGATTTTGCAATTATTGAATATGGAATCAATAAAATTAGTACCAAAATAGAATACATTTGATATTAATCTTTCCTTTTCTATTTTTCCACCACAAACTGTTTTTTTCCTTTAGCTTCCGGTTACATTTATTGTCACTTTTTGTTTTTTTTTTAATTTTCTAAGTCAGCTGTTCAGCGATGCCACTTGTCTATATTTTGTTGTATATTGTATGAAAACATTTTCTACATTAGAGGTGACACCCAGTTAAAGTCGGTTCAATTTAAAACATACTTTAATTTTGACTATAGTTAGAAAATAATAAAAAGCGGGTTTTTATTTTAAAGTAGTTTTTAAAAAGAACCGACTTGATTATGGGCCTATGTCATTAATATAGACAATATATAAGGCTTTAATTTTGTAATTTGGACCTACAATGGGTCAAAATCATGAAAAATATTTTTTTACACGAATTTTTTTTTTACCAAAAAAATTTTTTGTCATCAATTTTTTTTTACCAATTAATAATTAAATTTTTTTTTTTCTAAATTAAAAAATTGAAAAAACATATTTTTTTTTTTTAAATATTTAAAAAACAATTTTGGAATAAAAAAATTTAAAATTTTGTTTACCTAAAAATATTTTAAAGTTGTATTTCAAAGTATAATTGAAAGTACAATTTTTTTTGTTTTTTTTTTTCCAAATTTTTTTATAATTTTTGAAAAAAAAAAAAATGTATAATTTATTAGTGAAAAAAAAAATTACGACAAAAAATGTTTTGGTAAAAAATTAGGGTTAAAAAATATTTTTCATAATTTTGACCCATTGTATGTCCAATTTATTATAGCTTTATATACGTTGCAATAGACTTTGAAATATATATCATTAGATATCCATATTGTCTATATTAATGACATAGGAATTTATATATAGATCAAAAATAGGTCAAAAAATCGAGGTTGTCAGGTTTTTTCCTTATATTTCAGGCCGACTTTCTCGAGTTTAAATAGTAACCGAGCCGGAAGAATTTCCGATATATTGATGTATCAATCATGTTTGTAAGTTATTTGTGAGCTACGGAAAGTTGATTTCAGCATACAGAAGGACAGACGGACATGGCTATATCGACTTCGCTATCTATTACGATCCAGAATATATATATACTTTGGGGGTCGCAAATGAAAATGTAGCCCATTTTGGAAAAAAAGTCAAAAAATTTTATATCTTGAGTTACAAAACATTTATTTTGATAGATATCCAAGTCGCACCACACTCTTCAATTAAAAGACCTAAACTTTCTTTTGAGAAAAAAGGGCCCATTTTGAAAAAAATTTTAAAATTTGAAAAAAAAATTGTAATTTATTTTTTTTTTTTTCGAAATATTGAAGAAATGGCTATCTATACTGTTTGGAACACATTTTGGTAAGAACAGTAGGTAATAAGTTACATGAATGAGAAAAAAAAATCCTGTTTCGCCAAAATGTAAAATTTTGACCCCTTCC
The DNA here is from genome assembly GCA_942486065.2 of Calliphora vomitoria. Taxonomy (NCBI): domain Eukaryota; kingdom Metazoa; phylum Arthropoda; class Insecta; order Diptera; family Calliphoridae; genus Calliphora; species Calliphora vomitoria. The sequence goes on along the minus strand of OW818031.2, from coordinate 10,877,214 downwards.
AATTCATAGAGTTCTTGACAGATCTAGTTGTAAAAATTGTGTCTGAATTACAATAGAACTAACCTTGGCGCAAATTTCATCCCGATCGGAAGACATCGATTTTACAAGTTGTTTCACTTGACATGAAATCCCCCATTTATATGTTTGTAGCGATCAAGTATGTGATTGTGGCAATAATTTACATGGTGAGTAATGCATGTGAGCATACCGCAATTCTGCTCTCAAATTATGCTTATTATATGGCTATCATAAGCTTAGAGCAACTTATGATATAATACTTCATCACAGAAATTTATTGGCACAAACATACATTTGATCTCTACAAACATGTACATTTCTGCAGTGTTCAAGCCAATGGTAACTCTAACATAATATGGTTGCGACAGTCATATGAATGATAATACCCCCTGTTTTGTAAATCGATTGATTTAAAAACGAGCGATTTTCAAAAACCAATAGTCGAAAAATGTATTTTCTGCAAATCTCACGATTTTGTGTATTGAAACAATTTTTATTCGAAAGTAAAACAAGTAAATCATGTGAATTCGATTTACAGAACACCAAAATATATGAATTTGTTTGAAAACTAAATCGTTACTCGGATTCTATTTACAGCACAGTGATAAAAATATTGTTGAATTAGTTATGATACCACAACCCGATTTTTTTCTCTGGGTGCTGATATAAACTTTATCTTCAAATAGAGAGAAAGACACATTTTGCAATTATAATTTGCTAGAATTGCTATTTAGTTGTTACCTTGTGTATAATATTGCTTTGATGAAAGTTTCGTACTGAATACCCTTAATATTATTATTTTGAAAATTTCCTTATAAATAAAACCTTGCAAATATACACAAACTTTTGCTAAAGCAAAGTCTGGAATTACTTGTATTAAATTTGACATTTTGATTTGTTAAAGGTCATTAAATAATGACTGATATCAAATATCATTAATGGAATGGTAAAGTTTTAATATTGTTTAATCAAAAAATTTAATAAAGAAATGTTTATCTTTGGTATAATTATTTTGTTTTATAAATTATTAAGCTGTATTAGTGTTTTAGAGTACAGTTATTTTTAATGCTGTTAACAATTATTAAACAAATATTTAAAAATATTTTTCAACATTTTAAGTCATTACTTGTAATAACTTTTAGTGGTATTAAAGGTAATGACATATTTATAAGCGGTTGTGGTAAGTACTTGCCTCCAATGACATCTGGGTGTTAAAGTAATGAGTTAAAATGCTATTGTGTAAACAGTAAAGTGCCAGAATTTAGGATTTTAAATCAATACTTGGTAAAATACGGCGAATTCAAAGTTATAGTTGACTTCATTATAGTAATGAATAACTACAAAATAAAGGTCTTTGCAATGCGAGCAAATTGTATAAAATTCAAACTAAGTACTAAAACAAAACAGCAACAATGTTCTAAATATAGTTTAATCCCAACAATTAAACCGGACATCTGTTTAATAAACATGTTACTAATTTTTGGTCACAATACTAATTTCATATTTTTCCACCAAAATGACGTCTATATATCGCGCCATACAAGTATAATTGACTATTAAGTATTAAAACTTTATTGTTTTTGTTTCTATTTCACTTTACTTAATATGGCTATTTATCGCAGCGTAACATTGGTATCAAAAATTTGGCTAAAAACAAATTTCTCATACAAAAGCGGTGATTTTTTGTTTTATCTTTTTTATATTTTTTTTGTTTTTTGCATAGTGTTTACATACGATTGTACGTGAGTTTAACGTTAAAGGTCTTTTTTATTTTGTTTGTTTTTAATTTTATTTCATTTTTATTTTTATACATACATTTAAGTTGTTTAAATGGTCTTTCTCATTGTATGAAAACAATTCTTTTCAAAATCAGATGCAGCAACATCAGCAGCAATAACAATAATGAAATGTGTCGTTGTACATTTAAGCAGACATAAAAATAAAACTATAACCACGTATGAATAGTTAAATATAAATGAAGCAAATATAGAAATATAGCAACAGCAACAGCAACAACTACAACAATTGTAACAGCAGCAGCAATTTTGACATTTGCACTCAGCAAAAACAAAAAACAATAAATTTCAAATGAGTTTGTGTGCAAGAGTCTATTAGGATTTGTATTTACTAGGGTAACCGGTTAACCGATTAATTTTATTTTTATTAATCATTTAATAAACATTTTCTTTTTTACACTCTCCACCCAGAGAAAAAACATGGTTGTGATATAACACAGCAATCATGTTTACAAGATATTGAGCAATATTATAGCTACAGCAACTATTTACATAATTGCGGCAACTATTATATGTTATAGCTACCATATACATGACTGCTGCCGTTTAAGATTGCACAAATGATGCCTTTATTCTGCTTTTTACCCTTCTTTATGTTCTTCATTCTCAATGTTTCACCCTCAATTTTATCAAAAGGGTTAGAACCATAGAGAATTATACATAGAGACGCGACGCTCCGTATTGTCAAACAAAAATACAACAAATCATATGTCTGATACAACAACAAAATACATTAATTAACATGTATTTTGTTTTGGTTAGAACATTTTAAACAGCTGTAATTGTTATTATTTTTGAAGTGCGTTTGTGTTAATCATAGCTGTAACTTGTGAATAAAATAAAAAATATAAATATTTTGTATATTATTTTAGTTTTTGTTTCCAATTATAAATATTTATTTTCCAAATTATTATTAGTTAATTAAAGTATTTGTCTAATTTATTAATAATAGTTACAGTTAAATTTTTGCATATTTGTATCTTTTTAAACCAAATAAATTATAAATAAAATCAATTTATAATATTTCAACTAAATTATATTGAGATTTTTTAGAAAATAGTCAAATTTTATATATTCGAATAAAATAAAGTTGAATAAAATTTAAATTTATTTCATTTAGATACAAGCAAAATCAACTAATTTGTTTAGAATATTTATTCAAACAAAATACAAAAAACTATATTTATTCAAACAAAAAATAATTGAATAGAAATAATTCTAACAAAACTTTAAAAATATTTTTATTTCTCACAAATTTGAAACAAATAAATTTATTTTTCCAAAAATTACTGAATAGAAATAATTCTAATAAATGTTAAAGAATATTTTTATTTCACACAAATTGATAACAAATAAACTTATTTTTTATTCTATATCATCTAAATAACTTCCATCTGCCTAAATCTCAAACTCTTTGAATGCTTTAACAAAATTCGAAGCGTTGTCTGTTACAGTATTAAACAACCTGTTTAATTTTGAAAGTAGAATTTATTGTCATAATTTCTGCAATTTTATCAAAAGTATGTGGACTCCAAAAGCGTTTGCATGCCAATATAAAATATTCCTTTTCCATTGACTCTTCATTAATTAAATGGGCGGTACATCCAAAGAAACTTTTTTGCCAGCACTCCAAATATCAGCCGATGTGCAAATAAATTTTTACTTTTTAATCATTTCTTTTACACTAGAAATATATTGAAGATACTGTTTTTCCATTAAATTTGTAATTGTGGCTCTGCACGGAAGTTTTTAATTTTTAAACAAATTTTGAAAAGATTTGCGTTCAAATATTGATACTGGACTCATTGTATCGGCAATAAACAACAGAATTTTTTTTCAAATTCGTCTTTCTTATTTTTTCTTTATGTTAAGTTTTTGAGATTCGTTGTATTTTTCAGAACTGAGAATATTTGAATTTGATTTGGAGCTTCCTTTTAACGATTTTGAACATGTTTTACACAGGGATCGAATTAAACACAAAAAATTGGACAGACAAAATTATGGTGCTTACTTCTTTCATTTCAAAATATCGTTGAATTATTTTTGAGCATCGTTTTTGTTTTTCCATAGCAAACGAAGGATCTTTTTCATAATCATCGGAAGAAAAATGTTCATCATTCGAGCTTACTTTGTATTGAAATCACACACAAAAAAAGTTTTTTTTTTCAATTGTTTAAAAATTTGTTGTTAAATATTTGACTCTATTTTCACAAATAAAATTATTCAAAGAAAATTTATATGAATAAAAGTATTCAAAAAATTGTTGTTGAATATTTAAATATTTATCTTTTTTTGGAGAAATAAAATTATTCAAAGAAAATTACTTTGAATAAAATCTATCAACGAATTTTCTAATAAGTATATTAATATTTTATTCATAATTTGTTGAATAAACTAAATTAATATTTAGTTTTTACTATTAAAATACAATTTGAAAATAATTACATGTTTTCATATTGATTACAATATTTTAAAATCTATTCACTACATAATAAATAAAATACAAATTATTCTTACTAAAATACAAATGCTATTAGTTTAATTTTATAAATGTTTATTCAAAACGTTTCAGTATAATTTGTTTAATATCGTATTCGATTGAAATCAAATAATATTTAATGCTTTATATTCTAAATAGATATATGATAATTAGTATCCTATTTTGAATAATATAAATTGATTTCAAATAAATTTATTTTTACAAATATAACTAAAATTCAAAAATAATTAAGTTTTTCCAAATATTTTGAATAAAAATATTCACAATTTACAGCTTTGATCTGTAGCTTCTAAATAACTTACATGATTCATGCATAAATATTTTGGGAATTCTTCCGGTTGCTATTTAAAATCGACACAATCGATCCACAAATGGCTGAAATATAAGAAAAAACCAGGACAACCTCGATTTTTAACCTATTTATGGATATCCAATAATAGATATTTCAAAGACCTTTGCAACGGCGTATATAAGGCCAAAGTAAGTTGGACCTACAATTGGTCAAAATCGGAAAAAATCTTTTTTATACCGAATTTTTTTTTCACTAAAAAAAATTTTTTTTATTTAAAAATTTTGTTCACAAATAAATTAACATTTTTTTTTTTTTAATTTTTGAATAATTTTTTTTTTTTTTAATTTTGGTTACCTAATAATATTTAAATCTTTTTTTTTAAGTATAATTTGGTGAAGGGTATATAAGATTCGACACAGCCGAATATAGCTCTGATACTTGTTTTATTTTGAATACGTCATATTTTTGGACTGGAAAAGCTCTCCAGTCAAAAGGTCTATGATTTGAAAAATATGTACTTGGAATACATAATAACTATGGTAAATTTTGTTAAATTCTAACATGGCAAATCATAAATGAGGAGCTTTGGGATGGATTCTCCCAATTACAAGACGACGGGCAAATAGTAAACAGCTTCCCCGCTTTTATATCTGCAGGTGTCTAAACTTGAATTTCAACTAAATACATTTAAATTTTGCCGAGCGTATGTTGTAGAATGATAATTGGTAATATCATATCAATACCAAATGTATGCTGCACAGAGAAAACAGATTTGTTATGATGACCACATTTATAGCAAATCGACTGATTCGATTATACATATTAAGATTTCTCAAGACAGACAGTTGAGAAAGAAGAATTACTATGGAAATATCCGAATTTTTGTAGCACTTACTTAAATCTGTCACCCACATCTGAAAAATTCGGTCATTATGACTGAATAATTCGAGTAGCTACAAAGTTTTCTCTGTGTGGGTAGTAAAAGATACCTTTTAAGCGGAATTACTTTTTTTAGGTCAAAGATCAATGTAACATAATTTAATGGGGTTTTCTTTTCTGACACAAAATGTTGCCAACATATTTTGTACCTCATAATGTGTTACGTTTTTAATGATCACAATATAACAAAATCATTGTAATTTATGCAATTTTCTTCTAAATATTCTAAGATTATACTTTTGCTTAAATTTTGACACTTTTAAGTAATAAAAAAAATACAAAAACTATTTCATTAGCACAAACGAACTTGAAAAACAATAACAAGAAGAAAGGCACAAGAAGTGGTGCCCTTCAAACCCTTTCATAAAATTGAGGGTGAAACATGTTGCATATTTTATGGGTTTTAGGGCAACATTATTTGAAAAGAACATGTTATTCGCTTTCCAAAGTACTTTTTTTCAGAAAAGAACACAAAGAAGGGTAAAATGCAGAATAGAAACATCATCAACATCATGGCAGAAAAGAAAACGCCATTACATATTTAATTTAACTATAACTGTACAAAAAAAAAAAAAAAAGAAATGTATTAATTCAGTTAACCACATAATTTTAAAATTAACCAATTAAGATTCAATTCCAATTACGTATTTATTTGCTCGATTAACCGATTTTAAAACGAAATGCTATTACTTGATGAATACCCTATTAGTTATTTACCTACTGACAATTACTATTATTTGAAATAAATACTTGGGGAAAAAAAAAGTAATAAATAAATACAAGTACGAATGAAGAGAAAAAAAGATTTCAATAAAAAAGAAAACCTTCAACGAATCAAACAAAGTTGTTGGTTGACTACTAAAGTGTTCATTAAATAAATGGATCAATTGCTTAGTTTCTATTGTTGTTGTGGCTGTTGCTGCTGCTGATGTTGTTGTTATTGTTGTTTCTGAATGACCTGATACGAGTACAAGTAACAACAGCACAACAGGTTGAGAAAAAAAAAATAAATAAAATAAAATATCTCACTCATAAAGATTGTAAATAAAGAAATAAATAAATAAATTTTATTTACAATGTTAAACATGTTGCTGATTAATGATGATGATAATTATGATGTTCATAATGACATTGCTGATGACGACAACGACGGCAAACAACAACAGCAACAACAACAGTGCTGACTGACGATAATGATTGTTATAAATTAGTTGAATTCATTTAAATATTCTAAATATGCAGCCAGCTTTCTAAAAAGTTGTTAAGCTTTTGCTTTTTTTTTCTTTTTTTCTTCCAACATTCACATATTTGTTGTTTTTGTGTCATTCTAATCGTTTTTATCTAATTTTAAATTGTTGCTTAATTTGTTTTGCTGTATTTTATATTATTATTATTAGTATCTTTTTTTCTTTCTTATTTTATTAAGTACCATACATAATTTGTGGTTTTTCCTACTTCCTCAAATGTATGTATGCATTAATATTCATACGTACGTACTACGTATGCAGATACAACAATCTTTATATAGTCAGATACATTTATACCGTTCGAATACGTAGAAGTATTAATAATTTAACATATCATAAAAGAATGGTTTCTTTGTGCAATAAATGATCTGTCATTAAAAAGTTATTTTTAAAATTTTTTAATGTCTTAAAAATTATTAATATATGTATCATTCTAAAAACCATAATTTCATAATATTTATGATAATATAGGAACATCTTACAAAATACCGCAAAGTGCATTAATATTGCCACACAGATTCTGTTAGCTGTGGTCTATTATTATATTATATTTTTTTTTAATAATATTTATGGCCACTTTGAAACACAAAATTTTGAATTTAAAAATAGTATTTAAAAATAAAAAAAAAAAAACTGATAAGTGGAACACTGCATGTGCCCAAAAATAAATTTCCAAATATAAATTGATGTAATGTAGAGTAGAATGGCCCCATTTTTTTATAAAACCAAAGGCAGCGGTTGAATTGAAACTAATTTAGATCAAATATGTTTGAGGTTTATTAGGTCTAAATTTTGGAATCATATGAACATATGTGTGTAAATTTAAAATTACGACTTCTTGAATTTCCCGGCTCTTAACTGAAAGGGCAACACTACTCCTGTTAAACAGGCATCTGCCAGTTGACAAAATTTAAACAAGCTGCACAACAAGTGGTTTACTGAATTTCGTTGTGGCTGCATAAACACTATTGTATTCAATTAATCGGGTTTCTGGTTTAATCGGTTAATCGAGCGAATAAATAATGTGGTTTGAATATATTCGGTTAATAATCAGATAATTTTAAATTATTCGATTAACCGAATAATTCCTATTTTCATTTTAAATTGAAAATAAAACCACGAAGTTTGTCTACTTATGTAAGCATTTCAACAATATAATAGCAGCAAAATATGGTATTTGAGATTTATTTTATAGGATAATCTTTAAGAAAAATAAGTAATTTAAAAGGTTTCCTTTTAAACGAGTTTTCTTTAGTTTTCATAAAACTTGACTTGGAAAAAACTCTCTCACATATTGTAGGTGTTGAAGAAATCGAAAGTAAGGCATGAGGAACGACTATCCAATTTCTTAGTTCTTTGTTCAGTTTTTTTTATGAAATCCTCCATTATACATACCTTGGAGTCCTTTTTGGATTTTTTATATTTTAAACACATTTAATAGTTTCGTTAAGTTCTAATAAAAGACTCGTTTCAGTAATGTCACAAAGTGTACAGAGGTGTCAAAGTTGACGTTTCAAAAACTCAAAAAAGGATAGCAAATATTTTGTACTACAATATCAATGATGTGTTAAAGCAAAACGCTATATACAACGCGAATATGGTAGACAAAGTAATGTAATCAAAACAAACAAGTAACCAAAACAAAACAATGAAAAGGGCAGTTTATAAAGAAAGAGACAATAGAAAACGAGATTATGTTCTGTCTCGTGACACCTCTGTATACTCTGTGGTAATGTCTTCAGTTTAGTCTATTATCATGTCTTCCTCCGACTTATTAGGAACATTCTAGAAAAAGGGTCATTTACAAATTCCTTATTTTCAGTGTTTGAGCTATATTTTGAAAATCTATTCCTAGAAGGGAATGTTCATGAGATAAGAAATAAAATGTGTGTGTTTAAAACTATATATTTCTATATAAAGTACAAAAAAAGAAAGAAATTTCGGTTAATCGACACAAATTAATCGGTTTATTTGTAGTTTGAAAATCGGCAATTTTAAATTATTCTAACAGTTAATCGACCAAAATTATTCGGTTAACCGATTAACGGTTAATCGATTGAATATCCTAATAAACACGGAAAATATCGAACATTCTGGATGCCCAGCGATGTCTCTACACCCGAAACAATTGAAAAAAATCACGATATAGTGTTGGCCGATCGTATCACACAGCAAAAACTTTTCTTATCAAGTAATGGGTTAAAATACCAGCGATTTTATTGTTCATTATTGACTTACAACACAGAAATTGGGACTAAAACAAGGCCTTACGTTGTAACTAGTCACTGAGTTACCTAGTGCTTATTGCTTATTTTTACATACAGATATACATTAGGGTGGGCCCGTTTGTGTGTAAGCAAAATAAGGTGTCGATGTTTAGTTTGTTTGAAGAGACCATTTATAAACAAATGTTTGGTAAGCTGAGTTAAAAATATCCTTTTAAAGGTTTTTATTATTTTTTCATATCAGATCGGGAAGAAAATAGATTTTAAAAAATTCAATTAAATTTCGAACTAGATTGAATTTGAAAAACGAAAAAAACCGTTTCCATGAAATTGTATGAGGTTTATAATTTACTAGTTTAAACTAATTATTTAATATAACTATGGTCCCGAACGCGACATTCGTACGTTTTAAGTGATACAAAATAAAGAAATCTGAAGAATTGTTTTTCTTATTTGCATTTTTCGATAGCATATATGAAACACTATGTTTAGTGCATAGAAATAAATATAGTATCCCGAACGTGACAAAAAAATAGTTTTTGACTGCCTCTAGAAAAATGTAAAAGTCTGCGAATTGGGACATAATTTATGAAAAAAAAGTATTTTCAATTGGTTAGCGATATATAACAACCGTGAGAATAACTGCAAATCAAGTGTTAGTCAAAATATACATGAGGCCATAAAATCCGAACAGCAGTTTTGATGAGTACTTCGAGAAATTCCATACCAGAAAGAGTTTGCACTCGATGACTTCAAAAATGTTACTCTGAGTTATTAAAATACAAGCTGTGGTCATGATATTGATTTATGCCAGAAATACAAGGTGGCGCAAAAGTAATCCTCCTATCCGAAAATGCTATAAATTTTGCGATTGGCCCCTAATGTCATGCGAAATACAAACGCTACACTGCTCCAGAACGCGGAATATTGCTGACTATTTATTTGACCAATAATCGGCAAAATTTATAGCATTTTCTGATAGGAGGATTACTTTTGCGCCACCTGTTACTTACGATCGCCAACGAGACACACTTTGAATATCAAAATTTTTTTTTAGAAAAAACTCAAAATTTTTATTTGAATTAAAATTTCCAGTCACTTTATTAGAACGATCGCGGAGTAATGAATAAAGGAATAAATTAAACTTTTATTTTAGTTTGAAAGATTTTCAACTTCTTTTGAAGGCCACCCTAATATACATAAATATTTACGAATTTTGTTGTTTTTCTTTTGATTATAATTATTTTGTTTTTTTTTTTTGCCATATTGAGAAGAAACTATTACTCGATCATACTTGTACATAATTACGATCATGTACATACATACATACATACATATAAAAACACAACAAATAATAAACTTTAAACAACCTTCAATTCATTTAAGCTATTAAATGTTTATTGGGTGGGTTTTTTTCACTTCATCATCTATCAAATCCAATCAGCTAAAATGGTGAAACTTTAAATTTTTTTTTTTTTTTGGGATTAAAATACAGTGAAATTTTTTAAATCGTTTTGGCTTTTCAGAACCATAATGTTGTGCAAATATATAAAACAATTGATTAATTATTTCATATTGTATTAGTTTGTTATAAATACATAAATGTCATTGTCGGAGAGGTCAATTTGGAAAGTATTTTCAATATACTTGAGACAGACATATTTTTTAATTTTATTAATAGCAATTAAAAATGAATCTGTCATTTTCAATGGAACATTAATAAATTGTATGTATATTCGATCGTGATTTTTTTAACAAAAAAAAAAAACTTCGCATTTGAAGTTTGTGAGAAACAAGGTTAAATTTTTAATACAGTTGCAAATTTATTAGTAGTAATTTTTTTTTAAACTTTATGAGCTCATCTGAAATTATATTGATATTGTTAGTATTCTGACTTTGACTTGATAATTTCCTGGAAAGTTGTGAATTACTCATATCTTCCTCTAAAATGCAAAATAACATAACTTTATTTAAAATAGAATTTCCAAAAAACTGACAAAATTCAAAACCGCGGTTTCGGTTTTAAAATATTGAAAACCGTTCGGTTTCGGTTATTTTCGGCAGTTGAAAATTATAATATTATATACACAATAATCATTTAATAACATAAAAAAATGAAAAAAAAGACGTAGCTCATATTTTGAAAACTATGTATGTGATGACCATTTAATTACATTTAATGAAAATTATTTGACAAATTATATTAGTTTGATATTTTCGGGCAGTTATATGTAACTCAATTTGAAGTTTACCAGTCTGGAGATACAAACAAATCCTTAAATGAATTGATAACATTAATTATTGCAAAGTTTCCAAATATGGATTATAATATTCCTTGCTCGTATATAAAACGCTATTATTGAAAAATACACATTTAGTGGATTCACAAGGTATCCTATCATGTCATATCGTTATAATGTTCTACACGCAGGGAAAAAATATAGTTGTGCATGTTTACAGTACCATTTCCATTTTTTTAAAAGTTTTTTAACAATATTATAGTCACATTACTATTTACATGATTGTGGTAACCATAATATGGTTAACTAACGATTCACATGATTATATCAATCATATATATGGTTACAGTAAACAACTATATGTTTGTGACAATCATTGTTGTGATGAATCTTTATATCGTAATATGGTAAAACCTTAATCATAAAAATGGTTGTCACAAACTGTAACCATATATATGATTGATATAATCATGTGAATCGTTAGTTAACCATATTATGGTTACCACAATCATGTAAATAGTAATGTGACTATAATATTGTTAAAAAACTTTTAAAAAAATGGAAATGGTTACTGTAAACATGCACAACTATATTTTTACAATGGTTTAAAAATTTTGTTATTGCCTTTCAAGCTAACTATTTCCTAAAATAATACTACTTTGTATGCTATGTTTATTATGCTGTCGTTACCAATCAGTAGAGACCTGGGTCGATCTCGGTTACTATTATTTATTTCAATACTTGAACAAATGTCTTCAGATGCTTGTATTTTTACAATTAATTAAATGCTAGGGTACAATCAGAAGAATATGTGTTAAGTGTTAAGTCTGTATTTTCTATCCAAATAGATGGACATAACTAGTTTGTTTTCCACCTCAAAATTTTTCAGCTAAAAAAGTTTCAAAAGAAAACAAGTAAGAGAGCTATATTCGGCTGTACTGAATCTTATATACCTTTCACCAAATTATACTTTTAAATATTTTTAGGTAAACAAAATAAATTTTTTTTTCAAAATTGTTTTTTAAAATTTCTACAAAAATTTTTTTTTTCAAAATTGTTTTTCAAGTTTTTTTTCGAAATTGATTTTTTTAATTTTTGAAAAAAAAAATTGCGACAAAAAATTTTTTTTTGTAAAATATTTTTCATGATTTTGAACCATTGTAGGTCCAATTTACTTTAGCCTTATATCAGTGGTGCCCAAACACCATCAGAGCTTTTGTTGTGTTGGTAAAACAGGGGGGAATAAAAATGAACTCAACATATGAATGTCGTAGTCTAAGAAACTGAAAGAAAAAAATTGTGTTCTCTGAGATGAAAACAAAGCAACAAACACATGATCATTATAAGAAAACCCACAAGTAAGCTTATAGTGTATGTGTATCAAAGCAGAATTTTCTTGCCCTATTAAAAAAAATTTTTCTTTCTAAATTTTTTTTTTAAAAAAGTTTTTTCCAACATTTTTTTTGACAAACTAATTTTTTGGTGAAAAAAAAGATTCGGGCCAAAAAATATTTTTTCTCGATTTTACCCATGTAGGTCCAACTTACTATATATATAGTATATACTATATATAGCCTTATATTACATCGTTGCAATGGACTTTGAAATATCTATCGTTAGATATCCATATTGTCTATATTTATGATTTAGTAATAGGATATAGATCAAAAATTTTTGATTTTGAAAAAAAATTTAAAAAAAAAAATTTTTTTTCGAAATATTGAAGAAATAGCTATCTATACTGTTTGGGACACATTTTGCTAAGAACAGTAGGTAATAAGTTACATGGATGAGAAAAAATACCTGTTTCGCCAAAATGTCATATTTTGGCCCCTTCTAATTCATAGAGTTCTTGACAGATCTTGTTGAAAAATTGTTTTTGAATTACTATACAATAGGACTAACCTTGGTGCAATCAAAAGACATCGATTTTACAAGTTGGTTCACTTGACATGAAATCGCCCATATATATGTTTGTAGCGATCAAGTTTATGATTGTGGCAATAATTTACATGATGAGTAATGCATGTGAGCATACCGCAATTCTGCTCTGAAATTATGCTTATTATATGCTTACCATAAGCTGAGAGCAACTTATTATGATATAATACTTCATCATAGAAATTTATTGCCACAAACATACACTTGATCTCTACAAACATGTACATTTCTGCAGTGTTCAAGCCAATGGTAACTCTAACATAATATGGTTGCGACAGTCATATGAATGATAATACCCCCTGTTTTGTAAATCGATTGATTTAAAAAACGAGCGAAAAATTTATGTTCCGCAAATCGCACTATTTTGTATATTGAAGCAACTTTATTTACTCGAAAATAAAACAAGTGAATTTGTTTGAAAACGAAATCTTTACTCGGATTCTAATTACAGCACAGTGATAAAAATATTGTTGAATTAGTTATGATACCACAACCCGTTTTTTTTTCTTTGGGTGCTTATATAAACTTTATCTTCAAATAGACAGAAAGACACATTTTGCAATTATAATTTGCTAGAATTACTATTTAATTGTTACCTTGTTTTGTAATTTATGTGATGATAATTTGTTTTATTAAAATTATAGGAAATGTATAATATTGCTTTGATGAAAGTTTCGTACTGAATACCCTTAATATTATTATTTTAAAAATTTCCTTATAAATTAAACCTTGCAAATATACACAAACTTTTGCCAAAGCAAAGTCTGGGATTACTTGTATTAAATTTGACATTTTGATTTGTTAAAGGTCATTAAATAACGACTGATATCAAAAGTCATTAATGGAATGGTAAAGTTTTAATATTGTTTAATAAAAAAATTTAATAAAGAAATGTTTATCATTGGTATAATTATGTTGTTTTATAAATTATTAAGCTGAATTAGTGTTTTAGAGTACAGTTATTTTTAATGCTGTTAAAAATTATAAAAAAAAATATTTTTCAACATTTTAACTCATTACTTGTAATTACTTTTAGTGGTATTAAAGGTAATGACATATTTACAAGCGGTTGTGGTAAGTACTTGTTAAAGTAATGAGTTAAAATGCTATTGTGTAAGCAGTGAAGTACCAGAAATTAGGATTTTAAAACAATACTTGCTTATGAAAATTCTTGCTGGGTTAGTGGGTGGATATATACGGCGAATTCAAAGTTATAGTTTACTTCATTATAGCAATGAATAACTACAAAAAAGGTCTTTGCAATGCGAGCAAATTTAAACTAAAACAGCAACAATGTTCTAAATATAGTTTAATCTCAACAATTAAACCGGACATCTGTTTAATAAACATGTTACTAATTTTTGGTCACAATACTAATTTCATATTTTTCCACCAAAATGACGTCTATATATCGCGCCATACAAGTATAATTGACTATTAAGTATTAAAACTTTATTGTTTTTTGTTTCACTTTACTTAATATGGCCATTTATCGCAGCGTAACATTGGTATCAAAAATTTGGCTAAAAACAAATTTCTCATACAAAAGCGGTGATTTTGTGTTTTATCTTTTTTATATTTTTTTTTTTTTTTATTTTTTGCAAAGTGTTTACATACGATTGTACGTGAGTTTAACATTAAAGGTCTTTTTTATTTTATTTTATTTTGTTTGTTTTTAATTTTATTTCATTTTTATTTTTATACATACAATTTAAGTTGTTTAAATGGTCTTTCTCATTGTATGAAAACAATTCTTTTCAAAATCAGATGCAGCAACATCAGCAGCAATAACAATAATGAAATGTGTCGTTGTACATTTATGCAGACATAAAAATAAAACTATAACCACGTATGAATAGTTAAATATAAATGAAGCAAATATAGAAATATAGCAACAACTAAAACTACAACAATTGTAACAGCAGCAGCAATTTTGACATTTGCACTCAGCAAAAAAACAATAAACTTCAAATGAGTTTGTGTGTAAGAGTCTATTAGGATTTGTATTTACTAGGGTAACCGGTTAACCGATTAGTTTTATTTTTATTAATCATTTAATAAAAATTTTCTTTTTACACTCTACACCCAGACAAAACATGGTTGTGATATAACACAGCAAATATGATTACAAGATATTCAGCAATATTATAGCTACAGCAACTATTTACATAATTGCGGCAACTATTATATGTTATAGCTACCATATACATGACTGCTGTCGTTTAAGATTGCACAAATGATGCCTTTATTCTGCTTTTTACCCTTCTTTATGTTCTTCATTCTCAATGTTTCACCCTCAATTTTATCAAAAGGGTTAGAACCATAGAGAATTATACATAGAGACGCGACGCTCCGTATTGTCAAACAAAAATACAACAAATCATATGTCTGATACAACAACAAAATACATTAATTAACATGTATTTTGTTTTGGTTAGAACATTTTAAACAGCTGTAATTGTTATTGTTTTTGAAGTGCGTTTGTGTTAATGAAATAGTTTTTGTATTTTATGATTAAATGTGTTAAAATGGAAGCAAAAGGTATAGTTTAAGAATATTTAGCAGCTACATATTGTGATCGCTTGTAAAAAATATTTAGAGTCCTTCCATTTACTCAGCGACCGGCAGTATGGAGATTTGCTAGCCTTCCTATCAGAAAAATGGTGTCGTTCCATTCACCGTTTTTGCGAAAGTAAAGTGGTGGCCCTATATATTTCTAAGGCGTTTGATAGGGTGTGACATTGTGCGCTTCTATCAAAACTTATTGCTTTTGGTGTCGGTAATAACTTCTCGCGATTTATATTGACCTTTCTCAGAGATCGCACTATACGATATGTTGTAGATGGAATCTCATTAAACGAGTTCAAGATCAATTCAGGGGTACCGCGAGGCTCCGTCCTTTCTCCTACTCTATATCTTATCTTTATAAATGACCTGCTACGTCAAACTTTCAACCCAATATATTCTTTTGCAGATTACATCAATATTTGGCATTCATATTCATTCAATTATAGAACAAGAGTGTAGAGAACATTAATGTTACGCTTAACCCAGATCTTGTGACAATCTCTGAACGGGGTTGCATGTTTTATCTTAACCCAGAAGTTAAGCAAGTAGTCAGTGTATTCCTTATAGACAGTGATCGTCACAAATGTCTTACCACTTGGTTGACTCCAATTTTTATATTTTGGTCATTTGACACGTATGTGCTCTTTTTAGTGCAGATAGAAGACAATTGGTTACTTTATACATCCCAAGTAATTTAGCCTGAAGACAATTGTCACTTAAGTGTCTCTAAGTAATCTGGTGTGTAGTCACTTTAAACGTTTTGTGAGTAATTCGTTCATACTGGTTTTATACAAGTTGTGTTGATTTAAGTCTCGCACAGTTCATTTTTTTTTTTGCTTAAGTATGTATACTGATATCCCGTGTAAAGGTTCAATTAGTCGTGACTTACCATATCGCCATAGCCTAACCATAGCCATATCACAAGCATTTTACTGTCATGGCTATGGCGTTATGGCATGTCACCAATAATCAAATACATTGTTGTCCATAAGCTTGGTTCGAACAGCTGTTTTATATGGTTACAGTTATGGCACGTCTAATTAAAGGTTTAATTAGGTTAAAGGTTTTAACATAGCATGAAGTCCATAGTCACTTAAGTATCTATACTTTTAGTTATTTTGGAGAGTTGTCGAAGAAAGGTTTGTTTACAAGCAATCGCAACCTATAGTGAAGTCACTTTAAACGTTTATTTTGTACTGCACTTTAGAAAGTAGTTATTTTACCCACCAGAAGCAATCCATTGGAGAGTTGTCTAAGAGAGGTTTGTTTTCAAACTATCGTTTATTGGACTGCCTATGATATGTCTTTTTAGATGACTATTTGAGGTTAATTAGCACCCGTATATGTTAAAATAACTAGTTATGTAGCTGATCACGTTACCAGTAAAGGTAACTGTCGTTATTTAACCGGTATGTGAATCCAATGTGTTGACTACTAATAGCTGGTGTAAAGTACTTTACACCAGCTATTAGAGAGTCTCAATGTAGTCAAAAAGGATCAATTGAAACCCTACTTAGGACATGTACGTGTTAAAATAACTAATCACATAGCTATTGAAGTAACTAGTTCCCATCCTCAATGATGGGTAAAATCTCTATTTCGGGACTGTCTTCTACAACTTCTGGGAATGTTGTATGTTAACACACAAGCGCACGACAGATCATGTTGCTTCATCTGTTTTTATGGGTGATGTAAATATTAAAGAATCAGATGGTATGAGTATTCAGTGGGATGTCCGATGGACAAACCACATTATTCAAGTGTCGAAGGAAGCATTCAAGTGTCTTGGTTTTCTTAAACGGTATAGGAAATACTTCATCTGATCTTCTTAGTATTTAGACCAGTTATAGCCGACCTGAAATGGAAGGCAACTGTCATGTATGTACCGGTGCTTCGAAGACTATTTTGGAGTTACTCGGTCGCGTGCAGGAGAGGGCGTAGGTGCTTACCACTGGAACAATGACGCAATGTGGGTTGTGATTCACTGTTCTACCGATACCAAAATAGAAATTTGGGAACATGCTCCCGAAATCCGTAGCTTTTTACGCAATATACGTTCTTCGGCAAGGGCTCATCCATTCGTGATCGACTGGACAGTGGATCGCATAACGCATTACAGGGAAAAATTCGTTCTTTAGCCGTACAGTCCGTATGTTGAATAAATTTCCTGCTGAATTCTTTCCTGTCACTTTCAATATAGAAAAATTCAAATCAAATGTCCACAAACATTACTCCCTCTATCTTCCCTCCCATAATCTATTTTCCTAGTTCCAACACAATACATGGCACTCGTCCCTTGAGTGCTGGTCCAAGCAACAACAAAGAAAATGTTGTGTCAAAACTAACATGGCGTTTGTTAGTGGCAATCATGTCCATATTTACATACATCGATCTATTTTTTTTTATACCCTTCACCATGAGTGGTAAGGGTATATACAGGTTGTTGAAATCAACTATCTGTAGCTTCTAAATAACTTACATGATTCATGCATAAATATTTTGGGAATTCTTCCGGTTGCTATTTAAAATCGACACAATCGATCCACAAATGGCTGAAATATAAGAAAAAACCAGGACAACCTCGATTTTTAACCTATTTATGGATATCCAATAATAGATATTTCAAAGACCTTTGCAACGGCGTATATAAGGCCAAAGTAAGTTGGACCTACAATTGGTCAAAATCGGAAAAAATCTTTTTTATACCGAATTTTTTTTTCACTAAAAAAAATTTTTTTTATTTAAAAATTTTGTTCACAAATAAATTAACATTTTTTTTTTTTTAATTTTTGAATAATTTTTTTTTTTTTTAATTTTGGTTACCTAATAATATTTAAATCTTTTTTTTTAAGTATAATTTGGTGAAGGGTATATAAGATTCGACACAGCCGAATATAGCTCTGATACTTGTTTTATTTTGAATACGTCATATTTTTGGACTGGAAAAGCTCTCCAGTCAAAAGGTCTATGATTTGAAAAATATGTACTTGGAATACATAATAACTATGGTAAATTTTGTTAAATTCTAACATGGCAAATCATAAATGAGGAGCTTTGGGATGGATTCTCCCAATTACAAGACGACGGGCAAATAGTAAACAGCTTCCCCGCTTTTATATCTGCAGGTGTCTAAACTTGAATTTCAACTAAATACATTTAAATTTTGCCGAGCGTATGTTGTAGAATGATAATTGGTAATATCATATCAATACCAAATGTATGCTGCACAGAGAAAACAGATTTGTTATGATGACCACATTTATAGCAAATCGACTGATTCGATTATACATATTAAGATTTCTCAAGACAGACAGTTGAGAAAGAAGAATTACTATGGAAATATCCGAATTTTTGTAGCACTTACTTAAATCTGTCACCCACATCTGAAAAATTCGGTCATTATGACTGAATAATTCGAGTAGCTACAAAGTTTTCTCTGTGTGGGTAGTAAAAGATACCTTTTAAGCGGAATTACTTTTTTTAGGTCAAAGATCAATGTAACATAATTTAATGGGGTTTTCTTTTCTGACACAAAATGTTGCCAACATATTTTGTACCTCATAATGTGTTACGTTTTTAATGATCACAATATAACAAAATCATTGTAATTTATGCAATTTTCTTCTAAATATTCTAAGATTATACTTTTGCTTAAATTTTGACACTTTTAAGTAATAAAAAAAATACAAAAACTATTTCATTAGCACAAACGAACTTGAAAAACAATAACAAGAAGAAAGGCACAAGAAGTGGTGCCCTTCAAACCCTTTCATAAAATTGAGGGTGAAACATGTTGCATATTTTATGGGTTTTAGGGCAACATTATTTGAAAAGAACATGTTATTCGCTTTCCAAAGTACTTTTTTTCAGAAAAGAACACAAAGAAGGGTAAAATGCAGAATAGAAACATCATCAACATCATGGCAGAAAAGAAAACGCCATTACATATTTAATTTAACTATAACTGTACAAAAAAAAAAAAAAAAGAAATGTATTAATTCAGTTAACCACATAATTTTAAAATTAACCAATTAAGATTCAATTCCAATTACGTATTTATTTGCTCGATTAACCGATTTTAAAACGAAATGCTATTACTTGATGAATACCCTATTAGTTATTTACCTACTGACAATTACTATTATTTGAAATAAATACTTGGGGAAAAAAAAAGTAATAAATAAATACAAGTACGAATGAAGAGAAAAAAAGATTTCAATAAAAAAGAAAACCTTCAACGAATCAAACAAAGTTGTTGGTTGACTACTAAAGTGTTCATTAAATAAATGGATCAATTGCTTAGTTTCTATTGTTGTTGTGGCTGTTGCTGCTGCTGATGTTGTTGTTATTGTTGTTTCTGAATGACCTGATACGAGTACAAGTAACAACAGCACAACAGGTTGAGAAAAAAAAAATAAATAAAATAAAATATCTCACTCATAAAGATTGTAAATAAAGAAATAAATAAATAAATTTTATTTACAATGTTAAACATGTTGCTGATTAATGATGATGATAATTATGATGTTCATAATGACATTGCTGATGACGACAACGACGGCAAACAACAACAGCAACAACAACAGTGCTGACTGACGATAATGATTGTTATAAATTAGTTGAATTCATTTAAATATTCTAAATATGCAGCCAGCTTTCTAAAAAGTTGTTAAGCTTTTGCTTTTTTTTTCTTTTTTTCTTCCAACATTCACATATTTGTTGTTTTTGTGTCATTCTAATCGTTTTTATCTAATTTTAAATTGTTGCTTAATTTGTTTTGCTGTATTTTATATTATTATTATTAGTATCTTTTTTTCTTTCTTATTTTATTAAGTACCATACATAATTTGTGGTTTTTCCTACTTCCTCAAATGTATGTATGCATTAATATTCATACGTACGTACTACGTATGCAGATACAACAATCTTTATATAGTCAGATACATTTATACCGTTCGAATACGTAGAAGTATTAATAATTTAACATATCATAAAAGAATGGTTTCTTTGTGCAATAAATGATCTGTCATTAAAAAGTTATTTTTAAAATTTTTTAATGTCTTAAAAATTATTAATATATGTATCATTCTAAAAACCATAATTTCATAATATTTATGATAATATAGGAACATCTTACAAAATACCGCAAAGTGCATTAATATTGCCACACAGATTCTGTTAGCTGTGGTCTATTATTATATTATATTTTTTTTTAATAATATTTATGGCCACTTTGAAACACAAAATTTTGAATTTAAAAATAGTATTTAAAAATAAAAAAAAAAAAACTGATAAGTGGAACACTGCATGTGCCCAAAAATAAATTTCCAAATATAAATTGATGTAATGTAGAGTAGAATGGCCCCATTTTTTTATAAAACCAAAGGCAGCGGTTGAATTGAAACTAATTTAGATCAAATATGTTTGAGGTTTATTAGGTCTAAATTTTGGAATCATATGAACATATGTGTGTAAATTTAAAATTACGACTTCTTGAATTTCCCGGCTCTTAACTGAAAGGGCAACACTACTCCTGTTAAACAGGCATCTGCCAGTTGACAAAATTTAAACAAGCTGCACAACAAGTGGTTTACTGAATTTCGTTGTGGCTGCATAAACACTATTGTATTCAATTAATCGGGTTTCTGGTTTAATCGGTTAATCGAGCGAATAAATAATGTGGTTTGAATATATTCGGTTAATAATCAGATAATTTTAAATTATTCGATTAACCGAATAATTCCTATTTTCATTTTAAATTGAAAATAAAACCACGAAGTTTGTCTACTTATGTAAGCATTTCAACAATATAATAGCAGCAAAATATGGTATTTGAGATTTATTTTATAGGATAATCTTTAAGAAAAATAAGTAATTTAAAAGGTTTCCTTTTAAACGAGTTTTCTTTAGTTTTCATAAAACTTGACTTGGAAAAAACTCTCTCACATATTGTAGGTGTTGAAGAAATCGAAAGTAAGGCATGAGGAACGACTATCCAATTTCTTAGTTCTTTGTTCAGTTTTTTTTATGAAATCCTCCATTATACATACCTTGGAGTCCTTTTTGGATTTTTTATATTTTAAACACATTTAATAGTTTCGTTAAGTTCTAATAAAAGACTCGTTTCAGTAATGTCACAAAGTGTACAGAGGTGTCAAAGTTGACGTTTCAAAAACTCAAAAAAGGATAGCAAATATTTTGTACTACAATATCAATGATGTGTTAAAGCAAAACGCTATATACAACGCGAATATGGTAGACAAAGTAATGTAATCAAAACAAACAAGTAACCAAAACAAAACAATGAAAAGGGCAGTTTATAAAGAAAGAGACAATAGAAAACGAGATTATGTTCTGTCTCGTGACACCTCTGTATACTCTGTGGTAATGTCTTCAGTTTAGTCTATTATCATGTCTTCCTCCGACTTATTAGGAACATTCTAGAAAAAGGGTCATTTACAAATTCCTTATTTTCAGTGTTTGAGCTATATTTTGAAAATCTATTCCTAGAAGGGAATGTTCATGAGATAAGAAATAAAATGTGTGTGTTTAAAACTATATATTTCTATATAAAGTACAAAAAAAGAAAGAAATTTCGGTTAATCGACACAAATTAATCGGTTTATTTGTAGTTTGAAAATCGGCAATTTTAAATTATTCTAACAGTTAATCGACCAAAATTATTCGGTTAACCGATTAACGGTTAATCGATTGAATATCCTAATAAACACGGAAAATATCGAACATTCTGGATGCCCAGCGATGTCTCTACACCCGAAACAATTGAAAAAAATCACGATATAGTGTTGGCCGATCGTATCACACAGCAAAAACTTTTCTTATCAAGTAATGGGTTAAAATACCAGCGATTTTATTGTTCATTATTGACTTACAACACAGAAATTGGGACTAAAACAAGGCCTTACGTTGTAACTAGTCACTGAGTTACCTAGTGCCCGAATTAGGCGGATAGTAGGTTTAGGTACTATGGAAGGATACGGATACTAATGAAGTGATAGACTGGTTGGTTTATTTTTCAGAAAAGCTTAAGCGAAGTGCAGAAATACGAGCAAATCCTAATAGCCTATATACACTAGAGCACATCTAACACAGGGCTGAGTGCTCAACATGTTTACAGGATGTTCCTATCTTATGTTGTTCCACCTAACATCTTTCGATTATTTTAGTGTCATCTCCATAATTTTAGTATCACCTCTAAAAAAAAATGTCAATGAAATAAAAAAAAAAATGTAAACAAATATTTTTTATGAAAATAAGGGCGACATTTTCTTATTTTGAAATACAAATGTATGTTTATTAAATAGTTTTAATTTTATAGTAATAAATAAAACCAGTTTAAATTTACCGCGTATTGTAGAAATCAATGTGATTTTTAATATTTTGGCAATTTAGATCATGTTTTCAACATCTTCCATACGTTTCCCCTATAAAGAAATGTTAACTTAATAATAATTTCTTCTTCTAATAACAATTAAAAAATTTTAAAATTTTCAGTTTTGTTATAATTTTCTAAAAGTCAAAAACTTCAGATTACGAGATTTTACAATGGGAAGACATACTTATTGTAAACATTAATTCATAATAAGGGTCCTTATGTAAACGCTTGAATGCCTCGCAAACTGTGCAATCTGTGCATTTTTACACTCTCGCAAATGAACTGTCAAAAATTGTATGGAAATTTGTTTGCGCAACTCCGATAAGTTTGAACGACAATTTAGACTCGCAAACTTAAATTTATTGTGCATTTGATGAATCAGCTGATTTTGTTTACTTTTATTAGCTCTGTTCAATAACTAAAAGTTGTTACTAGTTAGTAACAATTGTTACTGGAAAAGCGTTCATTAACGCAAAAAACTTGCAAGTAGAGAAAAAAATCAAGAGCGTATAAATTTTAGAGAATAACTATTCTCTCGTTGCAAACTATTACAAGTTCTATTTTGAACTCGTAATAGTTAGCAGCTTATATATCATATGTTTCGTGTTATTGTTTATTTATTTACAATTTTATTTTTGTGGTGAAAAAATTAAAAAAAAAAAAGAATTTTCAGTAAAATTGAAGAAAATGTGAGTATTTATACATTTTAAAAGGAAAAATTGTGTGTTTAAATTTAGGATCCACTACAGGCCACCAAGATTTGTAAGATTTTGGGTCCAAATTGGATCCAATTGTTACTGGAAAATCGTTCATTTACTTTTTACTATTTTTGAGAATTTAAGAGAGTAATTTTGTAAATATTGATTTTATTCTCTCGTTGCAAGTATCTACTGGGAAAGTAAATGAACAGACCTATTTATAAGAAATAAAAATCAAATAAAATACAAATAATTTTTACATGTGAAAATTGTGTGACTTTGGAGCAGAGTTTTTTTTAAGCATTTGTTGAATATATTTTTGTTTGACATGTTTATCACATAGATATTTTCTGTATAAAATTGCACAAAATTTAAAAGGTGGGTTCATGAAACACGTCGCGCCAAATTTGCACATTTCCACAAATGTGAAACTTAAGCGTTTAAATGAGTACTCTTAATGTTCTAAACGTTTTAAAACTGCTGGATCTTTCGCTATTATTTAATTAAATATGGCTGTTATAGCTTTGTAGCTCCTCATCAACTTAACAGGTTTTTTATACCCTCCATCATGGGTTTTTCATGATTCCATTAGTAATTTTCGATTCCGTTAGTAATTTCTACATTTTTTATTTGCAACCCCACAAAGTGTATATATTCTGTATCGTTATAGCCATGTCCACCAGACCGTCTATGTTGAAACCAACTTTTCGTAGCCTCAAATAACATACATACATGATTCATACATCAATATATCCGCTATAGTCCCGTACGGTTTTCTATTTTAAATCGAGAAAATCTGACCACAAATGTTTGGTGTGTGTTTTAAGCTAAATGAATCCTTGAACAATACGTATTTGAGAAAGAAGCTCTCCATGTTGTTACTGCTGCTCGATATCGCGTCATGATAAAATATTTCTTTTAGTCAGAAATGTTGGTCGTGTACTCTCTTTTCTTTGTATGAGGTTATTTGAAGTCGAATGTCTATGTCTACATTACCCTATCCTGTGTACTTTATGATTCAATAATAATGTAAAGACAAAACTGTATTTTCTTAAAAAAAAAAACATGTGTAAACAGGGACCGTAACAATTATGACATTTATAATAAAAATCAAATCATTTTTTTTGTATTTTAAGATCTGCTAAAAATATAAAAATCATAGTCTGACAAATATGTCTGTCAAAAAAATAACAATTATTTCTGACAAAAAAATAAAAATCAAAGTCTGACAAATATTCCTGACAAAAAAATAAAAATCAAAGTTTGACAAATATTTCTGACAAAAAAAAAATAAAAATCAAAAATTTAAAAAGCATGTTATTTCATGAAAATATAGTTGAAAACAATCAAAATGGTATACTTGACTTGACTCTCCGATATTTTCTTGTGATGGCTTTTTTCCTTTGAAATTTCAAGAATAATTATTATTTTCGGTCCCTGTGTGTAAATGTTGGGACACCCTTTATAAGTTCAACATGTGAATATGTTGCTTTCGAATTCTAGAAGTCGATCTTGGAAATCTGCGTTATTCACACAACATAAACTTTCTGGTATTATTTAGTTTTAATGTGCCAAATTCCCAATTTATTTATTGATAAATTCAATGAAATTTATTGTTGTTCCTATGAGCATCTTACTGGTTGTTTAGGCCGGATCACAGGAAATCTTTTCCCAAAGACTTTGGCAAAGCTAAATATATTATACAAATACAATAGAGCAAATGAGAATTACAGACACTCAATCAACCTTTATTTGTAAAAATATCAAAGCTAGACAAAACGCCAACAATAATCAGGGTTTTTTGCACGACCACTTTTTTACTCATAACCTCTTAAAAAGGTAATTCACTTTAAAACTTGCGAACTTTTGCGTCAGTTGTTGTATTTTTCAGAAAGTTCGCAATTTTGTAAGGGTTTAAAACTTGTATATAATTGAATACCTCAATTGTCAAATAATTTAACTCCATAAGACCTGAAGAAGGTAATATTTTAAACATTTTGTACAGATATTTATACTTATTTTTAAAATAAATCTCTTTTAAATATAAACTCTAATGAATCAATTGATATTAAAAAATAATAGAATATGGAGTTAATCTATTTGGCAATGAATTAACTCTTTATAATATGTGAATCTTGAAAGGCACAGATACGTTTATTGCAATGTGCATTAAAACAAAAGAAAACACATATTTAGTTAAATCAACAAAAGTTGGTCATTATTATCACTAACTACTACTACCACTACTACATACATTTAAACATTTAAACATATGAATGTATGTTTTGATGCTAAATATTACTACTACATAGTAGGTATGTATTACTTACGATTACTTTATTATTCTCACTTTAAACTAAGTATTCAGAGCATGTCAAAGTAGGTCTATTCATTTATTTGTCCGTCCGTCTTGGCAGCCAACTCACTTCACTGTCTATTAACATCTTGTATACCTATGCAGATGTATTGTGTTGCACAAAGTTTTATATATTGTACAATATGAAATTTGCATACAGATGCACGCACACACACACACACACAGATATTCTTACTCATATTGCCACATTGTGTGTAATTGCAAGATGTTGAATGTTAGATGTCGGATTTCATAAATTATTAATGTTTTTTTTTTTTGTTTGTTTGCTTCATTCTGTTATATTCATTGTGTATACTGGTTTTAAATGTTTCACATTTTGTTTTTATTTACTTTTGAAGCCTTTATAACGGGTGTCATGATATCACTGACCAACAAACAAACTCCACCTTGTTGTTGTTGTTGCAAGCAACAAGTTATAACGACAAACACGCACACACACTTTGCAACGACAGTAGGATTATTTTGATTAAAGAAAAAAAATATAAAAAAAATAGAAATGAAAAGAAAAAAAATATGTGTATCACGATTTAATTATACAAATTCAATTCATTGGCAGGCACTTTGTCACAAAATTTCAAAAAGACGCCTCAAAATCAGTCAGGTTTTTAAAACTACAAACAGTTTTAAATTTAAATTGCAATTTTCATAGCCTTTCAAATGGATCGCTAGCTCGATCGTTGGTTGTTTGGTACTTGTAGAGACTGTTTTGTTTTGCTGGAAGATCGATTGATTATTTAACTTGCTATTTGATTTATTTTTATTTGACTTCATTATCGATTTCTTGTTACGAATTCATTCGGAAAACACATAAATATTGAAACTGGAGCAAATTTGTGTTTTTCTTTATTTTGTTGTTTGTTGATTTTATTTGTTGCCTGCCACAACTATTGGCTTTGAATTTGTTTTTTATTTTTTTTTTGTATGCGAAGAGACATCTGTGATTGCTAGTTTAAGGCAATAATGGTTTACAAATTAGTTTGGTATTATCGAGCCAATATTTGGTAGATATATGACAATTGTTTTAACATACGAGTACATATAAATGTATTTGTTTATACTTATGTAAAACCCCATTTGCAATTCTATAAATCTTGATTGTGAAATTGATCAGCTGCTTTGAACTTTAGACTGTTTCCGCCACATATAAGATCCAAAATGTTGATTTAAAATTTAGGTGCTTAATTCAAAACCAATACTTGTTTAAAAAAAAATGAGACTCAAAACATACACTAGATTTGAATTTTTGTGTTCTTATACATATCGCACTAGTTCCTTTAAAGAGAGTCAACTGAAAATTGTTCAATTTTCACTTTTTGCAAGAAATCGATGTACAGTGGTCATATCCACCCACTGTAAAAATCTTACTCTTTCACCAAAAAATACGGTTGTATCCGTCTTCATCTTTCATTGTTATGTTTAAAAAAAAAAACAGTTTTTTGCCTCTACTGAAAATTTTTCAATTTTGAGTTGACTCTCTTTAAAGGAACCAGGCGCTATGTAGCTATTTTTTTGTATTGAATCATAAATTACACAGCATAGGATTATGTATGGAGTATCACATCGGGCGAATGGCACACATACACTCTTTTGTACAAATTTTCCCTATCCGTGCTGCATAAATGTTACTGAATTTCGATGATATGGCGTATGATTTCACTATTCAATGTACGAGGGGTTGCGAGCTTGTTGGCATAGACCTTAGAATTCAAATAACCTTATAAAATGAAATATAATGGTGATAAATCACATGATATAAATGTCCAATTCTGAACGCCAAAATAAGGGAGTACCTTTAGTTTTTTCACAGGCTGCTAGGTATCTTGTTGAAATGACTATCGCGATTTTGAGCACCTCTAACATTCACTCCTAGACCAGCACATTTTTTAAAGAGGTATGATACACAAATCTGTAGACATATGGGTTATCTGAGCCCCAAATTAACGATGACACGATTAAGAAAGCCATCAGGTGAATATTTGCTTCATCGTTTAGGATGATTTTGCTTGAAAAATCAGCATTCACTTGTTGATCAGGTTTATCAGAGCCGGGCATTGGCAGAACAGGTGGGACACCGTCACCTCCTCTTCTTCATTGTGACAACTCCTACAGTAGTCATTGTACCGTAGGCCCAGTCTGTGTCCCAATTATACAGTGTCCTGTAATGAATGGAACAATTAGCCTTATTTGCTATCGACGAAATTCCACAAGTAGGTTCGCACAGGAAGACTGCTTTGTGCAGACTCATATAGTATTTGCTGTACAGCCATCTTGCATTTAACAAGGGAAATACAAGAAAAGGGGTCGATCTCCTCATCATCCATCATCGCACCCCTTTTGATCAGTTCATCTGCTATACAATTACCCTGATTTCCATCGTGACCATGGTCCCATATAAGCGTTATCCTTGAATGTCTCGCTATCTCATTAAGGGATACCCGGCATTCCTCAGTTAACCTAGATTAGGATTTGATTCCAAAGTTCTCAATAAAGATACCTCCACCGACCCTTCTGCCCTTTTTCGAGCCATCAGTATATACCCAGGGGGGAAGAGTCCGCGCTGCCATAAATCCCTATTTGGTATTGTAGTATGGAAATGCCTATCGAAAAAAGGTTTTGCGATGCAGTAGTCGACATTACTATGTAGGTGTCCATAGTAGTTCAGTATCCTAGAGTGCCCATGGTCTTTACCTGACCACGAACAGCCAGCATTCAGCCCCATAGCAGAGTGGAGAGCCATTTGTATCACCATCAAATCAACTGGTTGCCAGTTTAAAAAAGTAAAAATTGCCTTAGAGGGGGTAGACCTTATAGAGCCTGTCCTGAGAACTCGTTCAACGACCTTCCGGTGAGTAGCATTGTCCAAAGCGTGCCACCACACCAACACTCCATAAAACAATATGGGTTTAACAACTGCTTTAAAGATCCAATTGATACCCTTCGGCATAATATCCCAGTTAGTACCAATTGCCGTTTTACAGGAATAGATAGCAACATAAGCCTGTTTTGAATATTCAAATTCCAGGATAATCTTTTATCCAGAATGGTGCCAAGGTACTTTGCATTATCCCTGATCTCAAGACTAATTCCATTCAGTCTAGGTGGTCTAAAGTCATCGATCATATACCTCCTAGTGAAGAGAACCAGTTCGTTTTTTGTGGGTTCACACTAAGTCCACTCGAAATATTCCACTCACTCACTGTACTTAATGCCGATTCCATACAACTAGATATTGTATCCAGAAATTTACAAGATATATACACTGCAACATCGTCAGCATATGCGTCTATCTTGATCCTTCTGTTGTCCATTTTGACCAACTGAGTATTCATAGCCAAATTCGACAGAAGTGGTGAAAGTACACCACCTGCGGGGTTCCACGATCGGCAACTTTTGAAACACTTATGCCACCTAGAGTAGCTCTATAGCTGAGTAACTTTCCGACTAGCCGGCGAACACATATATCAATTCCAAGTTCATCCATCGCAGTTAGAATAGCATCGAGCCTGACATTGTCAAAAGCCCCTTCAATATCGAGAAAGGCAACAAGTGCATACTCCTTATGTATTAGCGACTCTTCAATGGAGGCACCCAAAGAATGAAAAGCTGTTTCCACAGATCCACCCTTGGTGTAGGCATGTTTTTTTAACTAACAAAACCCTATTTGGGTTTTGCTAGTTTTAGCTGCTGTTCGGATTTTATGGTCTCATGTATATTTTAGCTAAAACTTGAGTTTTCCAAAGAACAAGGAATTTTTCTCACGTCTTTATCTCGGAAACCATTAGCAATTTTGTTTTTCTGTCTCTGGCACAGTTTTAGTTATAGAATAGGAGAAAAACTGTAAAACAAATTAATCCAAAAAATATCATGCCTCAAAATTGCAAAAATTTCCATTTTTTATATCTTTTTTCACAATTTTTGAGTCACAGCTGCTAAATTGTGGGAAATTCAGTAAAGTAATCTTCAGAAAAAATATGCCTTATAATAAATTCATAGTTCTTTAGAACATTATAATACTGGGAAAAGCTTTTTTCACATTTTCCAGGTGTATTTTACATCGAACATTCGAAAAATGTATGAAAAATAATTCGAAAGGCAATTCATGTTTGTTTGTTTAATCAATATCCATTGAAGTTGATGTATAATATGAGTTTGATAGCACATTCAATGACTTATCTCTTTCGGTAAGTCCTTCAAATATATTGTCCTCCGCGACTTCGGTACCTGCATCTTCATATTGGAATACCTTATGACTCCACTAATAAACTTCTTCAAGCAATGCATCCAGCTTTTTTGCTTTGTAAAATTTTTCCATTGGCATGGTGACCTAATGAAATTGCTCTGATCTCCTTGTATGTCCGATTCAGTGGGCAATTCAGAGTGGTGATGCAGAAAATGTAATTTCAGTGTCATAGATGCATTGATTTTATGAACGTTATTTAATTTTGACAGCTATGGGCCAAAAATGGTGGAAATAAGTAGATATTACAAATGAAAATTGTTCGATATTTTAGCAATTTTAAGACATTAGATTCAGCTTTTTCGGGTTAGTTTGTTTTACACATATTTTCTTCTAGTTTACAGCTACAATTGTGGTGAAGACAGGAAAACAAAATTCCAATTGGTTTCCGAGATATAGACGTGAAAAAAATTCCATGTTCTTTGGAAAAATCAAGTTTTAGCCAAAATATACATGAGGCCATAAAATCCACACAGCAACTAAATCTAGCAAAATCCAAATGGGTTTTGTTAGTTTCGAGTAATTCTACACAAGAAGGAGCTTGCATTTTATGTGTTGCACTGTGTTATTGACACTTTTAATTCACAGATTCGTAGTAGCAATCGAATTTGTTGCCAATCATATGATTCTGTCTTAGTTACAGAATTTTACGGTTGTGGATACGAAATTTCAGAAATGGTAACAAAAGTTGGGTTTCTTCAACTTAAATTCTTCATTAACAACTGACTTTCTGTTGATAGAACCGAAAAACTCTATATGTGCAACCGAATCATTCGATTGGCAACCAATTCGGTTGCTAATACGACTCTGTTTTCTCTGTGTAGGTATTTTGCACACACCTATTTAAAAATAAGAACTTTGAACCTATATAAAAGTCAAACTATAAATAACTTTAAATTGTTTATGGCCATGAAAAACACGAATTCAGAGACAAAGTTTCAAAATTTACTTTTTCGTTTCGTCCAAAAATAAAAACATTTAAAATGTTGGCTTTCGAAAAAATTTCAAAAATACTATAACAAATCAAGTCCTTCTTGCATTCAAATCTTGTTTTAAAGTGTGACCATATTGAACATAAATTGTGTATTTGATTTAATTTAATTTTTTTTTTTTTTTTTTTTTGCCACTGCACTTACTATTTTATTTATTCGAAACAATTGAATGCTTGTATTTCTTTGGCCAAGTGTAAATTGGAAATGTTTTCTTCTTTTTTTTTTGTTTACGGCTACCAGTATAACTGGCCGATCAAGTGCAAGTACTCAAGTGTGTGAATGTATGTGTATGGATTTTGGAATTAAAAGTAAAGTAAATCTGTGGCGGCCTACTCATTCTCAAGTGGTAGTTAAATGCATATCTGGCATTGCTAATGTCAGTGTGTCTGTTACTGTTAGTGTATCTGTATCTATATCTGTATTTGTTATTATTGTAACGCTGTGTTGTGTTTTAAATCTGATATGTAAATATTTGTTAACAATCGTATGGATTATTTTCTTTTTTATACAGTAAATATCGCATCACATTCTTTAGCGCTTAAAAGGGAGAACTGACAAATATGTTCACATTAATTATACAAATTGCAATAATTTGTCTCTGTTTCTTTACCTCTCTGCCGCTCACACTCTCATCCTCTAAAAGATCAGTGCAGTGGTGCATTCACATTGTTGTGCAAGTAATTGGAAGTGAAATGAAAAATAATAAAAATATATAAAATTTTTGGAATACTTAATTTAAATACAAATAAACAAAAAAAAAAAAACTAAATCATACTTGCAAATACGTTTAAATGTACATATAGTTACCTCAAATGCAAACAACGTTGCATCACAAAATTTTTTACGATTCTCTACATCATATTACATGCATAATGTGTACAAAATTGTCTTCTTTCAAAACTACCGAAGTTATAACCAAAATTCAAAATAACGTATCATCAAGTGTATGATGTTCTGAAACAAAATAACGTATCATCACTCATGCTAAACAAGTAAATGCTGTATAGTCATATGTATATCAATGGAAAGGAAAATAATTGAATTTTTATATTTTATTTATATTTCAGTTCTAAAAACTAAAAAAATTTCTTTTTGTATTTTATATATTTTTTTTTTTGATTTGAAAGCTCTTTACAAATATATCGTTTAATATACTCGTATCGTTATATATATTGATACTTGAACATATGTTTTATGTTTAATGAATAATCAAACAAATAATTTTGAAAAAATTAATTTTATTGTGTGTATGACTTAAAAATGTGCGATTTTTTCAAATGTTTATGTTTTATTTTTCAACATTTGTACAATATAAATTTATTCAAAATATTGACCATTATTAGATATGACCTTTTCCCATCTTTCTGGCAACATATGGATTCCGAGCCAAAATCATCTTTTGAGGTTAAGAACAAATCAAGCCAATATCAGATACTCTGTTCCAAAGTGAGGCGTATCCCAGAGAGAGTGATCTGCATCGATCGAAACAAATAGTAGCCGGACGGGGCAAGATTTGTACTAAATTGTTTTTAACAGGTATTGCAACATGTGGCCGAGCCTTGTCATGAGGGAATATTACGGTTTCATGTCTGGCTGCATATTTTGGGCGTTTTTCAGGCAATGCTTGTTTCAAACGATCCAGTTGCTGGATGTTCTGGTCAGATTTCAGCAGCTCATAATAGATAGTACCCTTTTGATTCCCATCTATCGGGAATCTTCTACAATGTTCTTAACGGACATACTAGTACATTCGAATTCTAGAGCTTTCGATGTTAATGTTAGCAGCTTAAACATTTAGTGTTGCCATACTTACAAACAATGCTAATAACCGCATGCTATCAACATTGTTGATAAGTAGAAGCTTCTACTGATGGACGTGTTTATAAACATGATGAATGTTGCAGGCAGTCGTTACGGACCGTTAAATTCAAATCGCTATTGCGCATTTGTATCAGTATGTTACCCAATTTGCCTGGTTTTGGATGAATCCTACTGCTCACAAACCTTTTGAAATTGCTGCTTGAGTACCTTCCAATAATTTTGCAAGCTTTTATTGAGTTTTACAAAAATCTACGTGGAGTAATGCCTCCAATTCTTTGTCTTCAAACTTTTTTGGCTGGCCTGGGTGATCTTTGTCTTCCGTGTAAAAATCACCACATCTGAACCGAACAAACCATCTCTCGGACATTGAAACAGATGGAACACATTCACCATAAGCATTGGTGTGCTTCAGCGGCACTTTTTATACCCTTCACCTTCGTGAGAAGGGAAAATATAACTTTGTCATTCCATTTGTAATTTCCACAATATAATTTTCCGACCCTATAAAGTATGTATATTCTGGATCCTTATAGATAGCGGAGTCGATTAAGCCATGTCCGTCTATCTGTCTCTCTGTCTGTTGAAATCAATTTTCTGAAGACCCCAGATATCTTCGTGATCCAAATCTTCAATAGTTCTATCAGACATGCTTTCGAGAAGTTTGCTATTTAAAATCAGCGAAATCCGTCCATAAATAAAGGAGATATGAGCAAAAATCCGAGACAACCTCTGAAAATGTCATCAATAAAAGACAATTTATTGCATGCTTTGACAAAAAAGCAACAAAACGTATGTTTGGACGTGTGTTGGTTTCATTGCTTTGGGTATTTTGTTTTTGGTGTTTCGTTTCGTTTGGCATTGTTGTTGTTTCTATACCCTCCACCTTCTTGAGGTATATATAAGATTGTCATTTCGTTTGTAACTTCTACAATGTAATCTGTTCGTCAGCAATTAAATGTAAAATTTTTAAAAGTTTTCTTGATATATTTAGGATGTTATACGCTGAAAATGGGCAATTAATGCATCCACAACAAAGGTGAAGGGTATATAAGATTCGGCATAGCCGAATATTGCACTCTTACATATTTTAAATTAAGGAAGTAAAGCAAAACATTCCGCATATGATAATTCGTTTGTACAAAATTTGACATTTTCGAAGCGAAAGGAAAACTTTTTAGTGTAAATAACAATGTTCAATAACTAAGTGAGAATAAATGACAGACCCTTCAAATTGATATATAAGTTATTATGACAAATAATGACAATTATGCATGGACATGCAAGCGGTAAAGCTAATTCCGCAGTCAAATGCATCCTATTACAAAATTCTTATTATTTCATACAAATTTAGATTGATGATACGCTATTTTGGTTTCAGAAAACAACAATTCAAAATAACATAAGACAGATAGCCTAAAGTGTACTTTAAAATAAAATATGTTTCTTAACTGAAATATACATATTTCTAGTTTAAGTAGTTAGTCAAGTAGTTTCCATTTCATATCAAATTTTGCTTCTCCTGTAAACTTTTCACAAGTGATGTTACGTTATTCAGCATTTTAGGTGGCGATATAGACAACTGTGATCTGTTGTTGTCTGTAAATAAAATCAATGTACCACCGTGCGATCTTCGTACATGTTGCATTTGAAATGAATGAGAGTGTCTTTAAAGTTTAATCATGAAAATATTTATACGTTTATTTATTTATTATGTAAAATTGTATTTCCCAGTGATAAAGGGGAGGAGATGAGGTTAATAAGTATTATTTTTTCATAATATATTTTGATGATGCCGATGTTGCTGTGATATTTTTTTTTTATACATTGAAGTGTGATAGTATTGCTGTGCTCTTTAAATGATTTTGCGTTTACATGATTTTAATGTCCTGACCTGTGTGTGCAGTGCACTGCAGTGCATTGCCGTGCCGCGCATGTTTCTTCTATTTACATTGAAAACATCTTAAATAAGTATTAATTTATGCATTTCATTTCGTTTCGTTAACATTCATGCAATTGAATGAAATTCATTCATTCATACATTCTTCATTCATATGATGTACGCGAATAAGTAAATACATACGTATGTGATAAAAGTAACAAACAAAAACATAATACGAGTACATACATATAACATAAAGATCCTCCGTTGTATGAGCAGAGTTTTGAACACATATTTAAGTATCAATTGTAATTGTGTGAACTTACTTTCACTTTATATCAAAATATTATCATTATTACTATTTTAGTTAGTGTTTAGTATTCCTACGAACAAATGCGATGCGATGCGATGACGCTGACGTTGACGTTGATGTTATTGCTGTTGCTGTTGACGACGAATCCGTTTAAAGTATGCACTTGGCTCTTTAGCTTTAGTTGTTGCTTAGATGGCTGGCGTGTGTTAATAATTTAATAGATGCAAACATACTTACATACAGACCGACAGCATACAGCAATTCCTTCATCCGCAATCTTAGTTACATTCATGCATCCATCCATCCATCTAGCCCAGCTATAGCTACCATCCAATCCAACCAAACAACCTAACATCCATTCATCTGTCTTTTCCATTTAACAGTCCATTGTATGCAATTTATTTGCTTATTGTTTTTGTTAGGTTTTTTTTTTTTGTTATTGGGATTTTTTTTTTGTATTTTTCGTGTTCCTATTCGAAACTAACTAATACTTATTTACATGGATGCAAAAAAAAAAAAAAACTTCAAGTTCGCATGAAAATAAAATTAAAAAGCCAAACACCCACCATCAACGACAACTAAAACAGCAATAACATTAACATCAGCAACAACAACAGCAACTTAGTTCATGCAGCGACAGCAGCAACAGCGAGTAAAAACAACTTTTTGTTAAAAGTGAAAAAAAATAACAGAAATTCCGCAATGTTATGATAGATACTGACTCTGTCGGCATACAGTGTAGTGCTAAAATATTAGCACCTGCAATAAATTGAAATATTTTACTGTTCTTAAATATATTTCTGGCAATATAAAAGGAAGTTTCTTACTTACCCCGCATTTACACATGCAAGTAGAATGATGAAAATTATTATCGAAAATGTCGAAAAATACATCGAAATGCCTACAAGTTGCTTGAGTGTTTACACATGCAAGTAAAAGTTAATTTTGCAAATGTTAGCGAAGGAGAATTATGTCGCCAAAAAGCCACAAATATAAGAAAATAACAGCGAATTAAATAAATAAACCTTCGTACTATTAGGATTTGCAAGTTTTGAGTCCATTTGCGGCTTGAAACCAATATTTTTTTTTTGTAATTTAAAGTTTGTTGGCGGATTAACAAGACTCTTAAATTGCAGTCGACCCATATCTTCATATAGGAAGCTGAAACGCTTAAACCTTGTTAAAATCAGGAGTGCTAATGGCACTCCACCAGTTGATACGTTGAGTTTTCAATGGTACTCCACCAGTATCGATGTTGAGTTTCATATGGTCTCCACCAGGGTTTACATAAAAGACACGCGGTTGTTACAAACGACATAGAACAGGAACCGTTATACGAAGCCTTAGATCACACACGTGCCAGAGTGAGACGCAAAATTGTCGAAGGCAAAAAACGAAAACGGGCCTGATTGCACTTAAGAAATAATTACAATGACGCGAGACTTGTTAATCAACCCAGACGTATTAATTAAATACAATAAAGTGTTACCATAATTTTCAAATACAAACATTTATGGGGAAAATGTTTGTATTAACAATTTTGTTTATAAAAACTTATGAAATTTTTGTTTTTTTTTACGTAAATAATACGCATTACTTGCCATTTGTACTATTTTCTTTTTCAAATATACATAAAATAAGTTAAAAATATAGTAATTATTTTACCACAATCCAGTAAATTTGTTAAATATTAGTATGGGGCAACTCTGTTTGTTTTTTTGACACTTAATTGCAGAAAGTGTCAAAAAATCACTGTCCACCTAAATTCACTAGACAGTGAGCTGCAGGTGGCTGCATGTTTAATTGTGTTAGTGCAAAAGTGTGAATGTATTGCGTTTTTCGAACTGTTACTTGCATGTGTAAACGCTAGGTTACATGTCAATGAATTTGAATTTGCCGCCTATTGTAAAGTAAAGTTTTGTCAAATAAATACAATTATTTGACAGCTGATAGTTTACGGTTTGTTTAGGTTAGGGCAGCATTACACGAGAGAACAATGCACTTTCAATAAAAAGTTATATTGGGGAATACAAAATTAATTTTTTAGTTAGATTTACATTTTTTGGGCTAAATTCCCAATGTTGAGCAAAATTTCAAATATAATTATAGTCTGGCTGCCGCTCATCATGCAAAATCATCCTAAGCCATGAAGCACTTGTTCTAAAATTGACATATTTGGATTTCAGAGAACCATGTGTGATTGTCGAAAAACAAATGTATTTACAACGTCACTGTTGAGTTTGGGCTGGAGTCAGCAATAAACCATACATCATACTGGTGTTCGATATCGCGACATAATAACAAAGTTTTGTGTGCCAAAATTGGATGATATTGATATGGAGACATATCTTGATCGTGTATTATCTCGTATCGGTGATCAGAATTGATTCCCCAGATCGTCTGATTTAACACCATTTGAGATTTATTTTTATTATGTTATTTGAAGTTAAAGGTATATGCCAACAAGCCCACAACTGCCCTTGCATCGAAGAAGGAATTCATAAACGAATTCAACATCTATGCAAACTGGTCATGGATAATATCGACAAAAGAGTGTGTATGTGCCAGCAAGCCCAATTGCCCGATGTACGATCTTGCTTAAATTCTGGAAAATACTTTTGTAAGTTTTTCATTCCGTTCTTCATTTTCAATCCTAGAAATTATACATATTCCGGATCCTTATACAACAAAGTCCTTCTGACTGTTAAAATCAATTTGTATTAACTAATTTCCCAGCAAAAACTTTACTTACAAAATAAAAATAATGGGAATTTGATGAAAAGTCTACATACTTATTTTTCTGTTGGAAAAAGTACTTACTTTTGTTCGCGATGTCCTAAAAGTAATCTATTAAAATTTGTCCTGCAATAAAGTATTTTGTAAGTGATTAATGTACGTAAACATCAACAAGTTTTTTTTTTTAACACACAAATAAAAATCAACATAACTTACATTTATTTAAATTATATTTCTTCAATTCACAAGGTCTTCTATCATGTCGTATTGTAATAATATCCTAATATTTCACGAGTATGCGGCTCGGCTTAACCGACTCTTAGGCGTTCAGCATAGTTCTATGCTGGTTGGTTGGTATTATTTTAGGACATTTTTTAGCTTGAAAAACATGTTCAAACCATTGTGAAATATTAGGACCTTATGACAATAAGACATGATAGGACACCTTGTGAATTGACGAATTGTAATTAAATAAATAATTAAAAACAAACAAGTAAGAGTGCTATATTCGGCTATGCCGAATCCTTTATACCCTTCACCTTTGTTATGGATGCATTAATGGCCCACTTTCAGCGTATATGCTGACGAACAGATTATATTTTAGAAGTTACAAACGAAATGACAATCTTATATATACCTCACGAAGGTGAAGGGTATAAAAACAACAACGCCACACTTAACAAAATACAAAAAAACAAAATACGCAAAGCAATGAAACCAACACACAACCAAACATACGTGTTGTTGCTTTTTTGTCAAAGCATGCAATAAATTGTCTTTTTTTATGAAATTTTCAGAGGTTGTCTCGGATTTTTGCTCATATCTCCGTTATTTATGGACGGATGTTGCTGATTTTA
This sequence comes from Calliphora vomitoria, assembly GCA_942486065.2. NCBI lineage: Eukaryota > Metazoa > Arthropoda > Insecta > Diptera > Calliphoridae > Calliphora > Calliphora vomitoria. The sequence continues at coordinate 10,838,142 of OW818031.2, read as the reverse complement.
AATAGCAAACTTCTCGAAAGCATGTCTGACAGAATTATTGAAGAATTGGATCCCGAAGATATCTGGGATCTTCAGAAAATTGATTTCAATAGACAGACGGACAGACAGACATGGCTTAATCGACTTCGCTATCTATAAGCAGCCAGAATATATATACTTTATAGGGTCGGAAAATTATATTGTGGAAATTACAAACTTATATATATCCTTTTTATGAAGGTGAAGGGTATACAAATAAATTTAAAAATTCTACCCCTGTCTTATGTTGAAGTCGCGATCTCATATTAAGATTTATATTTGATTTGTAAGTGAAGTTTTTGCTGGGATATGAAGAAAATCCAAAATTGTTGGAGAATCGTGCAAACTGAAGATGGTTTGTATTTATTTTGTGTTTCGAAATTAACAAAATCAGTGACAAATATCAGTAGAACATATAAAAAAAACCTGTGAATCCGAAGTCTTAGGTTACTAATCTTTCATCTCTTAAGTTAAGTTATGGCAATGTAAAAGTTGAATATTTAAAAATATGATTTGATACTGGCAAGAGTTTCAAAGCATATCACGTGTTAGCTCCGGATGATAACTTCTTTCCTGATGCTTTAAGTCATACACCGTATCTTTTGTTGAATATACTTAGATATCCAACCATCGCTTGCATGAAATCCACTATTATAAAGCAATTAAATTAATTAAAATGTATTTTCTTCCTCTGGTCGAGAAACCAATAAATTTTTGGAATTTGAAATATAAAAACTTTATAATGTCATCTCTACAAAGGTGTATTTAAAATAGAGAACGCCTAAAATTTACGATAGGGTTTCCTCCAGGATCTTCCGAATTTGACTGAATATTTGATAATGTGAATTAAATTTTGGTTTTTAAAAAGTTAATCCAAGCAATGAAGCCGAAATAACACTGTGAAAAGAAACTATAAGAAATGTAATGATAATTTTAATTATAACAAGTAAGAGAGCTATATTCCGCTGTGCCGAATTTTATATAACCTTCATCATGTTATACTTTAGATTACAAATTTTAAATATTTTTAGGTAAACAAAATTTACTTCATATTATCTTCATATTATTGTTTTTTCATGCGAAAGATTTTATATGCAAGAATTGATCAGCTGTTGGTTTTAATTTCGTGGGAAAGAAGTGCTGCTTATGTTATTTCGTGTGAAAAATTAAGGTTGCCAGATGTATTTCACATGTTTTTCACAATAAGAACAGAGTACTGCTTTTGCGAAATTATTTCGCATATATTTCATTCCAAATATTTTATATGTAGTTTGACAGCAGTTCGCACGAAATTTTGAACAGGTACTTAGCTTTAGCGAAAAAAAATTGGCCAAGAATTTTTTTTTAATTTTTTTTTTTTTTTTAATATAGAAAAAATAAGTTTGTTTAAATTTATTTGTGAAAACAAAATATAAAACAATAAAAATATTTTTGGTGAAAAAAAAATTCGGAGTAAAAAATATTTTTCCCGATTTTGACCAATTGTAGGTCCGACTTACTTTAGCCTTATATACGCCGTTGCAAAGGCCTTTGAAATATTTATTATTGGATATCCATATTGTCTATATTAATGACTTAGTAATCCAGATATAGATCAAAAATAGGTCATCGATGTTGTCCTGGTTTTTTCCTTATATCTCAGCCATTTGTGTGCCGATTCTGTCGTTTTAAACAGCAACCGAGCTGTAAGAATTTCCAAGATATTGATGTATGAATTATGTATGTAAGTTATTTTTGGGCTACGAAAAGTTGATTTCAATATACAGACGGACATGGCTATATCGACTTCGCTATCTATAGCGATCATACTACGTTGTAGGGTCTCAAATGAAAAATGTAGAAAATCGAAAAATTTTGTATTAATTTTTCGATTGAATAAACGAAAATTTTTTCTTGATGCTTTATAAGCATTCTGGAATTCATTCTACTTAGGATCAGTAGGACTGAAGTACGAATTTTCACCGTTATCTAACTATTGTCTGATACACTGACCAATCGACACAGATGTATGATGTCTGTTGTCATAACGAGTATTACGTAATAATGTTTAACTAGGAAACAAGTTTCATGAGAACACATTCCATTTGGGAACATTGTAAAATATTGGTCAAATATGAATCGCAGCATCAAAAAACAATATGTACTTACTTAAATATTTGTGGGAATATCAGGAATACAGTCATAATATTTCTGTCATGTATTGTAAGTTATTTTAGCAGGAGGGCTTCAGGTATTTTTTTATTTATACATATGTACGTTGTACATACATACTTACATATTTATATTTCTTCCAATATGTATCCATGTATCCATGTCTAGATGTATGTATCTGTGTTATGCCTTGATAGCTGGTGGTATTTTATTGCACCAAGACAAGTTGTTCTCATGGCATTTTCACAAAGTCTTGCCGTGTCTTGTCTTGTTGTTTCATTATTGTTGTATGTACGAGTATTTTTTTATTTTTATTTTTTTTTTCACTTTCGGATTCATGGTAAAATGAAGCCAGTTTTAAAAATAGTTATTAAATCTTGTTTCCTCAGTTGGCTTTTTAGTTGTTATTGTTGGGTACTTTATAGATCTATAATTAAACTTTTTACTTACAGTTGGGAAGTTGGAGTTTATGTGCTGGAAAATATGGCGAGTTTTTTATTATTATTATTATTGTCGTTGTTAGAATTAGAAACAGAAAATAGTGCAAGTGTCTGGGGTTTAACAATACAATACCACACAATACAATAGAAAAACCAAGTTAATAACAAACAATGCTAGAAGAATTATATTAATATTAACGGCTAAACTAACAACACTAACAATTATAATAATAGAATCGGAAATTCTTGTTAATCTTAAAAATGTGAGAAAGAAATCTTATAAATAAAATTGTGTTTTACAATGGTTGGTTCTTTTTTTTTTTTTGCTTTTCTTATACATATTTCTATTTAGTCTTTAACTTTGTTTACAAATATCCGGTAGATTTGCATATTTCATTAAGGTTTGTTTGTTATTGTAATACAAATTTTAGAAGAAATAAAACAAAAAAATAATAATAAATTAAATGTAACCAGACCCTACGATTCGGTTAGTTTAACTTCGTCATAGTCGAAATATCTATCTCAGAAGAAGAAAGAATGAATGAATGAATGAATGAATGAATGTATGGTCGCTGTTTTGTGGCCACAAAATAATTTGCAATTCGTTTTGACCGCCAAGAGGCGGCTTTTGTTACTGTTCAGTATTTCGGTAGTGTTTTAAATACTTCTTTTTTAATTTTGGTCTTTTAATGTGAAAATTAGCAAATATACTTTCCGCATCGCTAGTTACATTACTAAGTCACTCAGTCAGTCAGTCAGTCAGTTAGACGAACGAGCCAGTTAGTCAATTAAACTTCAGTCTGTTTGGGTTTAGAGAAGCCTATAGTTTGCTGTTGGTGCCATACACTAACTAACTACACTGCAGTACATAATATTGTTTTGTGGATGTTTGCAACTTTATTTATTTTTATTTTTAATTTATTTTTATTTATTTATTTGTTTGATGGTTAGAGTAGTGCTGTTGCTGTTGCTATTGCTATTGGTGCTGCTGCTACTGCTGTTTTGTTTTCAGTACGCAATTAATTAAATTTATTTTAATGAATGTTAATCAAATGTACGGATGTTGCCTTTTTCATACTCGTAAATGTACATACATTTATATTAAATACATACAATAATGACGTAATCTGCGGTTTTATAACCGGTCTATATAACTCTAATATAAATATTATTGAATTAGATGCTCCAAAGGTTAAAGATTTTTATAGCTATTCATACAAGTTTATTATTAAGTAGTTGGCCAACAAATACAACTGAGTGAGTGAGTGAGTTTGGTGTATATGAAACAATCATTTATTTGTACGCCGCTTTAACCAATGACATTTGGTAATTGCAGGGGATAATAGTTTCTATTGAACCCATTAGAGATTGATGGTCAAAAGTCTACTTAAATTAATTGGAATATTAAGGGGTATTTAGTGTTTTTTTTTTATTATTTCTCACATTAATAAACGATTGATAATAAATGCTAAATTTAAACTGTTTCCATTCAAAAATATACTTTTAAATATTTTTGTATTATTTATTCAAAATTAAAATACCAGTTAAATGAAACAGTTAGCAATAAATATGTGTTAGAAAAATACAGTTAACAAATTTCAAAGAATTTGCTTTTTGTTTAAAATTTTGAATAATTTGAATAAATTACTACTATATTTTTATAACATGTCAATCTTTTGTTGATTCACAAACGTGCTAAAAGCTTTAAATTAGACTAAAGATATTTTGAACTAGAAATATTAAAATTTTTGTTTTCATCCTACACTTTTTCTATATATATCTTCTACACAATTGAAAAAAATTAGAAAATAACTTTCCTAGGGAACAGAAGCAGCCTTAAACAATGTTACAACAATTGCAATTAAACGAGCTGCAGGGAATCTAGATGTTGAGATATAAAACAGCAGCTGGATAGTGAACATGTTGAATTGAGTTTCTCTTAATTGGATATCAAATAAACTAATCACAAATAAATATGATAAGTGATATCATAAGCTATACCTGCTCGGCAACTGCAGTAACTATGCAATGCTTGACGCAGTCATAAATATAAGTCGCAAACGACTATTATGGTTTTATTTCAATAATAACTTGTTTTTTGCACCAATGTTTTGATTCATATTTTATAATTACTTAATTGTCTCTATATGGTTTTCAATATGATTGATTTTGTACTAAGCACTAATATCGAAAAAATCTTAACATACATATATGTTAATAAAAATGAAACCACTAAACTTACAGTTTTGATTTTTTTGTTTGATTGAAATTATTATTACAATTTACAAAAATGTTATTTTTATAGTTCTAATCAATAGTGATGAATTTATGAACCTTTTCCGGAAACCCTTCCATTAAGGCTTTTATTGAGCTTTCTGTCACATCTCCGTTTAAAATCTACCACACTTTTGGACACCTTTATTATGCTCTTAATTGTTTTTTAACAAGATCCCAATATCTCTCCACTGGCCTTAGCTCCAGACAGTTTGGAGAATTTGCCTCTCTTGGTACAAATAACACATTAATGTTCTTGTACCACACACAGAAAAAAAATATAGTTGTGCATGGTTACTGTAACCATTTCAATATTTGTGCATGTTTACTGTAAATATTTCAAAATTTTTACCAATATTATAGTCACAGTAACTATATATATGATTGTGGTAACAATAATATGGTTAATTTACGATTCACATTATTGTATCAACCATATATATGGTTACAGTAAACATGTATATGTTTGTGACAACCATTATGTTGCTCCCGGCTTATGGATATCATAATCTGAGAACAACATATTATGATAAAATTATTAATCATATAAATGGTTGTCACAAACATATACATGTTTACGGTAACCATATATATGGTTGATACAACCATGTGAATCGAAAAATTTTCCATACGTACGTTTCGTCATCGATAATGCAGCAAGTATATTTTTTCTATAAAATTTTACTTCAGTTTCCGTGCTCTGTCTTTGGTCTCTAAATTTTTAGCAGAGTTGCTGTCGGGTACTTTTTAGCCTTGTATGTTTTTGAACCTGCATTGGCTTTAACTTTTCGTACCAAATAGTCCGAGTACTGACCTAACCGGACTGCTTTCCTACCGGATGTGTTGGGAGCTCTTTTGAAACAGCTTTCTATTTATTGGCTTTAGAAACATCATGTAGACCACTCGTTCTACATGAACCAAGTTTTGCTATCTACAGACAAGTTCTCCCGATACTGTTTAATAACATAGGAAACATGTCTGCCTTTGATTGTTTGGCCAACTTTTTGTAGGACCAAGTTGGGTTTTGTTGAAAATATTTAATAATTTTGGTACGAACTTTTTTCACGTCACTCATTTCAATCAAATTAACAACAAATTAACATAATTGACATGCATTACAAAGGTAACTTGATAAAAAAAAATACAAATACTTGGGTTAAAATTTTTCATGAAAAACGTGTATTAAGGTTTTTTCTATCTTAGTCCTAATGTTAGGTAGGTGAAAATTCTAACTGCAACTAAATTATGAAAACTCTGAAAAAAATATTACACCTATCCCTCGATTTACACGATTGTACGTTTCTGAAAAAATCGTGTAAATCGAAATGAAAAATGTTTGTATGAGAAATCGTGTAAATCGAAAAAAGACCCAAATACGAATAAATTAAAAAATTTTGTTTAGAAAATTCATTTATTTTAAAGTAAAGTAAATGTATTCCCCCATATTCATAAAAAAATTTCAATTTAAACAATGTTTTAATGCAAAATTTGATTTTAAAACGTTATTTAAATTTAAAAATTGTATTAGCTTTTGATAGAAAAGTCCGCTGTGGCATTATTTTCCAAAACTGTACCGATTCGTCTGTATTGAAGACTTTATCAGGAATGTATATATTGGCAGCAATAATTTCAGTACATTTTTCGGAATATTCTTTAGACACATCTATATCAGCAGAAGCTTGTTTAACTTTTAATTATAGATTATGTAAGTAAAGTCTTTGCTTAAATATTTCAAACCAACCATGACTTGATGGTAGCTGATCATTAAGTTTTTTTTGTAATAGCAATGGTATGAATTGGGATTCGCTTTTGAGTTTAATTTTCTATCCAGATCATTAGTGGCTTTTCCATATATTCAATTGTAAAGTCCCGAACGTTGTATTTAGGCTCATTTTGGTTCCATATTTTTTTTATAGATAACTATTTTTGAGAATTGTGCAGAATATATTTACTGAAAAAAATTAATTTTTTCTAAAATATTAAAAAAAAAATCATGTAAATTGAGGTAATTTCCACATCCCTCGATTCAATCGAAAATCAAAAAAATCGTGTAAAAGTGAAATCGTTAAAAAAAGTATCGTGTAAATCAAGGGGGGTGTATTATACTTATAATTATGACATGATCACGACTACTCCATAATATAGTCATGTCTAGGTAGGTTCTATAATAATCTAGGTAGATTTAAAAATAATAGTTTTGTTACTATGATTGATGTGGAATTATAATATGGTTGGGCTCAACCATAATATGATTGCGCTACAACTATCATGTTTAGACACAAATATATTATGGTTGAGATGAAAACAATATATGGTTGGACACAATCATATTGTGGTTGTGCAACTCTAATATGCTTGTTTTGATATGTACAATCATATAATTGTTATTTGTAAATGACAATGCAGAGATATAGTCATTTCGTCGTTTTAATTTGCTTTTAATGTAGAGTTAAAGTATATTGGATGTATTTGTTTGATTTGAAATTGGCCTTAATCGTAATATGATTGCGCTACTACTATAGTATAATCGTTGAATCATAATACCGATGGCTTAATATAGAAAGGTCGTATCTCAACTTATGGTTACTTTACAGGAGAAGAAAAAAACTGAATAAAATCTGAAAGTGAAAAATAAACAGCTAAAAATTTGTAATATATCGAAATATACTTTTAGAAAAGTTGTTTGTTTTAATATAAACCAAAACATATGCATTCAACATTAAATGAGTTAGCGCTTTCTCTTGCAAACTATTATTGAAATGAGTTAGGGTTTATTTTAATTACTGTAAATCTGTTATTCGTCAACATAGAAAACTGAATTTTTTAGGAGAGGTCTATTTGAGTTTTGTCTACCAGAATATGTGAAAAAACCCGATTTTGAAAAAAAAAAACGAGATAGAACCTTTCTATATTAAACCATCGATATGATTAACAAGGAATGGAATTATAGTTAGGTAAGATCATGTTATGATATTTATACCCTACACCACCATAGTGGGGAGGGTATAATGGATTTGTGCAGATGTTTGTAACGCCCAAAACTATTAGTCTAACACCCACCTTAAAGTATACCGATCGACTCAGAATTACTTTTTGAGTCGATTAAACGATGTCCGTCCGTCCGTCCGTCTGGCTGGCTGGCTGGCTGTCCATGTAAAGCTTGTGCGCAGAGTACAGGTCGCAATTTTAAAGATATTTCGATAAAATTTGGTACATATAATTTTTCTGCCCAAGGCCGATCCCTATTGAAACTGGCTGAAATCGGTCCATCATTTGACCTAGCCCCCATACAAATGTCCTCCCGAAAGTGGATTTTATCCGTCACAAATGTTTAATTTATATAGGTATCTACACAAGTTTTTGTCCAAATAAGTTTTATATATAGGGAATTCATGTCACCAAATTTGATTATGATCGGTCCATAATTAGTCATAGCTCCCATATAAGGCCTGCTTCCGATAATCACTTTAACGAGCATAAATCTCCTACAAATGTTGGTATACACATAAAATTCAACATAAATAACTTTCATATAAACATTAATCACGTGACCAAATTTCGTGGTGATCGGTCCATAATTTGTCATAGCTCCCATATGAGGCCCACTTCCGAAAATCGCTCACGAACATAAATTATTGAAATTTTGAAAGAAAAATCTTTTTGCTCATTTACTTAGTGTAGGGTATTATCTGGTCGGGCTTGACTGACCATACTTTTTTACTTGTTTATAATGATACTCATTAGTAATATTATAGTCACATACGAAGAGTAATATAATTTGACAGTAACCATAAAATATACAGTAACCAAATAATATGACGCTGTTCGATTATCGTCACCTTAGGACTAGGATTTTACACATAAGAAAATACCACAAATACCATATTACCAAACTTCTGACTACCACGATTACGGGACTGTTACCTTCCCAGACAGTTTAAATATATAAGTAATAATGTAGAAATTATTGCTTTCAGACCCATATTCTTAGCTGACAATATAAAGAAGAGCAGTACAGGTTAGGATGACTATTTAACATATCCCTCGTTTGCGTCCCTTCACAAAGAGAATACTGCAAGCAAACTGGCCAAATAATCTTCAGAATGCTGGCATACAAGGTTGTCAGGAAATGTATTCTGTATATGATGAGAAAAGCTCTATACAGAAACCAAACGGTAGTGTTTACGTGTCACTGAATGAGTTGTAAGCATTCAGGAAGACTTGCACTTTCTTTCAATAGTTGCCGGGACCGTGGAAAGGAGGAATATCCGGCTCTTCATTTGTCAAGACTTAGCTTTATGAATCTGAGGATATCGGCAACCAGACAATATTTCTACAATTTTTAGGTAGACCCTTCTGATGATATCAAATATGTCTAACTTATCATAGATCTTTCCAGTTACCTTTACCACGACTTAGAAATTTGGATCAGCATGGGCCAATTTTGGGCTACATATGGGGGTGTGGGTAATAAAATATAGTTTATGCAAGACATGTGTAGAAAATAATAAAAATAACAACGTATATTTGCCTGTGCCGAAAGTTATATAAACCTCACCAAACTTAAAATTGTTAGAGAAAAAAAATGTTGAATAAAACACCAGACGAATTCTTAATTTTTTTATTTCACTCATTTTCAGCCAGCAAAAACTCAGTTTGCACTGGGTCTCTAGTAAATTCCTAACATATATTCGCAATAGTTTTTCTAGCACTAGCACCCATCCCAATACACTGCCTAACATAATTATGTTATTTTCGCCTTAACAATGTTGGTTTCATTTGGCCAACTCATTGCATTTGTTATTGCAAAATTATATAAAACACATCATTTGATGACTTTAACTAATACAGATTGCAAGAAGTTAGCAACCCCCCATTCTCTCTTATGCCAATACTTAGCTTGTAATGATGTCATTATTCAGTTTTTGTTGCAATGTTGTTTCATCAATATGCACAATACAAACTAAATTTTATTTCTCAACCGTTTTTATGACAATTTAACTTTGGTTTTAAAATTTTACATTTAGCATTTTTTTTTTTTGTTGTTGTCTTCTTTTTTTAATGGTTTTTGCAACTATTGAGTGGAAAAATATTTGTTAACTCACCTATTTATTGCTGCTAATTGAGTCAATTGTTGAGTTTTTATCTTGTTGCAATGATCATGACACGACTTCCATTTTATAGCTGTTACTGCTGCAACAACGTTCGTTCGTTCGTTCGTTCATTTTGTTTTTAATGTAACATTTTTAGCCTAAAGATCTTCCTCCTTAAGTTCACATTTAGTGAAACTGTGGAATTTTTCAAGCAGAAATTCAAAGTAGTTACTTACTACTTATGTATATATATATCTATAGGTACTATGTATAAGTACTATACTAAATATTGTAGCTGTTGTTTTTCATTTTCCTATAATAAGCTTAAAACCACTACCATAAAATTATTAGAAGACAACAGCAACAAGAAACACTATTAAAGCTGAAAAATAATGGAAAAAAAGACATCAATTGACTAAGATTAGCATAAAAATCATCTTTAATTTAACTTTCATTTATACATATTTTATTTTAAATTATTCACAGTATATAAGTAGAAGAAAAATGAAGAAAAACTTAACAATAAATATTTATGTGCCTGCATGTATGTATGTAGTTAAATCTATGTATCTATGTGTATTTATATTAAGATACATAGAAGAAACCCTTTTTTTAGATCAACCTACCCACATAAACCATTTAAATGAAAGAAGCACATTTATTTTTACAAAATACATAATACAATTATTTTTTTACTTCTTTATTTAATTTTTCTTTTTTTTCTAAATTTCTATGTTGTTCGAGTGTTTGAATGCATGTGGCTGTTGTTGTATCCATCTATCTATCTATCTGTTTCTATTGTATCTTTATCTTGTATGCGTACGTACAATTGTAAAACATTTTAACTTAATTGAAATTAATTATGGGAAATGTTTTATTTTTTTTTACTTAGTTTCCAAATTTTTTATGATTTTTGTCTTTTTTACTGTCCAATAACAAGACAAATGTTAAAATTTAGTTTTTTTTTTCTGAGAGGTAATTACTTTTCAAAATACTAACTATAGAAACCTACAAAATAAGTTCTTCTCTTTAATAATAATAATTTTATTTTTTTTTTTTTTGGTTTTGAAAATTATCTCAAAATCTGGGTTAAGAGAAAATTCACTGATCCACGCAAGAAATTAACCCATTAGTGATTAGGAAATTGAAAATATGTTTAACCGATTTATTATGAAGTTCAAGAGTGCTGTCTTTGCATTTAATTTAAGTTCCATTTAGTTAAGTTCCACAATTTAGAATTCTTTTGTTTCAAATGATTTTATTTTAATAGAATTCATTTATTGCTGAATTAATTCATAATAGAATTCATGCGACTTATTTTATTTGAATAGAATTCATACCTTGAATTTATTCATAAAGGAATTTATTAAACGTCTCAATGATAGAACTTTTAATAATTCAAATCTAGTCCAAATTGAATGAACATCTTTTAATGTACCCTTCACCATGAGGGGTGAACTTACATACATGAAATCGAGAAAAAGATATAAGGAGAAAACTAGGACAACCTCTATTTTTGGCCTATTTTTGATCTATATCTGGTTTACTAAGTGGATATCTGATGATAGATATTTCAAAGACCTTTGCAACGATGTATATAACGCCATAGTAAGTCGGACCTACAATGGGTCAAAATCGGGAAAATATTTTGAAACCTGAATTTTTTTCACAAAAAAAAAAATTGTTTTGACATAAAATTTGAAACTGAATTTTGAAAAAAAAAAAAAAAAATTAATTTTGTATGAAAATTAAATTTTTTTTTTATTTTTTTACCTCAAAATATTAAAAAATTTTATTTTAAAGAATAATTTGTATCATGTGCGTTTGAATTACTAAATAATTAGATTTTTTTCAGAGAGTAGGGTTAACAAATATTTACCAAAATTAGCCCATTGTTGATTCATGTTTCTATGTTACGTTATGCTTTCCAGCAATCATTTGATATTCATAATTATACCCTTCACCATGAGTGTCGAGGGTATATATAAGTTTGTCATTCCGTTTGTAATTTCTACATTTTTCATTTGCCACCCTAGTTAGCCACCCTAGTATTCGTAGCCCCCAAATAACTTACAAACATAATTGATACATCAATATATCGGGAATCGGCCCACAAATGGCTAAGATATAAGGAAAAATCCGGGACAACGATTTTTGGCCTATTTTTTTATCTATATCTGGATTATTAAGTTATTAATATAGACAATATGGATATTTAATGATAGATATTTCAAAGTTCATTGCAACGATGTGTATAAGGCTATAGTAATTTGGACCTACAATGGGTCAAAATCGGGAAAAATATTTTTGAACTCTATTTTTTTTTTAAAAAAAGAAATTTTGAAAACATTAAAAAAAACAATTTAGAAAAAAAAAATTTTTTAAAAAAAAGATTTTTTTTTTAAATTTTGAAAAAACTATTTTGAAAAAAAATAAAAAAAAATTGTTTACCTAAAAATATTTAAAATTTTTATTTTAAAGTATAATTTGGTGAAGGGTATATAAGATTGAGTATAGCTCTCTTACTTGTTTTATATTGTCTATGTACAGAACATTATAATTTATAGGCACGCACACGAAAGTAGGCGTTTAATTTTTATTTGTTCCTAATAAGCCATTTTGCTGCATTCAATAACTTGAAGTAGTGGAAAGTACGAGTATTTTCAATATTATTCAAAATCTCTATTATCCTCCTCTAGATTATGGAATAATTTATTATTATTTTATTGTTATTACCGATAATTAAAACTATGCTATTCTAAATATTGGGTGTATGATTTAAAAATGCGGAATTTTTTCAAATGTTTAGCTTTTATTTTGAAACATTTCTACAACATAAATTTATTCAAAGTATTGGCCACTGTTAGCTATGACATTTTCCCATCTTTCTGGTAACATATATATATTCCGAGCCAAAAGAACTGCTCATCTTTTGAGGCTAAGGACGAATCAAGCCATTATCGGCTACTCTGTTCCTAAGTGAAGCGTATCCCAGAGACAGCGTTCTGCATATATCGCAACAAATAGTAGCCGGACGAAGCAAGGTCTGAACGGTAAGGCGGGTAAGGCAAAACTTCCCAAACTCTTCACACATAGTGCCTTCTTCATTCGACTCTCAGCATTACGTTTCCAAGAGAGCTTAGAGTCCAAAATTACGCCAAGATATTTGACTTCGCTTGAAATCTTTAGAAAAGTACCATCTGAATTCTGGGATTTTGTATCTCCTGGTGAAAAGAACCAGTTCGGTTTTGGCAGTGTTGACACCTAGACCGCTTTCTCTGGCCCATGATAGTAGAACGCTGAGAGCTGATTCCATGAGTTCACTTATTGTGGGAAGAAACTTCCCTTGAATAAGAAGCACAACATCGTTAGCATATGCGACTACTTTGGTGTCTGTCCTACTGAGCCTGAAAAGGATTTTATTTACGACAAGATTCCACAGAAGTGGAGAGATGACACCACCTTGTGGTGTGCCCCTTGTCACAATTTTCCTTGTCCTACCAATATCCATATTAGAGTTTATGGCCCTGCTCTTAATCATATTTTCGGTCCAATTTTTTATTAAACGCACCCTCTATCTATCTTTTAATTTTAAATTTTTTTTTTGGTTTTTTGTGAAATAAAAAAAATTGAGTTAAAAAATATTTTTCCCGATTTTGACCCATTGTAGGTCCAACTTACTATAGCTTTACATACATCGTTGCAATGGACTTTGAAATATCCATCATTAGATATCCATATTGTCTATATTTATGACTTAGTAATCGAGATATAGATAAAAAATAGAGGTTGTCTCGGATTTTTGCTCATATCTCCGTTATTTATGAAGCGATTTTGCTGATTTTAAATAGGAAACTTCTCGAAAGCATATCTGACAGAATTATTGAAGATCTGGATCCCGAAGATATCTGGGGTCTTCAGAAAATTGATTTCAACAGACAGACGGACGGACAGACAGACAGACAGACAGACAGACAGACAGACAGACAGACAGACAGACAGACAGACAGACAGACAGACAGACAGACAGACAGACAGACAGACAGACAGACAGACAGACAGACAGACAGACAGACAGACATGGCTAAATCGACTCTGCTATCTATAAGGATCCAGAATATATATACTTTATAGGTCAGAAATTACAAACGGAATGACAAACTTATATATACCCATCTCATAAAGGTGAAGGGTATATAATAATAAATGTGTTTCCACATATTATTATCTCTTAATGGACAAAGTATCAATACCAGTAATTTAGTACCTACTTTCGATATTATTTCGAGTTCGGTGACATTTCAAAATGTATATTTCTCATACATAATCTCACGAAATCATGTAGTTTCATTTGAAAATATACCGAAAGAAATGCTAAGAAGAAAGAATATGATTTATTGATATTTTTCACTCTAATGAGCACGAAATCAAGGTTGGATCCTTTTGCCGAACACTGTTTTACTCAACTTTTACTGCGTTTTATTAAGTTTGAGATGGAGTAATTAATTTTAATAAAATCACATACGAAAATCATTTGTTCGGCGTGCTTGTATGTGCTTTTTTTTTTGTTTATTTTAATCATCATTTAAATTTTGCAGGAACCCAAGTAGCTATTTCCAAGTAGTCAATGGGTTAAAACTAAACAAAATCTAAAATAGTTTAAAAATAAAAAAATATAACTATCTACTTTTGCGAGTACCTATTAAAGATCATCACAATAGAGAACCAACAAAAAAACTGAGGTTGTGTAAATGACCCCCCACTGAAAAGCGATTATTTTAACACAAGAAGTACTTTAAACATAACTAATAAAACTAAAAATGGTTTACGTTTTTTTTTTTTTTTTTTTTTTTCAACAAATTTCCTCTAAAGGTTAAATGCGATTATGTACGCTGGGTCAGCACATCACAAAATATTGTTTCTTTACAAGTTCTAAAATGTATTTCCGCTAAAGTTATTATTATAACAAAGCACATACATAATTAATGGATGACAAATGTAGAGCAGAAAAAACTTAACTGACTAATTTAAAAAGTACTTAATAAGAAGATCAAAAAGACTTTTACCAGAGATTTACTGACAATAGAAGATTTAGAACATTAATTTCCATAAATTCCCATAATATTTTATACAGATTATGAATTTGAAAATATAATTTAGCTAATTTTCTAAGAGAGATTCACCCTAAAAAAAAATGTTAATTTTAAATTAAAAATAAATAAACTTTAAATCTTTTTTTATAACTTTCATTAACATCGCCAATTGATTACAGCGAGACTACAGACTAAAAATCTGTAGTAAATCGGAACCGTGAACTTTGTTTTAGTTAATTGGGTTAGATTTACAAACACAATTATTTAACTATACCAAATATACAAAACCATTCCATGCACAAAACTTAATGTACGTGTGTAACCATAAATCATTGGGCAATTACTCTGGTAATGTTCAGCCTCTGCCAGATATTTATGGTCATGTCAATGATGTTTTTTCTTTGTAATGTTTTTCTCTCTGACACCCAGTGTGTTCATTTTAATATTTTTAAGTTTTAAGTTTGTTTTCTTTGCATTTCTTTTGGTTTTTTTTTTATATACATATTTTATTTATTTTGTTTTCATCTTGCTGTCAAATTAAAAAGCCATTACAAAGGTAAATGACAGTAGTATGGACGGACAGACAGACGGAGAGCCGAACTTAACGAACATGATGATTACACTGATGTTGTTCATTAAGTCGTTATATGTACAATTATTAAGTTTTAAAGATGAATTATAATAAATACGTGATCTATTTGTGTCTGCTATGGAAACGTAAATATTTATAAAAAGCAAGATGCACATGTAAATACATATGCATGTTTTATTAGAGTAGCACTCATTTTGAGGGCAAAAAATGTGTAATACAAAATGTTAATTTAAAATAAATCTTGTTGTTCCCACAACGTTTTACAAGTAGTCAATATATGTTCACCAATGTTTGATGACTTGGCTGGCTCCAATCTTTTGGGACATTTGTAACGTTTATGCCCTTTGAAGTGCTATTATCTATTGGTTACTATCTACATCCCTGGTAAGCTAGCGTAACGTCATTTGTCACTTTAGTATCTCTAAGTAATCTAGAGTGTAGTCATTTTAAACGTTAATTTTATACTAAATGATTACTACATAGAAGTCATCCGTAGGAGAGCCAGTAGTCACCTTTTATTACCATTTCACTTTAGGGATAAGCCATTTTAATCACTACAACGTATATAATTCTGGGAGTATTATCAATTTAGTGTCCCTTGTTAGACCAAGCTGAAGTCATTTTAAAAGTCTTATTATATTTATATTCAATTCTTCCCACAACAAGGAACATAGCGTTGTAACTGCAACGACAGAATATTTTCTTTAAGAAACTTTCATTTCATCCTGATGGACCAAATGTAATTATATGAAATCAGTTGAAATTTACTATACTAATGGATGGTCCCAATAATTGTGTCTTTTTGAATCAAATGTTATTTCGACTTTTCATGACTTTCATTCGTTAAATGGAATGAGTCGCATCATGCTTGAACAAAGTTGCAAACATTTCAAAATTATTCCGATTCTACTGTGATCAAGAGTGTTTGAACTAATCCTGAAATATTTTAATACGATTTTGGTCAACGCTCTGCTCTATAGAGTATCAGTATGTGATAAAAATCGTTAGATTTCAAAACGATCAATTTTAAAGGGGGTGATAAATTTCGATCGATTTACAGAAAATTTTTTGAAACAATTGCTTATTATTAAGCTCGAATGACAAATAGTAAATAAATTTCAGTGAATTTATCAATAAAATTGGGAATTTAGTATAAGAAAATCTTACTATAATATTAATTTTGCATTCCCAAATAAACTTTTAAGAATAAATTTGCAGGTGACCGTGTATCAAGACTAAACTGTTAACTCGCTTTATATTGATTTTCTTGCGAAAAAGTTTTATTTTTTCTTTACTCACTTACACACTACAGTTTGTGTCGGCAAGAAACCAACCAATTGTAGTAGGGCATTTGAACAGGTTGTCCATCTCCATTTAAAATCTACCACACTTTTGGACAACTTGTTTGTGCTATTCAATTCTCTTTTAACAAGAGCCCAATATCTCTCCACTGGACTCAGCTCCAGGCAGTTTGGAGGAATTGCCTGGAGCTGATACAAATACCACATTATTGGTCTTTTACCTTTCAAGACCTTTCTTACCATAGCGACATATGCCAAATTAAGTTAAAAAAAAGTGGACACATTAAGAAGTCTTTTGAATAGAAACATCTTTTTTGTAAACATTCCTTGATGAAAATTTCGGTATTTATAGCCCTTTGGTAACAAATGTTTGACTTTTTTGCCGCAACTGCATATTGCTTGCCATACCAAGAACTGTTTGGGAAATTTTGTCTGCTTTTGGGTCCTAAACTTTTCTTCAACATTCCCCCTGCGAAAAATTTTCCATACGTACATTTCGTTATCCATTATGAAGCAGGTATATTTTTGTATACAATTTGACTTCAATTTTCGTACTTTGTTTTTGGCCTCTAAGTATTTTGCAGCGGTCCTGTCAGAAACTTTTTGAGCCTTGTATGTTTTTGAATCTGCATTGGCTTTAACTTTTCGTACCAAATAGTCCGAGCACTGAGCTAACCGGGCTGCTTTCCTACCGGATGCGTTGGGAGCTCTTGTGAAAGTGATTTCTATTTATTGACTTTAGAAACATCATGTGGATCATTCCTTCTACATGAAACAGGTTTTCTATCAACGGACAAGTTCTCCCGGTACTGTTTAATAACATTGGAAACAGTTTGATAGCAGACCAAGTTGGGTTTTGTTGAAAATATGTAATAATTTCAGTACGCACTTTTTTCTGGTCACTCATTTTAGTCAGATTAACAACAAATGAACATAATTGACATTAAACATAATAACTGACATGTTTTACAAAGGTAACTTGATCAGAAAATAAAAATCAAATAATACTTGGGTTAAAAGTTTTAATGAAAAACATCTGTTAAGAATTTGACGATCTCAGTCCTTATGTAGGGTCAATTAAACAAGTATATGCTAGTGAAAACCATTTTTATGATTCATAATTTTATCATAATATGTTGTTATTAGATTATGATATCCATAAGCAGAAAGCAACATAATATTGTAAGTCCTTCATCATATAAATGGTTGTCACTAACATATACTTGTTTGCTGTAACCATACATATGGTTGATACAATCATGTGAATCGTATATTAACCATATTATACTTACCATAATTATATAAATAGTTACTGTGACTATAATAGTGTTAAAAAACTTTAAAAAATTTTGAAACATATTTTTTTTCTGCTTGTAGGTATGATAGGTAAAATCACTATTTCAGAACAATCACCCAGATCTTGTGGGTTATTATAATAATAATATGTATTTATGGGGAAATAGGTAAAAAAAAAACAGCTGATGATATGCCTGACATTCTAAAATATTTGGTGAAATATCAGCAGATTGTCAGTATGTTAGTACTATGAACAAAATAAAGTCAGGAACTATGTATTATTCTGTTTTTGTGGGGCCTTTTTAAGAACCTTATGATGAATAAATAAATTATTCTTAAGCCTTTTAATAAACATGACTCTACGAAATATACATATGTATGTATGTACTTATTTCAGTAAAATTTTAATAAACTACTTTGTTTTTTTTTTTAATTTGTCTCTGCCACCAACTTCTCTAAACGTTTCACGGTGTTAAAATTCGGTATTACACAATAACAAAACAAAAGCGATAACAGTTTAAAATAGCTTGTTTCTGTTTTATTTTTTATTTTTTTGGTGTGTATTGTATCATCATAAACATGATGATGATTTTTGTTGAACATCATTATCATATAAAAAGTACGTATGTTTTAACGTACGTATTCATAATTACATACATGAAAAGCTTAAAGCGTAACAAAATCAACCAACGTTTGTTTGTTCGTTGATTCGTTTATTCGTAAGTGTACAAGACCACAACCCGATAACTTTTTATAATTTTAATTTCTGATTTTAAAATTGCAGGTTGTTTCTTATTTAACAATAACAACAACAATAGCACAGCGGCAACACAACAATATTTAAAGCGCGTAAATATCGGGATATTAAGTGAGGTGCTCGTAGAGATTTATGTCTGTCTGTCTGTATGAATGTATGTATTTTCATTTATCTGACATACTGACTGATTGTCTGAATGGAAGAGAGACACGTGATGTGAAACTCTCTGGTATGGACGCTTTGTAGACATTGTTGATGCGTGAGTGAATTTTCTTTTTTATTCAATATTTTTGAAATACAATTTGCATACATACTAAGTTTGTAATATAGTTCAAATGAGATTTCATTTGTATTTCAAATTTTGACCTTGATTTTTTTTTTTTTGCAAAATAGCTACATATTGTATTAAATAGTAAAGGAAAAGGTTTTTTTATTAATAAATATGTGATTGCCAATACCTTGAAATTTTCAATTAGTCACAAATGGTCAGAAAAAGAATGAGCTATTTTGAAATCGAATGAGTTATCGTATCGAAAAACAATTTAGATATCGAAATTATAATAAAATGTATTAATCAAATACCATAATCTCAAATAAGAAAATTACGTTAAATTTTACTCGATGTCGAATGTGGTAATTTGGCCCTAGTTCTGAGCCACTGGTTTCAAACTTGAAAAGTATTTGTCAAAAATTAAAATAAAAAAATTAAAAAAGAGCTATATTCGGCTGTGCCGAATCTTATATACCCTTCACCAAATTATGCTTTAAAATAAAAATTTTAAATATTTTTAGATAAAATTATTTTTTTTTTTTTTTTTCAAAATTAAAAATAAAAAAATGTTTTTCAAATTGTCTTTCAAAATTAAAAAAAAAAAAGTTTTTCAAACTGTCTTTCAAAATTAAAATTTTTTTTTTTTCAAAATTGTTTTAATTTTTTTTTTTCAAAATTGTTTTAATTTCTTTTTTTCTTTCTAAATTGTTTCTTTTTTTAATTTTTTTCAAGTTTTTAACTAATTTTTTTTAAATTTATTAGTGAAAAAAATTTTTTCTGAAAAAAAAATTCGGGTTAAAAAATAATTTTCCCGATTTTGACCCATTGTAGGTCCAAATCAAAAATTATTGCCTTATATAGATCGTTGCAATGGACTTTGAAATATCTATCATTAGAAATCCATATTATCTATATTAATGACTTAGTAATCCAGATATATGTAGATCTAAAATAGGCCAAATATCGAGGTTGTCTCGCTTTTTTCCTTATATCTCAGCCATTTGTGGGCCGAGCCGGAAGAATTCCCGATATATTGATGTATGGATGAGGTTTCTAAGTTATTTGGGGTGCTCAGAACATTGAAAGTTGAAATATTCAATGTGTGCAACCGAATCATTCGATTGGCAAAAAGATCGTTTGCTACTGCGAATCTGTTTTCTCTGTGTGGGTAAAAAATTATTTTATATTTCAATTTAGACTCCTTTGAGCTCTATGAATTTTGTCCAATTTTTCTCCAATTTGTTTATCTCTTCCAAAAAATAAGATTTGTGGAGGTCATCGAAATAGGTATTTTTTGTGAGATGATTTCATCGTTAGAATAAAATCTCTTTTCGGCGAGACATTTCTTCAGGTTTGGAAACAAGAAATAGTCAATCGGGAGAAAAGGGCGGACGAGGGAGCATTTCGTAGTCTAATTCATGTAGTTTTGTCATGGAAATCTTATCGTGCACCCGATTGTGAGCAAACGCGGCAGCCATCTTGCGAACAGCTTTCTCATTCCCAAGTGATCATTCAAAATTTAAACCACTGAGCCATGTGATATGCCTATGGGGGCATTAACATTATGACTTTAAGTCATGACTTAAAATCATGGGCTTTTTTTTGTACTAGAAAATTGTGACGTCTAAACAAAAGGAAAGTTTTCTGTTTTTCATGACTTTTTCTGATATTCAGCTTTGAGCTTTTTTCAGATTGGTTGTTGATACGATTATGTGCCGAAAAAAAGGCAAGCATGGTTGAAAAAAAGGCAACGTATAAATGTAAGGAGATTTTCGTAGGGGTTTTAAAAGAGAAACAAAAAAGAAAGACATGACTTTAAATCAAAGTGTAAATGTCGACTATGGTTTCCACAAATATCTCGCATTTTCAATCTCCGATCGGCCAATCGGGTAAAGTGACCTTAACTGGGTGTACAGAATGTTCGTGCAGAGTTCCCATAGAATTTATCTAGCTTAGCCTTTAATTGAGTGATGGATTTTTCACAAAAAAGTAGCTTAATGAGTAGACAAAATTCACTTTTTTCCAAATTTTGACAGGAGTCAACTGACAGATGACTCTTGACAGTAGCAGTGCTTCCCTTTCAGTTAAGAGACGGGAAATGTAAAAAGTTATGGATTTATTGACTCACCCTCGTATTAAAAATAATATTTATTTTTAAATCTGGTTCCTTTTTCTAAACTTTTCGGTTTTGGGTGGAAATTTCCTTTTCGGTCCTCCTAGACCCGCTCTTGGTTTAAAGCTTATATTTTCATGATTGTTTCAAGATAATACACAGATATGATTTATTTTGTTCAATTTATCTCCTAAATTATTTTCAGAATCTTCAATGTTAAAGTACTTTATCTACATTAGAAGAAAAATCCAGCTAGTCATAGAATAAAAGACAATGTATAAGGACTGAGATCGAAAAATTCTCAACACACGATTTTCATTAAAACTTTTAACCCAAGTATTATTTGATTTTTTTTTTATCAAGTTACCTTTGTATAGCATGTCAGTTATTATGTTTAATGTCAATTATGTTTAATGTCAATTATGTTCATTTGTTGTTAATATGATTAAAACGAGTGACCAGAAAAAAGGTGCTTACTAAAATTATTAAATATTTTCAACAAAACCCAACTTGGTCCTACAAAAAGTTGTCCAAACAATCAAAGGTCTGCCAAACTGTTTCCAATGTTATTCAACAGTACCGGGAGATAGAAAATCTGGTTCAGGTAGAAGGAATGGTTCACATGATGTTTATTAAGCCAAAAAAATAGAAAGCATTTTCAAAAGAGCTCCCAACACATCCGGTAGGAAAGCAGACCGGTTGGCTCAGTGCTCGGACTATTTGGTACGAAAAGTTAAAGCCAATGCAGGTTGAAAAACATACAAGGCTCAAAAAGTTCCTGACAGGATCGCTGCTAAAAATTTTGAGACCAAAAACAGAGCACGGAAATTGAAGTCAAATTTTATAAAACAAAAACATTCCTACTGCATAATGGATGACGAAACGTATGTTCTGGAAGATTTTTCGCAATTTCCTGGTCAAAAATTTTGATGTTGCTGATGCTCGAGGGAATGTTGTTGAAAAGTTTAGGACCCAAAAGCAGACAAAATTTCCAAAAAAGTTCTTGGTATGGCAAGCAATATGCAGTTGCGGCAAAAAAGCCAAACATTTGTTACAAATTTACATCAAGGAATGTTTACAAAAAAGGATTCTTCCATTCATAAGACTTCTTAGTGTATCCACTTATTTTTGGCGTGATTTGGCACCCTGTCACTATGGTAAGAAAGGGGTTGAGTGGTAAAAGAACAATAATGTGGTATTTGTACCAAGCTGCTAATTCTCCAAGCTGACTGGAGCTAAGGACAGTGGAGAGATATTAAAGGAGAATTGAAGAGCACAAAAAATGTGTCCAAAAGTGTGGTAGATTTTAAACGGAGATGGACAATCTGTTCGAACAAAGTGACAGAAATCACTATAAAATTTATAATGAAAGGGTTTCAGCAAAAGGTTCAACATTTCATCACTAGTGATTAGAACTATATTTTTTTTTTTTTTTTGGAAATAATAATTTCAATCATATAAAAAAAATCAAAACTGTAACTTTAGTGGTTTAATTTTTATTAACATATATGTATGTTAAGAATTTTTCGATTTCAGTCCTTAATTGCAAATAATTTATATGTGTCAGTTATTTGATATTTGAAAACATTTAGTTTATACTGAATAATATATAGCTTTTCCTATTCATATTCAATGTTAAAAAAATGAAAAGGGAAAAAACTCTCGGAGTTTTTTTTTCATAATTGGGCTGAATATAATTTGTTACTATGGCTGCCTGGTTTTTAAATTTCACTCACTTGACCATCTCTGTTCATAATCATTTAATGATACAACTATGTACTAAATATTAAACAGATTTAAATGGAGAAATGTAAAAAACTGAATGTGTCTAAAGTAGGCGCAACAAATTCATAAAACATAAAATTTAACATTATAATACATAGATCTCACCCGGTGTGAAATACTCCTCTTTCCAAGTCATATTAAAATAGTTATTAAAATATGCAAGTAACAGAAAGATTGTTGCACAAAGAAATTACTTTAAATCTTACTAATGAACCTCGACATTTGTTAAAACTAAGCTCATACACAGTCATTCATTCAGTCATTGTGCTGTGAACATGAAAGGTTAAACAATAAATAATATTAACAGATTTCAAAGGTGCTAAAACATTTTAAGTATAAAAACGTGCTATGAAAGGAAGGTGTAACCTAAAGTAAAGAGCTAAATTTTTAAAATAACTTTAAGAATTAACTAAGATTTTTTATTCCAAAAACATTCAATATTGTGAAGGTAATTAAAAACAAAAGTAATTTATGTTAAAATGAAGAAAAATTAAAACACCCTTACACCTTTACATGTGTTAATTACTCTGTGTGCTGAATAAAAGAGACATGATCAGTAAAAGTGCAACAATAAGCTGAAGATGAAGATGATATTTAATATGAAGCTAAAGAAATAATGAATCTATTTTTTGTTCATGCTTTACAAAAATGTAACAAGAAATGTATGTAGAAATGTACAAAAAAACAAAAACCGTGTTTTATTCAACTAAAAAAAAATAAAAATAGTGTTAATTTACATTTGTGTAAAACATCTTAACCTACATTGGTAGTACAAGAAGCTCAGCATGCAATATATTTATAACTATGTTCATATAAACATAAGTATGTAAGTATCTGAGTATGTTTGTATATCCATTTAAACTTAAACTGTATGAGAGTGAGTAGTAGGTATGTATGTACTTGCAACATGTACTTATCTATGTTAACATAAATACTATTTTTATACTGGTAACATCATGTTTTAGTTAACAAGAAATTATAACTTTTTTAAACTCTCATTTTTTATCACAATATATGAACTTGTATGTACTCGTACATTTAAGCTAACTTTTGCGTAATTTAAATATGTATTGTAAATTATAGATTCACATAAATACTGTGTGTGGCGTGTACTTTCTAACAAATTAACTTACAAAAACCAAAATGAAAATGAAAACGAAAATTAAACAAAATTTATGTTTAACAGCTTATGGAAGTGTTTTGTTTTTGCTACTAAAATAGCTGCAACACCAACAGCAGTAGCTACTAGACTTAATTATTCGTAAAAATTAAAAACCAAAGACACTTAAAATGTTATTGCCATAACAACAATAATAACAACAACAACAACACAACAGAAGACGAAGAAAAAGAAGAAGAAAGTTGTAAAATTTGTGCATTTGCAGTTGTAGCAAACCCTGCCTACAAAAATACTCGTAATCACAGTTGGTCGGTGTCAATAAACGACCTTCCGCAACAACAAACAAAACTAACTTAACTACAGACATACAAAATTTCAATAAAGTACCAGGTAAATAAAAATGAAACAGGTTCATCAACAACTTATTTATACTGCATACAACTTGTTGTTGATAAACAGCAAAAGACGAAAATGCAAAAAAACACAACAAACAACAAACTAAAAATACAAACTGCATAATAAAATAAAATTAAATGAAAATAAAAGAAAATAAAATAACATCAGCGCCCCCACATTGTTCACATAATTGAATATTAAATGCAACAAACACAAATAAAAATAATGGATGCATTCAACAGAGCCACCACACTCTCTCACTCACTTACAAACATACAATCATTCATTCATTCATATTCAGTCGTAAATGCAGCAACATTATAATTATTTATTATGCACGTAAGTACATATGTATGTAGGTACTACGTACATACTTACAACAAAAAATTTGTTCATTGGCGCCATTAACAACAGTATGAACAAAAAAAAGTCTTCTATAAATATGCTTTAGTTTTGCAAATGTTGATTGATTTTTATTTAATCAAGTGCTACTTGTATAAGAATGTTCTTTGTTAAAATTGTAATTATTACATTAAAATATTCTCAGATGCCGTACAGCTGAATATAGCTGATCAATTCACAAGGTCTCTTATCACGTCATATTGTCATAATGTCCTAAAATAATACAACTTTCTATGCTATGTTTATTGTGTTATCGTAACGAACCAGCAGAGACCAACGCCGAATGCCTAAGAGTCGGTTAAGCCGAGCGGCCGTGTCGTGATATATTAGGACATTATGAAAATATGATAACTATTTAATTCTGTTGTTGTTGTACATTCCAAATAAATAAAAAGTTGTTACAATTTTAAACTACTAAAACTGCTTTTATTTGCAATCAAAAGTATCCGGTTTATTTAAAGGAAATAACCCCACGTTTTTAAAAGGTAAAAACGTAACAATATGGTGAATTTCTATGAAGAAAACTATAACATTTGAATTAATGTAAAATTTGTAAACGGTTAAAAATATCATAACAAAATTTGGAAGTAATATAAAGCCACACGATCTTAAATCGATGCCATTATAATTAAACAATTTCTTTATTTTTGAATGGTAAAATTCCTAAAACGGAGAAAATGTGTCCCAACAACTGAGTTTTTTTTTATAATAGTGCCCACTGTGACGTTATTTACCATGTGATATTAAAACAACTTTGTAACATATAGGGCTCTACAAATATGGAGCTTTTTAGAATCGGTACTTTGTGCTTTTATAATTTTTTTCTCAAACCAAAATTTTTTTTTCAAAATTGGCCAAGTTTGGTTAGTTCTGGGGGGACTATGTCCACTTAAGTGAGGCAAATTTTACTTTACACGCTTTTGCATAAAGCCTTTTTCCGTATCATATAAAAATTGTTTATAATTCCAAAAAAAAAATTTGTTCTATAAAAAATAAAAATTTAGGGGCCTTTTTGGGAATAAACGCCCCTTTTTTTGATGCGTGTAGCATTTTATATAGCGTTTTTTGTAGATCTTCTCAATTTCAGCTCATTAGAACATAAACGGATTTTTGGCAATTTTTTAAATATAATCGCGGTGTCCAATTTTGAGGGGACCCCATTTCGCCTACGAAGCTGAACAACTGTAAATCATCTCTAAAACACCTCAGCTCCAACCTTGTGAAATTTTATTACGATTTCCATTTCCAAATTTAAAAAAAAAAAAAAACTAACGGTGAATACTGTTGGAATTTGAAATTTAGCTAAAAAATCCAGGATAAAAAACTAATCAATTGAAAATTTCAAGACAATTTGATAGTTCTTAAAAATATTTTATGTTAATTTTAACAATAACTTTGTATGGCTTTGGATAATGTATTGGTTAAACTCTTTCAGTACATGAAAATCTATTTTATTTCTTGAAATTGTATTGATTTTTTAATTCAAATAATTTGGTGGCTTTAATTTTCCGACCCTATAAAGTATATATATTCTGGATCCTTATAGATAGCGGAGTCGATTAAGCCATGTCTGTCTGTCCGTCTGTTGAAATCAATTTTCTGAAGACCCCAGATATCTTCGGGATCCAAATCTTCAATAATTCTGTCAGATATGGTTTCGAGAAGTTTCCTATTTAAAATCAGCAAAATCCGTCCATAATATAATAGATATGAGCAAAAATCCGAGACAACCTCTGAATATTTCATTTAAAAAATACAATTTATTGCATGCTTTGACAAAAAAACAACAAAACGTACATATGTTTGGATGTGTGTTGGCTTCATTGCTTTGCGTATTTAGTTTTGTTTTTTTGGTGTTTGACAAAAAAGCAACAAAACGTACATATGTTTGGATGTGTGTTAACTTCATTACTTTGCGTATTCTGTTTTTGTTTTTTTTTTTTGGTGTTTCGTTTCGTTTGGCGTTGTTGTTTTTATACTATAAGATTGTCATTTCGTTTGTATCTTCTACAATATAATCAGTTCGTCAGCAATTAAATGTAAAATTTTTAAAAGTTTTCTTGATATATTTAGGATGCTATACGCACTCTTACTTGTTTTTTTCGTAACTGCCTTGCAGAACTACATTATATTAGGAGGTGTACGTACCTCAAAAAAAATTTTTTGTGAGGTACGGTCTATTGTACATGCCTTTTATTAAAAATGCTATAAAACTGATTTATATCTGAAAACTATTATTGAATTTGGTCAACAAAAGATTTGAAAATATATTCTTGAGTATACTTGTTATGATTTATCAATATCACTCATACGCTCACACAGTTCCTGCAACTTTAAAAAATGTTAATATATATTTTTTTAATGGGATGATTCGAAATTTACCAAAGTTATTATGTAATGTGCTAAAAGTGTTTTTCGGTCAAAATAATTGTGTTAATAGTCAAAATTTTCGAATGTGATTGCCGTAAAATAATCAACGTGGCTTTGTTAGTTGTGGATTTTGGGATGCAGGCATCATTGGACCATACTTCTGCGAAAATGATGCTGGTCAAGCAGTGACTGGTGCTCGATTTCGCAAAACATAACAGAATTGTTTCTGTCCATATTGGATGATATTGATATGGGCGAAATGTGGTTTCAACAAGACGATGCCACATGCACGCAGAGAAAAAATATAGTTGTACATGTTTACTGTAACCATATCAACATTTGTACAAGTTCTAGAACAATATTATGGTCACTTTCATTGCTTATACCAATATATGGTAAAGTTGCGATTCACATGTTTGTAGCAATCATATATATGATTGCAGTAAATAAGTATACATATGTTTATGACAACCATTTTTATGATGAATGATTTACCATATTATGTTGTTCTCGGTTTATGGATATCATAATCTGAGAACAACATCATCATGAACATGATTGCCACAATCATGTGAATCTTAACTTTACCATATTATGATTACTGTGACTATAATATTGTAAAAATTTTAAAATGGTTATAGTAAACATGTACAACTATATTTTTGCGTAAAAACTAATCTCAAATATCTTAAAGGTACGGAAAATGCAATACAACCTACATACATAACTTTACTTTAAAATTTTTAAATTAAAAGCATCACAAATATAAAATTAATTTCCTGTATTTTAGCTTAAAATAGATTGAGACACAAATGTCAAAATTAAGAGTTTTTATTTCGTTGCATTTCAATAGACGATATGTATGTATGTATTCAGTGAATTAATTAAATAGTTGTTGAATAAGGAAATTCTTAAAATTCAGCAAATGATTAAATGTAAATATGATAATTTAAATAGTTTTGTTTGCTGATAAGAGATCTTGTAAAATTAAAATAATTGCAGTGAAAATATGTAAAATGCATTTGCAGCACAAAGAGTACTTTCATTTTCGTTTGTCGGATTTTCGCATCATCTGATGTGTTTAGATAACATAAATTCATTCATTTCTGCATTCATTCATCCATCCATCCATTCGTTCATTTATTCATTCCGCAATTCACACATATACATTCATACATATACGTTCATTATTTTTATATCATTCACTATTTAGTTGCACAAACATATTCACATACTTACATACAGGTACTTGTACTCGTAATCACACATCTTCATACAGCTGGAACAGAGCACCACCAACCACTCACTCACTACCTGTAAGATGCGAATGTAACGTATGTATGAATGTAAGTGTAGAGAGTTTTTGAAACAGAATCTGAAAAAAAAAAACGAAACAATTGTTGCAACTTTAACTGCAACTGCATCTTCAGATCACATCACATCACCATCATGAAAATGAAATTTACATTTTATGTTACAATTTTATTTCATTATACATACGATTACATTCATACTTACTTACTTACAAAGTACAATAAGTTTACAATTTTTAGTTTTACTGAAAAGTTTTTTTTAATGAACATTGCCAACTTTGGCAACAATGAGACAGCGTTTCATCATTGTGAACTGTAACAAGTATGATTCACAGTTACGGCAGTTACGAACCAAATGAACCCTTCACTTTAATTGTATTTTAATGAAATTATAAATTCAGGAAATTTTTGCTCCAAAATTAATTTAAACTTTCCCAGAAGAAAGGGAACCCATAGAGTAAAGCTCCAAATTCAGAACTTCAAAGTAATTAATGCAATTTTAATACAATGTTCCCAAAAAAAACTAATTTTTTGTCTTCATTCAAAGGTTGTTATTTCAAAATTATTCACTCAGTATTGAATTAATTCATAATAGTACTCATTCGACCTTTGAATTATTTAATTTTTGATAATTCAATTCTAAGGACTAAGATCGAAAAATTCTTAACATACATTTATGTTAATAAAAATGAAGCTACTAAACTTACAGTTTTGATTTTTTTTTATTTGATTAAAATTATTATTACAATTTACAAAAAAATAAAATTATTTTTATAGTTCTAATCACTAATGATGAAATTATGAACCTTTTTCGAAAACCCTTCCATTATGGTTTTTATAGTGCTTTATGTCACTTTGTTCGAACAGGTTGTCCATCTCCGTTTAAAATCTACCACACTTTTGGACACCTTTTTTGTGCTTTTCAATTCTCTTTTAACAAGAGCCCAATATCTCTCCACTGGCCTTAGCTCCAGGTAGTTTGGAGAAATTGCCTCTCTAGGTACAAATACCACATTATTGTTCTTTTACCACTCAAGACCTTTCTTACCATAGTGACAGGGTGCCAAATCAGGCCAAAAATAAGTGGACACACTAAGAAGTCTTATGAATGGAAGCAGCCTTTTTTGTAAACATTCCTTGATGTAAATTTCGGTATTTCGGGAAATTTTGTCTGCTTTTGGGTCCTAAACATCTCTTCAACATTCCCTCGAGCATCAGCAACATCAAAATTTTGACCCGGAAGCTGCCAGAGCATACGTTTCGTCATCCATTATGCAGCAGGAATATTTTTTTATAAACTTTGATTTCAATTTTCGTGCTCTGTCTTTAGCCTCTAAATTTGTAGCAGAGTTTCTGTCAGGAACTTTTTGAGCCTTGTATGTTTTTAAACCTGCATTCGTTTTAACTTTTCGTACCAAAGAGTCCTAGCACTGAGCTAACCGGGCTGCTTTCCTACCGGATGTGTTGGGAGCTCTTTTGAAAATGCTTTCTATTTTTTTTGGCTTTAGAAACATCATGTGGACCATTCCTTCTACCTGCACCAGGTTTTATATCAACAGACAACTTCTCCCTGTACTGTTTAATAACATTGGAAACAGTTTGACGGCAGACCTTTGATTGTTTGGCCACCTTTTTGTAGGACCAAGTTGGGTTTTGTTGAAAATATTTAATAATTTTAGTACGCACTTTTTTCTGGTCACTCATTTTAATCAGATTAACAGCACATGAACATAATTGATATTAAACATAATAACTGACATGCTTTACAAAGGTAACTTGACCAAAAAAAAAAATCAAATAACACTTGGGTTAAAAGTTTTAATGAAAAACGTGTGTTAAGAATTTTACGATCTCAGTCCTTAATGCGAAATAAATTTAAATAATTTGGGTCATTTTTGACCTAACGGGTTTGTTAAGAAACACAATAGCTACATATGAAGCGAGACACACAACAGACCCTACAAACTCCATTACATCAAGAAAAATGCATCGTTTGGTGCGGTTTTCATGCTGGTGGCATCATGGGACCATATTTCTTCAAAAATGCTAATAGACTAGCAACAATTGATGGCTTACAGGCCAAAATTATCCGTGTTATTCATGACAGCAGCAAAAAGTGGCCCAATATTGGACGTTCATAATGCGCTTCGTCAAGAACAGACGCGGTGGACATATGAATGAAATCATTTTCAAATGTTAAAGCCATGTATTGGTATCTCGAATAAAAAATAAAAAAGTTTACTTTTTTGTGTTATTTTTTAAAATTTCAAGTTCCACAGGGCTTAAAAAACACATTTTATAATACAGATACATATAATTTATCATATTTTAATATTATTGGGTATCCCAGCAGTTCTAGGAGACAGTCCCGAACTAATGATTTCATCCATCATTTAGGGTGGGAACTGTTACTTCAATAGCTACGTGACTAGTTATTTTAACACGTGCATGTCCTAAGCAGGAGTCAATTGACCCTTATTGACTACAATGAGACTGTCTAATAGCTGGTCCAAAGCAGTAAACGCACTGGATTCACATAATGGTTAAATAACGACAGTTACCTTATTAGCTACCTAACTGGTAACTTGATAAACTACATAACTAGTTATTTTAACATGTACGAGTGCTAATTGACCTCTAATAGTCAGCTAAAAGACATATCATATTCAGTCCAATAAACGATAGCTTGTAAACAAACCTTTCTTTGACAACTCTCCAATGGATTGCTTCTGGTGGGTTCAATAACTAATTTCTAAAGTGCAGTACAAAATAAACGTTTAAAGTGACTTGACTATAGGTTACTAAGAGACACTAAAGTGACTATTGACTTCATGTTGTGTTACGTGGGATACCAGTATACTTAAGCAAAAATAAACTGTATGAGAATTATATCAACATAATTAGTATAAAACCAGTTTGAACTAATTATCACACAACACATTTAAAGTGACTACACTCCAGATTACTTAGATACACTAAAGTGACATTTGTCTTCACGCTAGATTATAAAATAACCAATTGTCTTATCTCAGCACTACAAAGAACACATACGGGTCAAATGATCAAAATATATAAATTGGAGTCAGCTAAGATATTTGTGACGATTACTGTCTATAAGGGATACATTGACTACATGCTTAACTGCTGGGATATGACTTAAAAAGGTGGGATTTTTTCAAATGTTTAGCTTTTATTTTGAAACATTTCTACAATATAAGTTTACTTAAAGTATTGGTCATTGTTATCTACGACTTTTTACCATCTTTCTGGCAATATATGGATTCCGGCTTAAAGAACTGCTCATATTTTGAGGCCAAGCTCGTATCAAGCCAATAACGGATACTCTGTTCCCAGAGAGAGAGAGCGTTCTGCATCGATCGAAACAAATAGTAGTCGGACGGGGCATAGTCTGGACTATAAAGGGAGTGAGGCAAAACTTCCCTACCACTTCATTCTAAATAGTTTTTAACAGGTCATGATGGAATATTACGGTTTCATATCTGGCCGCATATCCTTGGTGTTTTTCGTCTAAAGCTCGCTTCAAACGAATCAATTGTGTTCGGTATAGGTTCACTGTGATGGTCTGATCAGATTTCAGCAGCTCATAATAGATAGGACCGTTTTGCTCCCACCAAAATACAATGAATTACCTTAGTGCCATGGATATTTGGCTTTGGTGTCGATTCGGCTGGTTGGCCGGGCTTCACATATGATCTCTTACGCTTCGGATTATCGTAATGGATCAATTTTTTTATCGCAAGTAATGATTCGGTACAAAAATGATTGTCTTTTACAGCGTCAAGCAGTATTTCAAACATACAAAATGGTGTTTCAAGGTCTCTCAGTTTCAATTTGTATGGTATCCAATTTCCCTGTTTTTGGATGAATCCTGCTGCTTTTTTTTAAATTTTGAAATTGCTGCTTGATTAGCTCCCATTGATTTTGCACACTCTTGTTAAGTTTGACAATAATCTTCATGGAGTAGTGCCCCCAATTCTTGGTCTTCAAACATTGTTGGCTGACCTGGGCGATATTTGTCTTCTGAGTCAAAATTATCACTTCTGAACCGCACAAACCATCTCTCACACGTTGAAACCAATGAAACACATTCACCATACGTTTTAGTGAGCAATCGGTGTGCTTCAGCGTCACTTTTTTTCAAATTAAAGATGGAAAGCAAAACTTCCCGCATATGACTATTCGATAGTACAAAATTCGACATTTTCGAAGCAAAAAAAACGTTGTTGTTTACACTATAATGTTTAATAACTAAGTGAGAATAAATGACAGATATGTACCCTTCAAAATGACATATAAGTTATTAAAACCAGAAGATACTCCGTCTATTTTAAATCCCGCAGTTTTAAGTCATACGCCCAATTGAGGTAAGTATTTAGAAAAAGGGAAAATATTTTTTTTTTAATTAGCCTTTGTTCAAGGACAATTATTTGGTTCAATATCCTCTGTTCAAAACATAATACACTGAAATCAGGCATTACTATGAGACCAATATTGTAAAAATGAGATAAGCGGTTAAAAAGTTATATACAATTGAAATTGAGCGATTGTTTAAAATTTGAACATTGAACCTCGATAAAAGTCTAACTAAAGATCATGTGTACAAAGTTTCAACAAATTTAGAACGAGTAAGGTCCGGTGGCTTGCGAAAAATAATTCCATGAACTAATTCGTAATGAATGCTTTAATAATGGAATGGTTAAAATATCAAATGTGATTTGATTTTGAAAATTTAAGTAGAAATTAATTCTTTCGAACCTTTGGTCGAGTTATTGGATTGTTTGTCAGAAAACGAAACTAGTACCTTTGAAACAATTTACACAATTTTTCCGCAGAGAGACTGGAATATATTACATTTTTAAGAACTTAAACTGCCTTTAAGTGGTAGTTTAATAATGTCAGAACATCTGGAATTTTTAATTGAATTTATGCACTTTAACTTTAAGTACATAATAATGTTTATGAGTCTGTACATGAGTAGCGGGTGTTTGTGCTGAAATTATTATTTCCAAATGTTGTAAACACAATTTAGACCTTTAAATATTGAGGTTATATATTTATCAAAAAAAAAAATCTAGATGATGAATACAAATCTAAACCCCAACTCTTTGCAGCGTCATAATATGTTTATTGTTTGCTGATCCATCCATCCAACCATCCACCCATTCATGTGAACATCTATGGATGAATACTGACTGAAGTTACGTTAGTACTACAAGCAACTGGCAAACAAACAACAAACACATTCGAGGCAATGATTGTTGTTGCTGCTGCATTTAAGCTGATTTATTATTGTTTACCGGTGTTGCTAAAGTGCCACAGTCAGCACTTAAATAACAAACCAGAGCAAAATCTTGCTATTGTTGTTTTATATTTTCATTTTTCGTTAATTTTTCTGTATTTTTTTGTTCAGCTTGTTTTCATTTGTTTGCCGCATTGCATCTGACATAGAGTTGAGAAAACAGCAATAACAATGAAAACAAAAAACAAACTATTGCAGGTTTTAAGTTATTTACTGTCTTTGTCATGCTTGGACAATGTTGCATGTACAACAAACAGTTTGCTCAAATGTTTTTATTTGTTTTTTTTTTTTTTCTTCTTTGCTGCTATTTTTATTTTCGATATTTTTTTTTGCGTCCACTAACACTGAGTGGCATTTCCCGCCGAAAATGTTTGCTAATATCCATCCAATGCTGGATTCTGCATATGAATATAATAAAAAAAAATATATAAAATTCAAAAAGGAAAAACAAATGATGAAGAAAAATCCCCACTATGCGGCGCTCTATAGTTGTAAGGTGTTGTATCTGTTACAGCTACTTTTGTATCTTTGTTGTTTGGTTTGGTTTTGTTGCAGTGGTTGTTGGTGTTTTATTGTTGGTTGGTTTGTTGTTGTTAAAGTTGTAACATGTTTTATTCCACATTTAGGAGAGAAGAAGTAGAAAATAACATTGCCACCGATGACAGCTCATTAAAAATAATTTCACTATAACCTACAGTCGTGGGGGAGATAATAATTGTACGTAAATGTGTACAAATGTTGCATGTATGTATGTAAATACATTTACACAAGATTCGATTTGTATTGTATGTATAGTGTGTGCATGTGTTGATACATGTAATTTGCACATTATGTTTTCCTTTTAATCATACAATCATAAAATAAACACAAAAGGATTGAATGAATGAATGAATGATAGCAAACATTTGATGAAATTTATGCATGTAATTGATATTGTAGTTATAAAAAGAAAATCAATAGTAAACATGTTCATACATGCATAGACTTTTAAGCATATAGCAATTTAGTGTTAATGAGTTTGTCATATCGTCTCATACTGAATTACAAGCTATAGCTTAAAAAAAAAACTTTTTTTCAAATACTGATTCATTCGCATAAGTGGGTGCGTCGCTTTTTTTTTTAAAAAGGCAATTGAGGGCCACGACTTCGATCTAACTTAGATCTGTAGCTTTCACACCATACAATGTTGTCGTTAGTTAGCAGTAAAACGTAATTGCATTATTGTCTGTTATGTTTTATTATCATTAAAATTCCACACAGATTTGTTGTTGTGTAAATGACACCTAGAACTATTCATCTGTCTGTTCAATTATATCTCATGTCCACAAAAGGAGGGCGTGAGAACTTGATGTCGTTTTCATTGTTGCTCTGAACAGTGTTATTGTTATTGAATGAATGAATCTAAATGTCAAATTATTTTACTTTTATTTTTTTAATAACAAAGGGAATTCATATTAAAATTAATTAGTTGTCTGGCATACCAAAACGGAATTGAAGATCTATTTAAAGGCATAGCCATATTAATCTTAATATGAAACTACATATACATATTAATCTGATCACAAAAATCAGAATATAAATAGTTGAGATTACAAACAATTCTAACACAAATACTCTTTTTTTTCTGCTCGCAGATTTCCATCACATACCAAAAACATAAAAATTTTGAATGAAAAATTTTGCTTCCTTAGAAAATTCAGGGATTGAAAAATCCACTCCCGTTTCACATCCCTAGTTGTAATATAGATTCTACAATGAGTGCAGACTGCCTTACTAATGTCAATCTGACTAAACAAATCATGCTGATACACCAAGACCACGTGTTTTGTGTTTGTTACAATAACAAAACAAGCACATACAATTTTGTGAAAATGGGCGAATTCACTTAATAGTGAATAAATTCGAAAAGAATCCATCGATTTTTATGATCGATATATTTAATTTTGTTTCTCTTACATGTGGCTTTGCGATAAAGCTGTAAATCTGAACAATTTCTGGCGTTTTCGATTTTTCAGGATTTTTTTAAAACACAAAAAATTTATATTTTCACTTAAAAAATATATTTTTGCTTTAATTTGTTAATATAACTCCGAAACTACTGAGCCGATTGAAACGCAATATATAAGTGAAAGCATGAGGAAAATTTTTTCAAAATTCAATCAATCGAAAAAAGAACATTAACTACTCAATTGTATGTATATCAAATAAAAAACTGAAACTTTGGGAAAATGAGTGAATTCACTTAATTGTGAATAAATTCGAAAATAATCAATCGATTTTTATAATCGATATCTCGTTTTGTTTCTATTATATGTGGCTTTGCGATAAAGCCCTAAATCTGAACAATTTCTGCCGTGTTTGATTTTTCATGATTTTTTTAAAACACAAAAAATTTATTTTTTCACTTAAAAAATATATTTTTTGCAACAATTTGTTATTATAACTCCGAAACTACTTAGCCGATTGAAACGCAATATATAAAAGAAAATTTTTACATAGCATGGGGAAAATGTTTTCCAAATTCAATCAATCGAAAAAGGATATTAACTACTAAATTTTATGTATATTAAATAAAAAACTAAAACTTTGGGAAAATGAGCGAATTCACTTAATTGTGAATAAATTCGAAAAAAATCCATCGATTTTTATGAGCGATATCTCGTTTTGTTCCTATTACATGTGGCTTTGCGTTTAAGCCATAAATCTGAACAATTTCTGGCGTTTTCGATTTTTCATGATTTTTTTAAAACACAAAAAATTTCTATTTTCACTTAAAAAATATATTTTTTGCTTTAATTTGTTATTATAACTCCGAAACTACTGAGCGGATTAAAACGCAATATATAAGTGAAAATTTGTGCAAAGCATGGGGAAAATGTTTTCAAAATTCAATCAATCGAAAAGAGAACATTAACTACTCAATTTTATGTATATCAAATAAAAAACCAAAACTTTGGGAAAATGAGCGAATTCACTAAATTGTGAATAAATTCGAAAAAAATCCATCGATTTTTATGAGCGATATCTCGTTTTGTTCCTATTACATGTGGCTTTGCGTTTAAGTCATAAATCTGAAGAATTTCTGTCGTTTTCGATTTTTCATGATTTTTTTAAAACACAATTTTTTTTTTCACTTAAAAAATATATTTTTTGCTACAATTTGTTATTATAACTCCGAAACTACTTAGCCGATTGAAACGCTATATATATGTGAAAATTTGTGCAAAGCATGGGGAAAATGTTTTCAAAATTCAATCAATCGAAAAGAGAACATTAACTACTCAATTTTATGTATATCAAATGAAAAACTAAAACTTTGAGAAAATGAGCGAATTCACTTAATTGTGAATAAATTCGAAAATAATTAATCGATTTTTATAATTGATATCTAATTTTGTTTCTATTATATGTGGCTTTGCGATAAAGCCCTAAATCTGAACAATTTCTGCCGTGTTTGATTTTTCATGATTTTTTTAAAACACAAAAAATTTATTTTTTCACTTAAAAAATATATTTTTTGCAACAATTTGTTATTATAACTCCGAAACTACTTAGCCGATTGAAACGCAATATATAAAAGAAAATTTGTACATAGCATGGGGAAAATGTTTTCCAAATTCAATCAATCGAAAAAGGACATTAACTACTTAATTTTATGTATATCAAATAAAAAACTAAAACTTTGCGAAAATGAGCGAATTCACTTAATTGTGAATAAATTCAAATAGAATCAAACCATTTTTACGATCGATATCTCATTTTGTTTCTATTAAATGTGGCTTTGCAATATAGCCATAAATCTGAACAATTTCTGACGTTGTCGATTTTTTATGATTTTTTTAAAACACAAAAAATTTTTATTTTCACTTAAAAAATATATTTTTTGCTACAATTTGTTATTATAACTCCGAAACTACTGAGCTGATTGAAACGCAATATATAAACGGATTAAAGGTTATGTAAATCTCAACTTTTCCAAGTTTACTTTAATAACATCGGACTGACCCTTTTTGAGATATCATTAATTATGTGGAGAAACGTCTAACAAAATTCGCAATTTTACTTAAACATTTTTTTTTTTAAAAAAACCTGTACTACTGGAACCACAATAAATCAAAATTGTGTATTTTTCGATTTTGTTGCCCTGTGTAATACTAATGTTTTAATTTGACCTTGAATATAAATGCTTTTCGTTGTTCAAAAATTTGACAACAAGAAACAATATAATAATAACTTTCTACTGTGATCTGTTCTAAATTATATTTGTTTATTGGAAAGTAGAATATCGATTTTTTTATAGATAGCGCTCATTTCATCAAATAATGAAAGTAAAGGAAATATAACTTTGGTAAACAAAGCCTTTTTTAAACTTTGTGTTTTCACTACAAAAATAAACTATTTTGGGGAGAGTTTTTTTGGATTTTAGACAAACTTGAAATAGATTATTTTATACAAAACAAATTTGTCGACTATACAACTCACTTATTTGAATCTCTAACTATTTGCCGTAGGGTTATTTTTTTATTAAAAAATTAAAAAAGTTTCAGTGACCTCTGTTCTAACTAAGCCTTCATTCATACTCACATAAACTCAGGTGATTTTTGTTAAATTTTGTAACAGTTAGCAAAATTTTTGCTTTATAAATTCAACAATGAATGTTTTATATTCATGCAACGTATGTATGTGACACAAACAAATATTCAAACTGTTTTACATAAATCTTATTTTATGTACAAACTTATGTATGTGTGTCAGAATGTATGTAAGATTTTGTATTGTTGTTTGTACTATGTTTTTTTTACATTCTTTCAGAACATTGTAAACTACCAAACTCATGTTTACCTCCAACTGAGAACCGCTGATCTGTGGTTTATTTTAAAACTTCGCATATTAAAAACACAAAAAAAAACTACAACAACAACATCAGCAGCAAAACAGTATAAACTTTAAATTACCTCTATTCTTCTTCAATTTGATCGTATCTTCGTCCATTAGCAAGAATTAACCCTCTAATATACAACATGAATAGACAATTAGAATTTAAGCTCATTCGTTTAACTTAATGCCAAATGTTGTTTGTTTATCAAAATAAATACTTTTTAAGTTTTTATTTGTCAAACACTTTTAAATTCAATTTCCTGTAATTTACATATTAAGTTTACATTTGTATGTAAATACGTGTATGAGTAAGTGCTTTTATGGTTTTTTTTTTCGCAGTCCATAATATTTCATTATATTATTCATAACTAAAATGTATTATTTGAAAATAGCTTAATTAAGGTGGTATTCCTATTTCATGCTAAAGTATTACTCGTATGATTATTTAAATTTGTGTTATGATTTTGAAAAACTGGTAAAATTCAATCTATTTAATGAAATTTTGAATGAAATTCAAGAAAGTCGATGAATCAATATATTGTGAAATATTAGGACATTATGACAATATGACATGATAAGAGACCTTGTGAATTGACTAATTATCTCGAAAGTAAACAGCACACATAGCTTCTAAAATTACACGCAGGATCGCCATAGAATCATTTTCTGCTAATTTCATAACCTAAGGACTGAGATCGAAAAAATCTTAACATACATATATCTTAATAAAAATTTAACTACTAACTTACAGTTTTGACTTTTTTTATTTTATTGAAATTATTATTACACTTTACAAAAAATATTATTTTTATAGTTCTAATCCATAGCGATGAATTTATGAACCTTTTCCGGAAACCGTTCCATTAAGGTTTTTATAGAGCTTTCTGTTACTATGTTTGAACAGCTAGTCCAACTCCGTTTAAAATCGATCACCCTTTTTAACAAGATCCTAATATCTCTCCTCTAACCTTAGCTTCAGGCGGTTTGGAGGATTTGCCTCTCTTGGTACAGGGTTTTCCAACAAGAGGTGCTATTTTGATATTCAAAGAAAAATGAAATTTTTTGAGATAAATGATCGGATGTTTATTTCATAATAAATAGGAAGGTATGCCGTTAATAATGAAAAATAACATCAGCCAAATGGCCACCACGACCACGCTTACAGGACCATATCCTTTTCATGAAATTTTCCATAACTAAATCGCAAAGTGGCTGCTCTATTTCCTTAATAGACTCACGAATTCTATCTTTTAGGTCTTGAATCGACACTGGGTTCTTGGGGTAGACCTTATCTTTCACGTGGCCCCAAAGGAAGAAGTTGCAAGGTGTTCAAACCTCTTTTTGGAAAACCCTTCACCACATTATTGTTCTTGTACCACTCAAGACCTGGCTTACCATAGTGACAGGATGCCAAATCAGGCCAAAAATAAGTGGATACATTAAGAAGTCTTATGAATGGAAATATCCTCTTTTGTAAACATTCCTTGATATGAATTTCGGTATTTATAGAGCCCGTTGTAACAAATGTTTGGCTTCTTTTGCCAAACAGTCCGAGTACTGAGCTAACCGGACTGCTTTCCTACCGGATGTGTTGGCTTTAGAACATTAGTGCCCATTTCATAGCACAATTGTGCAAGCTAACCACACACATATTCTTATTCTCTTTGGTTTAGTAGTCACTGAGACAGCGATGAATGAACATGCTAGGCGGGTATATTACTATTTTTTAAGTTTTTTTTTTTTTTTTTAATTTTTGTTCATGATCACTGAAAGAAATATTTGGATTGTTTAATATATTTAGAACTTTAAAATATCACTGAAGTGTTGTCTGGTTTTTAACCTCAATTTACTTCTGTAAACAATTTTTTTCAGATTTGAAATGATTTTAATCAAAACAACGTAATAAAATAAGCAAAAAAAAAAAATATTTTACACATTTTAAATATTTTCAAATTTGTCGAAAATTATTAATATCGAACTCTCAATTAATGAGCTATGATAGTATGTCACCAGACAATTTAATTAATATTGTTGACTTGATTATTGTTAACAAATAAAGTGTTTAAAATATAGACATCTTTTATTTAGTTCACTAAACTTTTCTTTCAGTGGAGCTCTCTTTCGCACACCAACACAAGTACAGTTTAAGCTTTGGGCATCTCTGCTTTAGAAACATCATGTGGACCATTCCTTCTACATGAACCAGGTTTTCTATTAGCAGACAAGTTCTCCCGATACTGTTTAACAACATTGGAATCACTTCGACTGCAGACCTTTCATTGTTTGGCTAACTTTTTGTAGTACCAAGTTGGGTTTTGTTGAAAATATTTATTAAGTTTAGTACGCACTTTTTTCTGGTCACTCATATTAATCAGATTATCAACAAATGAACATAATTGACATTAAACATAATAACTGACATGCTTTACAAAGGTAACTTGATAAAAATTAAAAAAATCAAATAATACTTGGGTTAAAAGTTTTAATGAAAAACGTGTGTAGAGAATTTTACGATCTCACTCCTTAATTAAACGATGAATGAAGATTTATTTCCAGTTCCTCCACTGTGCAGCCGATGACTGTGTCTATATATCAAGACAAGGCAAAGCCGCAAGAAATCGTCAACGCACGAAGAGCCTGATTTGGTACCTTTTAGCTTAATTTTATAAGCGATTTCAACGATGTCTTCGATTATGAATTGGTTTAGGTGTTGTTAAAAGTGCTTCGAAAATTGGTTAAAACTCATGCAAAATAGTATTGATCTTTATGAAGATGGTTTTCTTAAATCATAATTTGTAAACCTCTAAAAGACCATATTTTTTACACGATTTCAAGAACTGACTATACAGAACAATAGATTCATTTATGCGTGCTTAAAGGGTCTCAACTGTTTAAGGGTTAATTCTGTTTTATTGTGTCTCTTCGTTTTGTTTTTACCCACAAATTTCACTTTAGAACCGTGTGTTTTTCTTAACGATTGTAAAAGTATTCGAGTATTTGTCTTTTAAATTGACTGACTCTTGAAAACAGTACATTTATTTCACACATTCCGCCTTTTGTTTGCTTTTTTGCTAACACTGCAAAGGTTTATTTCATATATTTTTTTTTTCTTTCATTTTAAATAGTATCTTGGCATGTCTTTTATATTTTTAAGCTTTAAATCACAAAACAAAGAAATAACCAACAGACGGACAGACGGACGGACGGACGCTTAAAAAGACAGACAAGATACATACACTGAACCTCTAAGAAGTGGTCAAAGCTGGTACCATATCTTATTATAACAAAATTACAAAAAATATATATAAATAACAAAAAAAAAAAAAACTCTGAAATGGAATAACGAAATAAGCAAAAATTAAGAATGTGAAATATAAAATACTGGTATATACAATACTACATGTATAAAATAAATATAAAAGAAAGAAATAAGAAACAAGATATGTAGGTGATGAGATCATAACTTTATTTATTTATTAACAGAAAAAAAAAATATAACAAAATTAAAGTTATTAAGACTCTACTAAACGATAAAATGGGGGCTTATTTTGCTATACTGCGATCTAAATTTATAACTAACCATAAAAAAAACATAACCTTTTTGCACAAATCCTAATGATGATGAATTTTAAGTCCATTTTTAGCTTTTAGTTGATTTATTTCCTCATACCTTTAAACGTTTTAGAAATTTATAAGTCTACTAAATGATTGTAATAATAAATACACATATTGTTGTTATTAATACTACATACAATATTATTACTGCTAATAAGATTTAATTGCATATTTTAATTTGAATTTTATTTTTCAAATTCGATCATGTTGCCATAAATGAAATAGAATACAATAAAATAAAATATAAATTGCAATTGCACATGAGTCGACAGCAATAAACACAATAACAACAGCAACAGCAATGACAACGAAAACGCTGACGACAACAACGCATTTTCATGAGATTTCTATTATACATGTACGAGCAATCGTATCGGTGGCGTTATTTTCTTTTTGCTGTAACATTACGGCCAGAGCTTAACATGAATGTTTTCTTTGAAAGTATGAATTTAACAAAATTACTTATTCCCAGCAGTTCCCGAACTAGTGATTTTACCCATCATTTAGGGTGGGAACTAGTTACTTCAATAGCTAGACTAGTTATATTAACACGTTCATGTTCATGTTGACTCTTTTTGACTACAATGACACTGTCTAATAGGTAAAAGGAAGTAGACAATGCCGCATTAGATTTACATACTTAAGCAAAAATACAAATTAACTGTATGAGAATTATATCAACACAATTTGTTTAAAACCAGTATGAACGAATTACTCACAAAACGTTTAAAGTGACTACACTCCAGATTACTAAGAGACACTTAAGTGACAATTGTCATCACGCTAGATTACCTGGGATGTATAGAGTAACCAATTGTCTTCTCTCTACACTACAAAGATCACATACGTGTCAAATGACCAAAATATATAAATTAGAGTCAGCTAAGTGATAAGACAATTGTAACAATTACAGTCTATATGCAGTACATTGACTACTTACTTAACTGCTGGGTTTATAATCTCAGTCAAAGAACTTTGGCAATGAACATACAATAATTTCAATACAATTGCAATATTTCTTAAATAATCTTTATTTAAAAACAGTTGAATTTTATCCTCCCAGAAGTTGGTAAACTATTTATGTTCTTATGATAAATGAATGCCAAGTGTCCCTTAATGAGAGATAATCAGGGTAAATGTATAGTAGATAATTTTGCCAGAATGGAAATAATGGGGAATGAGGAGGTAATCTACTGGTATTTCACTTGTAAACTGCAATGCGATTGTTTAGCGGAAACTATATGATACTACACAGAACAGGTGGACCAAAGACTCCAGCTGAGTTATTGCGAGGTAGAACTGGCCCGTATATGATGCTGGCAGGACGAATCTACTTATAGGATTCCGTCGTGAGCAAATAAGGCTAATTGTTTCTACCATTACAGGACACTGTCTAAATGGAACACATGCTAGAAGAATGGGCCTACGGTTCAATGATTACTGTAGATGCTGTCATAATGAAGAAGATTAGGAGACCGTCTCCC
Source organism: Calliphora vomitoria (assembly GCA_942486065.2). NCBI lineage: Eukaryota > Metazoa > Arthropoda > Insecta > Diptera > Calliphoridae > Calliphora > Calliphora vomitoria. The sequence continues at coordinate 10,794,060 of OW818031.2, read as the reverse complement.
ACCTATTCTCTGTCCAGCATAAGGTAACGCATATTTGGAATTCCTTTCCCCTCATGTCTAGAATAGCAATCGAGGATGAAGCTGAGACTCATCCATTCCTTCATCAGAGAATCTGGCCGGTTCAAGGATGAAGCTGAGACGTCCATTTCTTCATCAGATAATCGGATTGGTTCAATTTGTATATAACGAGTGTCGAATATGATACTTGCTGTTTACTCTTGGGTATCACAGCGGGCTGCTTAAAGAGTGGCTGTCCATGCTCCTAACCTAACCTAAACTACAGGGTGATATAAATCCTAATGTTTGAGTTATGATATTTGAAACTTTTTTTCCTTAAAAATTCCATTATCCATTGTTTTTTATAATATGAAGAACACTGAAAGCCGATTTTTGGCTTAATATGGAGCCGAATATTCGGTTGAACTCTGACGTTTATATCTCCGCTTACTGAATTCTTAAATCAACACTTCTGCTTTAATTTTTTTTTTTTTTAATTTTGGGATAGATGAGGCTGTACCATTTTTAATTGTTTTTAAAAATGTTCAATTATGTTTCAGACAAATTTAATTGTATTTTAGAATTTTCGAACTGTATTTCAGAAGTTTAAAATTTCATCCTCCTAAAAGTTGGAATCACATTTTTTTGGATTCTGTGAACTATTAAGATGTTTCAAAGTAATAGTTCAAGGCTAGAACTTAAATATTGTAAACGTAAGAAATCAAGGTTGGCTACCGATTTAAAACGGTTAAAGTACCGGTAACGCCAATTCGGATTATTTCGTTGATTTAGCGGTAAAGGTATTTGCTGTTATTTCGGTAACGGAAATTATGATAGCGGTAATTTTGGACTGACCTAAATTATTAACCCGCCAATGGTGAATTTGACTTTAATCAATTTTGGCTCCGGTCTCACGCACTAATAGTTCACTTTTTTTTAATATTATGCTCTTTGACAATAAAACAAAGATATTTAATCAATTAAAGCTGTTTCACTTCAATATTAAAATTCACAATTTTTTTAAAAATAACAATAACGAAGAAAAAAGATATTCGTTTCTTTTAACACACCACGTCTCACAGACATATAGGTCACCATTGGCGGGTTAATAAAATTTACAAACATTTCAAATTGTTTAACATAAACACAAATACGGAAAACAGAAATGGATATTTTATAATCAATCACTTTTCGAAAAATTCGAATAATTTAATATAAAACGTTTGATTAAAATAGATTATAAATTATATCTATATTGTCTATTATTATTTGAAAAATCATTCTAACTCTAATTATTGTAGATACTTTAACCTTGAGTTTCCAAAAAACCGAAGAAATTCAAAACCGCGGTTTCGGTTTTAAAAAATTGAAAACCGATCGGTTTCGGTTCGGTTTTTCTTCTAATGATACTTTTTAGTATATTAAATTATTTTACTTATATGTATACATAATAGTTGGCTAATAATAGTTGGATGGATTCTGAATGAGTTTGAATTCACAAAAGGTGATTATAGTGGTACCTTTTTTTTGTATTTTCTATAATAATGGACACAGAAATATGTAGACTGATGCTGAGGAGGAATACAAAATTTGGGTCTTTATGGTACTGTTTTTATTCTAATAATACGTTTAGAATGAGCCAGAATCCACATTACAATGAATCAATAATCCTGAAACTAGACACATGTTTCCTGAATTATTATTAATTCACAAAGGGAGACTTAATAGTACTATTTCTTTCTTCCAATTGGGGGGCGAAGCGCACCGGGTCAGCTAGTAGTCCATAGTTTTATCGAATATTTGAAAATAACTAAGACTTTGTTACAAAAATGTTGCAATATATTTTTTTTGAAATTAAATAAATAAACAGTCATTTGATGTTTAATTGTCAGGAAATACTCATAGATCAATATATTGTGTCATTGCATAGCCTGCGAAAGGTAGCCTGCTACATCTTCTGAAGCAATTATTGTAATACAATTTAAACAATTTAAACAAATCTTAAGATATGTTTACCGATCTGTTTTTAAAAATATATTGGATGAATCACTGGATGAAAAAGTTTCTCATTTCTAAATTTTTAATTTTTCTACTGAAAATAGAATAAAAGTAAAAACCGAAGAATAATTTTCGGTTTCGGTTTTAGGCGTTGAAAAACCGCGGTTTCGGCTTCGGTTAAAACCGAATTGGAAACTCTACTTTCATCTTTCCTAGGTTTTAGTAGTCACAAGATTTTCGTTTTTAAGTCATGTTCAGATATTGGTGTGTTAACCCAAAATCGATTGAAAATTAATGTAGAAAGTCGTTTCTAATAAGATTTTCAATGTAATCAATTTAGAGTAAAATTATAAACTGTTGGTCTCATAGAGAATTACACAGACACACCGATTTGTCAAACAAAAATATAACAAAACATACGCCTAATACAACAACAATATACATTGACTAGCATGTATTTTGTGGTTGCAAGAGTTAGGTTTTTGACAATTACGTATCGTCTCTATGTTACCTAAATTGAGGTCTTGTTTCATTGAGAGAGTTTTGCCCAAATTGTTGTTCGTATAAATAATTATACCCTTCACCAAGAGTGTCATTCCGTTTGTAATTTCTACATTTTTCATTTGTGACCCTACAAAGTATATATATTGTGGATCGTTATAGATAGCGAAGTCGATATAGCTATGTTCGTCTGTATGTTGAAATCAACTTTCCATTGCCCCCAAATAACTTTCATGCATCAATATATCGGGAATTCTTCCGGCTCGGTTGCTATTTAAAATCGATAAAATCGAAAACCTGGACAACCTCGATTTTTGGCCTATTTTTGATCTATATCTGGATTACTAAGTCATTAATATAGACAATATGGATATCTAATGATAGATATTTCAAAGTCCATTGCAACGATGTATATAGGCTATAGTAATTTGGACCTACAATCGGGCAAATTATTTTTTAACCCAAAAAATTTTTTTTTCACTAAAAAAATTAAAAAAAAATTTGGAAAAAAAAAATTAAAAAGAAATTGAAAACAATTTTTAAAAAAAAAAAATTTAAATTTTGAAAAAAAATGATTCGGCACAGCCGAGTATAGCTCTCTTACTTGTTTTTAATTTTTTTTAACAAATTTAAACAAATTAAAATTAAAATTTTTTTTTTTTTAAATTTGAAAAAAAAAAATTAATAAACAATTTCGAAAAAAATATGTTTTTAAAAACATTTATTTTAAAGTATAATTGGGTGAAGATTCGGCACAGCCGTATATAGCTCTCTAACTATTCGAATAATTTGTATTTGAATGACAACTCTTGAAGTTTGGCTACCGATTCAAACCGATAAAAATGTAACAATAACGCTAATTTGAACTATTTCGGTAACGGTAGCTTAGCGGTAACGGTATTTTAAAGATAAATTTCATCTTAATTTAAACTATTAATCGTTACAAGTATTTAAAATTTTGTAGACTTCAACTCAACTAAGTTATTGAAATCAGAAATATTGTATTTTTAAGACCTTATTCATAATAAATTTTAAAATTTATTACAGGTTTATAAAAAAATTTTGTAATAATTGTTTATGAATAAGGGGATTATAATTTAAACTATTTATATTAATATCGGTAACAGTTATTGTAGTTATTTCGGTAACGGTTGCGGTAACGTTAGTATAGCTGAAAGGGTATTTTAGTGGTAACGGTAGCCAACCTTGGTATTTTGACTTAAAAAACTGTTAATTTTTGTACCGGGAAAGATTTATATAAGAGTTCTTAAAGACATTACTAAACCATTTTAAACGAATCATAATAAAAGCTGAAGAATCTCATGACTTAATTGTATAAACGATCAGCATCATCAGTAGATTGTATTTTCGTACCAACTAAACTTTATTAACAAAGCTTTTATTCATCAAAATCAATTTACATAAATAAATACTTAGCACGTCATATGTATTAGGTACATTTCTTGATAGAAATGACTAAATATGCAAATAAACCACTTAAAAATCTCTTGAAACTGCAAACTAATTAAACCATAATAATCAATTTGGAACTATATTCGTATTGACTTTAGAATTTCGAATTTAATTCACACTTTAAAGGTCTGCTTGTGAGAATTGCTTTTAAGCCAGTTAAGTTAATTTTTGTTTTTTTAATAATTACATGCACGTAAAATATATTCACACACACACACAAACACTCACTCATGCTCCAACACGCATACTAAGACAATACAAGTTTCAGCACTACCAGTTTGCTTTTAGCTGTTTTCTTCTGAATCTAAATCTTTTAATGTTCACTGTCTGTATGTCTAGTTGGTTGGCTGGCTGGCTGGCTGGCTGGCTGACTGGCTTGTAAATATCTCACATACTCTAAATGATGAAAAGTTTTTTTGTTATTTATTTTTTTGTAGTTTTTATTTAAGTATCTTATTTTCTCACTCTCTTATTTTGTATTCTTATATCTCATTTCAGTGCTGCTTTGGAAAGAAATACAACCAAAATGTATACAGCAGATATTGATGAAAGAGTGTTTGGAGTTGGGAGTTTTGCCACTAACACTCGTTTTCGTATTCGTACTCGCACTCTTACTCATACATCTTGCTGATAACTGAATTATTGGCAACAGCGATCACTGCGACAGCAACAATACGCCAACAACGACGACGACTTGGCTAAAAGGAAACAAAAACTGGCTTCGTTAGTTGATTGTCATCCGCCGTCGCGAGTTGTTTGCTAAACGTCAAACCCATAATTTTCGTATAAGATGTCAAGGTGATGCGCGTGTGCAAGTACGCGATAATGCTCATAAAACTAAAAGAAAAACACAGAACCACAGAAGTTTGACAAGTATTTTTTCGACATAACCCCGGAAGAATGATGAATTATTTTTTATATTAGCTGTGTTGTTTAAAGTTCAACTTTTTTTTTTTTTTTGTCAAGAGAACAGAACACTCGCGCTCTGTTCCACACCACCACAGTTTTCAAAGTGTGTTTAATATTGTGTACAAAATAAACAAAACAAAATCAATTTTCCCAGTGCAATTGTGTTCTAAATAAGTTTATAAAAAAAGCCCTTCTCCAAAAAAAAAAAAAAAAAAAAAAAAACAAAAATATTTATTGAAACCAAAAAGAAAACATATTCAAAGAATAAGAAAATAAAATGGGTACGAAATCACCGGGTGGACCTCAACGTTGTCGTTTAATACTTAAACAATGTATTGCGGTGCAATTATCGAAACCAGGTCATACACTTGATGATTTTTGGATGTACGATTCCGGCTACATGGTTTTTCAGGTAAGTGTTCAATTCAATTAAACACAAACACACATACACATACACACACTCAACGAACGTACGTACGTACAGCATACAACCTTTGTCTATGAGCATGAACAAACAGATTTCATTCATAACGTCAGCGATTATAAAATTCTCACACTATTTAATATTTCTATCATCTAGCCAGCGTTTTGGGTGCGTTTTGCTAATTTTGTTTAAGCTTAATTAACAAAATGCATTCTCACATTTATGCAATTCAATAAACAGGTGGAACATTAAATTAACAATTGTGTAGAAAACTTTTTGTTAAAAATATAATATTATTATAACCCACATTTTATGATTCAGAATAAATATTAGCTGAGTGTATGTATATTTAGTATTTGAATTTATTATAACAAATATTGTAATGAATTTTCAATGTCTACACCATTTCTAATTGTAGTTTTATGCAAATTTTAATTAATTTATTGTAAGAATGTGAAAAAATTATAAAGAAAAGATTATTGAATATACCGGAATTTTTCCATTCCCGTGAAATATTAAATTCTGTCCGTTCACAGAGGTTCCCGCAAATTTTTTATAATAAATTAAGCCAAAAATACAAATTTTTCAAATAAATATATAAGGACTGAGATCGAACAATTTGAAGGATATTAACATCTACTATTCAAATCAGGTTTTTTTCCTAAAATCTCATGATTTGTTGAAAATTTATTTAAGAAATAGTCAAATGTCATAAAACATTCAAAGCCGTTTTTCTCGAAATGACTTTTTTTGAATTATGACGTTGTTGCAGCAAATGAGCGATATGTTAATAAAAACGAAACCACTAAACTTACTCTTTTTTTATTTGATTGAAATTATTGTTACAATTTACAAAAAAATATATATATATTTTTATAGTTTTAATCACTAATGATTAAATTTTGAACCTTTTTCGAAAACCTTTCGAAAAAGTGCTTTATGTCACTTTGTTCGAACAGGTCATCCGTCTCCGTTTAAAATCTACCACACTTTTGAACACCCTTTTTGTGCTCTTTAATTCTCTTTTAACAAGACCCAATATCTCTGCACTGGACTCAGCTCCAGGCAGTTTGGAGGAATTGCCTGGAGCTGGTACAAATACCACATTATTGTTCTTGTACCACTCAAGACCTTTCTTACCATAGTGACAGGATGCCAAATCAAGCCAAAAATAACTGGACACATTAAGAAGTCTTATGAATGGAAGCAACCTTTTTTGTAAACATTCCTTGATGTAAATTTCGGTATTTATAGAGCCCTTTGTAACAAATGTTTGGCTTTTTTGCCGCAACTGCATATTGCTTGCCATACCAAGAACTTTTTGGGAAATTTTGTCTGCTTTTGGGTCCTAAACTTTTCATCAACATTCCCTCGAGCATCTGCAACATCAAAATATTTACCTAGAAGCTGTGAAAAATTTTCCTTTATGCAGCAGGTATATTTTTTGTATACAATTTGACTTCAATTTCCTGCTCTGTCTTTGGCCTCTAAATTTTTAGCAGAGTTCCTGTCAGGAACTTTTTGAGCCTTGTATGCTTTTAAACCTTCATTGGCTTTCACTTTTCGTACCAAATGGTGTGAGCACTGAGCGTACTGCTTTCCTACCGGAGGTGTTGGGAGCTCTTTTGAAAATGCTTTCTATTTTTTTGGCTTTAGAAACATCATGTGGACCATACCTTCTACCTGAACTAGTATTTATTCTCCCGGTACTGTTTAATAACATTGGAAAAATTTTAGTCTGAATGACTAAAATTCAATTATTTAAATCTTAATACTTATGCGTCAACTGATTTTTTGAATAAATCGATGGATGTAATCGAATCATTCGATTGGTAATCACAACGAATTCTGTTTTATCTAAGCAGAAATATGAAGAAAACTTATAAAGAAGCTTCCAAAATATACTCCATGGAAAATTTTCCCGAGTAAGAACATTTTTAGATTTCCTACAAAATTGGATTTATGTGTATTTAGTATTTATATCTAGTTCCCGACCGAAGTAATTTTTTAAGTTGATAAAAGGTTGTCTCTTTGGTTTTGAAGTATTCTAGTATTACTCCCAATTCTACTTCATTTGGGTACACAATTCACCAACCAAATATATTTTTGATTCAGTTTGGTTCCAATTTATTCATTTACTTAATTTCATTAAACGTTTAATTTTCACTACACCATTTCCAATTGAATTTCAGAAATTTCCAATTATATTTCAGAATTTTCCATTTGTATTTCAGAAATTTTTAATTCTGAGATGTATATATACTTACGTATATAAGTACAATATATATTTGAGCTGGAATAAATACCGTATAAACATATTGTTTAGAATGATCCTAAGGTATCTGAACCAAGAACACTTTGACCTTTCTATACGAATTAAACCATATACAAGTCATATTGAACCGAAACCCTTATATTCTGGTTCTTTTCTAATATCTAAAGACAGAATCTACAAGATTTAAAAATCGTAATATCCCCGGAATACAAATTTGTTTACGATAATTTGAATTTAGAAAAGCTTAACTAAATAATAAATTTGAGTGAATTTATCAATAAAATTGGGAGTTTAGCATATGAAAACTAAATCTGACTTAAATTAATTAATTAGCTCTATTGCTAATAAGCTACGTACACACGGTTGTCAGATTTTACAATGTTGTCAGATCTGACATTATTAGCAAAAGGTAAATTGTCAGTTTAGACGATAGTAAGAAAACCTTATAATTTCATTGTCAGACAATTGTCAAACAATAAATTTATCTGCCAACAAAAATTGTCAGTTCACAAGGTTGCTTCACTTTTGTTTATTTTAAATACATATGCACAGTGTTGCCAATAAAAATAATTTATCTGACAATGATGCCATTATCACATGCATAAACTTCGCACATATGACAATAAAAAGTTTCTGACAATGATGTTACAATGATCTGATCAGACAATAGTATTGTCGTGCAATGTAATGACAATACTTTTTCTGACAACGTTGTAAGACAAATATTGTAAGTTCATTCTGACAACCATGTGTACGTAGCTTTATTTATAACAGCACTGGTTCCACTAAAGAGAGGCAACTCAAAATATTTCAATTTTCACTTTTTGCAAGAAATCGATGTACAGTGGTCATATCTACACACTGTAAAAATCTTACATCATTTCCTATACTCTTTCGCCAAAAAATACCGTCTGCAACTTTCATTGTAATGTATTAAAAAAAACAGTTTTTTGCCTCTACTGATAATTTTTAAATTTTTAGTTGACTCTCTTTGTTAAATACATTCAATAATATGGAAAAACATGATGAAATTGACTGAAGTGGCAAAATAAATCAAATTATAATGCAAAATCCTCTATCTATTATTAATACAAAATCAATATTTTTGAGAAAAAAAAAATCCTCTCTCTATCTTTATTTTTTTTAGTGGCCTTAAAAATGTATTATAGAAGAACTAAGATTAAATAATCTTCACAGACAAACAACATTACAAATCACACGTTTACAGGAGTGTAGAAAACTTGTGATTGCTAATGGCGTTTTCTTTTCTGGCATAAATGATGCCTTTATTCTGCATTTAACAGTTCTTTGTATTCTTTTTTGAAAAAGAACACACAACCATATAACATGTTCTTTTCAAATAAGTTTGCCCTAAAACTCCAAAGATATGATACGTTTCACCCTCAATTTTATGAAAGTGTTATAAAGGCACCACTTTTTAAACATCTTTTCTTGTTATTGTTTTGAAATTAGTTTGTTTTATTGAAATAGTTTTTGTATTTTTTGATTAAAAGTATTAAAATCAAAGAAAAAATATAAGAAAAAAATTTAGAGTACTTGCCCTGGTAATGCAGTAAAAGAGCACCATTAAAAACAAAATACATTAGAAATTGAAATGTTTGTCAATAAATAGCTTTTCTGCTTTTTTACTAGGCCAAGTACTCTACATTGTGAATACCGCTATAGTTTTAGAATATTTCGAAGCTGCATAAAAGAAAATTGCATAAATGGTAATGGTTTTTGTTCTATTGTGAACGTTAAAAATGTAACACATTATGAGGTTAAGGGTAACCTAAATGGTACAAAATATGTTGGCAACATTTTGTGTCAGAAAATAAAACGCCATAAGATTAAGGGTTTTGAATATAGTCTCCCTCGATATCATATTTTAGATATTGTGATATACTACATTCATCTGAATTTGCACTAAATAAATAATATATTGTCACTTTTTTAATGAAAATCATAAATTTTCAATAATTTGGCCAAACCAATATATTGTTTACCTTGGAAACCAGAAATGAAACGATTCAAACATCACAAAATTAAATATAGAACCTTTTGGAATTTTAAAAGACAATAACTGGAATCATAGAGAAACATAGAGCGGAAACTAGAAAAAAACTCAAACAAAAAAATTACTCAAAATAATCACACATACGAGTGTTGTTTTTGTTTTCACATAGTTTTTTTTACAAATACATTCTCACCACTTAGGTTTTTGACAGGAGAGTTTCCGATCTATGTGTATTTATATAAGACTGGAATTAACCATTTTATGATTTGAAGTAAACATTTTGCAAAATTTGGTACCAGAGACATTACAAGTTTAATTGCGATTTTTCGCTTCTAAGAAATCCTTGTGAAATATGTAGATTTACTTTTGTAAAATTGTTTTACCTTTGACTCGGAAAATAAAACGCTTGAGTATCACTAACCTAACTGATTGAAATAATTGCAAATTGAACTTTTTATTATGGACTATGTTTTAAATTTTCAAATAGTATTTCAGAATATTGGAATTGTATTTCAGAAATAACCATTTCAATTAAAAATTTCTAAAGTACAAATGGAAATTTTACAATTGAGAATTCCTGAAATATTATTAGAAATGTCTGAAATATTGTATATTTGGAAACTTCTGAAATTTAATTAGAATCTTCTGAAAATTTTCAGTAGACATACGTTAGAGACAACAGTTTTATTGTATTTATGGTGACATTGTCAACCAACGCGTCAATAGTTCAGTTTTTTTATTATGCTGTGTAGCCAATAGATATAGAAAATAATTACTTAGTAGTGATACAGTGTACTGGTGGAATGTCAATAGAAGATTACATTGGCTGGGGTACATCTGTTCAGTAGTACTATTGACAATGTCACTAGTAAATCACTACAAATTCATTATTAGCATTCCCTGCAGGTTACATACATCAAAATTCGCCTACACGCAGAAAAAAATATAGTTGTACATTGTTACTGTAACCATTTCAAATTTGTGCATGGTTACTGTAACAATTTCAAAATTTTTAACAATATTATAGTCACAGTAACTATATATATGATTGTGGTAACAATAATATGGTTAATTTACGATTCACATGAATATTTCAACCATATATATGGTTACAGTAACCATGTATATGTTTGTGACAACCATTTATATGATGAATAATTTTATCATAATATGTTGTTCTCAGATTATGATATGAGAGCATCATAATATGTAAGTCCTTCATCATATAAATGGTTGTCACAATGGTTGTTAAAAATTTTGAAATTGTTACAGTAACCATGCACAAATTTGAAATGGTTACAGTAACAATGTACAACTATATTTTTTTTCTGCGTGTATACATATTCGATATTAAGTAATTTTTTATGAAAAATCCGAAATTTTACATTTGACACTGAAATTAAAATAGTGAGATTTTCACAATTTTAATCAATATATAAATAGGACAATAGTCAAATTTATAGACCTTATCATTATACAGAATTGCGTCTTGCCGAAATCCCCCTTCCAATCGAGCGCACTTCAAAATGTGGAAGATATTGACATTAATTAATTTCTATTCTCTCAGAGAAAAAACGTAGAATATTTAGCATTTATAAGGGTATTTTCAGACGACCATACTGAGTATTAATATTTGTCAAAAATAGATTAGATTTTCAAATAATAATAAAGAATCCAATAACTTTTTATTTTCATATGTATTGGCTATGTATTTATAAATTCAAATCAACAAAACAAAAAATGTAAAGGAAATATAAAATAAAAATAAAATTCGCAGAAAAATTGCAATATTAAACAATTAAATATTTTGAATACTACCGTGTAAATAATAAATGTATTTTTCAAAATGATTTCATGACAAACCAGTATTATCATCTGTATTATCGTCTGTAAATAACTTAAACTACATTTTCAATATTTTGTGTTGTGGAAAAAACTTTTTATATAATAAACTTGTTTTGTTTTTTTGCAAATATTTTACTTAATATAATTATAACTCTATATTAACATTCTAACAAGAATTTGTTGGAAGATACTGGAGTTATCACAAATAGTATCTCAGTTTATTATAAGTCTCAGGCCACTCGAAAATATAAATACATATCACACAGGTTCCTCTAGAGAGAGTCAACTCAAAATTTAAAGAGGCAAAAAACTGTTGTTTTTTTTAATACATTACAATGAAAGTTGAAGACGGATACGACTGTATTTTGTTGACGAAAGAGTATAGAAAACTATGCATGATTTTAACAGTGGGTAGATATGACCACTGTACATCGATCTCTTGCAAAAAGTGAAAATAGAAAAATTTTGACTTGAATCTCTTTAGAAGAACCTGTGTGATATGTATTTCGTTTTCGAGTGACCTGAGACTTATAATAAACTGAGATACTATTTATTGTTAGAATGTTAGTTTAGAGTTATAATAATATTAAGTAAAATGTTTGCAAAAACTGAAAAAATCAAATTCATTTATATTATTTTAACATTTCAAAAGTAATGATATAAAATTCGACCTTCCGCAATATTCGTTGTGTCGAAAAACATACGCGAAAGGTTATATTGAAATACAGTTTTCGAAAGCCATGATCAAGGGGAAATTTAAATATAATTACACAGATTATTACAGATATGAAACAAATGACAGTTCTCAAATATCGAACCGTGGTTATTAAAACGTTCTGCAACCACTTTTCAATTGTTGTGGTTTGCAGAGTGAGAGAAAATATACAATTTTTAATAGGCAACGAGTATGATACACAACCATTTTAACATTTTCTATTGCCATATTACTGTAACCAGCTGATTCATATCTGTGTAATCTGTATATAATTTTTTGAATTGCTTTGACACAATATTCCAAACTACTCAAAAAACTGTCAAGAATTTTAAAAATTTTTGTTTCTTATTCATACACTTTAAAATAAGTGATAGTACAAAGGTGTGTAAACCAGAAAACAGGTATGTAAAGTACTTCATATTAGAAGTTTTAAAGACATGCTGTCATCGATACCTTAAATCATTTGGTTTGCCAGGTTAAATTCTACTTTTATGAGATAAAAAAATATGTACATTTACATAAATTCTTATTAATATGAATCACAATTTCTTGTGAATTTCAAATTAGTAATGTCTGTAGTGGAACTATCCTTCGATGGAGTTTATTGCTTTTGGCAAGAAAATGTACATATATTGAAATGAAAAAAAAAAAAAATACATATAAATACAAAACACAGTTTTGTATTGAAAAGTAAAATTAATGTACTCGTATTGTATTGTATAATGAAAGATAGATAAGATAACTGAGACATAGTACATTTAATTGCTATTTACTGTTAGTATGATAAGAATTTTAAATAGTTAAAAATTGATACATTAAAAATTTTAAATAAAAATTTGAATTTTTTACAAAATATATTTAAAGAGCTTTAGAAATATTAGTTGAATTTAAATCGCAGCCAACGATTTATTCAAAATCAAAACTATATTAACTTTTTTGGTTTTTACATCGCAGCTATCTATAATATATTGGTCAATTCACAAGGTCTCTTATGTCATATTGTCATAATGTCCTAATATTTCACAATGGTTTAAAAATGTTGTTATTGCCTTTCAGCAAAAAATGTCCTAAAATAATACTACTCTGTATGCTATGTTTATTGTGTTATCGTAACCAACTAGCAGAGATATGCGTCTAACGCCTAAGAGTCGGTTAAGCCGAGCAGCCGATTCGTCAAATATTAGCACATTATGACAATATGACATGATAGGAGACCTTGTGAATTGACCATATAAGGACTGAGATCGAAAAATTCTTAACATACATATATGTTAATAAAAATGAAACCACTAAACTTACAGTTTCGATTTTTTTTATTTGATTGAAATTATTATTACAATTTACAAAAAATTAAAATATCTTTATAGTCTTAATCACTAGTGATGAAATTATGAACCTTTTTCCGGAAACCCTTCCATTATGGTTTTTGTAGTGAATTATGTGACTTTGTTCGAACAGGTTGTCCATCTCCATTTAAAATCTACCACACTTTTGGACACCTTTTCTTTGCTCTTCAATTCTATTTTAACAAGAGCCCAATATCTATCCATTGGCCTTAGCTCCAGGCAGTTTGCAGGATTTGATACTATTGGTACAAATACCACATTATACCTTTCTTACCACAGTGACAGGGCGCCAAATCAGGCCAAAAATAAGTGGACACATTATATGTAAATGGAAGCATCCTTTTTTGTAAACATTCCTTGATGTAAATTTCGGTATTTATAGAGCCCTTTGTAACAAATGTTTGGCTTTTTTGGCGCAACTGTATATTGCTTGCCATACCAAGAACTTTTTGGGAAATTTTGTCTGTTTTTGGGTCCTAAACTTTTCTTCAACATTCCCTCTATCATCAGTATCATCATCAAGAAGCTGAGAAAAATCTGCCAGAACATACGTTTCGGCATCCATTGCATAATGGAATATTTTTTTTTATAAAATTTGATTTCAATTTCCGTGCTCTGTTTTTGGCCTCTAAATTTTTAGCAGAGTTCCTGTCAGGAACTTTTTGAGCCTTTTATGTTTTTGAACCTGCATTGGCTTTAACTTTTCGTACCAAATAGTCCGAGTACTGAGCTAACCGGACTGCTTTCCTACCGGATATGTTGGGAGCTCTTTTGAAAATGCTTTCTATTTTTTTGGCTTAATAAACATCATGTGAACCATTCCTTCTACCTGAACCAGGTTTTCTATCAACGGACAAGTTCTCCCGGTACTGTTGAATAACATTGGTAGACCTTTGATTGTTTAGCCAATTTTTTTGAAGGACCAAGTTGGATTTTGTTGAAAATATTTAATCATTTTATTACGCACTTTTTTCTGGTCCCTCATTTTAATCAGATTAACAACAAATGAATATAATTGACATTAAACATAATAAGTGAAATGCTTTACAAAGGTAACTTGATCAAAAAATCAAATAATATTATGGTTAAAAGTTTTGATGAATAACGTGTGTTAAGATTTTTTCGATCTCAGTCCCTATGTAAACAGATTTATTATCGTGCAGCCCAAGACATTTAAATTGGATTGTAGATTCGCATACTCCAAAACGATCTAAGAAGGAATTAATGCAAATTCAATTGTTTAGGCGGTAAGAAAGGGAGAATTCGTTACCCTTATATCAGATACAAAATAAATGAAAATCCATTTTTAAAAGAGGCCAAAGGTGTTTGGTACTTTTTTGTAATACAAATTTTGTAGGAGAGACAACGTGTGAATACTGTATTTTGGTACTTTTTGGCACTCTTTATATATTTTAAACCAATAATCATAGAAATAAAATTTAAATAATATTTTTTGGAAATTCAGCTCTACAGTGTCTTTAAAAATTGGCATATTTTGTTATAAGCTTCCTCTATGATTTTAACATTTATTTAAATTTTTTATTACCCCAATGAGAACAAAAGAAAGTACCAAGGGAAAAATTTATTTTTTCCAAAAATAAGCTAACATTTATTTATTAGGAACTCAAGTGCAACAATAGCACAATATACGAGTAAATAGTTTGGTACTTTTTTAAACCATATTCCCAGTAAAAAAATTTTAGACTTTAGGAAGCTAAAAAGGGACCTAACTGCATCTGTATTCGCTTACTATTAAGCCTTACTGAGAAGCAGGAAATAAGGGAATACCAATGATAGGAGTAATTTTATAATGTAAGCTTAAAAAAATTAAAAGCTTACTACTATCCCTTACAGAGAAGCAGGTTGTAAGTGAAGTATTTAAATAATATTTAAGCTTACTCTTGTCCCTTACAACGAAGCAGGTTGTATTGCAAAGACTATTGAAATCGGCAGTTCTACCGAGTCTTTTCCGACAAAAAAACACATTTTAAATTACATTACGCTTCATTTTTTAAAAAGTAATGCTTCCAAGTGGGAATTCGCTATATAAAAATCATGCCTTATCGAAGCAGGTTTGTAAGGGAGAAAATAGCTTCGTTCCCTTACAAACCTGCTTGCATGTAAGCTCCAATTTTTACTGGGTTTTTATACCCATAAGTTTGTCATTCCGTTTGTAATTTCTACATTTGCGACCCCACAAAAAAATATATATTTTGGATCGTTATAAACAGGTAGCGAAGTCGATATATCCATGTCTGTCTGTCCGTCTATGTGTTGAAATACTTACAAATAACAAATAACTTACATACATGATTCGTACATCAATATATTGGGAATTCTTCCGGCTCGGTTGCTATTTGAAATCGAGAAAATCGGACCACAAATCGCTCAGATATAAGGAAAAAAGCAAGACAACCTCGATTTTTGCCCTATTTTTTATCTATATCTGGATTACTTAGTCATTAATATAGACAATATTGATAATAATAGATATTTCAAAGACCTTTGCAACGGCCTATATAAGGTCAAAGTAGGTCGGACCTACAATTGGTCAAAATCGGGAAAAATATTGTTTGACCCGAATTTTTTTTTTTTTTTATAAATTTTTTTCACTAAAAAAAATGTTGCCATAAATTTTTTCACGCCAATAAATTAAAAAAAAAAATTTTAAGAAAAACTTTTTTTTAAAATTTTGTTTACCTAAAAATATTTAAAATTAAACGTTGGTTGGTATGTTTCTAAGTAAAGTAAAAACAAGTAAGAGAACTATATTCGGCTATGCCGCATCTTATATACTCTTTACCAAAATATAATTAAAAAAATTTAAACAATTTTTTTCGAAATTATTTTTTTAAAGTTTTTTCCAATTTTTAAAAAAATTTTTTTTTAATTTATTAGTGATAAAAATTTTGACAAACAAATTTTTTTGGTAAAAAAAAATTCGGGTTAAAAAATATTTTTCCCGATTTAGACCCATTGTAAGTCCAACTTACTATAGCCTAATATACATCGCTGCAATGGACTGTGAATATCTATCATTAGATATCCATATTGTCTATATTTATGACTTAGTAATCGAAATATACATAGATCAAAAATAGGCCAAAAATAAAGGATGTCTCGGATTTTTGCTCATATCTCCGTTTTTTATGGACGGATTTTGCTGATTTTAAATAGGAAACTTCTTGAAAGCATGTCTGACAGAATTATTGAAGATTTGGATCCCCAAGATATCTGGGGTCTTCAGAAAATTGATTTCAACAGACAGACAGGCAGACGGACATGGCTTAATCGACTCCGCTATCTATAAGGATCCAGAATATATATACTTTATAGGTTCTGTAACTCTTTCTAATGGTACTTTTTGCAATTTCGACAATAGTGGACCTAGAAATGTTAAATTAATCATATATGTATGTATGACTTACAATCCACAAGGAGGACTTTGTGGTACTTTTTATTTTTTCCAAAGGTACTTTTAGAATTCTCTATAATATTGAATCTAGAAACATGAAATTACTTAAGAGACTTTATGGTACTTTTATTCTTCTAATAGAACTTTTTGAATTTTCTGCAATAATGCACCTAGAGATATTAAATACATACATGTGATTAATAATTTTTTACCATAAAATAAAACTAACAATTCTAGGTGAAGTTATGTCCTAAAGTGTTTTTCTCCTTATCATTTGAAGCAGTCTAATGTCTATAAATAGATGTACATATGTATAAATGTAAAATTGTCAATGTTGTGTACTATTTGGCGTTTGCCATTTAAATACATTAGTAAAACTTGCACAAACCAATCGTCATAATTTAAATTGAAATTAATAAATGTATTTATTTATTTGTTTTTAGAATTTTTTGTCTGCAAACGCACAATGTTGGTGGAATGCACCATTAACTGCGGCTACAAGAGCGCTCAAGTACGCTGGTCATGTAGCGCCGGGAATGCTTTTAGTCAGAGGAGAGCCATGCGCTTTGGAAGTTGTTAGAGGTGCATATGCAAGAAGTGTTCTAAAGCCGCCAGCTACGTATGTCATCAGTTCAGTTGGTGAGTGACAACATATAATTATTGTACATACAAAAAAATATATTCATGTAGATTTATATGTAGTTAGATCTTATAATTCGATTAGATTCCGAATTGTTTCGATAGGGCAACGTTAGAACTAGTTAACTAGGAATAGGTATGTTAAGAGATATAGGTGGGGAACACAGCCTTTTTTTATTTTAGTAGCACACGAGTATGTTTGTTAAAACTTGTCAAATTTATTTTGATTTTCTTTGTTATATTTTGTTTCCTTTTAAATAATTTAAAAAAATAAAAATCTTTAAAATTTCGAAAACAATTTAAAAAAAAAAAAAGAATTTTAGACACATACATCAAAATTACATGTAATGTCACAGCATACAACAAAATTTGATGCCAAATCAGCGGAAAATCCTCTTGAAGATGATGAATTTTCTGAGTTGACCAAACAAGAAATAATTTACTGGTCCCACAAGCTTCAAATAACACCATCACAATTGTTTTGCCTGCCTAAAGATGAACTTGAAGTGATAATAAAAAGTGCTCTTTGCAGCGAAAAAAATAAAGAAGAGAGACAAGAACACTATGAGCGTTGGGAGCATTTAAGCAATATAAAAAGAAAATTAATAAAAAATCAACAAAAGGATCGTTTAAAAGGTGGGGGTGGACCCGATTTATTGGATATTTTAGCTCGAGCTGCTGAGGAAATCGAATATATGTATGGATCACGTTGCGGAAATTTGGATAAATCTGGTGAAATGACTTATGACAGTTCATTTGATACCACCGACGAGTCACCATTTTCCTACAGTTTATATAGTGACGAGGAAGCAGGCTATGAAAGCACAGCGGAAGATTATTCCTTCAATATTGATGAGAACCTAGCATCTACACCATATAATGCTTGCCCCAGACGCCAGTTACCCATAAATAACACTTATCGTGTACCTAATCCAGAGGCAACGTGTGATGTACCAGCCAGCTCATATAATGCAACGTATAATTGTCCGAAATCGTCTTTTAAACTAGCGGATGTCACACCTCCAGCTGGTATGAGAAGTGGAAAATATTCATCATACAAACTGGCAGATATTTCACCACCTTCCGGCATTCAGTTGGATAACTGGTCGTCACAACAACTGAATCATATCGATAATATTTCAGGAGTTACACAAGCCCCATCATTTCGCAACTATACGGATTATTCTATACAATATAGTCCAATTGGCACAGAAGAGACGGCCAACAGTATATCGGTGGAGAATTATGATGAAACGTCCGGAAAAGTAACCGCTTCTTCACGTACATTTACTCTGCCACCTGCCACTACACCAACCAGTGCCCTGGAGTTGTCTAACATTACTCCTCCCACTCTGGCAAGTGGCTGTGTACCACGTGCCACAAGAGGAGTGTCACTTGCCGATGACCATGACCTGTCAAATATTTCTCAGCCACAGCTAGCATCAGGTTGCATCAGACGTCAGGCAAGAAGTAACGATATATCAAATATTAGTCCACCTGGATTAGCATCAGGTTGCCTTAGACGTCAGCCCAGAGGACAAGATATAACAAATATTTCTCCTCCTGCTTTAGCATCTGGTTGCCTTAGAAGACGAAACGATTTATCAAATATTTCACCGCCTGCATTAGCTTCTGGTTATCGCCGAAATGCCCGAAATTCACCCTCAGCATCGGAAATTCGTAGACGTAATTTAAAAGCATCACGTTGTGATTTGTCAAATATAACACAGCCCGCATTGGCTTCCGGCTGCTATAGACAAAGTTCGCAAAACACAAATACAATAGATCGTTACCCTACTGAATGTTCATTTGATATAGAAAATATGTCAGCACCGCAGGCAATGTCAACTGCTCAACGTTGCCCTATATACTCTGCACATAGAGCAAAAACACCTTTAAGAACCAGACCAAATCGTCCCTATCGTCCACGCAGAATTTGTGAAGAGGAATAACATATTAGAATTCTGAAATTTTATTGATAATAAATTTAAAAAGTATGACTAAATTAATAGATTTTAGTTATTATGTTTTATGCATCTCTAATATTACTACCATTAACATAATATTTCTATGTTTTATATATGTATAATAAAATATGTTGTTTTAACAACATTTTCATATTTCATATTTCAAATTTACTTAAAGTGAATGCATGTATATATATTTTTTTTAATTTTAAGGTGACATTGACGATTGCATTGTGACACCAATTATGCAAGGCCAGTTTACTCCATTACCTGAGGCTCTTTGTGATGTCATTATGGATCTGACAGCTGAAGGTCATTCAGCCACTATAGAAAATATTCGCACACGAATCGAAGTGCGCTTTCCTCATATGACTCCACCTTCAGTCGAAGTAATTTATGATTCTTTGGCACAACTGATGCAGGAACAAAAAATCTATCAAACATCAAAAGGTTACTTCATTCTAACTCCAGAGTAAGTACACATTCAAATATATAAACATGTAGTAAGAAACTAAGAGTTAAATTTATTTATACAGACGACGACGCAGTCGTTCACGTCCACGTAGTCATCATAATGGTTATATGGATTTAGATGAATCAACTGATAGTGTTCCACATGAACCCCGCACCATGTTGATGACTAATGCCGAAGCATTGCACTCGTTATATGGTGAGATTTCAACGGAACGAGATGGAGATTTGACGCATCAATGCATTCAAACGAATTTGGCCGATGTTATATGCGGCGGTATGTTTCATTCTTCCTTTTACATACTTTGTAAATCAAAAACAGAGTTTTAAATGTTTGTGTTTTGTTATTCTTTAAAGGCAATTCAAATGATAAAATTCTTTATCCACGAACATCGAAACGACGAAGTTCTTCTTTTCCCACACCACGCAGTTTAGAGAGAAGACACAGTTTACGGCTCTTTGGCTCTTCGAAACGTTTACAAAGATGTGCCTCAACAAGGAGTCTATCGAAAACTTATGCACAAACCCTTAATACGGATAGTAGCAGTTCGGAATACCAAAGCACAGATTCTTCATCACCAAGTAAGATTTCAACAATGAATTCATGCAATATTATACCCTTCATTATCATTTCTACAATATTTATTTGTGAAATTATAAAGTAAATATATTTTGGATCCCTTTATGTAGTTTGGGAAGTTGAAATCAACTATTCGTAGGACATTGATATCTTACTGGCACAACTCATAAATGGTTGATATATGAGCTAAAAACCACGACTATTTATTTCTTCATTAACATTTTAGTTCGCCTAAATAGTCCTCTCTTTCCGACATTTATTTCATATTCGTGTAAAATAAAAATTTTTGGACTTGACTTTTTTACTGCTTTGCCTTACTTTAATTTCTTTAATTGTACACATTTTTATACTCTTCACCTTCGTGAGAAGGGTATATATAAATTTGTCATTCCATTTGTAATTTCCACAATATAATTTTCCGACCCTTTAAAGTATATATATTCTGGATCCTTATAGATAGCGGAGTCGATTAAGCCATGTCCGTCCGTCTGTCTGTCTGTTGAAATCAATTTTCTGAAGACCCCAGATATCTTCGGGATCCAAATCTTCAATAATTCTGTCAGACATGCTTTCGAGAAGTTTCCTATTTAAAATCAGCAAAATCCGTTCATAAATAAAGGAGATATGAGCAAAAATCTGAGACAACCTCTGAAAATTTCATCAAAAAAATACAATTTATTGCATTCTTTGACAAAAAAAAACAACAAAACGTACATATGTTTGGATGTGTGTTGGTTTCATTGCTTTGCGTATTTTGTATTTTTGGTGTTTCGTTTCGTTTGGCGTTGTTGTTTTTATACTCTTCAGCTTCGTGAGAAGGGTATATATAAGATTGATATTTCGTTTTTAACTTCTACAATATAATCTGTTCGTCAGCAATTAAATGTAAAATTTTTAAAAGTTTTCTTGATATATTTAGGATGCTATACTCTGAAAATGGGCAATTAATGCATCCACAACAAAGGTAAAGGGTATATAAGATTCGGCAAAGCCGAATATAGCACTCTTACTTGTTTAAATTTAATTAGTCGCTCCAATTTTTAGGATATTTTTCTTATTCCCGAATAGTTATTATTTGTACGTCGTTCCCGGGAAATCCCAGGATTTCGACTTAATATTCAATCAACCCATAATTAAAATAACTTTGAGTAAAGTAGCCTTAATTAAGTTCTATTCAACGCATTTATAAAAGAATACAAGATTTTTGGTTGAATAGACATTTCTTTTAATCTTGTTATATAAAAGGGAGTTTCGATTCGATGATAGTTAGATTAAAGGCATCTTAAAACTAATACAGTTATTATGATATGTATACATGATTATGTATATGTTTATGATAATTTGTTTTTCCAATTTATCATTAAAGAACCAAAAATAATTACTACTGTGCACAGTGGTTAGGTTTCAATAAGAGCATCCTTAGAGGCCAATATGGCCCATTATGATTCTATTTACTTATTTTCTTCCTTTTCCACTCCTAAGGCTTAGCAATTTTCCTTATATTCTCATATGCAGCTATTCATTTCATTTAGATGACTAGATGTATTTTTAAGCCTACAATATTCATTAGTTTCTGAATGAAATCGGATCCAATATATATCGTCTATTTTATAACTTAAGACATTCACAAAGAAATTGATAGTAGTTCCCCTTCCATCTACCAGAGCTGTAAATTAATCATTCATTTTGAATTAATTCGCGAATCCTTCACACAACAAAAATAATTGAATTGATTTTGAATTAATTCAAATGAATTTGGTAAAGATCAATTGCAAATCGTTTCCAATTCATTTGAATTGAATTGAAAAAAGAATTAGACATTAATTTCCAACTCATTTGAATTGATTGAAGTTTTAAGTGATTTTGTAAGTAAATCTACAGTAAGCATCACTGTTGTTTTGTTATTCAACTAATTTCTTATGTAAAAGACAGCAAAAATTACTAATTTTTTATATTACCTAATATACTTAGTCCAAAGACAAAAAATTCTTATATTTAAACTCTAGCAATCATTCTCTGTTTAAATAATATCATATTTGTATATTGTGAAAAATTTCTTTTTTGAAAAATTTTAAAGATTCGAATGTCTTTAATTCGTCAAAAATGGCTTTAATTAAAGTTTATTGTTTGTGAATGAGAGTCAATATTTTGTTTAAAGTTTCTTGTGATTGATCAAAAAACAATATAGTTTTGTCGTTCAGCGTATTTCAAAATAAAAATCAGTTCTTCTTGAAGAATCAAACTCCAAACATCATGTAGCTTTGATCAGGCGCGGATCCAGGACAAGGCTTTTCAATTTTTGTACTTAATATTTTCATTTTGGTAGGAGACATTTTTCCATTCCCCCTAGAGATCTGCTCTTGAATTTGATTGATTGCAGCTCATTTTTGATTTCATTCATTTGAATTGAAAATTCTTTTTTCTAATTCATTTGAATTAATTCAAAATCAATTCAAATGAATTGAAAACAATTTGCAACTCATTTTTACAAATTCATTGGAATTGGAAATGAATTGCAATTCATTTCTATCTAATTCGTTTGAATCGATTCAAATTTCATTCAATTTATTTTTGTTGCAAAATGAATTAATTCAAAATTTAGCTAATTCATAATGAATTAAAATCAAAAAAGAATGATTTATATACAGCTCTGCCATCTACACATATCATCCTCATAATCTCACCATAATTTATAATCATTCTCAGTTGCACTCTACTCATTTCTAAAATCCATTCCCTACTATTGTCCAAATTCCCACGAGCTATTTGCAAAATATTTTGATTCTGCCGCACTGTCCAGCACTCGGATTTGTTTAATATTTTTTTTTAACAAAATCACGGTAATGTTTTTAAGCCTTTCATATAGTAGTAAAAGATGTTTGGATCGATTTCACTATTAAATGCTTCCAGCTCAGAGGAGTCTAATCGGTTGATATTTATAAAACTTTCTAAGAATTTTTTAAAACTAAGGTACACCTTTATAATTTGTACACATTATTTTTTAATAGTAAATTTGTGGGAAGGGGATTAAGTGTTCCAAATAGGAATTGTTTTAGAGTTCTGTACTTGAAACAAGAAGTCGACCTTTCGACTTTTATAAATGTTTGAAAATTCGACTCATCGACTTTTTATCCCATTTTAACTCTTTGTAGTTGGGTGGTTACTTTACTAACCACATTTTCTATAGTTTATAAAACATAGTTTATTGGCATCTATTGCCATTTTGCTAAACAATTATATTTTTTGAAGTCATGGCAAAACTTTGCCGTCAGGGTGCTCTGTTAAGATAAATATATTATTTTAAAAATATTCGAAAAAAACAGTTTTTTTAAGAGACTTTCACCCATTCAATAAAAAATAGCACAGAGTGTTTATTGTTCATCGAATTCAGTGTTTCTTTGATATTTCGTTTGTTTGGTCAGAAAATTTTTATAATATTTATTTTTAATACCAACCGCCACGGTGGTTAGTAAACTAACCACTTCATGTTTTTTCATGTTTTCATTTAATTTTTTCTTACTTTTTATAATAAATTAACCTTGATTAAAGTAAAAATGCAATTGTTTTGTTTTTGAACTTATACATAAAAAAGCGTGGCTGAAAGAGTTAATGTAAAACAGATAAGAGAGCTATATTCGGCTGTGCCGAATCTTATATACCCTTCACCAAATTATACTTTAAAATAAAATTAAATTTTTTTTAATTTTTTTTCGAAATTGTTTTTAAAAGTTTTTTCCAATTTTTAAAAAAAAAAAAATTGTTTTAATTTAAATTTTTTTTTTTTAATTTTTTAGTGAAACAAATTTGTGACAAAAAAATGTTTTTTGTGAAAAAAAATTCGGGTTAAAAAATATTTTTCCCGATTTTGACCCATTGTAGGTCCAACTAACTATAGCCTAATATACATCGTTGCATTGGACTTTGAAATATCTATCATTATATATCCATATTGTCTTTATTTATGACTTAGTAATCGATATAGATCAAAAATAGGCCAAAAATAGAGGTTGTCTCGGATTTTTGCTCGTATCTCCGTTATTTATGGACGGATTTTGCTGATTTTAAATAAAAAATTTCTCGAAAGCATGTCTGACAGAATTGTTGAAGATTTGGATCCCGAAGATATCTTGGGTCTTCAAAAAATTGATTTCAACAGACAGACAGACGGACATGGCTAAATCGACTCCGCTATCTATAAGGATCCAGAATATATGTATATACTTTATAGGGTCGGAAAATTTATTGTGGAAATTACAAACGGAATGACAAACTTACAAATATATATATATGGTTTCCAGATTTTTGAATTTTTAGAGTTTTTGATTTTATTCCGAACAAAAATTCAATTTGGACCATTATAAGCAAAATCATTGTTTGAAAATAGAATTATGGAAAGAACTCTATTTAGTTTGCTGAAATATGAGTAATTCAATTTCCAAAAAATTTAAACAATTAATGACAAATTCATTCCTTTTTTACTAAACATTAACTCAAAATAATCATTATTTTTTTCAGAAAAAGGATCTTTGCTATCACGTCTATTTCGTCGCAGTGGGCGAAATAAGGCGCGACAACTTGAAACGTATTCCGGCCAATTTCCACCAGCAGAATGGTTTAACTCCAAAGCCGTTCATTTACACAGTGTGGGCACTCAGACACAAGATCATGTAAGCTCTAAACATAACCATTTCGCCTTTCCTAATGAAAAACTAATAATACTTTCTGATGTTACAGGATATGCCAACTATACACACACTATCGAATTCTACTTTTTACGATGGTTCCGAGTTGAGTCAACGCTCACTAACGCTGCCACGACGACATCATCGTCGTAACTTATCCAGTGAATCAACATTTCTAATATCGTCACGAGATTGCTCACCAATACGACGACGTTCACCCGCTTACTGCAGTAGTTCTTTGCCCAGATCAACACAATCAATACCGGCGTCGGCGAACACCAACGGTACAACAGTTGCGGTCACAAAAGCCAATCAATCTGCGGCCACATTGTCGGCACGCACGAGTACACCCTACAAAAGTTCACAAAAGTCTATACAAAGTGGTACAGTGGCTCGACACATGCTAGAGCACTCACCCTCGCGCAGTGCAAATTCTTCGCAAAAGTCATCAAACTCGGGGGGCCGAAGTCAGGAAACTAGAAATGACTATCGCATGTGGCAAAGTGGTCCCTCCAGTTTAGAGTCGAATAAAACCTCACTGTATCCATCAGGTCCCTCCAGTATTGACAGTGGTAAGGTATCATACAACAGAACCAGCGGTCATTCTAGTCTTGAATCTCAACGTTCAACAAGCTCAACGGTTATACAACCCAGATCTATTATCATGCTAAATGGATCGCCACGAGGTACACCCAGACATCAAATACTAAGAGCTAGAAATGCTGAGCAAGTCATGCGTAATCAGTCTTCCACTACATCCAGCACTTCCTTTTCATTGCCCACAAATGAAGCCAAGCCCACAAATAGTAGAGATAACTCTAATAACGAGAACGCCGAAAATACACCAGCAATTACCAACTCTACTTCAAATAATTCCATAACACTTAAACTAACCACCTCCAATGATGGCCAACACAATCTGCCAAATACAAAAATTGTGGTACAAAACACACCAGAGCACAGTGTCATCACTTTTGAAAATAGCAAATTAACGGAAAATTCAAATGTATTCATCATCAACAATGAAACCACAACCAATGAAAGAGGAGAAATTATAAGAAAAACATTGTCTAAACAACATATGCCGGCAATGCAGCAACCTTTGAACGATAGACATGAGAAAAGCAATCAGCAGTCACCAGCAGATACTATTAGCGAACAGAAGTCATCGGAAAATGGCTCCTGTCGAGAATCCGATGCAGACACATTGTCGTACATGAGCACATTATCAGCCGACAAGTCTCATGACACCAACGAATTGCCAAAGTTTTCCAAAAATATTTATAACGATAATTCTACCACCATGAACAACAATCGAAATCTAGGTTTACCCCTACTCCCCACTAATACTGGTCATTTAATTTATAAAAATAATGTGCTCAAGAACTGTGAGTCTCCAGCTCAGTCTCCAAGTGAGGAAAAATGTCTACCAATGGTAGAATTATCCAAGCCAAATACAGATATAACTGGTTCCGTAGGCAATTTACGATTTTATGAAAAAAACTCCAAGGACACTTTGGCCAAGGCCATCAATTCCAATTGTGAGCTAAATAACTTACGCTATGAATCTTCCACGCTTTTGGCAAAGAATGATAATCTCAATTCCAATACATCATTGAGTGGCGGCAGTCTGGTGCAAATACTACAAAAGAATAGCATATCGTTAGGCAGTGAACCCAATTTGGCGCAAAAAGATACAAACTGTACCACTACAGCGGACAAATCAATACGAAAAGATTCACTCGATCGTCGTCTTAGCCTTTCCAAAGACCATTCCGAGGCCGAGGAACTCTTCAACTTTCCCAGCCTCACGGACTTGTCTTTTAATTTCACCTCATTGGCGGCACAGAAAATATTACAGGGTGTTAGCTTAAATAGCATTGATACATTAATGGAATTGAATATGGCTGCTGCAGCTGCTGCGGCGGCTGCCAATAATACCACAAATGCGTCAGCAATGGAAAAACCACAAAATAATCAACCCACTTCAATGTGTACAGATTTTGGTCTAGTTTAGCTTTAAAATTTTCTAAACAATGTAGAGAGTGTGTGGCACGGCGCACAAGAATTAATAATGAGTGCATATTCAAGCGATATAATTAAATACACTAGATTTTAGTCAATGACCAATGTGAGTAATACAAGTAGTTATACATACATACATACATATATAGATACAACATACCTACATAAATAAATATACATACAATACATGTTTATAAATTCAATTTTGGCACATTTACGTTGAAAATATATCTGAAATTATTCCTAAACTCTATAACCATAGTATTTATGTTAAATAAGGCGTAATGTTAATGTGTTACCAAACATAGAAATCCCCATTAACTGGGATCTTAAGACAAAAAAAAACCCTTATGTATTTTAAACATGTAAATTATGTAATGAAAAAAAAAGTTATACCAATCAGCATTTAGTATTCTATATCATAGCACTCATTAAACAATAACTGCTTCCCTAATGTTAAAGAGAAAAATCCTCAGTATCTGTCGAAAATTGAATTTCTGCACATTCAACCGGTACTACTTTTACCCCAATTGAGGTTTAGAAACTTGGCCAGTAAACTTATTTGTGGTTCAAGCATCTGTTAAAATTGTAATATTAAAATATCAGTGCCAAAATATATATGTTAAATAAAAAATAAAAAAAAATAATAAATAAATTAGTTTAATATGATTGCAATAGTTCCACATTTTAGTCAGTCAGTATTTATAAATAATCAACAAAAATATAGCTACCCACTTAAATATCTCTTATTTGAGGTATAACAAATACTGGATAAAATTTATAATGTGGTTACATTTGACTCAGGAAAGTAATTGATTTCTATTACTTTACAATAAATACAAAAATTCAAAATTAAATCTGCATTTATTTGTTCAAACTAAAAATATTCACACTAAAAACTTAAGTGAAATCAATCACTCACTCACATTTTTAAAGAAAAATAAACTTTAATGCCAGTTGTAGAAATAAATCCAACAAATAGAACGTCCCATATAAATACGTATTACCCTATAGATTTTATTTTAAATTTTGTATATAAATTAATAAATTAATAATGTATAGTATATAGTATATATATTATAATACACAAATAATTTAAGTATGTAGTTTTACGCAACATGTAATGAACAATAATAAAATAATGAAAAAATTATAAATCTAAATTCTTGTATAGCATTTTTATTATTTATGTTAAAAGCGCAGATTACACAGATATGAATCAGTAATATGGCAATAGAAATGTCAAAATGGTTTGGAAAATTGTATTTTTTTCTCCCTCTCTCTGCAATCCACAACCATTGAAAAGTGGTTGTAGAACGTACAAAATAACCATTCGGTTCCATATTACTTTTTTGAGAACTGTAATTTCTTGCATATCTGTAATAATCTGTGGTTAAAAGTCTCCTATCATGTTGAATTGATAACATTTCTACAACTGGTGAGTAGTAACTCTCCACTGTGTTGAGGGCAATTCATTGGTGAATTCACTTAGTATAGTTCTACACATGGTGAGTTTAGTCGGTTTAAGTCTTGGCTAAAAATATTTTTTAAACACCTAAATGGAACTTCGCTAATATTGTTGCCAGATTTGATTTAATACCAAATCTATTGATAAACACTTTGGGGTGTTTTAAGCAAGGTTTACTACCGCTAAAATACCCTTTCAGCTGAAATACCGTTATCACTACGCTACCGTTACCGAGCCGAAATTACCGTTACCGATATTCTAAAAATAATTTAATTATTTAATTAAAATTGTTCAATTTAATAATTGAGTTTATTGAAGTCTATAGAATTTAATATTTTATAGAATATCAACTTGGCAACTTATTTTTAATTTTTGTAAATTTTATTACTCAGGGTGAAATATCGTTACCGAAATAACAGAAAATACCGTTACCGTTAAAATGCCATTGCCGAAATAATCCAAATTAGCGTTACAGTTACCTTTTTACCGTTTTGAATCTGTAGCCAACCTTGATTTTAAGCAATTAAAGTAGATTATTTTAAGTAATTATACCCACAATCAAAAAAGAAGGGTGGTATATTGATTTTTTCATTCTGTGTGTAACTCATCAAAATATTTGTCGCAAGACGCCCTATCTATGTCCATCTGTCTATTGAAAACATGATAGGGCCCAAACAAAAGTAGCTATCTGGTTCAAATTTTCGACAAATGCTCTCTGTTGATAGAGTTTGTCTGTTTGGGCAATATCGGTCCTAAGCCCTCATACAAATGTCCTCCCAAAACACTGTAGCAGTCATAAATATATTGGATATGCGGCAATGCTGATTAAATTTTGTACAAATTTGTTCTAAGTACTCTGAAATTATACTGTAAAGTATGGAGAAAATCGGGCAACATTTGCCGCTTGTCCCCATACAAGGTCCTCCTCAGAAAATTACTTGAACATTCATAATTATCTTATAAAAATTAATATCGTCATCAAATTGGACATAAGCAAGTTATATACTAAATCTTTCTAACAACTTTTATGAGGATTGGTCCATAATTCTAACATTTATATTTAGTGCCAAACTGATCTATAAAACATTCCAAAACGGGACCAATAGTGCCAAAATTACTTTTCAGTCAGTAAAGATTTTTGACATAATTTGTGTATCTTATATCTAGTAAAACAAATATGAATTCAATTGGAAACTTATTTAAAATATATTTTCTGTGGCACATAATTTAATTATCTTAATTTAACAGCTCGATTCAGGTAGTTTTTTCAGGTTTGCAGTCAGTTTTGAACTTTTACTCAAATCCATCTCGTATCTTAGTTTTGAATAGAATCGAGTTTTTCTATACATTTAATTTCTCATTTGAGAACCCATTTTAAAATATTAAATGCTACAAAATTGTTATTGCTTTTAATTCAACTGAAAATTAGAGTATTGCAAAAGTACACTAGTGCCGGATTTATTAACCCTGATATCTGCCAAACCTTCTTTATTTTTAAAATATTGATCAATAATTAAAATTTTAAAATTTTGATTAAGTTTTTTTCGTAATATTTTAAAAGGTATAAAAAGTGCAAAAATTGTATACTAATATATTCGAAAATGTTGGATTGAATATTAGCAAAATCGGTCACGTTTATCTACATCCGAATTTCTGCCTATTCAATCATCAGGAACACATATAATGAAATACTCGTTTCACTCCTTAACCGATTTTCACTATGATAGGAGATATTATCAAGGCACTAAGATTAAAAATCATAATGTTTCAGTACATTATGTTGAACCAGCACTAAAGAGTAACAGTAGCAAATCAGTAGCAGCCATTATTACACGGTATACTAAATGTTTCACCTATAGATCTGACTGACATTTTACATGTCCGATTACACCAACATTTGTTTTAGGGTTTAATCAAAATATTCTTCAAAAATAAAGTTTCACATTAAAATGCGCAAAGAAATCGCTGATATCAGCCCAACGATACTTTTCATAAATAAAAAAAATACAGTTTTGTTGGTCGATTCGAGGGGAAAGCAGAAAGAAGGCGGAATTGGTTCAATGATCCTAATTGCCGAGAGGTCCAAAGACATCCACTTTTCACTATCACTGATTCAAAGCAATGCCAGGAGATCCAGCGTTACTAATTGAAATTAGAAAGCTTGTGAAGTGGGATTAGTGTTATAAATATGCAAAATTTCAAATTCGTTTGTCTTGGGGAGCTCCAGAAAACAAGAAGCAAATACTAAAAGCAGTTTATTTTTCTATTTCAAAAACCACCGGTTACGAATACTTCGGTTAATCGATGTATGTATATGTTAAGTGTACGACTCAAAAATGCGGGATTTTTTTTAAATTTTTAGATTTTATTTTGAAACATTTATACAATAACCATTTATTTGAACTATTGGCCTTTGTTAGCTACGACCTTTTCCTATCTTTCTTGCAACATATGGATTCCGAGCCAAAAGAACTGCTCATCTATTGTGTCCAAGAATGTATCAAGCCAATATCGGATACTCTGTGAAGCATATCCCAGAGAGAGCTTTCTGCATCGATCGAAACAATTAGTAGTCAGACGGGGTACGGTCTGGACTATAAAGCCGGTGAGGCAAAACTTCCCAATCACTTCATTCTAAATACTTTTTAACAGGTATTGCAACATGTGGCTGAGCGTTGTCATAATGGAATATTACGGTTTCATGACTGGCCTCATACTCTGGGCGTTATTCGGCCAATGTTCGCTTCAAACGAATCAGTTGCGTTCGGTACAGATTCTCTGTGATGGTCTGGTCAAATTTCAGCAGCTCATAATAGATAAGACTCTTTTATTCCCACCAACTACCAAGAATAACATTAGCGCCATGGATATTTGGCTTTGATGTCGCTTCGGTTAGTTGGCCGGGTTTCACATATGATTTCTTACGCTTAAGGTTATCGTAATGGATCCATTTTTCATCGCAATGAATGATTCGGTGAAAAACTTACTTTCTTTTATAGCGTTCAAATATCATTTCGGACATGCAAAATCGCCTTTCCAAAAATACGCCATCTATTGTAAATTCGTCATTTTTAAGTCATACATTCAATAATTAAGGACTTTCCAAATCGATTCCAACTGATTACTATAAAATGCAACTTGGATCCTGAATAGAGGAATAGTTGAATTTTTAGAAAATTGTCTTTGGTGGTATGAGTTTTGAGTAGGAATATTGCGAATGTCAGTTTAGACAATGCGAAATTAAACAATAAATATAATTTTTTGAGAATTCAAATAGTTAAATTCAACATTAAAAGAAAAGAGATTAAGGAAACTTAATGAATGACATAGTAAATAATAATTAAAATCTCTAAAATTCACTCGTAATGCATGAGAATGTTTTATCAATTATAATGATGACCCTTTTTGTTACCCTAATCAACACATATTTATTTCGTTACTAGATTGACCCGGTGCGCTTCGCTACCCCTGTCGATGTAAAAATCAGTTCAGCCGTTTAGTAATTATTGTTTAAAAACTAAAGGTACCAATTTTACCCGTTTTTCCCTCCTTTTCTCCCTTTCTGGTCCAAGTATTGAAAAAATGTATAGCCTATTGACGCTTCCAAGTAAGGATCTATCTACGTTCCAAATTTCAATAAAATCGGTTCAGCCGTTTAGGCGTGATGCTCAAACAAACAAACAAACAAATAAACAAACAAATAAACAAACAAACTTACAAAGACATTTATATATTTATATAGATAATTCAATGTGCTAAACTTAAATGATAAACATCTTTACAATACATATGCACACACCGGAATTGTTTACTAATTTCCAAAAAATAAAACTAAAAATATACTCGTATCAAAGTAATCAACACTTTTCTGTAAATATTTACTTGTTAATATACTAAAATCCTTGCTCATATACATGTTACTTAGTACATGTGTGTGTAGGTGGTAAATCAATTTCAATCCCATGTATTGTATGAAAATACATACAAAATTATTTCAATCACGTCTACTTTCACAAAACTAACAACTGTGGACATCTTGCTGAGGTTACTAATTTTCATATGTCCTTCGATTGACAAGAGTTGACAAACAGTTTAACGCTTCAGCACGTTTTCAATTTAATTTTCGAGACACTTTTGGCCCAACAATGTCACATTAACAGATGTATTTATGTATGTATGCTGGCATATATCAATGGATGTGTGTTTTAATGTACATATTTATACATTAAATTTACTTGTATTATCTACTTATAAGTAGGTATGTATGAACGGATGTATGCTTTATGTGTCTGAAAGTATTTTAAGTTTGTGTGGAGGTGTTAAAGCGTTTCTAACCTAATTCAAAACTTGTAAGTAAAACAATAGAAATTGTATTTTGTTGTGTTCTCAATAACGATAGTGTAAGGAGTTTGTGGTATGATAAAGGAAGTTCTTGGAAAATTTCTCAAGTTCAGAGTTTTGAAGGAACTTAATTCGTAATATATGGTTTAAAAAGAAAAATTACCATACAAAATTTGTTGTGTACACATTTGATAAAATTAAACCTATCCTATCTACCATGAATATTTATAATTTCTACTAAACAAATAAATGGATTCAAAATCAATAACATATAGAAATTTGATGAATTTGGTCAAATAGTTCGTGCCATTTTGAATGAAACACAGGTTTTTTGATAAAAAATTATTTTATTTTTCAACATAGTTTCCTTTGAGCTCTATGCACTTTGTCGAATGTTTCTCCAATTTGTTTATCCCTTTCAAAAAATAAGATTTGTCGAGGTTATCAAAATAGGTATTTTTGTGAGATTGGAGTCAGGTTTGGAAAGAAGAAATAATTGTTGGTCGATTCGAGGGGGGAAAGTAGAAAGAAGACGGAATTGGTTCATGATCCCAATTGTCGAGAGGTCCAAAGTCATCCACTAGATTATAAGTCAAGCGTGGATATTCAGCGCTCTTGATCGAAATAAGAAAGCTTGTGAAGTGGGATTAGTGTTGTAAATATGCCGAATTTCCACTTCTTTTGTCTTGGGAGCTCATGAAAACAAGAAGCAAACAGTGAAAGCGAAAATCAACTAACCAGTTAATTTTTCCGGAGACTAGGGGGGAAGAGAGCAACTACTTGTGTGCACCCGATTATGAGCAAAAACGGAAGCCATCTTGCTGAAAGCTTTTTCGGTCAACAAATTTTGAACAAGCTGCCTGTTGACAGGAGCAGTGCACAGTGGATAATATAAGGTGTATGCATCTCATAATTGATTTTTGCAAATGTTTGAAATTAACCATAAAACAAGTTCTATCGTAAAGCTAAGATGTCAAGGAATAATTATTTGCAGAAACTGTAGTTATTATGTCAACAGAAGTATTTAAAAATGGAGACAGAACACATGATTTCGACTTTAAAAATTTGGAGATTTAAAATTATACCATACTAGCTTGACCCGGTGCGCTTCGCTACTCCTGTCGTAGTAAAAAAAATATGTAAGGATTTTATAAAAAATTCGGTTTTCCCCCAGTTTATCACTTTCTGTTCCAAAATTTCAATAAAATCGGTTCAGTCGTTTAGGCGTGATGGTGAAACAAACAAACAAACAAAAAAACAAACAAACAAACAAACAAACAAACAAACAAACAAACAAACAAACAAACAAACAAACAAACAAACAAACAAACAAACAAACAAACAAACAAATAAACAAACTTACAAAGACATTTATATATTTACATAGATAGATTCAAGTGCGTATTTTTGATATTTATAATTATTTGTTTTAGGATTGTTTTACCGTGTTGGAAAGGGTATTTTGTCCAGATTATATTTTCAATATGAGCTATTTATATATTGTTAGATTTGAAATTTATTCACTTAAAATATATAATGTTTTTTGGTTTACCTACGCAACTTTGACTAGGATTTTAACTGTTGGCGCCGTTTGCCACCGATCTAGTTTTAACATAAAACTAAAGCTTAATTTATTATTTAAAAGATATATCAAAGCTAGCTGCTTTTTCGTGGCTAAAAACAAATGGCATGCAAAAATGTTGAGCAACTCAGAAATAAAAAAAAGAATTATAAAATTGTTTGAAAAGCTACTAATTTCATTGCTTATTTTCATATGAAAGCTTAAAAAATGTATAACAATATATTCAACTTTCCATTAACACGTCTTATAGTATTTTTTACCCCAGCACATATGAATAAAAAAACTATAAAAAAAACAAGTACGAGAGCTATATTCGGCTGTGCCGAATCTTATATACCCTTCACCAAATTATACTTTAAATTAAAAATTTTAAATATTTTTTTCAAATTTTAAAAAATTTTTTTTCAAAACTGTTTTTCAAAATTTAAAAACAAAATTTTCAAAATTGTTTTAAATTTTTTTTTTGGAATTATTTTGATTTAATTTTTTTAAATTAGCAAAAAAAAAATTTATGAAAAAAATTTTTTTTTGGTAAAAAAAAATTCGGGTTAAACAATATTTTTCCCGATTTTGACCCATTATAGGTCCAAATTATTATAGCCTTATATACATCGTTGCAATGGACTTTGAAATATCTATCATTAGATATCCATATTGTCTATATTTATGACTTAGTAATCGAGATATAGATAAAAAATACGCCAAAAATAGAGGTTGTCTCGGATTTTTGCTCATATCTCCGTTGTTTATGGACGGATTTTGCTGATTTTAAATAAGAAATTTTTCGAAAGCATGTCTGACAAAATTGTTGAGGATTTGGATGCCGAAGATATCTGGGGTCGTCAGAAAATTGATTTCAACAGACAGACAGACGGACATGGCTAAATCGACTCCGCTATCTATAAGGATTCAGAATGTATATACAGTGAGACCTCGATTATCCGTAATGGTCGGGACCGGGAGCATTCTGGATAATCAATTTTCCCGGTTAATTGAGTACCAATTTTTAGTAGTTTTTAATAATGACAATTTTCAATAACGACATTTAAAGCTCCATATTTCTCACTGATCCAAAGGTTGGATAAAAGTCGTCCAATTTGGTGGAAAAAATTTCACAATAACGTTTTCAGCATTGAAGTCCAATGACAGAATGATTTTACTATCATCTTTTTGACCGATTTTCTTAAAATTCTCTCTCAC
Source organism: Calliphora vomitoria (assembly GCA_942486065.2). NCBI lineage: Eukaryota > Metazoa > Arthropoda > Insecta > Diptera > Calliphoridae > Calliphora > Calliphora vomitoria. Next base: position 10,758,190 of record OW818031.2, on the reverse strand, counting down.
TTCTGGTACTAAGTTATTGTTAAACCATTCTCATGGTCTTTCCAATAACTAATACATTGCACTTGTCTGTGTCAGCAGCTTTGACGCCTTTGAGACCTTGTGTCATTCTATGAAATTTTCATTATGCCAAGCCAAACTTCTCTCAAGTAAACACTTTCCATTCTCCATTATCTCATTGGTGAGTTTTTTCATTGATTTGAATTCATTTAATTTTTCTACAAAAATTGTGCCAGCTAATCAGCTGAATATTTTTCTCCTGCAGCATTAAGTTTGTGAATACCATGTCGTTCTTTTCTTAAATTTTGAGTGGAATATTTTAGACATTCCTTCAATGTTAATCCATAAATTGGAGTTCCCTTAAATCGTTCCTTCCGGAACCATTCATAAACTTCAAGCAGTTTTTAAAGTTTTTCGGTTTCCAAAGCCAATAACAGAATTACTTTGGTTTTTATAAAATCTAACACTCCTCATGCCAAAAGCTATAGAAAAATCGATGGCACAATATCAAAAAATTTTGGCCTTACAAATCGATCGAGGGAATTCCCCTTTTTCGTTTTATTCACATTGTGTTTGATTGTTCAAAAATAATCGAAAAAAAAGTTATAATCCCGGATTTAAATCGATCTAAAAGCATTTTCATTTTCTTTCCCGGATAATTAATGTTACCGGTTAATCGAATCACGGATAATCGAGGCCTCACTGTACTTTACAGGGTCGGAAAATTATATTGTGGAAATTACAAACGGAATGACAAATTTATACATACCCTTCTCAAGGGTATAAAAACTATAAAAAAAATTTACAATTTAAATTTATTCGAACTTTTTTTGAATATATAAACCGATTTTAACAAGTAATATCTCGCTTTTTTCTATATAAAATTGTTTTTAAAACAGTGTGAACAAAAAATATGTTTTCATAGAAAAAAATTAAAATAACTATTGTTGAATTTGAAAAATTACCAAAAAAAAAAATGCTAGACTTTTTATAAAAGCTTAAGTTCATGAAATATACATATTATGAAAGATTAATTCCTTTACCCTCCAAATTGTTTAAAATTTCAAAAGTTACAGATTTTTTATCCGAAAATGATCAAAATTAGTTAAGAGCCGGCAAATTCAAAAAATTGGGGACTTATTGACCCAACCTCGTTTGTTTACTCCTTTTCTTAATTAAAAGCTTTATAACGAAGTTATTAACGATTTTATATAATTTGAGTTTTTCATGGAAAATACCAATGTTTAGTAAGAAATATGAGTACTCGCAGATCGAGCTCCTTTTCTCAAATAAATGCTATATAACAAAGTTATTAACGATTTTATATATTTTGAGTTTTTCATAGAAATTTTGTGACAGAAATATAACTGTTTACAAATCGACCTCCTTTTCTTAATTAAACGCTTTATAACAAAGTTATTGAAGATTTTATATATTTTGACATTTTCATAGAAAATACCGATATTTGGTCAGATATATGAGTGATCACGGATTGAGCATTTTTTCTTATTTAAAAGCTTTACAACTAAGTTATTTACGATTTCATATATTTTGAGATTTTCATAGAAAATACAGATTTTGGTCAGAAATATAAGTGATCACAGATTGAGCTCCTTTTGCAAATTAAAGTTATTAAAGATTTTTATAGCAAATATCGATATTTTGAGTTTTTCATAGAAAATATTGATTTTTGGTTAGAAATATGAGTGATAACAGACAGATTTCATTTTCTCAATTAAACTCTTTATAACAAAGTTATTGACGATTTTATATATTTTCTGTTTTTCATAACAAATATCGAATTTTAGTTTAATATAGGTGTGATCACAGATCGCGATCTTTTTCTCAATTAAACAAACTTGTTAATTATTTTATATATCTTGAGGTTTTCAAAGAAAATATAGATTTAAGGGTAGATATTTCATTACCGACGACGCCATTACGAAAGAAAACAACAAGGTGAAGCTAATTACTGTGAGTTTCCTATGCGGAATGGAACCGACAAAGACCTGGTCCCGTGATTGGTTTCTCGAGTGGTAGGGACCGCTTCTAGTTTTAACACTTTTTATTTAAGGAGTGGGTAAATTGACACATTTTAGCACTCTGGAATTGTTACAAAATTTATAACATTTTTCACCAACATTTGTTTTTAAATGAATTGATAAATTGTCCACTTTTTGTCACAATTGCACTCAGAAAAAAAATAAAATTGTGCATTGTTACTGTAACCATTTCAACATTTTTAACAATATTATAGTCACAGTAACTATATATATGATTGTTGTAACAATAATATGGTTAATTTACGATACACATGATTGTATCAACCAAATATATATGGTTACAGTAAACATGTCTATGTTTGTGACAACCATTTATATGATGAATAATTTTATCATAATATGTTGTTCTTAGATTATGATATCCATAAGCCGAGAGCAACATAATATGGTTAGCCCTTCATCATATAAATGGTTGCCACAAACATATACATGTTTACTGTAACCATAAATATGGTTGATACAATCATGTGAATCATAAATTAACCATATTATTGTTACCACAATCATATATATAGTTACTGTCACTATAATATTGTTAAAAATGTTGAAATGGTTACAGTAAACTTACACAACTATATTTTTTTCTGCGTGTGGAAGTGATATATCTTTTCACATGTCACGGAACTAGTTCGTTTAAAATAATTAAACTATGTATATCCTTATTTTGAAATCACTAATTTGACTACATGGATGTCGTTTATATGACAAGTTGTTAAATACTCCCAAATTGTGCGATAAAGTCAGTATATCGAATGATTTTACGGAAGTCTCAATTCATTTAAGTTCCGTTTTTAATTGTTAATTAATTATCTTCACAAAGTAAACAAAACCTAATTCATTTAAACACTTTAACATTGAATTTATACAAAAGTAAGAGGTTAAATTTAAAATTATATAAATCACATGGGACAAACTTAAACTTAGTAAAAAAGGGTTTAGGGTTTTTACTAGCCGAGTTCTACAAAAACAAATAACAATTTATGGTTTGAAACAATAAGCAACTTTTAAAAATGCATAAATCAAAAATTAATCCTAAGATGACAACTGAAAACAACGCAAAACAAAAAAAAAAAAAAAAAATAGAAGAAGCGAAAAACAATCGAAATGAACACTAACAACTGTCAAAATGATAATCGCAAACAACTGTTTGTTGTATATGGAAATAAATAGACATACAATTCTACCACAATGCTGCTTTAACGAGTACGAGTGTCCAACAAACCCCACATTTAAATTAACGAGCAGTGATTCTGGATGTTTGTTTGTGGCCGTAGTCAAAATAGTTGTAGTAGTAAGAGAGTACAAGTACTTCTACATAAAGATGTAGCTTTAGACCGGTTGACAAAACATAGGGTGTTCAAGATACTGAACACTGATTTAATTATAAGCGACTAGGCAGGCAGCCAAGCAGTCAGACAGACATACATACTACATAGTAAAATATGATAAAATAGAAGAAGTAACAAAAAAAAAAAAAAATAACAAAAAAATCAATTCAACTGACAACGCAAAACGCATTTCACTGATTAGGAATCCGAAGTGGAACGAGCTGATGAGGGCATTTTGTAAGGGAACTCCTCAATGAGTTTAAAGGATGAGTATGAAAACAACGATTATGAGGATGATGACAATAATCATAAAAACAAATGTAGAAATATGAATGGGGTGGCAAAAGTATCATTCGTTCATTCATTCATTTAACATACAAAAACCCAAATACAACCCCATAATCCACTTGTTTTTGTTCATTTAATGGCGTTTATTATGGTGGCAACTTTGTCATGATGGCAATGTTATAAAATATGAGGTCATAAATTGACCCGAAATGAATATTGTTATAAACTTAAATGTATTCAATCTATTGAGTACCATATTTGCTACAATGAGAAGTTTCATATTTCTCTGGCATTCTATTCTGTTTTTCGTTCCACTTCTTTGTTTTCAAATATTTCCAATCTATGTATTCTTGTTTGGCGATTAAAGTGTAATAAAAGGGATGATTTTGATTATAACAGCAACAATAACAAGAACAACAAAATTTGTTAACCGAAATGAATTATGGAAATGTATAAAAACATTTATTTATGTAAATACGATGGTGTACAGAAGTTGGCCAATTGCAAAAGGACCTTATTATGCTGAATACTTTTTGGGGATTTGTAAATTAGGATGATTATTATTTTGCTATAGCAATCAATATGAGTGGCAACGGCTTGTAATTTCAACATTTTTCACTTCCGACTCCATAAAGTATACATATTCTGGATTGTTATATATACAAGGTGGCGCAAAAGTAAACTTCCGATGATTTTTGGCTGTAAAAAAAATAAAAAACTTTAATTCTTCTTGTGGATTATTTTTATTTGGTCTTTTAATTTTTTTTACATCAAGTCGAGAATATGATGTCATGTAAATGGCCGCCGCCACAGTTGATTGTCATTTGAACCCTTTTTATGGCATTTTCCATCACTTTGGCCAAAACTTCCGGCGATAGGTCCTCACATTCTTAACGGATATTGTCTTTAAGAGCTGCAAGAGTCTGAGGCTTGTTGACATAAACCCGCGACTTCAAAAAGCCCCATAAAAAGATGTCTGGAGCGGTCAAATCAGGCGATCTTGCTGGCCAGTGCAAATCGCCAAAACGGGAGATTAGGCACCCGGGAAATGCATCCTTCAGCATATCGGTTGTGGCACGTGCAGTGTGTGCCGTTGCACCGTCCTGTTGGAACCACATGTTTTCCAATCCCAATTCATCAAGATGCGGAAAAAAGAACTCGTTGATCATTGCTCTGTAGCGCTCACCATTCTCAGTAACCGTTTGGCCCGCGACGTCTTCGAAGAAAAAAGGTCCGATGACTCCTCCAGCGAAAACAGCACACCATACAGTGACTTTGAGCGGGTGTAATGGCTCTTCGTGGGTTATACGCGGATTTTCAGTGCCCCAGAAGCGTAAATATTGCTTATTTACGTACCCGCTAAGATGGAAATGGGCCTCATCACTCATGATTATTTTTGATGAAAAATCATCTTCCTCTTGGTGGTGATTAAGGATGGCTTGAGCGTATGTTAGACGCGATTGGCGGTCAGCAGCTAACAGCTGATGCACCGCCAGGACTTTGTACGGAAACATCTTCAAATCTTGTACCAAAATTCGCTATAAAGACCGTCGACTGATACCCATTTGCGTGGCACGTCGTCTGGTCGATGTCGACGGCGCTTCCATGACATCCTCGGCTACAGCAGCAATATTCTCTGCAGAACGGCTACTCCGGGTTCTGCCACGCCTGGCAGCATCTCGTGTTGTGCCAGTCTCTTCGAGGCGAGCGGCTAAACGTCGCAGTGTATCACCAGTAGGCGTTGGACGGCCAGGAAATCTGCGACGAAATTCACTTTGTACCGATTATTGGTCAAATAAATAGTCAGCAATATTACGCGTTCTGGAGCAGTGTAGCGTAACATTGTTTATTAACGTGTATTTCGCATGTGTTTACTACACAAATGTCAAAACAGAACTGACATTAGGGGCCAATCGCAACATTTATAGCATTTTCTGATAGGAGGATTACTTTTGCGCCACCTTGTAGCTATGTCGATATAGCTAAGTCCATCTGTCTGTAACCAACATTCCGCCAAATAACTTACAAACATGATTGATATATCAATATATTGGCTATAGTCCTTGTTCGGGTTCTATTTCCAAAACCTTTCCAACGACATATATAATGCCCTAGAAATTCGGACTGACAAATTTGTTTCACCAAACATTTTTTCACCACAAAATAATTTTTCACTCACATTTTCTTTTTCACCAACAATTTGCTTATGCTTTTTCTTAAAATATACTCGACACAGCTGCATATATCATTCTTTTCGATTGTAACGTATATTTCCGCCCATGAATATCCATGTAGTTACTACAATATCCTACATTCTTTATAGAAAGTTAGTAAAGCAAAACGTTTGGTTTGTCATTCGTTGTGGTTCCAACTTGATACTTGATGCCAACTTATTCTTGTCTCTATTAAGTTGACATCACACTGTAAGTGTTTAAGTAGTGAATATTTATACATATGTATATGTCCATAAAGATTCCATTCCAAAGCAGTAGTATTAATGACAATTTTCAATTAATAAAATATCATGGAGTATTACAAGTGTACCATTAAATATATACATTATTATTGTACCATATGTAGTATTAAGTAATATCAACTTTTAATAAACACTCTAATAACAAGACAAATAAATTAGTTAATATTAAATATATTTTCAATTTTATTATTATTAAAATCTAGTTTAGAATGCTAAATTTTAAATAAGCTTTAGCCACAAGCATATCATTTTATGAATTAAGAGATTTCAAACAAAGGACTTTATTAACAATAAGATATTCAATTTACCACCTGAACTTTAAATATTATATTCCTTCGATTATAATAATTACAATAACTACAGTAGCACAATCATAATATGATTATGTCCACTCATATTATGATTTATTTTCAAATTTAATATGGTAATGTTAAACATGATAGCTGCTATTATCATATTATATAGCACAATCTTATTATTCCAGCTCAACCATTATTTTTAAAACTATTGAAATGAACATAGCATGGTTGTAGCCACATGACCATATTATGTAGTATTTGTGATTATCTCATGATTATAAATTGAACAATATTTTTTCACAGTTATCAAAATTTAATTGCAATTAGACAATTTTGACAAACATAACATTGATCAAAATCAATCATACTGCCAAAAATATAGCGACAATCATGTAATTATAAAATATGAAATGAAACATTGCTATAGAAAATAAGATTTAATTGAAATGAAATGTCGTTTGCAATAAACATTTATGACTGCGTATAACGTTACATAGTTGCCGCAACCATGTCGTAACCATAACATTTCTATGTGTTGAGTATTTTGAATTATTCGAGTATAATTTTAATAGGAAAATATGATATAAGTAATTTTTATTATTATTCGAGTGATGGATTAATTTTTAAACTTATCTGTTTTTTTGAATGAATAACGTTAAATTTGATAACTTAAGTTAAATTTGAAATAAAATATTTCAATACGCTGAAATTCTTGAATTGGGACTGGATGGCATTAAGTTAAAGTAGTACCGAAATATATTCAAAACTGAAACATTGGAACAGACTGAATTTTGATTATTTCCCTTATTAATTTTTAAAATTTATCGTTTCTTTTTATTACATGAGGTCCTTAATCACCATTATCATGGTTCAAGGAATCAGACGCTTTATGAAAATGTATAAATATTAATGCACACACCAATTCCCTATCAAGAAATTTTATTAAAATTCTGCAAACCTAAAATAAATATATTTCTGGCACTTTAAATTCCGTTCTCTGTCAGAAACTCCTAGTGCACATAGGTCCCAATTAGGGGGCCATCCAGGCTGGACTTGGCTGGATTGTCCAGCTTTTTTGAGGCTTGTCCCGTTTAAAGCTAAAATTTAATTTAATTATATCCATATTATTTGTTGCTTCAAATTTAATTGGTAAATAGCAATAGCTTATGCAAAAAAGTGTATGTATTTTTTCAGATAATGATGTCAATGAAGAAGAAGAAGGATTATCAGAAATATATTTATACTATGTGCAAAACATAATGCAATAATTTCATACAACTATTTCAGCTCTTGAGAATGATTATTGTACAGTTTTAGAGTTGCACGATATAATGACCGTACTTATGAATAGTCTTAAATGTAGGATAAAGAAAAAATTTTTGGCAGCAAAGTTAACAGCATTTTGAAAAAAAGTTCGCTTAATGAACAAAAAAAACTTTTAAGACTGAAGCAGTAGACTTTTTATAGCAGCGATCAGCTATTAAGAAAATCTTTACGACCTTGGTGATAACTAGGGGGCGGATTTATATGCAAATGCATGTTTTTTCTCGAACGTCCAAATACAATGTAGACTAATTATGTATCCGAATCGCAAATTTTGCTGTAAAATGGCATCCATTTGTTAGTACATATTTTTGCATATTTTATTGATAATGCATATTTTGTTATATTTTACTTCAAAATGCATATTTATATGCATATTATCCAAGTTTTTAATAAAAAATATAATTTTTTGTCCTCAATGAGCAACATATCGAGCCCTAACCGCAAAAATAACGTAAGCGACATTTTTCCGAATTTGACTTTTTTAACGAAAATCGATAGAAAAGTGTCGTGCGCATCAACACCCAAAATAATGAAAATAAAGTTTTTATATTTACAGAGATAACGCAAATTTAATTATATCGTAAGCGACACTCACCTTTTTGCTTTACCGCAAAAATAACGTAAGCGACATAAAAGCCAAAAGGGGCAATAAATTAAAGTAAGAGTAGCCGAAGTACTAGAGAGAAAATCAAAAGAAATTGAAATACAATTAACGGGAAAATATATAAATTTAAATCCCATTTATTGGACAAATATCAAATCAAGCATTTTTTTCTAAGCTATTCAAATTTGCTTACTACCTGGTCATAAAATGATGCCTGTTGATTCTATTCACAGTACAATAGAATCATTTACTCGAAACCGAACTGTATGGGCTTCTAGTGAGTGGCCTACAGTTATTCGAAGTGCAAGAAAAACCCTTTATGTTATGAATTTATATCGTTAAAGCACTCTAAGGGTACACATTTAAACGCTTAAGTTTCCCATTTGTGATTTACGAGACTAAATTGTCGCGCAAACTTATCGGAGTTGTGCAAACGAATTTACATACAATTTTTGACAGTTCATTTGCGAGAGGTAAAAATGCACAGATTGCACAGTTTACGAGGCATTTAAGCGTTTACATGAGGACTCTTTCTGATTTTCAAACTGGAAAATATTTTCTGATTAGCTTGTTCCAAAGAAAATAAAATTAAGCACGATGCGGTCTTCAAATTTGTATACAACTATGATTACAATTAAATACGGCTATTGTGATAAGGAGTGAGATCGAAAAATTCTTAATTCCAATTTCCATACTCTGTTTTTGGCCTCTAAATTTTTTGCATCCTTTTTTGCAGAAACTTTTTGAGCCTTGTATGTTTTTAAACCTGCATTAGCTTTAATTTTTCGTACCAAATAGTCCGAGCACTGAGTTAAGCGGGCTGCTTTCCTTCCGGATGTGTTGCCAGCTCTTTTGAAAATGCTTTCCATTTTTTTGGTTTTAGAAACATATTGTGGACCATTCCTTCTACCTGAACGAGGTTTTTAATCAGATTAACAACAAATGAATATAATTGAAATCAAATAATACTTGGGTTAAATGTTTTAATGAAAAACGTGTGTTAGGAATTTTACGATCTCACTTCTTAATAGCGAGGACAAGACATTGATGTAAATACTGCTACGGTCCGTGGACCTCCTCCGCTATACAACACAGAATTAAAAATTTCCTCATTTAAAATGTCCTTGCAATAAAAATAGTATTCCTCAAAGTTTTCATAACGAATATATTGGCCTAAAACATTCCCAAAATATTATAGACGCCTTAAACGAAACAGATGAAGAAGATATGCCTTAATTTCCTAAAAAAATAAATTTTTTCGAAACTTTTCTTTATAAAGCATTTATCGTATGCGCCACTTTTTAGTCTCAGCTGACTGTAATAGTGGCGGTAAAAATAACGTAAGCGCCAAAACAAATTTGTTGCTCACAAAATTAACTTAAAAATGCATTTATCTCATATATGAGACCAGTAATAGACTACATTTTAACTTTCAAAAAAATTCTTCGTACAACTTTAAAAAAAAACGAAAAAAACTCTCTCCGTTAAAATTTGATTTTTGGCGCTTACGTTATTTTCGCGGTTAGGGCTCGATATTGTCTGGACAAAAAGCTTTTAGTCGAATTTGTTAGATATATAGCATTAACTGTTATCGACTAACTTATTTCAACATCGAGAAACTGGCACTAAGTTCTTCATTTCTCTATCAGCAATTGAAAATTATGATTTAAAAATATTTTGCTTCAAAACAGTTTGGATTTTTTTAAAGTATCAAAAATTCATTAAATGTATCGAAAACATTCATATTTGTTTTCTTTGCAGTTTCGATTTATAAGAGATTTCGTTGTCGAAAGATTTTGTAACTTCACATACACAGTTATCGCATCTGACAGTCATTTCCCAGTAGTTTTAGGAGACTGTTCTGAACTAGTGAACTTACCTATCATTTAGGGTGACAACTAGTTACATAACTAGCTACGTGACTAGTTATTCTAACGCGTGCATGACCCTTTTGGATAACTTTTAGTCAAATGAAGTACATATGTAATTAACGTTTAAAGTGACTACACTATAGATTACTTAGAGGCACTTAAGTGACAATTGTCTTTATGCTTAATTACATGGGGTGTATAAAGTAACCAATAGACTTCTCTCTGCATTACAAATAACACATACGTGTCAATTGACCAAAATATATAAATTGGAGTCAGGCAAGTGATCAGGCATTAGTGGCAATTACTGTCTATAAGGGATACAAGTAGTAAGAACACGCGTTGGTGTCGGCACATTTTGTATCGAGCCTGTCGACTCAATTTTAACGACCAAATTCTTAATATCGGTCCCAGAAGGACGATTATGTTGTCCGAATATAACACAAATTTTACGAAATGTAACTTTAACAGAACCACAATTTTCATAGTGGATTTTAATTATTTTAATCCGATTTTCGAACGAAATTGAATTCATTGTAATAATAGCCAATGTATCTGCTACGAATACTTCAAAAAACTAAATGTCAAAACTATCATGTTGTTGGTGTTGCCCCGTACTTTACATCACGATCAAAATATTGATGGTTTTAAAAGGCATGTCGCATGATATATGATTATGGCTTTTAACAAGTATTCATACCAAGATATTATAATTAATAAATCCATCGGTTTTCCAGAAGAACAATTATACTTTTTTAAACTTTAACAACTTAATTCCTGGTACAACTTAAAGAATCGTAACTGTTGGGAACACTTTGTGTATTTATTTGACATTGCGCGATTCATATTTATTATTTTATAAATGCATATTTTTTAAATTTTTAGGTCATATTTTGATTTTTTTGAAGCATATTTCTTTTTAAAAAATTTACATTTTTATATTTAAAATTAAAAATGTCATATTTTCTTGGAAAAATTTACTAAAACTTCCGCAAAACTTTCAAATATCTGAAGAAATAGATAACGATAAACTTCGTGAAGCTTATAAACAAATACCAAAGGATTTGTCAAATGACCAAATCCTTTTTTTTACAAAAGGTGAAAGGAATGAATTCGAAAATTTAAGAAAAACATATGTATATGACAGACTGAACTGAAAAAATGTAAGTTTAGTTAAATAAATGTTAAAGAATGAAATGAAAATATTTAATTGTAATTCTATATTTTAAATAATAATGACATAAAATTAAATAATATGTTGATAACAATTGATACAAATATATTTTAATAAAAATTATTTACACAAAACCACAATTAACATTTTCTTAGAAATTTTTTTAAATGTCCAGTTTTTTTTATTTGTCCAGCTTTTTAAACCCCAATGTCCAGCTTTTTGAGTATCTGAATCTAGTCCCAATACATATTTTTTTGTCAAAACTCGATGTTCGAATTCCTATTTTTTTTAGTGATGCACAGTGGTTTAAAAACATTTTATTTTGGAAGTAAATCGGTAGCTGGTGAACATACATTTCATGAAATTTCAATCGTTGGTGAGGTGTTTTTGAGTTAATTTGTATTTACATGGGCTCGTATTTGGAATGGGGCTAGCGGGTAATTTTTTTTGATTTTTTAATTTTTTGATAAAATTTCAAATAAAATACATATAAGCTAGTTGCGTAAAGTTATCTGGTAAATATAAAAAGTTACATGCATCCAAATTCGGAACATCTAAAACAGAGCATATTTTTTGAGTTTTTCTCCAAAGAAAAAAAAAAATTATTCGTATTTATTTTCTATATGGGCAATTCCACGAGAATGACTACCATGACTGAAAACCCAAAAACCCTTGAAACTTTTTTTCAAGATGATTTGAATAGGAGAAAACACTAAAATATTACTATGTGTAAGTATTTAGAGCTTGTTACAACATTTTATTGGCAAAAATAATAATTTAAACTGACTATATTAAATTTTTTAATTTAATTGTCGCGTTTTAGGCTAAAATTGCTCCGAAAACTAAGCTCCCAATTAACATATAGTATGAAATGAATTTGACTCTGATTGTTTTTTTTTTTTTGCTATTATAAAATTGTTTATTGAAACCGAATGTATATTTTCTATTCATTTTTTTAGTTTTTGTATAGATATATTTACAGAATATATATTGTTTTATTATAAGAGAAAAATCTGTCACGTACGATATTAAATTTTATTTATTATAAAACCATCCAAAGATTGTTTTTATTTAAATATGATGGATTGTAAAGGAAAAATATTTCGTTTAGTGTAAGAAATTAAAAGAAAACATAACGCCTTTCACGATTCCAAAATTTTCGCGTATTTTAACATATACCTCAAAATGACTTCCGTTTTATGTCACGTACGATATACACATATTTCGCACCATATTTTGAACAACAATGTTTCGAATGCACTTTTTATTATTTTAAAATATAGTACCCTCTGAATGGTACATAAAGACCAAATTATTTTTCAGATATTCTTATTTTTGCAAAATCTATTCCACTCTATAGGCGTACAAATGTCACGTACGATGGCATAGAATTGCCCATATATTTCTGAAAGATAACTACGGAACTTGCTAATATTTTATTTGAAATCAAAATTACACAAGACATTTTTAAAAAAAAATTGGCCCATGTAAATACAATTCAGCACCTCAGTACTGACTATGTGAAATTTCATTAAGATTTCTCCAACCGTACACGAACTGCCGAATTATTTCCAAAATAAACAAGTAAGAGAGCTATATTCGGCTGTGCCGAATCTTATATACCCTTCACCAAATTATACTTTGAAATAAAATTTAAACAAAAAATTTTTTTTTCGAAATAGTTTTTTAAAAGTTTTTTTTTAATTTAAAAATTTAATTTTTTTAATTTATTAGTGAAAAAAATTTATGACAATAAAATGTTTTTTGTGAAAAAAAATTCGGGTTAAAAAATATTTTTCCCGATTTGACCCATTGTAGGTCCAACTTACTATAGCCTTATATACATCGTTGCAATGAACTTTGAATCATCTATCATTAGATATCCATATTGTCTATATTTTGACTTAGTAATCGAGATATAGATCAAAAATAGGCGAAAAACGGAGGTTGTCTCGGATTTTAGCTCATATCTCCGTTATTTATGGACGGATTTTACTGATTTTTAATAGGAAACTTCTCGAAAGCATGTCTGACAGAATTAATGAAGATTTGCATCCCGAAGATATCTGGGGTCTTCAGAAAATTGATTTCAACAGACAGACATGGCTAAATCGACTCCGCTATCTATAAGGATCCAGAATATGTATACTTTATAGGGTCGGAAAGTTATATTGTGGAAATCACGTAGGTGAAGGGTATAAAAATGTCTTAACCACCGTGTGATGCAGTAATAGAACACACTTCAGAGTAACAGAAAATGTAATTTGCGTTTGTTTTGAAATTTCTTGTACAAACTTAAAAAAAAAACAACTTTTTAAAAAAACCTCCCAATTTCTCCATCAAAACTAAATAGAACTAAACTGATATGTGGAGAGTTTCGATGATAGAATATTTTTTGAAAAAAAAAAAAAAAAAAAAAATTATGGATAATTGTAAAAGTTATTCAACTTTTCATTAACACCAGCGCAAAAAATATGAATAAAAGAAAATAATTAACGAAACAAACAAATTAATCAATGCAAAGTGTTTTTTTCGAAAAAGTTTATCTCGTTTTTTTCTACATAAAATTGTCTTTAAAACAGTGAATTCGGTTTGTATATGAATTTTCAGATAGTTGTATGGGGGCTAGAAGAAATAATGAACCAATTCCAAATTCAATAGGCTTCGGGCAATATAAAACTTTGTGAAATTGCGACCTGTAGTTTAATTACAAGGTTTACATGGGAGTTCAAACATCGCTTAATCAAGTCAGATAGTGATCATGAGTATTAATATTGGTATACTTTAGGACAATATTTTTACACGTTACAAACAACAGCACTAACCCAATATTCCCTCCCCACTATGAAGGTTTAGGGTATACAAAATTAATAACAATCAATAAGTGTTTATATAACAAAAAACTGTATGCTTCATTATTCTAAGTGGCAATTTACAAATGTACAAAATATGGAAAAAATATTTATATAACAAATCAATAACCAATATTACAAAAAATATTTGATGGTCATTAAGAACAAAAGAGCAGATAAATATTTGTTTATCACCGTGTAGTCAGTCATAAGCAGAATCATTAGGTATGATAATGTGGACTAAATTGAAGCATTTTTCCATTTGCTTTCGTCCTTTTTAACTTTAGGTAACGGAAGTACAAAATTTATATATTTGTGGTTTATTAATGCAAAGCATTAGCCACCAATTGTTTTATTTGGCTTGGGATGGTGCTTGCTTTAAAATCTTTAACACCAACAAAATGTTTGATTGACATGTTTTTCTCTTTTTATTAGATATTTATGAGTTCTAAAACGAAATACACAGATAATGGGTAATGAGGTGTTAACAAATGACCTATAATCAATAAGTATTTACATTTGTAGTATGTTAAATGTATAAAAGGAAGGAAATCAATTCAGCATACATTTAGCAATTTGTGGGAGAAAACAAATATTGTTAGAAATAATATAGTATAGACATCCACCTGTTATTAACTATATGAATTTATTTCTAAAACACACAACTCACAATAATGTTTATACATACGACAGAACATTGTTAATCGCTAGAAATAATTTGACATTAAATGTTTGACATGCTATAAATGTTTGCATTTATTCTTTTATTTAAGCAGATTTGTGATTGTGTTCCGTGAGTCTTGTTAGTCGGCTTTGCGGTATTAGCAAATAACCTCAAAGTCATCGTATTGGATTTACCTTTTAATGAGCCACACAACCCCTATATGCAACACTGATAAACCACCACAATAGAGCATATGTTGATGCCACATTAGATAAACATCTTTGCTAAACTAACACATACCGTGAAAATTAATAGCTCACACCATTCAACCCACTTTTAGATTCCAATCAGCATTTAAAGTTCAACCAAACAGTTATACAACAGTCAAACAACAAACCAGCCAGCCAGCCAGTCAGTCAGTCAGTCAGTCTGTTTACTTATCTGACAGACTTTGAAATTCAAATCAGATTCACAAAACATAAGGACCTTAAACAGTCGACGTTTAGCACACATATGTCAACATTTCGGTCACTCAAAAAAATAGGTCCTTGATAAAGTTGAATTTCAAATCAGACACCGTTTTGTGGTTTGATTATAATTACAGACCACTCGTATCTGTATTGATATGAATGAATCACCCCCTGCAACAATAATCGAAAAGTTAACATTTCCATCAGGCCGTTGCGATGCTGCTGAACGATGCTACAAAAGATGTTTTTTAAATAATAAATGCTAGAATCTGCACAGATGGCATCTTGTTGAGGGAATGCCTTGCAACGACACCGCTCACTCCATTAAAAGGGTAGTTTTGAGTGCAAGTTTATTGTGTGCTTGTATTCTAAAACAATAAATAAAAACACTGTTTGCTTGGTATTTAATGCACAGTGGTGAAAGTTCTTGGAAATGCATGATGATCGATCAAGTAAAAGTATTTTCTAAACAATATAGTACCAAGGCGAATTGATACAAGGTGGCAGCACTAAGAAATCAGGCGAATTCGTTTATGTTTTATATATGGAGTTTGACATTCGATTAAGCGGGGAATTATTTTGTACGTATGGAGTTTGACGTTTACCATAATAAACAGCTGTTTAGTTGAGGTCACTTTGTTCAAATTCGCCTTGTATAGTACTATTTCATTCGCTGCGATTGAAATCGCAAATAGTAGCTTTGCTTTGTCCTGAAATTTAAAACTTTCGATCGATCATTATTCTAACAAAAATATATTTTTATTGAAATAGAAAAGTGTACATTAATTTCTTGCTTTAATCACTGGTTTAGAATTGTCTTATATTGAGTTTTCTCTTTTCTTCTTGGAAGTCAAATTCAAATGCTTTTAGTTTTGAGAAGATCTCTTGTAAAATGCATCGGGATTTTAGTTTTCAATTATTTCACTGTAGATTATTTGGTAAGCTGGTACGTTTCGCTGGTTTTTATCGTGAGAAGGGTATATATAAGTTTGTCATTCTGTTTGTAATTTCCACAATATAATTTTCCGACCCCATAAAGTATATATATTCTGGATCCTTATAGATAGCGGAGTCGATTAACCCATGTCCGTCTGTCTGTCTGTTGAAATCAATTTTCTGAGTATCCCAGATATCTTCGGGATCCAAATCTTCAATAATCCTGTCAGACATGCTTTCGAGAAGCTTTCTATTTAAAATTAGCAAAATCCGTCCACAAATAACGGAGATATGAGCAAAAATTCAAGACAACCTCTATTTTTGGCTTATTTTTTATCTATATCTCGATTACTAAGTCATAAATATAAACAATATGGATATCTAATGATAGATATTTCAAAGTCCATTGTAACGATGTATATAAGGCTATAAGTTGGACCTACAATGGGTCAAAATCGGGAAAAATATTTTTTAACCCGATTTTTTTTTCACAAAAAACTTTTTTTTTGTCATACATTGCTTCACTAATAAATTTAAAAAAAAAATGTTTAAATTAAAAAAAATTTTTTTTAAAAAATATTAAAAAACAATTTCGAAAAAAAAAAAATTTTAAAAATAAAAAAAATTTTGTTTTTTATTTTATTTTAAAGTATAATTTGGTGAAGGATATATAAGATTCGGCACAGCCGAATATAGCTCTCTTACTTGTTCCTAATTGAATCGTGATTATAAAAAAGAATATGAAGAATTTCTTGGTTTTGCGTTGAGAACTGATATCACAAAATGTAGCTCTCTTCGTAAGTCGTAATCAAGGGATTCCTTTACCAGAAGAAGATTGTTTCACACAACCGGATCTCGGAGGAGAGGAACTTTCTCAATCTGTTATGAGCTTTCTGGAACTGTAAATTATACTGATGAAAAAATACGCAGCAAGTACTAAAAAAAGACCGATTGTAGTACATTGCATCCACATATCAGCTGTGAGACCAATTCTAACTTACGGACAATGCTCAAAGATTAGTGAACGGGCATAAAGATCTTATACAAATTTGGTTTTCGCACATTGACACCCGAACAACATGATTACGAAAATCAACAAATTCAAGCTGTTAAATGACTATAAGAGATCCCTTAATAGATTGTACCAGGACACTGAAATATCAACGATATTTCAGATGAGCTTGCAATGAAAGCTAGGATGGAATATTTAAACCCACTACTCTGCCACAACCATAGAGTTGTATTGAAGAACAACCTACTTAGGACTTAACCAGAAAGGGCGTTGGACTACAGAGTCTCAGGTTGAAAACGGCAGAAATCAGCCTGTTATTATTATATGTCGTAGGATATGCAACCAAACAGAATTAAGTGGCTGGGTTGACAATTCTACGATAATCTTTGCTTGATCAGGGGAATAATTGCAGACAATAGGATACTTAATAAGGATAATTGATTCATTCTTTATATTTATGTCATATTGCCAAGATTTTTCATTGTTAAAAGGGATTCACAATGGAATCATAGGAATCATAGCACTAACCAAAATGTTTGCATTAAATATAAGGACTGAGATCGGAAAAACCCTAACACACGTTTTTCATTAAAACTTTAACCCATGTATTATTTGATTTTTTGTTTTGATCAGTTACCTTTGTAAAGCATGTCAGTTATTATGTTTAATGTCAATTGTGTTCATTTGTTGTTAATCTGATTAAAATGAGTGACGAGAAACAAGTGCGTTCTACAAAAAGTTGGTTAAACAATCAAAGGTCTGCCGTCAAACTAATTCCAATGTTATTAAATAGTATCGGGAAAACTTGACCGTTGATATAAAACCTGGTTCAGGTAGAAGGAATGGTCCACATAATGTTTCTAAAGCCAAAAAAATAGAAAGCTTTTTCAAAAGAGTTCCTAACACATCCGGTAGGAAAGCAGCCCGGTTAAATCAGTGTTCGGACTATTTGGTACGAATAGTTAAAGCCAGTGCAGGTTTAAAAACATACAAGGCTTATAAAATTCTTGCCAGGAACTCTGCTAAAAATTTAGAGGCCAAAGATAGAGCACGGAAATTGAAGTCAAATTTTATACAAAAAATATATTTGCAGCAAAATGGATGACGAAACGTACGTATGGAAAATTTTTCCCAGCTTCCGCGTCACATTTTTTATCTTGTTGATGCTATAGGGAATGTTGTAGAAAAGTTAAGGACCCAAAAGCATGGCAAGCAATATGCAGTTGCGGCAAAAAAGCCAAACATTCGTTACAAAGAGCTCTATAAATACCGACATTTACATCAATGTTTACAGAAAAGGATGCTTCCATTCATAAGACTTCTTAATGCGTCCACTTATTTTTGGCCTGATTTGACATCCTGTCACTACGGTAAACATGGTATTGAGTGGTACAAAAACAATAATGTGGTGTTTGTACCAAGAGAGGCAAATCCTCCAAACTGCCTGGAGCTAAGGTAGTGGAGAGATATTGGGATCTTGCTAAAAGAGAACTGAAGAGCACAAAAAAGGAGTCCAAAAGTGTGATAGATATTAAACGGAGATTGACTACCTGTTCCAACAAAGTAACAGAAAGCTCAATAAAAACCGGAAAAGGTTCATAAAATCATCACTATTGGTTAGCACTATAAAAACCGGGGACTGGAAGCATTCTAGATAATAAATTTCCCTGGTTAATTGAGTACTAATTTTTAGTAGTTTTTTAATAATGATAGTTTTTCGATGACATTTAAAGCTCCATATTGCACATTGATCCATCGGTTAGATCAAAGTCGTCCAATTTGGTTAAAATAATTTCACAATAACGTTTTCAGCATTGAAATCCTGCACGTCTGGATTTTGTCCAATGGTAGAATGATTTTACTATCATATTTTAGACCTATTTTCTTAAAATTTTCTCTCACTTCTGGTACTAAGTTAAACCATTCTCATGGACATTTTTTAAAGCTCTTTCCAATAACTAATGCTTTACACTTGTGTGTACCCTTGTGTCATTCTATGAAATTTTCATTATGGCAAGCCAAACTTCACTCAAGTAAACACTTTCCATTCTCCATTATCTCATTGGTGAGTTATTTCATTGTTTTGAATTCATTTAATTTTTCCACAAAAATTGTGGCAGCTAATCAGCTGAATATTTTTCTCTTGCAGCATTAAGTTAGTGAATACAATGGCTTTTTTTTCTTAAATTTTGAGTGGAATATTTTAGATTTTCCTTCACTGTTAATCCAGAAATTGGAGTTCCTTTAAATCGTTTCTTCCGGAATTATTCATAAACTGTAAAATCTTCCTTTGGTTTTTAGCAGTTTTTTTTAAAGATTTTCGGTTTCCAAAGCCAATAACAGAATCACTTTGCTTTTTATAATGTCTAACACTCCTTAAGCCAAAAGCTTTTGAAAAATCGATGGCACAATATCAGAAAATGTTGGCCTTATAAATCATTCGAGGGAATTCCTCTTTTTCGTTTTATTCACAGTGCGTTAGATTGTTCAACAATAATCGAAAAAAATAATAATCCCGGATAATAAAGGTAATAACGGTTAATCGATGCAAAACAAATGAAATCGATCCAAAGATATTTTCCTTCCCGGATAATTGATGTTGAAGGTTAATCGAATCACGGATAATCGAGGCCTCACTGTACTTTCAAACTAATAAAGACAAATCAAAACTATAAGTTTAGTGGTTTCATTTTTATTAACATATATGTATATTAAGATTTTTTCGATCTCAGTCCTTAGGAAACTGTGTCGATTGATCCTCAAAAGTTTGAATTAATAAGGCATAAGTAATTAAGTCAAATTAAGTCTTTCTTTTGACAAATTTGTATGTGGATTTCGATTTAAATAAAAAAAAAAAATACAAAAACAAATTGTTTTGAAACAATTTACGTTATTTCCTTCCCTTGCCATCGAATTATATTTGAAAACAGTAACGACTTCACTTCATTAAAAACAATAACCGAATTAGGTGATAGTACCTGTAATCGACAATATCCGATAGGCTCCAAATTGGATTGCCACTACGAATCTGTTTCCTCTGTGTAGTTATTCTCAAAACCTTAATTGGTATAATTTTTAAATATTCGTCCCACTGTAAACTAAACTAAAATCGAATTGGAATTATGTTTTGAATTCCACAATGAATAAAAAGCGAAAGGGAAAACTAATACAACTATGCTTGTTAACAAAAACCTGCTGATCTGAAATAAAACCTGTAGTTCCTATTACAACAATACGAGTGTAATAGAATTACACAATATGTGCGTACATTAATTTAGCGACCGAACAATTTACTCCAAAAACACAAAAAAAAAACGTATTGTCGAGCTATTTACAAGGGTAGATTATGACTTACTTGATAGATTGATTATTTAGACTGTGAACTCAAAAGGTGGTGGCTGTGAAACATGGCCATGCTGAACTAACAATAACACTACACTACTTTCTCTCTAGGAATATTCTGCACAAAGTGATCTTTTAGGCAAACCATACATACAAGTTTAATGGTATTGTTGTGCCTAGAGTAGGGTGTCAAGGATAACAAAAGAGTATTTAATACCCGTAAACATACGTGGCTGGCTGCCTTTAACATGAATGAACATACGGTACTATATTCCTTTTGTCAAGTGAATAGCTGGCTGGCTGGCTGAGTATGAGTTTGATTTTGATTTCATGCCGGAGAGAATTTATTCATCATTATTGTCGAGTATGCTTAACAATATGCCGATTTTTCAATTCTATACTTGTTTTTTTTCTTCTTTTTTGTTTATGGTTTTATACTCATTTTAACTCGCCACAAAACCACCACATTAAGTGTGCTCAATTAAGTTCGTATGTTGGAAAAAAAAGCATTTGTAAAATTTTTAAATGGAACAACAAGTATATGAAAATGTACATATAACAGTGTGTGTTAATATCTAATACTTTTTGTATTTGAACAATAAACACCAAGCACATGAATACGTTTTAAAATGTATAAAAGAGCTAATACAGTCATATATATATGTAAATATTCTTATATTTTTAATGGGTTTCATGTTGCTCACAATCATATTGAATTTATTTATTTCATTTATTTACTTTCACTTGCTTTTTAAACACATCTTTCTTTTGCTACAGTTAGAAATACTCTTACTCATATATACATCCTAGATTTTCAATTTGGAAAATGTAAAAGCATTTATTCGAAAACGATTTCAAGCGGAAGTATTGAAGATAAGCTTGTGTTACTTACGAGTGAGTATTGGCATAACAAGGACATGTGTATGTTCAATTCCTCCTACACATTTCAGCTACTTGCATTTCTGATGATTGAAATAATCCCATTATCCTTTAACAATTCATGCAGGTGTTAACAAAGTAATAACATTTGATTCGTTTCGTTTTTCTTTTTTTTATACTTTCAACTGATTATTGTTCTTATAGGGCTGATGATTACAGTATATTTGTAATGTATTTAGCATTAAGAACAAAAGTGAATTGAGTTTGTGGTTTTTTTTATGTATTCATATCAATAGGTTTATGATTTAAAACAGCCATAAAATGGTCTATGAAAATTTGAATGTTAAACAAACATAAAAGTAAAATGTAGATTATGCTTATTTGTCTGCATATTGATTTGTAAATATTTATTGTTTCTTCGAAAAGCTATAACAAGTTAGTGGTGGAGCTTTAATACATTTTGTGGTTAAATAACAAATTTAAGTTGAAATATTTATGACTAAAGGTTTTCAGTTAGAGTTAGAGTTACAGATAATGGAATGAGCAGATTTTTCTTTATATATTAATGAGATTGATATGAATCCTATAATGTTACCATGCGTCTAATTAAATATTGTATTTTCTTTCTTAAAGTAGCCAACGTATTAAAAACTTATAAAAAATTTAAGTAATAAGAACTGAGAGCGAAAAATTCTTAACATACATATATGTTAATAAAAATTAAACCACTAAACTTACAGTTTTGAATTTTTTTTATTTGATTGAAATTATTGTTACAATTTTCCAAAAATAATTATTGTTATAGTTCTAATCACTAGTGATGAAATTTTGAACCTTTTTCGAAAACCCTTCCATTATGGTTTTTATAGTGCTTTCCGTCACTTTGTTCGAACAGGTTGTCCATCTCCGTTTAAAATCTACCACACTTTTGGACTCCTTTTTTGTGCTCTTCAATTCTCTTTTAACAAGAGCCCAATATCTCTTCACTGGCCTTAGCTCCAGACAGTTTGGAGGAATAACCTCTCTTCGTACAAATACCACATTATTGTTCTTGTAGCACTCAAGAACTTTCTTACCATAGTGACAGGATGCCAAGTTAGGCCAAAAAAAGTGGACACATTAAGAAGTCTTATGAATGGAAACATTCTTTTTTGTAAACATTCCTTGATGTAAATTTCGGTATTTATAGAACCCTTTGTAAAAAATGTTTGGCTTTTTTGCCGCAACTGTATATTGCTTGCTATACCAAGAACTTTGTGGGAAATTTTGTCTGATTTTGGGTCCTAAACTTATCTTCAACATTCCCTCGAGCATCAGCAACAATTTTTGACTAGGAAATTGCGAAAAATCTGCCAGAACATACGTTTCATCATCTATTATGCAGCAAGAATATTTTTTTTTTTTTATAAAATTTGACTTTAAAATTTGGCTCTGTTTTTGGCCTCTAAATTTTTAGCAGCGTTCCTGTCAGGAACTTTGTGAGACTTGTATGCTTTTAAACCTGCATTGGCTTAAACTTTTCGTACCAAATAGTCCGAGTACTGACCTAACCGGGCTGCTTTCCTTCCTTTTGAAAATGCTTTCTATTTTTTTGGCTTTAGCAACATCATGTGGACTATTTTTTTTACCTGAACCAGGTTTTCTATCAACGGACAAGTTCTCCTGGTACTATTTAATAACATTGGAAACAGTTTGACGGCAGAGCTTTGAATGCTTGGCCACCTTTTTGCAAGATCAAGTTGAGTTTTGTTGAAAATATTTAATAATTTTAGTACACAGTTTTTTCTGGTCACTCATTTTAAATAGATTAACAACACATGAACATAATTGAGATTAAAAATAATAACTGACATGTTGTACAAAGGTAACTTGATAAAAAAAAAAATCAAATAATTCTTGAGTTAAAAGTTTTAATGAAAAACGTGTGTTAACAATTTTACGATCTCACTCCTTATTAATTTTTTCACTACTTCGAACAGGGTACCTAAGAGATTTTAAATATATATTTTATTAAATTATTCGAATAATATTTATTACTCGCTATTCGTTCGAATAATCAAAGAAATTATAAACTTTTATGCCGAATTTTGTACCAAAGGAGCGTCATATGAGGGAAGTTTTGCTTTACTTCTTTAATTTGAAAAAAAGTGCGGCTGAAGCACACCGATTATTCACCGAAGCTTATTGTGAATGTGTTTTAAACGTTTTGAAGCCGAGAGACCTTAAAATACGATTTTGTTCTCTGAAAAGCTGCTTCAACGCTATAAAAGAAGATAATTTTTGCACCGAAGCATAACTTGCGATGATAAGTGGATCCATTACGATAACCCGAACCGTAAGAGATTGTATGTGAAGCCGGACTAACTAGCCGAATCGACACACAGTGGATAATATAAGGTGCATGCATCTCATAATTGAAATTAACCATAAAACAAGTTCTATCGTAATGCTAAGATGTCGAGCAATAATTATTTGCAGATTGGTTAAAAACAGAGTTTTTTGTTACTTTGCCAGCAACACGGAAATCCTTAAACTCTTTACAAAAACGAGGAGACCATGCTGCTCTTATCAGTCATCGTCGAAATCAACAAAAAAAAAAACGTAAAAATACTTCCTTATGTAAAGATAATGGATTAGATCATCTTCATGATGCGTACACCCAAGGACTGCGGACTGAGGTGAAGCAGGTTCTAAAAATTCTGGAAGAGTCTGAAATCACTCAAGCATTTAATGAATTGGAGGCATTGTGTGTGTGTATTGATTTAAATTTAACAAAAGCTCAACACATGTGTTTTAGAAATTTTTTTCTGGAAAGATAATTCCCTGTATTTCCACCATACTATAAAATTCAGCAAGCAAAACAAAGTTGCTATCCACTCCCAGCATCAATAGAAATTACAAATACGTATGCTAAAGTAAAATATTTACAACATCTACTTGATCACACAACAGCCAGGATTGTAATGATAGAGTATGTGGATATTAAAAATCTTCAAAGATTAACTCTGTACTGTAAATGGGGGTCGTCAGGACAAAGTGAATATAAACAACCATTTCCCGAATAATCTAACATAATTTCTGATACTAATCTTTTCATTACTTCATTAGTGCCTATTAAACTTGTAAATGAAGATACAGGCAATACAGCTTGGCAAAATCCAGTTCCATCGTCTGTACGACCGATCTCAAACGAATTATGTAAAAAGACACCTACTAAGACCAAAGAAGTTGTGGAGAATATTGGAACTCAAATAAAGTTACTGTCTCCATCTATAATTGTTAAAAATGAGCGGTAAGTCGAAGTAAAACATGAGCTATTTTTAACAATAATAGATGGAAAAATAGCTCAAGTTTTAACGAATACCCCATCATGCTCAACTTGTACAATATGTAAAGCAACTCCAACACAAATGAAGGCGTAGCAGAAAGAACTCTAAACGAAAATGCTTTTAAGTATGGTTTATCTACACTACATGCTTGGAAATGATTTTGCATATATATTATAATTACCAGATTCAAAAATGGTAAGCGACAAAGGAAGATCATCAAAGAATGAAGAAGGAGAAAAAACTGTGTGTACAAAAACGTTTTCGAGAAGAGCTAGGATTAAACATCGATAAACCGCAGCATGCAAGCTTTGTCGTCTGGTTTACCTATAGCCCCTAAACAATTTGGGGATTATGCACTGGAAACGGCAAAATTATATGTTCAAAAATACAATTTGTATTACATGCCTTCGTCAGTCCACAAAATTTAAATACATGAGGAAAGTATAATAAAGGCATCCTTTACAAATAACACGAAGTGAAAGAGATCGTAGCCGAATTGGCACTAAAGCGAATATGCGTGGAGCTAAGGTAATTCTCTGTATTTAGTGGGGGCAAAAGAGTCATATCTATTACTAGCATTAAACCCGGTGCGCTTCGCCACCCCAATTGGATGTAAGAAATAGTACTATTAAGTCTCCCTTTGTGACTTAAAGCTAATTCAGGATAACATGCCTCTAGATTCATGTTTATTGAATCATTGTATTGTGGCTTCTAGCACATTCGAAACGTATTATTATAATAACAAGTAAGAGAGATATATTCGGCTGAGCCGAATCTAATATACCCTTCACCAAATAAAAATTTCAAATATATTTTTAGGCAAACAAAATTAATTTTTTTTCCAGTTGTTTTTTTTTTTAAATTTTTTGAAAAATTTTTTTTTCGATTTTTTTTTTTTATTTTTTTTTTAAATTTAAAAAACTTTTTTTTTAAATTTTAATTTTTTTTTTTTAATATTTAGCCAAAAAAACTTTTGGTGAAAAAAAATTCGGGTTCAAAATTTGAAAAATTTTTTTTTCGATTTTTTTTTTTTATTTTTTTTTTAAATTTAAAAAACTTTTTTTTTAAATTTTAAATTTTTTTTTTTAATATTTAGCCAAAAAAACTTTTGGTGAAAAAAAATTCGGGTTCAAAATTTTTTCCCGATTTTGACCCATTGTAGGTCCAACTTACTATGGTCTTATATACGTCGTTGCAAAGGTCTTTGAAATATCTATCATTAGATATCCATATTGTCTATATTAATGACTTAGTAATCCAGATATAGGTAAAAAAATAGGTAAAAAATCGAGGTTGTCCTGGTTTTTTTCCTTATATCTCAGCCATTTGTGGACCGATTTTGCTGATTTTAAATAGCAAACTTCTCGAAAGCATGTCTGACAGAATTATTCAAGATTTGGATCCCCAAGATATCTGGGGTCTTCAGAAAATTGATTTCAACAGACAGACAGACGGACAGACAGACAGACAGACAGACAGACAGACAGACAGACAGACAGACAGACAGACAGACAGACAGACAGACAGACAGACAGACAGACAGACAGACAGACAGACAGACAGACAGACAGACAGACAGACAGACAGACAGACAGACAGACAGACAGACAGACAGACAGACAGACAGACAGACAGACAGACAGACAGACAGACGGACATGGCTAAATCGACTCCGCTATCTATAAGGATCCAGAATATATATACTTTATAGGGTCGGAAAATTATATTGTAGAAATTACAAACGGAATGACAAATTTATATATACCCTTCTCACGAAGGTGAAGGGTATAAAAAAGTACCATTTAGACCCACACATGATCATTTTTATAGAAAATGCTAAAGAAATGTACCACAAAAGTCACCTTTTGTGAATTCTAACTCATTCCGAATCATGTGTGCCTAATTTTTAATTTTTAGGTTTAATTTTATAAAATAGTCAAAAAATATTATTAGTTGAAAAAAAGTACCTGTTTTAGAGTCCCTTTTTTAGATTCTTATTCGGTCAGGATCATATATCATTCGAAGAACAAAAAATACAAATTATTTTTGTATCCTCAATGACATATAGATGGCTTACTGACTTTCTTTCTTTACTCAGAAGCATATCAGTAAAATAATTTAATATAATAAAAAGTATCATTAGAGGAAAAAGTACCAATTTTCCACACTTGAACCACCGTCAAGTTTTAAATCAAAGTAATTTCCTTATTCTAAGTTCAATATATTAGAAAATTCAAAAAGTACTATTTGGAGAACGAAAAAATACTTCTTAGTTTGGTTTAGTTCACAATTTTTGGTATCATAATACAATTGAGCACCCCATTCTTGCATATTTCTTTAGTGAGAATTATATTAGCCTACCATAATGTATTTAAGCTAACTAATTTAATATATTAAAAAAGTACCATTAAAAGAAAAAGTACCAATTTTCCTTTATCCTCTTGAACATCCGTTAAGTCTGAATTTAAAATTTGTATAGCATTTCCTATATTATCAACTGATTTTGTTTCTATAACACTTAACATTTAATAAATTATCACAAAACCGAACCGAAACCCATCGGTTTTAAATTTTTTAAAACCGAAACCGCTGTTTTGAAATTCTTCTTGAAATTCTTTTTGGAAACTTTACTATAAATGTATTTAAAAAGTACTATTACAACAAAGAAAATGTACCATAATGTCTCCAATTTAATTTTTACTCACTGAGGAGCATATATTTTATATTTCTAGGTCCATTATTATAGAAAATTCAAAATATACCATTAGAATAATGAAAAAGCGCCATAATGTTCCCAGTTGTAGAATCCTACTCGCTCGAGTCCATATAATATTATGTTCATGTTTCTAGATTTATTATAGAAAATTTAAAAAGTACCATTAGAATAAAGAAAAAGTATTATTTGAATTTTCAGTCACTTAGAACAATATGCAGTTAATTTGGTATTTCTAAATCCATTATTAGAGAAAATTCAAAAAGTACCTTTATAATATAGAAAAAGTAGCATAAAGCCCCTACTTGCGGATTCCCAATCGGGAATTGTGAAATAAGCTTTATTTCACAATTCTAAGTTCATTGGTGAAGAAGATATAAAAAGTACTATTCAAATATAGAAAAAGTACCATAAAGACTCCCCCTTAAATTCTCACTCCCTTATGACCACATATGTTTAATTTTATGTTTCTAGGTCCATTATTATAGAAAATTTAAAAAGTAGTATTTTGTCCCCACTTGTAGACTTTCGCTTAGGTCTATATAAGCGTTATATCATGTTCATTGGTGAAGAAAATACAAAAAGTACCATTCGAATAAAGTACGAAAAAGTACCAAAAAGTCTCCCCCTAGAATTATCATTAGGAAATTTAAAAAAGTACCATTATAATAAAGGAAAGGTATCACGAAGTATCCCCTTGAATTTTAACATACTTAGTACCATATACGCTTAATTTCATATTTATATGTCCATTATTACAGAAAATTCAAAAAGTACCATTAGAAAACAAAAAAAGTACCAAAAGGCAGCCACTTGTGGATTCCCACTCACTCGGGTCCATATAAGCTTTATTTCATGTTTTTAGGTTCATTGGTGAAGAAATTACAAAAAGTACCATTCGAATAAAGAAAAAGTACAAAAAAGTCTCTCCCTAGAATTCTCACTCACCTAGGACCAAATATGCTTAATTCCATGTTTCTAAGTTCATTGCTATAGAAAAGTCAAAAAAGTACCATGAAGTGTCCGCTTGAATTTTCACTCACTTATTACCATATACGCATAATTTCGTACTTCTATGTCCATTATTACAAAAAAATCAAAAAGTACCATTTGAATATAGAAAAAGTACCAAAAAGCCCCCACTTGTGGTTTCCCACTCATTCGGGTCCATATAAGCATTATTTCATGTTTCTAGATTCATTGGTGAAGATATTACAAAAAGTACCATTCGAATAAAGAAAAAGTACCAAAAAGTCTCCCTCTAGAATTCTCACTCACTTAAGACCATATATGCTTAATTTCATGTTTCTAAGTCCATTGCTACAGAAAATTCAAAAAAGTACCATTAGAATAAAGAAAAAGTACCATGAAGTATCCAATTGAATTTTTGCTCACTTAGGACCACATACGCCTAATTTCGTATTTCTATGTCCATTATTACAAAAAAATCAAAAAGTACCATTAGAATATAGAAAAAGTACCGAAAAGCCCCCACTTGTGGTTTCCCACTTATTCGGGTCCATATAACCTTTATTTCATGTTTATAGGTTCATTGGTGAAGAAATTACAAAAAGTACCATTCGAATAAAGAAAAAGTACCAAAAAGTTTACCCTAACTCACTTATTTCCATATATGCTTAATTTCATGTTTCTAGGTCCATTATTATAGAAAATTCAAAAAGTACCATTAGAATAAAGAAAAAGTACCATAAGTACCATTCTAATAAAGAAAAACTGCGATAAAGTCTCCCCCTAAAATTCTCACTCACTTATTACCATATATGCTTAATTTCATGTTTCTAGGCCCATTATTAAAGAAAATTCAAAAAGTACCATTAGAAGAACAAAAAAGTACCTAAATATTATCCCCTACTCCTAATTCTAACTTCACTCAGATACATATCAGCTAACTTTAATGTCGATAAGCGAAATAATTTAAAATATTAGAAAAAGTACCATTAGGACAAAAAGTACCAAATCCTCTTTTCCTCCTTGAACACCCCTCAAGTTTGAAATTTAAAAATATTCCATTTTGCCAAAATTGTTTCTGCTTAAAGACATGCCTCAAACGATTAAAATCTGTGTTAATGTGCTCAAAAAAAAAAAAAAAATAAGTTTTAAAAAAAGTACCAAACTGTTTTCCCGGATTTGGCCCAATATACAGTTTGGCAGTCGAGTTCCAAATAGCACTCTGTTAGTTAATTTTTGCATGAATCCAGGAACCAATGTTATAAATTTATCAAATTGGCTACAAATGTTAAATAAAATTTATTTTTCCGATTTTACCCCCTTTTTGGTACCTTTTTTATCCCCATTGCGGTGTTAAAATTTTATTCAAATACATTTCTGTATCGTGGGAGGAGCTTAAAATAAAACATTTTTATGTCAATATCAATTTGTAGAAAAACACAGTTTTTGAAAAAAGTACCAAAAATAAACACAATTTTTATCCCTTAAGGGTTGGAATTTCCAAAAAGTACCAAACTTATATTTGTTATTTTTTTATAAGTAAAGAATATGATTTAAAATTTGTTTGTATGTTTATTGGTTTAAAAGATACATATGGTGCCAAAAAAGTACCAAAATACAGTTTTTACCCGTTTTCTCCCCTAAAAAGTCCGAATTTTGAAAAAGTACCAGACACCTGTCAGTTTATTTTTTAAATGAAGTAACATGATGTTGTAAGTTTTTTTGTATCTTTATTAGTTTTGAAGATATAAGGTTACCGAATTTACCCGTTTTTACCCTTTTTTACCCCCTAAACATTCGAATTTCCAAAAATCCCTTCTTATCGGATCGTTTTGGGGAGAGAGGAACCCACAGTTAAAATTTCATGATTCTAGCTTCAGTCGTTTGGGCTGTGCGATGATGAATCAGTCAGTCAGTCAGTCAGTAACGTTACTCTTTTATATATATAGATGAGCAGCTAAAATCTGACCAGACCATCACAGGGAACCTGCACCTAAAGCAACTGATTCGTTTGAAGCGAGCATTGGCCGAAAAACGCCCAGAATATGCGGCCAGACAAGAAACCGTAATATCATCATGACAACACTCGGCCACATGTTCAATACCTGTTAAAAAGTATTTAGAATGAAGTGGTTGGGAGCGTGATCCGTCCTTCTACTATTTGTTTCGATCGATGCAGAGCGCTCTCTCTGGGATACGACTCACTTTGGAACAGAGTATCCGGTATTGGCTTGATTCGTTTTTGGCCTCAAAAGATGAGCAGTTATTTTGGCTCAGAATCCATATGTTGACAGAAAGATGGGAAAAGTTCATAGCTAACAATGGCCAATACTTTGAATAAATTTATATTGTACAATTGTTCAAAAATAAAAGATAAAAATGTCAAAATCATACACCCAATATCACAATATCTAAATTGAAAAGGTTCACCCTATTACCCATAGACCATGATAAGAAAGAATAGTCGAATAGATATTGATCATCTCTTTAGAACAATATCTAACATCTTATCTAATTTGTTCACATTTCATTGACGAAATTATGCAAAAACTACAGATAAAAAATTTGGTCAATTCACAAGGTATCTTATCATGTAATATTGTCATAATGTCCTAATATTTCACAATGGTTTTTATTGCTTATCAAGCAAAAAATGTCCTAAAATAATACTACTTTATATGCTATGTTTATTGTGTTATCCAGCAGAGACCAACGCCGAATGCCTAAGAGTCGGTTAAGCCGAGCCGCCGAGTCGTGATATACATATTCGGACAATATGACTGCTAAGTGACCTTGTGAATTGACGAATTTTTAATTAATTTATAATACAAATATTTAGTGTATAACATAAAATAAACAAGCAGAGAATAAATATAGTTGTACATGTTTACTGTAACCATTTCAACGTTTTTACAAGTTTTTGATCAATATTATGGTCATTGTAATCATGTATATGATTGCGGTAAACATAATATGGTTAAGTTATGATTCACATGATTGTAGGAAACATATATATGATTGCAGTAAATAAGTATATGTTTGTGACATAGTAAGCGAGATATATGCAAAAATCTGAATTTTGTGACCTTTGATCTTTATCCAATATCTCAAGTAGCAGACACTTATTTATAATAGGAAGTCTAAGTTATCTTCTTTTATTTCACTTACTATTTTCTGCAGTAGAATGCTTATTATGTTTAAGTATTCCCTGTGTTTAAGTATTCCCTGTGTACCCTCAAATTCAATACATTTACATGTAATTTATTGTAGTATTTTATTAATATTGACACAGAATAAATGGTTTTCTATTAAACTACTTACATTATTTTATATTGTTATCATTATCTAGGAAAACAATATTCCATAAATTTATAAAGTTTTATTATCTACTTAATGGTACGGATACGTTCTTAAAAATATTTTCGATTAAACATTGTCATTTTCACTTGGAATACAATACACTAACAAAAACAAAGACATTTAAAGATGTTTCTTATCAAGACATAAATCGGAAGAAATTTACATAATTATCTTCTAGTGTTGGCGTAATTGATTCAAAGCAAAACAAAGATATAACCAACCTTATATTTAATAGAAACTCATACCCAGCCATAATACTAAATAACACACTTAATAATAATAATATTTAAAAACAAAAATATAACACTGTAAATAAAATATTTAAATTAATTAAGTCTGTAGAGAGGATAAGAAATTGAGTCATGACTCATGAGTATCAGTATCTAAAGCAAATTAAATTGTTAATAGTTAAATTTGTATGTACTAAATATATTGTCTATAGTAAGTACTTAGTATCTTTAAACTACTCACACATGTTCTTAGACAAACTTTAATCTGATAAGTAGTTATGTGTTTATTTCTTAGCTGGGGAAAATCACATTATTAGGCTTCATTCTTGACATAAAGCAATTTCACGCCTTTTTGGTTTTGACAACTGTCTTGGATGTTTGATTGAGTATCAGATAATCACACATCTGTAATGTAGCTAATGTTTTCTGTAAACAATTTATTTCTTATGTCATATGTATCAAATAAGCGTATACGAGAGCCTTTGTATATCTAGTTTTGCGCAGATAAAATATAAATGAAGTTTTGTATTGATGTCTAAAATGATTATGAGTTTTTTTTTAGCTTCGACCTTCACCTTTATGTGACTTTTAAAATCTTACTTCTAATATCAAGCGTAATGACAATTATCATTTCAATAAATTTCAATCCTCAGTGAAAACCTTGTTTGACTAGGCTATTGTGGAAATTTAAAGTTGGTGTTATTTTCATTAAAATTTTAATAAAAAAATACTTATTTAAGCGATTCGCACTATATACTAAAATCTATAAAATAGAGTTAAATCTTTGGGTACCTTACAAAATCAATGGAAATCAGAAGAAGCTATAACCAAATCGATTGAAATTATAACTACGAAATAGAAAACATTCCGAATGAAATGTGACAGATCAGATACATGTACGTAGTGCTTTTAATGATTTATTGTAATAACTTTGAATATTTGAGTCAAATTGGAAAATGTTAATCATTGGCTATCGGCTCTGAAGCTTGGTAAGCCGTTTAAAAGGGAAAACGTTTCTTTATCAAATAATAATTTTCATTGAGTTATAACGGCTTTATAATTCTTACTGAATTATCCCAGGTCATATATATATGGAGGATTTCATGTAAAGTGAACAAACTTTTGAAATCGATTGTGATGAAATTTGCACCATAGTTAGTTCTATTGGATAATAATTCAGACACAAATTTTCAACAAGATCGGTCGAAAGCTTTCTGAGTTAGAGGTAGTCAACATTTGACATTTTGGCCAAGCAGGTGTTTTTTCTCATTTATGTAACTTATTACCTATTGTTCTTAGCAAAATGTGTCCCAAATAGTTTAGATATCCATTTCTTCAACCTTTCGGGAAAAAAATTAAAAAAATAAAAAAATTTTGTAATTTTTTTTCCAAAATCAAAAACTTTTTTGACTTTTTTTTCTCAAGAGAAGCTTAGATATTTTCATTGAATACCTATTTGGTCACTTAGTGGGATGCAAGTTCGTTATCTATCAAAATAAATGTGTTGTAACTAAAAACATAAAATTGTTGACTTTTTTTTCACAATCAAAAACGTTGTTGACTTTTTTTTCAAAATAGGCCCTTTTTGTAATATTTTTTTCTCTCAAAAGAAAGCTTAGGTCCATTCCTTTAAGAGATTTTTGGTCGCTTTGTGGGATGCGAGTGGAATATCTACCAAAATAAATATTTTGTAACCCAAGTCTACAATTTTTGATTTTTTTTGCAAAATCGAACTTTTTTTCCTAAATGGGCCCTTTTTAAAAATTTGTTTGCTATTCCAGATCTATACCACCTCTAACTCAGAAAATATTGTCATAGACCTAACTCAGTTTTCAAAAAGCTAAGTGTGAGAATGTATTAGTAAAAAAAAACGATGTGAAAACTTTTTTGTTTGAGTTTTTTTTATTTTTTTCTAGTTTACGTATATTTTTTTATGACCTAGACTACTCTTTTATCTTCCTTTTTTTTTGGTAACACTTTCCAAACACCCAATTTCAAACTTTTTAAAATTATGTCAAACAAAGTCTAAAATTTTTGAAATTCTCTTCATGATTTCAAGAATAAAAGACAACAAGAACTCGGTCAATACCATAGAATAAAATATACATAGAAGCGTACTGATAGACAAAAAACCTAAGTCTTGCAACAACCAAATACATGTAAATCAATGTATT
Organism: Calliphora vomitoria; assembly: GCA_942486065.2. Taxonomy (NCBI): domain Eukaryota; kingdom Metazoa; phylum Arthropoda; class Insecta; order Diptera; family Calliphoridae; genus Calliphora; species Calliphora vomitoria. Next base: position 10,723,834 of record OW818031.2, on the reverse strand, counting down.
TCGTTGTTGCGTCACCCACAACATTTGGGAGAGGGTTATTATTTTTACTTTCAGTTGCGCCTCTAGTTCTACCCTATGGTAGAACCTGGGATTTACTTAACTTATTTTTGCCACAATTTGGTCAATATACCATTACTTTATATTATTTTTCAGTTTATATAAAACAAAATCATGCTATTATTACTCAATCCATTGGAAATTTGTACAAGGGCTGTATATGAGGAAAATCAAAAATTTTGGAGAATCGTTGAAATCGAAATGTATACAAGCAAGATAGTATAGTCGGTGAAGGCCGACCATAACAGTTTTCTTTTAATATTTATATGGGAGCTATGACTTATTATGGACCGATCGCCAAAAAATTAGGTGACGTGTATTCTGTATAGGAGTGAGATCGAAAAATTCTTAACATACATGTATATTAATAAAAACGAAACCACTCAACTTACAGTTTTGAATCTTTTTTTATTTATTATTACAATTTACAAAAAAAAAAAAAAATTTTATAGTTTTAATCACTAGTAGAGTCCGACTGAACTTAAAATTTCGTTCGGTACCGAACACCGAACCCGAACTTCGGCCAATTTTAAAGTTCGGCCGAACTCGTACTTAGTTCGGGTTTCAAAGTTCGGCGAACCAGAACTTTTTGTTATTAAATATTAAATCAGAAATACATTTTTGGAATTTATTGATAAAAACAAAAAATAACGAATTCATAACATTTAAAAAAAAATATAAGTACTTTTAAAAAGTAGTATTAAAAAATAAAGAAAAAATTTGTACTTTTTAGTTATTTAGAAAAGAAAAGCTTTGTGCTTCTTTTTTTTTTTGAGAAAAATATAAAGATCGGGTTTTATAGTTCACTTAGGAAGAACTCTAAAACCCAGATTAAGTATATGTAGTTTGTACTCAAAATTCATTGTTTTTATATTATAATGGCAAAATAGTAACTTTTCTGCATTAATGCCTTTAAGGTTACTTCGTCTATCTGAATAAAGTTGGACAGCAGCACTAAATAGTTGCTCACTAGAAACGCTCGTTGGCGGTGCTGATAGATATTTCCTGGCTGCAGCCTAAGGGTTTGCAAATGAACGGGAGTTCCAATATTCATATATATTTTTTTTACATGGTTGTATTTTTAGTATTGTTAATGACAGTACACATAGTTGTATTTTTTCATATTTGTAATCACATTACTCATAGTTCTATTTTTTGGTGATTTAAAATAAATTAAATAAAAAGTTCGGTGTTCGGCAAAATTTTGACCGAACGTTCGGTCGGACTCTAATCACTAGTGATGAAATATCGAACCTTTTTCGGAAACCCTTCCATTAACGTTTTTATAGTGATTTCTGTCACTTTGTTCGAACAGGTTGTCCATCTCCGTTTAAAATCTACTACACTTTTGGACACATTTTTTGTGCTCTTCAATTCTTTTTTAATAAGACCCAATATCTCTCCATTGGCCTTAGCTCCGGGCAGTTTGGAGGATTTGCCTCTCTTGATACAAATAACACATTATTGTTCTTGTACCACTCAAGGGCTTGTTTACCATAGCCAAGTCAGGCCAAAAAAGTTGAACACATTATAAAGTCATATGAATGGAAGCTGCCTTTTTGTAAACATTACTTGATGTAAATTTCGGTATTTATAGAACCCGTTGTAACAAATGACGCAACTGCATATTGCTAGCCATACCAAGAACTTTTTGTGAAACTTTGTTTGCTTTTGGGTCCTAAACTTTTCTTCAACATTCCCTCGAGCATCAGCAACATAAAATTTTTGACCAGGAAGCTGCGAAAAAACTGCCAGAACATACGTTTTGTCATCCATTATACAGCAAGAATATTTTTTTTTATAAAACTTGACTTCAATTTCCGTGCTCTGTTTTTGGCCTCTTAATATTTAGCAGCATTCCTGTCAGGAACTTTTTGAGCCTTGTATGTTTTTAAACCTGCATTAGCTTTAACTTTTCGTACCAAATAGTCCGAGCAATGAGCTAAACGGAATGCTTTCCTACAGAATGTGTTGGGAGCTCTTTTGAAAATGCTTTCTATTTATTGGCTATAGAAACATCATGTGGACCATTCCTCCTGCCTGAACCAGGTTTTCTATCAACGGACAAGTTCTCCCGGTACTGTTCAATAATATTGGAAACAGTATGACGGCAGACCTTTGAATGCTTGGCCAACTTTTTCCAGGACCAAGTTGGGTTTTGTTGAAAATATTTAATAATTTTAGTACGCAATTTTTTCTGGTCACTCAATTTAATCAGATTAACAACAAATGAATATAATTGACATTAAACAACTGACATGTTTTACAAAGGTAACTTGATAAAAAAAAAAATCAAATAATAATGAAAAACTTGTGTTAAGAATTTTACGATCTCACTTCTTTTGAAACTTGTTTGTGACAAATTTTATTTGGAGATTTATTAAGATATTTATGGTATTTAACCTTAAAAATTTTGGAATCCAAATATAATTTAACAAAAATAAGTTTCATATAAAAATAAATCACACGGCCTAATTATTGAAATTTTAAAAGAAAAATGATTTAGTCAAGCTTAATTTCAATTAAGCTACAATTATTTTTATTTTAATTTTTAGCTTAATTTAAAATTTGAGCGCAATTAGAAAAATTATTAACGTGAATAAGATTAGCATGTTTAAGAATCGGTTTATACAATAGCTAAATGGCGTTCGTATCATAAAGAAAATACTTTTAGTTGCAGGACCTTTTTTTAGAAATTCGGCAACTGATTCTTTATGCTACTAAGTAATTTTCTATAAAAATACATTTGTAAAGCCTAAACTTTGTCTGAAGTTTTAATAACCTCAGGGCTGTATATACGATTTAAACGAAAAGTGTATAAATATAAAAATAGTGAACCTAATTATGTTGTGATTTTATTTGCATAAACGTAAAAAAAGTATACAAATTACTGAATGGCAAAAATTACATAATACATATTGTTGTCTATACAGATACATATGTACTAATACATACATACATAATATAAATACATATGTATGTAGCTACAAATATGTTTGTATGTACATAAATACATATGTAGTTATAATAAATTTAATTTAGTATGCAACTCATATGTTTGGTGAACAATTATCACCTGAAAATATGCAAAAATTAGGAAAAAGCTAAAAAAAAAACACACAAGTCATATAAATAAATAAACGCAGACATACATACACAAACAAATAAAAACACACACACATACTCGCACAAGGACATCAGGCAACAAACACAAGTACAATCGTAAAAAAATAAACATACGTACGAAAACTAATTTAAATAAAATGAAAATGAACATTTTATATAAACACTGCATATGTTTGCCAGTTTGTGTGTGTCATTTTATAAATATGTTGTCTGAATCTGAATTCTACACACCAGACATGCTCAAATGTAAGTAAGTGTATATGTATCTATGTATGTAATATTCATATACTTCAGATGTGAGTGTGTGCTTATATGTTAACAAATATTTATATTAACTAACACAATGGTCAAGTATGAAATAGTCAGATACATACATATTCTCTCCAAGTTATATTTCTATATAGAAAAAATAATACATTTATATGCATGTACATTAGGGTAGTTCCATAAAAAAATTGTAGATGATAGCAACTAAAATATAAGTTTTATTTATTCTAAGATCCCAAAAATTGATATCTAAAATTGCTTTTAATTCGTAAACTAAAGGACCTAGAGCGAAAATAAAGAAAATCTGTGATCACTCATATTTCCATCAAAATTCAAAATTTAACGAAAATTTCAAAATATCTAAAATTGATAATAATTCATAAACTAAAGGGCCTAGAGCGCAAATAAAGAAAATCTGTGATCACTCATATTTCCATCAAAATTCGATTTTTATAACGAAAATTCCAAAATATTGCTTTTAATTCGTAAACTAAAGGACGAAGAGCGAAAATAAAGAAAATCTGTGATCACTCATATTTCCCACCAAAAATTTATTTTTATAACGAAAATTTAAAAATATCTAAAATTGCTTTTAATTCGTAAACTAAAGGACCTAGAGCGAAAATAAATAAAATCTGTGATCACTCATATTTCCATCAAAATTCGATTTTCATGATGAAAATTCCAAAATATCTGAAATAGCTTATAATTCGTAAACTAAAGGACCTACAGCAAAAATAAAGAAAATCTGTGATCACTCATATTTCCATCAAAATTCGATTTTTATAAAGAAAATTCCAAAATATCTATAATTGCTTTTAATTCGTAAACTAAAGGACCTAGAGCGAAAATAAAAATTATTTATATTTCCCACCAAAAATTGATTTCCATGAAGAAAATTCCAAAATTTTTATAACAAAAATTCTAAAATATATAAAATTGCTTATAATTCGTAAACTAAAGTACCTAGAGCGAATATAACGAAAATCTTCGATCACTAATATTTCCATCGAAATTCAATTTATATAACGAAAATTCCAAAATATCTAAAATTGCTTATAATTCGTAAACTGGACGTAGAGCGAAAATAAAGAAAATCTGTGATCACTCGTATTTCCATCAAAATTCGATTTTTATAACGAAAATTTCAAAATATCTAAAATTGCTTATAATTCGTAAACTGGACCTAGAGCGAAAATAAAGAAAATCTGTGATCACTCGTATTTTTATAAAAATTCGATTTTTATTAAGAAAATTTCAAAATATCTAAAATTGCTAATAATTCGTATACTAATGGGACTGCCTATTTTTAGTCTAACTACTTAGAATGATAAGAAAGTAATTTATAAAAGGCAAGAAGAATCTAGCTATAACAGTACTTTAGATATTAGAAAATATACTTATCCCTCGATTTACACGATTTCACTTTTACACGATTTTTTTGGTTTTCGTTTAAATCGAAAAATTATTTTTTTTCAGTAAATATATCCTGCACAATTCTCAAAAATACTTATCTATAAAAAATGAAAACATAATAGGGTAAAGTGTAGCAGCTGGAACTAAAATGAGCCTGAGTACAACTGCATGCGTTCGGGACATTACAATTGAAAATATGGAAAAGCCACTAATGATGTGGATAGAAAATTATCCCAATTGATACCATTGCTATTACAAAAAAAAAAAAAAATTAAAGATCAGCTACCATCAAGTCATAGTTGGTTTGAAATATTTAAGCAAAGACATTCCTTACATAATTTTTAATTAAAAGTTAAACATGCTTCTGCTGATATAGATGTGTCTAAAGAATATCCCGAAAAATGTACTGAAATTATTGCTGCCAATTAATACATGCCACAGCGGACTTTTCTAACAAAAGCTAATACAATTTTTAAATTTAAACAACGTTTTTAAATCAGTTTTTTATGGAAACTTTGCTTTAAAACATTGTTTAAATTGAAATTTGTTTATAAATATGGGGGAATGTATTTGCTTTACTTTAAAATAAATTAATTTTCTAAAAAATTTTTTAATTTATTCGTATTTGGGTCTTTTTTCGATTTACACGATTTCTCATACAAACATTTTTCATTTCGATTTACACGATTTTTTCAGAGACACATTTATCGTGTAAATCGAGGGATAGGTGTAACTATTTAATTTGTATGAACTGATACCATCCGTTTGCAATACGAACGGTACGAGAATAGCACATGAAAATTACTGATAATCACATTATTACAGGTCTCCAGATATTCATTGACAACAATCCCCCTCACTTTAAGACAAACAACCGGTACAGGCAACAATGCAATTTAAACAAAGTATGAAAACTCTATCTATAGTAGTTGCCAAAACATTCGATAATGAATATTATCTTTGAATGGGAGGGAACATCTCTTGTTCAGAGCTACGTTCAGTTGTTGTTGTTCTCAATAACTCACGCAAAGAATCTTACTATTAGTAACAAAGTAACTCATCTGAAGCACAACATAAATATTATAATTCTCCAAATATTCAATTATAAGGGTAATTACCTCTAAGCTGATCCCGCCCAATTTCAGTCAAACATCCTAAAAATATCTCAAAATTAAAATTTTCTTTCTAATGGAGGTCCTACGACCACTGTTCCGATCTTGCCCATTTTTAGCAAAACTTCATCTATTTCATAATATATTAATAAAAGCAGTTTTAGTGGTTTAAAATTGTAACAACTCTTTATTTATTTAGAATGTACAACAACAACAGAATTTAATAGGCACTCAGTGTCTTTATACACGTATATCAATTCGCAGAAATACACACACACACTTTATAATGTACAAGTATACACGTACAAGACAGTTGATGTTAACTCTAACAGCGCCAATGATAAACTCAACTCACGATTGCAGCCTCTGCCACTATTTATACACACGCCATCTCTCGGGAATCTTCTACAATGCTCTTAACGGACAAAACTCGTATGTTCGAATTTCAGAGCCTTCGATGTCATTGCCAGCAGCCCAAACATTTAGTGTTGCCATACTTACAAACAATGCCAATAACCGCATGCTACTGATGGACGTGCCTTCAAACGTGATGAATGCTGCAGGCAGTCGTTACAGACTGTTAAATTCAAATCGTCATTGCACATTCGTAGCAATATATTTATTTTCTTTGCGAAGTTCCATTACCACCTCCAGAATTTCAGACAAATTTTTAAGAATCTCACAATTTTAGTTATCCAGATATTCAAAATTGAATATGTACTTTATATGGGAGGGTCAACACCCATTTATTCTCACTTAGTTATTGAACAGTGTAAAGTGAAAACAACAAAGTTTTGTACCTACGAACTGTCATATGCGGGAAGTTTCCTTTACTTCTTTAATTTGAAAAAAAGTGTCGCTGAAGCACACCGATTGTCACCAAAGCTTAGGGTGTATGTGTTCCATTGGTTACAACGTGCGAGATATGGCTTATGCGGTTTAGAAGTGGTGATTTTGACATGGAAGACAGAGATCGCCCAGGCCAGCCAAAACAGTTTGAAGACCAAGAATTGGAGGCACTGCTCCATGAAGATTGATGTAAAACTCATCAAGAGCTTGCCAAATCATTGGCAGCTGCTCCATCAGCAATTTCAAAATGTTTGCAAGTAACAGGATTCATCCAAAAGCAGGGAAATTGGGTATCATACGAATAGAAACTGTGAGAGCTTGGAAGACAATTTCGTATGTCCGAAATGATGATTGAACGCTATAAAAGAAAATCATTCTTGCACCGAATTATTACTTGCGATGAAAAATAGAACCATTTCGATAACCCGAAGCATAAGAGATCGTACGTGAAGCCCAACCAGACGAATCGGCACCAAAGCCAAGTATCCATGGCTCTAAGGTAATGCTCTGTATTTGGTTGGGGCAAATGAGTCCTATCTATTATGAGCTGCTGAAATCTGGAATCACGCTTTCTCTGGGATACGCTTCACTTCAGAACAAAGTATCCAAAATTGGATTGATTAGTTCTTGGCCTTAAAAGATGAGCAGTTCTTTTGGCTCGGAATTCATATATTGCCAGAAAGATGGGAAAAAGTCATAGCCAGGAAAAAGTCATCCCAACTAAGTTGGTTGGAAAAATCGACACCTTATTTTTCCTCCATTCAATAGGGGCCACCTTCATATACATACATGCAAAAAGTTCCAACAGTGAATAAGTGTAGAAAAAAGCACAGTCGGACACGCGTTGGACACATAAACATAACGTTTTGATAATAAAATTCGCACATATTTTGTTTAACTTGAATATGACCATAAAATGAGTACATTCCAAATACATACACAAAGACACTAACTCACACACAGATACACCATCTAAACTTCCACACACTGGAGATTCCATAATGTGTGAAAATACGAGTGTGTATCGCCAAAAAAATGACAATAAAAAACATTCTGTTTTTTGCTAAAAAAAAGTTCTCAAACTCTTTTGAAAATCTGAAATCTAAAATGGCAAAACAAGGATTTAAGTTTAATTTTGTACACTACACAACCAACTACAACAATTCGTATATGATATTTATTTTCTAAAATATTCAAATTGGAATTTGTGTTAAATTTGTACCTATACATATACTCATTCTAACTCCTATATAAAAGACTCAATGCTGTGTATATACATATATACAACATATCGTTTACTCCTTTATCAGTAGTTTCTATTTTGTATATAATTTCAAAATCTACTGCATGATTTCGATTTCAATCGGATAAAGGATTTAAATATTCGTTCAATTCAAACATAGTGTTTAGTTTTGGTATCAGCAGCGGAAACACAAACAACAAAACTAAAAAAAAAAACATTGTTACAATATAAGTAATATGTGTATGTTTTATTTAAAGTTGCAAACAAATATTGTAGCAACAAAATATGTGTATGTGAATTGTTCGCACTTAAGCCCATTCCATTATTTTGTAGTCTTGACACAATCAACCTGTTAGTGAAACAATTGATGAGAGCAGCCAGCAGAATGGTATAAAATTTAGAATAGTGTAGCATGGTGCTCCGCCTTTTTCTTCTGCTACCGACAATGTTCATGTTGTACGCGCATGTTGGATTTTATTTAGGGTAGTTTCAAACCATATTTTCACTGTCTATTTGTGCACATGTTGTTCTTTTATGCAACAGTGGAACAAAATAAACTTAAATTTAAAAACAAATTTTGAAATTCTTGTATATTTTTATTGAACAGAAACTAATTGTTTAAAATTTAGATTTTGATTTAAGTAGAAAAGTTTCGAATTTAACTATAATTGTGTGGAAACATTTCTCAATATATATATATAACTGATAATTAAACAAGTTACAGCAGAATTGTAATAATTCCCAATTCAAATATAAATTTATCCGAATAGAAATTATTCGAAACAAATATTTTGTATTGTATTATAATGAATAACATTTTTATACTCACCACCAAAAATATGAAGGGTATATTATGGCTCCTTATAAAATTCTAAGACGATCTGGCTATGTCCGTCTGTCTGTTAAAGGCACTATAGAGCCTACATGCAAGGACTTAGGGGCATGCAATTTTCCTCAAATATTCTTTGTTCTTCAGAATTTTCGATATTGAAAATGGGCCAAATCTGTCAAGTAGAACTAGAGATATAGACCAAATGTATCTTTAAAAACAAAAAAACATAAGTTAGTTACAAGTTACCGAATAAATGAAATTTAAATTATAAAAATAAAAATTTTAAATTTCAATAATTGAGTTTAATGAAATCTACAATTTATTTCTATTTATTTTTGATAACTTAATACAGCGTTAAATAACCATTACCCAAATAACACAAATGCCGTTACCGCTAAGCTACATTTACCGAAATAGTTAAAGTTACCGTTACTGCTAAAATATTTAAATAAGCATTACCGTACCTTTTAGCTGTAGTCAACCTTGACCAAGATAAATTAATGTTCGAATCCGGCAATGCTTTGATAATACATACAGATCATTCGAATACAAATTATTCGAATAATCGAGAAAATAACATATTTTTTATTCGAATGAATAAAATTTTTCAAATTATAATAAAAAATTATTCGATCAGTAATTGTCGATTAATCGAATACAGACATTGAGACTATCACGTGACTTGAGGAGCAAATGGAAAAAAGAGAATTTCGTATGCTCATTAAGCATTAGTTTTTGCGGAAAAAAAACTTCACTCAAACCAAAGCTGATAATTTGATAATTATTATGGATACTCTGCACCATTAATTTCAATGTTGAAGAAGTAGTTTACTGAATTTTAACCCCAAGTGCCATTAAGGGTTAATTTCCATTTTCGTGCTGTTATTTTTAATACCAGACTTCATGTCATATTTTTCTTAAGTTTCATCAAAATCAGCCAAAACATAAATAAGATTTCGCTATCTTAAAATTAGAAATTCCAAATATTTAAAATTTTTACCTTTGACCTTCAAAATTTAAGGTTTACCGTTTTCCAATTTTAGTAAAGCTTTCAGAGTATATTTAGAATTATCTGGACTATGATATTCTGAATAGGTTTTACTTAAAGTTCATAACAGTAAGGAAATGGAGCTCATTCGCCCAAAAATAACAAATAATTTATTTTTCTCGAAAATTTCAAAATTTAAGTCGCAGGTACGGAAAAACTATAAGAGATATTATCATAATTTTTTCATATTTTTATTCCCTATTATAATCTCAATAAATCCCAATGAGATGATTAAAAAAATCTGAAATTTGTTTAACAAAATTTTTAAAAATTTGAAAATGGATTTTTGAAACAGCCGTTAAAAAAATTTTATTTTGTTGGTCATACCTGCGAAAAGGTTAACGGTATCCTATGGAGACAAAAACTCATATACAAGTAAATATGTTAATTTTGTTCCTAGATTTCTTGTTCTAGTGGCCTAAGACACGTCAATGGAGTGGGGAATTTTTAATAACTTTAACATTTTTTTACCAATTTCTAGTTTTTATGTGTCATTAGAACGACGAGTACGTACACATTTCTATTCTTTTAAATTAAATTGCAAAAGTAATTTTTTAATGGACAAATTTTTACAAAAACTGAAAAAAATGATTTTTTCCCCTTGTAAATGCATCTCAAAACTTCAGAGAGTTTGCTTAACATTTTTTCAGGATGATTTTTTTACCAATGTTCACCAAACTGGGGGGGGGGTGAGAATGAAAAAAATCCAACTTTCGTTTATTAAGGGCCACCCTAATGCACACATAGCAGTTTCCATTGCAAAAATCCGAGAATTATATTTATGATTTAATGGGACGATCTTCACGATATTAAGTACATAGTTTGATTTTTGTTTGCATTCCTGGAAGGAAGGGTACATACATAATACTAGTCAAGTGAGTGGTTCCTGAGTGGCCCAGGAACCGGTTCTTGTTTGCTGAAATATCTGATCAATCAGTTATCAATGCAACGATATATGTAAAAAATACTTAAAAAATATAGTTCATCAATTAGCTATTAAGCAGTTACATGGTTGTGCAACATTTTTTGAATTCACTAATATACATTTTTCATGTGTCTTTTACTATTTTCAATATTGAGCAATTGCTATCAGTTTCCGGTAGGCATTAAACTTATTTCTGCTTAATTTAATATGGTAACAACAATTGAAAGAGTTTTTTTAAGAGTGATTTTTGAGATATGTTCAATATAACTTAAATGAGAACCTAGATAGCGTTAAGGCTGCTCAAACTTCACCAAATGTGGCTATTTTTTTATTTTTATGATATAGGGGTTGATAGCAAGACTTAATTTCATACAAAACTTGTTTATGTCCTATTTCATCCCGATATTAATTATTATAAGGACAAATGTTGCCCGATTTTCCCCTTACTTCACAGTGTAATTTCGGAGTACTTAGAACTAATTAGTGCAAAACTTTTCAAGATTGCCGCATAATAAAAATATGTATGACTGCTCAAACAGTATTCCGGGAGGAAATTTGGGGGCTAGGTGAAATCATGGACCAATATTGCCCACTTTCAATACCAAATAAACCTTATCGACAGAGAGTATTTGCCAGATAACTGCTTTTGTTTGGGCCCTATCGTATTTTCAACAGATAGACAGACGGACGTGCATAGCTAGATCGTCATAGAATCTTATGAGAACCCAGAATGTACATACTGGTTCTTAAACCAATATTTCGATATGTTACAAATGGATGGGGGCTATAAAAACCATAACCATTAATTTAAATTATGAGGATTTAAGAAACAAAGACCAATATGTCTGTTGTAGTGAAATTGATCAAAGTCATGGTCATAAATAGAAAGTTATTGGAAAATAATAATTCAGTGTAAATATTTTATCTGATTCCACTTAAGTAAAATTTTAATTAAAGTTCAATTACCAATATATTAGAACAAATAAAAAAAATTTGTTAATATTTCGCCCACTGTAGCATCTTGTGTTTATTGTTTTTATAAACTAAAACAATTCAGCCAACCAGCGTACGTTTTATGCTCACTCCATCTCTCTCTTCAACAAACAATAAAGCAACAAAATATGTTTGCAACATTCAAAGCAGATGCACCTCTTTCAAATAAAAACATTTAACAGAGAACAAGATGCAGAAGGCAAAAACATCACGAACATAAGGGGTGTTGTTTCACTTTTGGCAACAACTACACACACACTCATACACATAGTAAAACATACACAAACGCAAACACATACTCGTTCACAATACAAGGACAATAAAAGAAAAATCAGGACAGATGTGTGAGTACTATTGGATTGTGTGCAACAATTTAAACCAGAATCCAACTAGATTTATATGTAAAAGATTCATACTATTGCCTGCTATTGTTTTTCTGGCTGGCGAACTGGTGAGTGAGTGTGTGAGTGAATATAGAATTAAACGCTCTGGAAAAAATCTACTTAAAGAGAAACAGATTGTCGCCGCGTACCAGTTTTAGCTTAGACTTTGAAAGTGTTGGAACAATAAATGAAATTTAAACGGCTATAAAAACGGAAAAAATATCCTATTGGAAAAAATACTTAAATTGAATAACCAAAGCAAAAAAATAAGAACTATATCAAGTGAAAAAAAGTGTTATACAAGAAATTTATGAGAATTTAGATAAAAACGAAAAATTTTTAAAGTGATTGCTACTATAGTAGCAACATATATTTGTGTATGAATATGATTATGGATAGCGGACATTCACATAACATACAAAGGGCCTCGCCTATACAAGAGTGCCCACAACCCAAGGATTTACAAATATCAACTACTCCACCAACACCACCCAACGATGACAGTTATCATGGAAATACCACTAATCAGTTATCACCAAAGACAACAACTACGCCACCAACAACTAAGAGCACACTTAAGCGTTCATTTGATGTGGCATTTCTAATGATGCCCGACGAACGCTTGAAAAACAATCAAGTGGAAAAGCAAAGAACTCCTCAGACACATTTCTATCAGCAGTTGAATAAACAGCCAGAGATTACAGTGAAACAGGATTTGCGTCGGTATCCACATATAACGGTTAAAACTCCCCGCATCTATGATGATCCCACATTGGTGATATCTTCACCCGAATGGGAATCGACACCGCTAAGAAGTGCATTTACTAAGGTTCCCTCACGTTTGGAATCCCCTGGCCAACCAGCTCCTCCCTTAAGTCCAGATCAACTAAGCTGTTCGTCAATGAGTCCTCCCGTCGCTACAACACCACCCCGATCTGCCAGCGGCAGTAGTAATGACATCATATCAATTGACAGTTTGCCTTCATCACCGACCAACATGTCGCCTAACATTGTCTATCATAATTTTCGCCCTGAATATTCTCCTAACGGAGCATTTCACTCAGTCCAGTCCCTGCAAACACATAGACTAAAACATCACCTGCTATATCGTCCTAATCTCAATCAAGAACATCATTCATCAGCTCCACCACCTTCAAGTCCACCAGAATTTTTTCCCGTCTATCCTGGATTTCCGTTTCCACATGGCGCTGGTAATGTTCCGCATCCATTTGCGGGGATTTCTCATCCTGAATTGCCTAGAATTGTGCAGAATCCAGCCGCTGCTGCCATTCTATCCACACTAATACCCCCTACGTTGGCCTCAACTTTCACTCTAACCGCTCAGAATGTGTGTGCAAAGTGTAATATTAGTTTCCGCATGACTAGTGACCTGGTGTATCATATGCGTTCTCATCACAAAAGTGAAGTAGCGACGGATCCCAATCGGCGTAAGCGTGAGGAAAAACTAAAATGTCCGGTGTGCCAAGAAAGCTTTCGAGAACGTCATCATTTAACACGTCACATGACGGCCCACCAGGACAAAGAAAGTGACCAGACCAACAACTCCACCAACAGTTCTGCAAATAATAGTTTTGCTGGCAACAACAGCTCCCGTCATAGTAATCAACGGCCTGCTGGCTACAACAAATGACTAAGAAACGACTTTAATTATTTTTGAAAATAGAAAATTCCAAGAGATTTTCAGTGTTTTTTATTTAAATTTTCGTTTGTAATTTGTTTTTTATTATTATTATTTAGTATTTTAGCTTACAATTTTGTGATACTAAATTAATGTAGATATTCCATTATATTATTTATTAATTTAGCTCTAAGCCGTGCAATGTTTAGACTTAAATTCAATAACATTTAAGAATTATTATTATAAATATACATAAATTGTACATACCGAGTAGATAAAATTAATTAATTCATTAATTATAAATAAAAATCTGATCTAGTCACAGAGAAAATCAAAAAAAAAGAAAATACGCATTAAAAAATTATTTAAAATAGGAAAAACTGGTCAAAATTCATCATTAGCATGAGAACTAAGGTACTCGAATCGTTTATTTCCAGTTAAGCAACAAACTATTGATTATGAGTAAATCAAAGAAAATTTACTAGCAAACTAAAAATTTGTGTAACTGTTTGATAATAAAACAACTTTTCTTTTATCTATATTAACATATACAGTATCGACCTCAATGGATTTTTTCATATCATAATTAGTTTGATAAAAAAAGGTTTCTTGGAATGTACTTTGTATATATTTTATAAACTTATATTGTTAATATTCGTATAATGTTCATTTAGTACAGGATAATTTTATGAACAATTGATTTAAAATGATAAAACATACAAGATGGCGCAAAAGTAAACTTCCAATGTTTTTTGGCTGTAATTTAAAAAAAAAAAAAATGAAAAACTTTGATTCTTCTTGTGGATTATTTTTATTTGGTCTTTTAATTTTTTTTACATCAAGTCGAGAATATGATGTCATGTAAATGGCCGCCGCCACAGTTGATTGTCATTTGAACCCTTTTTATGTCATTTTCCATCACTTTGTCCAAAAATTCCGGCGATAGGTCCTCACATTCTTGACGGATATTGTCTTTAAGAGCTGCAAGAGTCTGAGGCTTGTTGACATAAACCAGACGATCTTTCTGGCTAGTGCAAATCGCCAAAACGGGAAATGCATCCTTCAGCATATCGGTTGTGGCACGTGCAGTGTGTGCCGTTGCACCGTCCTGTTGGAACCACATGTATTCCAATCCCAATTCATCAAGTTGCGGCAAAAAGAACTCGTTGATCATTGCTCTGTAGTGCTCACCATTCACAGTAACCGTTTGGCCCGCGAAGTCTTCGAAGAAAAAAGGTCCGATGACTCCTCCAGCGAAAACAGCACACCATACAGTGACTTTGGTCGGGTGTAATGGCTCTTCGTGGGTTACACGCGGATTTTCAGTGCCCCAGAAGCGTAAATTTTGCTTATTTACGTACCCGCTAAGATGGAAATGGGACTCATCACTCATGATTATTTTTGATGAAAAATCATCTTCCTCTTGGTGGTGATTAAGGATGGCTTGAGCGCATGTTAGACGCGATTGGCGGTCAGCAGCTAACAGCTGATGCACCGTCTGGACTTTGTACGGAAACATCTTCAAATCTTGTACCAAAATTCGCTGTAAAGACCGTCAACTGATACCCATTTGCGTGGCACGTCGTCTGGTCGATGTCGACGGCGCTTCCATGACATCCTCGGCTACAGCAGCAATATTCTCTGCAGAACGGCTACTCCGGGGTGTGCCACGCCTGGCAGCATCTCGTGTTGTCTCTTCAAGGCGAGCGGCTAAACGTCGCAGTGTTTCACCAGTAGGCGTTGGACGGCCAGGAAATCTGCGACGAATAAATAGGTCAAATAAATAGTCAGCAATATTCCGCGTTCTGGAGCAGTGTAGCGTAACATTGTTTATTAACGTGTATTTCGCATGTGTTTACTACACAAATGTCAAAACAGAACTGACAACAGGCCAATCGCAAAATTTATAGCATTTTCTGATAGGAGAATTACTTTTGCGCCACCTTGTATAAAAATACAAAACGCGACGGACATCTGTAGTCTGTAGGCGTAGTCTGTATAATTTAAGTTTTATACAGTTTACTGTGAAAAAACTATGGATGGCAAGAAACAAGAACTCCAGTGAATTTAAAATTAAAGGTATTAAAGCCCGCCTTATCACGACATGAATTGAGTAAAAAATTTTTAATTAAAAGATCAGTTATTTCCAGGCTGATTCCAAAGTTTTTGCAGAATGGTCGAATTTTACCGGGACAATCTAGAGGACGCCCGCGTAAATATTTCAAACGAACAATTAAACATTGAGGAGGCAATGTAATGGTCTGGGGTTGCTTTTCTGGTCAAGGACTTGGGAAATGGGATTATGGATCGGTTCATGTACAGTGATATATTGAAAGATGTAATGTTGCCTAATGCCAGTGAAGAGATGCCACTTATAGGGAGGTTCCAATAGGATAACGATCCTAAGTACACCTCCAAAAATTGTAAGACTTGGCTACAGAGCAATAAGATTCAAGTTCTTCATTGGCCTGCTCAATCTCCCGATTTCAATCCTATTGCGAACTTGTGGGAGATTGTTAATATGAAAATAAATCGTGAAAATTGCCAAAATAATAATCAACAGTTTTCACGATTTATTTCAAGCAGTTATTATAGCCTGGGAAGGAATATCGCAAGACACCATAAAAAACTTAATATATTCTATGCCTAAGAGATGTACTTGTGTCATCCAAAACAAAGGATTTGCAACAAAATATAAATTAAAAAAAGTTTTATATTGTTACGAATGTGCAATGACGATTTGAATTCAACGGTCTGTAACGACTGCCTGCCGCATTCATCATGTTTGAAGGTACGTCCATCATTGACATTGTTCGTAAGTATGGCAACACTAAATGTTTGGGCTGCTGCCAATGACATCGAAAAGCTCTAGAAATCGAATGTACTAGTATGTCCGTTAAGAGCATTGTAGAAGATTCCCGATAGATGGCGCGTGTATAAATAGTGGCTGAGCTGGCAGTCGTGAGTTGAGTTTATCATTGGCGCTGTTAGAGTTAACATCAACTGTCTTGTGCATATAAGGTTGTACGTAATAGAGTGTGTGTGCAAATAAAGAGTTGTTACAATTTTAAACTACTAAAACTGCTTTTATTTGCAATCAAAAGTATCCGGTTTATTTAAAGGAAATAGACCACGTTTTTTAAAAGGTAACAGCGTAACAATATTATATCCATGTAGGGGTGCTTTAGTATTGTCCGTTTTATTTTCTACTTTCTACCTCTTATAGAAAGATTAACATTAAAAGTATTTGTTTATCAAGAGTAATTTAAAACTTTGTTTTTATAAAAAAATAATATAAGGACTGAGATCGTAAAATTCTTAACACACGTTTTTCATTAAAACTTTAACCCAAGTATTATTTGATTTTTTTTTTTTTTTTTTTTTGATCAAGTTAGCTTTGTAAAGCATGTCAGTTATTATGTTTGATGTCAATTATGTTCATTTGTTGTTAATCTGATTAAAATGAGTGACCAGAAAAAAGTGCGTACTAAAATTATGAAATATTTTCAACAAAACCCAACTTGGTCCTACAAAAAGTTGACCAAACAATCAAAGGTCTGCTATCAAACTGTTTCCAATATTATTAAACAGTACAGGAAGAACTTGCCCGTTAATATAAAACCTGGTGCAGGTAGAAGGACTGGTCCATATGATGTTTCTAAAGCCAAAAAAATAGAAATCATTTTCAAAAGAGTTCCCAACACATCCGGTAGGAAAGCAGCCCAGTTAGGTCAGTACTCGAACTATTTGGTACGAAAAGTTAAAGCCAATGCAGGTTTAAAAGCATACAAGGCTCAAAAAGTTCCAAACAGGAACTCTGCTAAAAATTTAGAGGCTAAAGACAGAGCACGGAAATTGAAGTCAAATTGTATACAAAAAATATACCTGTTGCATAATGGATGACGAAATGTACGTATGGAAAATTGTTTCATATGCTCGAGGGATTGTTGAAGAAAAGTTTAGGACCCAAAAGCAGACAAAATTTCTCAAAATGTTTTTGATATGGCAAGCAATATGCAGTTGCGGCAAAAAAGCCAAACATTTGTTTCAAAGGGCTCTATAAATACTGAAATTTCCATCAAGGAATGTTTACAAAAAAGGATGTTTCCATTCATAAGACTTCTTAATGTGTCCACTAATTTTTGGCCTGATTTGGCATCTGTCTCTATGGTAAGAAAGGTCTTGAGTGGTACAAGAACAATAATGTGGTATTTGTGCCAAGAGAGGCAAATCCTCCAAACTGCCCGAAGCTAAGGCCAGTGGAGAGATATTGGGCTCTTGTTAAAATAGAATTGAAGGGCAGAAAAAGGTGCCCAAAAATGTGGTAGATTTTAAACGGAGATGGACTACCTGTTCGAGCAAAGTGACAGAAAGCACTATAAAAACGTTAATGGGAGGGTTTCCGAAAAAGCTTAAATATTTTATAAGTAGTGATTAAACTATAAAAATATTTTTTTTTTTGGAAATTGTAATAATAATTTCAATCAAATGTCACCGAAAAACGCCTATTTTTATGTTGTTAAATTACGTGGTATAAAAGGCCTCTACTGTACTCAGACATTTAATGAAAGCCAACGATTTCACACAAGTTTCCTGAAAATCTTGATTCGTATAGAGATGAACAGGAAGAAAGTTTCCATCAATATTTAAAAGTGATGGAAGATAGATACCAACGTCCCTGTGATGAACACATGATGGCAAATTACTGTTGGATTCTCACAGGGGATTGTTCTAAAGACCTCCATCGTAGAAAATAACATAAAAAAAATATATGTTTGTTATGAAATTCACACCATATATGAGGGATGTTTTACTGAACATTTTACCATCAAAAAGTAGTTTTCGTGAAAATCAAAGATAGAGGGTTTTAAATATGGGCCCTCGATATGTAAAAATCCAAATTATTCTTAATAAATTGATATAACTTTTCAGCTTATTTACGTGTTTTAAAGAATTCTTGTACTTTGTTTCCCAAAGTATGTAAGTTATACATTAGTTTAAAATCCAGACGTTATACAATATTAAAATATCAGTGTATTTTGAAAACATTTAATAGACTATATTTAAAATTACATTAATAATCTTGTTGTCGGAACTAATGTATGACTTGTTCCCACCATTCAGCTCCTTATTAACTTGTCTAGTTTTCAATTTTCCCATGATACAATTACAGTCTTTGGAATATATGAATGATGTGGTTAGGTTATTCTTTAATAGTTTGGCGTAACAAATTTTAACAGACTGTAACAAATTCCCTAACAAAAATGTTCATACATGGGGTGGCTAAATAACCAATCAGTGTTGGCAGTAGCTCTAACAAAAACTTTCACATTCTCTACATAATGATCCTTGACAAATTTCAACTGTAAAGCGTAAAAAAAAATTGCATTTATAACACAAGTTATTGAGGAATAGACAACATTGTCAATGGGAACGAGAGACAAAAGTTTCCTTTTTAGTAGAGCAAATTGTTGTTCGTTCTCTGAAAATATGTTTGAGAAATTTGTTTATTAAATATATTAATTAAGCTGTGAACTTATAAAGTGCAAAATGGAATTTCATTTCAACTTAGCTTTCCAAAAATTTAGGAATTTTACTATTTACATTAAATTTTCTAAGTTTCTAAGCTCTAAAACCCTACTTGGTTGGATATGAAGAGTTTTATGGGAATCATTTTCAATGGCCTACAAAGGAAGCAGAATGCACTTTAGAACGAGTTTATGATGACGAATAGTTATTTGAGAACAATTATGAATATGATGTTAAACTCTCCAAAAAGTTCATTTGTTATTTTACTTTTGAAGTAAATAAAATTTAATATTTCGTATGAAATTTACAATAGTAATGGTTGTTTGTTTCAGAAACCAGACAAGTGCCGACTTTATATTATTTTATAAATACAGTATCGGCCATATCTAGCACCCCCTCAGTGAATTTTTTTCATACTAAGGACTGAGATCGAAAAATGTTTAACATACATATATAGTAATAAAAACGAAACCACTAAACTTACAGTTTTGAATCTTTTTTTATTTGATTGAAATTATTGTTACAATTTACAAAAAAAATTATTTTTATAGTTCGAATCACTAATGATGAAATTTTTTACCTTTTTCGAAAACTCTTCCATTATGGTTTTTATTGTGCTTTATGTAACTTTGTTCGAACAGGTTGTCAATCTCCGTTTAAAATCTACCACACTTTTGGACACCTTTTTTGTGTTCTTCAATTCTCTTTTAACAAGAGCCCAATATCTCTCCACTGGCCTTAGCACCAGGCAGTTTGGAGGATTTGCCTCTCTTGGTACAAATACCACATTATTGGTCTTGTACCACTCAAGATCTTTCTTACCATAGAGACAGATGCCAAATCAGGCCACAAATTAGTGGACACATTAAGAAGTCTTATGAATGGAAACATCCTTTTTTGCAAACATTCCTTGATGTAAATTTCAGTATTTATAAAGCCCTTTGTAATAAATGTTTGGCTTTTTTGCCGCAACTGTATACCAAGAACTTTCTGGGACATTTTGTCTGCTTTTGGGTCCTAAACTTTTCTTCAACAATCCCTCGAGCATATGAAACAATTATCCATACGTACATTTCGTCATCCATTATGCAGCAGGTATATTTTTTGTATACAATTTGACTTCAATTTCCGTGCTCTGTCTTTAGCCTATAAATTTTTAGCAGAGTTCCTATTAGGAACTTTTTGAGCCTTGTATGCTTTTAAACCTGCATTGGTTTTAACTTTTCGTACCAAATAGTTCGAGTACTGACATAACCGGGCTGCTTTCCTATCTTTTAAAAATGCTTTCTATTTTTTTGGCTTTAGAAACATATCATATGGACCATTCCTTCTACCTGCACCAGGTTTTATATCAACGGTTAAGTCCTTCCAGTACTGTTTAATAACATTGGAAACAGTTTGATAGCAGACCTTTGATTGTTTGGTCAACTTTTTGTAGGACCAAGTTGGGTTTTGTTAAAAATATTTATTAATTTTAGTCAGATTAACATCAAATGAACATAATTAACATTAAACTTAATAACTGACATGTTTTACAAAAGTAACTTGATAAAAAAAATCAAATATTTTAAAAAATCAAAATTTTACGATCTCACTCCTTAATAGGTACATCAAACTTCAAATGACTACCTTCACCGCTTTCCTACTGTCCACGGCTTATTCAGGGCCTTGATCTCCATCCTAAAGTAAGTCTGTTATAGGTTTTCGAAACTTTTAGAATGTGTATTCATCAGAAATGTAACAAAACACATTGCGGTCATTGCGACAACTTTTTCGCAATTAATTGGGACACAACGTTAAAATCAATTTATTTATAGAAATTTATATATATGATTACGCAACGGGCACACGACAGCCAATATTGCAAAATAAAGGTAGATCCAAAGCTACACGTAGGAAAAAAATTTAAAAAGACTTCTTATCAACTACACAAAGATTTTAAAAGAAATGTATACAAATGTTTTTGGGAAGATGGCGATAGCAAAAATTACAAACAACCGTGATGAACATGCGTTTAATAATAAATAAATAACTGCTAATAAATAACTATTTTGTAAAGGTTGATTCATTTAGAGATTTTTTTCACAGATCACGAGTGACTGTCATCTTATTTTTATTAGGTATTGTTTAACAATTCATGGAAAGACCCACAATGCAACAACGCCTCTATATTATACAGCTGTATTACGAAAATCTGCGTTCTGTGAGAAATGTTTTTCATGCATTTTGAGCAACACACGGTTTGCATCATCGATTATTTTGGTGAGCACATAATTTTGCATTCCGGACCTGTCAACTGGCCACCTAGATACTTTTGGGTTATATAAAGTCAATATTCGTCGACGATAAGCCATCTATGATGCAAGACTTGGAAGCCAACATTACTCGAAAACTTCGGGAGAGAGCAATGTTGGAAAGAGTGCTTGAAAATAGGTCCTTCAGAATGCACCATCTACAACGAAGTCGCGGCCAACAGTTGACGGAACTTATCTTTAAAAAGTAAATGTCAGAGATTATTCATTCGGATCATAATAAAGATTCCGACATCCAATTATATTTTAAGTGTTTTCTTTAAAATTAAAGAAGCCTCTAAATTAATTAAAACATTCAAAGGATATTATTCAGTAAATCAGACATAATCAAAATGTGCTTGGGTTGTTATTTAATTGGCATCTAGTTAATTTACTTTTTGTTCGTAATATTGGTTTGACACTAATATAATTACTTTCGAAAACACAATTATGGTATAGCTTTAAAATAACAAAAGTTTTGGAAAAATTTCAATTGAAAAACAAAATTTAAAAATAAAATTTCTGTAAATCTCTGAACATTTTTTAACCATTAGAAAAGTAGAATAATTGATTTAAATAATCTTTCCCTTTATCATGTTAAATAGCTTAAAAACAAACAATGGGAATGAAAGAACAATGTTATGAATTATGATGATACTGATGTTGCAGCAATTCATATGTATCACATCTTTTAATACCAATGTACACCACAAGCAAACAACCCAACCAAACAATTCAATTTGGTAAAATGTGTAAACTTTTAACAAACAAGCAGACCCAACAACCCAACAACCAACCAACTAACTAGCGACCACATTTCTCATGTTCTAACTCCAACAACTGACGTGATTATTTTACTGATGTTGTTATACTTTTGTTATTGTTTTTGAGTGTGTGTGTGTGTGTAAGTTGGATGGAGCAGGGTAAATAAAACCATCTCGACCGTTACAAATTGGGCTCCCGTTTAAAAAGCATTTACACTCATACAATAAACAATACGGCCTCGGGTTATTTAATATCCTGGAAAAACAAACAAACAAACAAGGTCACCCATACCCAATCCATTCATTCATTCATCCATTCTTTTCCCACAATTGCCATAACACAGCTAGCTACTTTAATGATACCCCCCTTAAGACACCTTATTCAACGCCTTTTTCTGTTTGTTCTCCATCATGTTGTTGTTATACTGGTGAAAATTGTACACAACACTAGAGGAAAATGCTAATAGCGTTATAATGGTAAACAAATTGCCAAGTCATAAAGAGCAAGTGTATCACCAGTTAGTCTTCCTCCACCTTCTTTGAAATATTATTGAAAAGCCACTTACTTACTTACATACATACAGAATACAGGCACACAAAGACCGACAGGCATTTTATTTTCTGTTTTTTTTTTTTTTTTTTTTTTAAATAAGTGTAAAAAAGAAACTAATTTTGATTCTGAATGATTTCCGTTAACAAGTATGCAAATACATATTTTGACTCCATTTAAGCATAAATATCATCATCATAAAACTTGACGCTTCTAGCAATACAACCGACAACTACCGTTGGCGTTTGTTTGCAGCCAAATACTTTTGAATGTAATAAAAAGTACACAGAGAAAACAGATTCGTGATAGCAACCGAATTTGTTGCCAATCGAATGATTCGGTTGCAGACTTAGAAATTTTCGGTTCTATCAACAGAAAGTTAGTTGACAAACAAGAATTTCGGTCAAAGCAACCAAAATGTTGTTACCCCATTTAAAATGTTGTAGCAACAACTGTAAAATTCGGTCACTAATGTAGAATCATTCGATTGGCAACAAATTCGGTTACTATAACGAATCTGTTTTCTCTGTGTAGCAACGTACGAGTACATTCATTCAGTACAAAAAAGGGTACCTTTCGAAACTTTGTATAATTTTATTAGATTCATTTTTAACATTTATATTATGGTTTCATGTATCCGTATGCAAATCCATACAACTGTACACTTAAAACAACAATTGAACGTACACAGTTTTCATATAAATAACAAAAATTTTATGAATTTTCATTCATATAACCAGAAATTAATTTCTTAAGGTAACTGTATCCCAGTTAAATTGTATGTAAAATATTTCTCCATGTTTGGTATTGTTCGTAAGTACATATATGTATTTCCAACTTGATTTGATGTTGTCTCTACAGGAAAAAATCTTTCAAAACTTTTTGACATACGGGTTAAATATTTATTGTGTGCGATTTTAATATACATTCATACTTCATTCAGTTAGCATTTGAAGCTGTTTTGGGGCCATTAAGGTTGCAATTAAAATTTACATGTTTATGGTTTGTTGAGTATTTTTTTTTTTTTTCGTAAAAAACGGATATAGTGTTGAAAAGAAAGTCTTCGGTCATATATCTCTTAGTTTGACTATTTTTTTAAGGACGAAACGATAAATTTCGATAATAAAATTAAGTTTTTAAAACTTTACTCTCTCTTCTGCTTTCGATAATATTTGGTAGACATGCTTTTTATGGCCATTAACAATCTACAGTTTTCCTGAATTTAGAATTTCCCTTTAGTTTGATTTTTATATACGTTCATAGTTTCTGTTCTTTCTCCTTCCCTTTTTTTAATTTTCATAAATTATTTGCTAACAATTACTTCAAATCCAATTTACTTCAAATCTGACGTCCATTGGAATCATCATATATTTGATGTTGTGAAGAAAACTTTTAGGTGTTTAGATTTCTTGAGAGGTTATCAAACATATTTCTCCCCATTCCGACCAACTTCGGTTATACATTCTTCCAAAAATGGAATATAATTCCTACATATGGGCCGAAGCTGCAATACCTAGTCTAGAGCTGCTGGAACGGGTTTAATAAATGGTGGAGGATCTTAAAGACGATGAAACTATTTCCAAGTTTATTGACACTTTAGAACATATAGATTTGAGTATCGACCACACGACACATTATAGGGAGAAAACCTTTGTTGAGTCAAACCATAAGTAGTGGAACCTACTGCCTGCCAACGTTTTCCCGTCGGAATATAATATTTATAAATGCAAGTCAAACGTCCACCAGCACTACTCATCGATCTCATAACTTTATTTCCTAACATCAAAACAGTGCATTGCATATATAGGGGTATCCTCTGAATGTTGGTTATACAAACAAAAATAACTTTAGAACTGTTAGTCAGATTGTCGTATATCGATCGGTTGCCATCGCCCGAATTGTAAGCGACCTGATCGATATGACATTTCTAGCAGTGTTCAGAGAGCCAAAGGAGGAGAAGAAAAGAAGGACACTTGTCATCGACACAGCAAACAAATAACACAAAAAACAACATGAAAATAAAACAAGTAAGAGAGCTATATTCGGCTGTGTCGAATCTTATATACCCTTCACCAAATTATACTCTAAAATAAAATAAAATTACATTTTTTTTTTTATTTTTTAAAATTTTTTTTTCGAAATTGTTTTTTCCAATTTTTTTTAAAAAAAATGTTTAATTTAAAATTTTTTTTTTTAATTACCCAGCAAAAATTTTGTGAATTTTTGTAATGGCAACTAATTACCATATGCCTTATTTTGTAATGAGTGGTGGTTATTTTATTTACTAGAATAGGTACTTATTTTTGTACTGGTTGGTAATGAACTTTTGCATTTAGCACAGCTATCTAGTGTGTTTGACTGGAAAACGAGAGGTTAGCGGTTCTACACCAGTTGAAGCCATTCAATTTTTTGTTCAGATTATATTAATTAATATGTTAATGTTAAAACCATTGTTAACTTACAATAAAATAACTCGTACATGGACCAGTGAGTTAGCAGCTTGACTAGCAAATACAAGCAAATACTGCGACGGTTCGATACTCACACGAGGCAATATTTTTCAGTTTTTTTTTTTTAGCTACATATTCTTACTGTGAATGTAATACTTATAATTGAGCTGAATGTAAGTACATTTGTAAGTAGGACCCCTGAATTTTTAGAAAATCTCGAACAACAGTAACTAGCGTTTCAGCGAAATAATAAGTAGTTACCAGTTTGCTCCAATATTACTTGCTGGCTTACAAAGTAAGTAAAGTTTTTGCTAGGTAATTGTGAAAAAAGCTTATGACAAAAAAATGTTTTTGTGAAAAAAATTGTGGTTAAAAAATATTTTTCCCGATTTTGACCTATTGTAGGTTCAACTTACTATAGCCTGATATACATCGTTGCAATGGTCTTTGAAATATATATAATTATATATCCATATTGTCTATATTTATGACTTAGTAATCGAGATATTGATCAAAAATTGGCCAAAAATAGAGGTTGTCTCGGATTTTTGCTCATATCTCCGTTATTTATAGACGGACATGGCTAAATCGACTCCGCTATATATAAGGATCCAGAATTTATATACTTTATAGGGTCGGAAAATTATATTGTGGAAATTACAAATGGAATGACAAACTTATATATACCCTTCTGACGAAGGTGAAGGATATAAGAACATAGAATAAAAGAATAGAACGGAAGGAGAGAGCAATAATATGATATTTTCACACACAATAACAAAATACATTCAATACATTATCATGAATTAAGTTTTTGACAACAGACATAGGTTTCTGGCTCTCAGTTTCCCATCTACTTGTCATCTATGTAAAACAATTTGGACAATATAATGGTTGAGATTAGCAGATAAATGAGAGGAATAGTGCACAATCTTTTAGAGGATCTTAATTTCGCGGACGACATATGTCTACTCTCCCACATACGCGACGATATGCAAAACAAATTAAATGATCTCCGAAGCTGTGGGACTTGAAGTGAACATAAGGAAAACCAAGGCAATGTGCATTAATAATAACAATGTCGATCCTTTTATAATAAACAACCAGGAAATTGAGTTTGTGGACATCTTTTGTTATCTTGGATGTATGATGACTATATTCGGAGGCATCAGCGTTCTGAAGATTGAACTATCTCTCCACACCAAGTTGCGCATCTTCAATGCATATGTAAAATCACCGCTGCTTTATAGAAGTTAGACTTTGTTGATTATAAATACAACCAATCGAAAAGTAAACAAGTAAGAGAGCTATATACCCTTCACCAAATTATACTTTAAAATATAATTTTAAAACATTTTTGTCAACATTTTTATATTTTTTGTTTTTTAGAGAAAAAAATTAATGACAAACAATTTTTTCCCGATTTTGACCCATTGAAGATCCAAATTACTATAGTCTTATATACATTGTGGCAATGGACTTTGAAATATCTATCATTAGATATCCATATTGTCTATATTAATGACTTAGTAATCCAGATATAGATAAGAAATAGGACAGAAATCTAGGTTGTCCCGTTTTTTTCCATATACTTATATCAGCCATTTGTGGGCCGATTTTCTCGATTTTAAATAGCGACCGAGCCGGGAGAATTCCCGATATATAGATGTATCAATTATGTTTGTAAGTTATTTTGGGGGGCTACGGAAAGTTGATTTCAACATACAGACGGACATGGCTATATCGACTTCGCTATCTATAACGTTCCACAATATATATACTTTGTGGGATCGCAAATGAAAAATGTAGAAATTAGAAACGTAATGACAAACTTGCCACTCATGGTAAAGAGTATAAAACGCAAATCAACAAATTTCTAAGTATTATATGTCACATATTTAGACCAAACACAATTACTATTGCTACAGTTAGACTCCTTAAATATTCAAAAATTTTAAATTTTCCAGGATTTAACATAAAATTCTTAGTATATATCTTATTAGCGTCCACTAAATTTAAATATGAGTCGATATAGACATGTCCGTCTGTATGTTGAAATCAACTTTCCGAAGCTCTCAAATAACTTATAACATATTTCATACATCAATATATCCGATATACAAACGGTTCGGTTGCTATTTAAATTCGGGAAAATCAGTCTACAAATTGCTAAGATATAAGCAAAAAACCGCGACTACCTCTATTGACCAATTTTTGATCTATATCTGGATTACTAGGTCATTAATATAGATAATATGGATATCTAATGATAGACATTTTATATACTTTTGCAATGATGTATTTAACGCCATAGTAATTCAGACCTACAATGGGTAAAAATCGGGAAACATATTTTTTAAACCGATCGTTTTTTACCAAGAACATGTTTTTTACCATACTTTTTCTCCACAAATAATTTTGTTTTTGCAAAATTTTTTTTTTTACTCAAAAATTTTTTTCATCAAAAAAATTTTTAATTTTTATTTTAGTATACTTTGATATATAGCCCTCTTACTTGTTTTTCTTTTTAAAAGTGAATTTACATATGTAGTTGTTTTTTCTTTAAACGGAAGGTCTATAAAAATAAATTTTTTTCAGCGGTTTTTTTAGAGTTACAAAAACGGTTTTCGGATAATTTGATTTTGCCGTTTTCTGTGTTGTATGTAGGCAATACAAAAATGTTACAATTTATTGGAACACCTAAAGTAGTGCCAAATCTAAAAAGCTCATTTGATCTACCATTCCTCTTAAAGGCCTGATCCAGAAATCAAAATGTTAAATTCGATTTTTTTCTAATGATTGTAATTTTTGTATTGAATCATAAAGTACACAGGATAGGTTTATGTATGAAATAACACATTGGGCAAATAACCTCCACGACTGGCACTCTTTTGTTGAAATTGTCCATGATATTTTGGCATAAATGACATGATAGGCTGTATGACATGTGGCATCATCTTATCGAAACATGTCTTCCACATCAACATCATCCAATTGAGGCAGAAATAACTCTGTTATGATGTGTCGATATTGAGCACAAGTAACAGTCATTGGATGACCAGCCTCTTTCTCGAAAATGTAGGGTCAACGCCTAAAATCATATTAGGTTAAAGATCTTGTGTCAATTGAACTTTGTAAGCACATTCACACATTGTTTCGATATTTATATTTGAACGGTTTGGTTTTGATTGAATTGATCTAATCTCCCTTTTTTATTACTCTATTCACAATTGATGCAATTAAATCATATTTTGTTCGAAATTTTCAAACTGTGGAGCCAAACTATTACTTTTTTTAAAATATTGTTTAACAACGAGTTGCTGTCTCGTGTAACTAATGCTCCATTTTTACATCACAATTGGTGGCAAATTCAAATCTTGAGTGAATTTTGGGAGCACCTTTATTATTGTAAATATAATTACATCTCTATATCATTTAAGACAACTTCATAATAAATTTCATTAAAACTAAAAAATAAAACAAACAAATAAAAATATTGCGGTCTAAGTTCACTCTATAAATCTATTTTTCAAATATTCCTTGTGTGTATGTGGGAATGGTTTATTCCATACAAAATACTGGCTAAAATGCTGTGTGCAGCCATTAATACCTTTACGGCCATAAATATTGTGGTTCTCATCGCCTTGCCAACTTAACTTAAAAATAACTGACGTTTATCCCGCTTAAACTTTGAACTTTGTCGTTTTAATTTTGTCGACGTTTTCATAACCGGATACGCATTTGTTTTTGTCTTTGTTTCACATTCATATTTTCCCAAACTCAGCCATATTCTGCTGCATAGTGTTGTAGAAGTTTTACCGCCATTGTTGGCTGTTTTCATTGCCACTCAATAAAATAGTTCTACTACAACTTACTGTGTTTGTGTATGTGTGTAAAAATTTGGTTTTGTTTTATTCTATGTATTTAACAACAACTACTACACTGTATACTGTAAGTAAGGGAGCAACAGCAAAAAAAAAACAAGGAATAAGATATATCGAGTTTAAATACACAGGCAACCGAAAAAAAAGGAAAACCAACATCAGTAACAAAGGATTATTTTGTGTTGATACGTGTATCACTGAATGAAATCCTTTCTTTTTTTTGGCAATAAAATGATAAATTACCAAAAACAAACAAAAAAACCACAAAAAAATGTTTCTCCATGAAAAATAAAGTTATTATGTTTGTGGCCAACAAAGGAACTTTGTTTGATTCGTTGGTAGATTTTAAATGAGAACTTGTTACCAACAGAGATAACAAGCCATCAGAATTCAATATACATAAATATTTTGGGTATGCACATATATTTTGCACTCTGTTATCGAAATAAGTTTAACAACAACACACATAAAATGGAGGTTTATATTACTTCTAGGCAGACATTGCAATACACCATTTACAATTGTTATCTTATGCCCGTAATTTCAACAAATATTTATCTATCAGTGCTTAGTTACTTATGGGGTTATTTGAGAATTTTTACCCGTAGATATTGATTTGAAATTAATGTCAAGTTACCTTTAAGGTAAATTTATCTGCTTGCTATTTTACACCGTAGATATCTGTTTGGTGAAATTACGAGCATTAATATCATATAATTAGTTATATGAAACTGTTATAGGAGGAAAACAAAAATGTTCGGTAAGGTAATTTGTTAAAACTTGGTAAGCAGGTTGGCTTTGGTTTGTATTTTATCGTGGTTCGAAGTTCAGATTTTAAAATTGCTTAAATTCAATTGTATATAACAGCTTATCCGATTTTTCAATATTGATCTCATAGTAATGCTTATGAATCCAAGTTTCAATATATTTTCCTAAAAATCCTTTTCTTTGAAACACAAGATATTGAACCAAAGAATTTTCCCTGAATAAAGGATAACTCAAAAAATGAGAAAATTATCACTTTTTTGCAAAGACGACACCTAGGCCCCAAATCTTTTGGTATTTTATCACGTAGTGGTGTCTGTGTTATTAATTCGATTTATCACGAAAACAGTGTAGTTTTCATTTAGTATACATTGTTTGCCATTTTCCATTAAACATCCATAGCACAATATCTGCACATAGATTTTTACAACATATTCATTACAAACTAAAAAAAAATAAAATTCAAAATACTTTTAGCGTGCCACTGTTCGCTTAACGAATTCTACAAGTCCCTATTGCAACATTGGTTAGTTAGTTGGTTGTTTGGTAAATGAACATAAAATATTTCCAGGAGAATTTCAGTTTTTGGGAAAACATTTTCTGCTTTCGCAACTTTGAGCATAATTAATGAGAACAGTTTTTATGGGTTCATTCTTTTCTTTTCATTTAACGTGGTTTTTTTTTTTTTTTTTTTTTTTTTTGCGGTAAAACTTTTCTGACTAATGGCTGACATAAAAGTTGTTTTACACAATTTACTCAATTAACTTTTTCAGGTAGTTAATCTTTGTTGACAACTACCACAAAGCAAAACTTTTTAACTGTTTTTTTTTACGCCAGATATTTATTTATTCAAAAATATGTAAAATGCATGAAAATTGTGGGTAACAGCACGCTGGAAATTTGGTGTAAAAATAATTTAACTTTGATTTAAATTTAAAGCACTATAAAAATGTTTACATTTCAATCTTTGATTTGCACAATAACACAAGTTTTTAAAGTAAGGTTGGCTTCAGTTACCCTAAAACACCCCTTCAGCACTACTAAAGTTACCGCTAAGCTATCGTTACCGCTACGATATAATCGTAAATACCGTTATCTACAGAATTTTAAATGTAATCAATTTTTGTAAAATTTATTAATAACACTGCCCAAGTGCAGAACATCTTTTTTGTATAATTTTGGCGCGCTGACCAAAAACCCAGCTAAAATCTTGTGAATTTTGATATGACAACAAGTTACCACACACATTATTTTGTAATGCGTGGTCCTTACCCAGCACATTATTTTATTCAGTAGAGTTGGTACTTATTTTTATACAGGTTGGTAATAAACGTTTGCTTTTAGTACAGCTTTCTGGTGTGTTTGACCTAAAAACTAGATGTTAGTGGTCAACACCAGTCGTAGCCATTCTTTGGTTTGTTCATTATTATATTTATGTTAACTTACGATAAAATAACTTTCAAACTCAAAAAAATAATCAGCATGGCGGTTCAATTCCCACTCAAAGCTCTAATATTACATGCTGGCTTACTAGGTAAGTCGAGTTTTTGCCGTATAGTCACTACAATTTTGCGATTTGTATTTCACATTAATGTTGAAACATCATTAAATAGTTCTTAATATTTAAAAAATACATTTGAATTTTTGCCAAAAAATTATTTTTTTCAAAATTAACCCCTTTCATGCAGCGAAACGTTAAATATTTAATTTGTATAAACGTTGATTATAAAACATAAATATATTTGTGTTAAAACTAATAATGAAATTAATAAATATTTGCTTTAACATTATATTATTTCAATTTCTAATAGAGACCAATATAAATACATAGCATGCAGGAAATCTCAATAGTGAAAATGTATTGCCTTACTATTGACGCAATCACCAGTACTAGTGACTTATTATATCCCAGGTAATGCTATTAACTATAGATATTTAACATGTAAGTGTCATTGCAAGTCTACTAAAGATGATAGTACTATTTCTTTTGGTACCATATGTAGACATTGGTACTAGATACTCCTAGTACAGTTTTCTAATTCTAGACTACACTTTTGGTACTTTTCTGGACTAGATGCCGATAATGAAATTGCATATTTTGTTAACATTTGACTTTGTATTAAAAAAATTAAAAAAACTAAAAGTTACGAATTCAAAACAGTTGGAATAGTCGTATTCAAATTCATGTTTTTCTTTTTTTCTCATCAAATACAAATATAAAAATGTAGACGCTTCGTTGACAATGTCTCCTAAAATTAACCGAAATAGTCGACAAAACTGGTCGAAAACGAAAATTTGTGATGTAATTCGAAAAGATTTCATTTGGAATCGAATTAGTGAGTAACCCCCCTGATGAATTGAAGACACTTGTCATTAGGTTTCCTTCAAGGTATATAATTCTAAACATTAAACACTTTTTTCGCATTAAAAAACGTAGCTGCGATTAAAACTGCTGGATTTAAACTAAAAAGAAGAATATTACAATTCCTTACCTAATCCTGCAAACATTTATAAATTTTGGAGTAACAAATGCTACTTAAGCAAGAGCTTAAATAAATAGAGTTTTTAGTGAAAACTTAAACGGAAAAAAATTTCGAAAATGAAAACCGCAACATAAAATATTGCAATATTGATCACAAATAGCCAAAACTCTTATCAACATATTTATTTTCTGTAGAACTAAGTATAATTTAAGTCAGACCTAAAATACCGTTAACTTTTAAACTGTTTCCATTCGGTAACCAACCTTGGTTTAAAGTCTAACTAAGTATACATTTCTTTGAGCTGCGTTTACACTATCTAAGTTTTGATCTGAGTTAAAACAAGTAACAGAGCTATATTTGGCTGAGACGAGTCTTATATACTTTCACCAAATTATATTTTAATTTGTTAGCGAACAAAATTAAGGGCAAACATTTTTTTTATTTATTTTTTAAAAACATTTTTTTCAATTTCTGAAAAAAAAATTTTTTTAATTTATTTGTGAAAAAAATTTTATTTGGTGAAAAAAAAATTCGAATAAAAAGATATTTTTCCCGATTTTGACCAATTGTAGGTCCAACTTACTTTGGCTTTATATACGCCATTGCAAAGGTATTTGAAATATCTATTATTGGATAACCATATTGTATATATTATATAAATCAAAAATAGGTCAAAAATCGAGGTTGTCCTGGTTTTTCCTTATATCTCAGCCATTTGTGGGCCGATTTTCTCGATTTCAAACAGCATTCGAATTGGAAGAATTTCCGATATATTGATGTATCAATCATGTTTGTAAGCTATTTAGGAGATTTGGAAAGTTGATTTCAACCGACAGACGGACATGGCTATATCTACTCCGCTATCTATGACGATCTTCTAATATATACTTCATGGGGTCGCAAATGAAAAATGTAGAAATTACAAACGGAATGACAAACGTATATCGTTAACTTAAATGCAAACGGACGTAACAACACAATAATTCAAAATCGAGCTTTTGATTGATTATGGTTCATTTTTATCAAACTATATGCTCAAGGAAAATTTTAGACCCTTGCGATAAAAAATTACAACTTTATTAAAGAAATTAAAACGGAAAAAATTGTTAGGTATACTTTGTTATTATTGATTTTATTATGTTTTTGTTTATTGTAGAAAAATTAAAAGTGTAGTTACGTCCTTTTGCACATAAGGTGACGATATATACCCTTGCCACTCATGGCGAAGGGTATAAATACTTAGGCAGTATATCAGCTCATTTTCAAACGTTTTCAGTTGTACAATGAAGGGTATTCTATAAAATTAGATGATATTAGGCACTAAGATAATTTCTAACTAAACTCGAAAATTATCTTAGCATTATATAATATATCTTTAGTTGTTTTTCAGGGAGTTAATCAAGTAGTTGAGACATAAATTTTTATATGTATAATAGTTATATAAATCTCATTTTTAATATTCATACATATGACATTATCCTTTTAATATTACTTAATATTCATATATGTTTCTGGAATAACGATGACGCACTTTTATATACATTGTATATGGGGTTAAAATACACATACATGTGTACATATGTATTTGCGTATTCTTATGAAAAATATATTTTTAATTTTATTAAGTGGTCATCCATCATCGAAATGTAAGTTACATATATTCACTAGTACATTTACATGTATATAATTGGGGACTTGTCGGATGTTTAAACACATATGCTTGGATATGGTTATACAAAAATTCTAAATCACAGTGCAGCTTTAATATACCCATTAAAATCTTTCATTACCAAGTAATGCGTTAAAATGCCAAATTCTGGGACTTCATTAATTTAATACGTAGATTTTATTAGAGACAAGTACTTATCACAACCGCTTATAAATTTGTCATGAATTTAATATCACTAAAACTAGTTACAAGTAATGAGTTAAATAAATCGTTGAGAGTTAGGTCAGTTTCAATAGATTTAGTCCTTGGGCCGAACAAATTATATGTACCAAATTTTATCGAAATATCTTCAAAAGGGACCGATTTTTACTAGTTTCAACAAGCTTTATCCTTGGGCCGAAAACAATACATGTTCCAAATTTTATCGAAATATCTTTACGGACAGACTTCGTTTAATCGACTCAGAAATTGATTATTTATATTTTATCCTTAGTCTTTTGGAATTGCAGTTTAGCTTTCTTATTTGTTTTCTTTTTCTTATTTCTTAACCAAAAAATATGTCAAATGGAAATTTAAATAACGTAACATCATGTAACATCACGTCAGTTACAAATAAAAAACAAGGAAAGATTTTTAAATTTTATAATTTAGAAAATAAATTTATATTATTCTTTATCCTACTACAAAAGCTTTTATACAAAAAGTCTTGCCCAATTCGCAGAGATATGCAATTTTGCAATTCAAACCTCACTCTTGTTTTGGTAACGTCAAGCAATCGCATATTTTTGCTAATATCTTCAACTCCTTAGGGTCAATTATAGCAATATTTTTTGCGAATTTGACTTTTTCATTATTTATTTTTAAACATTTTGTCGTACAAATGTCACGTCACGCACTAATGTACAACGCAATTTGAATCGACAATAATTCGTTGGGAAAATATTTTATGAAAAACTTTGTAAAGAAAATCTGAAAAATCTAGTGAAACGCCTCTGTGAATTGGAATGGAACTAACACAATACTTGTTACGTGACTAGTTCTAAAGTGATAGTTGTAACACTTTATATGAAGAGAACGATGTTATAGGAGGGGTAAATTAACACTTTTTATGCTCTCTCTAACAATTCAGGCAAATAACCCAAAAAATCTTTTGTTCATAAAATTTTATTAAAATTCATAGTTTTGGAGAAATTTTTTCTTCAGAACTGGTTTTAAGTAAAAAAGGCAAATATTAAGTAAATTTAGATTATTTCAAAGTATCCCTTTTTATTGTACGGACACATAACTTAATTTTCCCTAAAAAAAAGTAACGTATGTCTTTGCTGGCATTTATATTCAACTAGTTGATCACCCGGCTTCGCTCGGTAGCTATTTACTAGGGTATTCAATCAATTAACCGTTAATCGGTTAACCGATTAATTTTGGTCGGTTAACTGTTCGAATAATTTAAAATTGCCGATTTTCAAATAACAAATAAACCGATTAATTTGTGTCGATTAACCGATTAACCGATTAACCGACATTTTTTTTTGCACTTTATATAGAAACTCATGAACATTAACTGCTAGCAATAGTTTTCCACGCAGATGGAAACAAATGACAGTTCTCAAAAAAGTAATATCGAACCTTTGAAAAGTGGTTTTCAGAGTCAAAGAAACAATACAATTTTCAATAGGCAACAAGTGTGATATATATTTGTCCCTCTTTTTAAACCACAACCACTTGGACATTTCCTTTTGTTTGTTTTCTATTGCCAGCCGATTCATATCTGAGTAATATGTGGTTTTCTAGAAGTATTGGACAAAAATTGAAAGTAAGGAATTTGTAAATGAACCTTTTTCTAGAATGTACTATGATTAACTTTGTCCTAACGAGTCGGACGACGACATGATAATAGATGAAAATAAAGACATAACTGAAACGATTCTTCTATCAGAAACTATTAAAACTATTAAAAGTATTAAAAATCTAAAAACTCCAAAAAGGACTCCAATGCACAGTGGATAATATAAGGTGTATGCATCTCATAATTGATTTTGGCTCATGTTTGAAATTAACCATAAAACAAATTCTACCGTAAAGCTAAGATGTCAAGCAATAATTATTTGCAGAAATTATAGTTATTATGTCAACAGAAGTATTCAAAAATGGCGACAGAACACACTACTTTCTACTTTAATGATTTGGGGAGTTAAAATTATACCATATACAGGGGCGTAGTTTTAATATTTATAATTATTTGTTTTAGGATTGTTTTACATTGTTGGAAGGGCTATCTTGTCAAGATTCTGTTTTCGTTATGAGTTTTGTATATCTAACAAAATACAGCTATATATTGATATTTAGTCATTTTAAATATATAATGTTTTTAGGCTAACCTACGCAAAT
The DNA here is from genome assembly GCA_942486065.2 of Calliphora vomitoria. Lineage (NCBI taxonomy): Eukaryota > Metazoa > Arthropoda > Insecta > Diptera > Calliphoridae > Calliphora > Calliphora vomitoria. Next base: position 10,687,171 of record OW818031.2, on the reverse strand, counting down.
TTGACTAGGATTTTAACTGTTGGCGCCGTTTGCCGCCGATCAAGTTCTAATAAAGGATTAAAGTTTAACTTTTTATCTAAAAGATATTTCAAAATTAGCTGCCTTTTCGTGCCTATAAACAAAAAACAATACAAAAAAAATTTTGGACTGTTTTTAAATTATTCGAATTTTTTTCGAAAAAGTTTATTAACTTTTGCAAATATAAACCGATTTTAACAAGTAATGTCTCGTTATTTTTTCACTATAAACTTGTCTTTAAAACAAAGTGCGTGTCTGTAATTCTCATTCACTCTATAGTTTTATTTGTATAATATCTTTAGTTTTTCTAAAGCCTTTTGGGAAAAGGTTTCCTGATGATCTGGCCTAAGCAACCAGTGAAATGCGCATAGGAACTAGTTTATCCCCCAACAATAAATTTCAGTGAATTTATCAATAAAATTGGGAATTTAGCATAAGAAAATCTTACTAAAAAGCATAAAAAGTATGTTTTCATAGAAAAAAAATTAAAATAACTATTGTTGAATTTGAAAAATTACAAAAAATATAGAAAATGCTAAACTTTTTATAAAAACTTAAATAATTTATTGAAATATACATTTAATGAAAGATTAATTCCTTGCCTCTCGATAATTGTTTAACATTTTTAAATCGGTCTAAAAATGTGTGAATTAGAGGTACTAAAGTACTACGGCTTACGCTAAAAAAGTTAAAAAAAAAACTCAAAATGTTGAGGGTTTCAAAATCTTTGAAAACGGTGTTAAACTTTAAACTTCGAAAGCATTTTTTTAAGTATCATACATTTGCTACCAATGGACATTTATTTAAACTCTACTGTAGCAGAACATGTTTTTCAAAAAATGCAAACTTTTGGGCCTTGTAAATATTGGGGCTTAAAAGTCTACGGGCCTAAGGTTGTATTTTTCCCAAAAAAAAAAATAATAATTTAAACGGCTGTTAACAAATGTCAGTTGTTAATACTATTAAAACTAATGAAAAAGTACATAAAAATACCTATTTAACTTGTCTTTACATATCATTTTTATACAATAACTAAAAAAAAAAATCAAAAATGTGTTTTTAACCGTTCATTACTTTTTTTTATTATGATTAGATTTTTATGATTAAAAAAGCAAATTAAAGCTTAAAGTCCCACCTATTCAAAAAAAAAAAATCTTACAAAAATCCTCATCCATTCAAAAGTTACAGATTTTTGATCCGAAAATGACCAAAATTTTTCACTGTGCAATGGTATAATTGAGAAATTTATATGAGAAATTGGATATTCTTTACTTTTGATGTCTCAAGTTTTATTAAATCTAATGAAAAAATCGTTTAAAAGGAAAACATTTCAATTATATTCTTTTTTAAGAGAAGATCTCACTAAAATCCTAAAGAAATTCACATGTGTATAAAAAAGGATCTCAGATACTATTTTTTTTTTGCTATTACTTTCTTTGTTGAATTGTTATGATTTTGTTGTTTTTAATTATAAAATGCTTAAATAGGTATACAAAATTTGTGGTTCCATTTTCAATTTAAAATTAAAATAAAAATTATTCGGTTAACCGAATAATTTAAAATTAACCGATTATTAACCGATTACATCTAAACGATTGCTTATTTGCTCGATTAACCGATTAATCCAGAAAACCAAATTATTGAATACCCTACTATTTACTAATGTTAGTTCTTCTTGTTTCTCCAAAAATTTCTATTATTGAGAAAAATTTTAATTTCCGAATTTTTTAATTTTTTTTCTTCTGAAAATTTCGAATCGAATAAAAAAAAACAGGCAAATAACTCCAGCCGTTCTGATGTGATGCCATTATATACATGAACCATTTCATTTGTATATATATATAGATTATGCAAGTCGGAAGTCTTACAAATGGGTTTTACATAAAAATATAAACCGTTTTTTTTAGTTGGATGTACAAACCTAAATTGTTAAATAATAAACGCTAAAAAAAAATCAATTTATTTTGTACAGAAAAGCCACAATAATATGAAACTTTAAAAATATGGTTCCAGGGGAATATTTTACGTTTATGTATTCGATATTTCATTTAGTAGTATTTATTCAATTCACCACGCATGTTGTATACATGTACTGTTGCATAATATTTAATATATTGATAATAAATATATACATAGAAAACTATTAAAAATATAAATGTTAAACACATTTTTTAAGAAAATCTCACTAAATGATACACTTATGGAAAAGTTGCACACTTTTCCAATATAATTATTCATTTGTCACACATTTCTTTAAATAAATATTATGAAACACTTTGGCATTAAATATATATAAAAAGTAGTCGTCGCAGAATTTATATCTATTTGTATTTATTTGCATGTTCTTTCGTATGCATTATTTTTATCAGTTTCAGTCTTGTTTTTATATTTTTACTCGTTTTATATGAAATTTTTTTCGATTTTTTTTTGCAAACTTTTCGCATATGCAGTGTATATAGTTTACATATGTGAATGCCAAGAAATCATCCATACGGCATGCCACATATCACACATGTTGTTATGAAAACACACGTATGTTGTCTGCAGGCGATAGTATCTGCCAACGAACAATGCCAGTTTATGAATTTAACAAATTCTTATACACACACACAAGATACTATATACAAAATAAGTAAATATCTATCTATATTGTGTATTATAAAATATTTACATATGTATTTATATGTATGTACTCCAACGTATAGATACTGGTAACAAAAGAAGCTCTTTTACAATTATATAGCAGAGAACTCAATTTGAAAGTCTTGTGAGCGTCTGACCCCCCATCCTTAACTGTGGGTTTTTGATTTGCCAACAATACCTTATCGATTAAATGTGAATGATTTGATATTCCTCCATTTTTAAAATCTTATTGGAGCATAAAACTTTCAGCTCCACCTTTTTACACTCATTTCATATTGCTAGCACAGCGCATGCGTTTGTTTTATTCGAAATATTATATGACAAAGAGTTGCTCTTTTTTGAGCATACGAGTACTCGCACAAACAAATATTCAGATAGACATCATCGTCAGTGGTTATGTGTATCTGTGGAGTTAATAAATTCAATATTTTTTCTTGTGTGATTTCGACACCACACTTTCTGATACGAGTACTGTGATGATAAACTGTTTTTGTTTCGTTTCATTCAAGTGTTATACGGGTCAAAGATGTTAATATTGAGCCATCAATTATAATACGCAGGCGAACAAAAAATAATAATGAAATGAAAAAAAAAAAATATAGATTGAATTGGATTTATCAAAATCTGGAATTTACTTGTCTAAAATAAATCAACCAAAAACTTGATTAAATACAAAATTGTTCGTGGTATTTGCCATTTATTTAGAGAAATTATGAAAATATTATACTATAAAAATGATTTACCGCAACCTTAAATGCAAAACGTGCTAAAGACATTTGAATAATTTTATAAAAAAGGACACAAAGTGTTCCAATAAAAATATATATTATCTAAAAGCTAATTTATCAGAGTTGGACGATTAATTTAGCTTTTTATAGAAAATATGAATTTTTGGTGCGAAATATGAGTGATCACAGATCGAGCTTCTTTTCCTTATTAAACGCTTATTTACAAAGTTATTAACGATTTAAGATATTTTGAGTTTTTCATAGAAAATATCGATTTTTGGTTAGAAATATGAGTGATCACAGATCGAGCTTCTTTTCCTTATTAAACGCTTATTTACAAATTATTAACGATTTAAGATATTTTGAGTTTTTCATAGAAAATTACAAAGTTATTAACGATTTAAGATATTTAGAGTATTTCATAGAAAATATAGATTTTTGGTTAGAAATATGAGTGATCACAGATCGAGCTTCTTTTCCTTATTAAACGCATATTTACAAAGTTATTAACTGTTTAAGATATTTTGAATTTTTCATAGAAAATATCGATTTTTGGTTAGAAATATGAGTGATCACAGATCGAGCTTCTTTTCCTTATTAAACGCTTATTTACAAAGTTATTAACGATTTAAGATATTTTGAGTTTTTCATACAAAATATAGATTTTTTATTTGAAATATTAGTGATCGCAGATCGAGCTTCTTTTCCTTATTAAACGCTTATTTACAAAGTTATTAACGATTTAAGATATTTTGAGTTTTTCATAGAAAATATCGATTTTTGGTTAGAAATATGAGTGATCATAGATCGAGCTTCTTTTCCTTATTAAACGCTTATTTACAAAGTTATTAACGATTTAAGATATTTTGAGTTTTTCATAGAAAATATCGATTTTTTATTTGAAATATGAGTGATCACAGATCAAGCTTCTTTTCCTTATTAAACGCTTATTTACAAAGTTATTAACTATTTAAGATATTTTGAGTTTTTCATAGCAAACATGGGTTATTTATTTGAAATATGAGTGATCACAGATCGAGCTTATTTTTCCTTATTAAACGCTTATTTACAAAGTTATTAGCGATTTAAGATATTTTGAATTTTTCATAGCAAACATGGGTTATTTATTTGAAATATGAGTGACCACAGATCGAGCTTATTTTTCTTATTAAACGCTTATTTACAAAGTTATTAACGATTTAAGATATTTTGAGTTTTTCATAAAAAATATCGATTTTTTATTTGAAATATGATTGATCACAGATCAAGCTTCTTTTCCTTATTAAACGCTTATTTACAAAGTTATTAACGATTTAAGATATTTTGAGTTTTTCATAGAAAATATCGATTTTTGGTTAGAAATATGAGTGATCACAGATCGAGTTTCTTTTCCTTATTAAATGCTTATTTACAAAGTTATTAACGATTTAAGATATTTTGAGTTTTTCATAGCAAACATGGGTTATTTATTTGAAATATGAGTGATCACAGATCGAGCTTATTTTTCTTATTAAACGCTTATTACAAAGTTATTAGCGATTTAAGATATTTTGAATTTTCCATAGCAAACATGGGTTATTTATTTGAAATATGAGTGATCACAGATCGAGCTCATTTTTCTTATTAAACGCTTATTTACAAAGTTATTAGCGATTTAAGATATTTTGAATTTTTCATAGCAAACATGGGTTATTTATTTGAAATATGAGTGATCACAGATCGAGCTTCTTTTCCTTATTAAACGCTTATTTACAAAGTTATTAACAATTTAAGATATTTTGAGTTTTTCATAGAAAATATCGATTTTTTATTTGAAATATCAGTGATCACAGATCGAGCTTCTTTTCCTTATTAAACGCTTATTTACAAAGTTATTAACGATTTAAGATATTTTGAGTTTTTCATAGAAAATATCGATTTTTTATTTGAAATATGAGTGATCACAGATCGAGCTTCTTTTCCTTATTAAACGCTTATTTACTAAGTTATTAAAGATTTAAGATATTTAGAGTATTTCATAGAAAATATCGATTTTTTATTTGAAATATGAGTGATCACAGATCGAGCTTCTTTTCCTTATTAAACGCTTATTTACAAAGGTATTAAAGATTTAAGATATTTTGAGTATTTCATAGAAAATATCGATTTTTCGTTAGAAATATGAGTGATCACAGATCGAGTTTCTTTTCCTTATTAAATGCTTATTTACAAAGTTATTAACGATTTAAGATATTTTGAGTTTTTCATAAAAAATATCGATTTTTTATTTGAAATATGAGTGATCACAGATCAAGCTTCTTTTCCTTATTAAACGCTTATTTACAAAGTTATTAACGATTTAAGATATTTTGAGTTTTTCATAGAAAATATCGATTTTTGGTTAGAAATATGAGTGATCACAGATCGAGTTTCTTTTCCTTATTAAATGCTTATTTACAAAGTTATTAACGATTTAAGATATTTTGAGTTTTTCATAGCAAACATGGGTTATTTATTTGAAATATGAGTGATCACAGATCGAGCTCATTTTTCTTATTAAACGCTTATTTACAAAGTTATTAGCGATTTAAGATATTTTGAATTTTTCATAGCAATCATGGGTTATTTATTTGAAATATGAGTGATCACAGATCGAGCTTCTTTTCCTTATTAAACGCTTATTTACAAAGTTATTAACAATTTAAGATATTTTGAGTTTTTCATAGCAAACATGGGTTATTTATTTGAAATATGAGTGATCACAGATCGAGCTTATTTTTCTTATTAAACGCTTATTTACAAAGTTATTAGCGATTTAAGATATTTTGAATTTTTCATAGAAAATATCGATTTCTGGTTAGATATATGAGTGATCACAGATCGAGCTTCTTTTCCTTATTAAACGCTTATTTACAAAGTTATTAACGATTTAAGATATTTTGAGTTTTTCATAGAAAATATCGATTTTTTATTTGAAATATCAGTGATCACAGATCGAGCTTCTTTTCCTTATTAAACGCTTATTTACAAAGTTATTAACAATTTAAGATATTTTGAGTTTTTCATAGAAAATATAGATTTTTGGTTAGAAATATGAGTGATCACAGATCAAGCTTCTTTTCCTTATTAAACGCTTATTTACAAAGTTATTAACGATTTAAGATATTATGAGTTTTTCATAGAAAATATCAGTTTTTCATAGAAAATATCAGTTTTTAGTTGGAAATATCAGTGATCACAGACCGAGCTTCTTTTCTTTATTAAACGCTTATTTACAAAGTTATTAACGATTTAAGTTATTTTGAGTTTTTCATAGAAAATATCGATTTTTGGTTAGAAATATGAGTGATCACAGATCGAGCGTCTTTTCCTTATTAAACGGTTATTTACAAAGTTATTAACGATTTAAGATATTTTGAGTTTTTCATAGAAAATATCGATTTTTTATTTGAAATATGAGTGATTTCAGATCGAGCTTCTTTTCCTTATTAAACGCTTATTTACAAAGTTATTAACGATTTAAGATATTTTGAGTTTTTCATAGAAAATATCGATTTTTTATTTGAAATATCAGTGAACATAGATCAAGCTTCTTTTCCTTATTAAACGGTTATTTACAAAGTTATTAACGATTTAAGATATTTTGAGCTTTTCATAGAAAATATCGATTTTTTATTTGAAATATGAGTGATTACAGATCGAGCTTCTTTTCCTTATTAAACGCTTATTTACAAAGTTATTAACGATTTAAGATATTTTGAGTTTTTCATAGAAAATATCGGTTTTTTATTTGAAATATGAGTGATCACAGATCGAGCTTCTTTTCCTTATTAAACGCTTATTTACAAAGTTATTAACGATTTAAGATATTTTGAGTTTTTCATAGAAAATATCGATTTTTGGTTAGAAATATGAGTGATCACAGATCGAGCTTCATTTCCTTATTTAACGCTTATTTACAAAGTTATTAACGATTTAAGATATTTTGAGTTTTTCATAGAAAATATGAATTTGTGGTGCGAAATATGAGTGATCACAGATCGAGCTTCTTTTCCTTATTAAACGCTTATTTACAAAGTTATTAACGATTTAAGATATTTTGAGATTTTCATAGAAAATATCGATTTTTTATTTGAAATATGAGTGATCACAGATCGAGCTTCTTTTCCTTATTAAACGCTTATTTACAGAGTTATGAACGATTTAAGATATTTTGAGTTTTTCATAGAAAATATCGATTTTTTATATGAAATATGAGTGATCACAGATCGAGCTTCTTTTCCTTATTAAACGCTTATTTACAAAGTTATTAACGATTTAAGATATTTTGAGTTTTTCATAGAAAATATCGATTTTTGGTTAGAAATATGAGTGATCACAGATCGAGCTTCATTTCCTTATTTAACGCTTATTTACAAAGTTATTAACGATTTAAGATATTTTGAGTTTTTCATAGAAAATATGAATTTGTGGTGCGAAATATGAGTGATCACAGATCGAGCTTCTTTTCCTTATTAAACGCTTATTTACAAAGTTATTAACGATTTAAGATATTTTGAGATTTTCATAGAAAATATCGATTTTTTATTTGAAATATGAGTGATCACAGATCGAGCTTCTTTTCCTTATTAAACGCTTATTTACAGAGTTATGAACGATTTAAGATATTTTGAGTTTTTTATAGAAAATATCGATTTTTGGTTAGAAATATGAGTGATCACAGATCGAGCTTCTTTTCCTTATTAAACGCTTATTTACAAAGTTAATAACGATTTAAGATATTTTGAGTTTTTTATAGAAAATATCGATTTTTGGTTAGAAATATGAATGATCACAGATCGAGCTTCTTTTCCTTATTAAACGCTTATTTAAAAAGTAAATAACGCTTTAAGATATTTTGAGTTTTTCATAGAAAATGTGGAAATATCAGTGATCACAGATCGAGCTTCTTTTCCTCATTAAACACTTATTTACAAAGTTATTAACGATTTAAGATATTTTGAGTTTTTCATAGAAAATGTGGAAATATCAGTGATCACAGATCGAGCTTCTTTTCCTCATTAAACGCTTATTTACAAGGTTATTAACGATTTAAGATATTTTGAGTTTTTCATAGAAAATGTGGAAATATCAGTGATCACAGATCGAGCTTCTTTTCCTTATTAAACGCTTATTTACAAAGTTATTAACGATTTAAGATATTTTGAGTTTTTCATAGAAAATATCGATTTTTTATTTGAAATATGAGTGATTTCAGATCGAGCTTCTTTTCCTTATTAAACGCTTATTTACAAAGTTATTAACGATTTAAGATATTTTGAGTTTTTCATAGAAAATATCGATTTTTTATTTGTAATATCAGTGAACATAGATCAAGCTTCTTTTCCTTATTAAACGGTTATTTACAAAGTTATTAACGATTTAAGATATTTTGAGTTTTTCATAGAAAATATCGATTTTTTATTTGAAATATGAGTGATTACAGATCGAGCTTCTTTTCCTTATTAAACGCTTATTTACAAAGTTATTAACGATTTAAGATATTTTGAGTTTTTCATAGAAAATATCGATTTTTGGTTAGAAATATGAGTGATCACAGATCGAGCTTCATTTCCTTATTTAACGCTTATTTACAAAGTTATTAACGATTTAAGATATTTTGAGTTTTTCATAGAAAATATGAATTTGTGGTGCGAAATATGAGTGATCACAGATCGAGCTTCTTTTCCTTATTAAACGCTTATTTACAAAGTTATTAACGATTTAAGATATTTTGAGATTTTCATAGAAAATATCGATTTTTTATTTGAAATATGAGTGATCACAGATCGAGCTTCTTTTCCTTATTAAACGCTTATTTACAGAGTTATGAACGATTTAAGATATTTTGAGTTTTTCATAGAAAATATCGATTTTTTATTTGAAATATGAGTGATCACAGATCGAGCTTCTTTTCCTTATTAAACGCTTATTTACAAAGTTATTAACGATTTAAGATATTTTGAGTTTTTCATAGAAAATATCGATTTTTGGTTAGAAATATGAGTGATCACAGATCGAGCTTCATTTCCTTATTTAACGCTTATTTACAAAGTTATTAACGATTTAAGATATTTTGAGTTTTTCATAGAAAATATGAATTTGTGGTGCGAAATATGAGTGATCACACATCGAGCTTCTTTTCCTTATTAAACGCTTATTTACAAAGTTATTAACGATTTAAGATATTTTGAGATTTTCATAGAAAATATCGATTTTTTATTTGAAATATGAGTGATCACAGATCGAGCTTCTTTTCCTTATTAAACGCTTATTTACAGAGTTATGAACGATTTAAGATATTTTGAGTTTTTTATAGAAAATATCGATTTTTGGTTAGAAATATGAGTGATCACAGATCGAGCTTCTTTTCCTTATTAAACGCTTATTTACAAAGTTAATAACGATTTAAGATATTTTGAGTTTTTTATAGAAAATATCGATTTTTGGTTAGAAATATGAATGATCACAGATCGAGCTTCTTTTCCTTATTAAACGCTTATTTAAAAAGTAAATAACGCTTTAAGATATTTTGAGTTTTTCATAGAAAATGTGGAAATATCAGTGATCACAGATCGAGCTTCTTTTCCTCATTAAACACTTATTTACAAAGTTATTAACGATTTAAGATATTTTGAGTTTTTCATAGAAAATGTGGAAATATCAGTGATCACAGATCGAGCTTCTTTTCCTCATTAAACGCTTATTTACAAAGTTATTAACGATTTAAGATATTTTGAGTTTTTCATAGAAAATGTGGAAATATCAGTGATCACAGATCGAGCTTCTTTTCCTTATTAAACGCTTATTTACAAAGTTATTAACGATTTAAGATATTTTGAGTTTTTCATAGAAAATATCGATTTTTTATTTGAAATATGAGTGATCACAGATCGAGCTTCTTTTCCTTATTAAACGCTTATTTACAAAGTTATTAACGATTTAAGATATTTTGAGTTTTTCATAGAAAATATCGATTTTTGGTTAGAAATATGAGTGATCACAGATCGAGCTTCATTTCCTTATTTAACGCTTATTTACAAAGTTATTAACGATTTAAGATATTTTGAGTTTTTCATAGAAAATATGAATTTGTGGTGCGAAATATGAGTGATCACAGATCGAGCTTCTTTTCCTTATTAAACGCTTATTTACAAAGTTATTAACGATTTAAGATATTTTGAGATTTTCATAGAAAATATCGATTTTTTATTTGAAATATGAGTGATCACAGATCGAGCTTCTTTTCCTTATTAAACGCTTATTTACAAAGTTATTAACGATTTAAGATATTTTGAGTTTTTTATAGAAAATATCGATTTTTGGTTAGAAATATGAGTGATCACAGATCAAGCTTCTTTTCCTTATTAAACGCTTATTTACAAAGTTAATAACGATTTAAGATATTTTGAGTTTTTTATAGAAAATATCGATTTTTGGTTAGAAATATGAATGATCACAGATCGAGCTTCTTTTCCTTATTAAACGCTTATTTAAAAAGTAAATAACGCTTTAAGATACTTTGAGTTTTTCATAGAAAATGTGGAAATATCAGTGATCACAGATCGAGCTTCTTTTCCTCATTAAACACTTATTTACAAAGTTATTAACGATTTAAGATATTTTGAGTTTTTCATAGAAAATGTGGAAATATCAGTGATAACAGATCGAGCTTCTTTTCCTCATTAAACGCTTATTTACAAAGTTATTAACGATTTAAGATATTTTGAGTTTTTCATAGAAAATGTGGAAATATCAGTGATCACAGATCGAGCTTCTTTTCCTTATAAAACGCTTATTTACAAAGTTATTAACGATTTAAGATATTTTGAGTTTTTCATAGAAAATATCGATTTTTGGTTAGAGAGATGAGTGATCACAGATCGAGCTTCTTTTCGTTATTAAACGCTTATTTACAAAGTTATTAACGATTTAAGATATTTTGAGTTTTTCATAGAAAATATCGATTTTTGGTTAGAAATATGAGTGATCACAGATCGAGCTTCTTTTCCTTATTAAACGCTTATTTACAAAGTTATTAACGATTTAAGATATTTTGAGTTTTTCATAGAAAATATCGATTTTTGGTTAGAAATATGAGTGATCACAGATCGAGCTTCTTTTCCTTATTAAACGCTTATTTACAAAGTTATTAACGATTTAAGATATTTTGAGTTTTTCATAGAAAATATCGATTTTTGGTTAGAAATGTCAGTGATCACAGATCGAGCTTCTTTTCCTTATTAAATGCTTATTTACAAAGTTATTAACGATTTAAGATATTTTGAGTTTTTCATAGAAAATATCGATTTTTGGTTAGAAATATGTGTGATCACAGATCGAGCTTCTTTTCCTTATTAAACGCTTATTTACAAAGTTATTAACGATTTAAGATATTTTGAGATTTTCATAGAAAATATCGATTTTTTATTTGAAATATGAGTGATTTCAGATCGAGCTTCTTTTCCTTATTAAACGCTTATTTACAAAGTTATTAACGATTTAAGATATTTTGAGTTTTTCATAGAAAATATCGATTTTTTATTTGAAATATCAGTGAACATAGATCAAGCTTCTTTTCCTTATTAAACGGTTATTTACAAAGTTATTAACGATTTAAGATATTTTGAGCTTTTCATAGAAAATATCGATTTTTTATTTGAAATATGAGTGATTACAGATCGAGCTTCTTTTCCTTATTAAACGCTTATTTACAAAGTTATTAACGATTTAAGATATTTTGAATTTTTCATAGCAAACATGGGTTATGTTCAATCATATTGAACTTATTTTTTTTTTATTAAAATATAAAACAATGCATGAGGAATAGAAAGTCTATTGTAAGATTATGTATGTAATTTAAATATGCTATAAAACTTAATGTTTATGTAAAGTTTTTGAAAGCAATAAAATTATCTATAAATTTAAAGTTTTATGTCTGACATCTGATTGTGCATGTTAATGTTTACGAATGCACGATCAAGTCATCGACTGTTGCATGAAAATGCACCCAGTATTTTTTGATTGTGTGTTTTTATGGCTACCATAAAATACACAATTTATTGCTAGAAAGTTTTCTGATTAGAATTTCCTCACGCATTGTTTAATAGTTGATAAGTATTTTTAGTTTAGTTTGTAAGAAAATCAAATATGATCTAAGTAGGTAAAATTTGTAAATAAAGTTTTTAAGTTCTCTAAAAACCCTCAAACCGTTCGGTTGTTCTTTCTTCAGAGTTTTCATTTATTTTTTTTTGGTGTAAGTGCTTTACATTTTGGTGACCCCTGTGAGAGGAATACGTCCTCGTTCAAAAATTTATAAATATAAAAAAAAAATAAAAATTATATTTATATAAAAAAAAAATAATTAATTATATATAAAAAAAAATAAATAAAAGTGAAGAGAAGTGTAAAAATATACACAAATAAAAAAAAAAAAAAATAAAAAAAAATATATAATAAAAAAAAAAAAATTTTTTTTGTGAAATTTTAAAAGGTAAAAAATATAAAAAAAATAAAAATAAAATAATACCGGGCGTGAAAAATAAAATATAATAAAATATAAAATATAATATAATAAAAGAAGCTGATGAGAAGGTAAGTTTTTTAAAAGTTTTAAAATTTTTTTTTATATACATACGGTCGTAAAAAAAAAAAAAAAAAAATATATATATATTTTTTTAATCGTTTAGTGTATCTTTTATAATATATTTCTTATATAAAAGATATTGCGACTGATTGACAAAAATTTGTTGAATACTACAAAATAATTATTATTAAAGAAAATTTAATAATAATTATTTGTGGAGTTTGCCTTTTAACGAAAAGGCAACAACAAATTGAAATCAGGAATTGATTAATAAATATTCGGGAAGTGCGTTTTTATATTGTTTAAATAAATTTATATTTTTTTTAATATTATTTTTTATAATCTTCTTTTAAAATGGACCCCGTGTCAATTATAAAAGAGCAGGAAACTTTAGGGAAAGATATTGTCTCATGCTACAACTTTTTGAGCAGCGTTGCTCAAAGTAATTTTCCTAGCGAGGAAGCTAAAAATAAAGTGTTAGCATTGAGACAAAGGTTTAGGGAATTGGTTGAAAAGTTTGACCAAAATGATAGGGAGCTTCGCCCTCCTTCGTCTACGATGGAAAGAAATGCATATTTTAAAGGTAAATTCGTAGACGAAGTGAAAACTTCAATAAATAATTTTAATGCTTTATATGGGCAATTGAAAAATAAATTTATTGAAGAGGAACAACTTTTGTTATTATCCTGTCAGAAGGACGGATATGATGCAAAAGAAAGGCAAAGAGAACCTTCGGCTCCAGAGCAACAAGAGGATCCGATTGATCCAGTGTGCCAAAAGGAGCCTAAGGTATCTTTGTTCCAAAAAGAACAATTTTCTGTAAATCCGGACAGAGGAAATGCGTATAAATCCTCTGTACGAAATAAAACTAGTGGACTGATTCGGCAGTTCCAATATATTCTAGACGACTTAGAATCAAAATTAAATAAATTTAAAAATAAGGAAGTCACGATTGAAATCCTTAAAGAAAAATTTAAAATGGCTGAAAATCAGTTCATTAATTATATGGGAGAGTTTCCGGATGACGAATTGACTGATATTTTTTATAACCTTAGGGACGAGTACCTTAACATCCCAGGCATAGAAAGCTATGCTAAAACGTTACCATTTCAGCTGCCCACTATAGACATACCAACTTTTAGTGGAAAGGCTACGGAATGGGACACTTTTAGGGAGTTGTTTGAGCAGCTGATAATTGATCAGCCTGTGTCAAACACTCAAAAAATGTGTATGTTAAAAGCGAAATTGTCAGGTGAAGCAGCTAAGAAAATTTCAAAATTACCATCAAAGGATGAGAACTTTGAAACTGCATGGAGTATTCTCAACGAATACTACTCCGACAAAAGGGCAATAACTTCAGTATATTTTAAAAGTATACTTGAAGCGCCTTTCGTGACATATAACGCAAGAAGCGTTAATATGTTTTTAAATACCGTAAATGAAAGTTTGCAGGCGTTAGAAGCAATGAAATTAAGCCCCGAAGAAATGCAAAAGGCGTTTTTTTGTTTCGTGCTTCAACGCAAATTGGATGATTATTTAAGAATCCAATTTGAACAACATTTAGGAAAATCAAAAGACCTTCCAAAAGTAGATAGTCTTGTTGAATTCCTTAAACAAATTCATTATTCTTTAGAGGCAAGCCAGGACTTCACAAAGGGTGATAGAAGATTGGTAAATCCTTTAGGAGTGAATAAAATGTCTTGGGAGGCAGGCCAAAATATGGTAAATCCTTCGAGACAGTTTGTGCAAACTCAGGGGGCAAGTCAAAGGACAAATCCTCCAACAAATTCATTAAAAATAAAATGTCCACTAAATTGTGCAGTCGGACATGCGTTATATAGATGTTTGAAATTTAGGAATCTATCTATAAATGAAAAATGGGATAAGGTACGAGAAAATAAAATTTGTGTCAAATGTTTAGGTTATGGTCACCTTCAGAATAAGTGTCCAAATAACTTTATATGTAAAATCTGCAACGGCGATCATCACATACTCCTTCACAGGGAAAGGGTTCCTGCTAAAACAGTTTTAGTAAACGGAGATGAAGATGACGAAGCAGTGCTGTCTACAGCAGTCGTAGAAGTCAAAGATGGAAACGGAAAATGGATAAGTTGTCGCGTTTTGTTAGACGGTGGGGCACAAGTAAATATAATTTCAAAAGAGTTTAGAAATAAGCTAAATATTAAAGGGTGTCAAATAACAAAAGAGTTGGAAGGTTTAGATAGGAAAAAATCTTCCACAGATGAAAAAATTGGGATTAATCTCAGGTCAAAAGTGACAAAGTACAAAACGTTCCTTAACGCGGTTGTTATGGATAAATTTGTGTCAAACGTACCTGGAACAAATATGATGTTAGGATATTTTCCACCGCATATAAAATTAGCAGATCCTAAATATAATATTCCACAAGGTGTGGATTTGTTATTATCAAATCAATTTGTGTTTGATCTGATTTGCGACGGGCAAATAAGAGATCATAAAACTAACACAAAGCTACGCAACACGAAGTTAGGTTGGGTAGCATATGGACTAATGACAGCGAATGGTTCCAAACCAGAACCAGGCGTGGTCACAGCTATACACACTACATGTGATGAATTGTTGCAAAAGTTCTGGGAAGTAGAAGAGATTCCTCAAATAAATAAGTTAACTGTTGCTGAAAAGCAATGTGAGAAACATTTCGAAGAAAATTTAAAAATAATTACAGATGGGAAATTTCAAGTTAAACTTCCATTCAAAGATGATCCAAATCGATTAGGAAATTCAAGTATAATAGCTAAGAGAAGATTTTTTGCTCTTGAAAGGAAGTTAGAGAAAAGTCAAGCGCTTAGAGAAGAATATACAGAATTCCTTAAAAAGTATTTAGAAATGGGTCATATGGAGCAAATAAATAATATCTCTTTTATGAACAATGGGTACTACTTACCACATCATTGCGTGCTAAGGCCAGAAAGCACAACAACAAAGTTAAGAGTAGTATTTGATGCATCGTGCAAAACTACCACTAACATTTCATTAAATGAGATTCTGCATACAGGTCCTCGTATTCAAGAGGATCTTTTTAATATTTTGCTAAGATTTAGGAAATATCGGTATGTATTTTCTGCGGACATAGAAAAAATGTATAGGCAGATTTGGGTTTCTGAAGCAGATAGAAAATATCAGTTGATATACTGGCGTTGGAATCCAAATGAAAATTTAAAAACATATGCGTTAAAAACCGTTACATATGGTACAGCATCGGCTCCATATCTAGCGGTAAAATGTCTGCAAAAGATCGCTGATAATAATGAAAATAACTTTCCAATCGAATCTGAAGCAATAAGAAACGATTTTTATATGGACGACTTGATGACAGGTGGAGATTGTCTAGAGTCAATTAAGAAAGTAAGACAAAATATAGATAACATATTGCTTGGGTTTGGTATGCCATTACGAAAATGGTGTGCAAATGAAAAGTCGTTGCTTGATGGTATAGATTCCAATCACATAGAAAGTGATTTAAATATAGACTCAAACAAATTAAAGTCTGTGAAAACTTTGGGTGTAATTTGGAATCCAAAGGCAGATAAGTTGAGTATAAGATGCAATTGGGATCCGGCAAACAAAACATCGAAACGAACTATTTTAAGTGAAGTTGCAAGGTTGTTCGATCCACTTGGATTAATTGGACCTGTAACAGTAAAAACAAAAATGTTACTCCAAGAGTTATGGAAATTAAAACTGGAGTGGGACGATAAAATTCCTGAAGAAATTGCTGAAAATTGGGTTAAAATTAAAGAAAATTTTAAATATCTGAATGATGTCAACGTTCCAAGGCATATTATTTGTGACAAACCAACACAGATAGAACTTCATGGATTCTGTGATGCATCTATGAAAGCATATGGCGCAGTTGTCTACGTAAGGTCGGTAGATAGCCATGGAATGGTTTATAGTTATTTGGCTGCATCAAAATCAAGAGTGGCACCAATCAAAATTATAACACTTCCAAGGTTAGAACTTTGTGCTGGAGTATTGCTGACAGAGCTAATGAAAGTAGTCAGTGATAGTTTAAAGATAGTAGAGTGTAAGAAATTTTATTATTCAGACTCATCTATTGTTCTGAGCTGGATAAAAATAGATCCAGCTAAACTACAAGTGTTTGTATCAAATAGGATTAGTATGATACAAACAAACAGCGAAGTAACAAATTGGAGACACGTTAGGTCAGAAGATAACCCAGCAGATCTCATATCTAGAGGTTTATTAGGTAAAGAGATTACCAATAATAGTTTTTGGTTTGAGGGTCCATCATATCTCAGGGAAAAAGTAATCCAAGAACCAGCATTTAATTTAGTTACTGACCTACCTGATCTAAAGAAAAGCAGCAAGGTACTTTTAGCACAAGAAAAGCAACTGTGGTGGAGGAATATCAACCATAGAAACAGGTTCGGATTCCTTCAAAATGTTATAGCCTATGTTTTAAAATTTAAAAACAAAGCAAAAAAAGGTAATAACAAATCATTTGTAGAATATCGAAAAGAAGCATTAATGCTCTTGATTAAGGATATTCAAAATGAGCACTTTTGCGAAGAAATTAAAATACTAAAGTCTAGCAAAAGATTAGGAAAATCATCACATTTCATTTCATTATGTCCAAAATTAGACCAACATGAAATTATACGTGTAGGAGGAAGGTTAGAAAAAAGTGATTTGACTTTTGAAGCAAAGCACCCAATTCTGCTTCCATGCAAAGAAATAATTGTGGAATTATTAGTTGAAGAATTACATCGTCGACATTTACATGTGGGTCCCCAAGGGTTGTTAGCAATTGTGAGACAAGAGTTTTGGCCACTACGCGGGCGGCAGTTAGTAAAAAAGGTCGTAAATAAATGCTATAGGTGTTTTAGAATAGAGCCTAGAAAAATACACCAGTTAATGGGGGAATTACCCAAAGATAGAGTAATAAGGACTCGTCCATTTTTAAATGTAGGAATAGATTTTCTAGGGCCCATCATAATACACCACAAAATAAGAGGCAAAAGAACAGATAAAGCGTATGTCTGTGTATTTGTTTGCTTTTCAACAAAAGCAGTGAATTTGGAAGTGGTGTCAGATTTAACGTCTGCATCATTCATTGGTGCACTAAAAAGATTTGTAGCGAGAAGAAGTTGTCCTCTTAAAATCTATTCGGACAATGCTACAAATTTTGTCGGCGCTGCAAACAGCCTGAAAGATGTTTATCAGATGTTCGCTAGTGAGCAACATCAAGCAAATTTGAGCGAATTCTGCGCTCAAAGAAACATTGAATGGTTAAATATACCTGCAAGATCTCCGCATGTGGGTGGTTTATGGGAAGCATGCGTGAAATCTGTTAAAAAACATTTTTATAGAGTAACTGATGGGACAATGACATTTGAAGAACTCTATACTCTGATGACAGAAATTGAAAAGGTTTTAAATTCACGACCATTGACACCACTGTCCGATAATCCGAATGATTTTGAAGTTCTGACGCCAGGACACTTTCTTATAGGAGAATCTCTTTCAACATTTGTTGATTCAGTAGGTAACACAAGTTATAACGGAATACGTGAACACTGGAAGTCCGTACAAGCAAATACGGAAGAATTTTGGAAACGTTGGTCCGTGGAGTATTTGTCCGAGTTACAGAAAAGATACAAGTGGAATACTCAAAATAGCAATATTAAACCAGGTACATTAGTGTTGCTAAAAGATGAAAACACTCCTCCCATTTGTTGGAGGCGGGGGAGGGTCATCCGAACTATATTGGGTTCGGATGGATTATGTAGAATGGTGGACGTAAGGACCAGCAATGGGGAGACTAAAAGGTCAATCCACAATGTTTGTCCTTTTCCCACTGATTATAATGAGAATGAAAGTTTGGACAAACCATCCAGAAACTTATCAAATTCTGCAAAAGATAAAAGGATGGACAATTCATCTATAAACAATGAAGATGGTAATAATCCATCTAGAATTAACAATAAAGTTTTAATAACAAAAAATAATAATAAACATAAAAACAATGTAAAAAATAAAAATATGTTATATACAATTTTAGCCATGTTGGCCATTATAAGTCCAGTTAAGTCACAAATAAAAGTTAGCAAATTTAAGAATGAGGCAGGGATATTCTTCGACAGGATAGCAACGGTTGGATTAACGAAGACATCATGGAGCATCACGGTACATATCAACATAAGCGAATATAGAACAGCCATGAAATCCTTAGACGAAGCTATGATGTCCCTTGGAAAACTGGAAACCAAGGAAGCAGTATACCAGTCGTCATCATATCAAAATTTGCAGTCAATATATGAAAGAATCGAGAATAGACATGAGATGATTATGGCTTCCACACCAAAAAGACAAAAAAGGTCACTATTGCCGTTTGTGGGTGGCGTATTTCATTCTCTTTTTGGGCTGATGGACGAAGAACACGCGGAAGAAGTTGTTCAAAAGCTAAAGGAAAATAAAATGAATGACGCATATTTGCTGAACATTGTCAGGAATTTATCTTCAGCTCAAGACATGACAATGGAAGTTATACGAAAACAAAACAAAGCAGTCTTTAAAAGTATTCAAACGCTAAGTGGAGCCATAAACACGTTGAGAAAAGAAGTTCATGACACCAAAGATGAAGCTACTCGGATTGCAGCCATATCAAACATTCTTACGTCGCTGGAAGTCTTGGAGAGAATTCAAGATGATATAATCGGAGCAATATTTAATGCCAAAGGAAATTTCCTTAATGGAATTCTACCTTTAAAAAAGTTCAGAACACAAATTGAACTTATTAAGGAAAATCTCAACAAAAATTTACGTTTACCAACAGAAGATGCTGTAGAACTAGCTAAGGTATCAAGAGTATCTACGAGAACAACAAATGATTTCGTACTCTTCAACATTCAACTTCCGTTAATAAATAACGAAGTATTCCACGCGTATGAGGTTTACCAGTATCCTACAACACATGACGGATTCTCAATAAATATCCACATCAGTAGCAGATACTTTCTCATCGATAAAAAAAAGACTTTATATTACATCTTGGACAACGACAATTTCGAGCACTGTCAAAGAATGAGAGATTTAACCATATGTCATCAGGTGCACCCATTGTTTAGCACCAGAGCTGTAAATAGCTGCGAAGTACAGCTATTCCTAAGATCGAAGAAAATACCTGATAGTTGTGAAATTGAAATCAAACAACTTCATAACTATTGGCGTCAAACACATGCACCAAATACTTGGATTTTCTCAGTGTATGAAGATACTCCCGCAGAGGTAACATGTCATGAAAATATACAACACCTTACTCTTTATGGTTCGGGCATATTAAAGATGGAAGCTGATTGTCATTTGGAAGCTGCAGATCTTCATTTGTGGGCGTATGATGCATATGCAACCGACATTAACTACGTATTTCCAGCGATGAACATATCAAAATTCATTCCAAAAATAAATCATTTGAAGCTAAGCAGTGAAATGGAAATATACAAGATTCCAGACATCCCGAAAGAAACAACAATTCTTGGTTTCCCAACACTAGTAGAGGGCCATCATCTAAATCACTACAGTATCAGCTTTGTAACTTTCGTCATCATCATGGTCATCATTATTGCCTTGTTTTGGATACTTAAGAGAACGTGCAAGATTTCAACTACATATTTGCCAGCAACCGTTGCATTACCTCGTCTAGCATAGGTTTAATATAAGTTAGTAATTCTTGCATTTTATAGAAATAAAATTAACTTTAGTTAGAAACGAATTTGTTTTGAATTTAAAAGAAAATACGATTTTTATAAAAAATTATTTAAAACAATTTATATAACATGGTAATTCAATTTTAAATTATAATTTTATATTTTGTTCTGAAAGACTAGGAGCTTTCAGGGCCGGCAGAATGTTCAATCATATTGAACTTATTTTTTTTTTATTAAAATATAAAACAATGCATGAGGAATAGAAAGTCTATTGTAAGATTATGTATGTAATTTAAATATGCTATAAAACTTAATGTTTATGTAAAGTTTTTGAAAGCAATAAAATTATCTATAAATTTAAAGTTTTATGTCTGACATCTGATTGTGCATGTTAATGTTTACGAATGCACGATCAAGTCATCGACTGTTGCATGAAAATGCACCCAGTATTTTTTGATTGTGTGTTTTTATGGCTACCATAAAATACACAATTTATTGCTAGAAAGTTTTCTGATTAGAATTTCCTCACGCATTGTTTAATAGTTGATAAGTATTTTTAGTTTAGTTTGTAAGAAAATCAAATATGATCTAAGTAGGTAAAATTTGTAAATAAAGTTTTTAAGTTCTCTAAAAACCCTCAAACCGTTCGGTTGTTCTTTCTTCAGAGTTTTCATTTATTTTTTTTTGGTGTAAGTGCTTTACAGGTTATTTATTTGAAATATGAGTGACCACAGATCGAGCTTATTTTTCTTATTAAACGCTTATTTACAAAGTTATTAACGATTTAAGATATTTTGAGTTTTTCATAGAAAATATCGATTTTTGGTTAGAAATATGAGTGATCACAGATCGAGTTTCTTTTCCTTAT
This sequence comes from Calliphora vomitoria, assembly GCA_942486065.2. Taxonomy (NCBI): domain Eukaryota; kingdom Metazoa; phylum Arthropoda; class Insecta; order Diptera; family Calliphoridae; genus Calliphora; species Calliphora vomitoria. Next base: position 10,665,598 of record OW818031.2, on the reverse strand, counting down.
TAAATGCTTATTTACAAAGTTATTAACGATTTAAGATGTTTTGAGTTTTTCATAGCAAACATGGGTTATTTATTTGAAATATGAGTGATCACAGATCGAGCTTATTTTTCTTATTAAACGCTTATTTACAAAGTTATTAGCGATTTAAGATATTTTGAATTTTCCATAGCAAACATGGGTTATTTATTTGAAATATGAGTGATCACAGATCGAGCTCATTTTTCTTATTAAACGCTTATTTACAAAGTTATTAGCGATTTAAGATATTTTGAATTTTCCATAGCAAACATGGGTTATTTATTTGAAATATGAGTGATCACAGATCGAGCTTCTTTTCCTTATTAAACGCTTATTTACAAAGTTATTAACAATTTAAGATATTTTGAGTTTTTCATAGCAAACATGGGTTATTTATTTGAAATATGAGTGATCACAGATCGAGCTTATTTTTCTTATTAAACGCTTATTTACAAAGTTATTAGCGATTTAAGATATTTTGAGTTTTTCATAGAAAATATCGATTTCTGGTTAGATATATGAGTGATCACAGATCGAGCTTCTTTTCCTTATTAAACGCTTATTTAAAAAGTAAATAACGCTTTAAGATACTTTGAGTTTTTCATAGAAAATGTGGAAATATCAGTGATCACAGATCGAGCTTCTTTTCCTTATAAAACGCTTATTTACAAAGTTATTAACGATTTAAGATATTTTGAATTTTTCATAGCAAACATGGGTTATTTATTTGAAATATGAGTGACCACAGATCGAGCTTATTTTTCTTATTAAACGCTTATTTACAAAGTTATTAACGATTTAAGATATTTTGAGTTTTTCATAAAAAATATCGATTTTTTATTTGAAATATGATTGATCACAGATCAAGCTTCTTTTCCTTATTAAACGCTTATTTACAAAGTTATTAACGATTTAAGATATTTTGAGTTTTTCATAGAAAATATCGATTTTTGGTTAGAAATATGAGTGATCACAGATCGAGTTTCTTTTCCTTATTAAATGCTTATTTACAAAGTTATTAACGATTTAAGATATTTTGAGTTTTTCATAGCAAACATGGGTTATTTATTTGAAATATGAGTGATCACAGATCGAGCTTATTTTTCTTATTAAACGCTTATTTACAAAGTTATTAGCGATTTAAGATATTTTGAATTTTTCATAGCAAACATGGGTTATTTATTTGAAATATGAGTGATCACAGATCGAGCTTCTTTTCCTTATTAAACGCTTATTTACAAAGTTATTAACAATTTAAGATATTTTGAGTTTTTCATAGAAAATATCGATTTTTTATTTGAAATATCAGTGATCACAGATCGAGCTTCTTTTCCTTATTAAACGCTTATTTACAAAGTTATTAACGATTTAAGATATTTTGAGTTTTTCATAGAAAATATCGATTTTTTATTTGAAATATGAGTGATCACAGATCGAGCTTCTTTTCCTTATTAAACGCTTATTTACTAAGTTATTAAAGATTTAAGATATTTAGAGTATTTCATAGAAAATATCGATTTTTTATTTGAAATATGAGTGATCACAGATCGAGCTTCTTTTCCTTATTAAACGCTTATTTACAAAGGTATTAAAGATTTAAGATATTTTGAGTATTTCATAGAAAATATCGATTTTTCGTTAGAAATATGAGTGATCACAGATCGAGTTTCTTTTCCTTATTAAATGCTTATTTACAAAGTTATTAACGATTTAAGATATTTTGAGTTTTTCATAAAAAATATCGATTTTTTATTTGAAATATGAGTGATCACAGATCAAGCTTCTTTTCCTTATTAAACGCTTATTTACAAAGTTATTAACGATTTAAGATATTTTGAGTTTTTCATAGAAAATATCGATTTTTGGTTAGAAATATGAGTGATCACAGATCGAGTTTCTTTTCCTTATTAAATGCTTATTTACAAAGTTATTAACGATTTAAGATATTTTGAGTTTTTCATAGCAAACATGGGTTATTTATTTGAAATATGAGTGATCACAGATCGAGCTCATTTTTCTTATTAAACGCTTATTTACAAAGTTATTAGCGATTTAAGATATTTTGAATTTTTCATAGCAATCATGGGTTATTTATTTGAAATATGAGTGATCACAGATCGAGCTTCTTTTCCTTATTAAACGCTTATTTACAAAGTTATTAACAATTTAAGATATTTTGAGTTTTTCATAGCAAACATGGGTTATTTATTTGAAATATGAGTGATCACAGATCGAGCTTATTTTTCTTATTAAACGCTTATTTACAAAGTTATTAGCGATTTAAGATATTTTGAATTTTTCATAGAAAATATCGATTTCTGGTTAGATATATGAGTGATCACAGATCGAGCTTCTTTTCCTTATTAAACGCTTATTTACAAAGTTATTAACGATTTAAGATATTTTGAGTTTTTCATAGAAAATATCGATTTTTTATTTGAAATATCAGTGATCACAGATCGAGCTTCTTTTCCTTATTAAACGCTTATTTACAAAGTTATTAACAATTTAAGATATTTTGAGTTTTTCATAGAAAATATAGATTTTTGGTTAGAAATATGAGTGATCACAGATCAAGCTTCTTTTCCTTATTAAACGCTTATTTACAAAGTTATTAACGATTTAAGATATTATGAGTTTTTCATAGAAAATATCAGTTTTTCATAGAAAATATCAGTTTTTAGTTGGAAATATCAGTGATCACAGACCGAGCTTCTTTTCTTTATTAAACGCTTATTTACAAAGTTATTAACGATTTAAGTTATTTTGAGTTTTTCATAGAAAATATCGATTTTTGGTTAGAAATATGAGTGATCACAGATCGAGCGTCTTTTCCTTATTAAACGGTTATTTACAAAGTTATTAACGATTTAAGATATTTTGAGTTTTTCATAGAAAATATCGATTTTTTATTTGAAATATGAGTGATTTCAGATCGAGCTTCTTTTCCTTATTAAACGCTTATTTACAAAGTTATTAACGATTTAAGATATTTTGAGTTTTTCATAGAAAATATCGATTTTTTATTTGAAATATCAGTGAACATAGATCAAGCTTCTTTTCCTTATTAAACGGTTATTTACAAAGTTATTAACGATTTAAGATATTTTGAGTTTTTCATAGAAAATATCGATTTTTTATTTGAAATATGAGTGATCACAGATCGAGCTTCTTTTCCTTATTAAACGCTTATTTACAAAGTTATTAACGATTTAAGATATTTTGAGTTTTTCATAGAAAATATCGATTTTTGGTTAGAAATATGAGTGATCACAGATCGAGCTTCATTTCCTTATTTAACGCTTATTTACAAAGTTATTAACGATTTAAGATATTTTGAGTTTTTCATAGAAAATATGAATTTGTGGTGCGAAATATGAGTGATCACAGATCGAGCTTCTTTTCCTTATTAAACGCTTATTTACAAAGTTATTAACGATTTAAGATATTTTGAGATTTTCATAGAAAATATCGATTTTTTATTTGAAATATGAGTGATCACAGATCGAGCTTCTTTTCCTTATTAAACGCTTATTTACAGAGTTATGAACGATTTAAGATATTTTGAGTTTTTCATAGAAAATATCGATTTTTTATATGAAATATGAGTGATCACAGATCGAGCTTCTTTTCCTTATTAAACGCTTATTTACAAAGTTATTAACGATTTAAGATATTTTGAGTTTTTCATAGAAAATATCGATTTTTGGTTAGAAATATGAGTGATCACAGATCGAGCTTCATTTCCTTATTTAACGCTTATTTACAAAGTTATTAACGATTTAAGATATTTTGAGTTTTTCATAGAAAATATGAATTTGTGGTGCGAAATATGAGTGATCACAGATCGAGCTTCTTTTCCTTATTAAACGCTTATTTACAAAGTTATTAACGATTTAAGATATTTTGAGATTTTCATAGAAAATATCGATTTTTTATTTGAAATATGAGTGATCACAGATCGAGCTTCTTTTCCTTATTAAACGCTTATTTACAGAGTTATGAACGATTTAAGATATTTTGAGTTTTTTATAGAAAATATCGATTTTTGGTTAGAAATATGAGTGATCACAGATCGAGCTTCTTTTCCTTATTAAACGCTTATTTACAAAGTTAATAACGATTTAAGATATTTTGAGTTTTTTATAGAAAATATCGATTTTTGGTTAGAAATATGAATGATCACAGATCGAGCTTCTTTTCCTTATTAAACGCTTATTTAAAAAGTAAATAACGCTTTAAGATATTTTGAGTTTTTCATAGAAAATGTGGAAATATCAGTGATCACAGATCGAGCTTCTTTTCCTCATTAAACACTTATTTACAAAGTTATTAACGATTTAAGATATTTTGAGTTTTTCATAGAAAATGTGGAAATATCAGTGATCACAGATCGAGCTTCTTTTCCTCATTAAACGCTTATTTACAAGGTTATTAACGATTTAAGATATTTTGAGTTTTTCATAGAAAATGTGGAAATATCAGTGATCACAGATCGAGCTTCTTTTCCTTATTAAACGCTTATTTACAAAGTTATTAACGATTTAAGATATTTTGAGTTTTTCATAGAAAATATCGATTTTTTATTTGAAATATGAGTGATCACAGATCGAGCTTCTTTTCCTTATTAAACGCTTATTTACAAAGTTATTAACGATTTAAGATATTTTGAGTTTTTCATAGAAAATATCGATTTTTTATTTGAAATATGAGTGATCACAGATCGAGTTTCTTTTCCTTATTAAATGCTTATTTACAAAGTTATTAACGATTTAAGATATTTTGAGTTTTTCATAGCAAACATGGGTTATTTATTTGAAATATGAGTGATCACAGATCGAGCTTATTTTTCCTTATTAAACGCTTATTTACAAACTTATTAACGATTTAAGATATTTTGAGTTTTTCATAAAAAATATCGATTTTTTATTTGAAATATGAGTGATCACAGATCGAGCTTCTTTTCCTTATTAAACGCTTTTTTACAAAGTTATTAACGATTTAAGATATTTTGAGTTTTTCATAGAAAATATCGATTTTTGGTTAGAAATATGAGTGATCACAGATCGAGTTTCTTTTCCTTATTAAATGCTTATTTACAAAGTTATTAACGATTTAAGATATTTTGAGTTTTTCATAGCAAACATGGGTTATTTATTTGAAATATGAGTGATCACAGATCGAGCTTATTTTTCTTATTAAACGCTTATTTACAAAGTTATTAACGATTTAAGATATTTTGAGTTTTTCATAAAAAATATCGATTTTTTATTTGAAATATGAGTGATCACAGATCAAGCTTCTTTTCCTTATTAAACGCTTATTTACAAAGTTATTAACGATTTAAGATATTTTGAGTTTTTCATAGAAAATATCGATTTTTGGTTAGAAATATGAGTGATCACAGATCGAGTTTCTTTTCCTTATTAAATGCTTATTTACAAAGTTATTAACGATTTAAGATATTTTGAGTTTTTCATAGCAAACATGGGTTATTTATTTGAAATATGAGTGATCACAGATCGAGCTCATTTTTCTTATTAAACGCTTATTTACAAAGTTATTAGCGATTTAAGATATTTTGAATTTTTCATAGCAAACATGGGTTATTTATTTGAAATATGAGTGATCACAGATCGAGCTTCTTTTCCTTATTAAACGCTTATTTACAAAGTTATTAACAATTTAAGATATTTTGAGTTTTTCATAGCAAACATGGGTTATTTATTTGAAATATGAGTGATCACAGATCGAGCTTATTTTTCTTATTAAACGCTTATTTACAAAGTTATTAGCGATTTAAGATATTTTGAGTTTTTCATAGAAAATATCGATTTCTGGTTAGATATATGAGTGATCACAGATCGAGCTTCTTTTCCTTATTAAACGCTTATTTACAAAGTTATTAACGATTTAAGATATTTTGAGTTTTTCATAGAAAATATCGATTTTTTATTTGAAATATCAGTGATCACAGATCGAGCTTCTTTTCCTTATTAAACGCTTATTTACAAAGTTATTAACAATTTAAGATATTTTGAGTTTTTCATAGAAAATATCGATTTTTTATTTGAAATATCAGTGATCACAGATCGAGCTTCTTTTCCTTATTAAACGCTTATTTACAAAGTTATTAACAATTTAAGATATTTTGAGTTTTTCATAGAAAATATAGATTTTTGGTTAGAAATATGAGTGATCACAGATCAAGCTTCTTTTCCTTATTAAACGCTTATTTACAAAGTTATTAACGATTTAAGATATTATGAGTTTTTCATAGAAAATATCAGTTTTTCATAGAAAATATCAGTTTTTAGTTGGAAATATCAGTGATCACAGACCGAGCTTCTTTTCTTTATTAAACGCTTATTTACAAAGTTATTAACGATTTAAGTTATTTTGAGTTTTTCATAGAAAATATCGATTTTTGGTTAGAAATATGAGTGATCACAGATCGAGCGTCTTTTCCTTATTAAACGGTTATTTACAAAGTTATTAACGATTTAAGATATTTTGAGTTTTTCATAGAAAATATCGATTTTTTATTTGAAATATGAGTGATTTCAGATCGAGCTTCTTTTCCTTATTAAACGCTTATTTACAAAGTTATTAACGATTTAAGATATTTTGAGTTTTTCATAGAAAATATCGATTTTTTATTTGTAATATCAGTGAACATAGATCAAGCTTCTTTTCCTTATTAAACGGTTATTTACAAAGTTATTAACGATTTAAGATATTTTGAGTTTTTCATAGAAAATATCGATTTTTTATTTGAAATATGAGTGATTACAGATCGAGCTTCTTTTCCTTATTAAACGCTTATTTACAAAGTTATTAACGATTTAAGATATTTTGAGTTTTTCATAGAAAATATCGATTTTTGGTTAGAAATATGAGTGATCACAGATCGAGCTTCATTTCCTTATTTAACGCTTATTTATAAAGTTATTAACGATTTAAGATATTTTGAGTTTTTCATAGAAAATATGAATTTGTGGTGCGAAATATGAGTGATCACAGATCGAGCTTCTTTTCCTTATTAAACGCTTATTTACAAAGTTATTAACGATTTAAGATATTTTGAGATTTTCATAGAAAATATCGATTTTTTATTTGAAATATGAGTGATCACAGATCGAGCTTCTTTTCCTTATTAAACGCTTATTTACAGAGTTATGAACGATTTAAGATATTTTGAGTTTTTCATAGAAAATATCGATTTTTTATTTGAAATATGAGTGATCACAGATCGAGCTTCTTTTCCTTATTAAACGCTTATTTACAAAGTTATTAACGATTTAAGATATTTTGAGTTTTTCATAGAAAATATCGATTTTTGGTTAGAAATATGAGTGATCACAGATCGAGCTTCATTTCCTTATTTAACGCTTATTTACAAAGTTATTAACGATTTAAGATATTTTGAGTTTTTCATAGAAAATATGAATTTGTGGTGCGAAATATGAGTGATCACAGATCGAGCTTCTTTTCCTTATTAAACGCTTATTTACAAAGTTATTAACGATTTAAGATATTTTGAGATTTTCATAGAAAATATCGATTTTTTATTTGAAATATGAGTGATCACAGATCGAGCTTCTTTTCCTTATTAAACGCTTATTTACAGAGTTATGAACGATTTAAGATATTTTGAGTTTTTTATAGAAAATATCGATTTTTGGTTAGAAATATGAGTGATCACAGATCGAGCTTCTTTTCCTTATTAAACGCTTATTTACAAAGTTAATAACGATTTAAGATATTTTGAGTTTTTTATAGAAAATATCGATTTTTGGTTAGAAATATGAATGATCACAGATCGAGCTTCTTTTCCTTATTAAACGCTTATTTAAAAAGTAAATAACGCTTTAAGATATTTTGAGTTTTTCATAGAAAATGTGGAAATATCAGTGATCACAGATCGAGCTTCTTTTCCTCATTAAACACTTATTTACAAAGTTATTAACGATTTAAGATATTTTGAGTTTTTCATAGAAAATGTGGAAATATCAGTGATCACAGATCGAGCTTCTTTTCCTCATTAAACGCTTATTTACAAAGTTATTAACGATTTAAGATATTTTGAGTTTTTCATAGAAAATGTGGAAATATCAGTGATCACAGATCGAGCTTCTTTTCCTTATTAAACGCTTATTTACAAAGTTATTAACGATTTAAGATATTTTGAGTTTTTCATAGAAAATATCGATTTTTTATTTGAAATATGAGTGATCACAGATCGAGCTTCTTTTCCTTATTAAACGCTTATTTACAAAGTTATTAACGATTTAAGATATTTTGAGTTTTTCATAGAAAATATCGATTTTTGGTTAGAAATATGAGTGATCACAGATCGAGCTTCTTTTCCTTATTAAACGCTTATTTACAAAGTTATTAACGATTTAAGATATTTTGAGTTTTTCATAGAAAATATCGATTTTTGGTTAGAAATATGAGTGATCACAGATCGAGCTTCTTTTCCTTATTAAACGCTTATTTACAAAGTTATTAACGATTTAAGATATTTTGAGTTTTTCATAGAAAATATCGATTTTTGGTTAGAAATATGAGTGATCACAGATCGAGCTTCTTTTCCTTATTAAACGCTTATTTACAAAGTTATTAACGATTTAAGATATTTTGAGTTTTTTATAGAAAATATCGATTTTTGGTTAGAAATATGAGTGATCACAGATCAAGCTTCTTTTCCTTATTAAACGCTTATTTACAAAGTTAATAACGATTTAAGATATTTTGAGTTTTTTATAGAAAATATCGATTTTTGGTTAGAAATATGAATGATCACAGATCGAGCTTCTTTTCCTTATTAAACGCTTATTTAAAAAGTAAATAACGCTTTAAGATACTTTGAGTTTTTCATAGAAAATGTGGAAATATCAGTGATCACAGATCGAGCTTCTTTTCCTCATTATACACTTATTTACAAAGTTATTAACGATTTAAGATATTTTGAGTTTTTCATAGAAAATGTGGAAATATCAGTGATAACAGATCGAGCTTCTTTTCCTCATTAAACGCTTATTTACAAAGTTATTAACGATTTAAGATATTTTGAGTTTTTCATAGAAAATGTGGAAATATCAGTGATCACAGATCGAGCTTCTTTTCCTTATAAAACGCTTATTTACAAAGTTATTAACGATTTAAGATATTTTGAGTTTTTCATAGAAAATATCGATTTTTGGTTAGAGAGATGAGTGATCACAGATCGAGCTTCTTTTCGTTATTAAACGCTTATTTACAAAGTTATTAACGATTTAAGATATTTTGAGTTTTTCATAGAAAATATCGATTTTTGGTTAGAAATATGAGTGATCACAGATCGAGCTTCTTTTTCTTATTAAACGCTTATTTACAAAGTTATTAACGATTTAAGATATTTTGAGATTTTCATAGAAAATATCGATTTTTGGTTAGAAATATCAGTGATCACAGATCGAGCTTCTTTTTCTTATTAAACGCTTATTTACAAAGTTATTAACGATTTACGATATTTTGAGATTTTCATAGAAAATATCGATTTTTTATTTGAAATATGAGTGATCACAGATCGAGCTTCTTTTCCTCATTAAACGCTTATTTACAAAGTTATTAACGATTTAAGATATTTTGAGTTTTTCATAGAAAATGTGGAAATATCAGTGATCACAGATCGAGCTTCTTTTCCTTATTAAACGCTTATTTACAAACTTATTAACGATTTAAGATATTTTGAGTTTTTCATAGAAAATATCGATTTTTTATTTGAAATATGAGTGATCACAGATCGAGCTTCTTTTCTTTATTAAACGCTTATTTACACAGTTATTAACGATTTAAGATATTTTGAGTTTTTCATAGAAAATATCGATTTTTGGTTAGAAATATGAGTGATCACAGATCGAGCTTCTTTTCCTTATTAAACGCTTATTTACAAAGTTATTAACGATTTAAAATATATTGAGTTTTTCATAGAAAATATCGATTTTTTATTTGAAACATCAGTGATCACAGATCGAGCTTCTTTTCCTTATTAAACGCTTATTTACAAAGTTATTAACGATTTAAAATATATTGAGTTTTTCATAGAAAATATCGATTTTTTATTTGAAATATGAGTGATCACAGATCGAGCTTCTTTTCCTTATAAAACGCTTATTTACAAAGTTATTAACGATTTAAGATATTTTGAGTTTTTCATAGAAAATATCGATTTTTTATTTGAAATATCAGTGATCACAGATCGAGCTTCTTTTCCTTATTAAACGCTTATTTACAAAGTTATTAACGATTTAAGATATTTTGAGTTTTTCATAGAAAATATCGATTTTTGGTTAGAAATATGAATGATCACAGATCGAGCTTCGTTTCCTTATAAAACGCTTATTTACAAAGTTATTAACGATTTAAGATATTTTGAGTTTTTCATAGAAAATATCGATTTTTGGTTAGAAATATGAGTGATCACAGATCGAGCTTCTTTTCCTTATTAAACGCTTATTTACAAAGTTATTAACGATTTAAGATATTTTGAGTTTTTCATAGAAAATATCGATTTTTGGTTAGAAATATGAGTGATCACAGATCGAGCTTCTTTTCCTTATTAAACGCTTATTTACAAAGTTATTAACGATTTAAGATATTTTGAGTTTTTCATAGAAAATATCGATTTTTGGTTAGAAATATGAGTGATCACAGATCGAGCTTCTTTTCCTTATTAAACGCTTATTTACAAAGTTATTAACGATTTAAGATATTTTGAGTTTTTCATAGAAAATATCGATTTTTGGTTAGAAATGTCAGTGATCACAGATCGAGCTTCTTTTCCTTATTAAATGCTTATTTACAAAGTTATTAACGATTTAAGATATTTTGAGTTTTTCATAGAAAATATCGATTTTTGGTTAGAAATATGTGTGATCACAGATCGAGCTTCTTTTCCTTATTAAACGCTTATTTACAAAGTTATTAACGATTTAAGATATTTTGAGTTTTTCATAGAAAATATCGATTTTTGGTTAGAAATATGAGTGATCACAGATCGAGCTTCTTTTCCTTATTAAACGCTTATTTACAAAGTTATTAACGATTTAAGATATTTTGAGTTTTTCATAGAAAATATCGATTTTTGGTTAGAAATATGAGTGATCACAGATCGAGCTTCTTTTCGTTATTAAACGCTTATTTACAAAGTTATTAACGATTTAAGATATTTTGAGTTTTTCATAGAAAATATCGATTTTTGGTTAGAAATATGAGTGATCACAGATCGAGCTTCTTTTTCTTATTAAACGCTTATTTACAAAGTTATTAACGATTTAAGATATTTTGAGATTTTCATAGAAAATATCGATTTTTGGTTAGAAATATCAGTGATCACAGATCGAGCTTCTTTTTCTTATTAAACGCTTATTTACAAAGTTATTAACGATTTACGATATTTTGAGATTTTCATAGAAAATATCGATTTTTTATTTGAAATATGAGTGATCACAGATCGAGCTTCTTTTCCTCATTAAACGCTTATTTACAAAGTTATTAACGATTTAAGATATTTTGAGTTTTTCATAGAAAATGTGGAAATATCAGTGATCACAGATCGAGCTTCTTTTCCTTATTAAACGCTTATTTACAAACTTATTAACGATTTAAGATATTTTGAGTTTTTCATAGAAAATATCGATTTTTTATTTGAAATATGAGTGATCACAGATCGAGCTTCTTTTCTTTATTAAACGCTTATTTACACAGTTATTAACGATTTAAGATATTTTGAGTTTTTCATAGAAAATATCGATTTTTGGTTAGAAATATGAGTGATCACAGATCGAGCTTCTTTTCCTTATTAAACGCTTATTTACAAAGTTATTAACGATTTAAAATATATTGAGTTTTTCATAGAAAATATCGATTTTTTATTTGAAACATCAGTGATCACAGATCGAGCTTCTTTTCCTTATTAAACGCTTATTTACAAAGTTATTAACGATTTAAAATATATTGAGTTTTTCATAGAAAATATCGATTTTTTATTTGAAATATGAGTGATCACAGATCGAGCTTCTTTTCCTTATAAAACGCTTATTTACAAAGTTATTAACGATTTAAGATATTTTGAGTTTTTCATAGAAAATATCGATTTTTTATTTGAAATATCAGTGATCACAGATCGAGCTTCTTTTCCTTATTAAACGCTTATTTACAAAGTTATTAACGATTTAAGATATTTTGAGTTTTTCATAGAAAATATCGATTTTTGGTTAGAAATATGAATGATCACAGATCGAGCTTCGTTTCCTTATAAAACGCTTATTTACAAAGTTATTAACGATTTAAGATATTTTGAGTTTTTCATAGAAAATATCGATTTTTGGTTAGAAATATGAGTGATCACAGATCGAGCTTCTTTTCCTTATTAAACGCTTATTTACAAAGTTATTAACGATTTAAGATATTTTGAGTTTTTCATAGAAAATATCGATTTTTGGTTAGAAATATGAGTGATCACAGATCGAGCTTCTTTTCCTTATTAAACGCTTATTTACAAAGTTATTAACGATTTAAGATATTTTGAGTTTTTCATAGAAAATATCGATTTTTGGTTAGAAATATGAGTGATCACAGATCGAGCTTCTTTTCCTTATTAAACGCTTATTTACAAAGTTATTAACGATTTAAGATATTTTGAGTTTTTCATAGAAAATATCGATTTTTGGTTAGAAATGTCAGTGATCACAGATCGAGCTTCTTTTCCTTATTAAATGCTTATTTACAAAGTTATTAACGATTTAAGATATTTTGAGTTTTTCATAGAAAATATCGATTTTTGGTTAGAAATATGTGTGATCACAGATCGAGCTTCTTTTCCTTATTAAACGCTTATTTACAAAGTTATTAACGATTTAAGATATTTTGAGTTTTTCATAGAAAATATCGATTTTTGGTTAGAAATATGAGTGATCACAGATCGAGCTTCTTTTCCTTATTAAACGCTTATTTACAAAGTTATTAACGATTTAAGATATTTTGAGTTTTTCATAGAAAATATCGATTTTTGGTTAGAAATATGAGTGATCACAGATCGAGCTTCTTTTCCTTATTAAACGCTTATTTACAAAGTTATTAACGATTTAAGATATTTTGAGTTTTTCATAGAAAATATCGATTTTTGGTTAGAAATATGAGTGATCACAGATCGAGCTTCTTTTCCTTATTAAACGCTTATTTACAAAGTTATTAACGATTTAAGATATTTTGAGTTTTTCATAGAAAATATCGATTTTTGGTTAGAAATATGAGTGATCACAGATCGAGCTTCTTTTCCTTATTAAACGCTTATTTACAAAGTTATTAACGATTTAAGATATTTTGAGTTTTTCATAGAAAATATCGATTTTTGGTTAGAAATATGAGTGATCACAGATCGAGCTTCTTTTCCTTATTAAACGCTTATTTACAAAGTTATTAACGATTTAAGATATTTTGAGTTTTTCATAGAAAATATCGATTTTTGGTTAGAAATATGAGTGATCACAGATCGAGCTTCTTTTCCTTATTAAACGCTTATTTACAAAGTTATTAACGATTTAAGATATTTTGAGTTTTTCATAGAAAATATCGATTTTTGGTTAGAAATATGAGTGATCACAGATCGAGCTTCTTTTCCTTATTAAACGCTTATTTACAAAGTTATTAACGATTTAAGATATTTTGGGTTTTTAATAGAAAATATCGATTTTTGGTTAGAAATATGAGTGACCACAGATCGAGCTTCTTTTCCTTATTAAACGCTTATTTACAAAGTTATTAACGTTAAGATATTTTGAGTTTTTCATAGAAAATATCGATTTTTGGTTAGAAATATGAGTGATCACAGATCGAGCTTCTTTTCCTTATTAAACGCTTATTTACAAAGTTATTAACGATTTAAGATATTTTGAGTTTTTCATAGAAAATATCGATTTTTGGTTAGAAATATGAGTGATCACAGATCGAGCTTCTTTTCCTTATTAAACGCTTATTTACAAAGTTATTAACGATTTAAGATATTTTGAGTTTTTCATAGAAAATATCGATTTTTGGTTAGAAATATGAGTGATCACAGATCGAGCTTCTTTTCCTCATTAAACGCTTATTTACAAAGTTATTAACGATTTAAGATATTTTGAGTTTTTCATAGAAAATATTGATTTTTGGTTAGAAATATGAGTGATCACAGATCGAGCTTCTTTTCCTTATTAAACGCTTATTTACAAAGTTATTAACAATTTAAGATATTTTGAGTTTTTCATAGAAAATATCGATTTTTGGTTAGAAATATGAGTGATCACAGATCGGGCTTCTTTTCCTTATTAAACGCTTACTTACAAAGTTGTTAACGATTTAAGATATTTTGAGTTTTTCATAGAAAATATGAGTGATCACAGATCGAGCTTCTTTTCCTTATTAAATGCTTATTTACAAAGTTATTAACGATTTAAGATATTTTGAGTTTTTCATAGAAAATATCGATTTTTGGTTAGAAATATCAGTGATCACAGATCGAGCTTCTTTTCCTTAATAAACGCTTATTTACAAAGTTATTAACGATTTAAGATATTTTGAGTTTTTCATAGAAAATATCGATTTTTGGTTAGAAATATGAGTGATCACAGATCGAGCTTCTTTTCCTTATTAAACGCTTATTTACAAAGTTATTAACGATTTAAGATATTTTGAGTTTTTCATAGAAAATATCGATTTTTGGTTAGAAATATGTGTGATCACAGATCGAGCTTCTTTTCCTTATTAAACGCTTATTTAGAAAGTTATTAACGATTTAAGATATTTTGAGTTTTTCATAGAAAATATCGATTTTTGGTTAGAAATATCAGTGATCACAGATCGAGCTTCTTTTCCTTATTAAATGCTTATTTACAAAGTTATTAACGATTTAAGATATTTTGAGTTTTTCATAGAAAATATCGATTTTTGGTTAGAAATATCAGTGATCACAGATCGAGCTTCTTTTCCTTATTAAACGCTTATTTACAAAGTTATTAACGATTTAAGATATTTTGAGTTTTTCATAGAAAATATCGATTTTTGGTTAGAAATATGTGTGATCACAGATCGAGCTTCTTTTCCTTATTAAACGCTTATTTAGAAAGTTATTAACGATTTAAGATATTTTGAGTTTTTCATAGAAAATATTGATTTTTTATTTGAAATATGAGTGATCACAGATCGAGCTTCTTTTCCTTATTAAACGCTTATTTACAAAGTTATTAACGATTTAAGATATTTTGAGTTTTTCATAGAAAATATCGATTTTTGGTTAGAAATATGAGTGATCACAGATCGAGCTTCTTTTCCTTATTAAACGCTTATTTACAAAGTTATTAACGATTTAAGATATTTTGAGTTTTTCATAGAAAATATCGATTTTTGGTTAGAAATATGAGTGATCACAGATCGAGCTTCTTTTCCTTATTAAACGCTTATTTACAAAGTTATTAACGATTTAAGATATTTTGAGTTTTTCATAGAAAATATCGATTTTTGGTTAGAAATATCAGTGATCACAGATCGAGCTTCTTTTCCTTATTAAACGCTTATTTACAAAGTTATTAACGATTTAAGATATTTTGAGTTTTTCATAGAAAATATCGATTTTTGGTTAGAAATATGTGTGATCACAGATCGAGCTTCTTTTCCTTATTAAACGCTTATTTAGAAAGTTATTAACGATTTAAGATATTTTGAGTTTTTCATAGAAAATATCGATTTTTGGTTAGAAATATGAGTGATCACAGATCGAGCTTCTTTTCCTTATTAAACGCTTATTTACAAAGTTATTAACGTTAAGATATTTTGAGTTTTTCATAGAAAATATCGATTTTTGGTTAGAAATATGAGTGATCACAGATCGAGCTTCTTTTCCTTATTAAACGCTTATTTACAAAGTTATTAACGATTTAAGATATTTTGAGTTTTTCATAGAAAATATCGATTTTTGGTTAGAAATATGAGTGATCACAGATCGAGCTTCTTTTCCTTATTAAACGCTTATTTACAAAGTTATTAACAATTTAAGATATTTTGATTTTTTCATAGAAAATATCGATTTTTGGTTAGAAATATGAGTGATCACAGATCGGGCTTCTTTTCCTTATTAAACGCTTACTTACAAAGTTGTTAACGATTTAAGATATTTTGAGTTTTTCATAGAAAATATGAGTGATCACAGATCGAGCTTCTTTTCCTTATTAAACGCTTATTTACAAAGTTATTAACGATTTAAGATATTTTGAGTTTTTCATAGAAAATATCGATTTTTGGTTAGAAATATCCTTATTAAATGCTTATTTACAAAGTTATTAACGATTTAAGATATTTTGAGTTTTTCATAGAAAATATCGATTTTTGGTTAGAAATATCAGTGATCACAGATCGAGCTTCTTTTCCTTATTAAACGCTTATTTACAAAGTTATTAACGATTTAAGATATTTTGAGTTTTTCATAGAAAATATCGATTTTTGGTTAGAAATATGAGTGATCACAGATCGAGCTTCTTTTCCTTATTAAACGCTTATTTACAAAGTTATTAACAATTTAAGATATTTTGAGTTTTTCATAGAAAATATCGATTTTTGGTTAGAAATATGAGTGATCACAGATCGGGCTTCTTTTCCTTATTAAACGCTTACTTACAAAGTTGTTAACGATTTAAGATATTTTGAGTTTTTCATAAAAAATATGAGTGATCACAGATCGAGCTTCTTTTCCTTATTAAACGCTTATTTACAAAGTTATTAACGATTTAAGATATTTTGAGTTTTTCATAGAAAATATCGATTTTTGGTTAGAAATATCAGTGATCACAGATCGAGCTTCTTTTCCTTATTAAACGCTTATTTACAAAGTTATTAACGATTTAAAATATTTTGAGTTTTTCATAGAAAATATCGATTTTTGGTTAGAAATATGTGTGATCACAGATCGAGCTTCTTTTCCTTAGTAAACGCTTATTTACAAAGTTATTAACGATTTAAGATATTTTGAGTTTTTCATAGAAAATATCGATTTTTGGTTAGAAATATGAGTGATCACAGATCGAGCTTCTTTTCCTTATTAAACGCTTATTTACAAAGTTATTAACGATTTAAGATATTTTGAGTTTTTCATAGAAAATATCGATTTTTGGTTAGAAAAATCAGTGATCACAGATCGAGCTTATTTTCCTTATTAAACGCTTATTTACAAAGTTATTAACGATTTAAGATATTTTGAGTTTTTCATAGAAAATATCGATTTTTGGTTAGAAATATGAGTGATCACAGACCGAGCTTCTTTTCCTTATTAAACGCTTATTTACAAAGTTATTAACGTTAAGATATTTTGAGTTTTTCATAGAAAATATCGATTTTTGGTTAGAAATATGAGTGATCACAGATCGAGCTTCTTTTCCTTATTAAACGCTTATTTACAAAGTTATTAACAATTTAAGATATTTTGAGTTTTTCATAGAAAATATCGATTTTTGGTTAGAAATATGAGTGATCACAGATCGGGCTTCTTTTCCTTATTAAACGCTTATTTACAAAGTTGTTAACGATTTAAGATATTTTGAGTTTTTCATAGAAAATATAAGTGATCACAGATCGAGCTTCTTTTCGTTATTAAACGCTTATTTACAAAGTTATTAACGATTTAAGATATTTTGAGTTTTTCATAGAAAATATCGATTTTTGGTAAGAAATATCAGTGATCACAGATCGAGCTTCTTTTCCTTATTAAACGCTTATTTACAAAGTTATTAACGTTAAGATATTTTGAGTTTTTCATAGAAAATATCGATTTTTGGTTAGAAATATGAGTGATCACAGATCGGGCTTCTTTTCCTTATTAAACGCTTACTTACAAAGTTGTTAACGATTTAAGATATTTTGAGTTTTTCATAGAAAATATGAGTGATCACAGATCGAGCTTCTTTTCCTTATTAAACGCTTATTTACAAAGTTATTAACGATTTAAGATATTTTGAGTTTTTCATAGAAAATATCGATTTTTGGTTAGAAATATGAGTGATCACAGATCGGGCTTCTTTTCCTTATTAAACGCTTATTTACAAAGTTGTTAACGATTTAAGATATTTTGAGTTTTTCATAGAAAATATCGATTTTTGGTTAGAAATATGAGTGATCACAGATCGAGCTTCTTTTCGTTATTAAACGCTTATTTACAAAGTTATTAACGATTTAAGATATTTTGAGTTTTTCATAGAAAATATCGATTTTTGGTAAGAAATATCAGTGATCACAGATCGAGCTTCTTTTCCTTATTAAACGCTTATTTACAAAGTTATTAACGATTTAAGATATTTTGAGTTTTTCATAGAAAATATCGATTTTTGGTTAGAAATCGAGCTTCTTTTCCTTATTAAACGCTTATTTACAAAGTTATTAACGATTTAAGATATTTTGAGTTTTTCATAGAAAATATCGATTTTTGGTTAGAAATATCAGTGATCACAGATCGAGCTTCTTTTCCTTATTAAACGCTTATTTACAAAGTTATTAACGATTTAAGATATTTTGAGTTTTTCATAGAAAATATCGATTTTTGGTTAGAAATATCAGTGATCACAGATCGAGCTTCTTTTCCTTATTAAACGCTTATTTACAAAGTTATTAACGATTTAAGATATTTTGAGTTTTTCATAGAAAATATCGATTTTTGGTTAGAAATATGTGTGATCACAGATCGAGCTTCTTTTCCTTATTAAATGCTTATTTACAAAGTTATTAACGATTTAAGATATTTTGAGTTTTTCATAGAAAATATCGATTTTTGGTTAGAAATATCAGTGATCACAGATCGAGCTTCTTTTCCTTATTAAACGCTTATTTACAAAGTTATTAACGATTTAAGATATTTTGAGTTTTTCATAGAAAATATCGATTTTTGGTTAGAAATATGAGTGATCACAGATCGAGCTTATTTTCCTTATTAAACGCTTATTTAGAAAGTTATTAACGATTTAAGATATTTTGAGTTTTTCATAGAAAATATCGATTTTTGGTTAGAAATATGAGTGATCACAGATCGAGCTCTTTTCCTTATTAAACGCTTATTTACAAAGTTATTAACGATTTAAGATATTTTGAGTTTTTCATAGAAAATATCGATTTTTGGTTAGAAATATGAGTGATCACAGATCGAGCTTCTTTGCCTTATTAAACGCTTATTTACAAAGTTATTAACGATTTAAGATATTTTGACTTTTTCATAGAAAATATCGATTTCTGGTTAGAAATATGAGTGATCACAGATCGAGCTTCTTTTCCTTATTAAACGCTTATTTACAAAGTTATTAACGATTTAAGATATTTTGAGTTTTTCATAGAAAATATCGATTTTTGGTTGGAAATATGAGTAATCACAGATCGAGCTTCTTTTCCTTATTTAACTCTTATTTACAAAGTTATTAACGATTTATGATATTTTGAGTTTTTCATAGAAAATATCAATTTTTGGTTAGAAATATGAGTGATCACAGATCGAGCTTCTTTTCCTTATTAAACGCTTACTTACAAAGTTGTTAACGATTTAAGATATTTTGAGTTTTTCATAGAAAATATGAGTGATCACAGATCGAGCTTCTTTTCCTTATTAAACGCTTATTTACAAAGTTATTAACGATTTAAGATATTTTGAGTTTTTCATAGAAAATATCGATTTTTGGTTAGAAATATCCTTATTAAATGCTTATTTACAAAGTTATTAACGATTTAAGATATTTTGAGTTTTTCATAGAAAATATCGATTTTTGGTTAGAAAGATGAGTGATCACAGATCGAGCTTCTTTTCCTTATTAAACGCTTATTTACAAAGTTATTAACAATTTAAGATATTTTGAGTTTTTCATAAAAAATATGAGTGATCACAGATCGAGCTTCTTTTCCTTATTAAACGCTTATTTACAAAGTTATTAACGATTTAAGATATTTTGAGTTTTTCATAGAAAATATCGATTTTTGGTTAGAAATATGAGTGATCACAGATCGGGCTTCTTTTCCTTATTAAACGCTTACTTACAAAGTTGTTAACGATTTAAGATATTTTGAGTTTTTCATAAAAAATATGAGTGATCACAGATCGAGCTTCTTTTCCTTATTAAACGCTTATTTACAAAGTTATTAACGATTTAAGATATTTTGAGTTTTTCATAGAAAATATCGATTTTTGGTTAGAAATATCAGTGATCACAGATCGAGCTTCTTTTCCTTATTAAACGCTTATTTACAAAGTTATTAACGATTTAAGATATTTTGAGTTTTTCATAGAAAATATCGATTTTTGGTTAGAAATATCCTTATTAAATGCTTATTTACAAAGTTATTAACGATTTAAGATATTTTGAGTTTTTCATAGAAAATATCGATTTTTGGTTAGAAATATCCTTATTAAATGCTTATTTACAAAGTTATTAACAATTTAAGATATTTTGAGTTTTTCATAGAAAATATCGATTTTTGGTTAGAAATATGAGTGATCACAGATCGGGCTTCTTTTCCTTATTAAACGCTTACTTACAAAGTTGTTAACGATTTAAGATATTTTGAGTTTTTCATAAAAAATATGAGTGATCACAGATCGAGCTTCTTTTCCTTATTAAACGCTTATTTACAAAGTTATTAACGATTTAAGATATTTTGAGTTTTTCATAGAAAATATCGATTTTTGGTTAGAAATATCAGTGATCACAGATCGAGCTTCTTTTCCTTATTAAACGCTTATTTACAAAGTTATTAACGATTTAAGATATTTTGAGTTTTTCATAGAAAATATCGATTTTTGGTTAGAAATATGTGTGATCACAGATCGAGCTTCTTTTCCTTAGTAAACGCTTATTTAGAAAGTTATTAACGATTTAAGATATTTTGAGTTTTTCATAGAAAATATCGATTTTTGGTTAGAAATATGAGTGATCACAGATCGAGCTTCTTTTCCTTATTAAACGCTTATTTACAAAGTTATTAACGATTTAAGATATTTTGAGTTTTTCATAGAAAATATCGATTTTTGGTTAGAAATATGTGTGATCACAGATCGAGCTTCTTTTCCTTATTAAACGCTTATTTAGAAAGTTATTAACGATTTAAGATATTTTGAGTTTTTCATAGAAAATATCGATTTTTGGTTAGAAATATGAGTGATCACAGATCGAGCTTCTTTTCCTTATTAAACGCTTATTTACAAAGTTATTAACGTTAAGATATTTTGAGTTTTTCATAGAAAATATCGATTTTTGGTTAGAAATATGAGTGATCACAGATCGAGCTTCTTTTCCTTATTAAACGCTTATTTACAAAGTTATTAACGATTTAAGATATTTTGAGTTTTTCATAGAAAATATCGATTTTTGGTTAGAAATATGAGTGATCACAGATCGAGCTTCTTTTCGTTATTAAACGCTTATTTACAAAGTTATTAACGATTTAAGATATTTTGATTTTTTCATAGAAAATATCGATTTTTGGTTAGAAATATGAGTGATCACAGATCGGGCTTCTTTTCCTTATTAAACGCTTACTTACAAAGTTGTTAACGATTTAAGATATTTTGAGTTTTTCATAGAAAATATGAGTGATCACAGATCGAGCTTCTTTTCCTTATTAAACGCTTATTTACAAAGTTATTAACGATTTAAGATATTTTGAGTTTTTCATAGAAAATATCGATTTTTGGTTAGAAATATCCTTATTAAATGCTTATTTACAAAGTTATTAACGATTTAAGATATTTTGAGTTTTTCATAGAAAATATCGATTTTTGGTTAGAAATATCAGTGATCACAGATCGAGCTTCTTTTCCTTATTAAACGCTTATTTACAAAGTTATTAACGATTTAAGATATTTTGAGTTTTTCATAGAAAATATCGATTTTTGGTTAGAAATATGAGTGATCACAGATCGAGCTTCTTTTCCTTATTAAACGCTTATTTACAAAGTTATTAACAATTTAAGATATTTTGAGTTTTTCATAGAAAATATCGATTTTTGGTTAGAAATATGAGTGATCACAGATCGGGCTTCTTTTCCTTATTAAACGCTTACTTACAAAGTTGTTAACGATTTAAGATATTTTGAGTTTTTCATAAAAAATATGAGTGATCACAGATCGAGCTTCTTTTCCTTATTAAACGCTTATTTACAAAGTTATTAACGATTTAAGATATTTTGACTTTTTCATAGAAAATATCGATTTCTGGTTAGAAATATGAGTGATCACAGATCGAGCTTCTTTTCCTTATTAAACGCTTATTTACAAAGTTATTAACGATTTAAGATATTTTGAGTTTTTCATAGAAAATATCGATTTTTGGTTAGAAATATGAGTGATCACAGATCGGGCTTCTTTTCCTTATTAAACGCTTACTTACAAAGTTGTTAACGATTTAAGATATTTTGAGTTTTTCATAAAAAATATGAGTGATCACAGATCGAGCTTCTTTTCCTTATTAAACGCTTATTTACAAAGTTATTAACGATTTAAGATATTTTGAGTTTTTCATAGAAAATATCGATTTTTGGTTAGAAATATCAGTGATCACAGATCGAGCTTCTTTTCCTTATTAAACGCTTATTTACAAAGTTATTAACGATTTAAGATATTTTGAGTTTTTCATAGAAAATATCGATTTTTGGTTAGAAATATGTGTGATCACAGATCGAGCTTCTTTTCCTTAGTAAACGCTTATTTAGAAAGTTATTAACGATTTAAGATATTTTGAGTTTTTCATAGAAAATATCGATTTTTGGTTAGAAATATGAGTGATCACAGATCGAGCTTCTTTTCCTTATTAAACGCTTATTTACAAAGTTATTAACGATTTAAGATATTTTGAGTTTTTCATAGAAAATATCGATTTTTGGTTAGAAATATGTGTGATCACAGATCGAGCTTCTTTTCCTTATTAAACGCTTATTTAGAAAGTTATTAACGATTTAAGATATTTTGAGTTTTTCATAGAAAATATCGATTTTTGGTTAGAAATATGAGTGATCACAGATCGAGCTTCTTTTCCTTATTAAACGCTTATTTACAAAGTTATTAACGTTAAGATATTTTGAGTTTTTCATAGAAAATATCGATTTTTGGTTAGAAATATGAGTGATCACAGATCGAGCTTCTTTTCCTTATTAAACGCTTATTTACAAAGTTATTAACGATTTAAGATATTTTGAGTTTTTCATAGAAAATATCGATTTTTGGTTAGAAATATGAGTGATCACAGATCGAGCTTCTTTTCCTTATTAAACGCTTATTTACAAAGTTATTAACAATTTAAGATATTTTGATTTTTTCATAGAAAATATCGATTTTTGGTTAGAAATATGAGTGATCACAGATCGGGCTTCTTTTCCTTATTAAACGCTTACTTACAAAGTTGTTAACGATTTAAGATATTTTGAGTTTTTCATAGAAAATATGAGTGATCACAGATCGAGCTTCTTTTCCTTATTAAACGCTTATTTACAAAGTTATTAACGATTTAAGATATTTTGAGTTTTTCATAGAAAATATCGATTTTTGGTTAGAGTGAAAATATCGATTTTTGGTTAGAAATATCAGTGATCACAGATCGAGCTTCTTTTCCTTATTAAACGCTTATTTACAAAGTTATTAACGATTTAAGATATTTTGAGTTTTTCATAGAAAATATCGATTTTTGGTTAGAAATATGAGTGATCACAGATCGAGCTTCTTTTCCTTATTAAACGCTTATTTACAAAGTTATTAACAATTTAAGATATTTTGAGTTTTTCATAGAAAATATCGATTTTTGGTTAGAAATATGAGTGATCACAGATCGGGCTTCTTTTCCTTATTAAACGCTTACTTACAAAGTTGTTAACGATTTAAGATATTTTGAGTTTTTCATAAAAAATATGAGTGATCACAGATCGAGCTTCTTTTCCTTATTAAACGCTTATTTACAAAGTTATTAACGATTTAAGATATTTTGAGTTTTTCATAGAAAATATCGATTTTTGGTTAGAAATATCAGTGATCACAGATCGAGCTTCTTTTCCTTATTAAACGCTTATTTACAAAGTTATTAACGATTTAAGATATTTTGAGTTTTTCATAGAAAATATCGATTTTTGGTTAGAAATATGTGTGATCACAGATCGAGCTTCTTTTCCTTAGTAAACGCTTATTTACAAAGTTATTAACGATTTAAGATATTTTGAGTTTTTCATAGAAAATATCGATTTTTGGTTAGAAATATGAGTGATCACAGATCGAGCTTCTTTTCCTTATTAAACGCTTATTTACAAAGTTATTAACGATTTAAGATATTTTGAGTTTTTCATAGAAAATATCGATTTTTGGTTAGAAAAATCAGTGATCACAGATCGAGCTTCTTTTCCTTATTAAACGCTTATTTACAAAGTTATTAACGATTTAAGATATTTTGAGTTTTTCATAGAAAATATCGATTTTTGGTTAGAAAAATGAGTGATCACAGATCGGGCTTCTTTTCCTTATTAAACGCTTATTTACAAAGTTGTTAACGATTTAAGATATTTTGAGTTTTTCATAGAAAATATAAGTGATCACAGATCGAGCTTCTTTTCCTTATTAAACGCTTATTTACAAAGTTATTAACGATTTAAGATATTTTGAGTTTTTCATAGAAAATATCGATTTTTGGTAAGAAATATCAGTGATCACAGATCGAGCTTCTTTTCCTTATTAAACGCTTATTTACAAAGTTATTAACGATTTAAGATATTTTGAGTTTTTCATAGAAAATATCGATTTTTGGTTAGAAATCGAGCTTCTTTTCCTTATTAAACGCTTATTTACAAAGTTATTAACGATTTAAGATATTTTGAGTTTTTCATAGAAAATATCGATTTTTGGTTAGAAATATCAGTGATCACAGATCGAGCTTCTTTTCCTTATTAAACGCTTATTTACAAAGTTATTAACGATTTAAGATATTTTGAGTTTTTCATAGAAAATATCGATTTTTGGTTAGAAATATCAGTGATCACAGATCGAGCTTCTTTTCCTTATTAAACGCTTATTTACAAAGTTATTAACGATTTAAGATATTTTGAGTTTTTCATAGAAAATATCGATTTTTGGTTAGAAATATGTGTGATCACAGATCGAGCTTCTTTTCCTTATTAAATGCTTATTTACAAAGTAATTAACGATTTAAGATATTTTGAGTTTTTCATAGAAAATATCGATTTTTGGTTAGAAATATCCTTATTAAATGCTTATTTACAAAGTTATTAACGATTTAAGATATTTTGAGTTTTTCATAGAAAATATCGATTTTTGGTTAGAAAGATGAGTGATCACAGATCGAGCTTCTTTTCCTTATTAAACGCTTATTTACAAAGTTATTAACGATTTAAGATATTTTGAGTTTTTCATAGAAAATATCGATTTTTGGTTAGAAATATGAGTGATCACAGATCGAGCTTCTTTTCCTTATTAAACGCTTATTTACAAAGTTATTAACAATTTAAGATATTTTGAGTTTTTCATAGAAAATATCGATTTTTGGTTAGAAATATGAGTGATCACAGATCGGGCTTCTTTTCCTTATTAAACGCTTACTTACAAAGTTGTTAACGATTTAAGATATTTTGAGTTTTTCATAAAAAATATGAGTGATCACAGATCGAGCTTCTTTTCCTTATTAAACGCTTATTTACAAAGTTATTAACGATTTAAGATATTTTGAGTTTTTCATAGAAAATATCGATTTTTGGTTAGAAATATCAGTGATCACAGATCGAGCTTCTTTTCCTTATTAAACACTTATTTACAAAGTTATTAACGATTAATAATATTTTGAGTTTTTCATAGAAAATATCGATTTTTTATTTGAAATATGAGTGATCACAGATCGAGCTTCTTTTCCTTATTAAACGCTTATTTACAAAGTTATTAACGATTTAAGATATTTTGAGTTTTTCATAGAAATATGAGTGATCACAGATCGATCTTCTTTTCCTTAGTAAACGCTTATTTACAAAGTTATTAACGATTTAAGATATTTTAAGTTTTTCATAAAAAATATCGATTTTTGGATAGAAATATGAGTGATCACAGATCGAGCTTCTTTTCCTTATTAAACGCTTATTTGCAAAGTTAATAACAATTTAAAATATTTTGAGTTTTTCATAGAAAATATCGATTTTTGGTTAAAAATATGAGTGATCACAGATCGAGCTTCTTTTCCTTATTAAACGATTATTTACAAAGTTATTAACGATTTAAGATATTTTGAGTTTTTCATAGAAATATGAGTGATCACAGATCGAGCTTCTTTTCCTTATTAAACGCTTATTTACAAAGTTATTAACGATTTAAGATGTTTTGAGTTTTTTATAGAAATATGAGTGATTACAGATCGAACTTCTTTTCCTTATTAAACGCTTATTTACAAAGTTATTAACAATTTAAGATATTTTCAGTTTTTCATAGAAAATATCGATTTTTGGTTAGAAATATCAGTGATCACAGGTCGAGCTTCTTTTCCTTATTAAACGCTTATTTACAAAGTTATTAACGATTTAAGATATTTTGAGTTTTTCATAGAAAATATCGATTTTTTATTTGAAATATGAGTGATCACAGATCGAGCTTCTTTTCCTTATTAAACGCTTATTTACAAAGTTATTAACGATTTAAGATATTTTGAGTTTTTCATAGAAAATGTCGATTTTTTATTTGAAATATGAGTGATCACAGATCGAGCTTCTTTTCCTTATTAAACGCTTATTTACAAAGTTATTAACGATTTAAGATATTTTGAGTTTTTCATAGAAATATGAGTGATCACAGATCGAGCTTCTTTTCCTTATTAAACGCTTATTTACAAAGTTATTAACGATTTAAGATATTTTGAGTTTTTCATAGAATATGTACAAATATCAGTGATCACAGATCGAGCTTCTTTTCCTTATTAAACGCTTATTTACAAAGCTATTAACGATTTAAGATATTTTGAGTTTTTCATAGAAAATATCGATTTTTGGTTAGAAATATCAGTGATCACAGATCGAGCTTCTTTTCCTTATTAAACGCTTATTTACAAAGTTATTAACGATTTAAGATATTTTGAGTTTTTCATAGAAAATATCGATTTTTTATTTGAAATATGAGTGATCACAGATCGAGCTTCTTTTCCTTATTAAACGCTTATTTACAAAGTTATTAACGATTTAAAATATTTTGAGTTTTTCATAGAAAATACCGATTTTTGGTTAGAAATATGAGTGATCACAGATCGATCTTCTTTTCCTTATTAAAAGCTTATTTACAAAATTAATAACGATTTAAGATATTTTGAGTTTTTCATAGAAAATATCGATTTTTTATTTGAAATATGAGTGATCACAGATCGAGCTTCTTTTCCTTATTAAACGCTTATTTACAAAGTTATTAACGATTTAAGATATTTTGAGTTTTTCATAGAAAATATCGATTTTTTATTTGAAATATGAGTGATCACAGATCGAGCTTCTTTTCCTTATTAAACGCTTATTTACAAACTTATTAACGATTTAAGATATTTTGAGTTTTTCATAGAAAATATCGATTTTTTATTTGAAATATGAGTGATCACAGATCGAGCTTCTTTTCCTTATTAAACGCTTATTTACAAAGTTATTAACGATTTAAAATATTTTGAGTTTTTCATAGAAAATACCGATTTTTGGTTAGAAATATGAGTGATCACAGATCGATCTTCTTTTCCTTATTAAAAGCTTATTTACAAAGTTAATAACGATTTAAGATATTTTGAGTTTTTCATAGAAAATATCGATTTTTTATTTAAAATATGAGTGATCACAGATCGAGCTTCTTTTCCTTAGTAAACGCTTATTTACAAAGTTATTAACGATTTAAGATATTTTGAGTTTTTCATAGAAATATGAGTGATTACAGATCGAGCTTCTTTTCCTTAGTAAACGCTTATTTACAAAGTTATTAACGATTTAAGATATTTTGAGTTTTTCATAGAATATGTAGAAATATCAGTGATCACAGATCGAGCTTCTTTTCCTTATTAAACGCTTATTTACAAAGTTATTAACGATTTAAGATATTTTGAGTTTTTCATAGAAAATATCGATTTTTTATTTGAAATATGAGTGATCACAGATCGAGCTTCTTTTCCTTATTAAACGCTTATTTACAAAGTTATTAACGATTTAAGATATTTTGAGTTTTTCATAGAAAATATCGATTTTTTATTTGAAATATGAGTGATCACAGATCGAGCTTCTTTTCCTTATTAAACGCTTATTTACAAACTTATTAACGATTTAAGATATTTTGAGTTTTTCATAGAAAATATCGATTTTTTATTTGAAATATGAGTGATCACAGATCGAGCTTCTTTTCCTTATTAAACGCTTATTTACAAAGTTATTAACGATTTCAGATATTTTGAGTTTTTCATAGAAAATTCCATTTTTTATTTGAAATATGTGTGATCACAGATCGAGCTTCTTTTCTTTATTAAACGCTTATTTACAAAGTTAATAACGATTTAAGATATTTTGAGTTTTTCATAGAAAATATCGATTTTTGGTTGGAAATATGAGTGATCACAGATCGAGCTTCTTTTCTTTATTAAACGCTTATTTACAAAGTTATTAACGATTCAAGATATTTTGAGTTTTTCATAGAAATATGAGTGATCACAGATCGAGCTTCTTTTCCTTATTAAACGCTTATTTACAAAGTTATTAACGATTTAAGATATTTTGAGTTTTTCATAGAATATGTACAAATATCAGTGATCACAGATCGAGCTTCTTTTCCTTATTAAACGCTTATTTACAAAGTTAATAACGATTTAAGATATTTTGAGTTTTTCATAGAAAATATCGATTTTTGGTTGGAAATATGAGTGATCACAGATCGAGCTTCTTTTCTTTATTAAACGCTTATTTACAAAGTTATTAACGATTCAAGATATTTTGAGTTTTTCATAGAAATATGAGTGATCACAGATCGAGCTTCTTTTCCTTATTAAACGCTTATTTACAAAGTTTTTAACGATTTAAGATATTTTGAGTTTTTCATAGAAAATATCGATTTTTTATTTGAAATATGAGTGATCACAGATCGAGCTTCTTTTCCTTATTAAACGCTTATTTACAAAGTTATTAACGATTTAAAATATTTTGAGTTTTTCATAGAAAATACCGATTTTTGGTTAGAAATATGAGTGATCACAGATCGATCTTCTTTTCCTTATTAAAAGCTTATTTACAAAGTTAATAACGATTTAAGATATTTTGAGTTTTTCATAGAAAATATCGATTTTTTATTTGAAATATGAGTGATCACAGATCGAGCTTCTTTTCCTTATTAAACGCTTATTTACAAAGTTATTAACGATTTAAAATATTTTGAGTTTTTCATAGAAAATATCGATTTTTTATTTGAAATATGAGTGATCACAGATCAAGCTTCTTTTCCTTATTAACCGCTTATTTACAAAGTTATTAACGATTTAAGATATTTTGAGTTTTTCATAGAAATATGAGTGATCACAGATCGAGCTTCTTTTCCTTAGTAAACGCTTATTTACAAAGTTATTAACGATTTAAAATATTTTGAGTTTTTCATAGAAAATATCGATTTTTTATTTGAAATATGAGTGATCACAGATCGAGCTTCTTTTCCTTATTAAACGCTTATTTACAAAGTTATTAACGATTTAAGATATTTTGAGTTTTTCATAGAAAATTCCATTTTTTATTTGAAATATGTGTGATCACAGATCGAGCTTCTTTTCCTTATTAAACGCTTATTTACAAAGTTTTTAACGTGTTAAGATATTTTGAGTTTTTCATAGAAAATATCGATTTTTTATTTGAAATATGTGTGATCACAGATCGAGCTTCATTTCCTTATTAAACGCTTATTTACAAAGTTATTAACGATTTAAGATAATTTGAGTTTTTCATAGAAATATGAGTGATCACAGATCGAGCTTCATTTCCTTATTAAACGCTTATTTACAAAGTTATTAACGATTTAAGATAATTTGAGTTTTTCATAGAATATGTATAAATATCAGTGATCACAGATCGAGCTTCTTTTCCTTATTAAACGCTTATTTACAAAGTTATTAACGATTTAAGATATTTTGAGTTTTTCATAGAAAATTCCATTTTTTATTTGAAATATGTGTGATTACAGATCGAGCTTCTTTTCCTTATTAAACGCTTATTTACAAAGTTATTAACGATTTAAGATAATTCGAGTTTTTCATAGAATATGTATAAATATCAGTGATCACAGATCGAGCTTCTTTTCCTTATTAAACGCTTATTTACAAAGTTATTAACGATTTAAGATATTTTGAGTTTTTCATAGAAAATATCGATTTTTTATTTGAAATATGTGTGATCACAGATCGAGCTTCTTTTCCTTATTAAACGCTTATTTACAAAGTTATTAACGATTTAAGATAATTTGAGTTTTTCATAGAATATGTATAAATATCAGTGATCACAGATCGAGCTTCTTTTCCTTATTAAACGCTTATTTACAAAGTTATTAACGATTTAAGATATTTTGAGTTTTTCATAGAAAATATCGATTTTTGGTTAGAAATATGAGTGATCACAGATCGAGCTTCTTTTCTTTATTAAACGCTTATTTACAAAGTTATTAACGTATTAAGATATTTTGAGTTTTTCATAGAAAATTTTTTATTTGAAATATGTGTGATCACAGATCGAGCTTCTTTTCCTTATTAAACGCTTATTTACAAAGTTATTAACGATTTAAGATAATTCGAGTTTTTCATAGAAAATTCCATTTTTTATTTGAAATATGTGTGATCACAGATCGAGCTTCTTTTCCTTATTAAACGCTTATTTAGAAAGTTATTAACGATTTAAGATATTTTAAGTTTTTCATAGAAAATTCCATTTTTTATTTGAAATATGTGTGATCACAGATCGAGCTTCTTTTCCTTATTAAACGCTTATTTACAAAGTTATTAACGATTTAAGATATTTTGAGTTTTTCATAGAAAATTCCATTTTTTATTTGAAATATGTGTGATCACAGATCGAGCTTCTTTTCCTTATTAAACGCTTATTTACAAAGTTATTAACGTGTTAAGATATTTTGAGTTTTTCATAGAAAATATAGATTTTTGGTTGGAAATATGAGTGATCACAGATCGAGCTTCTTTTCCTTATTAAACGCTTATTTACAAAGTTATTAACGATTTAAGATATTTTGAGTTTTTCATAGAAAATATCGATTTTTGGTTAGAAATATGAGTGATCACAGATCGAGCTTCTTTTCCTTATTAAACGCTTATTTACAAAGTTATTAACGATTTAAGATATTTTGAGTTTTTCATAGAAAATATCGATTTTTGGTTAGAAATATCAGTGATCACAGATCGAGCTTCTTTTCCTTATTAAACGCTTATTTACAAAGTTATTAACGATTATAGATATTTTGAGTTTTTCATAGAAAATACCGATTTTTGGTTAGAAATGACAGTGATCACAGATCGAGCTTCTTTTCCTTATTAAACGCTTATTTACAAAGTTATTAACGATTATAGATATTTTGAGTTTTTCATAGAAAATATGAATTTGTGGTGCGAAATATGAGTGATCACAGATCGAGCTTCTTTTCCTTATTAAACGCTTATTTACAAAGTTATTAACGATTTAAGATATTTTGAGTTTTTCATAGAAAATATCGATTTTTGGTTAGAAATATCAGTGATCACAGATCGAGCTTCTTTTCCTTATTAAACGCTTATTTACAAAGTTATTAACGATTATAGATATTTTGAGTTTTTCATAGAAAATACCGATTTTTGGTTAGAAATGACAGTGATCACAGATCGAGCTTCTTTTCCTTATTAAACGCTTATTTACAAAGTTATTAACGATTATAGATATTTTGAGTTTTTCATAGAAAATATGAATTTGTGGTGCGAAATATGAGTGATCACAGATCGAGCTTCTTTTCCTTATTAAACGCTTATTTACAAAGTTATTAACGATTTAAGATATTTTGAGTTTTTCATAGAAAATACCGATTTTTGGTTAGAAATGACAGTGATCACAGATCGAGCTTCGTTTCCTTATTAAACGCTTATTTACAAAGTTATTAACGATTTAAGATATTTTGAGTTTTTCATAGAAAATATCGATTTTTGGTTAGAAATATGAGTGATCACAGATCGAGCTTCTTTTCCTTATTAAACGCTTATTTACAAAGTTATTAACGATTTAAGATATTTTGAGTTTTTCATAGAAAATATCGATTTTTGGTTAGAAATATGAGTGATCACAGATCGAGCTTCTTTTCCTTATTAAACGCTTATTTACAAAGTTATTAACGATTTAAGATATTTTGAGTTTTTCATAGAAAATATAGATTTTTGGTTAGAAATATCAGTGATCACAGATCGAGCTTCTTTTCCTTATTAAACGCTTATTTACAAAGTTATTAACGATTATAGATATTTTGAGTTTTTCATAGAAAATACCGATTTTTGGTTAGAAATATGAGTGATCACAGATCGAGCTTCTTTTCCTTATTAAACGCTTATTTACAAAGTGTCCAATCATGGACAATATTTTTTTATATAAATATATATTTGAATTTTGTATTTATTTATTATTATTTTCATTATTATTATTATTATTATTGTTATTTGCAAATTAAACCTTGAAATTTCTTGAACTGTATTATAAATAATTTGTAAATTTACAATGTACTAAAAAACTCTCCAAATTGAATTGTCAAAAAGTTCTGAATTGTCAAACATAGTTTCAAAATTGAATTATGCGTTCACTTGTTATCCATCACTCGTTGAATAAGCATCATTTCTTCTCTCTCTTCCAACCCGCTTGTGAAATAAACAAACCTTTTATTGAAAAAAAAAAGAAACAAAAAATAATTTTTTTTACTTGGTTATTTACGGCAGTTATATAAAGGTAAGCATCCTCATTCTCTCTCATACATATATATTAGAAAGAAATATTAATTTCCCTATGTATTTCTTTCTTTTATTTGTTACCCCGCAACGCATATAATTATACAGTCACACAGATAATTATACGTACCCCCCATAAAATGCTGTATATGAAGTAATTAGCGATTTTAAATTATTTTTTTTTCAATTAATTTGCAGGTATATTTACCATTTACTTAATCAAATAAAAAAAATCATATTTACTATGCGTTTTAAGCGTCTAAACGCAAAAAACACATATGGCAACACAGAAAATTGTACGTACGATGCTTTGTGGCGCTGTAAATTAACGGTATTTTTTTTTGTAATTACATTAAAATGCTTCAGGCTTCATTTGTACGTAGATTGGCGAAATTTTAAGTAATTTAAAAAGAGTTAAAATTATAGATTGCAAAAATGGGCCGAAAAACTAAAGACGTTAGCATTGAAGTGCGGGAACTAATAGTTAAACTCAGAAAAGAAGGAAATTCGTTGAACTCAATCGCTAAAACTATCGGGCGTGCTAAGTCAACTGTGCAAACAATATTAAAACATTTTTCTGAGACGAATTCATTAGCAAGCAAAGCTAAAACTGGCCGTCCACCCAAAATTTCTCCAAGAGTTGCCCGGTATATTAAAAATGTTGTGGATAAAAATCCTAAAATTACAGCCGTAGAAATAAGAAATACTTTGGAGAATGATCATAATATCAATGTGCATTCTGAAACAGTTCGAAGCGTTTTGAGAAAAAATGGATTCCGTAGCCGCGTGCCCAGAAAAAAACCGTTTATCAATGAAATAAATAGAAAAAAGCGGTTGGATTTCGCACTAAAATATATGGACAAACCCACAGATTTCTGGGCAAATGTGTTATTTAGTGACGAAAGTAAATATAATTTATTCGGATGCGATGGCAAACAAAAAATTTGGCGTAAAAAAAATACAGAGTTGCAGCCGAAAAACCTTATTCCCACCGTTAAACATGGCGGTGGTTCGGTAATGGTTTGGGGCTGTATGTCGGCGAGTGGAGTGGGAAAACTACAATTTGTGGAAACAACTATGGATCGTTTTGTATACCTCGACATTCTTAAAAGTAGTTTGAAGGAATCGGCAACCAATTTGGGTCTCAGTGGTACCTGGTATTTCCAACAAGACAACGACCCTAAGCACACTTCGCATCTTGTGAAGGAGTGGCTGCTTTACAACGTACCGAAACAGCTCCATTCGCCTCCCCAATGGAGTGGGAAAACTACAATTTGTGGAAACAACTATGGATCGTTTTGTATACCTCGACATTCTTAAAAGTAGTTTGAAGGAATCGGCAACCAATTTGGGTCTCAGTGGTACCTGGTATTTCCAACAAGACAACGACCCTAAGCACACTTCGCATCTTGTGAAGGAGTGGCTGCTTTACAACGTACCGAAACAGCTCCATTCGCCTCCCCAATCGCCAGACCTCAACCCAATAGAACATCTGTGGGATGAATTAGAACGTCGCATAAGGAAAAAATCATTCAGGAACAAACAAGAACTGAAGGAGGGCCTAAAATACGAATGGAGCCAAATAAATAGTGAAACTACAAAAAAACTTGTGTTTTCTATGAATAATCGGTTGAAGGCGGTGGTTGAGGCAAAGGGAGGCCCAACCAAGTACTAAACACATAATGTATATAATTCAAATATTAATATAAATTATTTTTTTTATCGTACGTATAATTATCTGTGTTGCGAAAATGCGTTTTTTGTGTTTTTTATAATTTAAAGGTATTCTAATCTATTTTAAATAATGAAATAAATGTTTTTGTTTGATAATATAAACTTTTAAATAAATACTTTTTTTATTTTATTCCAATTATGAGCGGTATGGTACATTTATGAGGGGTACGTAATATTTTCTGTGTGACTGTAATTACTCGGACGAGAGTAATTTTAATTATCCAACTTCTTTTAGATTGTCACCATTGTCTTTCCCCCGCTATCCCACAATCTAGAAGAAGCTAATTTGAGATTATTTCATGGTCACTTCGAACCGCTGAATATACATTGAACCACAAAAAAAATCCCTACAAAAACAAGAATGAGGTAAAGCAAAAACTCATCAATTTAAAAAGCCGGATAAGCAGTAAGTACAAAAACTCTTTTTTATATCAAGAATTCCCACTCACGCACATACATACATACACGTATCATCAAAAAAATTCGTACATTAAAACGCAAAATAAAAAATCACACATTATCCCTGCAAAAAAATTAAGTGATACAAAAAATAAAATATACAAGTCGCTCTCACAAAAAAAGAATACAAGTCTCTCTTTCAAAAGTTAAAGTGAAAAAGAAAAACACAAAAAAAAAAAAAAAACATACAACAATAGCAAAAAAATCTCCAAAAATTACAACAAATTTCCCAAAAATATGTATATATGTAAAGTTATTTAAAAAGTGTAAAAAAAAATCAAGTGTATACGATCAAGTAAAAATCGCCATTAGAAAAGTGCAAAGATTGTTTCTTAAAAAGTGAAAATTATATACAGAAAAATATAAAAAACCGTAAATTTATACATAAAAAGTTTAAAAAAAAAAGTGTTACATAAAGAAAATTAATCTTGTCGCCATATAAAAAATAGCGGTTTCTTATATATTTAAAATTAAAATAAAAAAGCGCCATAATTTTATATAAAACTCAGTATATAATAAATAGCGGTTCCCTATATACCGAAAAGATTGCAAAATATTTATATAAAAATTGTGTCGCCATATATGTGAAAAATACATAAAAGTAAACGGTTTTCTTATATACAAAATTTTATTAAATAACGCCATATTGCAAAAAAAAAAATTTAGTGCCGCAATATTTGTTTTAATATACAAAAATAGTGCTTTGTTTTACATAAAAAATAAATAAATTGTTTCTAAATAAAAAATAAAGTGCACATAAATACCGCAAAAAATTTTTCCCCTACCCAATACATGTTTGCATATATACATATTACAAATCTCTCACTTATTACAAATCTCATAAATATCCCGTTAAAATTGTTTTTGTAATAATATTTCTCCAGTATAATAAAGAAAAGGAGAGTGAAGAAAAATATAAAATAATATTTGTTGTATGGTTTTTTTTAAGCAAGTGTTTTTACATCTAAATAAAAATATATACACCCAAAGAAAAAATAAGTGTGCACTCGTAATTAAAAATTAAAAGAAAATATTACAAATATATTAAAGTGCAACAATAATAAAATAAATTTATTTTTCTGCTTTAAATCTTAAATAAATTACTTTATCAACTCAAAGTGATTCCTTAAAGAAAAAATTCAATCACAGTGAAATTTTTATTGTTATTAAAAATTGTGATCATTAGTGCTGATATTTTTTCTCGAGTGTAAAATTAATAAGAATACTTTGTGTTGTTCTCTTAATTCAAATATTTTGTTGTTCCTTAAACCCTATAAAATTAAATACAGTCCATTGCAAAAAAAAAATAATAAGCAAAAACAACTAAATAAAGAACAAAAAATATAAAAACAATATTAACAACACAAAGTTATTATTTAATTTGTTTACAATACGCTAAAAAACAAAGAAGAAAACTCGAAATATAGAAAATTAAATTAAATAAAAATTTTCCAAAATTAATTATAAAAGCAGAAAAATAAATTTTAATTTATAATCCCGCTCAATTATTCCAAAAATAATTAACTAACTAAAAACAAAAACTCAACTCAAAAAATTAAATAAAAAGTGCAAGTGTAAAAGTGTATTCGAAAAATAAAAAATCGCTTAATATTGGTCGTGTTGACATCACTTTCATTTTTTTTTCATACATTCTCGCTCATTCTCAATAAGTGTTACCAACGTGTTTTTTTAATAATGATCGCAGAAAAGTGTTACCATCGTAATTTTTTTTATTTTTCGTAAAATCAAAAAAAAAATTAAAATAATTTCTTTGAAATAAATTTCATACGTATAAAAAATTTTGAATTTTGTAAATTTTTATAAACTCAATTACCGAAAATTTTTATTACGATTACTATTTCTAAATAATTAAATAAATTTAATTAAAATCTCTATAAAAAATATACTAAATAAATTAAAGCCATTTTAAAATTTTAAATCAGTTGAATTTTTCGAAAAATTATTCACCCAATAATTACGCAATAACTTTGGTAACATTTAAAGCTCATTAGCACATTATTAAGCGAATACACTTTTAAACGTACACATTTGCAGAAATTGAACAATTTTAACACATTTTATTATATTATATATATCCCATCTCTATATCTCAATATTTAATTTTGTTCCAGCTCAATTCGAAAATCTTTATTCTCAAGAAACAAAATTTAACTAGATATAAGTTATCTAGTGCTATTAAACAATAGCTCACAACAAATTAAAGATAATCGAATAATTTTTTTTTATTAAATTCTGAAATTGAAATTTTATGAATATTAACTCGACAATCTTTATTCTCAATTTTTATAAACTTCTAGTGCTATGAAAGAATAGCATACAACAAAATAAGGAGAATAAAGAAAATCGAATACAATTTTTTGTTTATAATTCAATATTGAAATTTGTTTTGATTGATTTGTGTCGTTATTCTCAACTCATACTCAATTTTTAACAATATACAAGTTATCAACTGCTATTTCTCAATAGCACCATTACTAAACAAAGAGAATAACGAAACACAACTAAATTTACTCTAAAATTCCTAAAAGGAAAAATTAATTTGCTCTAAAATTTAAAAATTTTGTTTATTTCCGCGAATTTGATTCACCATCAACTAGATATCAGCTCTAGTTTGAAATTACCCAATAATCGCTTACAAACTATCAAGAATAAAGAAAGTTAATTAATTTTGCTCTGCAATTCCCAATTTCGAAAAATTTTATCACATTGTGTCACTATTCTATTCTTATACTCAATTTTTAACTAGATAATTGGTATCTAGTGCTATAACCTAATAGCCCCTTTACCCAGAGTATTAAGAAATACGAATAATTGATTAACTGATATTTTATAACTTTTTCTTTATGTTCATATTACTATTTTAACTAGATAATTGGTATCTAGTGCTATTACTTAATAGCCCCTTTCTCAGCAAAGTGAATAAAGAAAAGCTATTAAAATTGTCGGGAAATTTCTAACTCACGTTGATTTATATATTTGTCCTTAATCTCATGTAACTAGATTCCAATTGATATCACTTAATAATCGCTACTCAGTAAAGAGATTAAGAAAAGCAAATAATATTTTAACAAAAAGTCGCAATTATCAACTTTTTAATTTTGCCATTTTAACTAAAAAGCTATAACTCAATAGCCGCTTATACAATAAAGAGAAAAATAAAATTTTCAGAAGATTTTTTATTCTCGCCTTTATCACTCAGCTTTTACTAGCTAATACCCCTAATATATCGCTACTATAAAGAAATAAAAACATAAATTTCAATAATTCAATATGACTTCTACATCAAATTCAAAGTCTACTTCAGCTCCAAAAGAGCGCTTCGTATTCGACTGCGATCATCTTCTCCAATTTTGCGAAAAATTCAACAGAACGCCTGTTGAAGAACAATCAGAATCTATTCTCGAAGTCAAATTAAAAGATTTGGACGCAAGATGGGTTAAAGTCGAAGCTTCCTATGAAGGAATCATGTTAGCCTCTGATAACTCGATAAAACCTGAATTTAAAGAAGAAGCGAAAACTAATTTTAATGCGTGCGTAGACGCATATTATTTATGCATCTCTCAAATTCTCGATTTAATTAAAGCTACTAGATTAGATAGCTCTAATGTAGTAGGGTTCGAGGCAACAGCCCGATACTCACTCCCAAACCAACCTCTCACTCAAAACTTTGCGCCAGATAACTCAAGTAACTGTATAAAACTTCCCCCTTGCGATACTGAAATATTTAAAGGCAGTTACGAACAATGGCCATCGTTTCGTGACATGTTCACGGCCGTCTATATAAATCACTCTAAACTCTCTCCTGTCACAAAATTATACCACCTTCGAAATAAAACACGAGGTGAAGCTGGTGACATTGTAAAGAGATATCCCTTATCTCATGAAAATTTTGAATTGGCGTGGAATGCTTTAAAAACCCGCTACGAAAACAAACGTGTTCTGGTCGATAACCAAATAAAACTCCTTTTTAATATTCCACCAGCAACTGCTGAAGATAGTGAATCAATAAGAAGAATACAATCTTCAGTTAATGATTCTCTAGCAACCCTGAGAACTCTTGGGGTAGAAGTACAAAGCTGGGATCCTATTTTGATTCGTTTGATTTCAACAAAATTGCCAGATTTTACTCTATCACTTTGGGAACAGTCTTTAACTTCTCCCCGCGAACTTCCCAAATGGTCCCAAATGTCACAATTCCTTGTAGACAGATATGAAGCAGTAGAACGCATTAACAGCATAAAAACTTCAAAAAGTAGCTTTACTCTCACAAATGCACCTCAAAGCAAAATTCAAACTTATACATCTCAAGAAAATCTCTATGAACCCGAATGTAAACTCTGTAACGAAATTCACTCGTTAAGAACATGTCCAAAATTTAGAACATTTACGGTACAACAAAGAGTGGATTACGTTTTTAAAAATAAGTTTTGTAATAATTGCTTGGGTTCATCTCATTTTAAAACAAATTGCAAAAGTAAAAAAACTTGTCTCCATTGTAAAAAATCCCATCATACTTTGCTTCATATGAGACCAAAAATACAAAATCCCGCTCAAATCCCAGAACACTCTCAAAATAATGAAGAGCCAAAAGAAAATAAAAATATTGCTCGTAAAACTTTGTCGAATTCAGCTCAAACTGAACAAAATAAAAATCAAAATGAATATCCCATATGTTCAAAACAAATTCAATCAAATTGTTCAATGAGTAATGAAAACATTCTCTTACGTACTGCATTGGTACAAATTGATCATCAAGGTCAACTTTTTACTGTGAGGGCTCTAATAGACCCTGGTTCTCAACGAACATTTTTAACTGAAAAAGTGCGTAATCGTCTTCAGTTGCCTTATCAAAATTCTCAATTCGAAATTATTGGTATTGGTGGGCAAAAACAAATAGCAAACAAAGAATGTGAATTCGTTTTATATGCTAAAAGACACAATTTAAGAATTCGAGTTAAAGCTATAGTAATGCCCAAAGTCACTAAATGGCTTCCAACATATTCTTTCAAAATACCTGATTCGCCTGAGCTTTCTGAATTGGATCTCGCAGATCCAACTTTCAATAAATGTGCTCAAATTGATCTCATTATAGGAAATGATTATGAACATTTTCTCAACTTAGAAGGTATAAAAAAGAATATATGTGGTCAAACTTCTGCTTACAACACTGTTTTTGGTTGGGTTCTAAGTGGTCCCATAAAAACCCAAACAATCCAAACTTTTACCACTGAAGTCACACCATATGAAACTGCAAATCTAGATAATACCTTAAAAAAGTTTTGGGAACAGGAAGAAATTCCTACTTCTCATCCAAAAACCGTTGAACATGAAATTTGTGAAAAGTTTTATACTCAAACTACTACTCGTCATGAGAATGGAAGGTACGTCGTTAGACTGCCATTCAGATCAGAATTTCCCGACAAAGTTTCCCTAGGCTCATATCGATATATTGCACTAGCTCAATACTCCAGAATGGAGAAAACACTCGCAAAAAATCCAGAACTTCAAGCTCAATATAAATCAGTTCTGAACGATTATATAACTCTAGATCACATGGAAGAAACTTCTTCCAGTGAAATTGTATCTCAAGATAAATATTATTCTTTTTACTTACCGCACCACGCAGTTGTTCGCCCAGAACACAAAACGACCAAATTAAGAATCGTATTTAACGCATCCAGAAAGTCAAAATCAAAAATCTCTCTTAATGATGTGTTATATACAGGTCCCACTCTGCAAAATGATTTAATCACTATAATCCTTAATTGGAGAAAATACCAATATGTATTTAGTGGCGACATAGAAAAAATGTATCGCCAAATACAGGTTCACCCTGCTGATAGATCTTTTCAAAGAATTTTATTTCAAATTGAGTCAGATGAACCAGTTAAAGATTATCAATTAAAAACTGTCACTTTTGGCATAAATTGTGCTCCTTATCTCGCAATTCGGACACTTCTTCAACTCGCATCAGATTCCGAATTAACATACCCTAAAGCAGCATCAGTTCTGCGCACTGAAACTTATGTTGATGACATTCTCTCAGGAGGTCATTCAATTGAAGAAGCGCTTTCTGCTCAAACTCAACTTATTGAAACATTAAAATCAGCAGGGTTCCCACTAAAGAAAATTACTGCAAATAACCCCCAATTACTTGCTCATCTGCCCAAAGAGGATCTTTATGATTTAGACTTCTTACGTTTTCACGAAGCAAGTTCTACTAGAACACTTGGCATCAAATGGAATGCAATCACTGATGCATTTTCTTATAGTTTTTCACCCATTGACGAATCCCAGAGAATAACAAAACGTCAAATTCTATCTTCAGTAGCAAAACTTTTTGATCCAGCTGGATGGCTTGCACCCATCGTCATCAGAGCAAAAACGCTGATGCAACAGCTGTGGTTAGAAGGCTTAGAATGGGATGAAGATGTTTCATCTGAATCTCTTCAAAAATGGAATAATCTAGTTCGAGATTTATCTCATATAGAAATAATTTCCATTCCACGCTGGTTACAGTATACGCCATCTGACGATATTCAAATACACGGATTCTCAGATGCATCTAAAACCGCATATTGCGCTACAGTGTTCATTCGATGCAAAACGCAAACTCATAATACTTTCGTAAATTTACTTGTAGCAAAAACCAAAGTAGCACCAATTCAAACTGTTTGCCTTCCAAGACTGGAACTAAATGGTGCAGCATTGCTATCAAAATTGGTAAATTACGTAATTTCTTCTCTAAAGTTCAATACTAAAGAAATCTTTCTTTGGACTGATTCATCCATTGTGTTAGGTTGGCTCTCTAAACACCCATCTTCGTGGGAAACCTATGTCGCAAATCGTATTGCAGAAATTCATCGTTTAACGCCAAACGCTACATGGAAACATGTCCCAACGCATGATAATCCAGCAGACTTGGGAACAAGAGGTTGTAAACCTCAAGATCTTGTTCACAATTCGCTTTGGTGGCATGGCCCATCATGGCTAACTAAACCATCGTCAGAGTGGCCTAACAGAAATCCTTTAAAAACCTCTAAATCTCCAAAGAAAATAGTATCAATACATTCAGAAACTAAACAAACAGATATTCTTGAAAGATTTTCATCGTATAGCAAAGCCTTACGTGTTATCCGCTATGTTTTTCGATTTATTAACAACTGTAAAAAAGTTAATTGCCCTACTCAAATCTCTTTAACTCAAGATGAAATGAAAATTGCAAAAAATAAACTCATAATACTCGCTCAAAAAATATTCTATTTCGAAGAATACGAATGTTGTTTAAAATCTCATTCTATACCCAATAAAAGTTCGCTAAAAGGTCTCAATCCATTTCTAGACTCGAACTCAATTTTACGAGTAAATGGCAGATTATCGGAATCATCTCTTCCCTATAGCGAACGTTATCCCACAATTTTACCCGGTAAATCAACGCTTTGTAAACTTTATCTCAAATATTTACACGAATTTTTATCCCATGCCGAATGTGGTCAAATGTGCCGAATGGTACAAACGGAATTTTATGTGTTCAGACTCAAACCGCGGGTAAAAAATATAATACGAAATTGTAAAACTTGTATAATTTACAAAATGAAACCTTGTTCTCAAATTATGGCTCCTTTACCCCCTACCAGATGCAATTTGTCTCTACCTTTTCAAATAACAGGCATAGACTTCGCTGGGCCCTTTGAGCTCAAAGCATCAGCTTTACGAAAATCAACATTTGTCAAAGGGTACGTCAGCGTTTTCGTTTGCTTCAGTACAAAAGCAGTTCACCTAGAAATTTGCTCAGATCTGTCTTCAGCGGCATTCCAAGCTGCATTTTCTCGTTTCGTTGGGAGGCGAGGACTACCCTAAAGGGTAGTATCTGATAATGGTAGAAACTTTCTAGGGGCTAGTAGAGAACTTTTACGAGAATTTTCCTCTTTTATAAAAAACGCATCTCAAGATACAGCTCAAAAGTATTTGACACACGGCTTTGAGTGGAAATTTATTCCTCCACACGCTCCTCACATGGGCGGCTTATGGGAAGCCGCCGTAAAAAGTTTCAAGTTTCACTTAAAACGAATTACTGGTGCTCAAAAATTCTCATTTGAAGAATTCTCAACAATTCTAACTCGAATTGAAGGCGTTCTAAACTCTCGCCCAATCTCAGCTCTATCTGAAGACCCATCAGATTTAACTGCCCTAACCCCAGGACATTTCCTTAGAGGAGCCCCCATAATGGCTCTCCCAGAACATGATTATCAAAATATATCTCTTATTAATAGGTGGGAAAAATTAAAAGCAATGCATCATCAATTCTCTATTCGTTGGAAAAATGATTATCTTAAGACTTTGCACAAACGCTATAAATGGAAAAACTCTAGTACAAACCTTAACATCGGAGATCTCGTCGTTGTAATGGACGATCTTCAGCCGCCTTACGAATGGCGTCTTGGAAGAATCGAAAAAACTTATGTTGGCTCAGACAATAATGTACGCATTGCCGACGTAAGAATAAGCTCAGGAGTCATTACTCGGCCCATCGTAAAATTATGCTACCTACCCTTTTTAAGCGAAAATCATGATTAAAATTTACATAATATCATTATTTCTTTCAGCAATCTCTATTTATACGCTCTAATTACTCTAATTCATTTCATTTACTAATCTCTTACATTAACATTTCTCATTTTACACTTTACACATTTAACATTCCCACATTTCCCAGCACTAACCGCTCCATTTAATCTTGTTTTACTAGTTACTTACACTTTTTTTCCCCATCTAGAACCAACCGAAGACTTACCGCCACCCGGCCAAGCGAAGACCACAGCGATCATGAGTTTCGCAGCAACTCCACTCAGCCAATCGAACGAAGCAGCCAAAGCCGCAGCCATCATCGCAGATCTACTGCACGACGTCCAAGCGAAAGCCATAATCGCCAGCATAGCCGAAATCAAATCCGAAGGGATCCAGAAATCTACCAATGTAGGATATGTTTGAGGTTCCACGCCATACGGTTCTGCCCAAAGTTTCTAAAAATGACCGTTATCCGAAGAGCAGAAGTGGTCACTATACACAGATATTGTGTAAATTGTTTGGCTAAAAGCCACGTGGTACGGTCTTGTACATCAATGGCAAGCTGTCGCAGGTGTCACAGGTTCCATCACACGCTACTCCACCCGCCAAATCTAAAAATCACCGTTGGGACTAACACACCTCAACAACGGCGCAAAACTCCACGGCCGACCATACCCTCTACTAGTCGTCGCCCACAACATGATAGCACACCAAATGCCCAATCATCCGATCAGCAACAAAATCCGCCAACAGCATCAAATCCAACTCTAACTACAACCCCAGATACGATGATTATTATCGAAGCCATCAAGTCATTAGCAAACGTGCTATGTGCGACCAATAAG
The DNA here is from genome assembly GCA_942486065.2 of Calliphora vomitoria. Classification (NCBI taxonomy): domain Eukaryota; kingdom Metazoa; phylum Arthropoda; class Insecta; order Diptera; family Calliphoridae; genus Calliphora; species Calliphora vomitoria. Next base: position 10,620,929 of record OW818031.2, on the reverse strand, counting down.
GGGCCATCTGTTGCCTAAAGCCAAGGCCGGCGGCATGTCCAATCATGGACAATATTTTTTTATATAAATATATATTTGAATTTTGTATTAATGTATTATTATTTTCATTATTATTATTATTATTATTATTATTGTTATTTGCAAATTAAACCTTGAAATTTCTTGAACTGTATTATAAATAATTTGTAAATTTACAATGTACTAAAAAACTCTCCAAATTGAATTGTCAAAAAGTTCTGAATTGTCAAACATAGTTTCAAAATTGAATTATGCGTTCACTTGTTATCCATCACTCGTTGAATAAGCATCATTTCTTCTCTCTCTTCCAACCCGCTTGTGAAATAAACAAACCTTTTATTGAAAAAAAAAAGAAACAAAAAATAATTTTTTTTACTTGGTTATTTACGGCAGTTATATAAAGGTAAGCATCCTCATTCTCTCTCATACATATATATTAGAAAGAAATATTAATTTCCCTATGTATTTCTTTCTTTTATTTGTTACCCCGCAACGCATATAATTATAATTACTCGGACGAGAGTAATTTTAATTATCCAACTTCTTTTAGATTGTCACCATTGTCTTTCCCCCGCTATCCCACAATCTAGAAGAAGCCAATTGAGATCATTTCACAAAGTTATTAACGATTTAAGATATTTTGAGTTTTTCATAGAAAATATCGATTTTTGGTTAGAAATATAAGTGATCACAGATCGAGCTTCTTTTCCTTATTAAACGCTTATTTACAAAGTTATTAACGATTTGAAATATTTTTAGTTTTTCATAGAATATGTAGAAATATCAGTGATCACAGATCGAGTTTATTTTCCTTATTAAACGCTTATTTACAAAGTTATTAACGATTTAAGATATTTTGAGGTTTTCATAGAAAATATCGATTTTTTATTTGAAATATGAGTGATCACAGATCGAGCTTCCTTTCCTTATTAAACGCTTATTTACAAAGTTAATAACGATTTAAGATATTTTGAGTTTTTCATAGAAAATATCGATTTTTGGTTAGATATATGAGTGATCACAGATCGAGCTTCTTTTCCTTATTAACCGCTTATTTACAAAGTTAATAACGATTTAAGATATTTTGAGTTTTTCATAGAAAATATCGATTTTTTATTTGAAATATGAGTGATCACAGATCGAGCTTCTTTTCCTTATTAAACGCTTATTTACAAAGTTATTAACGATTTAAGATATTTTGAATTTTTCGTAGAAAATATCGATTTTTGGTTAGAAATATGAGTGATCACAGATCGAGCTTCTTTTCCTTATTAAACGCTTATTTACAAAGTTATTAACGATTTAAGATATTTTGAGTTTTTCATAGAAAATATCGATTTTTTATTTGAAATATGAGTGATCACAGATCGAGCTTCTTTTCCTTATTAAACACTTATTTACAAAGTTATTAACGATTTAAGATATTTTGAGTTTTTCATAGAAAATATCGATTTTTGGTTAGATATATGAGTGATCACAGATCGAGCTTCTTTTCCTTATTAACCGCTTATTTACAAAGTTAATAACGATTTAAGATATTTTGAGGTTTTCATAGAAAATATCGATTTTTTATTTGAAATATGAGTGATCACAGATCGACCTCCTTTTCTCAATTAAACGCTTTATAACAAAGTTATTAACGATTTTTTTCATAGCAAAAATCTTTTTATGAATGTGATGTATTTAGTTCCCCCTTATTGTTTATTCTAGTATGTGGGGAGTAAGTTTGGATGTAATACATCATGTAAAGTTATTTGTATCTGCTTGTTTGCACATGTTACGAGTATTTGACACGACTACCGTTTCACATTGTTAACTGACTGGCCATTTCAGTTTTTTGTTGCTGTGTTTAATGTATGCTTCCATTTTATGGACAAGGTGAGTGAGTGAGTGTGAGACCGTTGGATGAATGGACTGATGGAAAATATAATCTGTTGAAATCCTCAAATTTAATTTTCCACTTCTCTGAATGCGTGATTTAACAAAACATTCTGCAAATAGCAAGTGTCATGATTTCCAAGCTTTTTTTTTTTTGTCAACTGTAAAAAAAATTCGTATCAGTGACAAGGATAACGTGTAGTTTTTATTTGTGCGATTATTAAACATTTTGTTTTTGAGCCAAAAGGAAAGAAAATATTGAAAACTCGTTAACCTGATTTTGGTTTTTTGTTTGCTTTGCAAATCGTTCTGTAAACAGATGACGAAAAAGAATTTGTTTTTTATTTAATTGTGATTCATAACGGAAGCAGCTATAATTGTTTCATCGTGATAAAGGATGTGATAGGGGTTGGAAGGATGTTTCACATAAACTATTTGTATGTGTGCATCGTCACTCGGTGTGTGTTTGTTGCCATGTTTGTGTGTGATGATAGTGATAGTAACATAAGCTCATTATGAATTTATATCTGTGTGTTGTGGCCACTGCAGGTGGTCGATCACAGCATATGAACATTGGATATAATAATAACAATAAAAAAGACAATATAGAATGGAATTTATATAGTTGTTATTATTTAATAAATTATTTTCTCTCTAACTTATTTATAATCAGCTTTACTTTTTCTATAAACACTCCACACATACATACAAACGAACTTATAAAAGTATCTAGTAAATAACTGTGGCCTCGTAATATATATAATCTTGGAGAATATTTAAACGATTTGTTTTGTGCATGTGTGTGTGTTTGTGTTTGTTTGAATGTAGGCAGGTACGAGTATCTATGTGATTCTCATGTGTACAAGTATTTCCAGTTCCTAGCAAAGTATTTAAGAGCTTTTGGTGAAAATAAAATGGAGGAAAAAAAAAACAGAAAATATGAAACTGAGCACGTGCTATCCATTAATTTATTTGCCAACTTAAGTCATCAACTTTGTACTCGTAGTATTTAGAACAGTGTTATTTGCGTTATCTCGGTAACTGCGGAGGACCGCACGTGTCGTGACAATTGTAGCATTAGTCACTTTGCATTCAAATCACTGATTTCTCTCTTCTTGCGTTTTTTTATTATTTTAAACACAGTTGAACTTATTTCACTTAAGTTTATTGTGCGGAATTGTTCATTTCATTGTTTTCTTTTTAGTTTTTTTGTTTTGTTTCATATTTTTTTATTGTTGTCTTGCTAATCACCGTCAAGGAACAAATTAATGTTGTTAAGGAAATCCGTTGTGGTTCATGTATATCTCTATTTAAAATGTTTGCAACACGAGCAGATAGAGCTGAAGCAGAGGACAACGCACAAGGAGTTGTGAAAATGTAAAACAAAACCAAATAAAATAAAACAATAAATGCTTTTTTCCTTGTGCGGTGTGACAATAGATTGTCTGATTGTTCCTTTGGGGAAACGCGGTTTGTCATTTAATAATTCAACAATTTTATTCTTTATCTTTTAATCGACCTGTGTTTTGAAGTCATTTAGTTGGTATTGTGCGAGTGGAAACAATAAACGAATAAAAGTCATTTATTAAATTTAAACAATTTAGCATATGATAAGGATAAAAAGAATACTGTTTCTTATTTAGTTTAATTTGGTTTCATATTTAAATTGATTTATTCCTGAGCATTTAACTAGTTAAGTTATCTGAAGAACAAAGAACATTGTGAATATAAGTAATTTCCCAGATCATTTATACAGCGAAAATCCTACAGAGGTTCCGATATAACAACTGAAGTTATTCAACTAAATTTTATGGTTCCAGTTAATCAATTTTAGTTTAAGTAGATACAAATTAATTACTGTATTCAAAGTTATTAAGAATATATTACTTATTATATATTTTGAGTTTTTCATAGAAAATATCGATTTTCGGTCAGAAATATAAATGATCACAGATCGAGCTTATTTTTTCAATTATAAAAAAGTTATATATATATTATAAAATATAAGTCTTTTGTGGGAAATATGAGTGATTACAGGTCGGCCTCCTTCTCTTAATTAAACGCTTGTAACGACAGGTTTTCCACCTTACGCTGGGGTAGAGCTCGCGGCTCCCAGGGTTCGTTACAAAAATTTATTTTAAGCCAGGGGATTAAAAAGACAGTTTCTTTTTTTTTATAACGTTATAAATCGTACTTTATTTTATACACTAACACAACACTTTATTATGACGTTAGCCACCGACAGACGTAGTACACTGTTACGAAGAGGGGGGGCACGGCGATGACGGGGAAAGGCTTCCCGTAGTACTCTTTCACGGAGGTACGGCGATGACGGAGAAAGGCTTCCCGTAGTACTCTTTCACGGAGGTACGGCGATGACGGGGACAGGCTTCCCGTCGTACTCTTTCACGGAGGTACGGCGATGACGGGGAAAGGCTTCCCGTAGTACTCTTTCACGGAGGTACGGCGATGACGGGGAAAGGCTTCCCGTAGTACTCTCTCACGGAGGTACGGCGATGACGGGGAAAGGCTTCCCATTGTACTCTCTCACGGAGGTACGGCGATGACGGGGAAAGGCTTCCCGTAGTACTCTTTCACGGAGGTACGGCGATGACGGGGAAAGGCTTCCCGTAGTACTCTCTCACGGAGGTACGGCGATGACGGGGAAAGGCTTCCCGTTGTACTCTCTCACGGAGGTACGGCGATGACGGGGAAAGGCTTCCCGTATATACTCTCTACGTCTTAGGCCGCAGGGATTCTCTCCGTTGACCGCGGCACCACCACGGGCGTCAACAAGAGGGAGTACCGGAGTGGGAAGATGATTGAGTAAGCTGGGCACGGGTATAACCACAGAATCCCACCAATACTCAATTACCACAGTTTTATTAGGTGGCAGAGGTATAACCCCTTCTCCGACTAATAAAACCTTTAGTAAATCTCACCAGAAAAAAAGGCAAACTACGAGAGTGGGTATAACCGCTATTCTCGGAGTTTGAGATATTATTTAATTGTAAGAGGTATAACCCCTAAACAGCTAAATAAGATCTTACCTCTTCGCCGGCTGCTGGCTGACTGACTGATTATTCACAAATGTTCTCCTTTTATAGGGCAGATCAACCATGCATACATACATAGTAGTTAATACCCAGCGGTGTAACTGTACCATGGTTGCAAACTAAGTGTACTGATATTTGTTTTGTTTTCCCTACTTACTACTAGGTGGCGTTACTTAAACTAAATACAAATAACGTTTAGACAAATTTAAATAGTAACCAATACAAACTAATGTTTATACAAATTTGAATACAAATTTGAATAAAAAAAATAAAAAAAAATATAATTCATTTATTTCTTAAATTACTGTGAGGCAAAAACAAGTGCCCACGACTTTTGCTCGTCACACGCTTTATAACAAAGTTTATAACAATAATATATATGGTTACATTAAACAAATATATGTTTGTGACAACCATTTATATTATGAATTATTTTATCATAATACGTTGTTCTCAGATTATGATATAGATAAGCCGAGAGCAACATAATATGGTAAGTCCTTCATCATATAAATGGTTGTCACAAACATATATTTGTTTACTGTAAACATATATATGATTGGTCGCAAACGTTTTGAAATTGCTGCTTAAGAAGCACCCAATGATTTTGCAAGCTCTTGTTGAGTTTTACAGCTATCATCATTGCCTGGGCGATCCCAAATGTAATAACTTCCCACGAAAAAATTAAATAACACCCAACAAATTTTTCATACAACTTGGGACTTATTTCATTACGAAACAACTCCTAACGCGTAGGTTGTTATTTCATAACTTTTTGTTCATTATGAAATAACTCCCAATGAAACAACTCCCAATGTAATTCTTATTGGGTTTTATTTCATTTTTCTTTGAGAATCAGAAGTAATTTCACTGTATTAGGAGTTATTTAATTTTTTTCATATTTGAAGTATATTAAAAATCGGCTTCGCATACTATAAACTTTTTGCATTTTCTGAGCGAAGCCAGATTTTGATACACCCCAGAGGAGAAAACCTTAGCACCCGGCCGAAGGCGGGCAACGCAAACAACTTTTCTGAGCGAAGCCAGTTTTTGATACACCCCAGAGGAGAAAACCGTAGCGGCAATGCATAATAACTTTTCTGAGCGAAGTCAGTTTTTGATACACCCTAGAGGTGTAAAAATGTTTGGTGAGCGAAGAATAATTCCACCTTTGTAGTTTTTTATTTCATTGGGAGTTAGATTACATAAATAAATTGCTTCAGATTGGGAATTATTTCATTTCTATTAGGATTTATTTCATTGGGAGTTATTTCGGTTTTTTTAGGACTAATATTTTTAAAATTATGAAACCGCCGATTATTGGGAGTTATTTCATTTTACCCTTTGGTAGTTACAGTGGTTCAAAGCCAAACTCGTACACCTTACTTTTTATTTTTTAATATTAAAACGCAGCTTATTTTAAAATGATACATGAAAACAATGTATGGAGGTTTCATTGGGTGAATTATCCTCTATCGAATGGGTATTTAAACAAAGGAATTATGTGAGAAGGTAAGAAATTATGGACGATTTAATTAAATATCTTATTAAAAAACATAAAAGCCAAACTCGTACAGCCAACCTTATGAAAGAAAAGAATATCTTTGCTTTGTGCTTTTGAATTTAAAGTGAGCCAAAATTAAAAACCATCAAACATTTTCATTAAATTATAAAATTTTATCCAAAAAAATATCCAAATGGATGACAAAACGGACAAACAACCGAAGAAATTCGAAAGCTTGCTATAAAGCTAGCTGAAGAGCGAAATATTGTCAGAGAGTGTAAAAAAGGATATATTTGCATGATCTTCCAAACTTACGTCTATTGCGTAAAGAAAGCTTGCGCCCAAACCATCCGAGTGAATTTGAATGGTAGAATGACTAGAAAAATGCTTCGCCTAACTACACAAATCAAAGGATTTTTCTTTTTGGAAAGATGTGTTGTTCACAGACGAGAGAAAATTTTAAAAATTTGCCTCTAATGGAAAACTATATTTATGGCGAATGGCTAATGAAGAGCTCTTACCAAAATATGTTAAATCTACTGTAAAGCATGGATCGGTGATAGTTTAAGGGTATTTCTTGGCAGCTGGTCCAGGATCTCTTCATTTCATCGAAGGCATAATGGACCAAAAAATTTATTTAGAAATTTTAAAACTGGAACTGCCATTATCAAAGCAAAAACGGAGTCTTTCAAACAATTACTACTTCTACCAGGTTAACGACCATAAGCATAAAGCTTACAATGTCAGGTCGTGGTTGTTGTTCAATTGTCTTTATGTAATGGAGACACCCGTCCAGAGCTCTGACATTAACCCCATCGATAATCTTTGGAGCTAACTCGATAATAAAGTGAGACAACATCAAATTTCCTCTAAATAGGAATTGAAAAGAGTTCTTACTGAGGCATGGGAAAATATTGATCCCACCGTTCTCCGCTAGTGGAAAGTATGCCTAAGAGACCATAAATGCTTATTCAAGCAAAAGGATACCATATAAAGTATTGATTTTTATGGAATTGTTACTTTTTTAGCATACCATGTTAAATGTACGAGTTTGGCTTTTATAGGATTTTTTTTGTTAATTCTTATTTGCAGTCTCATTTAAATGGTTTTACTTTTATTTTACATATGAATTGAATAAATAATTACATAAGCTACAAGCCTCCCAAACACCCTTTTTATGTAATTCTAACAGGTAAGCCGAAATTAAGAGATACAGTTAGACCTCGATTATCCGTAATAGTCGGGACCGGGAGCATTCTGGATAATCAATTTTCCCGGTTAATTGAGTACCAATTTTTAGTAGTTTTTTAATAATGAAATTTTTTCGATATTGACATTTAAAGCTCCATATTTCTCACTGATCCATCGTTTGGATCAAAGTCGTCAAATTTGGTGGGAAACGTTTTCACAATAACGTTTTCTGCATTGAAATCCTGCACGTCTGGATTTTGTCCAATGGCTGAATGATTTTACTGTTATTGTTAAACCATTCTCATGGACATTTTTTAAAGCTCTTTCCAATAATGCTTGGACTTGTGTGTACCAGCAGCATTAACGCAAACTAATGAATGAATTGTGGCAGCTAATCAGCTGAATATTTGTCTCCTGCAGTATTAAGTTTGTGAAAACAATGTCGTTTTTTTCTTAAATATTTTAGACTTTCCTTCACTGTTAAACCAGAAATTGGAGTTCCTTTAAATCGTTCCATCCGGAACCATTCATAAACTGCAAAATCTAGTTTAAGTTCTTCAGCAGTTTTCAAAGTTTCAAAGCCATTAACAGAATCATTTATATTTTCATAATGTCTAACACTCCTCATGCCAAAAGCTATTGGAAATTCGAGAGAATTCCCCTATTTCGTTTTATTCACATTGTGTTTGATTGTTCAAAAATAATCGAAAAAAATTATAATCCCGGATAATAGAGGTAATTATGGTTAATCGATGCAAAAAATTTAAATCGATTCAAAAACATTTTCTTTTTCTTTCCCGGATAATTGATGTTGCCGGTTAATCGAATCACGGATAATCGAGGCCGCACTGTATATAAAAAATTTCCTAGTGTACGAGTTTGACTTTGAGCCACTGTATTTCATTTTTCAAGTTTGCTAATTATTTCATTTTTGATGGGATTTATTTCATTGGGACTTACTTCACGGTACCGTATTTAGCACGTTTATTATTAAATGAACCCAAACATATTTCAAAAAATTAAATTTTTCTTCAACAATTTCCAAAAAGAAATATTTCAAAATTATTTTTTTTTTTCAATAAAACTAGAAATAAATAATTTTGTTTGACATTACAGGAATTGCATAATTGAGAACGTATTTTCTTATGTTTCTACCTTATATTGTTGTGTCATGGTTTACACTATAATGTTCAATAAATAAGTGAGAATAAATAACATAAATGTACCCTTCAAAACGACTTATAAGTTCTTAAAAACAAAAGATACGTCATCTATTGCAAATCCCACATTTTTAATTCATACGCCTAATAAAATATAAAAGACAAACCAAAGCAAATTTAAAATGTTTGAGATGCCTTGTCGAAAATTTAGTTTTCTCCTTTGGGTGAAATCGCTAAACAAATGGAAAAATAATATCTAAAATTTAAAGTACTGATCAGATTTCTTTTAAACTTATAACGTCAATAGAGGAGTAGTTGACATTTAGAATATTTTTTTGAAGGTATAACTTTTAGGAAAATATTGTAAAGTTTCAGCAGAGACAGAGTCACTGCAAAAAAAGATTAGAATGTGTCTTGGATGTGGTCATTGTTTAGTCGAAAGACGGGTGAAGAGGGCAAATACTGAATAACTGGAAGAGATTATGTCTATATGCAACTTAGTTTTGTTGAATTTTAAGTGGATAACAACATTTTTAAGGGATTTATGCTCGTTAAAGCGATTTCGGAAGCGTGCCTTATGTATGAGCTATGGCTAATAATGTACCGATCATCATAAAATTATGTGACATGACTTCCGTATATATAAAACTTAATTAGAGCGAAATCTGTGTAGATAAATATATAAATTGAACAGTTATGGCCGATAAAGTCCAATTTGTATGGGTGCTATGTGAAATAATGAACAGTATCAATAGGCTTTGTCCTTGAGGTGTAGCAAATGTATGTACCAAACTTGATCGAAATATCTTTAAAATTGCGTCCTGTACTTTGTGCACAAGGACATGGACAGCCAGCCAACCAAATGGACATCGTTTAATCGACTTTGAAAGTGATTCTGAGTCGATCGGTTATGCATTGTCCGCAAGGAATGAAATAAAACAAAGCAATTAGGATATTTTCTAATAATTTAGTCAATCGTTTGAAGTAGGAGTAGGACAGCGAAGTAAAAGTTGAAAGTTAGATTGATATCTAGACGAAAATAAGTAATTTCGACTTTTGAAGATTAATTTAGAACACATAGCATTCTGCATTAATATATTTTGAGAAAAAATTGGAAAATCGCTAAGTGCTGTTTTTGGCGTAAACAGACAGTGAAGATCCTGCTTTTATATAATTTTAAATTAAAAAAAATCCACTCAATATTAGTACTCTCTAAAAGCTTTTAAAGTATTTTCCAAAATTTACCTCAATTTCAAGCCTACAACATAAAATTTCATATAATCAATTATAAATAGATTATTTTTAATTACAAATCAAATTAATTATTTACTACATGTCAACAATAAATCTGATGCCGATAAGAACTAAATCAATTCTAGTGTATAACTTTACAAGTAGTTTGATAGTTGAATATACATATATTGTTCATCTACCAATTACTAGTAACTTCCCCTTGTATTTGAAAAGTAAGTAAGTATTGTGTACATAAAAGCCTACGTATCAAAATACATACAAATTATTATTTTGCAGCCGTTTATTCATCTAAGTAGATAAAAATAAACCTTACGGCAATGTGTGAAGGATACATTGTTAGTAAATAAGTCAGTAAGTATCCCTTGTGACTGGAATCACTGACTGACTGCCCAATCAATAATGTGTTCTTTTCTTCTTTTATTTTGTTGCTTTTTGTCTTTAGATTCTCGTGTTATTATCAAATTGTACTTATTGCTTTTTTTATTAAATTGTCACATTCAACATAATGTCAATGAAATATAGAAAATCCATTTATAATACGAAATAAAGAAAAAAAAGTGGATGTGTGAGAGCACAGGAAGTGTTGATTTCATTATGCTGGCACCTTTAACGTAAGACTCAATTATATTTCTGGACAATATTTCTATTACTTTTTTGTAATACGTTTTATTTTGTCTTTGTAAATTTGATTTAAGTTCAGTATTTGGCCTTTAACCTTTTTGTTTTGCTCGATATTTAACTTGTGTTAAAATCACAATTTAATAAAAAAAAAGAAAAGAAATCAATACTTTCTTATACAATTTAATACTAATTTAAGGAACAAGATTTTTTATTTAAATCAATTTAGCCAAAAAGCTTACAAATATACTCCCTTATGTGTATGTCTTAAACACATATATATATTTACTCACAAATTTACTTTTCATTTCAAATATGTTTGCTTTTATGTGTCTGCGTTGATATACAATATATTTTTTAAGCAGATTTATGTCGTAAAATTAATTGGATCCTACCAACATTGATAATTTAAAAAGAATAGTCGTCATAAAGAAAGCCAGTGAAAACCTTCACCAACAATGTACCTTCTTTTTTTCCAAGGGAAAACAGATTGTGCTCAACATTTGACAATAAACCTTCGCTTTAATTTTTTACAACTTTTTCACATGCAAGAACACATGCTGGTTTTTATGAAAAGAAATTGTGCGCCAAAAAATATAAATGTTCATAAGTACATACATGTATATATTTTTATTATAATAATAGAATTAAATTTCTTATCACAAGAGACACAGACACATACTTGTCATTTAACATAATGTTGGTGCAAAGCTTTAAAGCAAGAAGATTATGGACAGTAACAAATATGTAAAGCAATTTAAATTTTCTTTAAAAGAGATTTTAAAGAAAAATTCTTTAAATCTTTTAATCAAATATTTATTTTCCACAGAGATATTTAACAAATTTTTAAATTATATAGAAGTTTGAGGAATTTTTATATTTTGCAAACAAATGTAGGAAAACTGACATGTTAGTAGGAATTTTTATTGCTAAATTTATAGAACATTTTAAATTGCTTAAACTACTATTCATGACCCAATTTCTCAATCTCTGGTTATCGTTTTTCTTAACAATATACTTCCAATTAATATCATTGTTGTATGAGAACTGTCAGTATATAGTCACGTTAACAAAATAACCAGACATTGAGAAAATGGGTCTAAATAAATTAAAAATGTTAAGAATCACAGAAATTTGTAATTGGTCATATTTTTCGAATTTAACGTTTTAGTACAAAAAAATGGTTATTGTCTTCGCTATCATTTGTAACAATCAAAGAATTAATGAATGGCAACATATTTTGAGTGTATTGCGTAGCCATCTACAGTTAGTACTACAAACTAAGCAATTATTCATGACAAGAACCTTTAATTGTAGAGATTTTCGTAATGTCATGTATACGGTAGAGTTTTCAGGCATAGAGGAACACATGGAGAAGAAACTATGTTGTCTACAACCTAAGTGGTGAGTTGAGTTGAGTTAGCTCAGTGAAGTGACTGCTCTTTTCAGCTCAGCTCACTCAAATGAACTAGGTCGCTCTTTTAGCTCATTAGTTCAGTATGATGTATAATGAGCATCTCGTTTTATGAGTATCATACGATATTATACGACAAACTCACAATCGTTTGTTATACACAACACTCACTTTTCAATGTGTGTATGATATAGAGTACTAGCGAAGGAATTTTACAGCATTGACGAGTGATTTGAAGCATGCGGTTTAGTGAAGACGACAACATGAATGTGCTTGTGTATGAACACTGAAAATTATAAGGACTGAGATCGAAAAATTCTTAACATACATATGTATATGTTAATAAAAATGAAACCACTAAACTTACAGTTTTGATTTTTATTTTATTGAAATTATTATTACAATTTACACTTATCACGAGTGATGGTTTTTATAATGATTTCTGTCACTTTGTTCGAACAGGTTGTCCATCTCCATTTAAAATCTACCACACTTTTGGTTTCCTTTTTTGTGCTCTTCAATTATCTTTAACAAGACCCTAATATCTCTCTACTGGCTTCAGCTCCAGCCAGTTTGGAGAATCTGCCTCTCTTGATACAAATACCACATTATATACCGAATGTGTTGGGAGCTCTTTTGAAAATGCTTTCTATTTTTTGGCTTAATAAACATCATTTGAACCATTCCTTCTATCTGAACCAGGATTTCTATCAACGGACAAGTTCTCCCGTTACTGTTGAATAACATTGGAAACATTTTGATGATCAGAAACACAAGTCCCAAGTTGTATGAAAAATTTGTTGAGTTGGAGTTATTTAATTTGGGAGTTATTTCACGGTACAGTGCGTACCCAGCAGTTCTAGGAGACAGTCCCGGACTAGTGATATTACCCATCATTTAGGGAGGGAACTAGTTATTTCAATAGCTACGTGACTAGTTATTTTAACACGTGCATGTCCTAAGCAGGGGGTCAATTGACCCTTATTGACTACAATGAGACTGTCTAATAGCTGGTTCAAAGTAGTCAATGGATTGGATTCACATACTGGTTAAATAACGTCAGTTACCTTACTAGCTACCTAACTGGTAACTTGATCAGCTACATAACTAGTTATTTTAACATGTACGAGTGCTAATTGACATAAAATAGTCAGCTAAAAAGACATACATTGGCAGTCCAATAAACGATAGCCTGTAAACAAACCTTCATTCGACAACTCTTCAATCGATTGCGTCTGGTGGGTAAAACAACTACTGTCTAAAGTGCATTACAAAATAAACGTTTAAAGTGTCTTCACTATAGCTTACTAAGAGACACTAAAGTGACTATTGACTTCATGCTATGTTGCATGGGATATCAGTGTACTTAAACAAAAATAAAAATGAACTGCATGAGAATTATATCAACACAATTTGTATAAAACCAGTTTGAACGAATTACAACACGTTTAAAGTGACTACACCCCAGATTACTTAGAGACACTTAAGTGACAATTGTCTTCATGCTAGATTATCTGGGATGTATAAAGTAACCAATTGTCTAATCTCTGCACTACAAAGAGTACATACGTGTAAAATGACCAAAATATATAAATTGGAGTCAGCCAAGTGATAAGACATTTGTGACGATTACTGTCTATAAGGGATACATTGACTATATGCTTAACTGCTGGGTACTTACTACAAAACCGCTCAGTGCGATGAACGACTTACTTTGCTGAGTTGAGTGAATAGTTCCATTGAACTAGGTAATTCATGAACTACACAATTCTGTTGGTAAGAATGCATTTGTAAATCAACATTTTTATGAAAATAAGAAAAACACTTGTAGCTCTTGCAGCTCTTTACAAGAAAAAGAGTATGTATGTACATTCCGTTAGTTAGCCAAAGTTTGGGGGAATAAAGAAAAAGTTTTGATGCCATTAAAGGAGATTAAATTTGTGGGAGTAATATTTGATAATAAACTAAAATGAATACCGAGTACAAAAAGTTTACGCTTATATGTAATCATGTTAGAAATTATGGGGTCCTGATTCAGAAATTTGAAAGGAAAACAAATGTGTGTGTTTGGCTAATTATAATTCAGTTTATTGAAATCTACAAAATTTAAAATGTATTTCTTATTGTTTGTAAACTGTATTAAAAATTTTAGTCGTCACGAAATTACAGTTATCGTTCAACATCGTTACCGAAATAATACCGTTACCGAATTAACTGTAATCACCATTTAGGGAGGGGAGGAAATCAAAATTTGTGCTACATTTTTCTTTTTTTCTTCTTTTTTATATGAAAACTGAGCAGAGTTTTCAGTTAATTTTTGAGTGTTTTTCTACAAAAATGTTAGAATTGTTTTCAGATCGTGGTCCTGAATCCACGCCTTATGGAGAAAACCTTATGAGGAAAACCACGTTTGATTTATTGGCATTATAAGGTCATAGTTCGACGAATCCTGATAAATGTATCACTTGCTTGGTGGCCTATTATGAAGACACTTGTTGATACTTCACTAAAACCCATCGGTTTTAGTAATTTCTTCCGTATTAATTTGCGACCCTATTCTGGATCTTTATAAAAACGGAAGTTGATATAACTATATCCGTTTGTCCGTATGTTGGTTGAAATCAATTTTCAGAATAACAACATTTTTTTCCCACCAAATAAAAACAACTAAAAAAGTATAATCGGTCAAGTACGACTACAAAGAGTATATGAACAAAATATTTTCTTCTAAAATTTCAATAATTTTTTTATTTCGGAAGTGGGTGTTATATGGGAAATATGCCCAATTATGGACCGATAGCCATGAAATTAGGTCGTGATTTCTTTCTATATGGGCAATTCCACGAGAATGACTTCCACGACTGAAAAAACAAAAACCTTTGAAACTTTTTTTCAAGATGATTTGAATAGAAGAAAACACTAAAATGTTACTATGTGAAGAACCAAAAGTAAATTTTGCAGTTCATGAATGTTTCCGGAAGGAACGATTTAAAGGAACTCCAGGAAAAATTAAATGAATTCAAATCAATGAAAAAACTAACCAATGAGATAATGAAAAGTGTTTACTTGAGAGAAGTTTGGCTTGCCATAATGAAAATTTCATAGAATGACACAAGGTCTCAAAGGAGAGACCAGCCTTATTAGTTTGCAGTAATGCTGCTGGTACACACAAGTGCAAAGCATTATTGGAAAGTGCTTTAAAAAATGTCCATGAGAATGGTTTAACAATAACTTAGTACCAGAAGTGAATGAGAACTTTAAGAAAATCGGTCCAAAAGAAGATAGAAGATAGTAAAATCATTCTGCCATTGGACAACATCCAAACGTACAGGATTTCAATGCTGAAAACGTTATTGTGAAATTTTTCCCACCAAATTGGACGACTTTGATCCAACCGATGGATCAGTGTGCAATATGTCATTATCGAAAAACTGTCATCATAAAAAAACTAATAAAAATTGGTACTTAATTAACCGGTAAAATTGATTATCCAGAATGCTGCCGACCATTACGGATAATCGAGGTCTCACTGTACTACAAAGATATAAATGTTGTTTTCCATGTTCTTGTATTATTTTTCTTACGATGCTAACCGGCGAAGTTTGTTCGATTATGTTTAACAGCAACTTTGTTGTTAAAAAGTGTCAGTTAAAAATTAATCGTACATTGTGAAATTCAGATTAGCCTAACTTGCGGTTAAAATTCACGTTCAATTTTATCGTACATTGTGAAAATTACCGCTACAATGTTTAATCCAAAGTAACACAATTACAATTATGTTCAAATGTCTCGGCTTATGGGTCATGATCAGCTCTGGACTTCATGTAACAAGGACGACTTTCAAAAATATTAAAATTTATAACAGTAATATTCATTCCTACAACTAGACAAACTCCGGAATCATTTATGTGGCAAAAACAGTAGATATGTATTCCAAAATAATGAATAATTAATACATATACATGAGTTGGTTACTGCAGTGGTAATAGGATAAGATATTAAAACTTATTGTAAATTTTTAAAAGGAAAACAAGAATGTGAATACAAATCACTGCTTCCAATTAACTAATTACAGTGCACTCACGGTAACGTGAACTAATTAAAACCAAGGAAGTTCATGTTAGTGAAATTTTTCACGTTAGCGATTGTCGAATTTCATGGAAAAAATATAAAATTTTGTAATTCTTCTATTATTATTTTCATTATTAAAATATAAAACAAAAATTATTTATTAAAATGCATTACAAAACGAGATCACCAGAAAATATACATTGAAATAAAATTACTCATTCGCTGTCATAAAAAAAAAAATATTAATTTAGAGGATACAAACACATTTTTCATATAAGGGGGATTTCCAAAAATTTAAAAATCGAATATAATGTATGTATTTCAGTGATGTCTAGATGCTTAGAAAACAAATGCAGTGAAAAAAATTGTTCACGTTGTAGAGCTTTCTGAGTTTGTTCACGTTACAGAGTATTCAATCTAAACAAAACAGTGCTCACGTTAGACGGTGTTCACGTTACCGCGACTGCACTGTAATTAAATTTGAGTTTAATTCACTAAAATCTCAATTCGGAATTAAAATATGTCAGCCATTTATTCCGTAAATCTATTCTCTACATTCTAATTCTTTAGCTTTATTCAAAAGCCTTTAATTTAAATAGAATTCATTCATCGCTGAAATAATTCAGGGCATTTAGGGGTAACGATAGCCAACCTTGCTTTTAATCATTTACAAAATGAATTAAAAACAAGTAAAACAGAGAAAGTTTAATATTTTTTTAGGTAAACAAAATTTAAAAACAATTTGTTTAATTTTTTTTTAATTTATTAGCAAAAAAAGAAATAGGTCAATCACTTTTTTTTTTTAATTTATTTAAAAAAATTTTTTTTTTAATTTAAAAAAAAAATTCTAATTTATTTTTGGAAACAATTTAAACCAAACAAATATTTTTTTAGTGACAAAAAAAAAAATCGGGATAAAATATATTTTTCCCGATTTTGACCCATTGTAGGTCCGATATACTTTGGCTTTATATACGCCGTTGCAAAGGTCTTTACAATATCTATTCTTGGATATCCATGTTGTATATAATGACTTAGTAATCCAGTTCAAAAATAGGTCAAAATCTAGGTTGTCCTGGTTTTTTCCTTATATCTCAGCCATTTGTTGGCCGATTTTATCGATTTTAAATAGCAACAGAGCCGGAAGAATTCCCGATATATTGATGTATCAATTATGTTTGTAAGTTATTTGGTGGCTACGGAAAGTTGATTTCAACATACAGATGGACAGACGGACATGGCTATATCGACTTCGCTATCTATAACGATCCAGAATATATATACTTTGTAGGGTCGCAAATGAAAAATGTAGAAATTACAAACGGAATGACAAACTTATATATACCCTTGCCACTCATGGTGAAGGGTATAACAAGCCGAATCTTGTGTACCCACCATCAATATGTGACATTTGAATATTTTTCTGATATAGGGTTTATATGGAGCATAAGGTCAATTGTAGACCGATCCTAACAAAAGTTGGTAGAATGATTTAGGTTCACTTAAACCTTATCTCATTTCGTTTGCGCCCTATAGTGTTTTCCACAGATAGAGAGACTAGGAATGAATTCAATACATTTGAATTCATTCCTTAAGAATTCAAAGTTACAAAGATATTAAGCCTATGAATTAATGCATAATGAGTGTCCAATTTCATCACGATATTAATTATTATAAAACATTTATTAGTGATCAAGTCATTTGCTGAGAGGACCTAGGAACAAATGTTGCCCGATTTTCGACATATTTTAATTTCATATAAAAATATGGCGAAAATAAAAAAATATTTTATCATTTTAGGATAGGTGCCCCGATAGACTAGACGATAGTGTGCTGGGCTATCAACCTGAGGGTTGCGGATTCGATTCCCGACAGATACTCTGGGTGTATCTGCAGACAAGCAAAAAGTTTCGCAGTTTGCTTTTTTTTTAAGGATATTCAGAACTAATTTGTGCAAAATTTTATCAGGATTGCTTCATAATCAACATATTTTTGAGTGCTCAAACAGTATTTCGGAGACACTTGTATGGGGGCTAGATGAAATCATGGACCGCTATTGCCCATTTCCAATACCAACAAACCTTAACAACTGAGAGTATTTGTGGGAAAATTCAGTCAGCTATCTCATTTCGTTTGCGCCCTGTAGTGTTTTCCACAGATAGAGAGACTGTAGGACACAGCTAGATCGTCTTAGAATTTCATAAGGACCCTTTTTGCAATAGATTTAAATTGAAGAAAAATGTAATTGTTCAATAAATTTTTAAAGCTATTTTGTAATGGATTTGAATTCAAGAAAATTTGAGTAAATCAATAAGGAATTAATTCTAAAAGGAATGAATTCAATACATTTGAATTCATTCCTTTAAGAATTCAAAGGTGCAAAGATATAAAGCCTATGAATTAATGCATAATGAATCCATAAACGTATTGGTTAAGAGATACTATTTATTTTGATTTCAAAACTGGAATTAAGAATTAACTCTTTCGAACTTGTAAAACAAATATTCTAAAATTAGAAGGATGACGTCAAAAAAAGTGGTAGATTTTCTCAACTAAAATAAAAGTTTGTTCTTTGTCTAGAGCAATAAAATGGTCGTTTGTAAGGTCATTCAGATTAAGTTTTTTTTATTACAATAAAAGGCTTATAAAATTTTCGAGCTAGACCAACTAATTATTCAAAACTCAACATAACTATTTATGTGAAAATTTGGCCTGCATTTTAAAAACATTGTCTGCTTCCCACCATAATCGAGCAGACACTGTACATCACTTTTGATTTTTCAATATTTCTATCATCAGATGTTCATTTAAATTTCCTAAAAAAGAAAACAACTCATACATAAAATACATTTCAAAGCGATTGCTATGGGAAACCTTGATAATGAACCAAAATATGTAGGAATATATTACTTATTGGTCTGCAGTTTTAATTTCTTTTCGCGATTACATTGAATTTTTCTTTTGTCTTACTTGTTGACTGAGGAAAGATGATCAGACGGACAAACATTAAAGTTGCTATCAACCAAATTTATAATAAAAATCTCATGTGAATCGTACAAACAACCAGCGAGCCTTATTATTACTTTACTTGGTCAAAAATGTCTTGTATGCCTTTCTTTGCGTTTTCACAAAAAAAAAAAAATAAAATAAAAAACTAAATAAAATTAAGTGAATAAAAAAAAGAAAGAAACAAACAAATAAATAAAAAGTAAAAAAAAAAATAAAAAAAATTGGGGTGAAAAAAAGTAAATTGTAAAATTCTTTGTGCTTTGACGTTGTACCAAAAAGTCTCTCACACCTAATAAACGTTAAAGTTGGCGGCATCGATTGCTATTTTATATTGGAGCAATTTTATTGGGCATTTATGCGACATGCCATTGATCTTATCGCTGTAATCTTGACGCCACACAGCCGAGCTGTTTGTGGGAAGCCTGCCACTGAATCTGTCGCATTCATCGTATTCATACGCCACAAATACATTGTGTACCTCCAAATACATCCAAACATCCATACATTAATATTGTCCAAAACATCCATGTATACACAACCCAAGCACCACATCATCCATTTATCGTTCCATAGGTGTACAAGAGTATGTTAAGGTTTAACTAAATACATTCATACATACTCACACAGATACATACTTACATACATACTTATACATATATTTTTTTTAATATAATTTTATTTTATTCCTGACTGCTTGACTGCCTGCTTCCCAAACTAGCCTGCCTTGCCTGCCTGCCTGCCTGCCTGCTTGGCTCGCTGGCTGGCTGGCTGGCTGACTGGATGGCTGGTTGCATGCGAGTGCTTTGCTTGCTTGTACATGTGAGATGAGCAGCATTCAAACCGTGATAAAGTAGGAGCGAAATTTTTGTGTTTTTGAATTTTCGCACATTTTTTCGGTTGTTGGTTGGGAGCATTTGTTTGACTCACAGTGGTGCGGTTGTTTTCCTGCACTATATGTCTGAATGTATGTCTGTAAGTTTGAATGTACTCGTACGTACGTACATACATATTTGCATTTTGGTCTTTTGTGGTGTCTGGTTGAAGGTAGTGAGTGTTTAGTTTAACCTTTTTTATGTTTTTTTTTTTTGTTCGTTAAATTTTTTGCCTTTTTAATTCTTTAAGTTAAATTCACATATTTTATTAAAAGCATGCAGCGGCGGCTGAATAAGCAGCAACACACCATCCAGCCAGCAGTAGCAGTAGCTGCAGCAGCTTTATTCACCCTGCGCACCTGCAAGGAACAATGTCAGCAGATTGAATGTGTATTATGTGTACAGTCATTATTTATTGGTGTCAATAAATTGCGGTCCAATTGGAAGTAGTGTCCTTTTTGTGTGTACAAAAACAAAACCCCAAATAACATACTACATTCATACATACATCCATACATTAAAGCAAGTATTGTATATTTGAATTGTTCGGTCGTCTGGATGATATGTGTACAGCTAACCGCCATTTATTTGAATTCGTTTTTTGTTAATGCGACAGCAGTGTGTGCATGTATGTATGTAAGTTGATTATATCACATGGGTTACCAACTGATCTCAATCGATCCAGATTAATTATTTTATAATTCAAATATGCACAAACGTGTATGTATACTGTTTATTTATATCCTTTGAAGTTTGTTAAACAATTGCTATCACTAACAAGATTGACCTGTAAAGTTCCTTCAAGTATCCAACAAAATAGAAAAGAAAGAGCTAACGGTTCTATTATAGTAATTCATAGTTCGATCTAATATTCGGTTTCGGATTAGGCCAAAATGCGGGTTTCGGACAGTATTCGGAATTCTGAAAAAATTTCGAAACATGTATAAAGAAATCACATGATTATTGGATTTTTAAAGGAGAAACTAGTTTTGAATGTAATAACCATAGATATGAATCAGCTGTTTTCAGAAATATGGCAATAGAAAATCTCAAAATGGTAGTGGTTTGAAATTGTATTGGAAATTGTATTTTTTCTCTCGCTCTGCAAACCACAACCATTGAAAACTTTTTTGACAGCTGTCATTTGTTGCATATCTGTAATAATATGAGGATAAATAAACATAGATCGGAAACTCTCCTGTCAAAGACTTAACTCCGTTGTCAAAAACATAAGTGGTGAGAATGTATTAAAAAAAATATTTTCGATGGTGTTAGTTCCAGAAACAATTTTTATCAAATTGACCGCATAAAGCCAGGTCTCTTTCGGAACATACGACTTGGGTGCCACCTTTTTCCAATGTTTGCACTTTTTTTGCTTTTATCTCCACCCAAATAAGAAAATGATCGTCAGCATAGAACTGAACTTGATGACCAGCTCTTTTCCCAACACCTGATATCGGCCTGCAGACGTTTGTATAAAATGAATACATTTGTAAAGACCATGTCCACAAAATGGTAGAACAACCTAATCATAATATTGCGAGTCTTAGCTCAAATATGGTATCGACCCTGGAGACTATCCATGGGATCTACTCCACCGATGCGATCATTGTTTTCTCGAATAATTTGAGGGCGGTTGATTTCGATGAATTTATTCTGCTTTCTAGCATACCGTTCAATACCTATATATGTTGATGACGGGAGGACATATTTGTTATCATTCCATAATACAGCATTCACATCGACTACATGTATTGAGGTCATGTATTTTACGCAAAATCTTCTCTGTTCTTTGTTCATTTCGCAGCTTACACAAAAGCAAATCATGATCAACAAGAACTCATTGTGCCCAAACCATAAATTCCTCTGGATCGTAAATGGAATAACAGCGGCTTCGATTTGCAAAAGTTATCAAAATACAGGATGTGATGCATGAAATTAGGAATCTCCAAATATTTAAGGTTTTTTTACTTTTTACTATCTTAAACTGGTTACCAGTGGATTTGATCGTGATACAAATGGCTCTCAACTCTGCTGTGAGGCTAAATGCTGGATGTTCGTGGTCTGTTAAGGACCTTGGACACTCTAGGATACTGAATTACTATAGGCACATACATGATAATGTCGATTACTGCATCGCAAAACCTTTTTTCGATAGGCAATTCCATATTATGATTCCGAATAGGGATTTATGGCATAGCGGACTCCTTCCCCCTGATGATGTCATAAGGATATATACACTGACGGCTCTAATAGGGGAAACAGGGTCGGTGGAGGTTTCTATATTGAAAACTTTGGGATTAAATCTCTCTTTAGGCTACCTGACTTCAGTACTGCTCTTTAGGCGGAAATTACTGCCATTAAACGTGCATCCTACTGGCTGAGGTATTATCGAATATCTGGTGATATATGTATATTTACTGACAGCAAGGCTGCCGTTAACGGAATAGCGGGTGTCGTCACGACATCTAGATTAACCGAGGAATGTCGGGTATCCCTAAATGAGATTGCGAGACATTCTAGGATAACGCTTTTATGGGTCCCTGGAAGCGATGGAAATCAGGGTAATTGTATAGCAGACGCTTTGGCCAAAAGGGGTGCGATGATGAATGATGAGACAATCGACCCCTTTTCTGGTATTTCCCTTGTTAAATGGAACCTAACCTAACCTAAGGTAGCTCCAATGTCCGGTATCCGTTTGACTCACAAAGCACGAACAATTTGATTCCCCTTTTATGCGGCCCAAAACATGTATTTTTGGAGATGATGTTTTGTCTTTAGAACATAAGAGGAATCAGCAACACTGTCATCGCTATCAATCACCCCTATCGGCAATACAAGTGAAATTTATGTTCCCATGAAATATAGTTGATTTTGTTCACAACAGATGTTTAATGTTTACAAAATTTCATCTAAAAATTTCAAATGTTGGGGAAATTTTAATGAAAAATTGGAAAAGGGAACATATTTTATGTGAAATATTGATTCGTGATAGGGGTGAATACTTTCATCTGGGCTGTCTACAGAACTCTACAGCATCGATGAACTCGAGAAATTATTCATCAGACATTTGCTCCAAATTGATATTTTTCGTGTAAGGACGTTTAGTAATATCCATCTTTAACACAATAGTAAAATAAAAGGATGCACATAATAGAACCATAAGCAAACAAAAGAGTTTTATGAACAAAAGGTGAAAACAACAAAGTAAGAGAAGAGGACATTTATGTACACACAAACCGTCAAGACCACCTTGAGGAGGCCTTCACTATTTCGTTTTTAAATCAAACTTTTTATTTTTTTTTTCATTTCAAATATGTTTTAAAACTTAAATAAAAAATGTTATCTATTTACTTCTAAATTTTGTTTTTTAATAGATAAATTTGTGAAATAATTTTCGATGCTAATTTGTTGACTTTTTGCACTTGATTGATCATAGCTGACAAACTCAAGACTTAACAGAATATATTGGAAATACAGTTTTTACTATTTTAAAGCGAAAAAATGTTTAATACAGCACTGGGGCCTAAAAATCGAACACCGCCTTGAGGTGGTCTTACCAGTTAGAGGGTTAAAAAATGGCTTGAGTCCAATTAGTGAAACTACTTGTTTAAATCTAGTAAGGCCTTGGATTAAATTTGAAAATTAAATTTAAAAACAAAATTGGAAGATACTTATTTTGGATATATCAATCAACCAAGTTTTGGAATAATGTGTTCGAACGAATGGTAGAAATAGTAAGAGCGTCATAATCTTAGATTGTTTTTTAAAATCCTTAAAGGAAAAATAAGTTTAACTAATGTCTAAATCAATATTTTCTAAATCATTCATTTTCAACTGTTATTTCGGTCAAAATGGACAGCGATCAAAAAGTACGTGAAAAAATAATTTAAACTTTTCAAAAAAATCCAATATAGACTTTCAAAAGATCTGAATGTTCATAGTCACACTGTTTCAAAAACTATTAAACAGTATAAGGAAGACTTGATCAGACTTGGAAGGAAAACTTGAATCAGGAAGAAAAACGGGAAAAACGGGCAAAAGAAGACGAACAATTCTTTCTAAGAGAACCGAACACTTCTATCAGAAAAGCAGCTCGTAGAGTTAAATGCTCTGATTCTTCTGTGTGCGGAGCCAAAGCTAATGTTGGGTTGAAGTTGTATAAAGTTCACAAAATTCCAGATCGCAATGCGGTAAAGAACTTAGAAGCAAAAGAACGAGCGAAAAAATTGAAATCAAATTTTACACATAAAAAAATACACCTGATGGATGATGAAACTTATGTACTGGCAGACTTTTTAAAACTTCCGGGTCAAGATTTTTATGTGTCTGATGGACGAGGTAATGTTCAAGAACAATACCAGATAAAAAAAATCAAACAAAATTTCCCAAGAAGTTTCTTGTGTGGCAAGCCATTTGCAGTTGTGGCAAATGAAGCCAATTATTTGAGACATCAGTCGCGATAAACACAGAAATATATATTACGAAGTGTCTACACAAACGGCTTTTACGTTTCTTAAAACACCACAGAGTGCCTTCATATTTCTGGCCCGATTGAGTGGTATTCAAACAATAATGTCAATATTATATCACAGAAGGCAACTCCACCCAACTGCACAGAACTTCGGTATGTGGAAAGGTATTGGACTCATGTAAAAAAAGATTTAAAGAACACAAAAAAGGTATTCTAGGACATGTTCGATTTTAAGCGTAAATGGACCTCCTCGCCTAAAAAGTTAACGGAAGCAACTATAAAATATTTAATGGATGGATTTCCATAAAAAGTAGATAAATTTAATGTTTAATGAATTTGTACAATATTTGAATAAATTAACTTATTTTTAAGAATTTTTATATTGAACGGTTTAAGTTTATCTTAATAGGAGTATAAGTTTTTTCTGGCTCACTCTTTATATATGTATACAGCAGATCAATTTAGTAACCGGACAATTGGCCATTTTTTAATTAATTCGTTTTTAAATTTAACAGATTTTTGTAAAAACATAATACCCTTTTTAATTTCTTAATTCATTTATATATTGTATATTTTACTTGTATTAACACCACCATAATATACGCAAACGATTTTACAAGCAAAAAAAAAACATCAAATTAATAATCGTACAGGTGGCAACCACTCTGCTTAAGTGTCATTTTATGCCGGAATTCCCCGAACAAATTTAGTTGGCAATTAACTGGAATTGTAAAAAGCTTACAGTAAAAAGCCTTACTGCAAAAGAAAATGTTTAAATCTGTGGCAAGCGTTTCAAAAAAAAAGCGATATGAGCAGCAAACGTGTTCAAACATCGATAGAAGTTAGAGAGTTGATAATAAAACGTTGTCAAAACGGCATGTCGGTACTTGAAATTTTAGTTGCTGTTCAAAGAAGCCATTCTACTGTTCTCGACATTATAAACTGCTTTAAAACTACCAATTCCGTAGCAAACAAGTAAGAGAGATATATTCGGCTGTGCCGAATCTTCACCCTTCACCAAATTATACTTTAAAATAAAATTTAAAAAAAAATTTTTAAAATATTTTTTTTCAAAATTGTTTTTTAAAAGTTTTTTCCAAGTTTTAAAAAAAAAATTTTTTAATTTATTGGTGAAAAAATTTATGACAAAAGAGTGTTTTCTGTAAAAAAAAATTCGGGTTAAAAAATATTTTTCCCGATTTTGACCCATTGTAGGTCCAACTTTGTATAGTCTTATAAACATCGTTGCAATGGACTTTGATATATCTATCGTTAGATATCCATATTGTCTATATTTATGTAATCGAGATATAGATAAAAAAATAGAGGTTGTCTCCGATTTTTGCTCATATTTCCGTTATTTATGGACGGATTTTGCTGATTTTAAATAGGAAACTTTTTGAAAGCATGTCTGACAGAATTATTGAGGATTTGGATACCAAAGATATCTGGGGTCTTCAGAAAATTGATTTCAACAGACAGACAGACAGACAGACAGACGGACATGGCTAAATCGACTCCGCTATCTATAAGGATTCAGAATATATATACTTTATAGGGTCGCAAAATTATATTGTGGAATGACAAATTTATATATACCCTTCTCAGGGTATGAAGGGTATAATAATACCAACCAAATCAGGGCAACCAATAAAGTTTACTCCGTCTGATGAACGATGGATTGTTAATTAAGTAAAGAAAAGTCCTAAAATCTGTGCTCCTAAATTAACAAAATTGGTGTCAGAGAGCTTTAAAATTAGTGTAAACCCTGAAACTCTCCGAAATGTACTGCGTAAACACAATTTCCATGGCAGAGTTGCACGCAAAAAACCATTTGTAAATGAAGTAAATCGGAAAAAGAGATTGAAGTTTGCTTCTGAACATAGAAACCATGACTTTTCGTACTGGAAATTCAACATTTTCCGGTCAGACGGACGGGCGTACGTTTGGAGAAAGCCGAAGAGCTAAAGGCCTGTAATCTTCGTCCTACTATAAAGCACGGCTAAGGAAGTGTCATGGTTTAGGGCTGTATGTCCGCCACAGGACCTGGACAGCTAGTTTTTATAGATGGTATAATGAACCAGTTTAAGTATATATCAATTTTCGGAAAACTTTAAATTCTATCAAGACAATGATCCGAAGCACAAAGCGCATAACACACGAATGTGGTTGCTGTACAATTGTCCCCATGTTATGGATACTCCCCCCCCCAATATCCAGACATCAACGTTATAGAGAATTTATGGGCTTATTTGGAAAATAAACTAAAGTCTCGGACAATTTCAAACATCAGTCTGCTTAAGATTGCTCTAAAGGAAGAAAAAACTCGTGGAATCGATTCCAAAACGATTAGAAGCTGTCCGTAAAAACCGAGGAATGAACACAAAGTATTAGATTGACCAAAAACATTAAATTTTAAAAGTGTCCGCTTATTAATTTGATCCAACTTTTTAACTTATTATGATTTTATTGTTGTTTCTCTTAGAATTGAGATTTTTTAAGTTGGTCATTCCGTTTGTAATTTCTACATGTTTCATTTGCGAAAGTGAAATCAACGTCAATATACCGGCTATAGTTCCGGTACGGTTGCTATTTTAAATCGAGAAAATCGTCTCACAAATGGCTGAAATATAAGCAAAAACCACCACTACCTCGATTTTTTACCTATTTTTTTTTATCTGGATTACTAAGTCATTAATATAGACAGTATGGATATCTAATGAGAGATATTTCAAAAAACGACTTATACAATGCCATAGTAGTTCGGACCTACAACGGGTCAAAATCGGGTCAAACTATTTTTTAACCCGATTTTTCTTTTTACCAAAAACAACGACAAGATATCTGACACTATTTCTATTCAACAACTGCTATTAATCTATATAGATAATAAATATATGAAGATTTAAAAATTATATTTCACAGAACCACCTGGCAACTCTTACAACTCTGTAGAGAGTGTTCAGTGTCATCGGCATTAATATAAAATTGGATTAAAATATGTTTCAATAGATTTCGCAACGAGCTTAATAAAAATGTATAAACATTTCATCATATGAGAATAAGAATTGCTGATTTAAACAGCATTAAAGCGATCGCTAAAAAATGTCTCATGAAACAAACGGCAACACATAGAAGAGGCATTATGCGAATAAATAGCTACTTTTTACACCTTTTTTAAAAAAAAATTTTTAGAAACAATTTTTTTTTATTTGTTTGTGAAAAAACACCTACAATAAAAGTATCTTTTGTGTGTGTTGTGATAATTTGCATTTTCAGCGTATTCGTACAAACAAAACAGTATGGTATTGTGAGTGTGATTGTATGTAAAAGAATACGAGTCGATATAAATATTCATACCTGTCGGAAAAGGTTTTCAACACTGGTTCTGGTTGCAGTCAAAGATTAATGATGTATTGTGAGTGTTATGTATCTGTCTAATGAGGTCATTAATTAACGATTCTTTTGGCGGTAGTTTTATATTTTATTCTTAATTTTATTTCTCATTTATTCTTGTTCTTGTTTTATTTTTAATTTTATGTCAATGTTTGAAATGAAATTGCATTTCTTTTATGGTTTTATCTTTTACTGGCACAAGTCTTTGAGATATGGATCATGGTTACATGTGGCTACACATAAAATCCCTTAAATTTAACTAATAAAAACTACAAGGATCAGCATATTTAGATTCTTTAGAGAAATTTCTCATTTACTTATGTATGTTTGGCAAACAAAGCTATAAAATTGAGTATCCCATTTTCCTAAAGAATTTAATAATAGAAAAAAGAAGAAAAAAAACAACTTTGTTTCATTCATTAAATTTAAGTTGCAGTAAGTAATAGATTCAAGGTTGGTGGCATGAACAAATGAAATTTCACAAAAAATTAACTAACAATGATGATGGTGTTGTTATTGTTATTATTGTTACGGTTGCATTTGTTTGGTGCAGCATAAGACGGAAGTGCAACAAACAATACATTCACACACACACGGAGCTGAGAAACAACAAACATGAATTTATGTCTCTACTACGATTATTTAACGACAATTTGTTTCTAATAGGATTTGAAATTAGTACACGCAGACAAATTGATCACCTGCTGCGGCACAATCACTGTAACGAGCAAAGAGTCAAATACTTAATGAATTGCTAAATGTGACATGGCAACAACGGCTGGCTGGCTGGTTGTCTGCCTGAACTGCCAACCAACATTGTGGTTGTTGTTCCATAGGTAGGATACAATGCAACGTGTTCAACATTTCGTATTATTCCCCTCACTAATTCATTCATACTGGTGTTTTGAAATAATAAAAAAACACCAACAACAATTCTATATCTATATATACCCTTATTTAATACGTTAATACCTTTAGTCCTTTACGGTAGGATAACACAATTATCAAAAAATACATATAAAGGAAGAAGGAAGAAAGTAAAACACGTTCAACATTTTTCCACTCCTTGTTATTTTTCTTAATTTTTTTTGTTTTCGTTTTTTTTTTCTTCTTAAGTTGTAGTATTTCTTTTATTTTTTTGTTGAATTTGTAGAGTTCAGAACAAACGAGGAAGACGTGTGCGTATAATCGGATATTATAACCTGCTGCGCCTGTGCAAACACTTGGATGATGTGCTCGCTCGTACCATTGTGCCATTGTGTCATTCACTGTACATTCATTCACATTCACATTCAACGTTAACGATTGCATTTCGTTACAAGGACAATGCAAACCAACAATAATCGTATAGCAGATGAGTTTTTCAGCTGTTCTGTCTTGTTTATCCTGTCCTGTTTTGTTCAGTCTTGTCCTGTATAGCTAGCTCAGTTTGGTTTACGTTCATTCATATGTATGTATGCATGTGTTTGTGTTTTTATTTTTTTATTATTGTCCTCAGGTATTATTACTAGGTAAACAATATTTTGATTTTTAACAACTTCCAATCTTAATCGTCTTAATACATTTTAAAATACGTGTCAATATAATCATATGCGTATGTGTGTTTGTATTATGTTCATCCTTCCTCTTGTGTGTTTGCAACTGTTTTAAGTAGACTAATTTAGTTGTAGCCTTAAATCGGCTTATTTTTATTTTATTTCAATTACACGTTCAAATTAAAACTGCTGCCTTTTAAGGACTGGGAGAATTTTTTAAATCTTTGAGAAATCTTTTTTAAAAATATGATGTGATGTTTTTTTTAACTCGCATGATGTTGTGGCAATATGTTACTAAATCACTTTTACCCATAGATTCACCTTTTAAGACTTTATATACTCCATGTGTCATTTCTACAATATTTGTTTACTATATAGGTAGGGTAGTCAATTATCAGGTCTCCATTAGTCTGTTGAAATCACTTTAACGCGGCCATCAAATAACTTATGGATATGTATGAGACATCAATATATCTGATATAGTTTTGAGAATTTTTCTATTGAAATTGGTTAATAAATAGTTTTCTTTTTTCAGTATATAAATTTTTTTAATTTTGAAGACTCGAATTATAAAGAAAACGTTAGAACGACTTAGAATTTAGCAAGGACGTTAGATTATCTCCATTTATGAATGGTAAGATTGGACTTGACAAATATAGAGTTGTATGTGGCTGGAAGAGCAAAATGGTCTAACTTACGAACAGTTATCACCAGACACAAAATATTTTGGGAGATATCCTAAAACAAACCAAGGTTTATTTTGAGGGGGCTAACAAAATCAGTTCTTTTTGTGAGTCGGCTCAATGTACGTATATATTTTATTAGGTCTCAATATAAATATACAAGTGTTATACACGGAATGACAAATTGATATAAACCGATATAAAAATAGGTTTAGAAAGATTTATTTTCAAAAAAATGTGAAACACAATAATTTTAAATTCGTTATATGACAGTGAATACCATAGAATAAAATATACATAGAAGCATTGCTGACAGACAAAAAACCTAAGTCTGTTGTCAAAAACCTAAGTCTTGCTAAAACAAAAAACATGTAAATTAATATATTTTGTTGTTGAGTCAGCCATAAAATTTGGTAGAGATTGATTATTTGTACTCTCAGCTAACTCTCAGTTTCCCCTCTTGTTCTACTTTATGGTGACTACCATTTTATTAAGTCTGCGGGTATCGAAGAATACAAAGAAAAGTTTGAAATCTAAACCATCCGGAGACCCACTCAAACAAACACAAAAAATTTCATCGAAATCGGTCCAGCCGTTAAGGAGTAGTTCAGTTACTAACACACGTATAGAAGAACTATATATATAAAGAAGATATAACAGAGCAATTATACTTTACGGATTCATAATCGTACTGTCCAAACTTCAGAAGCTAGATACATACATGAAATTTTTATTGTAGGTTTGTCTTACCTTAATGATTTAGTAATTCAGATATAGTTAAAAAATAAGCCAAAAATCGAGGTGTTTTCCTTATAAGTATATCAGAAATTTGTGGACCAATTTTCTCCATTGGAACCGAATCGGGAGAATTCCCGATATAATGATGTATCAATCTTGTTTTTAAGTTATTAGGGGACTACGGAAAGATGATTTTAACATACAGACGGACATGGCTATATCGACTTCGCTATCTATAACGATCCAGAATATATAAACCTTGTGAGGTCGCAAATGAAAAATGTAGACCCTAGGCACTCATAGTGAAGGGTAAAAGAAACAGAAAAATGTTTGTACTTTTTTTAAACTAAAAATTTTTAGGGTAGAAAACGTGTAAAAATACGTTATGTATTTGTAAAACTAATAAACATAGAAATAAAATTAAATTCACATTCGTTACTTATCAAAAAAATAATACTAAATTTTGGAAAATTCGCACCTTGACGAGGTAAAAAATTAGACCAAGGCATATAATTATGATTATGTTATTATGAGCTCTTACTACACTATTGATATTAACTAGCAAAGAAAATGGAAAATATTTAGATTTTGTTTAAATTTTTTAAAAAAATTTTATTTTTTAGAATAAAATTAATTTTTGCTATGCATATATCAATGCTTTTGTCTGCATATTGGTGTGCATTTTATCCAATATTTTGCATGCTTATTTTGAATTTTTATATGTATTTCTAAACTTGGCCTTGCCCACGAAATTAAGAATATATGTGTATCCTGTGTAAGCAAGAATCAACATTTGATACTCTTGTATTTTGATAGTACTTTTTCGATTCTGACAGAAGTATATATTGTTACGAATTTGCAATAGCGATTTGAATTTAATGGTCTGTAACGACTGCCATCATGTTTATAAACACGTCCATCGGTAGAAGCTTCTACTTATTAACAATATTGATAGCATGCGGTTATAAGCATTGTTTATAAGTATGGCAACACTAAATGTTTAAGCTGCTAACATTGACATCGAAAGCTCTAGAATTCGAACATACTTGTTTGTCCGTTAAGAACATTGTAGAAGATTCGCGAAAGATGGTGCGTGTATAAATAGTGGCAGAGGTTGCAGTCGTAAGTGAGTTGATCATAGGCGCTGTTAGAGTTAACATCAACTGCCTTGTACATTTAAGTTTGTATATTATAAAGTGTGTGTGCATTTCTGCGAATTGATAAACGTGTATAAAGACACTGAGTGACTATTTGAACTGTTGTTGTTGCACGTTTTAAATAAATAAAAAGTTGTTACAATTTTAAACTACTAAGCGGCTTTTATTTGCAATCAAAAGTATCCGGTTTATTTAAAGGAAATAAACTCCGTTTTAAAAAGGTTAAACCGTAACAATATGAAAATGATACATATGCAAATTATTAAAGTAAGAACCGACAAAAGGGACTAACTATTTGGTATTTTTAATTATGGAACCTCAGCATCAACTTAATGATACTACTTCAAAATCGTTCTATAACAAAAAAAAAAAAAAAAACTTATATATGTATTACAATTTCGCTAATAAAGTAGCGAGTTTTTCATATGAAATTATAAATTATTTATTTTAGTTATTGGGAGATTTTGATGAAACCTGAGAAAAGTAAGTAGTTTGTGAAAAATATTATGAGATGCGAAAAAATGTCTAAATTAACCTTTTAGTGCATTTGGATGCAAACTGCCCCCAACAAATGCATATAATAGTAAATTTAAAATTTTTATATTTTAAAAAGACTGTAATGAAACTTTGTGATAATTTTTAAATTCAAAAAATGTATAGTCATCACAGGGTGCATTGAAATTCCAAGAGCTGCACAAAATTATTTGGTACTTTTTTATACCCTTCACCTTCGTGAGAAGGGTATATATAAGTTTGTCATTCCGTTTGTAATATCCACAATATAATTTCCCGACCCTATAAAGTATATATATTCTGGATCCTTATAGATAGCGGAGTCGATTTTGCCGTCTGTCTGTCTGTTGAAATCAATTTTCTGAAGATCCCAGATATCTTCGGTATCAAAATCTTCAATAATTCTGTCAGACATGCTTTCGAGAAGTTTCCTATTTAAAATCAGCTAAATCCGTCCATAAATAACGAAGATATGAGCAAAAATCCGAGATAACCTCTATTTTTTGCCTATTTTTAATCTATATCTCGATTACTAAGTCATAAATATAGACAATATGGATATTTAATGATAGATATTTCAAAGTCCATTGTAACGATGTATATAAGGCTATAGTAAGTTGGACCTACAATGGGTCAAAATCAGGAAACATTTTCAAAAAAAAAATTTTTTTTGTCATAAATTTTTTTCACTAATAAATTAAAAGAAAAATTTTTTTTAATTATTTTTTTTTTAAGTAGGAAAAAATGTTTAAAACACAATTTCTAAAAAAAAAAAATTTTTTAATTTTATTTTAAAGTATAATTCGGCACAGCCGAATATAGCTCTCCTTCTTGTTGTATATTAGTCTAGCGTCTAGATATACAATTTAAGTAATAGCTTTGAATTATTTATGGGTTTCTATTTGATAAAACTATTTTATTTTATTTAACATAAGTTATTTAGTTAAACATTCATTAAAAACATAATTTAAGGGAGTTTTTGTTAAACTCATTGAAATGTATAACATCAAATTTGTTGGTATTTAAGTGGTAGCAGCATTTAAAGTAGAGTTTCCAAAAAAACCGAAGAATTTCAAAAGCGCGGTTTCGGTTTTAAAAAATTGAAAACCGATCGGTTTCGGTTCGGTTCGGTTTTGTGATAATTTATTAAATATTAAGTGTTATAGAAACAAAATTTAAAATTCGAACTTGACGGATGTTCAAGAGGATAAAGGAAAATTGGTACTTTTTCTTTTAATTGTACCTTTTTAATATATTCAATTAGTTAGCTTAAGTATATATATTAAATTTGGCTAATATGCTTCTCAGTAAAGAAATAACCAAACAAAGGAAAATTTTTCGTTCTCCATATGGTACTTTTTGAATTTTCTAATATAATATTGAACATAAAATAAGGAATTTACTTTGATTTAAAACTTGACGGTGGTTCAAGTGTGGAATATTGGTACTTTTTCCTCTAATGGTACTTTTTATTATATTAAATTATTGAGTGCTATTGAGTGGAAATACAAAATGTGCGTAAATGGTACTTTTTTAGAATCCACATTACAATGTATTAATAAACATGAAACTAGAGACATGTTATCCTGAATTAGTATTAATTCACAAAGAGATACTTAATAGTACTATTTCTTTCATCCAATTGGGGTGGCAAAGCGCAACGGGTAAGCTAAGTACTCCATACTTTAATCGGATTTTTGAAATTAACTAAGTCTTTGTTACAAAAATGTTGCATTATTATTATTTTTTTAAATTAAAGAAATAAACTGTCATTTGATAGTCAGGAAATACTCGTAGATCAATATTTTTAAATGAGTTTTTGTGATTCTTTATTAACAGGTTTTCTTGCCTAGCCTGCGAAATATAGCCTGCTACATCATCTGAAGCAATTATTGTAATACAATTTAAAACATTTAAAGAAATCTTAAGATATTTTTAACAATCTGTTTTTAGAGATATTGGATGAATCATTCATTTCTAAATTTTGAATTTTTCTGAAAATAGATTAAAGTAAAAACTGAAGAATAATTGTCGGTTTTAGGCCATGAAAAACCGAGGTTTCGGTTAAAACCGAACTGGAAACTCTAATTGAAAGGATAACGCAATTTCGATCTAACTGAAATTATTAATACAATTTATAAACATCTAAACAAATTAAATGCATATGTATATGTATAATGTTATTGAGTTTTTTTGAAACAAATTTCTTAATGGGTTAATATGGTGCATGTATATATGTATGTATGTACTTATAAGCCTGCAAAAGTCCTAAATAAAACAGTAAAACACTCACACACAACAATAACAATAACAAAAAAAAAAAAAGAAAACTAAGAAAACTTTATCGTTCTCGCACCTCTTCGGCGAAATAACATGTATGTAGGTTATCTTTTGTATGATCAAAGGCAGCAGCAAACAAGGCAGCATCACAGCCTTCTTTGGCTGCTTGCTGCCCTTATTGTGCAAAGATTTGGTGAGTGCCATTACCAATCGAATTCGATTGAATGCACCACAAAGTTTGGCATTTTAGACATGTCGTTTCGGTAAAGTCAACAATACCCATCGACTAAAACACATATTTTAAACACTTACCTGAAAAAAGTCGCCTGTGTTTTTATTTTAGTTTATTTGCTTGAATGTTTTTTTTCTCGTTATTTTTGTGCTTTTTTTTTTTTTTTTTGTTTGCCATTTTTTGCAGGGATTATATTGTAGCGCCGCTTTGAAGCAATCAGCGTCACCTTTGTTATTTCATTTAAAATTGTTGTTATTGGTCTTTAAACCAAAAGCCAAGCAGCAGCAGCCTATTTCAATAAGGACGGTAGTCATCGTCAACGTTGTCGCCGTCATCATCATAGGGATCTGCAAACAAACAAAAACAACAAATAAATAAAAAGAGAGAAGCAAGACAACAAAAAAAATTAATAAAATAAACCAAAATGTACCGAAAAGTGTATCAAGTGAACACATAATCAGATTTTTGCATTAATTTGTGGAGAACAATGCCTTTTTTTAAATCCCAAAAGTCACAAATATTTAGGCATTGACCAGAAATGTATGTCTGCATCAAGGTGTTACAAATACTTTTACCAATATTAAAAAGACATTTTAACTGTATGCTTCAAGAGCGCTGATAAAAAAAAACAAAACAAACCAAAATCAACAAAACCAAACCAACCAACCAGCCAACCAACAACAACAAAAAAAGCAATAAAAATGCACAAACACTCGCATATAAAAACGACATGATCAAATAAAAAAATCGCCTTAATTTTAATTCTCGCTTAAACACACACACCTTCACACGGAAAGGAAGGAGGTAGGAGAACTAATGCACTGAACTACTGCTACAATAACAACAACAACAGCAAAAACAACTACTATCTCCGATAAGAATTCAATGTAGACAAGTGCAGTGCAATCTTGCATACAACGCTCTGTTGCTTTGCTAAGAAATATTTACATACATACATTAAATACTTACTACTTATATGTATATACCGACCGACAATCTACTTATTATACATTTATTAAACATACATACATATATGTATGTATGTATGTATTAATATGTAAATATGTTGGTAAATATATTAAATTTACTAACAATCGTCTTAGAATGTGTGACCGTAGGAAATTAAAAGCAAAAAACAAACATACAAACTCATTCATTCTTACATATACCCTGTATCTAAAGAAAAAGAGTCGTAGACGAAGACGTTGATGTTAAAGAAGATATAAAAACAATGTTTTCTGGATTCTAATTGCAGCTGAAAATTTTCTTAAAGGCGCCCACGCGTGACGATCTATAAAAATAAAGGTTGGTTGGTTGTTCGGTTAGTCTGTCGGTTACTTTGCTGTAACCCCCAATGTGATGAAAAGCAACTGGAGAATATTACGGAAAATGCTACTAGAACTAAAGCAAATCCGCCACAGAAGTAAAGTCAGTGTGGTTTTCAGTGGTATTTAAAGCTTCGTGTCAAGTGTAACAGGAGAACTTAAGGACACCGGAAAGTGTCAAAAAGACGTTGGAAATTATGACACTTTTAATTATGAAAATTTTTATTGGGTTTATGACGTAAATATCTTTTGAACGCGGTTTTTTGATTTTAATAATTTATACGTCATTTTGAAGGGTACATATCTGTAATTTATTCACACTTAGTTATTGAACATTATAGTGTAAACAACAAAGTTTTCTTTTTGCCTCGAAAATTTCGAATTTTGTGCCAACAAAAAGGCATAAAGACTAAGATCGAAAAATGTTTAACATACATATCGCTCATTTGCTGCAACAACGACATAACTTAAAATCCGTGTGTTTTGAACTGAGTAATACGAAATATGCGCCGTTCTATAGTCTTTCATATAGTTTTATCAGTTTTCAAAAAAGTCAATAATTTTTTCCGTGAGAGTGTTTCTTTGTTGTTATCGTCAAAATCAAAATTCATGTTTTCTCGTATATTTGACAAGAAAAAATTGGTTTAAATACAGATTAGAAGGATATTAATATCTACTATTCAAATCAGGTTTTATTTCTAAAATCTCAGGATTTGTTGAAAATTTATTTAAGAAATAGTCAAATGTCATAAAACATTTAAAGCCGTTTTTCTCGAAACGACTTTTTTTGAATTATGATGTTGTTGCAGCAAATGAGCGATATATGTTAATAAAAATTAAACCACTAAACTTACAGTTTTGAATCTTTTTTATATGATTGAAATTATTGTAACAATTTACAAAAAAAAAAAATTATTTTTATAGTTCTAATCACTAATGATGAAATTTTGAACCTTTTCCGAAAACCCTTCTATTATGTTTTTATAGTGCTTTATGTCACTTTGTTCGAACACCTTTTTGGTGCTCTTCAATTCTCTTTTAACAAGAGCCCAATATCTATCCACTGGACTCAGCTCCAGGCAGTTCGGAGGAATTGCCTCTCTTGGTACAAATACCACATTATTGTTCTTGTACCACTCAAGACCTTTCTTACCATAGTGACAGATGCCAAATCAGGCCAAAAATAAGTGGACACATTAAGAAGTCTTACGAATGGAAACATCCTTTTTTGTAAACATTCCTTGATGTAAATTGCGGTATTTATAGAGACCTTTGTAATAAATGTTTGGCTTTTTTGCCGCAACTGCATATTGCTTGCCATACCAAGAACTTTTTGGGAAATTTGTTCTTGCTTTTGGGTCCTAAACTTTTCTTCAACATTCCCTCGAGCACCTGCAACATAAAAAAATTGACCAGAAGCTGTGAAAAATGTTCGATACGTACATTTCGTCATCCATTATGAAGCAGGTATATTTTTGGTATAAAATTTGACTTCAATTTCCGTGCTCTGTCTTTAGCCTCTAAATTTTTTGCAAAGTTCCTGTCAGGAACTTTTTGAGCCTTGTATGCTTTTAAACCTTCATTGGCTTTAACTTTTCGTACCAAATAGTCCGAGTACTGATCTAACCTGGCTGTTTTCCTACCGGATGTGTTGGGAGCTCTTTTGAAAATGCTTTCTATTTATAGGCTTTAAAAACATTATGTGGACCATTCCTTCTACCTGAACCGGGTTTTGTATCAACGGACAAGTTCTTCCGGTACTGTTTAATAACATTGGAAAAAGTTTGATAGCAGAATTTTGATTGTTTGGCCAACTTTTTGTAGGACCAAGTTGGGTTTTGTTGAAAATATTTAATAATTTTAGTACGCACTTTTTTCTGATCACTCATTTTAATCAGATTAACAACAAATGAACATAATTGACATTAAACATAATAACTGATATGCTTTACAGAGGTAACTTGAAAAAAAAAAATCAAATAATACTTGGATTAAAAGTTTTAATGAAAAACTTGTGTTAAGAATTTTACGATCTCAGTCCTTATGCGGGAAGTTTTGTGTTTAATCGGTTTCAACGTGTGAGATATGGTTTGTGCTGTTAGGAAGTGGTGATTTTGACAAGGAAGACAAAGATCACCCAGACCAGCCAAAAAAGTTTGAAGACCATGAATTGGTGGCATTATTTCTTGAAGATTGTTGTCAAACTCAACAAGAGCTTGCTAAATCCTTGGGAGCAACTCAAGCAGCAATTTCAAAACATTTGCGAGCAGCAGGATTCATCAGCAGCGAAATTAAGTACCATACGAAGTGAAGGCGAAAGACCTTGACCATCATGCGGAACCCGTAACGAACGCAACTGATTCATTTGAAGCAAGCAGTTGCCGGAAAGCGGCCAGACCTTAATATTCCATCATGACAACTTTTGGCCACATTATGCAATACCTGTTAAAAAGCATTTAGATTGAAGTGGTTGTCAAGTTTTGCCTCACCCGCCTTATAGTCCATTCCTTGCCCCGTCCGAATATTACTCGTTTCGATCGATGTAGAACGCTCTCTCTGGAATACTCTTCACTTTGGAAGAGAGTATCCGATGTTGTCTTGATTGGTTATTGGCCTCAAAAGATGAGCAGTTCTTTTGGTTCATGTGGTTGCTAGAAAGATGGGAAAAGTTCATAGCTAACACGTAGTCCGGGGCGCATATTTTGTTATTTATCCAATATATCGCACCGATAGCAGAAGAAGAGAAACAGCCCCATATCATTATGGATCCACCGACGTGTTTTACGGTCTTCTTAGGCTGTGGTCAGACAAAACAAAGATACATTTGTTTGGATTCGATGGGAAACATTATGTTAGGCGCCCACACAATAAGGGATGCTCTCCAAAATACACCAAGAAGACCGTAAATCACATTGGTGGATCCATCATTATATGGGGGTGTTTCTCTTCTTCTGGTGTCTGTCTGATATATTGGATAAATAACAAAATATGCGCGCCGGATTATGTAAATATATTTCAAAGCATAATGCTTCCATTTACTGAGAAAGAGATGCCCTTGATATGGAAGTTTCAGCAGGACAATGATACGAAGCACTTCTCAAAATTGGCAAAGGACTAGTTTGCTGTCAACAAAGTACCTCTTATGGAATGGCCTTTTCAGTCATGAGAGCTTAACTCAATAGAATACCTTTGGGGAGTGCTCAAGAGGAAGAGTGGTTTTCCATTCACAAGGACGTTTGCAAAAAAATTTGTGGATTCTATGAGTTGCAGATGCAATGAAGTTGTTAAAAACAAAGGTAGAGCAACAAAATATTGAAATAAAATAAAAATATTTTTGCCTCTAAAACTTGAATCCTTTTACGCGTTTCTATTATTTTTCCAGTAAAAATAATGACTCTTTCCATTGTTAGTCATATAATGTGTTAAAATATAAATGAAAAGAGAAATGATAAACTAAACGTGACTAATAAGGAGTGGGATCGAAAAATTCTTAACTTCAATTTGCATGCTCGGTTTTTGGCCTCTATATTTTTAGCAGCATTCCTGTCAGGAACTTTTTGAGCCTTGTATGTTTTTAAACCTGCATTAGCTTTAACTTTTCGTACCAAATAGTCCGAGCACTGAGCTAACCGGGCTGCTTTCCTACCGGATGTGTTGGGAGGTCTTTTGAAAATGCTTTCTATTTTTTTGGCTTTAGAAACATCATGTGGACCATTCCTTTTACATGAACCAGGTTTTCTATCAACGGACAAATTCTCCCGGTACTGTTTAATAACATTGGAAACAGTTTGAAGGCAGACCTTTAAATGCTTGGCCAACTTTTTGTAGAACCATG
The DNA here is from genome assembly GCA_942486065.2 of Calliphora vomitoria. NCBI lineage: Eukaryota > Metazoa > Arthropoda > Insecta > Diptera > Calliphoridae > Calliphora > Calliphora vomitoria. The sequence goes on along the minus strand of OW818031.2, from coordinate 10,580,716 downwards.
TAGGTTTTGTTGAAAATATTTAATTATTTTAGTACGCAATTTCTTCTGGTCACTCATTTTAATCAGATTAACTACAAATGAATATAATTGACATTAACATAATAACTGACATGTTTTACAAAGGTAACTAGATAAAAAAAATAATACTTGGGTTAAAAGTTTTAATGAAAAACGTGTGTTAAGAATTTTACGATCTCAGTCCTTATACTTACAAAATTTAAAAAAAAGCTCTCGTTTCTATTATTTTTTCCAACACTGTATTAAGACATATTAGATTTCCTCTCCTTTGTGTCGTTTACAGGTATATGATAACAATCGGTAGATTCCAAACGATGAAAAAAAAGCAGCGATTTGTCGCAAGGAAAATCCGGAATATAATAAGGATGTATCAAAATGAATTTTTAAATAATTTAAATATTTGCATCATACATTCTTTTATTACTTTTTTCCAACTCAATTTCCATTTAACTGATTTACATAGTTATTTCTTGGTGGATTTGTAACAAATGTTTCAATGAGTCTAATAAGGAATGTTAAAAATATTAAACATATGAGACAGTATCATTATGCCTTTAATAAGCGTCATAAAACTAAAACTACACAAAAAGCAGTTAAAAATAAAAAAATCAGTCAGTTCCCAGCCATTCATTCAAACGGTTTGTATATTTATTTATTTGGATTACTTGTACTATTTCTTTGATTGTGGCCACCAAACAAACGAATACTTACAACTTGAAGGTTATTTTTCACCTTCAAACACAACAACCTGATAAATGAGGTTGTGACCAAAAACTACCACACTTTATCCACAAACATACCAACTCATACATACACACACAAACTTCCACTCAAACACTATTTACAAGTCTGAACATTTTACGAGAAAACCGAATCATAGTATATGTATACGAGAGCAGTCTTAAAAGTCATTTTTATTATTTAAAAAAAAAATTGATTTATAAATAACGATCATTGAGAAAGACTTTGATTACGAAGGTGAAGAACAACTAAGGAGTTCCGAATAAAGTAGCTACTCGCAGATGTCTGTCATGTGACAATTTTGAAAAATATGCAACAGAAACAATATGAAACATTTTCTTTAGAATTTTTATTGTACGCAATAGAAAGTTATGTTATATTGTATATAAAATTGTATTAAAACTTTTCCGGGAAATCCATCCACAAACTAAGCATGACTCTCTTCTTTTCAATATGGCGAAACTAAAAACAAATGAAGAAGTTTTACACAGCAAATCATTTAGAAAATCATGTAAAGAATGAGTAAATCTTTATTTTTACATTAAATACTGAACATTATGCAAAAGTCTCAAACAATGCTGGAGCATTGTTGCCAAAAAATCTACCAAATCCGTTTAAAACCTATCGACTTCATATTTAAAACCAACCCATAATTCAAGCACAACACTTACCAATTGACTAAGAATTGCTTTATAATACGTTAAGAAAATATTCGTCAAGTTTGTAAAACAGTATGAGCTACTCGAGTTTCATTTGGTGTAAAGATACACCATATTGAGAAGGGAACTGACACAGAACTACTTGTTCCATGATAGGGACCGGTTCTAGTTTCAACACTTTATAAGTAAGATCCAGTCTCTTCGTTGGTCTATGAATTAATAAATTGTTACGATTTGGTCACTATGTCAAAGGTTACAGAACTAACTCAAAGGAACTTGTTATATTTTAAATATTATATGTTCGGCTGTGCCGAATCTTATATACCCTTCACCAAATTATACTTTGAAATAAAATTAAAAATTTTTTTTTTTAATTTTTTTAAGAATTTAAAAATTTTTTTTTTCGAAATTGATTTTTAAAAGTGTTTTCCAAATCAAATATGAAACGACATCATAAAAAGTACTATTGTATCAACTTATGCATTGGAGGATATAATAAACTCTTACCTTGTCGAATAGTAATTATTAGCTTAACTTAGCCAACAAACTGCCAAAGTTTTCCGAGAGCTTAAGAATTCATCTCATTGGAGTGCCCAATTAGTTCATAATTCAAGATTAAGAATAGAATAACTGTGTCAGCCTTATTAGAACCTGGACGGACTAAGCATACACCGCACAGTGGGGTAGAATCAAAATTTTTTTTAGAAAAAATCTGGGATTTCTAAACGGCTGGTCCGATCGGTATAAAATTTGACATGGGCGTAGCCAATTAGTTTCAAAAATATCTTACAGAAAATCATAAAATTGTTATATGTCCTTAAAGAAAGTTTTTTTAAATTAAAAAAGAGTTAAGTCACCTTTTCGCACAAATAACAGCACAAATCTACTATTTTTTTAATTTTTATATTGAAAATCGTTTATTTTTGGATCTGTAATTGATATTGCTCTGATATCTTTTGCATATTATTGGAAATTTAGTTGTCTAACTAAAGAAAGAAATTTGAGTCATTCGGTTCAAAAGTACGCCCTACATTTTAAAAGAAGCGGACCAATGTATGGCAAAATTTTAAAATTTCAATTTTGAAATGCTTATAACACGGAAATTATAAAAGATAAATAGCGCATGCAAGCGCTTTTCAAAAATATAAAAATCTTTGAAATCGGATGAGAAACAAAAAATGGCACGTGTTTAAAATTTTACATGTCGAAGGTACCCTACTTTGAACCCCCATAGCGCCGCGACTGAAGCATTTGTGGAGTCCATTTTAATAACTTAAACTCAAATACTCCTTGGCTACGCCCATGTCAAATTTTATCCCGATCGGACTAGCTGTTTAGAAATCCCAGATTTATTTGGAAACAAAAACTGCATCACTCCACTTGGATATTTTTGATGGATAGATCGGATTCATGTCTGGACTTTAAATGGACTTTAAATTAAAATAAAACAGAGAAAAACTTTTATATATCCATCCAATTGGATTTATTACTTAGATAGTACTTGGCGTACCTTGGAAGTCCAATACTCTTGCTTAAATGGTAATAATCAGAGTTGCTGCACGTGGAGCAATGATAATCCTGAAGCCATTGTAGATGCATAACATCCAGAAAAACTCACTGTTTGCTGCGTTTTATGGACAGCTGGAATCAAGCAGCTAGAGACAAGCTTACTAACTTTTTCGTGCCTCAATTGAAAGACACATTTCAAACAGCGCGCGAAACAATCAATTTACTGAAAGAAAGTTTTGGCGAACGAATAATTTCAAGAAATGGAACTGTTAATTGACCACTTTGTTCATGTAATTTGACGTCATTATATTATTTTCTGTGGGGATATGTAAAGTCCCAGGTTTATGCAGAAAAACCAGAAACGATAGAGCACTTGAAAGCGAATATTCAACGGGTTATTGCCGAAATACAGCCTCATTTACTACGAAAGGTTAGTGAAAAGTGGACATCTTGGCTACGCCATGTACGCGCTAGCTAGATGGGTAGATGGGTATAATTTTAGTGTGTGCTTTAAAACTTCCTTGATAACAATAAGAAGAGGATTCTCTCAAATCATTGGGAAAATAACCTAAAAATGAATATAATCCAAAAGCAATTTTTAGCCCCGACTTTAAAGTCAAAAATCTAAAACATAAAATTTTTGGGAATTGTGTGATTCTCAATTTTTTGTTCACTTTTGCATTTTGATCAAAAATGTAAACTATATGAGATAATATATAGCTGATAAAATGTTTTGTACCGATCTCTTGTAAATTCCATATAAATATAAAGCTTTCAAATCGCATCAAGAACAAAAATTTTACATAATTTTTAATTTTGTGTATAGTTACCCGAGGTACCTCACTTTGGGGCTTTGAGACTCCAACACACATCCCGCACCTCCCCTTTAAAGTCCAAATTCAAGACTTACGCTAAACTGCATCTCTTCTATAGCCATGGGAAATTTTATTAAAGTCGGACTATCCGTTTAGAAGTTATTCCCACTATCTTTTAATTCCCACACTTTGTGTTGTTAGACATATCAATTAATTGGAAGGAAAGAATAAGGCAATGCAGCTAAATGAAAAATAAAACATGGTCAACCGAATGTGATCCATAGTACTATATTAGAGGATCTTTTAAATATGCCCTCGTATAGTCGTCGTATATATGAAGGTATAATAACTAACAATAAGCTTCTGTTTACTACTTACTTATATACTCATTCTCTGCCACCAGAGTATAACAAAAACAACAATAAAAAAAATACTTTTCATACTTCATTCCTCATGCCACACACACTCTCGCCCATCCCTATTAGCTTGTGTGAGTTTCTGGGTTCTTTGGCTAAGCGTGGGAGAAATTTCAGATAAAATTATAGACCAAATAAAGCTTCACTATCTATTGACAAAATACAAACAGAGGCAGTAGAAGTCAAAGTAAAAGCAGCAGCGGCAGCAACAGCAACAGTAATAACAACAATAACTTTGTATATTAACGTTACAAAGATTTAATGTGGTATACATATTAGTGTGTTTGTTTTTGTATGTGAAATACTAATAAAAAATTTAATTTTTTGTCGTCTCTGGATAGTTGTTGCCTTTGTACTTCGTCACTTGTATTAAGCCATAAACATGAAGATCTCTTAGGTTTTCTGTCAATCGTTTTTACGTTCATACGGTCGGTTGGTCGGTCTGCCACTTCGACATTAATATATGTATGTACATGAATTGTATGTATGGAGGTCTGTCTGTTGTATGCCCTCTATCTGTTTTGTCAGAGACAGAGTGTAAATACTACAAAATCAACATCTACATCAGCATACACAAACAAATGTTTATTTCCAACTAACAACAGCTGTCAAGAACTACGTCATCGAGCCCATTCATAATTATGTTCTCTGTAGTACGAGTAGTAATCGTCTTCTTCTTCTGCTTCGCTGTTGTAGCAGTGGCATTTGCGCAGGCGCGGCTGTCATTCAAGAAGACTTCCGAATGTAATTTTCTTAAGGAAAGAAGGTATGAATGTATATTGTACATGTACAATGTACTTTCATACATACATATCTATCTACCAACAATTTGTTTATTGACAAAAGACATATTTTACGAGTGCAAGTCAACTGCAACTTCCACTATTACCACGCACTATTTCTTCTCTACCTGTTCTTTATGAATTTCGTTGACGGCGTTTTGAAAGTGTAGTGATCCCAACAATTGTTCATGACCAACACAATGTTTCGCATCTTTAGATAATTTGAATGTAATTGTTTGATTTAGGTAAGAAAGAAAATATAACAAAAAAACTCACAATATTGTTCTGTTAAAAACTGCGGAAGGAAACCAGCGACAAAGACCCTAAAAAACGTAAAAATATAATAAATATGAAGAAAAACATAAACTTACCAACAACAAAATAATTGTATAAGTTTTAATGTTAATATTTTGTCATCAACAAATTATATACACATGTATTATGAGAAAAGCATAAAAAAGAAACGTTTCAATATACAATTACGTACACAGTATGTATCTTTTCATTGGGTGGGGGCAAAAGTTAGTTATATTATTGGAATATCTTTTGACCACGGTTTTTGTTTTTAATAACTTATATGTCATTTTAAAGGGTACATATCTGTCATTTATTCTCACTTAGTTATTGAACATTATAGTGTAAAGAACAAAGTTTTCTTTTTGCTTCGAACATGTCGAATTTTGTGCCAACAAAGCGTCATGTGCGGGAAGTTTTGCTTTACTTCTTTAATTTGAAAAAAGTGCCGCTAAGTACAACGATAGCTCACCAAAGCTTATGGCGAATGTGTTCCATCGGATTCAATGTGCGAGGGATGGTTTGTTCGGTTCAGAAATGGTGATTTTGACACGGAAGACAAAGATCTTCAAGGCCAGACAAAAAAGATTGAAGACCAAGAATTATAGGCATTACTCCATGCAAATTGTTGTCAAACTCAACAAGAGCTTGCAAAATCATAGGGAGCTACTCAAGCGGCAATTTCAAAAACGTTCGCGAGCAGCAGGATTCATTCAAAAGCAGGGGAAATCGAAACATGATTTTGCATGTCTGAAATGATGTCATTACTTGCGATGAAAAACGGATCCATTAGGATAACCCGAAGCGTAGGACATCGTACGTGAAGCAAAGCAAAGCCAAATATCCATGGCGCAAAGGTAGTGCTCTGTATTTGGTGGTAGCAAAAGGGTCATATCTATTCTGAGCTGCTGAAATCTGGCCAGACCATCACATGGAACCTGTACTGAATGCAACTGATTCGTTTGAAGCGAGCATTTGCGAAAAATGCCAAGAATATGCGGTCAGACATGAAACTGTAATATTCCAGCATGACAACACTCGGCCACATGTTGCAATACCTGTTAAAAAGTATGTAGAATGAAGTGGTTGGGAAGTTTTGCCTCACCGCTTTATAGTTCAGATCTTGCCCCGTCCGAATACTATTTGTTTTGATCGATGCAGAACACACTCTCTGGGATATGCTTCACCTTAGAACAGAGTATCCGAAATTGGATTGGCTTCGTTCTTGTCCTCAAAAGATGAGTTTTTTTGAGAAAAGGTCATAGCTAACAATGGTCAATACCATGAATAAATTTGTATTGTACAAAAGTTTCAAAATAAAAGCTACAAATTTTAAAAAATCTCCATTTTTTAAGTCATAGTATACCCTATTACTTGGTAATGAAAGTTTTGCCAGAAAGTTTCGTTTTAAAAAAATCCTATTTGCAAACTGGGAAAATATTTTTACCTTAACCCAAGCCCTACGTTTGGTTTTTGAGGTGTCTTCGGTGAGTTGTGTAATTAGAAGTGTTTTAAGAATTAAAACAAAAAATTAAATAAATGTCTTGTGTGAAAATTCGTATTTAGTTTCTTTAACGAATTTAACTCAACATTAGATGAGTGAAAACGTTGAAAACTGTAGACTGTAATGTTTTCCATCATAGTAATTTTTGTAACGAAAATTAGAAAATATTTTAAAAGTATTTGATCTTCGAAATAATAATAATTCTTATATTAAATTTTAAGAACTGAGATCGAAAAATTTTTAACATACATAAATGTTAATAAAAAAGAAACCACTGAACTTACAGTTTCGATTTTTTTTATTTGATTTAAATTATTATTACAATTTACAAAAAACAAATTATTTTTACAGTTCTTTTTCGTAAACACTTCCGTTAAGGTTTTGATATAGCTTTCTGTCACTTTGTTCGAACAGGTATCCATCTCCATTTAAAATCTACCACACTTTTGGACACATTTTTTACGCTCTTTAATTTTCTTTCAACAGGAGCCCAATATCTCTCCAATGGCCTTAGCTCCAGGGATTTTGGAAGATTTGCCTCTACAGGTACAAATACCACATTATTGTTCTTTTACCACTCAAGACTTTGCTTCCCACATTGACGGATGCCAAATCAGGCCAAAAATATGTTGACACATTAAGAAGTCTTATGAATGGAAGCATTCTCTTTTGTAAACATTCCTTGATGTAAATATCGGTATTTATAGAGCCCTTATAGAGCCCTTTCTAACAAATGATTGGCTTCTTTAGCCGCAACTGCATATTGCTTGCCATACCAAGAACTTTTTGGGAAAATTTTCTGCTTTTGGGTCTTAAACTTTTCTACAACATTCCCTCGAGCATCAGTAACATAAAATTTTGACCCGGAAGCTGTGAACAGTTTTCCAGGACATACGTTTCGTCATCTAGTATCCAGCAGGTATATTTTTTTTATAAAATTTTACTTCAATTGCCGTGCTCTGTCTTGGGTCTCTAAATTTTTAGCAGAGTTCCTGTCAGGAACTTTTTGAGTCTTGTATGTTTTTAAACCTGCATTAGCTTTAACTTTTCGTACCAAATAGTCCGAGTACTGAGCTAACCGGGCTGCTTTCCTATTGGATGTGTTGGGAGCTCTTTAGAAAATGCTTTCTATTTATTGGCATTAGAAACATCATGTGGACCAATCCTTCTACCTAAACCAGATTTTCTAGCAACGGACAAGGTCTCCCGATACTTTTTAATGACATTGGAATCAGTTTGACGGCAGACCTTTGATTGTTTGGCCAACTTTTTGTAGGACCAAGTTGGATTTTGTTGCAAATATTTAATAATTTTTGTACGCACTTTTTTCTCATCACTCATTCTGATCAGATTAGGAACAAATGAACATAATTGACATTAAACATAATAACTGACATGCTTTACAAATGTAACTTGATCAAAAAATAAATAAAATAATACTTGGGTTAAAAGTTTTAATGAAAAACGTGTGATAAGAATTTTTCGATCTCATTATTAATTTTATTGTAATATCAAGATTTTTAAAAGTTAAAACTTTAAACGTTTTGTAACTTCTTCGATTGGGTCATACATGAGGCAAATATCAAAGACCAATTCCCCTTAAAAGTGCAAATGTACCACATACCTGCCCACTTATTTCTTGCATGAATTTAGATTAAGTTGGATTTTTGGTGCTAGCTTTATTAGTTCCGGAGATATATAGATACTGATTTTACCCAATTTTATCCCCTTAGTTGATTTACACATCGGGAGAGGTGCTTAAATACAATATTTCAAGATAAACAAATTTTTAAATTGGGAAAAAATTTTGTATGGGAAAATTCGAAATTCTGGTTCACGAATGGACTTAATGCATTGTATAAGAACCATCTTCACAAAATTGCCTTTCTAATGAAATGGGCTTAAAGCACATCGGTTGGATGGTTTCAAAGTATATAACGGACATATGTAGAAACATTGTAGATATTAAAAATTGGGGAACTGGTTGTATGGGAAAATTCGAAAATCGGCTTTACGAATGGACCACATTACGAATGGACCTAATGTAGCATTTTAGGTGTCTAAAACCATCCTCAGAAAATTTCCTTTCCAATGATACCAGTTTGGAGGCAATCGGTTGGATAGTTTCAGAGTCTATAACGGACATAGGTAGAAACATTTTTTGTGTTTTATATGCAGTGAACTCGCGAAAACGTGAACACCGCCTAACGTGAACAAGCTCTTGTTTACATTGACTACTCTGTAACGTGAACAAACTCAGAAAGCTCTATAACGTGAACAATTTTTTTCACAGCATTTTTTTCTAAGCATATACACAACACTGAAATATATTCATTAAATTCGATTTTTAAAGTTTAGGGAATCCCCTTATATTAAAAGTGTGTTTGTATCCTATGAATTAATATTTTTGTATGGCAACGAATGAGTAATTTTATTTGCTATGTAATTTTATTTCAAAGTATATTTTCTCGTGATCTCGTTTTGTTTTGTAATGCATTTTAATCAATAATTTTTGCGTTATATTTTAATAATGAAAATACTAATAAAAGAATTTCTCATTCAAGGGTGTAAAACACAGGTTTATATTATAAAATTTTATATTTTTTCCATGAAATTCGACAATCGCTAACGTGAACAGTTTCACTAACATGAACTCCCTTGGTTTTAATTAGTTCACGTTACCGCGAGTGCACTGTATTTTGAATTTGAAAGTTTTGAATGCTGCCTCCTGCTTATACATAACATTTAATGCAAATGTTAAAATCTGCAAAGTATTTGTAAGTTTTGAACGGTTTTAACTTTTTAACCAACATTGATATTAACTTCTTCTGCAAAGCATTGTCAATTACGTATGTATTATATTTGGTCAATTCACAAGGTCTCTTATCAGTCATATTGTCGTAATGTCCTAATATATCACGACTAGGCGGCTCGGCTTAACCGACTCTTAGGCAGTCGGCGTTGGTATTAGCTGGTTCATTACGATAACACAATAAACATAGCATAGAAAGCAGTATTATTTTAGGACATTTTTTGCTTGAAAAACAATAAAAACCATTGTGAAATATTAGGATATTATGACAATATGACATATTCAATAATTCAACATTTGTTGCAATTAACGATTTCATGCAAAAAAAAAAAAAAAAATTGTTTCTTTTCAGTATTTTAAAAATTATAAAAAATGAAATAAATAGAAATATACCAAATAAAAATTGAATTTTTGCTCGAAATGTGATATTTCACCATAAAATCGAATTCTCTGCCATTCTCTACAGGTGTGATCTAGTTATAGAACCAATAAACATTTTCCTGGAAAGACTTATAAATGATATTTCAAGATTTTTTCCCACTATGCTAAACGAGTACAAAGGAGCTTGCGACAATAACGTGAGAATGGAAAGTCAATTTATAAAAACCTACACCACCAACCCTATTTAGACAACTTCAAAGGTATTTGACAACCAAATAATTTCTCTACTACTTACTACCATCCACATATTAGTTCTGCAAAAAAAAAAAAAAAAAAAAAAAAGAAGCATTTAATTAAAATTTTACCATATTTAATGACTTAGAAAAAAAAAAAAGATTTTCCCTCATTGTAGTCTTCACGTACGTACAATAACAAAGTGATCTCGTCTGTGGGACTCACTGACTGACTGGCTGGCTGGCTGGCTGACTTGGCTGGTGTTACAACTTTAAATGTCTGTAATGTCACTGAAATTGTTTACTTTAAATCATTGTTTTCTATTCTGTATGTGAATTGATCTCGGTAGTTTATGTCTGGTAGATACATTATCCATGTGTGGCTCAAATACAACCACATTCTTTTATAACGTACTATGGACAAAAAAAAAGAAAAACAACTACAATATATATATATATAAACAACAACAATAATACAAATCGGTTATAACAAGTGAATAGCAGCAGCGGCGGCAACAACAACAACAACATGAGAAAAATGTGAATATAGCTAAATACTAGTACGAGCAACAACAACAACGTTCAACACAATTTTGCTTATTTATGTTTGAATAAAACGTAAACACAACATGTCTGATGTTGCCAACAAAATACCGATGTAGTAAAAATAAAATCACACGACTACTTTGGTCTGACTGCTGCTGCTACGAACTGTAGTACCGAAGCGTAAAGAGACGACTGGGTTGAGTATGATTATTATTATTAGTTGTATAAACATTTAAATCTTATCGATATTCAATTTTAATTCATTAAATAGTTATGCATTTGTAAACATTGTCAAGAGTTTAACAGAAGGGAAGAATGGAAAAAGATGCACAGACAAAAAAGTAGAGGTTTAGATCAAAAGCGCTCCGTTGCTGAGTTGTGTTTATAATAATTTTGACAAGTCATATATGTACTATATGTTTTGTTTACATTTTACAACAAGATCATGCAAGTCCGCAAGACAAGGGGTGGTGGTGGGCAAGGGCCTCCTCTGTACCACAAACAAATAATCAGCAGACAAACAGACATTTAGACATCTTTTGTGATTGAATATCGTCTACTACTTGCTGTCTTGACTTTGTTACTCAAATATAGTAATAATTTTTTTTATAATTTTTTTTTTTCAAAATTTTTTTAATTTATATTTTTGGTTGGCTCTGCTCTGCCAATGGGTTGTAACTGATGCGGTCAAACGTGTTGGATGTTTATTTAGTTTAATGTGCAACACAAGTGCGTAGATGTTCGTTTCCTCAGAGGTTTGTTCAGTTAAATATCGTCAATTGTGGAGTTTGTACGTCTTCCGAAAACGTACCGGGTGGCAAAATTTGAGCACAAAGGCGGTGGAATAAATTAATCAAAGTTATTTTTTCTTTCGACAAGAATATACAAAAAAAAAAAAATATATATAAAAAATAAAAGTGATACATATAAATAAATGTGTATTCTATACACACAGTTGTAGTATTTATACGTACGTATTTTGTATGTTTGGCATACTTGAAAAGAAAAAAAAAAATTAACCAAAAATTAAAATATTTTTTTTTTTTTTTTTTTTGTTTTTGAAAATATATGTTGAATAACAAACAAACATAAAAAAAAATAAAGAAAACTTTGAAGAGAGTAAAATAATTAATGAAGAAAAAAAGTGTAGTAAAGTGTAGAGTTAGTGTTGTGTTCAAGTGCTATTACTGAAATTAAATAATATAATTATAAATGTAGCAAGTACACAAGTATGAAACAATCATCTCAACAGCAACATTTTGCAACAGCTCTTAAACTTAAAAATCTGCTAAAGAAAATAATAATAATGTGGGATTAAAATGTGAAAAAAAAGAATACATATCTTGCAACAATGAGTGAGGAACTGACATAAATTTAAAATTTCACATTTCATTATTTTGAAAATAACAAAGTAGCGCCATTTAATACATACACTTACATTGACACGCACACAGCCACACAACCACACACACGCCTACAAGTGTATTGAAATTGTATGCAACCATCAACGAATGATGAAGAATGTCTGTCAATATCATTTTGACAGATCATCATTATTTCGCGAGGATCATCAAAAATCAACATCATCATTATTGTCATTTGTCTGAAATTCAAAATTAATTCAAATTCATTTAACAATTTAAATGAAACATCAACAATTGTATGACAAATCAAATACAGAAGAAATAAAATAAAAAAAATAAAAAAATACAAATAAGAAATAAATTTAAACTTATAATACTTAAAGCAGATGATTAATGAAATGCAATATTTAACAGTTACGTAGCAAAATACATATATTATAAATATTATTTCGGTGAAAATTTGGCATTGTTCCGCATACACGAGAAAAATCACAAAATAAATAAAATTAAAAAAAAAAAAAATTTAAATAAAATTAAATACAACAAACATATATACATACATATAGACAAACATACATATATGTATACATGCATACATACATACATACACACAGATCATCACAGATATTTTATTTATATACATTCTATATCCATCTTCATACATATGTATTGTATTTTCTTTTCTTTAACAAAATCATCAACATGATCACCATCATGATCATCAACATGATCATGTTTAAAAAAGATTTTCTTCTTCATTATCTTATTATTATTATTATCATTATATGGTCTTATACATATTTGTAATGTCTAGTTGTTAAATATGAATAATGTGCCTACGTACCCTTAGTGTTCCGAGACCACGACTATACCTTTGTAAATTTTCTCAATTTTACATCAAAGGATTAATATGTCTGCCATAAAACAACAAATAATTATAATAATAACAACTACAAAAATACAATTCAAACCAAATGAAATTGAAAATGATTCTCTTAAACCAAATAAACCAACAAATCATAAACGTATAACAAAAAAAAAAAAAAAAACAGAAAATATTCATACTCAAAAATGTACCTCCAAGTTGAAGTAGAAAAAAGTGAAAAAATAAAAAAATCCAAGAAAATAATAATGAAATTTCAAAATGATTTCAAAATTGCTTTTCGAAATTGAAAGATACATAATTACGAACGCAAAATTTTTTCCTCAATAACAGACAAAAAAAAAATAAAGAAATATAGAAAACGGGCATAAAAAAAAATACATGAATTTTCCAACTTAACTTCGCACTCGTCGTAGACTCTCGATACGATGTCTCGATACTTTTTTCCCCATTTGTTTGTGTGTTTTTCTTTTAAATTTCATATATGTATGTGTCTATGTGTGTGAGTCTATATGTTTGTATGTGTGTGTGTTTTTTTTTTTTTAATTTAATTACTTTGTCTAAAATTAGAAAAGTGTGTGTCTGGCATATCGCACAAAACTTGTACGTCTGTATGTAAGTTTGAACGTATGTCGAGCATAGTACCAGTGAAAAAAAAAGAGTCTTTCCCTCTTCATCATCATCATCATGATCAAGAAATGAAACAACAACAATAATAACAATAACAACATAAACAAGAGCACTATAAACTCATCTTCATATAAGTAATAATAATAATAATATTGATGATGATGATGATGTTGTGTTGTTGATAATCATCATCGTCAGCATGATCGTCATCCTCGGTTACGACGACGGCCACTCTAGAGTCAAAACAGCTTGCGCCAGAAAATTGAACTCGTGAAAATCGTTGTGAATCATACAGAAAAATAAAAATATATACCCGCATGTTAATGTTTAAAGAAGAACATTTACACAAAAAGTATACACACAGACACAACAGACAGACAGACATTCTGACACACACACACAAACGCTCACATACATGCATACATATGCATGCATACATACGTAGATATTTGCCTATATCGCAACGTTGTCTATGTTTGTTAGGGATACACCACCAGCCAACCAACACTACAGCCATACGGCACTGAAACGGAGTGAAAGGGGGGGGGGGGGGGAAAGAAAATAAATTTCAGTAAAATAACAGCAACAAGAAGCACCCAACTCTCGCCAACAACTCACTCACCCTTTTACGTCTACCTCCATACCTCCCTTCCTCCCTACGTCCATCCATCCATCCGTCCGTCCGCCCCACCGTCGTAAACGTAATGTACATTGGTTGGATATATATATATATATACAAAAACATCGGCGCATCTTCTTTCAAATGGATTACAAAAACATTAAGAAACAAACTCAAACAAAACAGAGACCGAAACAGCAATACATCCATCCATCCATCTATTCATCCAAACATGCCTGCCTGCCTGCCTCTGCCTCTGTCCGCCTTGCCTGGCTGTCCTCCTCTTCTGTTCTTGATGCTATTCTGAGTATTTTCGGACTATATCTGCTAGCACTCGCACAATATTGTTGTGATATTTTGGCGAGCGAATGTACTTGAGGAGCGAAAATGTTTCAAAATTGTTTTTTTTTTTTTTTAACAAAAAACGAGGGTGTCTAAAACTTGTTGTTCGATGTTGGGCTGGCTGACTAACTAAATATAGTATAAGTATAACAAAACTGATTGACTGAATGACTTACTGTCCGTATGGCACGTGGGCTTTACGATGTGCCTGTCTGGCTGGTTGGCTGGCTGGCGGGCTGGCGGGCTGTTAAATAAATTTCCCATTGAAATACTAAAAAATCGAAGAAAACACTCGAATTATATGGTGTGGTCAAGGCCGAACGTATTAATGCTCTACACCTATTTCAATTTGAACAGAAGTTACCTTAAATATATAGCCATGATTCTTTGATACTTTGTCCCCAAAACTTGATCTTGGATTTTATTTGTATGCCAAATTCACTTTAGTTATTTCGATTCGTAATTTCTTGTGATTTTGAAAGACTATATCTGGAATCTAGAATCTGGATTTTCGTGTTTTAAAATGTGAACAAATTTCTCTTTAAAATGAAGTAAATTTTTTTTGATTTAAGAAACATTTGAAAAGTGACCCAAAATTCATTCATTTTAATTTTGTATACTCCCCTATTCTGAACTTAATGACACTGACAACATTATCACAAACCTGAAAATGTTAAAATATTTAAATGGTAATTGTTATTAAGAACTTTTTAATCATAGACAAATACACATAGATCGGAAACTCTCCTTGTCAAAAACCTAAGTGGTGAGAATGTATTAGTCAAAAAACTATGTGGAAACAAAATCGACTCTCGTATATGTGATTTTTTTAAGTAAATTTTTTGATTGAGTGTATTTTGTAGTTTTAACCATAGATAAATACACGTAGATTGGAAACTCTCCTGTCAAAGACCTAACTCAGTTGTCAAAAACATAACATTCTCACAAAAACAACACTTGTTTTTGTTTTCACATAGTTTTTTCTATAAATACATTCTCACCACTAGGTTTCTAAAACTGAGTTAGGTTTTTGACAGGAGAGTTTCCTCTCTATGTCGATTCTTTATAGTTTTAACCATAGATACATACACATAGATCGGAAACTCTCCTGTCAAAGACCTAACTCAGTTGCCAAAAACCTAAGTGGTGAAAATGTATTAGTAAAAAACTATGTGAAAACAAAAACAACACTCGTATGTGTAACTTTTTTGAGTAATTTTTTTGTTTGAGTTTTTTTCTAGTTTCCGCTTTATGTTTCTCTATGGTTTTAACTATATGTGTATTTCTCTATAATTTTAATCATAATTCTGTCATTCTGCTTGAACATAGATCAGAAACTAGAAAAAAACTCAAACAAACAAATTACTCAAAATAATGTTGTTTTTGAAAACTGAGTTAGGTCTGTGACAGCACAGTTTCCGATCTATGTGTATTTATCTATGGCTCAGAATACGGGGGATAGTCTTTAATCAATTTATTTTGTTGAAGTTTCTTACAATTCATTTGAAAATTATTTTTAAGCTATGTTTGCTTTACATCGTAGCTCGCTGCATATAAGCAATGAAATAGAATTTACATGTCTTCATTTTGGCAAAAGCACATCACTTAATGAGATCGATGAACTCATTACAATCTGCTTCTCGATATCTCATATAGATCTTTCAGCTAATGCTTTTCTGGGCAGCCTTCTCATTACGGAAAAAGCAGGGATCAAAACTAGGTTGCTTTCCGATAGACATCCTAGCATGAACTACTCTTCCTTACACTGCCTGAGTAAGTTCAAAGACGTGGTTATTTCGACAAAGATGAAAATGCATCTTCGTCAGCATCTTGGCCTGAAAGACATTTCATATTTCATACTGTCTGATAAGGGAAGCGCACCGTTGTAGTCTAAATCTTGATAACTTAACCTAGCATGGACTACTCTTCCTTACACTGCCTGAGTAAGTTCAAAGACGTGGTACTTTCTACAAAGATGCAAGTGCTGTCACGAGCGTTCCTTTAGTCAGCATCTTGGGCTGAAAGACACTTCATATTTCGTACTATCTGATATGGGAAGCGCACCGTTGTAGTCTAAATCTAGATAATTAAGTCTTTGTGGTAAATATAGTCAGTTTTTCCTTGGGCTAATTCCAATCCAAATCTCTGTATTTTCTGAGTATTTCTAAAGCATTGCTGATGATAAAGCAAATCATATCCAGAGAAATTCTCGGCACCATCAGTACATATTGTCCACATAAGAAGCTGCTTTAATTTCTTTATAGTCCAAATCAAGAAGAATCGAGTTAAAGAAATCAGCCATAGTAGAGGAGAGATAACCCAAATTTGGAGTGTTCCACATCAATTAAATTTGACTTTACACTGTTCAGAAGACTTCCAGTAATGAATTCAGCTGCAGTTGTATATCTCACCTAGACACTATAGAGCCAGTTTAAATGCGAAAGCCCCTTCTTTGTCTATGAAAGCTAACATAAGGACTGAGATCGAAAAAATCTTATCATGCATATATGTTAATTAAAATGAAAAAACTTACAGTTTTAATCACTTTTTTATTTGATTGAAATTAATATCACAATTTACAAAAAAAAAAAAAAAAAGTATTTTTATAGTTCTAATCACTACTGATGCAATTTTGAACCTTTTTCGGACACCCTTCCATTAACGTTTTTATAATGCTTTCCATCACTTTGCTCGTACAGGTAGTCCATCTCTGTTTAAAATCTAACACACTTTTGGACACCTTTTTTGAGCTCTTCAATTCTCTTTTAACAAGAGCCCAATAACTTTCCACTGGCCTTAGCTCCGGGCAGTTTGGAGGATTTGCCTCTCTTGGTAGAAATACCACATTATTGTTCTTGTACCACTCAAGGGCTTGTTTACCAATAATGACAGGATGCCAAGTTAGGCCAAAAATAAGTGAACACATTAAGAAGTCTTATGAATGGAAGCAGCCTTTTTTGTAAACATTCCTTGATGTAACTATCGGTATTTATAGAGCTCGTTGTAACAAATACCAAAACATTTTGGGAAATTTTGTCTGTTTCTGGGTCCTAAACTTTTCTTCAACATTCCCTCGAGCATGTGCAACATAAAATTTTTGACCTGGAAGTTGCGAAAAATCTGCCAGAACATACGTTTCGTCATCCATTATCCGTCATGACTTCAAATTCCGTGCTCTGTTTTTGGCCCCTAAATTTTTAGCAGCGTTCCTGTCATGAACTTTTTGAGCCTTGTATGTTTTTGAGCCTGCATTAACTTCAACTTCTCGTACCAAATAGTCCGAGCACTGAGCTAACCGGGCTGCTTTCCTACCGGAAGTGTTGGGAGCTCTTTTGAAAATGCTTTCTATTTATAGGCTTTAGAAACATCATATGGACCATTCCTTCTACCTGAACCAGGTTTTATATCAACAGACAAGTTCTCCCGGTACAGTTTAATAACATTGGAAACAGGTTGACGGCAGACCTTTGAATGCTTGGCCAACTTTTTGTAGGACCAAATAATACTTGGACTAAATGTTTTAATGAAAAACGTGTGTTAAGAATTTTACGGTCTCAATCCTTATATTGTTTACATTAAGTGAACTCTCAATGGTCCTTACAAGCAATCTTTGTTTATTATCCATTAGGAATGTATGTTGACAGCTCGAGATACCGAATTGCCTTATATACATATGAGTCTTTCCACGATTTTTAAAGAGAACACAATCAATCATGGTTCAAGTATAGGTAGCTTTTCATATAAAATACTTGAAATTCTGAATAAATTCAGTCAGTTTTTCGGGACTAATTAATAATAATTTTTAAGAAAAATGAATTATCATATCTAAATAGTGTGTAATAGGTTTAAATAGTTTTGCCAGGTGTAGGGCATTAATCATTTGTATATTTATACAATCTTTTAAAATCACTCTGTTTACTAATTTGTTGTGTATAGTAATTTAATTTTCATTTTAGACAGATATGTTCTAGTGGAAATAGTAAAAATTAAGACATGAAGAAATTAAAAATCAAATCAAAATACATTAACATTAAATATTAAAAGATTTTCTACGAATCAAACGAATTTTCCCTCTCACAAACAACCAAAAAAATAAAAAAAAGAAACCAGCAAGAGAAACAAAAAAAAAAAAATAAAAAAATTAAGAACTCCTTGCCCCACACACAAAACGATTTGAAAATCCAAAAATAAGAAAGAAAATAAACAAAATTCAATATTGTAAGAATACAAACAAATTGATACAATGACGGTAGTGTTTCATATAAAAAAGTGGCTCTATTGCAATCAATTTCTAAGAAAAATTCCAAAAATGTATGAACGCAATCGATAAATGATCAATTGGCAACGAGAATTGTTAAACAAACCAACAAATTAAATAATTCCTCCCCTCCCAAAACAACAAAAAATTAAAGAAAATTTTTACAAAAAAAAAAAAAAGAATTTTAAAAATAAAATAATCAAAATGCAGTAAAACTACAAGTGCAAGTGTTCCAAAATAAAAATAAAAAATAAAAAAATCATAAAAAAGAAACACAAGTAAAAAGTAAATGCATTCGAAACGTATGGTTAATAAAAGAATTATTATTATTTTTAAATACTCGTATATTGTTAAGTAAAAGAAATATAAAAGAAATATACTTAATTAAGAAATTAATAACAAACAAACAAACGAATAAGAAAAAATCAAACTTTAAAGTTTTATATAATAAACATCAAACACTTTTGTAAAAATTCTACACCAATTGCGGAAACGCCATGAATGCGCGAATATTGCGCAAATGGAGTATACATACGAAAAATCTAATGTCTTGCTCGGTGTGCTCACTTGTGGTCGTTGTACTGCTGCTACTTGTCACATGTGCACCATCCCTAATATTGGCAACAATGAACTTTCGTTCAGACGCATCATTTGCTGCAAATCCACCACATATGCCAAAAAATATAATCAAGGAGGCAACATTGTCGTCGTCGTCGACATCATTATCATCCTCATCATCGTCGTCAACATTATTAACATCGTTATTGTCATCATTACCAAACAGAAATCACAGACTGGCGTCAACCAGTCCTGGGGAAGTTGTCAAAACTGCAGACATCCACAGAGAGCCATTTCCGGGCTATTACAACAATTACCCTGCAGATGACACTCGGCAATTGCCACCACAACAACCCGGCAGTAGTAGTGGTGGTGGTAGTAGCAGCAACAGCTACAGTGGCCGAAACACAGGGTTGTTGTCTGCCAATAGTAAAAGTAGACACACATTCAATGATAATAAACAGCAGCTACACAGCAATAATGACAATCTAGGCTACATGCTCCAACTAAGAGGGTGGCCTAGACACCCACACCCACACCCACATCCATACCACACACCCTCACCACATGCTACAGTAGCTGATGGTGGTGATGCATCGTATAACGATGGCATCAAACCATCATACACTGCTGCTGATAGCGTTGCTGGTGATGATGACGATGATGATGATGATGATAATGAGGAGTACGTAGATGAGGATGATAAAGCTGCTGCTGATAGAAAAGTGTTGTATGTGAGAAATGGAAATGGTCCTCAACAGCTAACAACCAACTCAAGAGGCGGCTATGCTACAACACCAAATCTTAACTTTCCAGTGCAACAACAACAACAACAATATCACAATGTTAGAAGAATGGCGGATAGAACACATCATGTTGCACCATCTCATCTAACACTGCATATAACAACACCAACAACAAACACCAAAACACTCTTGCAACTACAACGAACATCACGAACAGCATCTGCATCAGCATCAGCCCATTTAAAACAACCAGAACTGATACATAGTAATATTAATAATCTTAAAAACGTAAAAAACATCTTTTCAACAACACACAATAAATCGCTGCAGCCAGGAGAAGACAGTGTTTTCGGCATTGATAACTCCAATGTAAACAAAATTAAGTCGTCGCCTTCATCAGGCTTGCCGCTTCGCTTCATTATAGAATCCTACGAGGTGCCTGCCTCATTGCCTTTGGCAAGAGAACTAACAGAACAGCAGCGTCGCATGCTGATACACGAACAACATCTAAAGCAATTGCGTACAATGCAACAGCAGGCGGCCCGTAGTAGACGCGACTCTCTACGTGGTCGTTATAAAAAATATGAAAACGACCTGCTAACAGCATCGTCCACATCCACATCGACATCTTCATTATCAGCAACGCAAAGCTTTCGAAAATCTCCCTCACTCCACAACTTGAGACAACATCAACACCAGCACCAACACCAACAACGCATGCGCAAACACTCGCGGCGCTATTGCTCTGCAAGAGATCCCGCCCAATTGGCATTCGAAGCGCCTACAGTGTTCGAGGGTAAAATTGTCTCAATGACACCCGATCGCCGGCAAAACTTTTCGGCCACCGTCGAGGTTAGGGAGGTGTTTAAACAGCAGATCGGCTATCGTTTGCAAAAATATCTGCGCCTACAATTCGCCTATCGCAACAACAGCGGCGAATGTGATATTTATCGCGAACAATTGAGACCGCGCGGTCTGGTCAGAGGTGACACCATCGAACCGGGTCGCATGTATATGCTGTTTGTCCAGCAGATAGACATTGGTAACTTTACAATACTCGGCCAGCCCATAAGGAAGACTAAACGTGTGGTGGAGGCAGTACGAGATGCAGTGAGTGGAAACTATGGTGAGTGAAAAATATAAAATCTTGATATGTAAATTAATCTACGATGAAAATATTATTAAACAACGGTTCGTCATTTTACATAGAATTTAAATTTTTACTATTAAAACAAAAATATACATTAATTTGATATACAATATTTAATGTCTTGTTTATACAATGGCCATAGTACCATTCATTATCGTCTTTCTAATAAATTCACTTGCGTTCAATCTGACTATCATTTTTCCTTTCAATTTGATACTGGTAGTTTCGTTTTACTTAATCTTCAAGGATTGTATTCCAAAACTCTGTATTGGTATGACCTTTGTGATAGCCACACCATTCTCAGTTCACCCATTACAATGTGGCTATCGTGGCCTTGAAGATTCAAGTTTAATATTGAATTCAATGGCATGCCGATCACACTTCCTAGATCCTAACGGATTTCTGTCACACGTAACATTGTTCGATGTATTCTTGTTAAATAGTTTTGCTGGCAAGTAATTAAAATATACAAATCAAAATATAGTGGCTTTAACTTAAGAAATGCTACTACTGCATATAATAAACAAACCAACAATTTTATTCTGATTTCCAAAGTGTGTCTCGTTCGCTATCAAGAGTCTATTTTTCTAAAACAAATGTTTTTATTATTTTAAAATGCTTACTTAGATCGACAAACGCTGTGTGAAGAAAAGAAGGGTACTTAGAAAACTAGAGATCCACTAAAGTATAAAGAATATTTCGATAAAGTAGTTGATAAGTTTCACCGAAATTTCCAAAACCAAATCACTAACGGTTGATAAAAAAAGGGAGGAGATATTGTAAATATAGAAAGAAAAATTGAGCTATAGAAAAAGAGTGAGACTTATACCGGCAAGCAAATACTGAGAATGGCAGTAAAAAAAAGTCAAAAAGTGCATTACCAGTAGTTAGTTATTTAAAAAGTATGTTGAATAAATATTAAATAAGAAGCTTTTCTTGAAATGATCTGAAATGATTCTTAAATCATAACGGGAATAAATATGTATATGTATATATATTTATTATTTTTACTCCTACAAGGAGCATAGGTCCATAAACGTAAAAAATATGTCGCGTGCTAAATCATACTAAAGTTTGTAAAAACAAAACCAACACAAATATTTCAATATGACAAATTTCAATAGATAGCTACAGTATTCCATATTATTTAAAAGAAATCGCTCTAAATTATGTTCCAAATCACAGATTTTCTTTTTTTGTCGCGTTTGCAATCTCATCTAATATATTGGAAACAACTAATCCCCAAAACCTATCTTTCGCATTAAACACAGTGCAACAAATATGCTATCGAAAAATCTTAACCAGTTTTCTTTTTTAATTCCTTTTACTCTTACAAGGTCCATAAACGAAAAAATATGTCGCGTGCTAAATCATTGTAAAGTTTGTAAAAACAAAACCAACACAAATATTTCAACATGACAAATAGACAATAGATAGCTACATTATTACATTATATTTAAAAGAAATCGCTGTCAATTATGTTCCAAATCAAAGATTTTCTTTTTTTTTTGTCGCGTTTGCAATCTCATCTAATATATTGGAAAAAACTAATCCACAAAACCTATCTTTCGCATTAAACACAGTGCAACAAATATGCTATCGAAAAATCTTAACCAGCTTTCTTTTTTTATTCCTTTTACTCTTACAAGGTCGATAAACGAAAAAATATGTCGCGTGCTAAATCATACTAAACTTTGTAAAAACAAAACCAACACAAATATTTCAACATGACAAATTTCAATAGATAGCTACAGTATTCCATATTACTTAAAAGAAATCGCTCTAAATTATATTCCAAATCACAGATTTTCTTCTTTTTATGTCGCGTTTGCAATCTCATCTAATATATTGGAAACAACTAATCCACAAAACCTATCTTTCGCATTAAACACGGTGCAACAAACCAGATTTTTTTTTTTTTTACTTCAAAGGCGTACAAAAGTCGCTTTCTAGAACGTGGAAATGCCCATATACATACAAAGAAATAAATTTCTATGAAATTTTCATTTCACTTGTCCTCTGCGACAAAATTATTGCTTTCACGTCCTCTCACTTGAAATTATTTAGCAAATTAACAACTTTCCTACAATAAACAATGTATGCACAGTGCACTGACTGTTGTAGTCTACAGACATGTATTTATGTGTATTTGATTGGGATTGTGTGTCTGTGCGTATCTGTGTATGGTGGACTGTGTACAATACATTACAGTATGTTCGTGTCCATTAGAGAAGTATTCGTGGAATACTCGAGTTAAGAAATTGCATAAATAACATTAATGAAAAAAGAGTGTAAATGATGCAACATTTTTTAATTTTTACATACTATGTACTTAGTATGAGTATGTATGTATGAATGTCTGTCTTTGCTTGTATGTTGCAGCAGATGAAACTTTAGTATAAAACTCTTGTTGCTTTTTTGATAATGCTGTTGTTGTTGTACGAGTTGAATAAATCATTCAAATGAAAAACAAAAAGAACAACAACAACAGCGAAAAATAAATAATAATAAAAACTATGCATTTTTGTTAAATGTTGGGGTCTTTGTGCACGCAAATGCCACGCGAATTAGCATTTGTAATAATAATCATCATCATCATCATAATAACAATATTAATGATAATTTCAATTCAAGCAGTACACACAACTTGAATCTGAGCAATAAAGGTTGGCAAAGCGGATACGGATACGAACACAAACACATGCAAACAAAAAACAAACTAACCAACAAACCAACCAACCAACCAATCTACCTATCAACATGTATGAATATGTGGTTGCAGTAGTGTGTAACGTGTGAATCTTTCTTTCTCTTCGTTGAATGCAAGAGTGTGTGAAAAAAAATAAAATGAAATAAAACAAACAAACCAAATAAATAAACGAAAAAATTATAAAATAAAATTAAAAAAAAAAAAAAAACTGAAAAGAAAATTCAAAGCGAGAGACTTGAGAGAATATTTGTCGTTGGTAATCAGGCATAGGGACGGACGGATGGATGGATGGATGTATGGACGGAAAGACAGACAGCCAGACCCAGTGTCATTCATTCCATTCAGTTGGTTCATTCGCAATCTCAATCTCAATTGCATATGTATTTGTTTGAATGTTGCATTTCATTGAGGTTGCATGTGTGCGTGAATTACTTAAACATCTGTGATTCGCCAGCTGTGTGTGTCTCTTTTGTGTACAGGTAACTTGAACGTACATATGTATGTTAGGGTGGCCCCAAAAAAGTCGTGGATGTTGCCAACTAAAATAAAAGTTTAATTCAATGTAATTGGCCGATTATGGATGGCAAACCGAACTTTAGTTGCTTTGTGAGATGACTAAATGATATTACAGCTGGAAACTGGCAGCTATCATTTCTGTTGCCAAATTGGCAACGCAACTGAAGTTCGGTTGGCATCCATAATCGACTCATAAGATATCGTTTCTCAAACTTTTTGTCTTGAGTAGGATAAAAAGGTAATTTTTATTATTTTTCTCAAAGGAAACACATGAAATATTGGTATCATGTGAAAGGTCTTTGAAAGGGGCTTTTAATGCCATATTTAAAATTATCATGTAAGTCCAAAAATATTCGAACTTTTGTTATGTTTTGCAAAAATTGTATTTTTTTTTAATTTTTACATACCTGTAATTAAAATGATTAGATTAAATTAATACGTTATAAACCTTAAATAATTTCACCGAAACGGGTTTTTTCGTTTTTCAAAATTAAAATTTTCTGGAAAATATTTTTCGAAAAATTCAATTAAAATTCGAACTAGATTGAATATCGATAAATAGAAAGAAACGTTTCGGTGAATTTTTATGAGGGTTATTAAGTATTAAGTATTAATTTAATATAATTACATTAAATAATTCTATGTCAAAATTAAAAAAAAAATATTCGAATATTTTTGGACTATCACAAGAATTCAGATACGCCATTGAAAGTGCCTTTCAAAGACCTTTCACATGATACCAATATTTCATATTCCACCCAATTATAAATAAAAAATCCGCGGAAGTTTTTCCCTTTTCCCATTTTCAATATTGAATTTGAATAAAAACAAGTAAGAGTGCTATGCTGAATCTTATATACTGATCACCTTTGTTGTGGATGCATTAATTGCCCACTTTCAGCGTATAGCATCCTATATATATCAAGAAAACTTTTAAAAATTTTACATTCAATTGCTGACGAACAGACTATATTGTAGAAGTTACAAACGAAATGAAAATCTTATATATAAAAACAACAACGCCAAACGAAACAAAAAAAAAAACACAAGTAAGAGAGCTATATTCGGCTGTGCCGAATCTTATATACCCTTCACCAAATTATACTTTAAAATAAAAATTTTAAATATTTTTAGGTAAACAAAACACATTTTTTTTTAAATTGTTTTTCAAAATTAAAAAAAAAATTTTTTTTTTTCAAAATGGTTTTTTTTTAATTTTTTTTTCAATTTTTTTTTTTAATTTTTTTCAAATTTTTTTTTTATTTTTTTAATTTTATTAGTGAAAAAAAATTAATGAAAAGCATTTTTTTGGGTAAAAAAAAAATTCGGGTTAAAAAATATTTTTCCCGATTTTGACCAAATTACTATAGCCTTATATACATCGTTGCAATGGACTTTCAAATATCTATCATTAGATATCCATATTGTCTATATTAATGACTTAATAATCCAGATATAGATCAAAAATAGACCAAAAATCGAGGTTGTCCCGGTTTTTTCCTTATATCTCAGCCATTTGTGGGCCGATTTTCTTGATTTTAAATAGCGACCGAGCCGGAAGAATTCCCGACATATTGATGTATAAATTATGTTTGTAAGTTATTTGGGGGCTACGGAAAGTTGATTTCAACATACAGACAGACAGACGGACATGGCTATATCGACTTCGCTATCTATAACGATCCAGAATATATATACTTTGTGGGGTCGCAAATGAAAAATGTAGAAATTACAAACGGAATGACAAACTTATATATACCCTTGCCACTCATGGTGAAGGGTATAAAAAATACACAAAGCAATGAAACCAACACACATCCAAACATACGTTATGTTGTTTTTTTTTTACAAAGCATGTAATAAATTTTCTTTTTTGATGATTAGAGGTGTCTCGGATTTTTGCTCGGATATTTATGGACGGATTTTGCTGATTTTAAATAGGAAACTTCTCGAAAGCATGCCTGACAGATTTGACAGACAGACAGACAGACGAACATGGCTGAATCTACTACGCTATCTATAAGGATCCAGAATATATATACTTTATAGGGTCGGAAAATTATATTGTGGAAATTAGAAACGGAATGACTAACTTATATATACCCTTCTCACAAAGGTGAAGGGGATAAAAATAGGAAAAGGGAAAAAAAACTAAAAACCTTAAAAAAGGACCTTTCTCCAGAACAAATATTTTATGAAATTGTATCTTCCAACAAGCTAAACTTTAAGTTTAGTTAAAAACATCGACCCATTATTATTATTTCATAGAAAAGGGGCCGCCCTAATGTTCATACATGTATGGGTGGGTTTTGTTCTAGTATGTAGTTGTAGTTTTATTTTAATGATTGTTGCATTACGACGAGTTTGATAAAAATCGCAAATAAAAGCACTCATTTGTAATTCATTTTTTAATGATTTTCCTTAATTTTAAATTACTTTTGTTTTTGCCTTTTTTGTTTGTTGATTTTATATCTGTATAGTAACAACATGTAGCTGTGAATGAGTGTGTGTTTGTGTATTTCATTACTTTTTTTTTGTTTTTGCCAACTTCACGCTCTGGTAGTATTCACCAGACCGAAATAATTTTATGCAGCAAGCACAACACACCCGCAAATCGAGTAAAATATACAAATAACACTTGAGGTAAATTTACACTAATACAACTGTAGTAAGTATAGTGTGTATCTATGTATGTATGTGATGAGTACTGCGGAAGGGCAACTATGTTTTTGTTTTTCTTCTTCGTGTTTGGTTTTTTGTTAGTTACATTTTCTTATGTTTATTTCTGTTCTCTAATCAGTGCTTTTATTAATTAATTTTGAATTTTATATTTTTCTCTTGTGCGGCTTAGTTTTTTTTATTTTTTGTATTTCATTGCTGTTGTTGGCTGTTGGTTTTACGTATCCCCGGCCTTTGTCAGTGCCATCAACAACAATAATAACAGCAACAACTACTACAACAGCAGCTGCAATCAAAGTCAAAGCCACAGCCACAATTCTCAGTTGACAACAGTTTGTCTACTCATTGTTGTTAAACACTAGTGTTGTTGGTTGCAACGTTTCTTTTTTTTTTTTTGTATTTATTTATTTATCTTTGTTTTTAAAGTTTTAGTTAATGTTTTTTTTGTTGTTGTTGCTTTTGTTATTAGATGTGTTTGTTGCTGCTGCTATTATTGTTGTCGAAATATTTAACGTTGCGGTTCACAGCGTTTAATTTTATGTATCTTTATTATTTCGTTGGTTTTTTTTTTTCTCTCTAGTTTTTGTTTTTATGACTTCTCATGTTCCTCAACTGTGGTGGATCAATGAAGTTAATTCGTTAACAACAAACACCAAATTCATTATTTTATTACCCAAACACTAACACTAACTCACTCACTCGCAAACACACATACATACTTACACTCATAGACAAATACATCATCTGTCTAGGAATGTTTTAATGTGTGAGTGTTATAATTAAAATGTTTCTCAAATATAAAAAAAAAAAGTTAAAAATAGAAATATACATCTGAAAATGAGGTACATTATTTATTTTTTTTTAAATTTTGCACTTTTTCATTAAAATTTTCTTTTAGTATTGCTTGTATTCTATTTTCTTTTTTGTTTTTAGTTTTTAAAGACATTTTTTGAAGGGCCATCAAATATTAGCTTGGAATTAAAGTTTCTATAAATAATATGTAGTTTAAATGCGGAATTACCACAATAAATTGTTCATTCCAACTCGTAGACATATCAAAAAATGAAAAGAATATAATGTGACATGAATATAATTATTACATTTAATACTATGTAAGATTATTTGTACATACATACATATATATGTATGTACTACATATTTACATTAAATATTTATATATGTATTTATACGTACAAAATCTTAAATCTAGATTTATAAATCATTAAAAATTTATAAGCATAAAATAATATTTAAATTATACAGTAATAATTCGATAATTTGAAAGCATTTCATACTCTACTTTGGTGGTTGAAATCAAATGACACATTTCATAGTTACGCCATTGTAAACTAGACTCTTTGTTGTTTAAAATTATAAATATTATGTACAACACTTCTAACTTCCTCGCTCTCTCTCTAAAAAAGTTTTAAAACTCATAATTTTTACAAATTTGAATCGGTTTTACTATCTTCAATTACAGTCTGGATTACTTAGAAGTAGTTGCATAATGATTTGTTTATTATCTATAACACTGTACAGGAAAAATCAAATTTTTTCCAAAATTACAAGGTCCGGCCTATAAATTTTGATAGAGGAGACAAAAGGAAGAGACACATATATCGGCGTTTTGAAAGTTTACATCTGAATTTCATTTTAGGTGGGGGGGGGGGGGGGGTGTGTGTTTAAAGTTTCCCAGCTCTGGCACATTCTTATTGTTAATCGGCATAAGAAACCATACGACCCTTACATTTGAGGTATAAAATGTGTTCAACAAATTTATGTAAAATATTACGGAGAACATTTTTGTAGAATATGTTAACCCTCTAACTCCTCAAGGTATGGGTCTTTTTTGTCCTTCTTTTAAAAAAGAGCCAAATTCACATTTAGAATAGGGATTTAAGGGGTTAAAATGTTCCACAAAAATATTAACCGTGAAATTTTACTATAAGTTCCTGAATACACCAAAACGGAAAATTTAACCAGAAAGTCAGATATAAGACACAACAAAAGAGAGCTTAGGGTTAATTTCGCATTTATTAAGAATTTTTTTTTAAAGTACCCCAAAAATGTCCAATTGTTTGGGAAATTGTTTAATTTGTTTTGATATATCTGCGGTAATAGTAAAGTTGAAGACATCTATCTATAAAAGGTTTCCTATCCCAAGTGCATAAAAAGAATCCTTACTTAACGTATCTGGCCTGCATACCTGAAAGAAAACTAAAGACTTTTAAGTCACAACAGATCAGCCACTTATGGTCTTCATATTTTCGGAGTCCAGTATTAATCCTAGCTTTTTAATAATCATTCCATAGGCAATTGCAATAGAATTTTTGGTATTATCGTAATACAGAAGTACAGTTTTTAGATTCTTCTTTATTATTCCTTTAATATCGTTGCAATAAGCAAACGTGTTATCATCGTTTACTGAGAAGAATAGCAGAAAGCTGTCTTGATGCTTACGAAAGCTGGTAAAATTGACACCAAGTTTAAGTAGATGAGGACTTTAAAAGGTTCCTGTTTTAGCGATTGTTCCATCAACAAAATGACTAGGACTTCGAAGGTGTAGCACAGGTACTGGGAGTCAGAATGCGGAAC
The DNA here is from genome assembly GCA_942486065.2 of Calliphora vomitoria. Lineage (NCBI taxonomy): Eukaryota > Metazoa > Arthropoda > Insecta > Diptera > Calliphoridae > Calliphora > Calliphora vomitoria. The sequence goes on along the minus strand of OW818031.2, from coordinate 10,550,956 downwards.
TGGGAGCATGGCTGATGGTACAGCTTTGTATACAAAACTCTTTCGCCAATATCTGTTCAACTTTAATATAGGACTATTTTGGTAAACGTTATGTTCACCTGGATGAACATATTGTTACGTTTTTACCTTTTTTAAAAAAGGGGTTTATTTTCTTTAAACTGGATACTTTTGATTGCAAATAAAAGCAGTTTTAGTAGTTTACAATTGTAAAAACTCTTTATTTATTTCAAATGTACATTAACAACAGTCTAAATAATCACTCAGTGTCTTTATACACGTTTATCAATTCGCAGAAATGCACACACACTATATTACGTACAACCTTAAATGCACAAGACAGTTGATGTGAACTCTAACAGCGCCAATGATAAACTCAACTCACAACAGCAGCCTCTGCCACTATTTATACACGCACTGCCATCTTCATCCGAGTAGTCGAGATTGTTCTTAACGGTCAACTAGTATGTTCGATTTCTAGAGCTTTCGATGTCATTGCCAGCAGCCCAAACATTTAGTGTTGCCATACTTACAAACAATGTCAATGATGGACGTGCCTTCAAACGTGATGAATGCTGCAGGCAGTCGTTACAGACCGTTAAACTCAAATCGTCATTGCACATTCTTAACAATATTCTGATTTTACTGATAGTTGCTTCTATGAACCCTAATTATCAATGTGTTATTTAAGTCATTACTTGTAACTAGTTTCAGTGCTATTAAAGTACTGACATTACCCAGCAGTTCTAGGAGACAATCCCAAACTACTGATTGACACTTTTTGACTACAATGAGACTGTCTAATAGCTGGTCCAATGTAGTCAACGCATTGGATTCACATACTGGTTAAATAACGTCAGTTACCTTACTAGCTACCTAATTGGTAACTTGATCAGCTATTTTAAAATGTACGGGTGTATGATGGTAATTGACCTCAAATAGTCAGCTAAAAAGACATATCATAGTCAGTCCAATAAACTATTGCTTGTAAACAATCCTTCCTTCGTTAACTCTCCAATAGATTGCGTCTGGTGGGTAAAATAAAGTGACTTCACTATAGCTTACTAAGAGACACAAAAGTGACTATTGACTTTAAGCTATGTTACATGGGATATCAGTATACTTAAGCAAAAATAAAAAATAATTGTATGAGAATTATAACGTATGTGGAAATAAATTGCAACAAAACAGAAAACGCTATATTTGTTTCCAACATTAAACCAAATAATATAAAAAACCTTTATAAAATAGCCCATTGTATTAGTTTAATTTTAACAAAAAATGTATCATATTCATGAAGATATTTATATGCAGCTGTTGGAAATACCGATGTTTCCACTTTTCTGAGCTCTTATTTGAGTTTCATGGTCTTAGTTTTCTCGCTTTTTATTTTAAATAATCTACAAAAACTTTTCTATTTAAAAAGGTTCAAAAACTTTCAAATTAGTTTTAATTTAAAAACATTGGGACATTTTTTCGCTTTAGAAAGTCTGGAATTTGAAGGGTACTGGAAAACACCACAAATATCTGGGCGTGACAGTTGGATGATGGAACAGTTAAGAGAACTTTCTTTTTGAAAAAAGAATCTCTGATGTTTCTGATTAATTTTGTGTACACATTTCATAATATATTAACTAGACTTGATGGTCAAATCAAATAGCAATTTACATCTGATTGAAAAAGATTATGTTTTTCTTTGGACATCTTATCAATAATAGAATTATTTACTTCCAAAAAATCCGTGAAACCTATATTATTCTCTAAGATTACTTAGAGACACTTAAGTGACACTTGTCTTCACGCTAGATTACCTGGGATGTATAAAGTAACCAATTGTCTTCTATACAAAGAGCACATACGTGTAAGTAGTGAAGTGCCAGAATTCAGCATTTTAACACATTGCTTGGCAATTAATGTTTTTCCTGGGTACTTAAAGTTTTAAAGTCTCTACAGTATCTGAAAAGCTTATCATATGTAATATAATAGTCCGGCTCCGAAAATTTGTGTCAAAACAGACGCAACATAAAAACAAACTATATTGTTTTAGTTTATTGTTTGAAAAAATGTGTCATTAAATATATGATTTAGTAATAACGGAATTGTAATCTAAAGGATTTTCCAACAAGAGGTGCTATTTTGAATCACCCGGTATTTCGGCAGCTGTCACTTTTGAAGATTTTATTATTTGACATTTGACAAGTAAAAACTACGCCATTACCTAAAATGGAACGATACACGCTTCGGTTTCATAATGAATTTTATTAATAATCATTAAAAATGTATCAAACCTAGCTAATTTTGAAATTATTTCATTTCCACAATTATTATATTGTAATTAACCCTCTATTGCGTAAGCATGCCTCAAGGCACTCATCGCAAAATGCCAATAAATGCAAATATAACTGATATTTCATTTCAAAAAAAGCTTTTTAAAATAATTTAAGTACGTTTTTTAGAAACTGTTACATGAGTTTTTGAAATGAAAAATCAGTTTTATTTGCATTTTGCGATGAGTGCCTTGAGGCATGCTTAAGCATTACAGGGTTAAGTATGTTTTCATAGAGAATTATACATAGAGACGAGACACTCCGATTTGTCAAACAAAAATACAAGAAATCTATATGTCTGGTACAACAACAATATACATTGAATAGCATGTATTTTGTTGTTGCAAGAGTTAGGTTTATGACAATTACGTCTCGTATCTATGTTACCCTATGTATGATTTTTACTTAGGTACTAATGTACATTTGGTTTTATTAATTTTTCTTAAAATGTCAAAGAATTTGGCCAAATATTAACAATATTATTATAAATTTTGTGTAACAAGGTTATCGAGTTAGTAACTACAATATTTTTTAGTGTGTGTGTGTGTTGTGGTGGTGTCAAAGTGTTAAACATTTTATTCATATTGTTTACAATACAAATGTCAGCTGTATGACAGACAGACATATAGACAAAAATATATACACAAGTTGTCATTGTTAATAAATAAATTTAACAAAAAAAGAAAAAAATGTAAACATTTGTATTTTTCACAATACATACAGAGTACTTCAATGTTGTAATTTAGAAATTTAGTAGCCTTGAGTATGCGTCTTTATTTACAGCAACACCGGCCAATGACAGTGTAGGCAACTTGGTGATTTTTCTTAATATTTTGATTTAAAGGCAGCCATTTTTCATATATAACCAATTAAAATATTTTATAAAATTTTGCAAACTTTAAATATGATTAAATGTATGGGGGTTGGGTGAGTCTTAGCTATTTTCATTTTCAATATTATTTATTTTTATTTGTTTATGTTTAATATATTCATATTTATTGTCGAGAATTGACATCACTTACACAGACACCTCATTACACATTACTTGTGTAATATGCGGTTTTTCACTCTAATGATTACAAATGATTACTAATATGTATGTTTTTCAATCTGAATAACTTGTATATATTTAGATAGATTTCTTTATTTAAGGGAAATATCTATGAATCAATGCTAGTGTCTCAATCGAATTCTTTACAGTTATAATTAATAATTTACATTCACTCACTTTTTACAATTATAATTAAAAAAAAAATTTAAGTGTGAGAAACTAATTTTATGAAGCTGGTAAGATTGAGTTAGTTTTTGATGCTACGATGACCTTCGTCGGTATTTTTGTGAGAATTTATATATTTGTGATACTAAAATACGAAAGTTGTAAAAATATCTTGTTAAGTTAAATAAAACACTAAAAATCAAAAATTATATTTTTAGGGAAAAATTAAATCTGATGGTGAAGTGAATCAACTAAATGAATGTTTCAATACAATCATAAATATATATTTCCCATTGATGACTACAATTTGACAGCCAGTTCTGAGAACCAAAAAGAAAACAAAACAACATTACACACCCATTTTCGCATTATTCTATTTATTTATTATGTCACACATTCATCTAGAGTCATTCAATACAAATTACATTTTAATATTAAACATTTTGTTTAAAATATACTTGATAAACATACATACTTTAAATATATAAGTATGTGTGTTACAATACAATTTGATTTTGCACATGTTGTCATACAATTAAACATAACATTAACTAATTGCTAGTAATTAACTACTTTGATTTTTGTTTTATTTTCCATACTGGTATTAAAATTTCGCTATAAATTATTAATTGACATTTCTGACGTCATACCTACATTTACACGCACATACCTAAGAAACACACACACTCATACATACTTACACAATCAGATTATGGCCGACTAGAGTAGATCAATGAGGTCACTTTTGTTTAAGTTCTGGTGGATAATTGAATAAACATGTTGAGATGCATTTTTTTTTTTTTTTTACTTTGGCATACATTTCGAGATTTATAAGCGTTTAAGTATGTTTGTATGTAAGTAAATACAATATATAGATAGAGAAGTACTTACTAACTTTTGCTACAGTGGATGGAGAAAATGTTCAAGAATTTCGCTAAATAAGACGAGTTTTACTAAACATTCTGAAAATTGGGGTTCGGGCACAATTTGGCCGAATGTTTTTGTAAATTTCTAGGAGATTAGTTGACACTTGATTTAATAGTCAAACTGTGAAAGTCAAAACTTTAACTCCTATCACATCGGCTCTGAAGATTGAATAGTGAAAAAATTTTATTTGATTTTCAGTTTTTGCAACTATAACGAACTAGTAATATATACAAAATTATGCATTTAAAAAGATTTAATCTAAAAAATTGAATAGAAAATGCATGCAGAATAAAAATATAGTTGTGCATGTTTACTGTAACCATTTCAACATATGTAACAATATTATAGTCACAGTAACTATTTATATGATTATGGTAACAATGTTATGGTTAATTTACGATTCATATGATTGTATCAACCATATATGTATATGGTTACAGTAAACAAGTATATGTTTGAGACAACCATTGAATTATATGTTGAGTTATTTAATCATAATATGTTGTTCTCAGATTATGATATCCATAAGCCCAGAGCAACAGAATATGGTAAGCCCTTCATCATATAAATGGTTGTCACAAACATATATTTGTTTACTGTAACCATATATATATGGTTGATACAATCATATGAATCGTAAATTAACCATATTATTGTTACCACAATAATGTAAATAGTTACTGTGACTATAATATTGTTAAAAATGTTGAAATGGTTACAGTTATTACAAATTCTTCATACGATTATTATGTGTTTAAATACACATGCGAGAACTCGGTTTTTATATGTAATTTTGAATAGTATATGTCTGGCATTTATTCTCACTTAGTTATCAAACATTATAGTGAAAACAACAAATTTGTTTCCTTCGAAAATTATGAATTTTGTTCCAACAAATAGTCATATTGGAGAAGTTTTACTTTTTTAATTTGAAAAAAGTACCGCACACCGATTGCTCACCAAAAACTTTTGGTGAAGCGTAAGAGATCGTATGTGAAGCCCGACCAATCAGCCGAATCGACACCAACGTCAAATATCCATGACGCTAAGATATTTCTCTGTATTTGGTGGGAGCATAAGAGTCATATCAATTATGAGCTGCCGAAATCTGGCCCGACAACCACAGAGAATCTGTATCGAATACAACTGATTAGTTTAAAACGAGCATTGGCCTAGAAACGCCCAGAATATGCGGCCAGACAGAAAACCATAATATTCCTTCATGACAACGTTCGGCCACATGTTGCAAATACCTGTTAAAAAGTATTTAGAATGAAGTGGTTGGGAAGTTTTTCCTCAGCCGCTTTGTAGTCCAAACCGTACCCCATGCGACTACTATTTGTTTCGATCGATGCGGAACGCTCTCACTGGGATACGCTTCACTTATAATACATTCACATAATATACGATATTGTCTTGATTTTTTTTGGCCTCAAAAGATAAGCAGTTCTTTTGTCTCGGAATTTATATGTTGCTACAAATATGGTAAAGGTCATAGCTAACAATGTTCAATACCTTGAATAAATTCGTATTGTATAAAATAAAAACTAAAAGTTTTAAAAATCTTGCATTTTGAAGTCACACGCCAAATTCTTTAAAAAGTACACAAAACCACCATAACTGTGTTTTTTCTTTGAATCAAATAATTTCACTTCTCTACCTTTGTCCTTGTAATACACTTGGTGAAATGTCAGCATGAAAAAACTATAGGTTGTTATTATTAGTAAAAAAAACCTGCTATATGTCTTTATTATTTTTGAGAACCATATTGAGAACCATAAGTCAGGGAGGAACTAAGAACTGTTTAACATACATATATGTTAATAAAAATGAAACCACTAAACTTACAGTTTAGAATCTTTTTTTATTTGATTGAAATTATTTACAAAAAAATATACTCATGTAACAGTTTCTAAAAAACGTACTTAAATTATTTCAAAACGCTTTCAAGGTTTTTGAAATGAAATATTAGTTATTTTTGCATTTATTGACTTTTTGCGATGAGTGCCTTGAGGCATGCTTAAGCAATAGAGGGTTAATTACAATATTGTCATTGTTGAAATTAAATAAATTCAAAATTAGCTTCGTTTGATACATTTTTAACAATTATTAATAAAACTCATTATGAAACCGAAAATTATATTACAAAGTCTTACATGTAAACATAAGTTAGCTTTTAAGGGCTGAGATTGAAAAATTTTTAACACACATATATGTTAATAAAAGTGAAACCACTAAACTTACAGTTTTGAATCATTTTTTATTTGATTGAAATTATTATTACAATTTACAGAAAAAAATATTTTTTTAGTTCTAATCACTAGTGATGAAATTTTAAACCTTTTTCGAAAACCCTTCCATTATGGTTTTTATAGTGCTTTATGTCACTTTGTTCGAACAGGTTGTCCATCTCTGTTTAAAATCTACCACACTTTTGGACACCTTTTTGTGCTCTTCAATTCTCTTTTAACAAGAGCCCAATATCTCTTCACTGGACTCAGCCCCAGGCAGTTTGCAGGAATTGCCTCTCTTGGTACAAATACCACATTATTGATTTTGTATCACTCAAGAACTTTCTTACCATAGTGACAGGGTGCCAAATCAGGCCAAAAATAAGTGGACACACTAAGAATTCTTATGAATGGAAGCATTCTTTTTTGTAAACATTCCTTGATGTAAATTTCGGTATTTATAGAGCCCTTTGTAACAAATGTTTGGCTTTTTTGCCGCAACTGCATATTGCTTGCCATACCAAGAACTTTTTGCGAAATTTTGTCTGATTTTGGGTCCTAAACTTTTCTTCAACATTCTCTCGATCATCTGCAACATAAAAAGATTGAACCAGAAGCTGCGAAAAATTTTCCGTACGTACATTTCGTCATCCATTATGCAGCAGGTATGTTTTTTGTATACTTCAATTTCCGTGCTCTGTCTTTGACCTCTAAGTTTTTAGCAGCGCTCCTGTCAGGAAGTTTTTGAGCCTTGTATGCTTTTAAACTATCATTGGCTTTAACTTTTCGTACCAAATAGTTCGAGAACTGACCTAACCGGCCTGCTTTTCTACCGGAGGTGTTGGGAGCTCTTTTGAAAATGCTTTCTATTTTTTTGGCTTTAGAAACATCATGTGGACCATTCCTTCTACCTTAACCAGGTTTTATATCAACGGACAAGTTCTCCCGGTACGGTTTAATAACATTAGAAACAGTTTGATAGCAGACCTTTGATTGTTTGGCCAACTTTTTGTAGGACCAAGTTGGGTTTTGTTGAAAATATTTAATAATTTTAGTTCACACTTTTTTCTGGTCACTCATTTTAATCAGATTAACAACAAATGAATATAATTGACATTAAACACAATAACTGACATGCTTTACAAAGGTAACTTGATAAAAAAATAATCAAATAGTACTTGGGTTAAAAGTTTTAATGAAAAACGTGTATTAAGAATTTTACGATCTCAGTCCTTACAAGCAAATATCGGTATAAATGTTAGACTTCTTCCTTAAACTGAAAAATTCGTTATATCGAACAACATTTATTTAAGTATTTATAAAAAATTTCAGAACGATTTCAGATTCTCAACTTTATTTAAAATTTTTTCCATCCATCTGACATTCAATTTGGTATTCCAACAATAGAAAATATACAATAGCGGAAACTAGAAAAAAACTCAAATAAAAAAATTACTCAAAAAAGTTAAACATACGAGTGTTTTTTTTGGTTTTCACATAATTTTTTATACCCTTCACCTTCGTGAGAAGGGTATATAGTTTATCATTCCGTTTGTAATTTCCACAATATAATTTTCCGACCCTATAAAGTATATATATTCTGGATCATTATAGATAGCGGAGTCGATTTAGCCATGTCCGGCTGTCTGTCTGTTGAAATCAATTTTCCGAAGATCCCAGATATCTCCGGGATCCAAATCTTCAATAATTCTGTCAGACATGTTATCGAGAAGTTACCTATTTAAAATCAGCTAAATCCGTCCATAAATAACGGAGATATGAGCAAAAATCCGAGACAACCTCTATTTTTCATCTATATCTCGATTACTAAGTCATAAATATAGACAATATGGATATCTAATGATAGATATTTCAAAATCCATTGCAACGATCTATACAAGGCTATAGTAAGTTGGACCTACAATGGCTCAAAATCGGGAAAAATATTTTTTAACCTGAATTTTTTTTTCACCAAAAATATTTTTTTGTCATAAATTTTTATCACTAATAAATTTAAAAAAAAAAAAATTGGAAAAAACTTTTAAAAAACAATTTCGAAAAAAAAAATTTAAAAAATTGTTTAAAAAAATTTTATTTTTTTTTTTTAAATTTTATTTTAAAGTATAATTTGGTGATGGGTATATAAGATTCGGCACAACCGAAAATAGCTCTTTTACTTGTTTTTTTCTTAAAACATTCTCAACACTTAGGTTTTTGACAAATGAGTTAGGTCTTTGACAGGAGAGTTTCCGCTCTATGTATATTTTCTCTATGATTCCAACCTTGTACATATTGTTAAATAAAAGTTAAAAGTACTCAAAATGTATTCTATTTGCCATTTTAACTTTAAAGCTCTTCAAATAACAAAGTTTGCATTGGTTATTCTTAAAAGAGGAGAAAGGAAATACGTTTTCTCTTTAATATTTGTTATATCGGAAGTAAAATACTTTCATTATTAATTATATAAGATTGTTAATGCAAAATGTTGCTCTTTCGTTATATCGGTAATAGTTATACTTCGCTTTGCCTGTAGTTAGCAAAATTGAGACATAATTCTGGCTTATGATAGTCTGATATTCTGACTTTAAAAGAAATTGAAAATTTTGATAATTTAGAACATTTGCCAAATTAGCTCTCAAATAGATATCCTCGTATGCCTATCAAGCAAAATTAAGTCTGGTTTCCAATAATTTCACATGTCACTGTAGCCTGATCATATTAAATCTATGTTTGTTATGGACTCGTGTGTGAGAGCAAGCTACGTTTTGTGTTTTTTTGTTGTTTTTGTTTTTTTGTTGTTGTTTTTGGTGTGTGTAATTTTTGCTGCGTTTTATAGCTGCTAAAACAATGATGGCATTTATATGCGGAATGATGGTGATGATAATCGCACGAGAGGAAATTACAATTCTATTTTTCAGCTGGAGCCTTAATTAATGTACAGCTGTCTGGCACACGTTCCGACCTTATTATTAGTGACTATCAGACGTATACTATACACAAAAAAAAAAAACAGAAAACAACAAAAATAACACAACAACAACAAAAATAACGCATCAGAAAAATAAAGCAGCAAACAAGCAACAACAAATTGACGGAAACCCCTTTTATTATTTACACATTCAACGTAAAGAAGGCCTTCTGCGTTCAGTTAATTGACAACAATAAGAGCTGTTTTATTTTGTATTTTATTATTTTTATATTTTTGTGTTATTTTTTTTTTTTTCTTCTTTCAATAACCCAATATAAAAAAACACATTTCATACATAATTTCAAAATTTGCCAAAGTTTGGCATCTTTAGGATTCTAACAATATTTATTTATTTGTTTTGTGTTGTTTTTTTTTTTTTGTATTTTTGAATTTTTGTCATACAGACAATGTGTACAAACAATATTTTTATTTATTATTATTAGTGGTATTATTTTGATGATGTCAATAACATCTTTGTAAAATTCTCACCATAATTTGATACTGGCACAAAATGAATCAGAGAAAATGACAATAACAACAACGGCAAAGCAGCAATATTAGTAGCAGCAGCAGTAGTAGCAACAACAACAATAAAGACGACGACATCAACAAAAGCGAAATAAATGAACTTAAACAAGTTTAGCTGAGTAGTTGATAGTTTTTATTTGCTGCTGTTAAAGTTTTTGTTTTTCTTTTTTTTGTTGCTGTTGCTGCTGCTAGTAAGTAAGTAAGTAGTTGTAGTAATAGTCATGTGTCCCTAGAATGGTAAAGTGTTTAAAATAAATTTAATTGACTTTGTGCTCATTCCAAAAATATTTTCACACACAAAAGCTTAAACCTCGTGTCACATAATCTATATAGTAGTATGTAGTACTACGACAACGGCTATGACTGCCACTACCTACTATTAATACTATGTACTACTATTACCACAACAACAATAACAGCAACATCAACAAAAACCACCACTACTGTTTACTACTACTGCTGCTGCTGCTTACTACTACATACTTACAGCCAGACTTAAACAACCGCCAAACATACCACCAACAAACAAACAGCCAACGAACGATTGAAACATTTTACAGAGTTTTAAGAGAATTAATTCAAGAAATTAAGTTTTCAAGATCACTAGAAATGAATATTAATTCTCATTCGTTTATTCAAATTGTCTAGAGCTACTTTTGTTGACACACATTCAATAGCTTAAGAAAATCCTGTTAAAATATTGGACGTAATAAACGCAACCACTATTTTCAGCAAATGTTTATTTGATCGTACATTTGCAATAGCAAATATCGTGTAATAAGTAATATAATAATGAACCTTGACAGTCCCTTTTCTAATGAAAGCTTTTTAATTATAGCACTATTTGATTAAAGGACATTTATTAAATCTTAATTTGTTAGTGGTCACGCTTGTTTTATCAAATATTTGAACAAAGTAAATGTACCTTTAGAAACAGTAGGTTTAACGTTTAAGTATGTATTGGAAAAAGAACAGTTACACATATTTTATATCCGAAGGAAGAAAACTGAGTTTACTTTTCAATAATATTTAATATTAAAACAAACAAATTTAAAATTCAACACATTTTTATACCCTTCACTATGAGTGGCAAGGGTTTATACATATAAGTTTGCCATTCCGTTTCTACTTTCTACATTTTTCATTTGCGACCTCACAAAGTATATATATTCTGGATCATTATAGATAGCGAAGTCGATATAGCCATGTCCGTCTGTCCGTCTGTATGTTGAAATCAACTTTCCGTAGCCCCCAAATAACTTACAAACATAATTGATACATCAATATATCGAGAATTCTTCCGGCTCGGTTACTATTTAAAATCAAGAAAATCGGACCACAAATGGCTGATATATATGTAAAAAACAAGGACAACCTCAATTTTTGGCCTATTTTTAAACTATATCTGGATTACTAACTTATTAATATAGACAATATGGATATCTAATGATAGATATTTCAAAGTCCATTGCAATGATGTATATAAATTGGACCTACAATGGGTCAAAATCGGGAACAATATTTTTTAAACCGAATTTTTTTTTTTTTGAACAAAACAAATTTTTTGTCATACATTCTTTTTCATCAATAAATTTAAAAAAAAATTTAAAAAAGACAATTTTGAAAAAATTAAAAAAATAATTTCGAAAAAAAAAACTTGAAAAACAATTTTGAACAAAAAAAAATTTTTTTTAATTTTGTTTTCTTATAATTTTTAAAACTAGCTAACCGTTATCTATTTACTAATGTTAGTTCTTCAAGTTTCTCCAAAAAATTTATTTTATTATGAAAAATGAGATGACATTACATACATGGACCATTTCATTTTTATATATATAGATTTGTATTTAAAAGTATAATTTGGTGAAGGCTATATAAGATTTTATTTGCTGTTTATTTGATTTAAGGTTATGTTAGTTTGAAGGCTCTTTGGCACATTGCGATATGTTTGAATTTACGTCTAATTAATATGGACTATAAGGAGTGAGATCGAAAAATTCTTAACTTTAATTTCCATGCTCTGTTTTTGGCCTCTAAATTTTTAGCAGCGTTCCTGTCAGGAACTTTTTGCGCCTTGTATGTTTTTAAACCTGCATTAGCTTTAACTTTTCGTACCAATTAGTCCGAGCACTGAGCCAACCGGGCTGCTTTTGAAAATGCTTTCTATTTTTTTGGCTTTAGAAACATAATGTGGACTATTCCTTCTACCTGAACCAGGTTTTATATCAACGGACAAGTTCTCCCGGTACTGTTTAATAACATTGGAAACAGTTTGACGGCAGACCTTTGAATGTTTGGCAAACTTTTTGTAGGACCAAGTTGGGTTTTGTTGAAAATATTTAATAATTTTAGTACGCACTTTTTTCTGGTCACTCATTTTAAGCAGATTAACAACAAATGAATATAATTGACTTTAAACATAATAACTGACATGTTTTACAAAGGAAACTTGGGTTAAAAGTTTTAATGAAAAACGGGTGTTAAGAATTTTACGATCTCAGTCCTTAGAGCTATAGTAATTTGGGTCAAAATCTGGAAAAAAGTTTTTTTTCCCAATTTTTTTTTTTACCAAAACAATTTTTTTGTCATACATTTTTTCACTAATAAATTTAAAAAATTTTGTTTAAAAAATTGAAAAGAAAACAATTTCGAAAAAAAAAAAAATTTTTTTTGAAAAATAAAATTTTGAAAAAAAAAATTTTTTAATTTTTTTACCTAAGAATATAATATAATTTGGTGAAGGGTATATAAGATTCAGAAGAGCCGAATATAGCTCTCTTAATTGTTATTTATTGTTTATTTGATTTAAGGTTATGGTAATTTGAAGGCCCATTGTCACATATTTTTGATCTTACGTCTAATTAATGTGGATTATACGTAATGAGTAAAATAGCCTTTCCTAATCCAGATGACTCTTAAAATATTTACAAAGATCCCAAAGTAACAAATCTTTGAGGCGGTCTAGATCATGAAAGACGATCATACCAAGACATCTTAGTCTGTAGTATTGTAGAGTGAGAGAGTCACATAGAAATAGTTGTTCCGACATCTCCTCTTCCTCATTCTGACAATACCAAAATTCTGACATGACTATTCATGCAGTACCCATTAAGTTTATTTATCGAGTTTCCAATAGAACAAACAGAATTACAGTGCAATCGCGGTAACGTGAACACCGTCTAACGTGAACACCGCCTAACGTGAACAAGCTTTTGCTTACATTGACTACTCTGTAACGTGAACAAACTCAGAAAGCTCTATAACGTGAACAATTTTTTTTCACTGTATTTGTTTTCTAATCATGTAGACAACACTTCAATACATACATTAAATTAAATTTTTGAAGTTTTGAGAATCCCCTTATAAAAAAATGTGTTTGTATTCTCTAAATTAATTTTTTTAGTGGCAACGAATGAGTAATTTTATTTGCTATGTAATTTTATATCAATTTATAGTTTCTCGTGATCTCGTTTGGTTTTGTAATGCATTTTAATCAATAATTTTGTTTTGTTTCACGTTCAAGCGTGAAAAACACAGGTTTATATTATAAAATTTTATATTTTTTTAACGTGAACAATTTCACTAACATGAACTCCCTTGGTTTTAATTAGTTCACGTTACCGCGAGTGCACTGTATATTCATTTTCGTGCATTTTGGATATTCTGCGAAAGGTAATAAAAGGCCACCTGAGTTCCATCTCTTCCAACACCCATTCATCGATCATATTCTATATATCAACTATTACGACGTTTTTTTCCGATTAGTCAGCAGCCCTTACTATCACGACATGGTGTATTTTGAAACGGAACAGAGAATGAAAGCAATTAAAAAGACATTTCTATCTTATTACATTGAATTTAAGAGGCTTGATGGATGGTATTATGTTGAGAAGACATTTTGATCTTATTACAATGAAGAAGTTGATTGGATTATTTGATGCTTCAATGTGATAAGAGAATGTGCTAGTTTTGAGAATGTTTATTTTAAAGCCAATAAATTGCGAGATTTCACTAACCAATGTCATATTTGACTGCATATCAGAGAATGTGTGGCTGAGCAATCATACGTCATTTGAATAGTCAAGATCTGCCCATGTGCCAAAAGATGCTTCTCCTGTAGTTTATTGAGCACTGCAGAGTTTATTGTGATCATTGTGCTAAGCTGTTTCTCGTGCAGTATGCGGCATTCGTGTATAGTACTTTGACTAATAGCATTATCTTTGTGGGGCTAACCATTCATATTAATATTCCTAGTATTCCAATCAGTCAATTTCCGGCTTGCATACCCATTTTCCGATAACCTCCAAATGTTGTATCAATTTGTAAATGTTTATCAATATGATACACACATTCCGTCATTATAACAAATGAACGAATGAGAAGTCACGAAAGTATGAAAGTCAGCAGGGAAGTGAAATCTTCAAATAGAAAGATTATCTTGAAATGCCTAAATAATTGGTCAATTCACAAGGTCTCTTATCATGTCATATTGTCCTAATATTTCACAATGGTTTGAAAATGTTGTTATTGCCTTTCAAGCAAAAAATGTCCTAAAACAATACTAGTTACTCTGGACCTATGCCGAACGCCTAAGAGTCGGTTAAGCCGATCTGCCGAGTAGTAAAATATTACGACATTACGACAATATGACATATGACAATATGACACCTTGTGAATTGACCAAATATGTTTTCAGTATTTAAAAATCTCTCATGTTAGCAAAGAATTAATTCTTTTATAAACCGATTTAATACTCATAGTAGCTGCTACAGACAGACACTAAATATTTAGTGTGTGAATGTGTTGTAGGTATAAATGTGTGTGTTCGTATGTATGTATGTAAGTATGAATACTCATATCATCTGGTGGTAGTAAGTAGTAAAGTCGTATGTATATATGCCTATAGTATGGTATAGTGTGGAGTTAAGTTGAGTTGTGTAGCACCAATTCCAATACCGACAAATGCCGTACTTGACCGCATAAAACATAATGTAAAAATCCCATTATTCGCCGGCGTAACATTGCTTAAATAACAGCCACAACATAAATAAAAACAGCAACAACAATAACAACAACAACAACAACAATAGCAGCAACTAAACATACTACCACTATTGCTTGATATTCTTTGGCAACAACAAAAACAACAACAGCAGCAACAACGATACCAACAACAGCTGTAGCAGTGGCAGCAATTTTTTCGTTTTTGTGTGTTTTTTTTCGTTTTTCACATTTTCAGTTTTTGAAGTAGCAGCAGCAGCAACAGCAACAAACAGTAACTGCATAAGTGGTGGCAACGGTAGTGATCGCAGCCAAATAGTAGACAAAGCTTTTTTTTATTGCAACAGCCATAATATTAACAACAACTGCACTGCACTGCAACAATAATAACAAACAATTGCAACAACAAAGACAGTAGCAACACATTCAACGGGCAAGGAGGTACGAGTAACTAACTGAATAAACACAAAAAAAAAAGCTTCAACAACGAAACAAAACAACAAAAAAAAAAAAACGACAAAAATGAGAAGAAAAAAAAAAAAGTGTCTTTAAAAACTCTGTTGTGCGACGAGTACTGCTGGCGTCGACAAACAACAACAGCAACACAGTTCAGTTTGGTTCAGTTCGATACCAGTTTTTGGTTCCCACAATATAATATGTCCATAAGCGGCAGACCACATGACGTAATTAGCATAGTGCAGCTTTGCAGATCTCACAAGCAACCAAACAACCAGCCACTGACTGTAAGTAAGGCTGGATGGTAGGTAGGTTGGTTGGTTGGTTAGTTTGTTGGTTAGTTCGCTGGCTGGTTGGTTGGTTGGCCCAAACAGACACCCAAAACACAGACAATTGACCGACCAAATGGTTGACGAAAAGTTATTTACTTGCCTTGTTGTTACTGTTCGATCTTTTCGCTGTTGTTATTTTTGTTGTTGTCGTCGTCATCGTTGCCGTCGTCATTGTTGTTATTTTTGTGTGTGTTTTTTTTTTTGTTCTCTCCTTTTTTAATACACGTTTAGTTGTAAAGTTGCAAAGTCGTAACGTAATGACAAACAGACTTTTCAAGTGGCATGCGAAAATCTTTGCAATAGTAGGTATTTACTCGCCAAACTAACGGCTGGCGTAGCAGAAACAACAGCGACATCAACATCAGCACCAGTAGTTGTAATTGTTGTAGCTGCCGTAGTAGTAAGTAGTTGTAGAAGACTAAGAAGCAGTGGTATATGTTCGAGTAGTAATCGGTCAAGCAGATGAACTGGCGTCCTGAGTGAGCATTTAAACACCCCTCATAATGCTACCTGTGAAACTAAAAGCAGCTCGAAACCATCAATCTTTTGCTGTACGAGAAGTACGAGTACATTTTATGTGAAAAACCCCAAAAAACAGAAAATGAAAAATACAAAAAGCAAAAAAACAAAATAAAACATAAACGTAGGAATTCCAATTTTTGTTTCTCTTCGCAATAATTTATGTCGCGTCTTTCTTGGAGTGCAGCACAACCAATCAGAAAAATGAAAATAAAAAAAGAACAACAGCAACTAAAAACCCCAAAAAAAAAAAAAAATAATAAAAAAAAGTAAGCAACATGGCAAAGCACTTCTGCAACTGCTGGTTAAAGCGCACCCGTCGCACATAACACCGAAAACCACAACACAAGCCATCCGCCAAAAAATTAAAATTAAACACGATCGTTATCAATTCGATTATTGATTACCATGCAAGGAATGAGAGTGCAGTTCCAACAGGCTACTTGTGCGATTGCTGCATCATCAGCCGTCCTAAGCGCAGGCCAGCCAAGACAGCATGTTGTAGCAGCAGCTGCTACATTAAAGCCGAATTAAAAAACTCCCTATACCTACATACAACACAATAAGTATAAGCTGTATATTTTGATGTTTGTTATTATTATTATTATTGCTGCTGCTGCTTGTTGTTGTTAATGTTGTTGCTGTTGTTACATTTGGTATACTGCAAACATACCACAGAGATGGCAATTTTATTTGATTAACTAAAAATATTGTGTTTCTTTCTTATTTAACTTTATTGAGAGTGACAGACATTTTTAGCACCCGTTTTTTGTGTTACTAAACAACAAAAAAATCGTTTTCTTTTTTTTCAATTTGAATTTCTTTAAGTTTTTGCATTTTTAGCAGCTGCTCAAATTGTTTGTTAACACGAGGGGAATTATTTTAATATATATTTTATTATATGGTTTACGAAAATGGGTTTTAAGCAGAGCTTCGAATTAATAAATTCTACTTTAGCTTAATTCAGCAAATTCTTTAGTTTCATTCAAAGGCTTTATTTGAATAGAATTCATTCATTGTTGAATTAATTCATAATAAAATTCAGTCAACCTTTGAATGATTAAATTTTTGTTAATTAAAAAGAGTTTTTCTTTAATCAATTTGTTTAGCTTTTAATTATTTACAAAAAGAATTGAAAAATATTGTCAAAGTCTTTTTGTAATAGATTTGAATCGAAGAAAAATTTTTAAAACAATTTTGTAATGGATTTGTATTAAAGAAAACTTGAATGAAAGGAATTAATTCTATAAAGAATGAATTCTCAAAGGAATCAATTTAATAGGTTAGCAGGAATTACTTAATTCGTAATGAATTCATTCTTTAATTTGATTTTGAAAATTGAATTAAGAATTAATTCTTTCGAACATAAACGTTAGTTATTTAAACTATGTTTTGTAGACTGGCTCACGATAAATGTTACTACGATTATGACATGCTGATGTTGTGTTGTTGGGATTTCAGATTTTCTTCAGAAAGTCGGGTTAAGAAATATTTTTTATTTCGGGCATATTTAGACCAGTCAATTCAGATAAATATTTCTAACAGATTCTTTGGTTTGTCCATATAAAAACCATTTATGCACAGATTTGTGCTTTAAATATTATTTCGTATATTATATGGAAATAGCATTCGCTATCGGTATCTGTATCCAGAACATATTTTTTTTTTTCTCAAATATAATAAAATTACTTTTAGTATATAAGAATATAAAGGATAATCAAGATTCAGCATAGTACAATTGGTACTTTTATTTGCTCGTTACCTCATTGTCTTCTTCACTGTGAACTCCAACAAAGCGGTTGCAAGTTTAACCCTCTAAAACGCAAGAGTGCCTCAAGGCATGCATTACAAAACACCAATTATCTCAAAAAGTAATTATATTTTTTTATTAAATTTAACGGTGACTTTAGTTATAGATTTGTTCACATTTCCCTCGAAGGTCGTAAGGCATTCTGACTTTTAGCTTCTGTTCTGTCAGTGAGTGATGTCATCATTTTAGCACGTGAAATTTTTTGTGTGATTTTTTTTTTTTTAAATCAAAGTTTTATTAACTTTTAGTCGCCAGATCTATTCCAAATAATTTTTAAAATGGTAAGATCATAGGGTACAACTAGAGACGCAACTGAGAGTAATAATTACTCTCTTTACACTTACTTATAATGTGTGAATTCAACATACTTGTGAGAGAATTAAACACACAAAAATACTTGAAATTTTAACTTTGATTTTCCAACTAAATATAGACCGAACCACTTTATTACACTTCTACACAAGTTTTAGCAAATTTTTTTAATACTTAGCAGGACACTTTTATTTCGGAAACACGTTAATTTTGTTTAAATGAAAAATTTTATTTTAGTAAGATTTTCTTATGCTAAATTCCCAATTTTATTGATAAATTCACAGAAATTTATTGTTGGGTGATAAGCTAGTTCCTATGCGCATTTCACTGGTTGCTTAGGCCAGATCATCAGGAAACCTTTTCCTAAAAGGCTTTAGAAAAACTTATTTTTTATTCATTTTTGACACTTAATTTTACCTGTGGTAGAATTTTATTTATAGAACAGAGTTTAAATTTTTGGTATAGAAAATAGAAGGAAATTTAAATAAATCAAAATTTAAACATATTTATAGAACTTTGTGCGTCTGGTCAAAATTTAAAAGGCACCAATATAAGCTCAAAACTATGTATTAATACATTATTACGGCTTAGGTTTTTGACAAAAGACCTAAGTTTTTTCCTTCTCAGTAACGCTTCTATGGATATATTATTCTATGGGTAAGATATTCTTCTTTCAATCTATGAATTTGTAAATGTTTAACAATTAACAAAAAGTGTGTTGAGATCGCAAAAATTAAGGGGTGCCTCAGGGCACTGTTGCGGGTTGCGGCCAAATTTATCGGCGTGTTATATTGTATAGTTTTTTTACTTTTTGGTTATATTATATGTTATATTTTTTGTTATAGAAAAAAATCATATTAAATTAAATTATCAATCTTTTTCATTAGTTTTTCAATAAAATCGTATCATCTTATTGTTTTTTACACCTAAACAGGCAACAATGCCCTGAGGCACTCTTCACCTTTATGCACCTGGTTCCTAAACTTAATTTGTAGATTAGTTTCTGATGGCTGTTCTGAGTTTATTGGGTCATAATTATCCTAAAAAAATATTTTACAACTTTTTTTTAGCTTTTTAAAGTTTGCGGGTTAATTTTTAATTATTTGAAAACTGAATTTCAATATGAATTTGGTATTTTTAATTTTAGTTTGTTATTTCTAAATATTAATTTGTTTTTGTAAGATATAATTGGAATTTTCTAAAAAATTTATTTGAATTTCTCAATTTTATATTTTCACAATATAAATTATGATTTTCCCAATTTCAACTACAAATGGTATAGTACTAAAAATTCAATTGGGTGTATGACTTAAAAATGCGGGATTTTTGCAAATTTGTAGCTTTTATTTTGTAGCATTTGTACAATATAAATTTAGTTAATGTGTTGGCCATTGTTAGCTATGACCTTTTCTTATCTTTATGGCAACATAAGTAGAATTGCCAAAAGAACTTCTCACCTTTTTCGACCAAGCACGAATTAAGCCAATTTCGGATACTCTGTTTTAAAGTGAAACGTATCCCAGAGAGAGCATTCTGCATCGATAGAAACAAATAGTAGTCGGGCGGGAAAAGGTCTGGACTATAGGGCGGGTGAGTCAAAACTTCCCAACTTCCTCTTTCTAAATAGTTTTTAACAGGTATTGCAACATGTGGCCGTGCATTGTCATAATGAAATATTACGGTTTCCTATTCCAAGCGTTTTTCGGCCAATGCTCGCTTCAAACGAATTAGGTCAGGTTTCTGATGCTCATAATAGATAGGACTCTTTTGTTCCCACCAAAACCAGAGCATTACCTTAGTGCCATAGATAGTTGGCTTTTGGTGTCGATTCGACTGGTTTGCCGGGCTTCACATACGATCTCTCACGCTTCGGGTTATCGTAATAGATCCATTTTTCATCGCAATTAATGATTCGGTGCAAAAATGATTTTCTTTTATAGCGTTGAAGCTGCATTGCAGACATAAACACAGGGAAAAACTTCAACTGAAAAATCAGAACGCGTCATATGAATTCAATAATGTTCATTATAATAGATTTCAATAGAAAAATTATATTGAAATAAGATAAATCAATAATTTTCAACTTTAAATTAATATTTTTCCATATTAAAATAAAAAATTACAACATTACTAGACTTTTGTTAATGTTTCTTATTGATTCAATATGGTTTTTATTGATTTTAAGTTGTTTTTTCTCTGGGTGTACAAGGTCTCTCAGCTTCTATTCGTATGGTAACCAATTTCCCTGCTTTTGGATGAATTCTGCTGCTTGCAAAGATTAGTAGTAGGTTATAAAAAGCCTTTTAATTCGGATATATAAATCATAATTTATTGTTGAATCGTTCTGAATATCTTGGGTGATTCATTTCTTAAAATATAATAGTATGTCGGAATCTTTATTGTGACCCGAAAGAACAATCTCTGAAATTTACATTTTAAAGATAATTTCATTCAAATGTTAGCCGCGACTATGCTGTAGGTTGTCTATTCGGAGGGTCCAATTTTCGATCACTCTTTCCAGCATTGCTACCGGTATCTCACAAAAAATACGGCAGTAATGTTGGCTTTTAAGTCTTGAATCGTAGATGGCTGATCAGCGAAGATTTTTGACTTCAGGTAGATCTAAACATCAAAATAACCATACGAATCGAGAGATTACCTTTCGCCACATGTCAGTAGTTTAATGTATGAATATTAAATATATAAAAGTGATACCTATTCATTATAAAATAACACAAACACATTTTGATTTTTCTGACAAGGAAAATCGTATTCTAGGAATCAAAATAAGAAACTTTGCCCAAGTAACCATACCTCTAAAATGAATTCTGATGTTCCTAATTTTGACCCAAAGGTCATATTTTGTCAAACTTAAGCACACTAAAACTATTCGTGTTAATCATTTCGTTCATTGCGAGCAAAAGTTATGTTGGTTTAAAGCGTTGGTGGGCAAACAGAGAAATTTAATTTGTGTGCACATCAAGCAACTGAATGAAATATTTGTAATTTTACGCTTTATTGTTTACATTCGTTTTATGTACGTGTAAGTTGACGAAAATATTCGTAAAGTTTAAACTAAGTTTAAACAAGTAAGAGAGCTATATTCGGATGTGCCGAATCTTATATACTTTAAAATAAAATTAAAAAAAAAAAAAATTTTAAATTTTTTTAATTTTTTTTTTAAGTTTTTTCAAATTATTTAATTTTTTTTTTTTAATTTATTAGTGAAAAATATTTATGACAAAATAATGTTTTTTTGTGAAAAAAAATTCGGGTTAAAAAATATTTTCCCGATTTTGACCCATTGTAGGTCCAACTTTGTAAAGCCATATATACATCGTTGCAATGGACTTTGAAATATCTATCATTAGATATCCATATTGTCTATATTTATGACTTAGTAAACGAGATATAGATAAAAAAATAGGCCAAAAATATAGGTTGTCTCGGATTTTTGCTCATATCTCCGTTATTTATTGACGAATTTAGCTGATTTTAAATAGGAAACTTCTCGAAAGCATGTCTGACAGAATTATTGAGGATTTGGATCCCGAAAATATCTGGGGTCTTCAGAAAATTGATTTAAACAGACAGACAGACGGACATGGCTAAATCGACTCCGCTATCTATAAGGATTCAGAATATATATACTTTATAGGGTCGGAAAATTATATTGTGGAAATTACAAACGGAATGACAAATTTATATATACCCTTCCCACGAAGGTGAAGGGTATAAAAATAAAGCTATACAGATTCTCATATACGCATGATACATATTATTTATTACCTACATCACATTTATATTTATCATACGCTCTATAAACAAAATTTATACACAATACATACATCATGTAAGGTGCCAAATATGGTGATTTTTTTATATTTTTGTATGCATGGGTGGGTCGACCCTTCAAAGTTAGTGGGGGTCGGTCATACATTTAGACTCCATTGGGACACTTTAAATGGGTCAAAGTGGGATTTTTAAAAATTTGACCTTTGGGTCAAAACAAGGAACATCACAATTCATTTTGGAGGTATGGTTCCTTGGGCAAAGTTTCTTATTTTAATCCCTAGAATACGATTTTCCTTGTCACTTGGGCGATTTTTTTGCGTCCCTACAAATCGACCCGCCCTAATACATATATACTCTATGGGATCGGATATGAAAAATGTAGAAATTGCCAAAACAAAAATGTTTTGGTGTTATGTATGTATATTCTGCATCGTTATGGATAGCGTAGCCGATATCGTCAAGTCACTCTCTATGCTGTAATCAACTTCCCGAAGCCCCAAATAATTTATATATACGATTATTACATTAAAATATCCGATAATCATCTCATAAGCAAAACTAAGCGACTACCTCGATTTTTTCACCAAATTTTTTTATACAAACTTTTTTTTTCACAGATCGCACTGGTTCCTCTAAAGAGAGTCAACTTAAAATTTAAACATTTTCAGTAGAGACAAAAAACAGTTTCTTTTTTAATACATTACAATGAAAGTTGAAGACGGATAAAACTGTATTTTTTGGCGAAAGAGTAGGGAAAATGATGAAAGATTTTTACAGTGGATAGATATGACCACTGTACATCGATTTCTTGCAAAAAGTGAAAATTGAAAAATTTTGAGTTAACCCTCTTTAGAGGAACCAGTGCGAAATGTTCCCTAAAATTTTTTGAAACAGAAAATTTTTTCATCAAAAATTTATCATTGGTGATATACATATACATATATGAAATTCGCCACAGCCGAATACAACACTGTTGCTTGTTCATTTTCAAAAGATTCAATATTTGGCCGAAAACTGGCCGAAACCAGATGTCTGGTCTAAAACCAAATATTTTAACTTTCGTTTTTTCGTGAAAATTTACCATCTCTGAAATGTTGTACGAATTGCCAAAACTGTTGGTGCCACTGCTCTCTGTGCTAGTTGTTTGTTTGTTGTAATGTTTTATTTTCTGTTCGCTGGCTGTTTGCTGTTTGGTACATTTTTATATGTTTGTATGTAACTGGTTGCAATTTTCTCATGATCACATGTGTGCGCGCAGGCAACACAAATATAAATAATTCTCATCGAAACTTGACAATCCATAAAAAAAACACACACAAAACAAAACAAAAAAAAAAAAATGAAGTGAAATAAAATAAAAAGAATTTTTAGTCGAATGCGATCAATAAAAGAACTATTTTGTTTAAACGCATTTGCACGTACTTTTTTTATTATTATTTTATTTTATTCAGTGGAGCTTTTTGTACTCTACTCAATATTAAACACAATGGCCATGTAGCACATAAACACAAACTGTGGAACGTATCCAAGCATGCATTCGCATGCATATGTAGGCATATAAATATACCTACATAACGACACAAATGTATCTCTTTATCTGTTTTATGTAGATACAAACGAAACGAAAACGAGTACAATAATGAAGTTATAGAGATGAGAAGTAAATACATACATATGTACATATGTATGTATGGATGTATGTAGAATAAAGGTATGAGCATGTGCGAACAATACTTTTCGACGCAATTTAAATGTCATTACCACAAAGTTCCACTGAGTGTCATTGTATGCTGTAAGTTTATATGTAGCCAAAGTTGTGAAATAAATTCAAAAGCAAAACATACTAACTTATAATATAAACTTACATTTGTACATGTGTACATGTAAATGTAAATATACATATGTATCTATGCATGCGTATATGCAGAATGCAATCAAGTCGTATGTACGTACTACCTATGCGTTATCAAACAAATCCCTTTTTGCGATCATTCAAATGTCATATCTTGGCATACGTACATTTGCACATCCATACATACGTCTACCTACATAGATATGTATGTATCTATGTTTATTTGTGAGAAATAGTGCAAAAAACTGCATAGGAAATATAATAAACAAACAAAAAAGTTTACGCATTGCTAAGTTTGACCTACAGCCTTCTGTGGCTTGGTATGCCATCAACGCACATAAAAATGTCATCATGGGTGGCAAAGATAATTTAGTACAATAAAAAAAAAGAAACACTCTTTTTTTTAATAGTAATGTGCTTTACATTAAAATTGGGACAAATACAGAAATAAATATGTAGGTATTTAGAAATATTTTGCATCGGCAACAAATCTTTGAAAATACTTAAATTAAAATTCATAAATATTGAATCAAAATATTTAATAGTTTGAAAGTTTTATTTATATTAAATACATGTACTTGTGTGTGGTATATATTTACAATATTGTATTGGTATTGTGTGGTTTTACTACTAAATACAAACTGCCTGCTTGCATATTGTTCATTGTAAATAGTCGTAAACATTAAAGTCGTCATTAATTCCATGTTTGGTCAAATAGTGCACCCCTGTTTGCATAATAATTAAATACGTTATCAATATGGCAAGGTTACATTTAGCTAAAACAACAATAACAACAACCACAACAACAACATTGTCAACAGCAACGGCAATAACAACACAAACTAGTTAGATATTATGCCCGGAAACGTCATCATTAAACTGGTAGCACAACGACAACTTTGTCAATTATTCACCAAACTATCTAACGTACGTACGCTCGCCCGCTCGTAAACGTCCACAATGTGTTGAAAATCAGAGCTGTGTAACTTTTCAATAACTGATCTAAATTGTTTTCTTTTATACTTAAATAAATTTGGGAACAAATATTAAAAATTTGTTTAAAACAGATTTAGGAGAAATTTAATACAAATTCTGTGTTTAGGCTATTTCACTGACCTCCCACTGAGTGTTTGAAAGATGCAAATTTAGGTAAGGTTAGGTTACGTGGGTTGCTCGCAAGTTAGCGAGTTCACTCGGAGGCCTTGTGGCCCATTGTGATATCCTAAGAATTACAATTCCCTTATATACATAAAGGGAGAATGGTTGCCCACCCTAATTTCGTTGGCTATGTACTTCTTGTGATCCCCGTGAGAACCAACCGGTACTTTTAATAAATCTGATCATACTTACTAGTGACACATCTCTGAGACAGTCCAGATCATGGAAAAGAGCTCTACCAAGATGTAGTAGTCTATGCTCTTGTAAGGCTGGGTAGTCACATAGAAGGTGTTGTACCGATTCTTCCTCCTCCTCATCCAATACAATACAATAGCTATAACGTGGGTAACCCATACGTTCTGACATGCGTCCAATCATACAGTGCCCAGTGATTATACCCGTAAGAAGCCTGATCGAATTCCTACTAAGAGACAAAAGAGTCGTAGTCCTATCCTCTATCAGAGTGGGCCAGAGCAATCTGGATATTCTACTAGTGATGATATTTGACCACCTGAGTTCCGTCTCACTCAAAGCCCATTCATTTATCAATTTTGATACGTTCACCAAGGGAGTGTGAATATCCCTTTGCGCAAGAGATACGTCCAGGGACGACCCGTTCGTTGCGCATTCATCAGATACTTCATTTCTCCAGATGCCCTCATGTCCTGGGACCCATATCAACTCGACGTGATTTTGTGTCAGTTGTGCTAGTGATTGGATGCAGTTGAGAAGACATTTCGACTTAACAAAGTTGGAGTTAAGAGCCTTGATTGATGCAAGGCTGTCCAAGTAAATATGTATAGTCGAATTTTCGAGATTCAGTTCCCGGATTCTTCTCGCGGCTGTATCGATGGCATATATCTCAGCTTGGAAAACCTTGCAGGTATCCGGTAATCGAAGACACAGCGAAAGGTCCAGTTCATCGGAGAAAATTCCCGAGCCCGTGCCTCTTTCTGTCTTTGAACAGTGTAGACTGAGATCACGTCGTCCCTTAGGACAGTGTTCGCGGCCCAGTCATCCCTTGTCGGTATCTTGATCCTAAACGTCCTATCAAAATTCAGTGTAGATACCAAGTAATCCGTTTCCTGCCCAAGGAATGGCCTGCCTATCTTCTGTAGGATGGTGCCGTGACCAATACGACCATGCTTCAGTCCGCTCAAATGCAAATTTCCTGCTATCAGAAAAACGACATGTTAAAGTGACAGATCATTTCATATAAAGTTTAAGAACTAAAACCAGTCTCTTACTCTGAAGAAACAGTAAAATAACTAGTTCTGTGTTAGTTTCCTTCCATCAATGATTACTACTCTTCAACACATTAACACCAATGAGCTAACGCTCATTTTTAAAAGACACCACGACCCGTAGAGGAGGACTTTTAGAGGATTGTATGGGGGAAGATATACAAAATTTAGCATTCAACAAGTTTTAGAAAAGTTGATAAGGGTTTTCCAACAACACATTAAAATTATTAAAATTCACTACCAAAATGGTGAAAATCTTGCAGTCACAGTTCCCAAAACTAAAGCATTTTTGGGTCGCCGTGAAGCACCTTGTTGGACCGCAATACAGAAATTGGTGGAAAAATTCAAGCTGTTGCGAAAAATTAGTGATGTGAAGAATAAAACCCGTGCACGTCGCTCGAAAACAACTGAGAATATTGCTGCTGTAGCCTAAAGTGTTGAAGAAAACCCATGTTTGTCCATTCCTCGTCGTTCTTTGGAATTGGGCATTCCACAAACGTCATTACACCGTATTTTGGACAAAGTTAACTTTCAACAAGACGGTGTTACGTGCCACATAAGCAACGAAACCATTGCTCTTTTACGGGAAAAGTTTCCGGATCACCGAGATCTTGTGATTTAACACCTTGCGACTTCTTCCTTTGGGGCCATGTGAAAGACAAGGTCTACGCCAACAGCCCAGCGTCGATTCAAGACCTCAAAGATAGAATTCGTGAGGCTATCGAGGGCATAGGGCAGCCAATTTGCGATTTGGTTATGGAAAATTTCATGAATAGGATATGGTCCTGTAAGCGTGGTCGTGGTGGCCATTTGGCTGATGTTGTTTTTCAATATTAACAGCATACCTTCCTCTTTATTATGAAATAAACATCCGATCATTTATCTCAAAAAATTCCACTTTTTTTTAAATACCAAAATAACACCTCTTGTTGGAAAACTCTGTATTAGTTATTCGACTGGATCATGGTAACATAAATCCACGATTTAAAGGTTTTAATCCCGAAACCAGTCACTGTTCCTAGGGGAGGACATTGACAGAGAAGTCCTTGTCATTATGCTCATTTGGAAAACTCCTGCAGAAGTTGTTGTAAGGTAATGGTAATGGTAGCCGCCACCATAAAGCTCAGTTGTGAGCATTATAAAAAGATACATGCTACGCTTTCGTTACAACCTAGGATTTATCATTTATGTGATTGAGCAAGAAAGCTCACTTCTCCTCTTTATCTGAGCGAGCATAGATGACAACTAGATAGGTAACTGAGAGCCGAAAACCTAAGTCTATTGTCTAAAACCTAAATCATGAGAATGTATTGCATGTATTTTGTTATTATATCACCCGTATGTGTGAAAAGAGAGTAATTTTCTCCATTGATATTTCTCTCTCCTTCCGTTCTATGCAATTATTCCATAAGAGCGAGCTCATAGTGAGCATCACTTAAACAGTGAAATACAACTTATGAAATCTACATCGCCGTCGGACATCATGGCTCCTGTTTTTAGCATCTGTAATACAGTTCCCTGTGGCCTCATGACCACGCACTCAGAAAATATTCTTAAATTTCACGACATCCTATTTACGAATACCGAGCATTTCAGGACTAGTTTCATATCGAAAACCCTTAAATGTTATTCCCTTATATCTAATCCAATTAGCTATCCTTTTTCACAGTCTTAAGAATATTTACTACACCCGTTTAGGTTCCTAAGATCTATGTTTATCTCAATTTCGTGGATGTAGACAGGTCCGGCAACACGATCTCCTCTTTTAAAGCAGTTCGTATTGAGAAAGTGTCTAGAGTAGAAGGGAAGTTGTAATGCAACAACCAATGTGATCTGGTAGTTGTGGTAAAATTCAAATAATAATTGGTTGGATGTACGATTCATGCGCCAATCGCAATTAAATTCACCGTAATCCCGTAATCCGTAATCCTTTCAATTGTAAAGAACGAATTCGTCGGAGTCGTCTACATAGTTCAAGTTACCAGGACTGTGATTCTTCCTTCAAAGCGAGCTCAGTTTGATGCAATGTCTTGTACTTTCCACCTTCCACCATTCCATAATATTGGATTGAGCCTTACCGTCTCCTGCTCTTTCACATTGTGACAACCAGAACAAATCATTGTATTCAGAATTTTTTTCAAATTTTTAGCTTTTATTTTGAAACATTTATACAATACATACAACCTTTTCCAATCTTTCTGGAAACATATGTATTAAGAGCCAAAAGAACTCCTCATCTTTTGAGGACAAGAATAATTCAAACCAATATGGGATACTCTGTTCCAAAGTCAAGCGTATCCCAGAGAGAGCGTTCTACATCGATCAAAATAAACAGTAGTGGGACGGGGCAAGGTCTGGGATATAAGGCGGGTGTGGCGAAATTTCCCAATCACTTCATTATAAATAGTTTTTAATAGGTATTGCAAGATGTGGGCGAGTATTGTCATGATAGAAAATTACGGTTTCATGTCTGGCCGCATATTCTGAGCGTTTTTCAGCCAATGCTCGCTTCAAATGAATCAGTTGCGTTTAGTACAGGTTCCCTGTGATGGTTGATCAGATTTCAGCAGCTCGTAATACATAGAATTACCTTAGCTCCATGGATAATTGGCTTTGGTGTCGATTCGGAAGGTTGGCCGGGCTTCACATACAATCTCTTACGCTTTTCATCGCAAGTAATGATGCGGTGCAAAAATTACTTTCTTTTATACAGTTCAAGCAGCATTTCGGACATGAAAAATCGTATTTCAAACTCTCTAAGCTGCAATTAGTATCGTACCCAATTTCCCTGCATTTGGAAGAATCCTGCTGCTCCCAAACGTTTTGAAATTGCTGATTGAGTAGCTCCCAATGATATTGCCAGCTCTTGTTGAGTTTGACATCATATGACCCTTTTGCTCCCACCAACTACAGAGAATTACCTAACTGCCATGGGTTTTGTTGTCGATTCGGCTGTTTGGCTGGGTTTCACATACAATATCTTACGCTTCGGGTTATCGTAATGGATCCATTTTTCATCGCAAGTAATGATTCGGTGCAAAAATTACTTTCTTTTATACAGTTGAAGCAGCATTTCGGACATGCAAAATCGTCTTTCAAGGTCTCTCAGCTACAGTTAGTATCGTACCCAATTTCTCTGCTTTTGGATGAATTCTTCTGCTGGCAAACATTTTGAAATTGCTGCTTGAGTAGCTCCCAATGACTTTGCAAGCTCTTGTTGAGTTTGACATCAAGCTTCATGGTGTAGTGACTCCAATTCTTGGTCTTCAAACTTTTTTGGCTGCTCTGGGCGATCTTTGTCATCCGTGTCAAAATCTCCACTTCTGAGCGCGCAAACCATCTCTTGCACGTTGAAAGCGATGAAACACATTCACCATAAGCCTCAGTGAGCAATCGGTGAGCTGCAGTTAAAGAAGTAAAGCGAAACTTCCCGCATATGACGCTTTGTTGGCACAAAATTCAACATTTTCGAAGCAAAAAAATATCTTGTTGTTTACACTATAATGTTCAAGAACTATATGAGAATAAATATCAGATATGTACCCATCAAAATGTATATAAAAGTTATTAAAAACAAACATTTAATTTTGTAAATCCTGCATTTTTAAGTCATACTATTGAAATTGATAAAAGGCAAACCAAAGTTTGCTGCGCACTATAAAAATACATTTTAAAAACATTTTTAAATTAAATTTCCATTTTGCAAAGTTGCCAAAGAATTATTTATATTTCACAGATCTGTTAATAAAACCTATTATGGCATTTGTGGCGAGAGCTACTGCCCAAACACGTACATGCATCTAAAATACTCATAAATAGTAGTGTGGTTAAAAAGTCACAAATCTACTAAAACAATGTAGATCCAAACGATGCAAACGTAAATCCAAACATACGACATACATACATCTATCTATCTACAAAATTCGTAGTATTTTTAATGATTTTTTATTGAGTTAACAAAATTGTTTATATATAAATTATCACTATAAAAATATAAACAAACATTAAAGGAACTTAAATAAAACGTTTTTGAGTTTTATTATTTATTAAGATTAAAATCAAATCAAAACAAAACAAAACGAACAACCTGATATAAAATGAAACGAAATGAAACAAACTGAAAATCAA
This sequence comes from Calliphora vomitoria, assembly GCA_942486065.2. Taxonomy (NCBI): domain Eukaryota; kingdom Metazoa; phylum Arthropoda; class Insecta; order Diptera; family Calliphoridae; genus Calliphora; species Calliphora vomitoria. The sequence continues at coordinate 10,520,155 of OW818031.2, read as the reverse complement.
GTCCCCGCATTCATTAGGAATTCAATCAGTTTTATCTGCAGTACGTACGATTAAGATGAAATAAAAAACTAAAAACTAAAAAGAAAAAGAGTTTTTGTAGATGTTGATAATGATGTTTTTGTTTTTGTTGGTGATGACGATGACGATATTTAAGTGATAACAACAACGGTAGCTCCATATTTATATACCTATACATTATAATTATCAGAGTGTTACACCTATTAATTAGTTAGAGAAGACAACAATGATAACAATAGCGTTAAATTTAGTGTTTTACAAACAGTTTAATCTTGTTGTGAGTGCGCGTAAGGTGAAAAAGAGCCGAAACCGAAACTAAACAGCAAAACACAATAGCAGTCACAGCCACAACAAAAACAACAACAACATCATCAAGAGCAGCAGCAGCATCATCATCATCATCATCATCATACTCATTTAGCGGCGGCAGCAGATTTTACTCGAAATATAAAATAAATTTATCTCACGGCCAATAATAATAATAATGAAGAGCCAGACAGTCAGCCAATCTTACCTCCTTACACTCTTACGCAGCACACAATGTGTTAACAAAATGATATTCAACACAATACTTTTGTGGCCAAACTTTTACAGATTCGTTTTGTTAGAAATATAGCAAGAAGTTGTTTAAACAATATCCAAAGATCACAAATTAGAAGAAACCAAATCATAAATGCTGGCACAGCGGGATCATAGTGTGCACTCAATTTAGGTTTTCCTTTGTTGTTTGAAGTTGCCCCATTATCATCATTGTTTTCATTAAATCAATTAATATATTTGTAATTTATTAACAATGTTTGTTAGTTGGCTAATCGAAAATTTAAAAAAAATATATATATTATTTTGGTTTTAATTACAAAACGCCGCTTGATTTATACGAAATACCATAAATTATGAGCGGATACTTGAAAGAATTTCAAATTTTTTTTTTAATTTTTTTTTTTAATTTTGACAAAACTTATTGGTGTTTTCTATTTTGTTTATTGAGGGTGTTTGTTAAATTGTTAAATTTGGCTAATTGGATAAACGCACCTCCCCCCTCTCCTCCTGAAAACTCTTCCTTATTTGATTTCTTATACATAATAAATGAAGGAATGAAGAAATAATATTGTAATTAACTAATTAATAACATAAGTACTTGTACATGATTAAGTTGAACCTTGAGAGTCTTTTATAATTGTTTAATACACAATATTCAAATTATTTCTTATTTCCTTCATGCTGGCATAAAAGGTATGTGTTACTTTCATTTGCCACATGTTAAAATAATAAACACCAACTTAATGTCAGGCAGTAAAAGTTTATTTTTCTAGTATTTTTTTTACAAACTATTAAAAAATACATCACGGTTACGTAAAACGGAAGAAAACATCAAGAAAGTGCAATTTTACTACTTGAAAAAAGGGCCCATTTTGAAAAAAGTCAGTTTTCGATTTCGAAAAAAAAATTTCAAAATTTTTTTTTTTAATTTTTTTCCGAATGATTGAAGAAATAGTTTTAAAAACTATTTGGGACACATTTTGCTAAGAACAATAGGTAATAAGTTACATGGATGAGAAAAACATCTGCTTGGCCAAAATGTCAAATTTTGACCCCTTCTAACTCAGAAAGTTCTCGACCAATCTTGTTGAAAAATTGTGTCTGAATTACTATCCAATAGAACCATGGTGCAAATTTCATCCCAATCGGAAGACATAAATTTCAAAACATGGTTGACATGAAAGCCCCATAAATATCGGCTCAGTTGCTATTTAAAATCGTGACACTAGGCCCACAAATGGCTGAGATATAAGGAAAAAACTGGGACATCCTCGATTTTTATATCTATATCTGGATTTCTAAGTCATTAATATATACTATATAGATATCCTATAATAGATATTTCAAAGAACTTTACAACGGCGTAAATCGGGAAAAATATTTTTTATCACGATTTTTTTTTTACAAATAAATAAAAAAAAATTTAAATTTAAAAAAAAAAAAATTCATAATTTTTGTTTCGCTAATAAATAAAAAAAGTTTTGAAATTTTTTTTTTTTTTATTAAATTTTGTTTACTTAAAAATATTTAAAATTTTTATTTTTAAGTATAATTTGTTGAAGGATATATAAGATTCGGCTAAAACTTGTTACACACACTTTAAATTCGCTTTGGTTTGACTTTTATCGAAGTTCAAATTTCAAATTTTACATTAGAATTGTGTAAAATTCAGTTGCATATAACTTTCAAACCGCTTATCCAAGTTTCAAAATTCATTTCTTTGGAACACAAGTTATTAAACACAAAAATTTGTACTTGAAACAAGGATATCTCAAACAAGTAAGAGTGCTATATTCGGCTATGCCAAATCTTATATACCCTTCACCTTTGTTGTGGATGCATTAATTGCCCACCTTCAGCGTATAGCATCCTAAATATATCAAGACAACTTCTAAAAGTTTTACATTTAATTGCTGACGAACAGATCATATCGTACAAGTTACAAACGAAATGACAATCTTATATATACCCCTCTCACGAAGATGAAGGGTATAAAAACAATAACGCCAAACGAAACGAAACACCATAAAAAAACAAAAACAAAATATGCAAAGCAATGAAACCACACACACAGCCAAACATACGTTTTGTTGCTTTTTTGTCAAAGCATGCAATAAATTGTCTTTTTTTGATGAAATGTCTCGGATTTTTGCACATATCTCCATTATTTATGGACGGATTTTGCTGATTTTAAATAGGAAACTTCTCGACAGCATGTCTGACACAATTATTGAAGATTTGAATCCCGAAGATATCTGGGGTTTTCAGAATATTGAAAATTGACGGACATGGCTTAATCGGCTCCTCTATCTATAAAGATCCAGAATATATATACTTTATAGGGTCGAAAAATTATATTGTGGAAATTACTAAAGGAATGACAAACTTATATATACCCTTCTCACGAAGGTGAAGGGTATAAAATGATATCTTCCATTTTCTAAACATTATTATAAGCCATAACATATAAAAAATTCAGAGTGGGATCAAGAGGTTAACTCGAGATAATAAATACCAAGTAAAAATTTCAGAATATAGAATTATAACCCATTGTATGGTTAACAATACATAAACAATTTAGAGTACGACCATGAGAGAATCTCGAGACAATAAACATTTAGTAAAAATTTCGGAACATTTCGAAGAATTATCAAAAAATTTCAAATATAACAAAACAAAGTATTACGAACTATTATAAATTTTCAAAGAAAAATTTGTATTGAAAACAAAATCAATAGTTGATAATTCGTAATAGTTTTTTATTAATGAACAGCCCATTTGTAATTAGTTGTACGATTTTTAAAAACTAGTTTTCAAAGCAATAATAATGATAAATTTAAAGAATATGCTTTAAGCAGGGACATTTTAAAATACATATGGGCATTTCCACCACAAGGTCCGCCCACACCAGAAAATTAAAAAAGTTTTTGAAAACACTTTGTTTTAGCATATTTTCATAGGGAAACAATCATATTTACATTTATTTATAATCCATTTCGAGATATTCGTGTCCAAAGTCGCTCAAGGGCAACTTTTCTCATTTGAAAATTTACAATGCACGATTTGTTTTGATACAAGTTCTTAAAGAGAGATATTATGCATTGATTTTCTTTCTGAGGGTACAAAGAGTCAAAAAACAATGTATAAGAAGCTATGCGATTGTAAATATCTGTAAGATTTTGCTCTGCATTTTCACATATTTCGTTGTGCCGTGCGACATTGGAAAACAACATTTGTTATCAGTGCGTCGCACGGTGGCTCAGACCTCAATTTCATCGGCCAAAAGTTCAACTTTTTGTTAACTCCGACTTCAAAAATGTTAATGGCATTCAATAGTAAACACACTGAAACTAAGGAAGCCAAAAAATTAGTTAAAAATATTGTCAATTGTGTGTGTGGCAGGCATGCTGTTAAAGTCAAATATTTTATGTAATTTTTCGAAAGTATATGCAGAAAGCTTAACAAATATTGAGTATAAACAGACATTTTTTAAAATAAAAAACCTTACTGAAAAATAAGAAGATTTATGATATTGGTACTTAATATAAAGTCGTATGTGTGAAATTATTTTTTCTTACATAAATAAAATAAATCATACAAATATGCACAATACCACTTAAATGGGGTAGAAATATATCTTACTAATGTAATTCACTATTGGTGAACTAACAATTTTGAAAATAAAAATATTTTTAAATATGAAAATAAACGAAGTGATGTTGATTTTTGATTCCTGATTTGTAACCGAACAACAACAATTTTTATTTAAAAAAATTTAAATAAAAGTACACAATATAAAATAGGGAGAATAGTTTTGAAAAAAGTACCAAAGAATGTGTACAGAAGTTTTCCCCATTTTACACGTTTGGTCCCTTTTTTGTCCCCCTTGTAGAAATAGTTTTTGAAAATGTTCATATTAATTGTCAGTAATACGTACTATTTAATAATAATATTTCATGGTGTTTTTGTTGAGAAAATGTATTTTGATAAAAAAGTACCAAAAACGAATAAAATTTTTAGGCCTAAAGAATTCGAATTTCAAAAAAGTACCAAAATGATTTCTAGTTTTTACGTTTATTTATTTAGGAGATATACATGCTAACAGAGGGTTCTACGGGAACTATTTTTATCCCTTATGGCCACAATACCACTTTTAACAGACATCAAGGCACAAGATTCTAAATTTAGTCACATTGAAATATTGCCTCAGGTTTCGCTGAATTTGGCGTTTGAATTATTGGCTCAAAAATGACTTCTATATTTGACCCGTGCCAATGCCTCGTTTTTTTTTTTTTTTTGCAATTATCTTGAAAATGAAAACTTGCCCAAAATCATACTTAGCACCAATTATAGGACTAATTAAGTCTTTTTTCATAATAAAAATCCGATTTATTTTGACTTTTTTCACTTTAAATGTTTATGGCGGTCCGTTGGACAGATGGTTTGTTTGGGTTAGAAGAAAGGATCGCCCAGGGAACCAGCCGAATCGACACCAAAATCCATGGCGCTTAGGTAATTCTCTGGATTTCTTCAAGGACGTTTTATTGAATTCAGAAGAATTCAAATTTTATTTTTTATCGAAATTTTTCGTTTCGGCCTATAATTGAATGTAGGTTTTTTATAAGGGCCACTACTGAAAATCATTTTAGCGATTTTAAATCTCTGATAAATTATGGTATAGCGATAAAATATCACACAAATACATTTTTTGAAAATGTTCGTCCCATATAGTCGTCACAAGTTACCCCGGCCAAATGATTAAGCTGCAACCGGAACTGATGGCAGCACAAATATTATTTATTTTCAATTAGAAAAACTTAATGGCAAATTAATTTCAAACACACTGAAATTCTTTATAAATTATTTCATCAGAAATGAAAATAGATATTAGGTACAAAAACTGCATCAATGATTTTGATAAATTTCAATGGAATTCAATTTAAATAAACCCATTAACGCCCACTTAAGTTTTGAGGAAAAAACTACAAATGCAAGCACACATTTACTTACATACAAATACAAATTCTTAAATACAATGTATAGAAATATGTAGAACATTAACTCCAGATCTAATCAGATTTATTTTTGTGTGCTTGTGTATGTAGGTATAAGTGTATGCAACAAGTATTTCTATCATTATGGTCTAATGAATTTTCAGCTGAAAATTATTTATTTATTTACATATGTACATATTTAGTGTGATATAGAAAAAGAAAAACAAAACTCTTAAGAATTTCACCTTTTTGTAAATGATTCCTATTTGAATGTAAAATAAATTAAACTAAATAAAAGAAATTAAAAAGGAAAAAATCAAAAGCAGACAGACAGACAGACATACACTGTGAGTAGCAGCAGTGCGGTGCAGTGCAGTAAGTGAGTGCAGTAAGTAAGTGAGTGAGTGAGTGTGGTGTGGTGTGTTGATGAGTAGGAGGGAGTAGAGGAGAGGGAAGAAAAACAAAAACGTAACAAAACATTTTAAATTCAACTTGATTTATGCTTGAGACAATTTCAACTTTACACACTAGGTTGACCAGAATGGGAATCGCGAACAGCACGGATGTTATCTGAAAAAGGAAAATTTATACATTGCAATGTACGACGGACGAGTAGAGTAAGTAGTATATCGTTTTAGTAACGTCGGTGATGATGATGATGATGGTGGTGTTGTTGTTGTTATTGTTGCTGCTGCTGTAGCTTTTGTTGCTGCAGTGTATGATGTTGCACGTTGTTGCTGTTCTTGCTGTTGTTGTCGTTTTCATCGTCATCTTCGCACACAAAGTACGTGTTGTGATAGAATGCGGTTAACACAAATAGAATGTATACAAACCAAAACTAATTTACAAAAGGTTAATACTACTGGCAGTCAAACACGCAGTCAGCCAGGCCAACGAACAGACGACGGGCAAGTTGGCAAACGAGCAGGCAACCCAAAGCAATACCTGCAAAACAGCCAAGAAAACATTTATTCAGTCAGTCAGTCAGCCAGCCAGTCATTCAGCTAGTTAGCCAAGCATTCAGTGAGACAGTTAGTTAGTTGGTTGGTTGGTCTGCCAAACAAAGCACTACACTGCATTGCACTACAGCAAACAACATCAGCAACACCAAAGTAAGCACAAGCAACATGCAGCAAGAAGACAGCCAGGCAGTCAGTCAGGCAGGCAAGGCAGCAGCAGCAGCACCAGCAGTTGTCGTAGTATGGCAATTGCTCAAAAAGATAATATACGAGACCGGCGAAAAAGAGTATGTCAACTTTTAGTGAGTGAGTGTCGCTTCTTTTTTAAGAAGCTGCAAAACCAGCTTTGCGCACACAAATAATGTTATCACCGTGAGAAAAAATATAAACAGAAGTAAAATAACTGTGGCACACACATACACACACACTAACACACACACTCATGCTACACTACCATGCCACAAAAAAAAAGACAATGAAAATGAAATAATAAATAAGAGAAATTTAACATGAAGCAAACAAGTGTGTGTTTGTTGTCCCCAAAAAAAAATTAAAAAAAAGAAAAACAAAATAAAAATAAAAACAGCCAAACATCTCACAATATTAGTATCTAGATACATATACACATACACAAACTTTTATAGCTGCACAAGTGTGGGATGAACATTTCAAAGGAGTAATGTGAAAATTTTGGGGGGTTTGAGAGGATCTAAACTTAGCCAGGCAGCTGGGAACAATAAATAAATAAATATTAATTGATTGAAGTTGTAAAACATTTCGGATTATTTTAGGGATTTGTATATAACTTTTTAACCTCTTATCTCATAGTAACTCTTACATTCTAGTACATTCTTCTGAATACAGGATATTGTACCAAAAACTTGTCTTTGAATATAGGATATCCCGAAATTTAATTTTCTAAAGATTTTTCTTTATTATAAGCCATTGTTTGGTTACAACACATAAAAACATCAGAATGGGACCATGAGGGCATATCGAGATAATAAACATTTAGTAAAATATTCCTGATAATTCGAGAAATAATTAACAAACTTGAAATATGTATATTTGTAGGCATATCTTTGTATGTAATTAGTTATCTGAATTTTATAAACTAAGTCTAATACAAATTATAAATATGTCAATAATATAATGTTTATAATATAATGTTTATTTAATTTGAATGTTTATTAGGGTTGTCATGAGAACAAACCATATTCGAATATTCAGGAGAAGAAAATAATTCTTATTAGAATGAAAAACATTTTTCAGTTTAGAATAAAAAATTATTCGATATATATTCGAATAATCGAATACTCGAATAATTTTTTTTTATATTGCTAAATTTTAAAAAATATTGAAGAAAAACTCTCAAATAAACAAAAGCAATAATTTTATAATGTTAAATAAAAAAAAGTAAGAGAGCTATATTCAGCTGTGCCGAATCTTATATACCCTTCACCAAATTATACTTTAAAATAAAAATTTTAAATATTTTTAGGTAAAGAAAATATGTTTTTTTTTTAATTGTTTTTCAAAATTTAAAAAATAATACAAATTTTTGTTCTAAAATTTTTTTTTCGAAATAACTTTTTTTTTTAATTTTTTTTCAACATTTTTTTTAAATTTTTTTTTCAAATTTTTTTACAATTTTTTTTTGAAATTTTTTTTTAAATTTTTTTCAACATTTTTTTAAAATTTTTTCCAAATTTTTTTTTAAATTTTTTAAATTTACTAGTGAAAAAAATTAATTTGTTAAAAAAAAAATTCAGGTTAAAAAATAATTTTTCCCGATTTTGATCCATTGTAGGTCCAAATTACTATAGCCTTATATAAATCGTTGCAATGGACTTTGAAATATCCTTTATTATTTATCCATACTGTCTATATCAATGACTTAATAATCCAGATATAGATCAAAAATAGACCAAAAATCGAACCATTTGTGGGCCGATTTTCTCAATTTTATATAGCAACCGAGCCGGAAGAATTCTCGATATATTAATGTATAAATCAAGTTTGTAAGTTATTTGGGGTCTTCAGAAAATTGATTTCAACAGATAGACAGACGGACATGGCTTAACCGACTCAGCTATCTATAAGGATTCAGAATATATATACTTTATAGGGTCAGAAAATTATATTGTGGAAATTATAAACGGAATGCCAAACTTATATATACCCTTCTAAAGAAGGTGAAGGGTATAATAAAGATCATCATCATTCGAAATTTCATTAGAAACTAAGATCTCAAGATTACAACAAACTTAACTAAAACACAAGATAGTTAGCATGATGAAATTTCTGTTTTGATCTAAGGGCGAAGTCTATTGAAATCGGTTCATTATTATCATAATTCTCGGAACTATCCTAGAATTATGATAAAATTTGTTGTCATTGTTAAAATTGGTACAATCCTGAATTAAATATCAAGCTTTATTCAACAACTACAAGGTGGCGCAAAAGTAATCCTCCTATCAGAAAATGCTATAAATTTTGGGATTGGCCCCTAATGTCAGTTCATTTTTGACATTTGTGTAGTAAACACATGCGAAATACACGTTAATAAACAATGTTACGCTACACTGCTCCAGAACGCGGAATATTGCTGACTATTTATTTGACCAATAATCGGTCGGTGACTTTGGCACAACGTGAATTTCGTCGCAGATTTCCTGGCTGTCCAACGCCTACTGGTGAAACACTGCGACGTTTAGCCGCTCGCCTCGAAGAGACTGGCACAACACGAGATGCTGCCAGGCGTGGCAGACCCCGGAGTAGCCGTTCTGCAGAGAATATTGCTGCTGTAGCCGAGGATGTCATGGAAGCGCCGTCGACATCGACCAGACGACGTGCCACGCAAATGGGTATCAGTCGACGGTCTTTACAGCGAATTTTGGTACAAGATTTGAAGATGTTTCCGTACAAAGTCCAGACGGTGCATCAGCTGTTAGCTGCTGACCGCCAATCGCGTCTAACATACGCTCAAGCCATCCTTAAGCACCACCAAGAGGAAGATGATTTTTCATCAAAAAAGACCAAATAAAAATAATCCACAAGAAGAATCTAAGTTTTTCATTTTTTTTTTTAATTACAGCCAAAAAACATCGGATGTTTACTTTTGCGCCACCTTGTATAAGTTTCATATTAAAATAGATTACTTGGCCAAATTATATGCGAATCAATTAAATATTTAACTAGATATCCTTCAACATAACTCTTTTAGCCAAGGTTTTATGTGTATACGTTTAAAATCAAAACAATTGCATTTTTACTTTAATTAAGGTTAATGTTATTATGAAAAATAAGACAAAATAAATCAAAAAATAAAAAGAAATATCCCATTCCAAGGTTTTTACGGAATGGGGTGGTTAGTTTATTAACCACCATGGCGTGCAGAGGGATTTCAAAAACCCTATTTTTGGACCACTTAAATTCAAAAATCAAGCGGTTGTAGAAAAATCTTTAAAGATGAAATGTGCACTTATAGTTTTAAGAAAAATTTTATTTTATTTTTTAAAAATTTAAGTAAAGTCCATGCAAGGGTGTAAAGCTAAAATTGACTTATATTTTCCCCCAATTCAGTTGTTTATATATTGTTACGAATTTGCAATAGCGATTTGAATTTAACGGTCTGTAACGACTGCCTTCAACATTTATCATGTTTATAAACACGTCCATTAGCAGAACTTCGAAAGCTCTAGAATTCGAATGTTCTAGTTTGTCCATTAAGATCATTGTAGTAGATTAACGAAAGATGGCGTGTGTATAAATAGAGGCAGAGGTTGCAGTCGTGAGTGAGTTTAACATAGGCGCTGTTAGAGTTAACATCAAGTGTATTGTACATTTAAGTTTTTTAGATTATAAAGTGTGTGTGCATTTCTGCGAATTGATAAATGTGTAAATAGATACTGAGTGACTATTTGAACTGTTGTTGTTGTACAATTTAAATAAATAAAGAGTTGTTACAAATTTTAAACTAAGTATCCGGATTATTTAAAGGAAATAAACCAACGTTTTAAAAAGGTTAAAACGTAATAATATGTATAATTTTCCCGATAATACCATTTGCCTTTAACATATTTGAAAAATATAGTATTTCTCCATAAAATAAGGGTGATATCATAAACCGTTAAGAAGATATGCCAAAATCTATAAGCATCTAAAAATTATTTGATTTTTGATTTTCGATGGAAAAAAATAATGTAGCCCCACTTTTCCTCAAGCTGCTGTTTTAATAAAATAATAATTAATAAAATTCGATTAAACAAAAAATTTACTGTCGGAAGTTTTCGGAACAGGATGAAAAGTTAAGATGATAAACGAAATATGAAAAAAAAATCGTATCCATGTATGGGTTTCATGGGCGGTGGGCGTGACCGATTTTATTGAAACACGGCATGGGTTCTTTTTTTGTTTCCGAAAATGTATGTACCAAATTTCTAGACTTTTGCTTGGATAGGACAAATTTTATGTGAAAAAATCGATTTCGATTGTCGATTTTGATAAAATTTCAGTTTTTTCTTAAATTAGTCCATATAATTATCGGTGCCAAATTTCAATGGTCTAAGACCATTCCTTATAATTTTGTACAAAAATGTTTGAGCCATCCCTCTGTAGGGCGGTTGGGATTAAAAATAATTATAAAATTAATTTTCGTAGCGTATAAATTTGTTTAAAAGCTAATCATTTTTTCTAATTTTTCTGACCAAAACCAACGAAATAGCAAAGTAACACTGAATTCGATGAACAATAAACACTCTCAGCTTTTTTATTCAATCAGCGTGAAAGTCTCTTAGAAAAACTGCTGTTTACACTATTTTCTAATTAATATATTAATCTAACCAAGGCACTCTGACGTCAAACTTTAAAAAAAAATACATAAACGAGACTTCAAAAAATGGAATTGTTTAGCCAAATGGCAATAGAAGATAATAAACAATGTTTTAAAGACTATAGAAAAGGTGGTTAGAAAAGTGACCACTTAACCGCTAAGAGTTAACTCTCATTTCACTCAAAAGAATTTTTAACTATAAATTAAAAGCATAGAATAAACGAATAGAACGGAAGGAGAGAGTAATATCAATGGAAAAATTACTGTCTTTTCACACATACGGGTGATACAATAACAAAATAAATGCAATACATTCTCATGAATTAGGTTTTTGACAACAGATTTAGGTTTTTGGCTCACACTTACCTATCTAGTTGTCATCTATGATTAAAAGCTTAAACTAATTTTTCTAAAAACAAAATACAAAAACTAAAAACATGAATTTCGAGATATCCATCTTCAAAAGAACCCTAATCATATCAATTATTTTCTTTCTGATAAAAATGCTTTCTTGAGTAATACACTAAAATAAACAACTTTCAAGGATTAGTCTAAGTTTATGAAAATTGTACAATTAGTTATAAAAACAAGTAAGACAGCTATATTCGGCTGTGCCGAATCTTATGTACCCTTCACCAAATTATACTATAAAATAAAATTAAAAAAAAAAAATTTTAATTTTAAACAATTTTTTTTTCAATTTTAAAATTTTTTTTTAATTTTTTTCCAATTAAATTTTTTTTTTTTTTAATTTATTAGTGAAAAAAATTTATGACAAAAAAATGTTTTTTGTGAAAAAAAAAATTCGGGTTAAAAAATATTTTCCCGATTTTGACCTACTGTAGGTCCAACTTAATACCGCCTTATATACATCGTTGCAATGGACTTTGAAATATCTATCATTAGATATCCATATTGTCTATATTTATGACTTAGTAATCGAGACATAGATAAAAAATTGGTCAAAAGTAGAAGTTGTCTCGGATTTTTGCTCATATCTCCGTTATTTATGGACGGATTTTGCTGATTTTAAATAGGAAAGCATGTCTGACAGAATTATTGAGGATTTGGATCCCGAAGATATCTGGGGTCTTCAGAAAATTTATTTCAACAGACAGACAGACAGGCGGACATGGCTAAATCGACTCCGATATCTATAAGGATTCAGAATATATTGTTACGTTTTTACCTTTTAAAAACGTGGGTTTATTTCCTTTAAATAAACCGGATACTTTTGATTGCAAATAAAAGCAGTTTTAGTAGTTTAAAATTGTAAGAACTCTTTATTTATTTAGAATGTATAACAACAACAGAATTAAATAGTCAATGTCTTTATACACGTATATCAATTCGAAGAAATGCACACAAACTTTATTACGTACAACCTTATATGCACAAGACAGTTGATGTTAACTCTAACAGCGCCAATGATAAGCTCCACTCACGACTGCCAGCTTTGCCACTATTTATACACGCGCCATCTATCGGGAATCATCTACAATGTTCTTAACGGACATACTAGTACATTCGATTTCTAGAGCTTTTCGATGTCATTGCCAACAGCGCAAATGTTTAGTGTTGCCATACTTACAAACAATGTCAATGATGGACGTGCCATCAAACATGATGAATGCTGCAGGCAGTCGTTACAGACCGTTGAATTCAAATCGTCATTGAACATTCGTAACAAGATATACTTTATAGGGTCGGAAAATTATATTGTGGAAATTAAAAACAGAATGACAAATTTATATATACCCTTCTCACGAAGGTGAAGGGTATAATATACACAAAAAAGTAAAGATATTTGTAGACTTTTGACAAAACAACTTAAGTGTAATTTTCAAATTTTTCAGGAGAGCACAAGAACTGATCGATAATTGTTTTATTGTTTGTCTTTGAAGTACTTTATTTTTTGTCTCAAAGAATTATACAAAGTTCTCGAAATTCTTTAAGGACAAATAATAAAATAATTATCGATCAATTCAACAGTTTTTGTACTCTCCTGAAAAATTTGAAAATTACACTTAAGTTGTTTTGTCAAAAGTCCATAGATATATATTCCATAATTTAAATTGTCTCGAGAATCCCTCCTGATTCCATTCAGAATTCTAAATATATTTTTAATCGTACAATGGCTGATATTTAACAAAAATCTTTGGAAAATGAAAGATATCTTTTTTGAGATACCCTTTGTTGAAGAACGATTTGCTAAGCAACATATATCCTGTTTTGATAAGAAACAGATTTCAAGAAAAAAACTTTGAAATTTACGATTGATTAGCTTTATTATGAGAAGAAAAAAGCTGACTAACAGTTCTAAAGTTATTAAGTTTTACTTAAGGTATTTTGTTAATTATCTATTAAAAAATATGAGCTTTAAACCTAAACTTTTGAAGCAAACTAAAGCTAATTGCCAAATTCTGGAGAATCTAACATTATCCAATTCTGAAGAGTAAAAGTTGAAAAATTCATTTATTTGTTTGAAATATTTAATTTCGTCCCAATAATTGAAAATTTTCATTTGAATAAAAGTGTGATTCACATTATTTTCTTTTTTTTTTCAAAAATTAATTTTTTCTCAAAATTTTGCAAAAAAAAGAAAAGAAAATAAATTTTCTATCAAAACAGGCGCCTATTCACCAAATGTCTTTCTAAGAAAATTCGCAACAGTTTGTTAGTTTTTCTAATCATCGGACATTATGCGCCTCTTTAGAAATGCATTTTCAGTTTTGTTTTCAAAATAATAAATGCTCGTAAAAAAAAAAATCTATTTCAAATTTTTGTTTTCTTTTTTTGTGTTTTTTTTTTTTTTTTGCTTTTTATGATAGATGATAATCTAAATTTGTGAATCATCCATCTCTGTGTAGTCGTCGGTGGCGCACATTTCTTTTAGTCTCCGCTGGCTGTTGCTGCTTTAAGTTTTCTATTTGATTTTGGTATTTATAGTTTGTCGTTGCACAGTGGTGCCAGTTAATACATTAATACAGGAAATTCACTTAATTAGGCTTAAAGAAATGTTGTTGATTTTTAAAATGAAACTCTTGTTTAATACAGAAAGATGAATTTAATATTTTAATTGTAATTAATACAGAAGGATGAGCTGTGGTAAATTCAATATTTTATTTATTTAAGGTATATTTGAAAGGAGATTAGGATGGCTTTTTATAATCGTATAATAGTCCAAGTGTGATAATGTTAACCCATGCTGCATCGGCTCTGAAGCTTGAAAATGCATTTACAAGAAAAAATTTCGTTTATGAAACTGCATTACATTTCGGATAATAATGGCTTATTGATCAAACTATTGTTTTTTTCCCGAAATCTTTAAATCTTAAATTAGAGTTACGGGAAAATAATCATATAAATCTTTTGTTAATATTATCAAAAGTATTACCTATCCTACCGCCAGAAATACCCAAATGAGAATATTTAAATTTCTCTTTAATTCATGGCTTAATTTATTACAATTTTCGTAATGCCCTAACTCCATCACCACTGTGCCAGTCGTTTGTTTTTTTCTGTTTTTTTTTTTTTTTGTGTGTTTTTATTATTTTTCTTTTAGTTTGTACAACCTTATCAACATATTTATCTCTCTTACGTTGCTTGTTCACACGCCCCCATAACTCACCTTGCGACTGACTGCGACTGAAAGCAAAGGAAATTTCACATGATTTTTCAGCTAAGGCAACAGCAGCAAATGTTTACATTTCGTTTTAACCGAAGGTGCTTCAAGTAGTACGTTTACAAAGCAACAACAACAGCAGCAACAACAACATTAAACAACAGTAAGATCAACAACAACTACAACAATAATATATATATCATTTAGGTATGTGCCATACATTCATTGTTCAGTTTTCAGCTTTAAGTTTGTTTTTTCTCTCTCAATACCCTTCATCTTGGGCAAAGGGTACCATGAGTTTGTTACTTCAATTTGCAAAAAACAAAGTACGCTTTTCTCAATGTCTTTCATTTTGGGCAGATTTTACCTCTAGTTTTTCACTTCACCACACCAAAATAAGAAATCTTACAGATTTAGAGCTTTCTGAAGCATTCTAGCTTTTTTGAACTTTTAGCGATACAATGATATTAAAGAAAATATTCAATATTGTGATAAGTGAGCTCACAGAATCTTTCGCGATCCGTACACAGAGAAAAGAGATTCATAGTAGCAATTATTTATGGCCAATCGAATGATTCGGTTCCAGCAACAGACAATTAGTTGAATTTCAGAATTTCGGTTGAAGCAACCAGCCACAACTGTAAAGTTCGGTCACTAAGGCAGAATAATTCGATTGACTAGAAATTCGGTTGATACTACGAATCTGTTTTCTCTGTGTACTCTAACGCTTTGTCGATACACTTATGTTAAAGCTTGTTCTTCAACTTTGATGATTCAAAATGTAGACTACTGGCCATTACTGCAGTAAAACTTTAAACAAATTAAAGAAATCAGAAGTTTTGTTGTTCTAGGCATACGAATTCTGTGTAATATCAGCTGGATTAAACCACATCTTCAAGTGTCAAACGAATCATTTAAATGCCTTGAATTCTTCACTCCATCTGATTTCCGTTAAACATATATACATTGATTCCTATGGTTCCAAGGGGGAACAAAGGTCCACAAAAAAAGATTATTCCATTGTGATCTATCCCATGCTATCAGCTTCACTTCGGCCCAGGACTTTCCAGTTAAGTTTGTTTCAGTCTTGATTTGTCTCCTCCAGGTGTTAGCGGGTCTCCATCTTCTTCTACTGCCTTGGGATTTCCATTCAATTCCCATATTGGCTACGTTGTCATTGGTGCGTCTGGGAACATGGCCAATCCAATTCCATTTGCAAGGCGCTAGCTGTGGTGTTCCACGATTCACAGCCATACAGCAGGACGGAACACACGTTAGATGCAAAGAGATGGTGCTTGGTCGTCAGATCAATTTGAGGTGATTTCCTTACTTTTTGCAGAGAATTCCTACAAGGATTGCAAGTCGCTAGCTGTGGTGTTCCACGATTCACAGCCATACAGCAGGACGAAACACACGTTAGATGAAAAGAGATGGAGCTTGGTCTTCAGATGAACTTGTTGTGATTTCCATACTTTTTGCAGTGTCCCAAATGCAAGATTTGCCTTTATAATGCGATTTGTAATACCTTCTCGCGAGCCGCCGGTTGCTTATACGACACTACCCAAGCCGATGCTTCAATGTCTACGATTGAATTTCAGGAGAGAGCAAAACTACTAATTTGTGACAGTAGGGCATCAAACTCTATTTATTCACTGCACAATGTCTGCATTTCACACTTCTATTGATACTATAATATGATCAATGAAATTAGACAACTTGTTTCCGTAGTTATCAGTTTTTTACGTAGTGGACGTTCTTTAGCAAGAGCTGATCTATTTGTGGTGTTTCCCGTTGTTTTCAATGTAGGAGAATACTAATTGTATGCCTACTTTAATCTTTGCTCCATAACCATTTTTCATAGTTCCAGAAAGTATTTAAAAAATAGAAACATGTTCAGGTTTTATCAAAATCCAAGGACATGAATCACTATTACACAGCGGAGTCTAATAGAACAAAGAATTATTTCAGAACGGAAGTGTCCGTTTTTAGGTTTTCTGAGCAAATTATTAATAGAATATTTAAATTTGTTACATACTTGAAAAGGTGCCTTCTGGAGAAGTGATACTACGCGAGTTATAAAGGTTAAACAATAGCTAAGATTATATAGAAATGTGACTTAGTCTACCTTTGCTAAAAAATACTAAACCATCACAGCCAGCAGAAGAACCTAGACTCTTCAAAGTAATGCTTCTGATATCTCAAAAAAGAACCTCTGCAGCCCTCTAAGTTAAGTATTTTTTTTCAAAGAAAACATTTGTTTTAATAACTCTAAACGTTGGATATCCCCATAAGCAATATTTAGTCTATATCCTCTTGTGTACAGTATTGATAGTAAATTAATACACAGCTAGGTTAAGAACCTAGTAAAATCGATATAACTTTTCAGTGATTTTCAATTTGAATTCCATACATATTGCAAGTTTACATTGGTGTCCTTTGAAAGTTGTCATCTCTAATCGACTAAGCATAGGATATTGGCAAATATTATGGCCCAGCATTTCGACCTCTGCTTTATACGATCCAAATATTCACCGTTATCGTGGTTGGCGTAAACGTCAGACGCCTACGACAGTTTCGTACTAGATTAAAGAAACAGTTTGCATTTTATCTTTAATCTAGTACGAAACAGTCGTAGGCGTAAAACGTTTACGCCAACCACGATAAGGGTGATTGTATCGTTGGATATGAATCATATAGGGTTTCCAACAAGATGTGTTATTTTGATATTCAAAGAAAAATGGCATTTTTGAGATAAATGATCAGATGTTTATTTCATAATAAAGAGGAAGGTATGCCGTTAATAATGAAAAACAACATCAGCCAAATGGTCACCACGACCACGCTTACAGGACCCTATCCTTTTCATAACCATAAACCAAAATCGTAAAGTGGCTGCCCTATGTCCTCGATAGCCTCACGAATTCTATATTTGAGGTTTTGAATCGACGCTGGGCTGTTGGCGTAGACCTTATCTTTCACGTGGGCCCAAAGGAAGAAGTCGCAAGGTGTTAAATCAGAAGATCTCGGTGGCCAATTGTGATCACCTCTACGAGAGATAACACGCTCCGGAAACTTTTCCTATAAAAGAGCAATGGTTTCGTTGTTTGTGAGGCACGTAGCTCCGTCTTGTTGAAAGTGAACGTTGTCCAGATCAAATATAACTCCGACCAAAATACGGTGTAATGACCAAAATACGGCCCAATTCCAAAGAACGACGTGGAATGGATAAACCTGGTTTTTCTTCAACACTTTGTGTTACAGCAGCAATATTCTCAGTTGTTCTTGAGCGACGTACACGGGTTTTACTCTTCACATTACTAACTTGTCCCAACAGCTAGAATTTTTCCACCAATTTCTGTATTGCGATCTGACAAGAAGCTTAACGACGACCCAAAAATGTTTTAGTTTGGCGAACTGTGACTGCAAGATTTTCACAATTCTTGTAGTGAATTTTAATAATTTCAATGCGTTGTTGAAGCGTGTATCGGTCCATTTTTAGTAATGGCGTAGTTTCTTTTTGTCAAATGTCAAAGAATAAAAGCTTCAAAAGTGACAGCTACCGAAAAACCGGGTTATTCAAAATAACGCCTCTTGTTGGAAAACCCTTTTACAAGCCAGATGAGCCTTCAACACTGTATGGTGAGTTAATACAACTTCTGAATATATAATTATTTATGTTCAAAATCTCATTTGTGTTCTTTTGATGTGGAAATCCTTTTAGAATGTCGGATTTTCTGGTGACTGTATAGTTCTGTATGTTTTGGAAGTGTTTGACATTTTTAAGGATGATGGTATCCCTACATGATCCCATACTGGCTATTTTGTTCGCCTTTCGGCGAAATGGAGTGAGAATTTACATCATTCATTATCTCACTATTGGAGTGAGAATTTATATCATTCAAAAATGGTAAAACGTACCGATATTCCACACTATCCTGTCTCAGGATCACCCATTGACTATCCTTAAAAATCCATCATTCCATCATTCAATATCTTCCATATTTGCAATTATTTACTTTAGAAAGCCTTATATTTTGGCTTAGTTTGTACAAGGCCTCATACATTCGGTCAGCTATGTTTGAACCATCTGTATATACTTATATCGGTTCCTTGGTCATTCCTCACACTTGTTACTTCATCTCATTCTTCGCCTTCCGGTATTATGGTGATGCAGTTAATGTAGGTGCGAATCCATCCTTCCACCCTCGAAAACCGAACAATTTTAACATAAAAAAAGGATAAACAGAAAATGAATACGTTAATGTTAACATATTTTGTTTGAATTCTGTCACATCCGTTGTAATAAATAGTTTTCCTAGTTTTTTTGCTTGATATTTTGTTAGAAGCTGCACGGCACCAGATGGGACTAACT
The DNA here is from genome assembly GCA_942486065.2 of Calliphora vomitoria. Lineage (NCBI taxonomy): Eukaryota > Metazoa > Arthropoda > Insecta > Diptera > Calliphoridae > Calliphora > Calliphora vomitoria. The sequence goes on along the minus strand of OW818031.2, from coordinate 10,500,813 downwards.
AAAGTATATATTTTCTAGTGGTTTAGAAATCGTGTTCTTGAAAGGGTTATAAATTGTTAAAGGATCGTTAAAAAAGTTGAATTAAGGACTGCGATCGAAAAATGTTTAACATACATATATGTTAATAAAAATGAAATTACTATACTCACAGTTTTCAATCTTTTTCTATTTGATTGAAATTATTGTAACAATTTACAAAAAAAAAAAAATATTTTTATAGTTCTAATCACTAATGATGAAATTTTGAACCTTTTTCGAAAACCCTTCCATTATGGCTTTTATAGTGCTTTATGTCACTTTGTTCGAACAGGTTGTCCATCTTCGTTTAAAATCTACCACATTTTTGGACACCTTTTTTGTGCTCTTCAATTCTCTTTTAACAAGAGCCCAATATATCTCCTCTGGACTCAGGGCAGTTTGGAGGAATTGCCTCTCTTGGTACAAATACCACATTATTGTTCTAGTACCACTCTAGACCTTGCTTACCATAGTGACAGGGTGCCAAATCAGGCCAAAAATAAGTGGACTCACTAAGAAGTCTTATGAATGGAAGCACCCTTTTTGGTAAACATTCCTTGATGTAAATTTCGGTATTTATAGAGCCCTTTGTAACAAATGTTTGGCTTTTTTGCCGCAACTGCATTTTGCTTGCAATACCAAGAACTTTTTGGGAAATTTTGTCTGCTTTTGGGTCCTAATCTTTTCCTCAACATTCCCTCGAGCATCGGCAACTTAAAAAAATTGACCCAGGATCAGCGAAAAATTTTCCATACGTACATTTCGTCATCCATTATGCAGCAGGTATATCTTTTGTATACAATTTGACTTCAATTTCCGTGCTCTGTCTTTGGCCTCTAAATTTTTAGCAGAGTTCCTGTTGGGAACTTTTTTACCAAATAGTCCGAGCACTGAGCTAACCGGGCTGCTTTCCTACCGGATGTGTTGGGACTCTTTTGAAAATGCTCTCTATTTGTTTGGCTTTAGAAACATCATGTGAACCATTCCTTCTACCTGAACCAGGTTTCCTATAAACGGACAAGTTCTCCCGGTACTGTTGAATAACATTGGAAACAGTTCGACGGCAGACCTTTGATTGTTTGGCCAACTTTTTGTAGGACCAAGTTGGGTTTTGTTGAAAATATTTAATAATTTTAGTACGCTCTTTTTTCTGGTCACTAATTTTAATCAGATTAACAACAAATGAGCATAATTGACATTAAACATATTAACTGACATGCTTTACAGAGGTAACTTGATCAAAAAAATAATACTTGGGTTAAAAGTTTTAATGAAAAAGGTGTGTTAAGAATTTTACGATCTCAGTCCTTATTAACAGTAAAGAATAAAAATCATTTTAATTTAGATTATTTTGGAATGTTTTAGCCAAAGAGGTGACAAGTTTTGTAAATAATAGCATGAAGTAGTTATTTTGAAATTAAGAATGAAATTAAAATTTTCCATTAATACAATAGAGTGCATAAAATTCATTACTACCAAATACATTTGAGTACTTTTAGCTGTTGCTGCTGCTGTTGAATGTATTTTTTATATTTTTTTTTCCACTTTAGTTTTCATCATCATGATGATGATTTTTCTTTAGTTCATTTGTCTGCTGCTCTTATTTTCGGATGTCGCTTTTTGATGTATTTATTGTCGCGTCTTGATGTCCATGTTTACCGAACTGACGTTCTGTTGAATACTTAAAGAGCTGATGGTGGCAGTGATGTTTTTAATGATGTTGTACTGTAGTTGTTAATAATGCTGATTGGTGTTGTTTTTGTTACTGCTGCTGTTGTTATTTGCTACATTTAGGAAAATTTTTGAATTCCAATGAAGATGAAAATTAAAAAAACACCCAAACTAAAGGAATTTCTAGTCGTCCAAATGTTGTTGCTCTGTTAGAAATTTGTATATCATTTTAGATAAGAAACAAAACAAAATTCAAAAACTGACAATTTAATCATATCACTGACGTCACACATAAGCATACACACTCTCAAATATGCAACAGTAAACTTCTGGGAAGTGATAACGCCGACAGATGGATGGATGAATGTTTAGATGAGCAGGCGGACAGACATGCATACCAAACTATAACGCAATATTTTTAATATTTTTCTGTTTTCGTTTTTTTTTTTTTTTTTTTCAACAAAATGTCCATATAAATCATTTTTTGTAGTCGTCACTACTAAACTCATGTTTTTCTTAATGTTCTAACATACAAATGAACACACGTACACATATTTATTTGAACTTACTCAATCACTCACTCACTCACTCGCTCCCCTAAGTCAACAATAATATATTAAAAAAAAAAAAAACGGCATAGAATATAAATATTTTAACAGATAAATCTTTGTTTTTACATGCATATCTTAAAGATACATATAGGCATACTTATAAAATATTATTTATTTACTGGAGATGACGATAATGATATTTTTGTTTTTATTTTTATTTTTAATTTTTTGGTATAAATAAAATGATGCCGATGATTATGCTGAGGATGTTACGTACGCTACTAATGTCATTCGTTTTGTTTTTTTTACAGCACAGCTTGCTTCTATAAAATCAATATCAGCCAGTAATCGTACTGTGGAGAATGGCCAAGAATTGAGAATTGTTTGTAAAGTAACTGGACGACCACCACCCAAAGTGACTTGGTTTAAGGATCACCGATCAATAAATCGCAATCGTAAACTGTATCAGTTTTCTCATTATAAGTAGGTTAAATTCATCATTATTATTATTATTCTGTTTGCTAATGATCATTATCATCATCATTGTCACAGAGCAGAAAAACAAAAAAAAAAAAAAAAAAAAAAAATGATTCATTCATTCACTCACTCACTCAGTCAGTCATTGATGATTTTGAACGCAACATTTATACATTCACACTTGCACACATTCATACGAGTACATAATAAACATATAAAACATTTGGGTGGTCCCCCAAAAAAGAACTTGTAAATGTTCCCAACTAAAGAGTTTAATTAATTTTAAGATATCATTTCTCAAAATGTTTGTTTTGGGTTTAGTATTTGGTAAGCTGAATCAAGGGATTGAAACGTCCCTTTTTAGGTTTTTGTAATTTTTATATATTTTCAGCAAGGAAACATATGAAATATTGGCATCGTGTGAAAGGTCTTTGAAATGTGCTTTCAATGACATATCTGAAATTTGTATATTGGGTGTATGACTTAAAAATGCGGGATTTACAAAAATGGCGTATCTTTTGAATGCTGGTTTTGTTTTTAATAACTTATATGTCATTTTAAAGAGTACATATCTATAATTTGTTCTCAGATATTACTGAACATTATACACGCAGAAAAAATATATAGTTGTGCATGGTTACTGTAACCATTTCAACAGTTGTGCATGTTTACTGTAACCATTTCAACATTTCTAACAATATTATAGTCACAGTAACTATATATGTGACTGTGGTAACAATAATATGGTTAATTTATGATTAACATTATTGTATCAACCATATACAAAGTGGCGCCAAAGTAAACTTCCGATGTTTTTTGGCTGTAATTAAAAAAAAAATTAAAACCTTTGATTCTTCTTGTGGATTATTTTTATTTGGTCTTTTAATTTTTTTTACATCAAGTCGAGAATATGATGTCATGTAAATGAACGCCGACACAGTTGATTTTCAAAGTGATGGAAAATGCCATAAAAAGGGCTCATATGGCATTTTCCATCACTTTGGCCAAAACTTCCGGCGATAGGTCCTCACATTCTTGACGGATATTGTCTTTAAGAGTTGCAAGAGTCTGAGGCTTGTTGACATAAACCCGCGACTTCAAAAAGCCCCACAAAACGAAGTCTGGAGCGGTCAAATCAGGCGATCTTGCTGGCCAGTGAAAATCGCCAAAACGGGAGAATAGGCGCCCGGGAAATGCAGCCTTCAGCATATCGGTTGTGGCACGTGCAGTGTGTGCCGTTGCATCGTCCTGTTGGAACCACATGTTTTCCAATCCCAATTCATCAAGTTGCGGCAAAAAGAACTCGTTGATCATTGCTCACCATTCACAGTAACCGTTTGACCAGCGACGTCTTCAAAGAAAAAAGGTCCGATGACTCCTCCAGTGAAAACAGCACACCATACAGTGACTTTGAGCGGGTGAAATGGCTCTTCGTGGGTTACACGCGGATTTGCAGTGCCCCAGAAGCGTAAATTTTGCTTATTTACGTACCCGCTAAGATGGAAATGGGCCTCATCACTCATGATTATTTTTGGTGAAAAATCATCTTCCTCTTGGTGGTGATTAAGGATGGCTTGAGCGTATGTTAGACGCGATTGGCGGTCAGCAGCTAACAGCTGATGCACCCTCTGGATCTTGTACCAAAATTCGCTGTAAAGACCGTCGACTGATACCCATTTGCGTGGCACGTCGTCTGGTCGATGTCGACGGCGCTATTCAAGCAGCAATTTCAAAATGTTCGCAAGCAGCAGGATTCATCCAAAAGCAGGGAAATTGGGTACAATACGAATTGAAGCCGAAAGACTTTGAAAGACGATTTTGCATTTCCGAAATGATGATTGAACGCGTAAGAGATCGTATGTAAAGCCCGTCCAACCAGCCGTATCAACACCAAAGCAAAGAATCCATGGTGCTAAGGTCCTAAGCATTTTGAGTTGCTCAAATCTGATCAGATCATCACAAGGAACATGTATCGAACGCAACTGATTCGTTTGAAGCGAGCATTTGCCGATGAACGGCCATAATGTATGGCCAGACATGAAACCGTAATATTCCATCATGACAATGCTCGGCCACATTTAAAATGAAGCCATACTGAAAATCTACTGAAATCTGATCAACCATCACAGGGAACCTGTACCAAACGCAACTGATTCGCTTGAAGCGACATGAAACCGTAATAGTCCATCATGACATCGCTCGACCACATGTAGTAATACCTGTTAAATAGTATTAAGAATGAAGACTATGCCCCATCCGACTACTATTTGTTTTGATCGATGCAGAACTCTCTCACTTTCGAACGGAGTATCCGATATTGGCTTCATTCGTTCTTGGTCTCAAAAGATGAGCAGTTCTTTTGGCTCGGAATCCATATGTTGCCAGAAAAATCAGAAAAGGTCATAGCAAACAATGGTTAATACTTTGTATACATTTATATTGTACAAATGTTTCAAAATAAAGGCTAAAAATTAAAAAAAAAAATACAATTATTGTCAATAAGTCAATAATATCATTCAACTTTTCCCAAATATTACAGAACTTTGAATATTTTTGGACTTTCACGAGAATTCAGATGCGCTTTTCAAAGACCTTTCACACGATACAATTATTTTACATGTTTCCTTTGCGTGAAATATGAAAAAAAACATTAAAACTTTAAAAAATTGCCTTTTTATCCTTTAAGAGGGCAGCACAAAAATTTTAAGAATTTATTTTCTCAAACTAGTTAAAATTTAATTTTGAGTTGGGAACATCTACACTTTAATTTTCCTCCATATAAACGGGGGGCCACCCTAATAAACATACCAACAAATATTAGAGGGTCCTCATATTAGCAATAACGTTCACATTCCCATACAAATTACCCTTGAAATTTGTATTTATCAAAATATTCAATGAAATCTTATGAAATTTTAATTAGCAATAAACATGTCATCTTGTTTATTATTTCTTTATAATTAAGATATTAAAAATATTATGACAATTTTGCCACTTGTTGTGGTTATTAGTTTTTTCTTTAAAATAATGGACACCCTAATATTTAATCATGTACAACAGTTGAATTATGTGTGTTTGTGTGTGCATGTGCCTGTGCATTTTTTTATTTATTTTTTTTAATTTAAATAAAAACTGTCTTATTAATTTAAATTTTCTTTTCTTCCTAATTATTAAAATCGTTTCGCAGAAAAAGATCTGAACTTATTATACGTTCTTTTAATACCTCAGATGCTGGTCGTTATGAGTGTCGAGCAAAAAATAAGGTTAATCGTAATATAGAACGCAGAGCAATCGTAATTAAAGCGTATCCAGGTATTTATAGTCTCTACATTTTGTTTTTCTTATTGTATATTAAGTATTAAGTAATGTGTGTGGACCCAAAGTGTGGCAGTGTTAATAAATTTAAATGCATTTCTTTTTTTTCTTCTTGTTTTTCGTTTCATTGCTATTTTTAGTACAACGTTTTGATCCCAATCCCAGAGGTACAGGCAACAATTGCCCGGATGATGCCTCCGAGTTCTGTTTCAATGGCGGAACTTGCAAATTCTTTTCAGAAATCGGTTCCTATTCCTGCATGTAAGTTTTTTATTTCGTTTTTTTTATTTTTATGTTATAAGAGATTTTAATTGAAACTCTTGTCCTATTAAAAATTTAAGAAAGATAATGTGATAAAATCTAACCAAAAAAAGAGAATATTTTTACAACTGGATCGAAAACAAATTTAGAGGATTTTTAAACCACTACACAATTTTGATGTATTGTGGTTCCAGTAGTACAAATATGGTCCAAATTTTAAATTCTATGGTCCAAATTTAAAAAAAAAAAAAATGTTTAAGTAAAATAATGATATCTCAAAAAGGGTCAGTCCGTTTCAAGCGGTTCAGTAGATTCGAAGTTATAATAACAAATTGAAGCAAAAAATATATTTTTTACGTGAAAATAGCTATTTTGTTTGTTTTAAAAAATTCATGAAAAATCGAAAACGGTAGAAATTGTTCAGATTTATAACTTTATCACAAAGCCACATATAATAGCAACAAAATGAAATATCGATCAAAAAAATCTATGGACTCTTTTCGAATTTATACATAATTAAGTGAATTCGCTCATTTTCACAAAATTTTAGTTTTTTGTTTCATATACATAAAATTTAGTAGTTAATGTTCTTTTTTCGATTGATTGAATTCTGAAAACATTTTCCCCATGCTATGTACAAATTTCCACACATATATTGCGTTTCAATCGACTCCGTAGTTTCGGAGTTATAATAACAAATTGAAGCAAAAAATATATTTTTTAAGTGAAAATAGCAATTTTTTTTGTTTTAAAAAATTCATGAAAAATCGAAAACGGTAGAAATTGTTCAGATTTATAACTTTATCACAAAGCCACATATAATAGCAACAAAATGAAATATCGATCAAAAAAATCTATGGACTCTTTTCGAATTTATTGACAATTAAGTTAATATGCTCATTTTCACAAAATTTTAGTTTTTTGTTTGATATACATAAAATTTAGTAGTTAATGTTCTTCTTTCGATTGATCGAATTTTAAAAACATTTTCCCTAAGCTATGTACAAATTTTCACACATATATTGCGTTTCAATCGGCTCAGTAGTTTCGGAGTTATAATAACAAATTGAAGCAAAAAATATATTTTTTAAGTGAAAATAGCAATTTTTTTTGTTTTAAAAAAATTATGAAAAATCGAAAACGGCAGAAATTGTTCAGGTTTATTACTTTATCGCTAAGCCACATGTAATAGGAACAAAATGAGATATCGTCCATAAAAATCGATGAGTTCTTTTTGAATTTATTCACAATTAAGTGAATTCGCTCATTTTCGCAAAATTTTATTACATATTTAGTACTTTTCTAAATATATTATCTAAGAGCTTAGCTGAGTCTTATTATTATCTCTAATCGGCCTCAGGTTCAGGTTCAAGTTCTCTTGGATTTTGTCAATCTAAATTAACTTTAATTTCTTCTCACATCAGAAAATTTCTCAATATGTGTTCAAAATATTGAATGAATATAATCTCGTCATATAATCTTGTCGTGTAAACACACTTTCTATTAAGTCGTTATATGAGAAGAAATTATTTAAATAATTTAGTACTTTCAATCTGAAAAAAGTATTCTTAAGGTTAAAGTTTAGTAAAACTTCCAAATCTTGATATTCCGAAACCCGCTTATTATATAAATTCAATTTCACAGCGCCAACTTTTGTCACATTTAAATCAGTGGTAGTGCTCGGAAGGAATAGAAAAGTTGATACTATTTCATATTCAAAAGTACCGTAGTATACCCGCAATTCATTTAATAATACCAAAACACTTTTAGTATTTTATGTAAAACCATAAATTTACACATTTTAAAGCTGCAGTTATTTTGTGTATAACAGTTTTTTCTTATATAAAATTGTGAATATAACCGTAATTTCTATAGAAAATTGAGTGTAACTATAATACCATTTTCTATAGAAAGTTTTGTGCATGGAAAATTTTGAATACAACAGTTTTTTCCGTAGAAAATTTTGTATAACAAAAATTTTTTCTAAAGAAAATTTATTGTATAACAGTTTATTCTAAAAAAATTGTTTGCGTATAACAGTTTTTGCCATTGAAAATAATATTTTCTATAGCTAATTTTGTGTATAATAGTTTTTGTCTATAGGATATTTTCTGTATAACAGTTTTTCCTATGGAAATTTTTTGTATAACAGTTTTTTTTAGAGCAGATTTCTGTATAACAGTTTTTCTTATGGAAATTTTGTGTATAACAGTTTTTTCTAAAGAATATTTTCTGTATAACAGTTTTTCCTATGGAAATTTTGTGTATAACTGCTTTTTTTTAGAGCAGATTTCTGTATAACAGTTTTTCTTATGGGAATTTTATGCATAACAGTTTTAACTATAGAATATTTTGTGTATAACAGTTTTTTTCTATAGAATATTTTCTGTATAACAGTTTTTCCTATCGAAATTTTCTGTATAACAGTTTTTCTTATGGAAATTTTATGTATAACAGTTTTTTCTATAGAATATTCTGTGTATAACAGTTTTTTCTATAGAGTATTTTCTGTATAGCAGATTTTCCTATGGAAATTTTGTGTATAACAGTTTTTTTTTAAAACAGATTTCTGTATAACAGTTTTTCCTATGGGAATTTTATGTATAACAGTTTTTTCTATAGAATATTTTCTGTATAACAGTTTTTCATATGGAAACTTTGTGTACAACAGTTTTTCTTATGGAAATTGTGTGTATAATAGTTTTTTTCTATAAAATATTTTATGTATTACAGTTTTTTCTACAGACAGTTTTATGTATAACAATTTGTCTATAGAAAATTTTGCTTATAAGAGACTGTTATACACAACATTTTCGTTTTTTCTGTCGAAAATATTGTGTATAACAGTATTTTCTATAGACAATTTGAATATCTATCCACAACAATTATACATAGCCGACAAGGTCCGAATGCAGTTGACTATTCAGATGTACACAACATGAAAGGGAAACAAATTGAAGATGGTACATCAAAAATACAATAAAAAAAATTATTTAAAGAACATTACAATTAATCTACTACTGTGTTTTGTTTATGCCGACCACTGATTTAAATGTAATAAAATTGAGTAAAAAAAAGTCTTCTATAAGATTGTTTTTTTTTAAAGCGCTTATAGTGTTGCCTATTTCTTAGAAAAGAACACCAAAAATAACAACGGACAAGAAAAACTCACAATTTTAGGCAGATTTCTTCCAAAATTTAGAAGCATTAACATTTTTTAAAGCACTTTAAATTAATTCATCTTTATTTTAATCAACAATTTTTTTGCAGATGCCCCGAAGGCTTTATTGGTGAAAGATGTGACCGGAAAGAAGTCAACAATATGCCCCCTAGTACGTACAGCAACGAACACGAATGTGGCGAAAATAAATATTTAGGAAGTTATTATTGCTAAAGTAGGCTTTTCTATAGCATCACACGTTTTTGGTTCTGTTTTTTTTTTTTTTTGTTTAAACTATTTTAACCTCAAATTTGTTAAAGAATTTGTTAATTTTTTTTTTTTCTTTTTCAAAAAATTAAGCACAACGAATTAAGCAAAAATTTTTAAAATTCTAAATTGATGAGACAATAACTAAAACCTAAATATAAAATTATATTTCATTTGTAAATTAAATTATATATAAAATTTTAGTTTTGAGGAGATATTACAAAATGGGAAAACTTACTTGGCATCTATATGAAATTAATCAAAACTCAAATACTGAATTTAACAAAATATAAGCAGAGTTGTATTTTTTACAGGTTTTTTTTTTGTAATTTGAAGGGAAATTTTAATGATCACACTGGATTATAGTTAGTGTTAATTTTTTAAACTTAAAATAGCATTTCAATAGAATATATTAAATTGCGATAATATAAATTTATATTTTCCATAGTTGGGTTTATAGAAATCTAATGAACTTAAAATAATATATATATTTTTTTTTTGGAAAATCTCTAATATGTAGGAATTTAAGTTAACATGCAATGTCGTATTATGTGCTAACTTAACCCTCTAACCCGCAAACTTTAAAAAGCTAAAACAAAATGTTTAGGGTATTTATGACCCAATAAACTCAGAAGAGCCATCAGAAACCAAATTGCAAATTAAGTTTAGGAACCAGGTGCAAAAACGTTGAAGAGTGCCTCAGGGCATTGTTGCCGGTTTAGGTGTAAAAAACATTAATTATGCTAGAATTTTATTGAAAAACTTATGAAAAAGATACAAAAAGATAATATGTTTTACTTTTTACGATGATACTCATAAAAACATAAATGAAGATCGCATTTTGAGCTTTTTGCATAGTTTACACCATATTTTTTGCCTAACCATATTGGAAAGTGGTAGATATTTTCATAACGGACGTCATTAACTGGATGTTTTGCTTTTTCGCCAACTTTTGAACTTACACGCCGATAAATTTAGCCACAACACGCAACAGTGCCCTGAGGCACATTTTAGTTTTTGCGTTCTCAACACACTTTTTATTAATTGTTTAACATTTACAAACTCATAAACAGAAAAAAGAATATTTTTCCTTTAAAAAAAAAATATTTCGAATAAATCGGGGCGAATAAAAGTTAGTAAATCGTTGATTTAAAAAAAAAATATTTCGAATAAATCGGGGCGACTAAAAGTTAGTAAATCGTTGATTTAAAAAAAAAAAAATCACACAAAATTTCATGTGCTAAAATTATGACATCACTCACAAAGCAGCTGACAGAACAATAACTAAAAGTCAGAATGCATTTTGACCTTTGAGGGAAATGTTAACCTTTTCGCTATATTGTATCCATATGAATACATTTTAGATTTTTGCACATAACTTCGATATTTATGAATATTTTTACAAAATTGTTTTTGAATCTATTTTTGGAATATATTTTGAGATATTTACAATTTATTTCATTGAATTATCGCTATTCGTGTTTGATTGATAGCAATTTGAAAATGTGTGTAATAGATTTTTGAATCCAAAATTTTTCTTTTAAAAAAGTGTCTTTGATGTTTTGCATATAAAATTTGTAAGAACTCTAATTTTGTAATAAAAATTATTGAGAATGATTTGAAACATATTTGGGAAATACAGTACATTAGAAAGATTCAGGATAAGCTTCCAGGACTAAAAATTTAATTTGGTATAACGGATAAACCAGCACTTGTAGGACTTTAATATTAATATCAGTCATATTGATATCAATACGAACTATATGATATAATTAAAACACCTCCAGCTAAAACTTGTAGCGAAAGGCTTAACAAATCTGCAAATAAAGTAATGTCCATTTCATTGTGCTTTCTATTCGTATTCTCTTTTGTTTAGTAGTCACTGAGACAGCGACGAATGCACACGCTAAGCGGATATATTGCTATTTTGTTCATTTTTTTAAATTTATTTTTCGGATTGTTAAATATTGAAGTCTTGTCTGGTTTTTTCTCCCAATTTACTTTTGTGAACAATTTTTTCATTATGACTTGAAATGATTTTAATCAAGACAGCGTAATTAAATAAGCAAAAAAATGGTTTACATATTTGTCGAAAATTATTAATAACGAACTCTCAATTAATGAGCTAGTGCAATATGTCGCAGACAATTTGATTAAAGCCTTAGAAATCTTTTATTATTCATCTTCGTGAGAAGGGTATACATATATAAATTTGTCATTCCGTTTGTAATTTCCACAATATAATTTTCCTACCCTATAAAGTATATATATTCTGGATCCTTATAGATAGCGGAGTCGATTAAGCCATGTACGTCTGTCTGTCTGTCTGTTGAAATCAACTTTCCGAAGCCCCCAAATAACCTACATACACAAATCATACAGCAATATCTCCGAGAAAATCGGGCCACAAATGGCTGAGATATAAGGACCAGGACAACCTCGATTTTTTACCTATTTTTTTACCTATATCTGGATTACTAAGTCACTAATATAGACAATATGCATATCTAATGATAGATATTTCAAAGACCTTTGCAACGACGTATATAATACCATATCAAGTTGGACCTACAATGGGTCAAAATCGGGAAACAATTTTAACCCGATTTTTTTTTTCACCAAAAGTTTTTTTCGTTAAATGTTAAAAAAAAACTTTTTATAAATTAAAAAAAAAAAAAATTTTAAATTTAAAAAAAATAAAAAAAAATTAATATAAAAAATTTAAAAAAATTCGAAAATTTTTTTTTTGCCAAAAAATTAAAAAAAAACTGGAAAAAAAATTAATTTTGTTTACCTAAAAATATTTAAAATTTTTATTTTGCAGTATAGTTTGGTCAAGGGTATATAAGATTCGGCCAGCCGAATATATCTCTCTTACTTGTTTATTTCACTAAAATTTTCTTTTAGTGGAGTTCTCTTTCGCTCACCAACATAAATACAGTTTTAGCTTTGGACATCCCTGAACTAAATTCACATTTAAATTTAAAAAAAAAAAATATGATTACTTTTTTAGATAATTGGTGTTTTGTAAAGCATGCCTTGAGGCACTCTTGCGGGTTAGAGGGTTAAAGATTTATGTTTTGGCTATACACTACCTTTATCCAGATTTTTACTTGTATCGGAATTTTCAAAATTTTTTAGATTTCTATTTAAAAAGTTGGTTTAAAAAATTAGTATCCGAGATATACAATAAGCAAACATATTTGCAAATTTAAAGACATGCCGTCTCGAATGTAGGCAACGCCGATAGATTTTTATTTAAATGAACAAATTCACTAGATCTGGGGCATTTATGGACCATGTAGATTATCCATAAACAATTCAGAAAGTAAATCGGACTGATTTGAGTTCAACTCTAGACATAGTCAAGGGTTTTTGCATATATCTCATCCATTTAAGGACAGATATTGCTGATTTTCAATACCATAATTTGCATGTTATGTCTGAATGATCCAGAATGTATATACATTAAAGGGAAGCAATTGAATATTAAAGAAACGGCATGGTGATGGGTTTACAAAAATTAGGTATCAAATGAAAGCTCTGTTTAAAATGTGTATAAATACAACTCTTTTTATATATGTATCCAAATAAATTGAATATATTGTATATTCAATTGTACAAATTCCTTTTTGTTTATAACTTTAACAAATATTTTCTTCTTTTTTAAAAAAAAATTAATATATATTTTACATAAATCGAAACAGTATAAACCCCTTTGTTACAGTTTAAAGGGAACGGGGTTTAAATACATACACGAAAAACACAAAAATTCACCACATTCCATAACAACCGCTTAGATTTTTTTTCACTTAAACTTTATTGCTCTAAAAAACACACGTAACTATATAAATAGTAGTAGACTCTGTAACAATATATAAAAGAAAAAATATTGAACTATAAAACTAAAGATAAAATTTAAAAAATATTTACAAAACTAAAGGTGCTATAGAAAGGCTTTTGTTTTTACACATATAATTACTTTCCGCTAAGCGGGCACTAACAATTTTTTTGTTCCTTAGAGTTTTTTTTTTTTTTAATTTACTATTTACCACAAACACACACACATTTAACAGTGTAATTTTAAATTAAATTAATTTAAATTAAATTTTATTTAAACTCAGTTCATTTTTATAAAAAAAAAAAAATGTTTTTTTTTTTTTTTTGACTTAAGATTGAATTTAAACTTAAACTATTTAGAGATTTTAATGAGTATGTACAATATTTAAAAAAATTCAATTCTACATAAATTTAAACACACATTAATTTGAATGCAAATATTTGCCAGGCTTTCCAAAAAGAAATTTAAAAGAAAAAAAAAAAGAAATGAAGAGGCTTTAAATGGCGGATATTTGGCAAAGATTTGAAAAAAAGAAATTCGAACCTAAAACCATTAAACACATACATAAATACTAATATCCATACCATGTAGTATAAATGGAAAAAATCCAAAGTTAATTTATTATTTAATTTAATCTAATTTTATTTAATTTAATTTAAACATTATTTAATTAGACTTTAATTTTATTATAACGAGTAGAGAAAACTTTCTTAAAAAAAAAACAAAGAAAAGAAATTCTTTAAACAAAACTTAATATTCATAGAACTTCTCGAATAATGTATGTAATATCTTAATATTAGTAAAGTTTTAAATACATATTTGGAAATGGTTTAGCTTTTCAAATTATAACTTCTATAAAACCTGCTCATCCTTCTCCTCCTCTCCATCATTCACCTATTTATTATTTATTTAATTAATTTTATATATAGATTTTTTTGTATATTTGTACTTAAACCATCCATCCATCCCAACCACCATATTTAAACCTTTCTTATTCTCCATTTTACAATTTCACATACATATCTACATACTTAAGTTAAACTTGTACTTGTATTAGTAACTGTAGTAGGTACTTGTAGTGGTAGTTAACTTATCTTTCTAGTGTTTTTTTTGGCTGTAGATAATGCAACAAACAATTTCTGCATTGGAAATTTATTCTAAACTAATGGTGTTTGTACTTTTATAACTCACTTACATAAACAATAACTATAACCTACTTATGTTATTTAAATATTTTAGCTTTATTTTCAATTTCAGTTTTATTGAAAAGAAAACTGTTTATTTGAAACAAAATTTTTTTTAATTATTAATTTTAATTGTTGGGGAATATTTTAGTATAACGCTTTTGTTGCTATTCCTATTGAAGTTTTTTTTAAGTAAATACAATACATATGTATAAGTAGTAAGATATATTGTTTTAGTTAGCAATTACCACAAAAAAAAACCAACAAATTAATGACATTATTTTATATGTTGTTTTTTTTATTCACAGATTTTATGTTGCAATCTACGGCCAAATACACACCTTTGATAATTTAAACTACCACTACTACTACTACTTAGTACTACTACTACTACTCATTACCACTACTATTTTTTAGTACTTTTTATTGGTTTCGAATTATGTATTATTATTATTATTATTTGTATTTAAATTTGTAGTTTTTTTTTTTTTATAAAACATCTTTAAGACAAATGAAACAAACAAAAATTGTTAAAAAAATTAAATTATGTATGTAAATAAATGTGAAAAAGTAAAAACTATAAACATATTTGTAGACAGATTTGGCTGGTACACAAACTCAGTTTTAAACAAATTTAAAATAATCTTCCTAAGCACGAAAATCGAAAAAAATTGGCAACATAGACAATTATTTTAAGGCTGGGTTAGCCAAACGTAAAGTAATGTATCCTTAATGGAGTGAAACAGCTAGCTGATCGTTTTAGTTATGTGTAGAGTAGAGATGAGCGATCCTGTGATTTTTGAAGAACATCGTTCTCAGTGAACGTGATTGTCTATGTTCACATTTTGTCTATGTTAAACAGAATAACAACAATTGTTCAATTCACAAGGTCTTCTTTTTGTGTTATTATTTTATGACATACGACTCTTTATGACTACCGTGTGAATACCCTAAGTATATAAAATGAAATGTTAAGTAAACATATCAGTTCTATTAAAATTATTTTTATTAACACACGTTTTTAAATCAGTAAATATTAGTTTTTGTTTAACATAAGAGCAGATTAAAAATGAAAATAATACATTTGTTCAATTCATGTCATATTGTCATAATGTGCTAATATTTTACAATAGTTTAAAAATGATGTTTTTGCCTTTCAAGCAAAAAAATGTCCTAAAATAATACTACTGTGTATGCTATGTTTATTGTGTTATGGTAATCAACCAGAAACCTGCGCCGAAGGCCTAAGAGTTTGTTAAGACGAGCCGCAGAGTGGTGAACTATTAGAACATTATGACAATATGACATGATAGGAGACCTTGTGAATTGAACAAATGTATTATTTTCATTTTTAATCTGCTCTTATGTTAAACAAAAACTAATATTTATTGATTTAAAAACGGCTGTTAATAAAAAAAATTGTAATAGAACTGATATGTTTACTTAACATTTCATTTTATACACTTAGGGTATTCACACGGTAGTCATAAAGTCGTATGTCATAAAATAATAACACGAAAAGAATATGTCAAAGATTTGTAAAAATTTAATTTTAATCTTCATTTCAAAATCCTAAAAATTTGTTTTTTTTTTTAATTTATTAGTGAAAAAAATTCGTGATGAAAAATTATTTTTTCAGTTTTTAACCCATTGAAGGTTCGACTTAGTATGGCATTATATACGTCCTTACTAGGGTTCGATAAAGAGTTTTTCCCTTCGACTTAGATTTACACTGTTTAGTTCTTACAAGTTTTTAAACTATTGTAAAACTTTAGTACTTTATGGCCCGTTTTCTCAATGTATCGACAAACTGCCTGTTACTAAATCTCGACATAAATTTATAAGGCCGATAATCTCTCCGTTAACAATTTTGGTTTTCTCAATTTTTTTTTGTCTTAAACAAACACAAACTGCGAAGCGTTTTGCTTTTCTGCAGATACATCCAGAGTCTCTGGCGGGAATCGAACCCGCAACCCCCAGATTGATAGTCCAGCACACTATCGTGTAGTCTATCGGGGTACCCATACCCTACCGACAACAAAACATTATTTTCAGTTGGCAATACCTCTCAAAATAGATGTGTGAAAGTTGGGAACACTGCCCTCAAGTGACAACATGTTTACATAAATCAGCTGTTTAATGTGGCCATCGACAGCCGGAATCTTTTGAAAAATTCCATATTCTTCATGTCTGCCAAGTAGTTAGGCCTGGCATGATAAACTCTTTCAGCATTCACTTGGAACTCATGTTCTTCGAGTTCATCCTCCATCAAATTAATGTTATTTCCTCTATTAAACTTTTTTTTATAAAATCTATTTAATTTCGCTTGCAAAAACTATGAACAGCAGTCAGCTGATTGAATTTATCTGTACGATAAATAAATAATTGGCAGATGATGTCGGGTTAGCTTTGCGATAGAATAGAAGCAAATGAGACATTAAGAAAACCAAAATTTCTTTAATCTGCAGTTTTTCGTTGGGAAAAAAAAGATCACCTAATGAGAAAACGGTCCTATGACAATATGACTTGATAACACACCGTGTGAATACCTCAATTGTGTGGGAGAGACACTCATATAACTATTGATTAACAGTATGTTGAAAATGTGAAAGAACGACATTAAAAATATCTGTTACTTGATATACATAATCAGTACAGTTGTTACCAGTGAATGTTGAAAAATATAAAAGAATGACTTAAATATACATGTAAGGAGTGAGATCAAAAAATTCTTAACTTCAATTTTCATACTCTGTTTTTGTCCTCTAAATTTTTAGCAGCGTTCCTGTCAGGAACTTTTTGAGCCTTGTTTGTTTTTAAACCTGCATTAGCTTTAACTTTTCGTAGCAAATAGTCCGAGCACTGAGCTAATCGGGTTGCTTTACTACCGGTTGTGTTGGGAGCTCTTTTGAAAATGCTATCTATTTTCTTGGCTTTAGAAGTATGATGTGGACCATTCCTTCTACCTGAACCAGGATTTCTATCAAAGGACAAGTTCTCCCGGTAATGTTTAATAACATTGGACCTTTGATTGTTTGAACCAACTTTTTGTAGGACCAAGTTGGGTTTTGTTGAAAATATTTAATAATTTTTGTACGCATGTTAATCAGATTAACAACAAATGAATATAATTGACATTGAACATAATAACTGACATGTTTTTGAAAAGTAAATTGATCAAAAAAAAAAAAATCAAATCAAATAATACTTGGGTTAAAAGTTTTAATAAAAACGTGTGTTAAGAATTTTACGATCTCACTCCTTACTTACTATATTCAGTAACAGTTGTTACCAGTGATTTTTCAATCACAATGATTGATTAAATCACAAGTAAGGAAATATCGCTCATATCTAATGGAAATTAGTTAGATCAGCTATACTTAGTGATAGAATATCATATACAAATAAAAATTCCTTATGCTTTTACATGACATCTGCTAAAAAGTTGATTTTTGAAAGCAAATAATTTAAAAAAAAAAACTTTTTTTTTTAAGAAAGCTCTAAATACCCTACCACTGCTTACCTAGTAAGCCAGCAAATAATAATGCAGCCAAGGCATAACCATTTATTATTTGACTGAAAGACTAGATATTTTTGTTAGCGATTTCTTTGGATTTTGATGTCAAATTCATCTTACACATTTTAAATGTTCTTTAATCGCTCGAAAGTCTTATGTAAAGTCAACATTACGGTTACATTCCGTTAACGGTCGGCTAACCCAGCTTTTAGACTTGAGTCTTGAAAGTACCAAATCTCCATTGACTGGGACCTGTCATTGAAAAGTGTGGCTTTAGGCGAAGAGAAAATGAAATGCAAATGCATGCTAATCAAACGGCATGAAAGTCTTTTGACTGTTGCCTTTTTGCTTTTGCACGATCAGTATGAAGTAAAATGATCACAGCTGTTAGAGTTTTTCAGCTTTGTTTACATCAGCGAAAGGCAAACTCACACCACTACAGTTTTTAAATATTGTAGTTGTATGAGTTGAGTAAAAAGTTGAGAAAAAAACAAAAACAATAACTGAAATAAACAAGCATAAAAAGCGAAAAGCGTAAAACAACCTGCTTCTATCAATGCTCATGCGAGACTGACTGGTTTTGATTGTTTTTATACAATGTATGTGCTTGCGTACATGTGAAAACAAAAACAAGAGAGCTCATTTGAGAGCTCAATGCCTTTCGCTGGTTTACATACAAATTGAATTCTGATGTGGCTTGTTTTTCTAAAAATTTCAAAAAACTTAATCAGCCGCATTTTTTCTCAATGTCAAATGGATTCCTTACATACATATTACGTTTAGACTATCCCATTTGTACTCTTCTACACACAATTTTTGACAGATCATATTGCAGGTGGCACAATAAAAACGCGATTTAAGCTGATACGGAAAATAACTGGTCCACTTAGTTTTTTGCTCTTAATAATTATAACTTATCACTTAAAGGCCCATTTTAATCCATAATGAAAAAAATATAAAAACTCATGTTTAAAAATAACATTGAGAAAATGGGCAAAAATCTTCTGTTTCTGTGTTGTCTCATCTAGAAAAGTTTTCTTGATAGGAATTAAAAGAATTTGCTCATTTCTGAGCCACGTACAAAACTGTATAACTAACTAAATTACTAGCCAGACATTAATGCTTGAAGTAAAGTAAAAACGTTTTTGGCTATTTACTAAAAAGCCGAATACATGTGTTTCAAGTGAATTCTATTATTTATAAACTCCATAACACTTAAGATTAGAGATAAAGAAAAACATTTTAAAGTGATAAGTGGCAATTTGAGTGATTTAGATAAGTGTACGAGTTATTTTCGTTCATTGCTTATAGCAAAGCTTATTTTATGTCTATGGCGAAGCAATTTTTAAAGCACGTTCTGGTCTAACGGCCGTCCAGTGATGAAAAACAGCCGCCAAGGTAAGTGAGAACCATCCTATGAGAGTTCACCTTATCTTGGTAAAGAATCAGCAGTGATTGGTTTATTTCTCCAAAGACTGGCGTTAAATAAATTGAGTGTCTTTCTAAATAAATGTAAGGCAGGCTTTTCAAAAATTTAAGACAAACGAATAATTTTTAATGAATTTTCCTTCCAATCGTGTACTTATACAGATTATTATTCGTCGCTTTACACTTTATTAGTAACTTTCGAAAAACAATCGAGAATATTTAATAGTTCATTAGTTCGATCATAGAACATGTCTTTATGGTTTGCCAAAATAATTTCGAGTACATTTGTCACACGATAAACATTTGCCATTTTCCACTCAGTTTCTTCAGGCGTGAATTTCTACAGGGTTTTCCAACAAGATGCCTTATATAGGTATTCATAGAAAAATGGCATTTTTTGAGATATATGATCGGATGTTTATTTCATAATAAAGAGGAAGGTATGCCGTTAATAATGAAAAACAAGATCAGCCAATTGGCAACCACGACAACGCTTAATCGCAAAGTGGCTGCCCTATGTTTTCGATAGCTTCACGAATTATACACAAAGAAAACAGATTCGTGATAGCAACCGAATTTCTTGCCGAATGATTCTACCTTAGTGACCGAATTTTACAGTTGTCGCTACAAAATTTTAGAAAGGGTAACAAAAGTTTGGTTGCTTCAATCGAAATTCTTCTTTATCAACTGACTGTTTGCAACCGAATCATTCGATTGGCAACAAATTCGGTTGCTATCACGAATCTGTTTTCTCTGTGTAACTTTGAGGTCTTGAATCGACGCTGGGCTGTTGGCGTAGACCTTACCTTTCACGTGGCACCAAAGGAAGAAGTCACAAGGTGTTAAATCACATGATCTCGGTGGCCAATCGTGATCAGAAACTTTTCCCGTAAAAGAGCAATGGTTTCGTTGCTTGTGTGGCACGTAGCGCCGTCTTGTTGAAAATATACGTTGTCCCGATCAATATCATCCAACTCCAACCAAAATACGGTGTAATGACGTTTTTGGAATGACCAATTCCAAAGAACGACGAGGAATGGACAAATCTGGATTTTCTCAACACTTTGACCTACAGCAGCAATATTCTCAGTTGTTCTGGAGCGAAGAGCACGAGTTTTATTCTTCACATCACTAACTTGTCCCAACAGCTCGAATTTTTCCATCAATTTCTATATTGCGGTGCGACAAGGTGCTTTACGACGACCCAAAAATGCTTTAGTTTTGCGAACTGTGACTGCAAGATTTTTACCATTTCTGTAGTGAATTTTAATAATTTCTTTGCGTTGTTGAAGCATGTATCCTTCCATTTTTAGTAATGGCGTAGTTTCTTTTTGTCAAATGTCAAAGAATAAAAGCTTCAAAAGTGTTAGCTACCGAAATACCGAATGATTCAAAATAACACCTTTTTTTTGGAAAACCCTTTACAAAATAGCCTTTATTTAAGCTAAAATAACTCATTAATTCCTTAAAATGGACTCTTGTTTGAGCCGTCTTAAGAGTGCTTCGCATCGTCATCGCATAGAAGAGCGTTCGGCACACACAGAACACAATACATGTAAATGTTTTGAATTTTCCAATTTTGTTTTTTTGCAACTTATTTCCCTTTTGATCATTTTAGCAAGTATCAATCACATTTGTGTTCTGTATGTCTGAATAGTAGATAGTGATCGGCCACTGGTGGCTATTAGTGCCGACCACTGCTGCAGAGTAATACTTATGCTATTTCTCCACAGGTTTCTTTTGGCAAATTCTCAGAGAACCTCATACCTTAAATTTAGTATGAATTTTCATCATTTTTAAACCTTATACTGTGGAATGATCTTTAATTTTAAGCTCATATTCACAGCTAAGTAATTGTGAAATTTATACAGTGAGATCTAAGACTTATTCCCTGTCTGTCTGGCTGAGATTTTTTGAGTTGAGTTAAATCAGATTAAGTATAATCTGGAAATTAACAACGTTTTCTGACGCAATCAGTGGAGGACCCAATAAAGATCTCGATTAAATTTGGAAAATTGGCGAACAGTGGTCGGTTATTAAGTTAACTCGCCTCGAATATCAAAAATGAATTATGTACATACAAATTTTTTTGATTCATTACTTTGAATTTTTAAAAATTTTACAAGTCTATCAAAATATCTAAAAACATGACCCGCTAACTTAGCCATCTGTACTACATTTTAATATAAATATACAAGCAATAGATTTTTTTTTGAAACTGCGCATGTTATTCCAGCCAACATCTTTAAACGAAATTATTTGAAACTAAAATTGCATCATAGCTACTTCTTAATTTATTTATTTTTTTGGATTTTCAATTTGTTAGTATTATAAATATTACAAAGTGTTAATGTTTTGTTTTTAGTTTTTTTTTTTTTTTTAAATTTAATTTTCATATTTTCATTTGATGTTTTAGCTGTAAGATTGTAAATTTAAATTGTATTTTAAGTATGTACTTAAGTATGTCCAAATACACATGCATAAACACTTACTCACTCACTCACTCACACACACACACACGCATTCACTAAATCACTCAAGCAAACACACACTTGCACTTTGAACAATTATTTCAAATCAAATTTAATTTATATTTTTAAAAGAAATTTTTATTTAAAAAAAAAAAACAAAAAAAAAGAAGCCAATTAAATTCAAAACAAACATTATGCATTAAGAAGAAAAGTAAGATAGAAGAAAGATAAATAAAATTAAATTAAATAACACATACACACAATTCATACCAAAAATGTAATTATAATTAATTAGTTACTTTTTAAATTGTAAATTTAAAAGAAAAAAACAAAATAAAAACGAACAAACAAATCAATAGTTATTTAAAACAAAGAAAAAACCAAGCTTTTTTTTATTTTTGAATTGAAAATATTGTTTAACGAAAGATTGTATTGAGAATCTCTAAAACTGAGATTTATATTTATTTTTATTTTAATTATTATTTAATAATTCAATTAACATTTGTTAATATTTGTATGTATTGTAATTTTTTAAGTTTTAAACACAATTAAAAAAAAACACCCCCTCCCCCCAAAAAACATCACCCCCACACCCCCTACACACACTTACACACGAAATGCCCACTTTTTTTTTATTATTTTTTAGTGTTAGTTCTTTTTTTTTCTAGTTGTTTAAGTTTGTAAATGTAAATTATTCGATAATATTTTTAACATATTTTTATATAAACATTAAATGGAAAATAGAAAGAAGCATGTCATATATGTATGTATTTATTATAATCATGTCCGTAGCAGAAGATGATGAAAAAATTCTGAAATAATTTATAAAAATTATTAAATAATAATAATAAAAATAATGTTAAAGAGATGATGAAAAAAAAAAAAAAGATGAGAACAAATGAAACTAAATATATAAAAATTTGCTGAACTTTGTTTGATTAAAAAGAAAACACTTGAAAAAATAATACAAAAATGTGTTTCATTTTAGCTATAACAATTGCATGGGGTGGGGGCAACGTTGAACAATGAGTTCAAATTGTAACGGTTATCATAATCAACCCTTAGAATAAAGTACATCATATACAAAAGCTTCCCTTAGAATAACGTGCGTCATATACAAAAGCTTCGTGGTGTGAATGAAATGTGTTCTTTACACATATTTCGCGTTGCCATCCTATTTATGTAAAGGTGGTGTAAATAATTGGGAAGCCTGAATACTTTTGAATAACTGAGATAAAATATAATAATTTCAACATTGATATAGAATTTAATCTGCACCCCTAACTATACTAACAAAGTACATATTTAAAGTGAAAAATCCAGAATATTTTTAATACAGGACCTCATTTTGCAAAACGAACGTGAGAATTTTAATAATCGAGGGAATAAAGAAAATTACAGCTTGTTAAACTTTTCCAAATACCCGAACCCTCTTTAAAGGAAGAAGGGGAGGGAAATTACTAAAGATGGAACTGAACATCTTGTAAACACCATGAAAAGGAGACTATATGCCGTAATTAAGCTGAATGGAGGACCAGAGACCTGCGCCGAACGGCTGCAAGCCGGCTGAGCCGAGCCGCTGATAAATTTTCAAGCCGTCGCCGCCGAATTTATTTTCGGCTTAAGTCGGCTTGAAAATAGCCGCCGTTTTTGATATAAGTTCCTTATTAATTTCATAAAATTTTTAAAAATTCACTTTTTAAATTATTTAGAATTTGAGTAGTTATTATATAGTCGGGTGACAGCCAGCTAGCCGCCGCCGCCGATCTTTTTTGGACTCATCAGCTGTTGTTTTTAGGTACTTTTTCCTTTTCCCCATACATTTTCCAAGAAATCAATTTTAGTTTTCAAAGTTTTTTAAAATAATAAAAGATTAAACTCTAAATTTAATTTTATGATCATTCAAACTTATATATTTCTTTCTCTAATTAAAATATTTAGCTTCATAGATGAAAAAGCGTGTTGTATAGTAAATTTTGATTATGACTGTATATGCTGGATCCTCCTAAGATTCTAAGATGATCTAGCTATATCTGTCTGGCTCTCTGATAGGACACACACGAAAGAAGTTAGCTAGCTGAAATTTTCCACAAATACTCTCTGTTGATAAGGTTTCTTTGGTATTGAATACGGGAAATATAGTTTCATGATTTCACCTAACCCACATAAAAATGTCCTCCCGGAATACTCCACAATACTTCTGATAATCCAGATAAAATTTTGCAAAAATTAGTTCTAATCTCCCCCCTTGACTTGAACATTCCTAATTGTCTTATAATAATCAATATCATAATGAAGTTGGACATAAACAAGTTTTATATGAACCTAAATTTGTCCACCAACTTTTGTGAGGATCGGTTTATAATTCGCCCTATCCCCATATAACCCTATATCAGGAAAATATCTTATTGTCACATACATTGATGATGGGTACACAAGATTCGGCATAGCTGAATATAACACTGTTACTTGTTATACCCTTCACCATGAGTGGCAAGGGTAAGTTTGTCATTCCATTTGTAATTTCTACATTTTTCATTTGCGACCCCACAGTGTATATATATTCTGGATCGTTATAGATAGCGAAGTCGATATAGCAATGTCCGTCTGTCCGTTTGAATGTTGAAATCAACTTTCCGTAGCCCCCAAATAACTTAAAAACATAATTGCTACATCAATATATCGGGAATTCTTCCGGCGCTATTTAAAATGTAGAAAATCGGCCCACAAATGGCTGAGATATAAGGAAAAAACCGGGACAACTTCGATTTTCGGCCTATTTTTTATCTATATCTGGATTTCTAAGTCATTAATATAGACAATATGGATATCTAATGATAGATATTTCAAAGTCCATTGCAACGATTTATATAAGGCTATAGTAATTTGGACCCACAATGGGTCAAAATCGGGAAAATAATTTTTTAACCCGAATATTTTTTTGTACCACAAACATTTTTTATAATTTTTTTTTTCACTAATAAATTTAAAAACAAAAAATTTTTTAAAATTTAAAAAAAAAATTAGAAAAAACTTTAAAAAAAAAATGGAAAAAATTAAAACAAATAAATTTCGAAAAAAAAAAAATTTTTAAATTTTGAAAAATAATTTTGACAAAAAAAATTGTAATTTTGTTTACCTAAAAATATTTAAAATTTTTATCTTAAAGTATAATTTGGTGAAGGGTATATGTATAAGATTCGGCACCGCCGATTATAACACTCTTACTTGTTTTTCTTGTTTTTTGAAGCCATATTTTAAATTTTGATAGGAATTAGTGTTGTTTGAATAATTTTGATGGTGAGAAAATAATCATTAATAGAAAGAGGTTAATTTTTTAACAGCCAGCAGTTAAGCAAGTAGTCAATGTATCCCTTATAGATAGTAATCGTCACAAATGTCTATCACTTGGCTGACTCCAATTAAATATTTTGGTAAGTTGACACGTATGTGCTCTTTATAGTGCAGAGAGATGACAATTGGTTACTTTATATATCCCAGATAATCTAGCGTGAAGACAATTGTCACGTAAGTGTCTCTAAGTAATCTGGAGTGTAGTCACTTTAAACGTTTTGTGAGTAATTCGTTCAAACTGGTTTTATACAAATTGTGTTGATATAATTCTCATACAGTTAATTTTTATTTTTGCTTAAGTATACTGATATCCCATGTAATATAGCATGAAGTCAATAGTCACTAAGTGCCTCTTAGTAACCTATAGTGAAGTTACTTTAAACTTTCATTTTGTACTGCATTTTAGAAAGTAGTTATTTTACCCACCAGAAGCACTCCACTGGAGAATTGTCGAAGAAAGGTTTGTTTACAATGCGTTGAATACTTTGGACCAGCTATTAGACAGTCTCATTGTAGTCAAAAAGGGTCAACACGTATTAAAATAACTAGTCACGTAGCTATTGAAGTAACTAGTTCCCACCCTAAATGATGGGTAAAATCACTAGTTCGGTACTGTCCCCTAGAACTGCTGGGTAACCATAGATTTTATGTATTACTAATATCGATTTTAAACACCTAACCCACTTAACAGTTGCTAAAATTATTGATCTGGCGAACTGTCAGAATTAGCATATTCTGTAGTATATAATGATCTACCATTGCCGATTATTTCCCCCTATTGCTGGAAATACATCTAGTTACCAAATGGGTGACAAGTCCGTCTTTTAGCCGAGCATTTGGTTGAAGTGTTACGGAAGACTTTGGACCATCTTGAAAGTTCCATTCAGTAGATGGGACTCATAGTCCATCTTAATCAATGACCATATCCTCACCCAAGGGATTCTCGCATTGCATCCCTATATTTCGTGGAAGTCCAGTAGCGGTCTTGCAGTATCAGATTCATCACATCGGAAGCTTCGAAATTCGTAGCTGTGCTCTGGGATGGTGTTATATCACAACAAGTTAAGGTTGAGTTGATTTGCATATTGTTGCTGAAAGACATTACAGCTGCAATTTAGACTGTTTTGCAAAATGCTTGTTGGTTAATTCGACTTCAGTATATATAAGAGGATTTGCTTATAATATATTCCCTAAGGGAAATGTAAAGAAAGAGCATATCATTTAACGTGACCAATTGTAATTAAGAAATTGGTCAAGTAAGAAAGGAGAAATTCCATTCGAATTTCTCCTGAGGAAGTTGGAAAAGTTATTGAAGACAACATGTACTCAAAAAAGTCTTTAGGTTTTAACTACACAACTCTATCCTTGATTAAAAACCTACCATATATTGCCAAACTGAAATTTTGTCCAACTAACTGGAAAATTTTACAGATTATTATGCCAGGAGAAGATTTGGCAGTATCGCCTTCCTACAAACCTTATCGACTTATTTGAGTCGAAGTTATTTGAGAAGATACTTAAGAGCAAAACTGTGTCAGATTCAAATGATCGAAATATTATCTCTGCCCATCAATTTGGCTTTCATGAACCTCAAGGGACTATTAAATCGTATAACTGGAGAGAAAAAGAAACATATATTGAAATCTGTAACATTTCGATTTTATTATGGATTTTTGTTTTTGGAAACTATTGGGTGACTTAAAAATACGGGATTTTTCATTTGTACAATATATAAATTTATTCAAAGTATTGTTACCTTATGAACTTTTCCCATCTTCCTGTTAACATATGGATTCCGAGTCAAAACAACTGCTCATCTTTTGAAGCCAAGAATGAATCATGCCAATATAGGTTACTCTGTTCCAAAGTGAAGCGTATCCCAGATAGAGTGTTCTGCATAGATCGAAACAATTCGTATTCGGATGGGTCAAGGTCTGAACTATAAGGCGGGTGAGGCAAAACATCCCAACCACTTCATTCTAAATAGTTTTTAACAGGTATTTGCAATATGTGGCCGATTGATGTCATCATGGAATATTACGGTTTCACGTTTCATGGCCATATAACCTGGACAATTTTCGGCCAATGCTCGCTTCAAGCGAATCAGTTGCGTTCGGTACAGGATCCCTGATATCGTCTGGTCAGATTTCAGCAGCTCAACAACCCTTTTGCTCCCACCGAATATAGATAATTACCTTAGGGCTATGGATGTTTGGCTTTGGTTTCGATCCGGCTGGTTGGCCGTGCTCCACGTACAATCTCTTACGCTTCAAGTTATCGTAATGGATCCATTTTTCATCGCAAGTAATGATTCAGTGACAAAAAGATCTCCTTTTATAGCGTTCAAGCATCATTTCGGACATGCAAAACAGTTTTTCAAGGTCTATCGGCTTTAATTAGTATGTTACTACTTTTGGATGAGTTCTGCTGCTTGAAAACGTTTTGAAATTGCTGTTTGAGTAGCTCCCAATGATATTGCAAGCTTTTGATGAGTTTGACAACAATCTTCATGGAGTAATGCCATCAGTTCTTGGTTTTCAAACTTTTTTGGCCACTTCTGAACCGCTCAAACCAACTCTCGCACGTTGAAGTAGTTGGAACACATTCGCCATAAACTTTGGTGTGCAATCAAATTAACCCTTTCGCTATATGGTATCCATATGGATACATTTTAGATTTTTGCACATAACTTCGATATTTATGAATATTTTTAAAAAAATGTTTTTGAATACATTTTGAGATATTTACAATTTATTTCATTGAATTATTGCTATTCGTGTTTAGATTTTTGAACCCAAAATTTTTCTTTTAAAAAAGTGTCTTTGATTTTTGCATATAAAATGATTAAGAACTCTAATTTTGTAATAAAAATGATTAAGAATGTTTAGAAACATATTTGGGAAATTCAAAAATAAGAAAGATTTCAAAAAATATCATTGGGGGCTTCAGGATAAGCTTTCAGGACTAAAAATTTTATTTGGTGTAACGGATAAACCAGGACTCGTAGAACTTTAATATTAATATCAGTCAATATTGATATCAATAAGAACCATATGATATACTTAAAACATCTATTAACACCTCCAGTTAAAACCTGTAGCGAAAGGGTTAAAGAAATAATGCAAAACCTCCCGCATATGACGCTTTGTTAGTACAAAATGCACATAAGTTATTAAAAACACGCTATATAGTTTAAAATGTAAATATGTTCCCTCGCAATTATTAAACTATTTACCATATTCCGCTACATTAGCCATAACGTTATGGCCAAGGCGAATTTATACAAGGTGGAGTCAGTCAATCAGCTGATAACTTTTTTTTTCGCTTTTTGGTTCTAACAGTTGTCAAAGCTTTTGTTTATATTTAAATATCTACATATTCTAAGCTTATTAACAAAATATTTATTTTTTACATAAATAAGTAAAGCCCTCACTATTCAATTATCTACAATATATTAAGTTTTAATACATATTTGTTTAATTTTTAATTTTGGTTTTTTGACATTTGTTAAGACCAATTGTTGTTTTTGTAGAACTGCCACCACCTTGTATGAATTCGCCTTGGTTATGGCCATGCACACAAATTTCCTTTTCCGTTTACAGAGAGTGTAAAAGAGAGCGCGCGCGAGAATATTCAACACTCAAACATTCTAACTGTGAGTACATGTTTGTACCTATAGCTGCTCCAAAATGCACAAATAACTGTTCAACAGTGTACGAATACTTGATTGGTGGTGGTGGTTTTTGGTCGGCAGGCAAATAAATTTAGCCAAACGAAAAACAGTTGGACACAAAGCTCTCTCAAATAAACGACAAAAATTTAATAAAGCGGAAGTTTTTCTTTCAAACAATATTAAAAATATCAACCTTTTTTTCTACACAAAAAAAAAAAAAAAACACATATTTAGATAAATTTTATTAAAATTAAATTTTAACTATTAAGTGCAATATAGAGATACTAAAATACTATAAAAATTTAATTGAATTCATAAGAATAAAATACATAAAACTTTTTAGTTTTAAAAAACTAACAAACAAATTTGTTAAATGAAAAAGAAATTTTCCATCGTCTACTTCGGTCGGTATCTGTAGACAATAATCGTTTTAATTAGGAAGAAGGAACAAAAAAAAAAGAAACAAATTTACTTTTTTGTAACATGTTTTAAATTGTTTATTATATAATACGAGTACAACAAATGTATATGAATTGACGGTGTCTATTATTAATAAAAGTTTTATTATAATTATTTTGAATGATTAGAGAGAGAATTGGAAAAAGTAAAAGAATAACATTGTATTAACACAGATACGGTTGGATTATGTGCGATAAATCAATAACTACATGGAAGATGTGTTTCAAGCACAATTTTCATAAAGCATTTAAGGCACTATAAGACAACTACAGCAAAAACTGTCGTTTTAAATGTACATATATGCAGATATATATATACTTATGTACTCATATAGATATTAATACATATGCATGTATATATGTACAAGAAAACAGCCAAAGCAAATGTCAAATCAACAGTGTTAATTTTATACCAACTAAGCAAAGTCAAACCAATTCCGCACACCGCACCACACCATAGCATACTGAACCAGCTCAACTAATCACATCCTATCCCAACCTAGTCGGTGTGCCTGTCTTCTATCTCTTTGCCCGATTTTAATAACTTCATATCAGTCAACTATGGCCACTGCCAATCCTATAAGTAGTAGTTGCCAAAGCATTACCACCGTTAGTTTGGGCAATGTTGCGGTTGCAACTAGTACTGCAGGCGGAAGTTTACGTACGGGCAATGGTAACGGAAATACCACCCATTATGTCATGGGCACCGGCAGTCTGGGACGTTTAAAATATCACAACAAACACAAAAGTCTAGACGTCAGCGATGAAGAGTTGGAATATTCTCAGGTAAGACATACACAACCATTAATATGGACTCATTTCAATAATTGCTTTTTTAGAGCAACGACATTTACTTCTTAAGGGTGGTTAATTCAATACGTCATGTTTCCCTCTCCCTCCCTCCCTCGTTCGTGTTCAGTGTTTTAGATACTGCTTATAAGGTGTCACACCTGATTGAACAATGATTTTATGTTAATTTTACATACACAGAAAGAGTTT
Source organism: Calliphora vomitoria (assembly GCA_942486065.2). Taxonomy (NCBI): domain Eukaryota; kingdom Metazoa; phylum Arthropoda; class Insecta; order Diptera; family Calliphoridae; genus Calliphora; species Calliphora vomitoria. The sequence goes on along the minus strand of OW818031.2, from coordinate 10,470,168 downwards.
ATACACGTAAACACACACACATACATACATGTAAATATACGTATGTATACAAGCAACATATGTCAATAGAGCGATGGTATGGGCTTTAACTTATGATGACATTAAAGACTGAGTGGTTATTATTATTATTATTACTAAACTCTCTATAATCCAATTAGCTGCTCAGCGGTATTGATAGATAATCTTAAATAAGTTTCAATTTGTTTAATGAGATGCGATGTTATAAAATCATATTAATTGTGGTAATTAGCATCATATTGCCATCATACCCAAATCAATTAATATTACATATGAGTTATTAGTTACTGCAAATTAGACAGAAACATTGGGTGTCTACATTTTCGATTAACACATGTTGTTAATTATAAATTTACATTAAATTAACGTTACATTAAGGTAACACATCATTATATTTAAAGAAAAATACATATTGTTACGTTTTAACCCTTTTAAAATGTTGGTTTATTTCCATTAAATAAAGCGAATACTTTTGATTGCAAATAAAAGGCAGTTTTAGTAGTTTAAAATTTGTAACAACTCTTTATTTATTTAAAATGTACAACAACAAGAGTTCAAACAGTCACTCAGTGTCTATTAACACGTTTATCAATTCACAGAAATGCACACACACTTTATAATGTACAAGACAGTTGATGTTAACTCTAACAGAGCCTATGATAAACTCCACTCACGACTGAAACCTTTGCCAGTATTTATACACATCGCCATCTTTCGTGAATCTTCTACAATGATCTTAACGGACAAACTAGTACATTCGAATTCTAGAGCTTGTTAATGTTAGCAGCTTAAACATTTAGTGTTGCCATACTTACAAACAATGCTAATAACCGCATGCTATCAACATTGTTGATAAGAGAAGCTTTTACTGATGTACGTGTTTATAAAAATTATGAATGTTGCAAGCAGTCGTTACAGACCGTTAAATTCAAATCGCTATTGCACATTCGTAACAATATAATTTACATTACTTAATTTTAACAAAAACTTTTCTATCATGAGAACATCATAATCATTAAATAACATATGTACTTATTAGGGTATTCAATTAATCGGGTTTCAGGTTTAATCGGTTAATCGAGCAAATAATTAATCGGGGTTTAGATTTAATCGGTTAATAATCGGTTAATTTTAAATTATTCGATTAACCGAATAATTTCTATTTTAATTTTAAATTGAAGATAAAACCACGGATTTTGTGTACTTATTTAAGCATTTCAACAAAAAAATAAATAATAGCAACTAAATATAGTATTTTAGATCCTTTTTATTTATAAATGTGAGTTTTTTTAGGATTTTAGTGAGATATTCTGAAATAATCTTTTAAAAAAAGAATAGGAAAGGTTTCCTTTTAATCGATTTTTCTTTGGTTTTAATAAAACTTAACTTGGACAAAATTCTCTTACTGATTGTGAATGTTGGAGAAATCGAAAGTAAGGCATGAGAAATACTATCCAATTTCTCAGACCTACCATTGGAAAAATTCCTTAAGTTCTGATAAAAGACTCGTTTCAGTAATGTCTTCAGTTTCGTCTATTATCATGTCTTCCTCCAACTCATTAGGACAAATTTCTAGAAAAATGTCATTTCCAAATTCCTTAATTTCAGTTTTTGATCTATATTTAAAAAACTATTGCTAGAAGGGCATGTTCATAAGATAAGTAATATAAAGTCTAAAAAAAAAGAAATTTCGGTTAATCGGTTAATCGACACAAATTAATCGGTTTATTTGTTATTTGAAAATCGGCAATTTTAAATTATTCGAACAGTTAACCGACCAAAATTAATCGGTTAACCGATTAACGGTTAATCGATGGAATACCCTAGTACTTATGTACTTTAGGATGGCCTCAACAAAAGATTCGGATGTTTCCAACTAAAATAAAAGTTCAATTCAATCTATGATACTGATTCTCAAAATGTTTGTCTTCGGTTTAGTATTTGGATAGCTGGATTAAAGAATAATAATATCATTTATAAGGTTTTTATGATTTCTTTTCTTGCAAAGGAAATATATGAAATATTTCTATCATGTGAATGGTTTTTAAAAGGAAATATCAATGTCATATCTAAAATTATTGCGTAAGTCCAAAAATATACGAAATTATGTAATTTTTTGGAAAAATTTTAAATTAGTTTAAATTAACATGTTATAAACCTCACATAATTTTTTACATTCAATCTATTTCGAATTTCTGGAAACCTTTTTTCTTGCCGATCTGATGTAGCTATATGTTCAAAAAACAACATTTCTACCTTAAATAAGTCGTAAAACAATAAACATTTAGGGTATTCACACGCTAGTCATAAAGTAGTATGTCATAAGATAATAACATATAAAATATATGACTTCTGTGAGCAACCCTCATAAGTTAGTGTGCTATTTCAAATTTGAGTCCACAAACAATTATAAATATTTTTAATAACAAGTAAGAGAGATATATTCGGCTGGGCCGAATCTTATATACCCTTCACCAAACTATACTTCAAAATAAAAATTTTAAATAGTTTTAGGTAAACAAAATTTATTTTTTTTTTCCAGTTGTTTTTTTGGAAAAAATATTTTTGAAATTTTTTTTTTAAAGTTTTTATGTAAAATTTTTTTATTTTTTTTAAATTAAAAAATTTTTTTTTATGTTTAGCGAAAAAAAAAACGTTGGTGAAAAAAAAAAATCTGGTTAAAAATTTTTCCCGATTTTGACCCATTGTAGGTCCAACTTACTATGGTCTTGGGAATATCTATCATTAGATATTCATATTGTCTATATTAATGACTTAGTAATCCAGATATAGGTAAAAAAATAGGTAAAAAATCGAGGTTGTCCTGGTTTTTTCCTTATATCTCAGCCGATTTTGCTGATTTTAAATAGCAAACTTCTCGAAAGCATGTCTGACAGAATTATTGAAGATTTGGATCCCGAAGATATTTGGGGTCTTCAGAAAATTGATTTCAACACACAGACAGACAGACAAACAGACAAACAGACAAACAGACAAACAGACAGACAGACATGGCTTAATCGACTCCGCTATCTATAAGGATCCGGAATATATATACTTTATAGGGTCGGAAACTTATATTGTGGAAATTACAATTTTTTTGTGAAAAAAATTGAATCCATTTTTTTTTTTAATTTCTAAAATTTTTTTTCTTTTTTTGAAAAAAATTAAAAAAAAAAAATTCTAAATTTTCATTAAAAATTTTTCAAAAAATTTTTTTTTGTGAAAAAAATGTATGGTAACAAATTTATTTGGTGAAAAAAAAAATGGGGTAAAAATAATTTTTCCGATTTTGACCCATTGTAGGTGCGACTTAATATGGAGTTATATACGTCGTTGGATTAACACTGTTTAATTATGACAAAACAATAAACACAGCATGAAAGATCTTATTATTTTAGAATTTTTTTTAAAGCACAACAACAATTTTTAAAAACTATTGTAAAACTTTATCACTTTATGACAATATGACTTGATAGCACACCGTGTGAATACTCCAATTATATTATTCGATAACTATTTTTCTTTTTTTAATTTATCTCATAAATATAATTTTTTCCGTGAAATTTAAATGTGTGTTTTATAATCCAATAAAATTATCGAGTCTTGTATACCAATAGAAATTATGCTTATTTTAATATCCATATTATGATTTCCTTGAAGATATACAGTGGCTCACAGCTTATTTCGTGTATATGACTTTTTATGAAAGATTTCGTTATATTTTTATAATTATCTTACATATTAAAAGAAAAACACCGACAAATATTTGAAAATATATTATTATTTATTGTATTTACAAAAAAACTTAAAAACAATTCACCTTTTTTAAAATATTTAACAAAAAAGCGAAATGTTAAGAAAAGTAACCTCACAGCTTATTTCGTGTACATATTAAATTACTATATTAATTTATTACAAACAATAAATTAAAATAATTTTAGTCATATTTCAAATAAAACTAATATTTTGTGGGATTTCCCTTTTGTTTTAAAACAGCTTTAATTCTATATTGCATAGATTTATCCAGTTTTTGTGAATATTTTGTGGCTATCTTCTGCCATTCGTGTTGGAGTGCATTTTTTAAGTCCAGCTTATTACTTATCTGATGTTTTCTAATATTTCTCTCCAGAAGACTCCACAAATTCTCAATAACATTGATGTCTGATGATTAAACTGGAGTTTTAACGATGTGGGGACAATTCCAAATAAGCCATGCTTGTACAAGTTGCTTCATGTGCTTTGGTTCATTGTCCTGGTAAAACCTAAAATCGTCTCTTATACCCAATTTCTCATTACCTAGAAATAAATTTTTTTTAAATAAATTAAAATACAAATTTTTGTCGATAGTATCATCCATAAATACTAAATTTACGATCCCTGCTGACGACATGCATCCCCACACCATGTCATGGCCTCCACCATGTTTAACAGTGCCACCTAGATTTTTGGGTTGCAGTTTCGTATTTGGTTTTCGCCAAATATATAACTTTCTATCAGACCCAAAAATATTGAATTTGTTGATGAAAGCACATTTAATCTTGCTTAGAATTTGCAACTCAAAAATCTAGGTGGCACTGTTAAACATGGTGGAGGCCATGACATGGTGTGGGGATGCATGTCGTCAGCAGGGATCGTAAATTTAGTATTTATGGATGATACTATCGACAAAAATTTGTATTTTAATTTATTTAAAAAAAATTTATTTCTAGGTAATGAGAAATTGGGTATAAGAGACGATTTTAGGTTTTACCAGGACAATGAACCAAAGCACATGAAGCAACTTGTACAAGCATGGCTTATTTGGAATTGTCCCCACATCGTTAAAACTCCAGTTTAATCATCAGACATCAATGTTATTGAGAATTTGTGGAGTCTTCTGGAGAGAAATATTAGAAAACATCAGATAAGTAATAAGCTGGACTTAAAAAATGCACTCCAACACGAATGGCAGAAGATAGCCACAAAATATTCACAAAAACTGGATAAATCTATGCAATATAGAATTAAAGCTGTTTTAAAACAAAAGGGAAATCCCACAAAATATTAGTTTTATTTGAAATATGACTAAAATTATTTTAATTTATTGTTTGTAATAAATTAATATAGTAATTTAATATGTACACGAAATAAGCTGTGAGGTTACTTTTCTTAACATTTCGCTTTTTTGTTAAATATTTTAAAAAAGGTGAATTGTTTTTAAGTTTTTTTGTAAATACAATAAATAATAATATATTTTCAAATATTTGTCGGTGTTTTTCTTTTAATATGTAAGATAATTATAAAAATATAACGAAATCTTTTATAAAAAGTCATATACACGAAATAAGCTGTGAGCCACTGTAGCTAACATCACATCAAAGAGAAAATATGTTTCGAAAAATTCAAATAAAATTCGAACTAAATTAAATTTTGAAAAACGGAAAAACCGTTTCTGTAATTTTATAGGAGGTTTATGACATATTAATTTAAACAAATTATTTTAATAATTCAATAGCTCTGTTCAATAACTAAAAGTTGTTACTAGTTAGTAACAATTGTTACTGGAAAAGCGTTCATTAACTCAAAAAACTAGCAAACTATTACAAGTTCTATTTTGAACTCGTAATAGTTAGCAGTTTATATTTCATATGTTTTGTGTTATTGTTTATTTATTTACAATTTTATTTTTGTGGTGAAAAAAATAAAATTGAAGAAAATGTGAATATTTATACATTTTAAAAGGAAAAAATATGAAAATTGTGTGTATAAATTTTTTGTTACTGGAAAAGCGTTCATTTACTTTTTACTATTTTTGAGAATTTAAGAGAGTAATTTTGTATATTTTGATTTTATTCTCTCGTTGCAAGTATTTACTGGGAAAGTAAATGAACAGACCTAATGTCAAAAGTAAAAAAACACTTAATTTTTTTCTAATAAATTACATGACTCCAAATATTTTTGGACTATTACAGGAATTCAGATAAAGCATTGATAGCGCCTTTCAAGGACCTCTCCAAAATTTCATATGTTTCCTTTGTGAGAAATATGATCCAGCTCACAAAATACAATTTTGAGAAATGGTCTCCTCAAATCAGTTAAACTGGAATACCTTATTTTTACTTCATACAAATGTGCCACACTAATGTTACACTAATTTTATTAAGTACTTTATAAAAAGTCTTTGCTTATGAACGGTAATATTATTTTCTGGTAGATTTTCTGGACCGATGCACACAAATACTGACTAAGTATAACTAAAAAAATATATTTGTATGAAAAAATATAATTTATATAACAGGCCATCGCGCAAAAGTGGTGTAACCGACAATTTTTGTTTGTACAACTACATTACATTACATTTACATTACCAACTATCAATACAAAAGTATAGTAAGCCACCTTTTGGTATTCAAAAGCAGATGTAGCGGAAAAATCACTTTTGCACAGAGCATAACGCAAGAAAGTAATAGAGCTAAAGTGGTGTAAGTTGAAACGTTTTTTCTCAAACTTTATCAAATCTGTGGGTATTATTAACATTGCTGTAGAACATACAACATTGAATAAAAGCTTTGAGTTGAGCATTGTTTGTAAGTATGACAACACTAAATGATTAATGGTTGGTTTACGTGGTAGTTCACTGCACGCGAACAATCAAGTAGAGTCGAAGGGACTCCGTTTTGACAAATATCGAAAGCTCTATAATTCGAATATTCTAGTTTTAAGATCATTGTGAAATAGAGATTTCTAGATGGTAATGCAGTGTATATTAATTGGCCGTAAGAACATAAAAGAGTGACCTCCATTTTCTCAATCTCTACTTATTTTTTATCGTAACGATATACTGACAGTTCACATACAAAAATGATCTTAATTGGAAGTATTTCGTAACGAAAACCGATAATCAGAGATTGAGAAAATGGGGGTAAGTCTAATTTGAAGCATCTGTAAATAAAGACATCAACTGCATTACCAGTGTATCAGTGATGCCGTTTGGTTACATTTGTTACATTTTTCGTAACTTTTCGACCCTCTACGTAACATGTATAATTTTCCTTTTTTGGACCTTATTTTCGTAACTTTTCAGCCCTGAAAAAGTAGAGTACACATTTTTAGTACTATAAATGCATATCATGCCACGAATGTTTCTATTAAACAATAGTGTGACTTATTTGTAATTTATTACCACCTAAGTCTAGATCATTTTGAGACAAAGTCTGGAAATGCGAAAGATCTTAGTAATCCAATATTGTGCATTTGGAATATTTCGTCAGATAAAAAAATTGTATTGCTGGATCACATAACTCTGTTTTTAGGCACTTGAATAAATTTAAATAATACTATGCTCTACCATGAGCCCCTGATTTATGTGCTGGAGAATACCGGGACTAAGTTTACAATTTAATGAATGTTGTGTAGATAATATTTAGCCAACTAAAACTTATAAAAAGCTCGGGCCGAACTACCGCATTCGTGATTGAATGAGCTATCTTATCGAAAAAAGGTTTCTATATCGAAATTATAATAAAATTTACTATATTTCTTGCTCGATATCGAATGCCATAATCTGAAATAAGATAATTACGATCAGTTTTACTCGATATCGAATGCTGTAATTCGGACTCTGATTATAGTAACCGGTTTAATACGGACAAAATTATTGTTGTTAATTATGTGTTATTAAACCTTATTATATATAGTATTTATTTGGGAAGAATTCATAAATGTAACTTTTTATGAAAAAATGTAACTTTCAATTAGAAAAGTTGTATCTTTTTCCAAGCTACCCCTGGCAACACTGAGTGTATACTTGTACATTATAAAGTATGTGTGTTTATTTCTCCGAATTGAATAATTTCTCTGACGTGAATAAAAACACTGAGTGACTATTTAAATGGTTGTTGTTGTACATTTGAATAAATAAAGAGTTGTTACAATTTTTTAACTACTTAACTGCTTTTATTTGTAACCAAAAGTATCCGGTTTATTTAAAGGAAATAAACCACAGTTTTCAAAAGATGAAAACGTAACAATACAAAATTTTAAAAATAAAATTTTTTAATTTATTAGGAAAACAATTTTATGGGAAAATTTTTTTTTTTTTTTATTAAATTTTGTGAAAAAAAATTCGGGGTAAAAAATATTTTTCCCGATTTTGACCAGTTGTAGGTCCCACTTCCTTTGGACTTATATACGCCGTTCAAAGGTCTTGGATATCCATTTTGTCTATATTAATGACTTAGAAATACATAGTAATAAAAATAGGCAAAATATCAAGATTGTCCTGGTTTTTTCCTTATATCTCAGCCATTGTGGGCAGATTGTCTCAATTTTAAATAGCAACCGAGCCGGAAGAATATATTGATATATTGATGTATATATTCATATACATGATATATTCATGTATGTAAGTTATTTGGGGGCTACGGAAAGTTGATTTCAACATACAGACGGCCATGGCTATAACGACCAGAATATATGTATATACTCTGTAGGGTCGCAAATGATAGATGTAGAAATTACAAACGGAATGACAAATTTATATATACTCTTGCTACTCATGCCGAAGGGTACACAGAGGTACCCAGCGACCATAACACAACTAGATGCATTGTAAATACGAACCATAGCTGAAAACAAGTGAGAGTGCTATATTCGCCTATGCCGAATCTTATATACCCCTCACCTTTGTTGTGGATGCATTAATTGCCCACTTACAGCGTATAGCATCCTAAATATATCAGGAAAACTTTTAAAAATGTTAAATTTAATTGCTGACGAACAGATTATATTCTAAAAGTTACAAACGACATGACATTCTTATATATACCCTTCTCACGAAGGTGAAGGGTATAAAAACAATAACACCAAACGAAACCAAACAGCAAAAAACAAAATACACAAAGCAATGAAACCAACACGCATCCTAAGATACGTTTTGTTGCTTTTTTGTCAAAGCATGCAATAAATTGTCGTTTTTGATGAAATTTTCAGAGGTTGTCTCGGATTTTTTGCTCATATCTCAGTTATTTATGGACGGATTATGCTGATTTTAAATAGGAAACTTCTCGAAAGCATGTCTGACAGAATTATTAAAGATTTGGATCCCGAAGGTATCTCTGTAGTCTTCAGAAAATTGATTTCAACAGACAGACAGAGAAACGGACAGACAGACAGAACGACAACGAAATAACAATCTTATATATACCCTTCTCAGCAAGGTGAAGGGTATAAAAACAACAACGCCAAACGAAACGAAACAGCAAAAAACAAAATACGCAAAGCAATGAAACCAACACACATCCAAAGATACGTTTTGTTGCTTTTTTCTCAAAGCATGCAATAAATTGTATTTTTTTTATGAAATTTTCTGAAGGAAACTTCTCGAAAGCATGTCTGACAGAATTATTGAAGATTGGGATCACGAAGATATCTGTGGTCTTCAGAAAATTGATTCAACAGACAGACATAGAGACGGACTTGGCTTAATCGACTTCGCTATCTATAAGGATCAAGAATATATATACTTTATAGGGTAGGAAAATTATATTGTGGAAATTACAAACGGAATGACAAGCTTATACTATATACCCTTCTCACGAAGGTGACGGGTATAAAAAGAAAAACGACCTTCTTGAATTGTTGCACTTCATCCCGTCAGTTCATTACACTTTTTATAACAACCTGAATTGCTCCAGCAGTGTCAGGGATAAGGTGTATTATAATCATTTTAAATTCGAACAAAATATCATAAATGCAGAAGTGGTGTAACTCACATATTTTCCTATATTATTCACTTAATAAATACAAAAATAGACAAATTTTGTAAATTTGGAAGTTCTTTTTATAAATTAAATTCAAAAAAATATTTACCAAATTTAAAATCCCCATTCTCTCCTAAGTAAATACTTAGTTTGGGGTTACACCACTTTTATGCTGATAGCCTCATATAATTGCTGCTTTCTTGGGAGGTGATGCTTTGTACATATGGGAACTGTGGTGTAAAAGGAAATTCAATTGGACGGTTTTTATATCGATTGTATGAAAGAATGATTTCGGTCGATATGTGAGTTACTTGGTAGCAATACGATACCAATATATTCGACGAATTTTTGGCAGTTTAAGTGATTTTCGGAGAGACATTATGTGGGTGTTTTCGTCACAAAGTTTGGAGGAGTGATTTCGGTCTTGTCCGAATTTTATTTTTATACGCAATTATTTTAATGAATTAAGCTCATTCTCAGATTAAAATGAATAAAAGTTAAATTATTCAAAAATTTAACGATATCTGCTAGTTATGGTGATAAAATGGTTTTTGATGAAAATTACGCTTTCCGGTGGAAATTTGTTTTTTGCTGAAAACTTATGGTGAATACACAATATCAAAAAGTTTCCAAAAGTTTTTCAAATTTCCAAAAAATTCATGGTATTTTTCATATAAATTTCTTGAGTTTCAAAACTCTTTGTTGAACAAAATCAGAGGGTTAGCATTGTATGAGTATTGAAATTTATACCGAAAATGTCAATAACAAAATATTGTGAGCATGCAATTGTTTTAAAACGCATTTTCACTTAGGGTTCAAATGTACATACATATAGCAATAAAATGAATTAGTCTTTTATTTTCGCTTTTACTCTTTGTTCATTTTAATTTATTTTATTACATGTATTTGACCGTGACTGTGGTCTATAATTTGGCCTTAAACAACGCGATTACTGTACTGGCCATCTCATTGTTGTAGCCCAATGTATGTATATGAGCATGAATCCATATATTTATTTAGAATATTTTCTATAATTTTCTTTCGTGATTTAAATAGATAATATTTTAGTTTAAAACGACAAAAGTAATAATGCAAATAATTAGAGTAGCTAAATACAACTAAATACAAATATATACAAATCTAGGTGGTGGTATTGAAAATTAGCTGAAATTGTTTAATAAAATATTGAAATTGTATGGAAATCACATAAAAAGCAGGTTTACCCATCCTTTTGCTCTTTAAAGAAACGCAAACGAATATTTCCATCAGTTCAACATTGCTGAGCAAAACTTTCAAACATTTTTACTCTGCAATATTTTCAACGAAAGTATAAGTTAAAATGTTTTCCAACTTGTAGCAATTCACAATTACCAGCACTTTAAGCAAATGAAGGAAAACAAAAACACATTTATATGCTCTTAATACACACAATTTAAGGATAACATGTCAAGTGCCTCCAGTTATTTGTTTTAAGATTCTTTAGCTTTGAAGCACACACAAAACAAATTTATAATGAGTTCTAAATACTTAATGACCATCAGTGCCAAGTACTGCACACTGAATACGAACATTCATATAAGTACGTACAGCATGACCCAAGGAAGATGAGTGGGGTTTACACACAAACGCCTTAAGGAATTTTATGGAAACAATAACAGAAAAACTATTTAAATGCTAAATATTCAAATGTTTATCTACTCATAATCACAAGTAACTAATGTTTAAACATATATTTTTTCTGCTACTTTATAGCTGTCACAGTCGACCCATATTCTGGGGCGAGTCAAGTCCGAACGCTTTCTAGCTTCTAAAGTGGATGAAGATCGTCGACGTCGCACAATAATTGTGGAAAAGAAAAATGATTCGTTTGGCTTTACACTGCAGAGTTATGGCATACATTACAAAAAAGATCAGGAGGTGGAAATGATTACCTATGTGGATTATGTGGAATACGATGGACCAGCTTATAGGGCTGGCATGAGAGAAGGCGATGTTATACTCTCGATTAATGGCCGTGACATGGAGAAAGCCGATCATAAGACTTTAGTCGACTACATCAAGAGTTGTGATACTCGCATGAGAATGGTTGTACTCTTTGAGGACTGTGTGCGCAAGGTATTTTCTGTTTTTGCTTTAATTTGTATAACAATTCATGAATCTATTTATTAAATTTCCTTCTAGGTTGAACTTCATATGCGTTACATACAATTGCAGAATATGTTGCAAAATAAAATGAACGAATTGGAAAAGATTTGCATACGAGAAAGAGAGCTTTTGGAAGGCAAGTGGAAAACACACAGCTTGCCAGCACGCAAAAAGGCCACAACTTCGCCCACAGATGGTACAGATACAGGCAATTCTCCCACAGATGCTGAACTGAATTTACCGTATTACCGTTCAACACTCTCCACCGAAGACGTAACTAATATTGCACGTCAAACACAGCAGACAATAATACCACCACCAGCTCAGTTTATGCTGTCTTATCACTATTTTGATCCCCATTATCGTTATGTAATGAAACCTTCCACTTCAACCAACAGTAGTGGAGAGTGTTTTGTAACAATTGGTGAACCCCTGACTAGGGCAGAATCGGGAGACACTACAACAGCACCGGCCACCTCAACACACTTTACCAGTCAAAGACGTGCGAGCAATTCACAGCCACCGGCACCTCCACCACGAACTTGTGAAAAACATAAACCACCAAATAAGCCACAGCAGCAGCAGCAACAACAACAACAGCCACAACAGCATCAAACGCACAAACAGGATTTAAATAGTGTCCACAAATCCTCCAAGACCGGCAAACATTGTCATGGTCATTCCTGTAATCCTTGCATAGACTTTAGATGGAAATCAGCTGAAAAATCTGCAGCAGCAGCAGCAGCTGCCGCAGCGTCCGGTAATGGCGATAATGTTAGCTTGGATGCATATGATCTGGCCAGTCCATGTTGCGATACACATTGTGTGCCATCACGGCGACGTACTCGCCACCATCACAAAGAACACACACACAAGCACAAACATCGAGATCGTGATCGCGAACGAGAGCATGAAACCAAGGAAAGACCACCACGACCAAAGTCACAGAGTCATGTTAGTTCGGGGACAACCAGACACCATCATCACCATCATATCACCCCGGATGGTGGCCAACATCAACAGCACTATTATGAACATCAACAACATCAGCAGCAGCAGCAACAACAACAGCCAGCACAGCACCACCATCATCAAAAGTCACACGGCTGTGATTCTCATACTGGCAGTATACGATCACGTTACTTTGATATTGCCTCGGGGCTGGCTAGTCGTTGCAGTTTACACTCGTGTACATCGAGCGAGTTTGCACCAGCCGATTCGGCCTCATATACCACTTCCATTAGCACCGATACTCTTTTCTATGATCCGAATAGCGAAAATCCAGCAACATCTCGTCAACATTCCACCAAATCTAGGCAATCTTGTCAACAGCAGCAGCCACAGCAACAACAGCCGCAGCAGGCACAACAGCAACCACAAAATTATCACCATTCACATCATCAGCATCAACATCACCAACCACAACCACAACAGCAGACATCTCAGCAGCAGCAACAACAACAGCAGCAGTACATGCAACATGCAATGTATCAGCAACGATATCATATTACCGCAACACAGGTCCAACCAGCTCAAATTTATCCAAACTCCGCTTATGTGCACAAACCAAAGTCATGGGATAATCTTACGGCCGCCAATATAGGTGCCTATGGCTACGGTTACGGCTATCTGGATACAGTGGCTGTGAAACCCGTGGTTAACTTACAAATAGCCCAACAGCGTCATTCTATACCACGCAAAAATCCCTATGGACGCTATTCAACTTATACCGATGTCGAGAACTATGCGCCACCACCCACGGAATTCGTGGAACAAGTAACCACTACAACCACCACAATTACAGCCAAGTCAACCGAGGAACTTATTGCCACTTCCCATAGTGGCTGCGATTGTATGACACCCAAACAACATCAGCAGGCCATTAAACTTGCTCAATTGCAACTCAATCAAAATCAACAAGTTTCTCAGCACAACAACTGTCAAATGGGTTACTATTCGCATTTGGCACAACCGAAAATTGATGCTACCACTTCGACAACTGCACAAAATGCGTCCTCCAATGCCAGTGCTGCTGTTAATGCTGCCACTAATGCCAATGCTACAGTTGGTACGAGTACCACTGCCAATGCCAGTGGTTCGAATGTGGCAACTGTCACCGAAGTAACACGTTTGTAGGTAACGCTTGTTTAGGCCAATAACTGCAATTGGCCTAAATGACAATGCCACATCAAGAACGAACATTAAGTGCAGTGCATTTACATTAACAATGATCTCAAATATTTCTAAATAAGCCAAAGAATTTATGACCAAAACTCCAAAGAGAGTCATGCTTAAATTAAATAATGTAGTTTAGAATATGAATAATAATGTGAACTGCATAAGAATTTATATAATTTAAAGAATTATTAGTTTTTTTTTATTATTATTTTTAATTCAATTATACATATTCCAATTAACTAATAACCATAGGGAATTATACATAGAGACGAGACACTTCAATTTATTACATGTCATTTTCCAAATCCAGCACTAACTTGTCGGAAATTCATAAAATATTGTATTTTTCAGAAAATAACGAATTTATAATATCACTTTACATTCCTAGTGGCTCAGACTATTAATTAAGTATGTGTTGTTTATAGTTAAATAACTGATCAACCGATCATGTTCGCCCCTAGGTGGCTATGAGTGCCGACATGTAATAAGTTTCTACGTTCCCTAAATTGCATATCACCGATGCACCCCCGATCACATTAAAAAGTGTTAGTCAATATGAATCTCCTAAATTGCTGGTCCAATTGCAAATAAGTTAGAGTGCTTTATTCAGTTCAGCCGAATTATATATCCCATCATCTTTATATAATTTTTTGGTTAAAATGTTTTTGTACGATGTTTAAAAAAACTATGATTAAAACAATTTTTGGGTAATCAAAAGTTGTTGGTTAAAAAATATTTTTTCCGAAATTTTTTTGTTTTCGACACATGATATATACTTAAAAAGCTTTGGTATACATACCGTCCACAAAAATGTTTGTCATGTATACATCTATTTATTGATTCCACATGTAGGTGCGTAGTAGGATATTCAATCGATTAACCGTTAATCGGTTAACCGATTAATTTTGGTCGGTTAACTGTTCGAATTATATAAAATTGCCGATTTTCAAATAACAAATAAACCGATTAATTTGTGTCGATTAACCAATTAACCGAATTTTTTTTTTTTTTTTTGGCTTTATATTACTTATCTTATGAACATTCCCTTCTAGCAATAGATTTTTTAAATATAGATCAAAAACTGAAATTAAGGAATTTGGAAATGACATTTTCCTAGAATGTTCCATGATGAAATTTGTCCTAATGAGTTGGAGGAAGACATGATAATAGACGAAACTGAAGACATTACTGAAACGAGACTTTTATTAAATTTTCCAATGGTATAATGGAGGATTTTATATGCTTAAAAAAACTGAACAATGAACTGAGAAATTGGATAGTATTTCTCATGCCTTACTTTCGATTTCTCCAACATTCACAATCAGTAAGAGAATTTTGTCTAAGTTAACTTTTATTAAAACCACAGAAAAATCGATTAAAAGGAAACCTTTCCTATTCTTTTTTTTAAAGATTATTTCAGAATATCTCACTAATCCTAAAAAAACTCACATTTATAAATAAAAAGGATCTAAAATACCATATTTAGTTCCTATTATTTATTTTTTTGTTGAAATGCTTAAAAAATTACACAAAATTCGTGGTTTTATCTTCAATTTAAAATTAAAATAGAAATTATTCGGTTAATCGAATAATTTAAAATTAACCGATTATTAACCGATTAAATCTAAACCCCGATTAATTATTTGCTCGATCGGTTGATTAAACCAGAAATCCGATTACGCACCCTAGTGCGTAGGATATCTGGCAGATTCGGAAAACGTATTTCAACCAACACACGAACAGACGATCCAGAATACTAGGATATATATCAATACTGCAGAAATTAAAAACTGAATTATACCCAAAGAAATAATATAGTTGTATATGTTTACCATAACTACTTATGTTTCCTATAAATTGTGTTACAAATTTTAACTATATTTTGGTTACTGTAATTATGTATATGATTGCGGTAACCATAATATGTTAAAATTTACCATTCACATGATTGTAGCAATCATATACATGATTTTAGTAAAAAAATGTATGTTTATGACAATTATGTTCATGATGAATCATCATATAATAATATGTTGTTCTAAGATTATGATAATTATAATCCTAACACAATATGGTGAAGTCTTGCATCGTAGAAATAGTTTTCACAAACATATACTTAATTACTATAATCATTATATATTTGCTCTGCGTGTACAAACTTATTACTCATTCATGATAAAAAATTTAAGAAATTATAGAAATTGGTGTTTATTTCTAGAAGTTGCGATATTTAAATACTTTTTCCTACCTAAGGCTTCCCAGCAAGCGACCTCTTCCTCTACAACATTCGTCGATTTAAGTAAGCCGGCAATTCCCTGTGTCACCTACAGGTGACAAAGATTAACAGTATTTTTAAACATGATAAATATTAATATTAATTAACAGACAACACCCAGTTGTATGTATATCTGATTTTATTTGGGCAACGCTAGAATTTTATTAACTAGGGGATTTTTAAAAATGTTTAAGCTGTGCTTTTGATTTTAACATACTGGTGTGTCATATGATAAATAAATTGTTATAAATGATGCCATTTTCATTCACCTTCCTACCCAACAGAAAAGATGAAGAAGTGAATTCAGATGCGCCACAAGTATCACAACACATTACAGATCAGGAACCTGCTCCGAAGAAGAAAAAGAAAGAACTCACAGCAAAGAAGTGGTCAAAAAATACTCAGTATTTTCTTCATGCGGTAAAGGGGACAGCGATCAAGATATTCTTGGCACACTTCAGGAAGATATCAGTGTTACTTATTGCTTTGAGTTATTGTTCAATAAAGGTTTAATAAGCATCATAGCAGATATGAGCAATTTGTATACTCTACATAGGAACTATACATTGAATATAACCGAAAATGAAATTATATTGACTGGATACATGAGAATGTTTAGGGAAAAATAGCGGACACGTATATCCAGCAGTATAAGACGAAATCGCTTTTTTGAAATACAGCAATATTTACATTTGCATGATAGTATCGCATTGCCTCAAAATTGTAAACTTGCCAAGATTCGCAAATACTTTGAGTTGCTTGTTGCTAAAATACCAGTTTTAATAAGACCGGTTCATCGCATATGTCAAATGATGAAGCTATTGTTACATATTATGGGAGACATAGCACAAAGCAACATATTCATGGGAAACCATGACGATTTGGGTATAAACTTTGGTCTGCAGCTATAGTGCCGCAGTTATTTTTCACTCAAGACTTCCTCAAGAACTAGGTTCTTTTAATCTGTACTTTGATAATTTCTTAAATGGTCTGCCTTTGCTAAATTATTTACATGACCATAACATACGTGGAACAGGAACGTAAAATTCAAAGCATTTAAATTGTGCCCAGTGTCACATATAGGCGACACCACTTTAAAAACACAACTAGCAATACTTTTTTGTATGGGAATTGCCGGGTTAAAATGTTTACACCTGATACTAAAAATTTAACAAAGAATTCTGTTGCGATCTTGTCAATACATACAAACCATTCCTGAAATTTAATAAATTTCTTACCTACTTTCACGATGGATGAGATTTAAATAGGGAGGTTTCGGGAAAATTCGATTGATTTGGCAATGAGTTTTAATAAAACAATAGCAGAACCTTAGGACGATTTGCATTTCTGATTAAAGTGGACTGAGACGTAAGTAATCGGGGGGAATTAGCAGCTTGACATTTGTTTAACTGATACCTGTTCAAACAATAATAAAATGCTTTCATAGATTAAATAGCATAAACATTTTCGAGAACTCAGCTAAATTTTTCCTGTAGTAAGATTACGTTAAATGTTGTTTAGACCAGTGGTCGGCATAAAGATAGCACTGATTATAATAACGTGTTATGCACTTTCTTTCTCAGTTGTAAACTAACCAGCTAATGATTGTGATTTTTTCTTTTTAATTGATTAATTTTATGAACTTCATTGACTTTCGTATTGCTCCTGCTGACCATGAGTGCAAAACATTGGTTTAGATTGATCTCGTTTTCTACTTGGTTACTAATTAAACTTCCCCAATAAAAGTTACATTGGAATATAATTGAACAATTTTACAATTTTTAATTTTTTTTTATCTATATAAGTTAAATTCTAATAGCATAGAGAAAATATACATAGAGCGGAAACTCTCCTGTCAAACACCTATCTCAGTTGTCAAAAACCTAAGTTGTGAGAAAGTATTAGTAAAAAACAAGTAAAATAACATTATTCGGCTGTGCCAAAATAAAAACTTTAGAAAAAAAAATGTTTTCTTCAAATTCTTTTTTAAAATTTTGAAAATATTTTTTTTTTTTAATTTTTTTTTTTTTAATTTTTTTCCAAATTTTTTTTTTTTTTTCAATTTATTAATGAAAAAAATTATAAAAAAAATTTTTTGTGGAAAAAAAATTCCCGATTTTGTCGCATTGTAGGTCGAAATTACTATAGCCTTACATAAATCGTTGCAATGGACTTTGAAATATCTATCATTAGATATCCATATTGTCATACTGTGTATTAATGAATTAGTAATCCTTATATATCAGCCATTTGTGAGACGATTTTAAATAGCGACCGAGCCGGAAGATAAAAAATGTTTTCTTCAAATTGTTTTTCAAATTTTTGAAAATATTTTTTTTCGAAAATTTTTTTTTTCCAAATTTTTAAAATTTTTTTTTCCAAATTTTAAAATTTATTTTTAATTTATTAGTGAAAAAAAATTTTTTTGTGGAAAAAAAAATAGGGTTAAAAAATAATTTTCCCGATTTTGACGCATTGTAGGTCCAAATTAAATCGTTGCAATGGACTTTGAAATATCTATCATTAGATATCCATATTGTCTATGTTAATGACTAAGTAATCCAGATATAGATCAAAAATAGGCCAAATATCGAGGTTGTCCCGGTTTTTTCCTTATATTTCAGCCATTTGTGGGCAGATTTTCTCGATTTTAAATAGCAACCGAGCCGGAAGAATTCCCGATATATTGATGTATCAATTATGTTTGAAAGTTATTTGGGGGCTACGGAAAGTTGATTTCAACATACAGACGTAACTTTTTAAATAATTTTTTTGATTTAGTTTTTTTCTAGTTTCCGATCTATGTATATTTTCTCTATGACTAATAGTATTTATAATTGTTATAAATACATATGTATATGTATGTGAATTTATTTTTAAAACTAAACAAAATATATAAGTAGGATAATTTTATTGTAGTTTGTTTTTCTATATTTAAAAAAACATTGCAGGAAGTACTAATTTTTTTTTGTCAGTTTATGCAACTTAAAACCAAAATATTAAATATAACCGTCTATATTCATAAACTTATACATCGATTCATTAAAATGTAGGTCCATATAAACAACATAAAAATATATTCAATGTATTAAGTATCAACGCTAAAGTCTTGTCAACTATGCCAAACTTATAAAACGATTTTTTTTTCTTTTAAACAAAATATTTGTTGTCTTGAATTATTAAAAATATAAGTAGTAATATTTAAGTGAAATGGAAAAAAAACAAAAACATCTTAGTAACTTAACATGTCTTTTAAAATGAAATTATAAAATGCTGAATACTTGTAGGTCTAGGTACGTATATAGAAAATCTGAAAGTTTAAGGAATGGCTAAATTAAACAAATTTTACAAATTTTATTTTACAGTTAAGACTGAAAGGTTTAATTAAAATTTAAAGGCATTTTGAAAATATGCTAATAGTATTAATACATATTTAAATTTAAATTTATTTCATTTCAAAATAAATTATACATCAATTGTGATATATCAAGCACATTAGATAAGTTAAGGGTCTGAAACATAAAATTAGTGTATTTTGTATCTTAAAATTAATATAACATTTTAGATAAATATTGACCCTAAAAAACCAAATATTTTTTAGCAGCTTAATACTTAATTTCTTAATATTATAAACTTAAATTAAATTTATTAAAAAAAAAACACTTAATTAAATTTTAAAAAACAAGTCAAAGTGTTGTATTCGGCTATGCCGATTCGTATATACCCTTCATCTTAATAGAGAAAACCAGTATTTGTAAGAAATTATATTTTGTGAAAACCACTCTTTTCGTAAGCCCGATTTTATAAGACAGCCAGGCAATCTGATTTGTTTTGAAAAAACGGCTAATATGTCCTAAATTTGAGCACATGCTGAGTCATATTATACGATAAATTCAAGCTTAACGACTTCAATATTCTCTACTATCTAGATATTTACTTATATATATGTTTTAATATATTTCATATTATCTTCAAAAAGTATTTTACACGAAATTGGCTTCATTATATTATTATATTGGGTGTACGACTTAAAAATGCGGGATTTACAATAGACGGCGTATCTTTAGAACGAGGTTTTTGTTTTTAATAACTTATATTGCATGTTGCAAGGTACATATCTGTCATTTATTCTCACTTAAATATTGAACATTATTGTTTAAACAACAAAGTTTGATTCAAAAATGTCGAATTTTGTACCAAAAAAAGCGTCATATGCGGGAAGTTTTGCTTTACTTATTTAATTTAAAAAAAAGTTCTCCTGGAGCTAACCGCTTGCTCATCAAAGCTTATGGGATATGTGTTCCATTGGTTTCAGCGTGCGAGAGATCGTTTGTGCAGTTCAGAAGTGGTGATTTTGAAATGGAAAACAAAGTTCGCTCAAGCCAGCCAAAAAAAGTTTGAAGACCAGGAAGTGGAGGCATTACTCCATGAAGATTGTTGTCAAACTCAACAAGAGCTTGTAAAATCATTGGCAGCTACTCAAGGAGCAATTTCAAAACGTTTACGAGCAGCAGGATTCATTCAAAATCAGGTAAATTGGGTACCATACGAATTGAAGTCGAGAGAACTTGAAACACGATTTTGCATGTCCGATATGATGTTTGAACGCTATAAAAGAAAATCATTTTTTCATCGAATCATTACTGGCGATAAAAAATGGATCCACTACAATAACCCGAAGCGTATGGGATCATAGCAGCCGAATCGACACCAAAGCCAATTATCCATGGCGCTAAGGTAATTATCTGTATATGGTGGAAGCAAAAGGGTCCAATCTATTATGAGCTGCTGAAATCAGACCAGACCATCACAGGGAACCTATACCGAGCACAACTGATTCGTTAGAAGCTAGCATTGACCGAAAAACGCTCAAAATATGCGGCCAGACATAAAGCAGTAATATTCCATCATGACAACTCAACACGCAGAGAAAAAATATAGTTGTGCATGTTTACAGTAACCATTTTCACATTTTTAAAAGTTTTTTAACAATATTGTAGTCACAGTAACTATTTACATGATTGTGGTTACCATAATATGGTTAACTTACTATTTACATGATTGTATCAATCATATATATGGTTACAGTAAACAAGTATATGTTTCTGACAGCCATTGTTATGATGAATCTTTATATCATAATATATTGTACTCAGATTATGATATCAATTAGACGAGTGCAACATGGTTGTCACAAACATATACTTGTTTACTGTAACCATATATATGATTGATACAATCATGTGAATAGTAAGTTAACCATATCATGGTTACCACAATCATATAAACAGTTACTGGGACTGTAATATTGTCAAAAAAAACTTTTAAAAATGTGGAAATGGTTACTGTAAACATGTACAACTATAGTCCAGAACTAGTTCCGTCCGAATACTATTTGTTTCGATCGATGTAGGAGGCTCTCTCTGGGATACGCTCACTTTGAACAAAGTATTCGATATTTGCTTGGTTCGTTCCGAGCACTTCTTTTGGCTCGGAATCCATATGTTGCCAGAAAGATGGGAAAAGGACAATGGCCAATACTTTGAATAAATTTATGTTAAACAAATGTTTCAAAATAAAAGATAAAAATTTTAAAAATCTCGCATTTTTAAGTCAAAAACCCAATACTTTCATACTTCATATGAAGGCCCTTGAAATATCTTTAATTTGATATGTCATGAATTCCTCCAAAGAGCACAGAAAAACACAAGTTTTTGATTGTGGGTCTTCCGATTTTTACATACTAATTTGGTAAACACATAACCTTTGGAGTACTTTGAACTTTTCCATTTTTATTTCGAAAGACTAGCGATTTTATTTACGATTTACAGTTTTGTAAAAATCAAAAAGAATTTACATGGGCTGTAACCATTGGTTTATGAACCTAATTGATTTAAGATGTTTTTGAATTATAATAATTACACTGTGCACGAAATTGATACTTTTTTCTGTCTAAAGGGGCACCCGGCGGCTTAAACTAATTCGGGAACGCTGAATTCAGTGGTGCTAACCGTTTTGTTTAGGTTAGCTCGTATTTTTAAGATATACCGTTATTTCGAAAATGGAGGAGGTTGCACAAAATATATTCGCGTAACTTAAAAACGGTTTTGTTTATTGAATAAACTGAAAAATCGAAACGCTTAACATGTTTTTAATCTTCGCAGTCGTTTTAGAAATATAATTTTTTTTTTTTGGCAAACAAAAAATAATTTTTTAGAAAAATTTCAAAATTTTTGGTTTTTAAACGGGATTACAAATTGGAAAAGGCATATACGCTCTTTTATATTTCTAACACGACTGCGAATATTAAAAATATGTTAAGCCTTTCTTAAAGATAATTTTATTGCGGAATTTCGGTTTTTTCAATTTATTCAATAAGCTAAACGGTTTAGTTACGCGAATATATGTTGTGCAACCTCCTCCACTTCAGTTTTTTCAACTAGCACAGTGTTATTATATAGTCTAATGAGGGCAAAAGTATTTTCCAAATTTATCTTAAATCACTATAATCCGGCATGAGCTTCAAAAGATACGAATATGTACATAAGATACACATTGAAAAAAGAGATTTTTTCGTAATTAACCCTCTAATGCTTAAGCATGCCTCAAGGCACTCAACGCAAAACTGCCAATAAATGCAAATATAACTCATTTTACATTTCAAAAACTCATGTAACAGTTGCTAAAAAAAACGTACTTAAATTATTTTAAAGAGCTTTCAAAGTTTTTGAAATGAAATATGCTTAAGCATTAGAGGGTTAAAGTAAATTAAAATATCCAAAGGGCTCTAATGAGTATAAGTTTACCGAATGTGATCAAAATTTGATGGAATTCATGATATATACTGTCTATGTACAGAAACCACGCCCATTCGAACGTGGTTGTTGCCGATTTTTTTTACTGTTTTCGGCTCATAACTATAGACTTTCCTTATAAGAAATGAAATGAAATATCAGTTTTATTTGCATTTATTGGCATTTTGCGATGAGTGCCTTGAGGCATGCTTAAGCATTTGAGGGTTAAAGAAAATTAAAATGCAAATATTCAAAGGACTCTAAAGAGTATAAGTTTACCGAATGTAATCAAAATTTGATGGAATTCATGATATATATTGTCTATGTACAGAAATTAGTATCCGGGATTATAGGCAAACAAAATGCAAATTTAAAACCACGCCCTCTAGAAAGTAGTTGTTGCCGATAAAGTTTTGTTTACTGTTTTCAGCTCACAACTATAGACTTTATAAAATGTAAAATTTTAAAGCTTTAAGGGGCCCATAGACACATACTGCTGACACATACCGCCGATGAACCCTTCGTATACGTGTGTGATTGATATTTTACTACACAACAAAAAAAAATTATTATTTTCTATTTTTCAGTAACTAAAACGTCAAATTTAAAAATTATATTTCATAAAAATGAAAAAATGTATACTATTGTTCATTTGAACAACTGTCAGCAGTACGAGTTCATTTCAAAATCAAAACTATTTTGATTTTTCATACTGCATTGTCTGTGTGTCGTCGCATACATAAACAAAAATTTAAAATTTACCAACACATGCTTATTGCATGAGCATGAGCAGTATGTGTCTATGGGCCCCTTTATGATAAGATTCATTAGAAGCGAAAATCAGAGTTTTTTTTTAAAATCGCCTTTGGCTTATATCTAATCTATTTATAGAACGATTAGCATGATTTCTTTAACACAGATAATACAGATGTAATACAGTATTTCTGAGAGATTCTAGTGTTTTCTGTTATCTGGGACTTTTTAAATGTTTTAAGGGGCCCATAGACACATACTGCTGACATATACTGCCGATGAACCCTTTGTATACGTGTGTGATTGATATTTTACTACACACCTATCAATCATCATTTAAAAAAAAATTAAAATTACAATAAACATGCGTTTGAGAACAAAAAAAAATATTATTTTCCATCATTCTGTAACCGAAACGTCAAATTTAAAAATATTTCAGAAAAAATAAAAAATTTATATTATTGTTCATTTGATCAACTGTCAGCAGTATGAGTTCATTTCAAAATCAAAACTATTTTGATTTTTCATACTGCATTGTCTGTGTGTCGCATACATAAACATAAATTTCAAATTTACCAACACATGCTTATTGCATGAGCATGAGCAGTATGTGTCTATGGGCTCCTTTAGATTATATCTCAGCCATATATGGGGTGATTTCCAATAACATGACCATATCTGACATACTGATGCTACGTGAAGACAGAAAATTCAGAAAGTATTTCTGACAAATTCGAGTGTTTTTATTTGTTTACATTGGGAACTTCTAAAAGTAAATGCGGTTTTGATTATATCTCAACCATTTATGAGCTGATTTCGGGGATTTTCAATACCGTGACTATATCTAGTATATACACTCAGCCTCAAAAGTGAGTAAACACCACAAATTATTTGATTTTTTTTTTTAAGATAATGAAAATCTAAAATCTCTCCATCGATAAAAATTTAAAATTTCAATTTGTTGGAGATTGGGCTAAATAATAGATTCGGTTCTAAATAAAGATTTAAGCCGGACTATAATAATTTTTTTGATCATAAAGATATAAAAATATTCACTGGTGTTTACTCACTTTTGAGGCCACTACTGGGTCCGTAGACACAAGAACATACGCATATGACTATTTACTTTATGATATCCCAAATAAAAATGGTGAAGGGTATATTAAAAAAATATCGTATCATTAGCAGTACTTATGTAGTTTAGCGTAGAACTTACCATATATGTAAAATTATTAATTAAAACTAATTATATATTTATTATTAATGAAACAAAAACAAAACCAAACAAATATTTTGAAGCTGTGCATATTAAAAATTTAGTCAAACATAAAATAAATATTTAAAATAATAAACTACATAAATGTGTTCATTAGTTGAAAATAAAACAAGTGTTTTAATTATTACCAATACATTTTTAAATCTTCCATTAACCAGCCTCAAATTAACGTTATTTACTGTCAAAGGCAACCATTATTTGCTAACTGTCACAAAGGCAAGTGTTGCCACATTAACTAACAACAGCGCCATCTGTGTTATTAGGCTGGCAAATGTCAGATGGCAGAAGAGAAAAAAAAAAATCAATAAACCACCCTTCGTTAGAAAATGTTAAGGGAAAACTCAATATATTTGACTGCACGTAGACGTAAGAACGTAAAAATTCATTAAAAAATATTAAATATCACTTAGAAAAATTAGTGTAGAATACTTGAAAATTCCCTCAAAGTGTTATTTAAGTGCCATTTTATAATTTTATTAAAAAAATTCTTATGAAAATCCAAGCTACAAGCTGATAAAACGAAAAAATACAACCGGCTAAATAATTTCCAATAAGCATATGCCAATTTCTGCTTCAGTTTTACTTACCATCATCATCATCATTCAACCTCAGTGAGTTTGTTAAACAAGAAGAAAAAGGCAAAAAAAGAAAAAAAAAAAAAGAAGGAAGGAAAATATTTCAACAAAAAATAAAAAAGAAAATACACATACAACCGACGAGTATACAATATTGTATATACTATGCTGCATGTTGTTCTTAGCTAGTTGCCACATAAAGGGGAAGGAAGTTTAATCATGAAATAAATAATAATAAAAAAAAACTACTATTTATTTGAAAAATATTAGTAATAAATTCAAGTGAAGTGTAATAAAGTGCAGTAAAATAAAAGAGAGCGTTAGCAAACCAAACCAAATCAAACAAATTAAAGTGATTCCCCCAAAATGAATATACTTATTCTATTCTACACATTTTTTGGGTTTAAATTCGATTTTTATGTTTAAGGTTTTATTTATTATTTATTCTAACCCAACAACGAGTAAAAAAAATACAAAATAAAAAATTATTAAGAAAACGCATTGGTTTCGTGTATAAAATAAACAAATGACAAAAATAAGAAAAAAATTTTAAATTTAAATTAATAAATAAATACATATATCAACAAAGTAGTAAAGCAGAAAGATTTTTTTTTACAAAAAAACCTTAAAAAAAAATGTAGTGTTTTTTATATGAAACGAAAAAAAAAATGAAAAACAACAACTCAACTCAATAAAACTGCCCGTTTTTTTTTTTCAATATACACTCACACAGTCAAACATAGACACACACATACAACCACACAAAAAGCCACGCACACATACAACAACAACAACAACAGTAAGAATATATTGTCAATCACATTTGCAAAGAACAAAGAAAGGAGTCGGAGTAATCGAGCGAAAAAAACAACCAAATTGCATGAAGTTGGTGGGTGGCTCCTGTCAATGTTTGGAGTTGGATTTTCCAACAAATGTGTTTTATTTTTAAACTAAAACAACATTAAGAAAAAAAATTAACTTAACCAGCTAATTACAACAAATACAACAGAAACAGCACAACACAACATAACATAATACCAACCCACACAAACGAACAAACGAAGATCATTTCAAAGTTTCGTGGCAAGAAACTTTAAGAAACATTAAACCATGAGTTACTGCTGTACACACAGGTAATTTCCCTTCCACAAAATATCATACAAAATGTTGAATTTTCCAACTTTTTTTCTAAACTTTTGTAGTAGTAGTGTTTTATTTATGTATAAATGTTAGTAAGTATTCTGTTTTTTTTTGCTTGTTATTGTGGTGTTAATGCATGTCTTTAGCTTGTGCTCCTGTTCTATGAGCATTCTTCCGATTTATTTGATTTAATTTTATTTTAGTTATTTTACATTAGAGTGCGCATTACTGGTTGCATAAATGTACATACCTACAAATAGTTGAGTAGTACTACATACATATGTATTTGTGGGATCTTTGTTTTCCCCCACCCCAACAAAAAGCTTTATAGCCAATAATTCGGTTCTGTTTTATGTTCTTTACAATTACTATCATTTTTATAGCAAATGCATACATACACACATACACACAAACAAACATGTGTATTTTCATATACATACATACACACAAAGAATATGCTGTTGGCCTGGTATATTTTTTATAAATATTTGATTCCCAGTATATTTTGCATTTACATATATTTCAGTGTAAGTGCTAATTAATAATAATATCTATTATAGAAATAAAATATATAATACAAGAAATGAATTTTATTGGAAATTGTCAAAGATGATTTGAATAAAAAAAACTATTTTTTTCTTAATTTTTTACACTAAGTAATGCAAAGCATTTTAAAACTCTTTTGTTCAGAATTCTTTGTTCTAATGAATACTTTAAAAATCAAATGCAGTAACAGTCAGGGGAAATCTGAAATTGTACTAAAATAGCACTTATGTTATGATTGAAAGTTCTAATGTATTTAAAGCATAAAAATATATAAATAATTAAAAAAAGTATAATATGAAACATTTGTTATACATAAGGGTTATCAATTATTCGAGTTTAACTTTAATCGAATAAAAGTTATTTACAAACTATGTATATCGTTTCTAAGCCACTGTACACCGTCTTCGTTCACATTAATATCCAATTTAGACAGAAAGAACACGCAGAAAAAAACAAGTAAGAAAGTATGGTCGGTCAAGCCGATTCATATAATACCCTACACTTAGTAAATGAGCAAAATCATTTTGCATTTATAATTTCAATAATATTATGACCCGATCGCCATGAAATCAGGTCGTGTTATTTATGTCTATATGAAAGTTGTTTGTGTTGAATTTTATGTGCACTCTCTAAAATGCATGCAAAATTATTACATTAAAGTGAGTAAGTTTTCACC
This sequence comes from Calliphora vomitoria, assembly GCA_942486065.2. Taxonomy (NCBI): domain Eukaryota; kingdom Metazoa; phylum Arthropoda; class Insecta; order Diptera; family Calliphoridae; genus Calliphora; species Calliphora vomitoria. The sequence goes on along the minus strand of OW818031.2, from coordinate 10,442,049 downwards.
TAACATTACAGCAAATGCTTAAATTTAGACACAATATGCTTATACAGATTTATTACATACTTTTGATTGCAAAAATACATTCAAAATTAAGTAAATATAACTTTAAACAGAAAGTGTGTAATCGTACTTATTTTTAACGAGTAATGTAGAAATTGTCAAAATTTAATATTAAGGGTACTCATTTAAACGCTTAAGTTTCCCATTTCTGTAAATGTGCAAATTTGCGCGACGTGTTTCATGAATAAAAATAAATTCAACAAAAGCTGTAAAAAAAAGTTTTTCAAATTGTATAAATTTAAATTCTAAAAATGTTGAATGAAAATTAAATCTTTGGAACAAACGATGATATACATAGTTTGGAAGATTGTGTTTATGTTCTAGCTGTTGGTTAATGTTTCTATACACATTGTCATTCAATCCAATCATTCTGTTTCAAAGTTACACAATTTTCACATGCACAAAATATTTATATTTTATTTCATTTTTATTTTTCATAAATAAAAGTAAACCAAAGCAGCTGTTAATCAAATGCACAATAAATTCAAGTTTGCGAGTCTAAATTGTCGCGCAAACTTATCAGAGTTGTGCAAACGAATTTTCATACATTTTTTGACAGTTCATTTGCGAGAGTGTAAAAATGCACAGATTGCACAGTTTGCGAGGCATTTAAGCGTTTACATGAGGACCCTTATTTTTTTTTTTTTTGGAAAGTCTTTGAAAGTTTTTACACATTAATTAAAAGAAAATGCAAAACATAACAACAAATTCAAAAGAATACTCCGGAAATCATACATATATCTGAATGTAAGTCATATAACAATAAATCAGTTCTTTGACCTATTTTTTCTAAAGCATGATCATTTTTACAGCGAACCCAATTGGCAATAGAGCATACTTGGTATTAGATAGTGATCTCTCCTACAATATTATTAAAAATATCCACCGCCTTTTGAAAAATGGTTATGATAATGTAGAATGTGATCCATCATCCCTTTAAAGAACAAGACAAATGGAGAAGATGTTCAAACTTATTTAAAGACGCGAGAAAGAGACTGGCAGTCATCGGATGTGATTACTTCAAGTGCCGTAACCTTTCCGAAGTTTTATTCTTAAATTGTAGGTTATTAAATATCAATAACACATCATTTAAAAAGGATTGTTGTTATATGGAATTGTGTCCTTTGTTTAATAAAAAAAAAAATTATTTATATGTACCTATACATACATATTTAACATGTAATTTTAAACAGTTTTACTGTCACTTTATATACTTTTTTAAACACAAACAATGAATGTAGAATGAAAAATTTTTCTAAACATTTTTTAGACATATATTCAAGTAAATGTACACATTTTTTGTGTACTTTTGTACATACAATATGTTTAAATAATTTTTACCCAAATTATAGTAGGAGAAAAGTTACCTACTACAAATGGAGTTAATTTACAGGAAAATTTATTAGAGTGTGTATACCGACATTTTTAAGAGATTTATGCTCGTTAAAGTGATTTTTGGAAGCGGCCCTTATATGGGAGCTGTGACTGATTATGGACCGATCATCATAAAATTAGGTGACATGATTTTTGTATATACAAAACTTATTTGGAACGAAATTTGTGTAGATATCTATATGAATTCAACATTTATGTCTGATAAAGTCCAATTTCGCAGGACATTTGTATGGGGGCTAGGAAAAATAATGAACCGATTTCAGTAAGTAAGATAGGTAAGATAGTAAGATAGGCTTTGTCCTTGAGCCGAAATATTTGTATGTACCAAATTTTATCGAAATATCTTCAAAATTGCAACCTGTACTTTGCACAATAGGTTTACATGGACAGACGGACGAACATCGTTTAATCGACTCCGAAAGTGATTCTGAGTCGATCAGTATACTTTAAGGTGTTAGACTAATAGTTTTTGGGCGTTACAAACATCTGCACAAACGCATAATACCCTCCCCACTATGGAGGTGTAGGGTATAAAAACTTGTAAAAATATAACATTTTTAAAAGTTCTTTAACAATATTATAGTCGCAGTAACTATTTATATAATTGTCATAACTATAATATGGTTAATTTACGATTCACATGATTGTATCAACCATATATATGGTTACAGTAAACAAGTATATGTTTGTGACAACCATTTGTATGATGAATAATTTTTCATAATATGTTGTTCTCAGATTATGATATCCATAAGCCGAGAGCAATATAATATGGTAAGTCCCTCATCATATAAATGGTTGTCACAAACATATACTTGTTTACTTTAACCATATATATGGTGGATACAATCATGTGAATTGTAAATTAACCATATTATAGCTACCACAATCATATAAATAGTTACTGTGACTATAATATTGTTAAAAAACGTGCAAAAAATTTTGAAATGGTTACAGTAACAGTCACTGCTTGACCAGCCAAATGTTCGAAGAAATATGATCCAATAACACAAATTATCACAAATTCTTATCAAACAGTGACACAATGTCAATTTTGACGATTAACAAAACCATCAAGGTGAAAATGTGGTTCATTGCTTAAGATGATTTTGCTCGAAACTATAGCTGTCAAAATTTCATTATTTTTGAAATTTTGTTCAACGAAATACTCCCAAACATCAGCTGTCAAACTAATTTTTTTTCACTTTACTGCACAATTGGCGTCACATTCAAATTTTTGTGTGATTTTTGTGACATCATTTAGATATAAAAACAATACTTGAATTAATTTCTATACTTTACATAGGCCTTAAAAATTATTTTTACAACTTTTCTATCTGTTTTTCTGGTACTTCAACATTGTTTCTATTTCAAACTCATGACATCACTATCAACGTAAATTTCTTGTCAAAACAGTACGAGTAGATTGCAATAAAAACAAGTAAGAGTATAAAAACCAGTATTATATTCGGCTGTGTCAAGTCTTGTACTTAAACCCACCATCAATATGTGACAAAAAAATATATTTCTAATATCGGGGTTATTTGGAGGTTCTGGTCAGTTATGGAATGATGCTCTCTAAAGGTTTAGGTTCATATAAAACATGTTTATGTCCAATTTCATCACGATATTAATTATTATAAGACAATTATGAAAGTTCAAGTCATTTTCTCATGGAGACTAGGGACAAATTTTCCCCGATTTTTGCCATACTCTACAGTAAAATTTCATAATTTCAGTACTTAGAACTAATTTGTGCAACAATTTATCAGGATTGTCGTATAATAAACATATTGTTACGTTTTAACCTTTTTAAAACGTTGGTTTATTTTCTTTAAATAAACCGGATACTTTTGATTGCAAATAAAAGCAGTTTTAGTAGTTTAAAATTGTAACATCTTTTTATTTATTTAAAATCTACAACAACAACTGTTCAAATAGTCACTCAGTGTCTTTATACATGTTTATCAATTCGCAAAAAAGCACACTCCCTTTATAATGTACAAAGTTAAATGTACAAGACAGTTGATGTTAACTCTAACAGCGCCTATGATAAACTCACTGACGACTGCAGCCTCTGCCACTATTTATACACTTGCCATCTTTCGTTAATCTTCTACAAAGATCTTAAATGAGAACTTTCGAATTCTAGAGCTTTCGATGTTAATTTAAGCAGCTTAAACATTTAGTGTTGCCACACTTATAAACAATGCTAGTAACCGCATGCTATCAACATTGTTGATGACTAGAAGCTTCTACCAATGGACGTGTTTATAAACATGATGAATGTTACAGGCAGTGGTTACAGACCGTTAAATTCAAATCGCTATTGCACATTCGTAACAATATTTATGGCTGCTCAAACAGTATTTCGGAGGGATATTTGTATGGGGGGTAGGCGAAATCATGGACCGATATTGCTCATTTTCAATACCAAACAAACAGGCAGCTAGCTCCCTTTGTTTGGGACCTATCGTGTTTTCAACAGACAGAGATGAGCACCAAGAATATATTGACTTAAAAATGCGGGATTTTTTCAAATTGAAACATTTGTACAAATTTATTCAAGGTATTGGCCATTGTTAGCTTTGACTTTTTCCACATCTTTCTGGCAACATATGGATTCCGAGCCAAAAGAACTGCTTATCTTTTGAGGCCAAGAACAAATCAAGCCAACTTCGGATACTCTGTTCTAAAGTGAAGCGTATCCTAGAGAGAGCGTTCGGCATCGATCAAAACAAATAGTATTCGGACGGGGCCAGGTTTGGACTATAAGGCTAGTGAGTCAAAACTTCCCAAACACGTCATTCTGAATCGTTTTAACAGCTATTGCATAATGTGGCCAAAAGTTGTTATGGTGGAAAATTACGGTTTCATGTCTGTAAATGCTAGCTTCAAACGAATCAGTTGCGATTTCAGCAACTCCATGGATATTTGGCTTTGATGTTTATTCGGCAAGTATGATCAAGATACTATTCAAGTACGATCTCTTATGATTCGGGTTATCGTAATGGATACATTTTTCAATGTTTAACTTTATTCAAGTAATTTTTGCCAAACTGATTACTTGATTAAATTAAAAGCCAATTTAATGAATTTTTAATACTTATTTATCACAAATTGCTATGAAGACTATCAAATAAATACCTACTACTTAGTATAAAATCGATTAAATCAATGATGAAATACAAATGTCAATGTTTTTTTTTTTTTTTTTTGTAATATTGTATGCAAATTGGATTCAAATAGAAACAAGAAATATAAACTTAATGAATAAAAATCCATACGAAATTGATTTTGCAAACAACAGTCATTCTTTTTGTTATCCCTTTGTTTTACGAGCCTCTTTCTAAAATAATTCGAGGCTCGTATTTCTATTAGAGTTGCTTCGAATCTTTCAATATACAATATGTATTTGGATGTACGTGTGAGTGAGTGTGTGTGTGTACAAAGATTCTTAACATATGTGTTGGTAGTAAATTTTGACCCAATTTCAACAAGACTCCCAACTGTCTGACATTTAAGATACCACTGAATAACACCCCAACAACAACAGTAGCAGTAGCAGTAGCAGCATCAGCATCATCTCGTCCAAAGTTAACTACTTGTCATACGGCGGTAGAGTAGATGAAAAGGAAAATTAAAAAAAAAACACACAAAAATAAAAACAACGTCTAAAACCAGAACAGAACAGGAAACAAGAAAAACATTCATACGACTGAGAGTTTAACACATAAGATGAATGAATGAATGTGCCAGCCAACTCACAAACTCTCACACACACACATGAATTTGGTATTTTGTATGGAACTATTTCATCTTTTTTTTCAAGAGCCAAGAAAGAGCTCATTTAGAAATCAACATCATAAGTACGAGTAGATGATACAACCCAGATGTAAAGGAGTCTAAAAGTCTAGCAACCACAAACTATTATTATATTTACACACAACCATACACAGCAGATCAGTTCTATTCTATGATCTAGTGATCGCGTTTGCCTGGCTATAATTAAAACATATCTAGTATAAAGGCTCTACACAATTTATTAATGAATTAAAATCTCTCAATGAGCTTTATGTTCCAGAACGCTTAGCGAAACATAAATATTTGAACGTGTTGAAACAGGAATGACAAGCCAATTACTAAATCCATACGCTACATGATTAAAAACAAAAACATTTATATACAACTAACTAAAAATAGCAAATTGCCTTAAGCTCTGCTAGAAATAAACCTACTTGGTGATATGCATACATATACAAATGTGTACCCATACCTTTAGTTTACATACATACTTATGTATACTCTTAGATATATCCTATTCTATTCTATGTTTATATTCTATTAATGTGTGAGTTTACGTTTGTTTGCGTAAATATGCTTCCGAGTTTGTCCTTAAATGTTTGTGGAGTTAAAAGTAGAAATAAAATAAAACAAGCGGCTGGTTTTTTTTCTATTATCTTTTTTTGTTTTATGCAAATACTACAAACAATTTTTTTATTATTGCGTGATGCTAAATTCGGATCTGCTGCTAATAACAATGATGGGTTTTATTGTGACCCAGTTTTCATAGAATGAAAATCAATGTGTCCACTATGAGCTTTACACGTGCACATACAAACTCTCTGGCACACACAAACAAACAAATTCACACATATATACATTAGGATGACCCTTATTTTGCTCTTTTGCAAATTTCGATGCTGCCAAGGTATAAAATGGTTACATCTTTAATTTGCTTATGGTGAATATGTTTCATCGGTTTCAACGTGCGAGAGATGGTTTGTTCGGTTCAGAAGTGGTGATTTTGACACGGAAGACCAAGATGTACCGAACGCAACTGATTCCTTTATAGCGAGCATTGGCCGAAAAATGTCCAGAATATGCGGCCAGACATGAAACCGTAATATTCCATAATGACAACATGTTGCAATACCTGAAAGAAGAGGTTGGGAAGTGTGACTCACCGACCATATAGTCCAGACCTTGTCCCGACCGACTACTATTTATTTTGATCGATGAAGAACGCTCTCTGTGGGCAACGCTTCACCTTAGAACAGAGTATCCGAAATTGGCTTAATTCGTTCTTGGCCTCTAAATATAAGCAGTTCTTGTGACGCGGAATTCATACATATGTTTCGAGAAATATGGGAAAAGGTCATAGCTAACACTGACCAATACTTTGAATAAATTTATATTGTACACATGTTTCAAAGTAAAAACTAAAAATTTGAAAAAATTCCAAATTTTTTAGTCATACACCCAATAGATAAAATAGATTTGTTAAGATACATTTTTGATTCCTATTGGAACATTAATATTAGTAATGTATTTTTTATTTGGACTTCATTTATCTAGAAGTCAAAAACATTGTTTTTAAAGTAATTTTGGATATTAATTACACCATTAGTAATGTTTAACTACGATATTAACCACCAAGCTAATTATGAAAAGTATTTTTTTCAATACTAGAACCATTTACAAATATATTTTCAGAATTTAACCTTTTCATATAAAAACAAGTAAGAGAGATATATAATCTTATATACACTTCACCAAATTATACTTTAAAATAAAAATTTTAAATATTTTTAGGTAAACAAAATTAAAAGTTTTCTATTTTTTCCAAAATTGCTTTTCAAAATTCCAAATTGATTTTCAAAAAATTTTTTTTTGAAATTGTTTTTTTTGAAATTTTTAAAAAAAAATGTTAAATTATTAGTGAAAAAATTCCAAATTGATTTACAAAATTTTTTTTTTTCGAAATTGTTTTTTTTAAATTTTTTAAAAAAAAAATGTTTTTTTCTAAATTTAAAAAAAATTTTTTTTTCTAAATTTAAAAAAAAAATTTTTTTCTAAATTTAAAAAAAAAAAAATTTTAATTTATTAGTGAAAAAAACTAAATTTTTTTTGTTTTTAAAAATTCGGGTTAAAAAATATTTTTCCCGATTCTGATCCATTGAATGTCCAAATTACTATAGCCTTATATACATCGTTGCAATGGACTTTGAAATATCTATCATTAGATATCCATATTGTCTATATTAATGACTTAGTAATCCAGATCAAAAAATTGGCCAAAAATCGAGGTTGTCCAGGTTTTTTCCTTATATCTCAGCCATTTGTGGTCCGATTTTCTCGATTTTAAATAGTGACTGAGCCGGAGAATTCCCGATATATTGATGTATCAATTATGTTTGTAAGTTATTTTGGGGCTAGGGAAAGTTGATTTCAACATCGCTATCTATAACGATCCAGAATATATATACTTTGTGGGGTCGCAAATGAAAAATGTTGCCACTCATGGTTCGAACATTTAAGTGTTAAATTTTGAAAAAATCACTATAAATGTTAATACGTATAACTAAAATAGTTTTGGAAGTCAAAAAAAATATTTAGTTATTTAATTTTACCTTTTTGTTTCACTTTAATATGATAATTATTCAAGCTTGAGGTCTTTTTTATAAAAATATTTCAATTTTTATTTCAATATTTCGCTACATCAATGTGTAGCATCTTCAGGAAATAACAAAAACAAATATTTTCCTGAAGATGCTACACATTAATGTAGCGAAATATTGAAATAAAAATTTAAATATTTTTATAAAAAAGACCTCAAGCTTGAATAATTATCATATTAAAGTCAAAAAAATGTATATTATTCTCTAGCAGATATGGTCTAATAGGGAAAAAATGGATCTTAAAAATTAAATTTCTTCTACATATTTGATTTTTTTTAAATATTTAAGTGCAAAAATCTAATTTCGATGTCTTGAAGAATTTTGGACCCTAATATAAAAGGGTTAACAACGTCTTACAAATTTATAATTACATTTTTACAGTCTGCAAATAAATATTAGAAAATAGGCTATGTAATGGTTTTCTAAAAAATAATTTCAACAAATTTGGGACCAACTAAAATATGCAAACCTCTGAACATTATCCGATCTTGTTAAATTTTAAGTATTTGATTATTAGATGACGAAGAACAATTTAAGACCTTGGGAGTATCGAAAATAAGGGCCACCCTAATATACATAGTATACATATATGCATGTAGGTATGTTTATAAATACTATATAGGGCCATCACATTATTTAGTATAAATCCAACAATTATTTTGCAAAGGCGCCAACAGTTTTTCGCTTAACCAAATCAAAATTATGTATTTTATTAAAATATATTCACTTGATCAATTTGGCTTTAAGTAAAATAAAAAATTGTATGGTATTACTAAAAGTCATGATTTACATCAATTTATTTTCTTCTATTTAACTATCTTCTTCTCTTGAAATCAACTTTCTGAGACTCTCAAACAACTTATATTATATAAGGGTAATTCCTTGGCCAAGAACGCGACATTCGTACGCCTTTAAAGTGAAGTAATTTATAATAACATGTAAAAGTATTATATTCCGCTGTGCCCAATATTGTATAACCACCATTAATATGTGACAATAAAATATATATCATATATCGGAGTTATTTGAGGGTTATAATCAGTTATGGACCGATCCTCACAACAGTTGGTAGAAAGATTTAGGTTCATATAAAGCTTGTTTATGACCAATTTCATCTCGATAGATTATATTTAGGATGTCACAAGTTTATCTTACACTGCTATTATTTTCCACACAATTTGGAGTATTTACTTGTATTCGAGCAATATATTTGCTTCAATAGAAAGCTGGTGCCAAAGTGAACTCTGGCATAAATATTTACTTTTGCATTTCATCTTCTATTTGATTACAAATTTAATGCCAAAATAAAAAATGGATGCATCTACAATAATTTATTCATATTGAAATATTATGTGAATTATCGATTACTTTAGGCGAACGCTCACAAACAAATAACTAATTATTGAATAATAATGTTATAATATGAAAAGAAGGGAAGTACATTAACTTAGTGTAGATGAGTGATTAGATTTTTATTTATTAAAGATCTTAAATACAATTTTGAACTAATAGGCAAATGTAGATGTATGACAACATACATACATTTGTATATAAGTACATATTGCAAATACAGAGACTCGCTTAGTCAAACGGACTGGCCTGGCCTGTCTGTCTGTCAATCAATTTATATGTTAATCATATTTGAATGTCTGCTGTTGTGAGACGAATAAAACTTATTCGATTAATCGAATGTTAGGTTTATTCAATTTTGTTAGACTTTAAAAAGAGGGTTTTGTTAAATGTCTGTAAAAATACTGAGATTAATTTACATATGGTCCATTCACAAGGTCTCTTATCATGTCATATTGTCATAATGTCCTAATATTTCACAATAGTTTTGATTGATTTTTAAGCAAAAAATGTCCTAAAATAATATTACTTTCTATGCTATGTTTATTGTGTTATCGTAACGAACCAGCAGAGACCAACCCCGAATGCCTAAGAGTCGGTTAAGCTGAGCCGTGATATATTAGGACATTACGACAATATGACTGATAAGAGACCTTGTGAATTGACCAATAATTTAATTTTTATTATTTCTTGCTTTTGTTTAGATTTTAGTTATTGTCAATTTTACTTTAGATTATTTCGAGTAAATTGCAATTAATCGAGTAATTGTCAAGCCTAAAATATCCATACATTTGTATAGATGTTGCTGTATCCAGCAGTGCTGAAGAGTGTCCCGAACTAGTAATTTCACCTATCATTAAGGGTGACAACAAACTGCCCAGTACCCAGCAGTTCTAGAAGACAGTCCGGAACTAGTGATTCTACTCATCATTTATGGTGACAACTAGTTACATAAGTAGCTACGTGACTAGTTATTTCAACACTAAACAGGGGGTCAATTGACCCTTTTTGATTACAATGAGACTGTCTGATAGCAGGTCCAAAGTAGTCAATGGATTGGATTCACATACCAGTTACATAGATTCAGTTAACCGGTTACTTAATCAGCTACATAACTCGTTATTTTAAAATGTACGGGTGCTAATTGACCTCAAATAGTCAGTAAAAAAGACATCTCTAGACAGTTCAATAACCGATTGCTTGTAAATAAACCTTCCACCGACTATTCTCGAATAGATTACTTCTGGCGGATAAAATAACTACTTTCTAAAGTGCAATACAAAATAAACGATTAAAGTGTCTACACTATAGGTTACTTAGAGACACTATAGTGACAATTGACTTCACTCTAGGTTACATGGGATGTCAGTATACTTAAGAAAAAAGAAAATAAACTGTATGAGAATTATATCAACACAATTTGTATAAAACTAAAAAGTGGCGCAAAAGTAAACTTCCTATGTTTTTTGGCTGTAATTAAAAAAAATAAATAAAAAACGTTGATTCTTCTTGTGGATTATTTTTATTTGGTCTTTTAATTGTTTTTACATCAAGACGAGAATATGATGTCATGTAAATGGCCGCCGCCACAGTTGATTGTCATGTGAGCCCTTTTTATGGCATTTTCCATCACTTTGGCCAAAACTTCCGGCGATAGGTACTCACATTCTTGACGGATATTGTCTTTAAGAGCTGCAAGAGTCTGAGGCTTGTTGACATAAACCCGCGGCTTCAAAAAGCCCTACAAAAAGAAGTCTGGAGCGGTCAAATCAGGCGATCTTGCTGGCCAGTGCAAATCGCCAAAACGGGAGATTAGGCGCCCGGGAAATGCATCCTTCATGCATATCGATTGTGGCACGTGCAGTGTGTGCCGTTGCACCGTCCTGTTGGAACCACATGGTTTCCAATCCCAATTCATCAAGTTGCGGCAAAAAGAACTCGTTGATCATTTCTCTGTAGCGCTCACCATTCACAGTAACCGTTTGGCCCGCGACGTGTTCGAAGAAAAAAGGTCCGATAACTCCTCCAGCGAAAACAGCACACCATACAGTGACTTTGAGCGGGTGTAATGGCTCTTCGTGGGATGCACGCTGATTTTCAGTGCCCCAGATGCGTAAGTTTTGCTTATTTACGTACCCGCTAAGATGGAAATGGGCCTCATCACTCATGATTAATTTTAATGAAAAATCATCTTTCTCTTGGTGTTGATTAAGGATGGCTTGAGCGTATGTTAGACGCGATTGGCGGTCAGCTGCTAACAGCTGATGCACCGTCTGGATTTTGTACGGAAACATCGTCAAATCTTGTACCAAAATTCGCTGTAAAGAACGTCGGCTGATACCTATTTGCGTGGCACGTTTTCTGGTCGATGTCGACGGCGCTTCCATGACATCCTCGGCTACAGCAGCAATATTATCTGCAGAACGGCTACTCCGGGGTCTGCCACGCCTGGCAGCATCTCGTGTTGTACCAGTCTCTTCGAGGCGAGCGGCTAAACGTCGCAGTGTTTCACCAGTAGGCGTTGGACGGCCAGGAAATCTGCGACGAAATTCATGTTGTGCCAAAGTCACCGACCGATTATTGGTCAAATAAATAGTCGGCAATATTCCGCGTTCTGGTGCAGTGTAGCGTAACATTGTTTATTAACGTGTATTTCGCATGTGTTTACTACACAAATGTCAAAACAGAACTGACATTAGGGGCCAATCGCAAAATTTATAGCATTTTCTGATAGGAGGATTACTTTTGCGCCACCTTGTAGATTGTACGAATTACTCACAAAAAATTGCATAACAAAATAAACGTATAAAGAGACACTTAAGTGTCAATTATCTTCTCGCTAGATTACATGGGATGTATAAAATAACCAATTGACTTCTCTTAGGTAGCTAGTAAGGTAACTGGCGCTATGTTACCAGTATGTGAATCCAATGCGTTGACTACTTTGAATCAGCTATCAGACAGTCTCATTATAATCAAAAAGGGTCAATTGACCCCCAACTTAGGACAAGCACGTGTTAAAATATCTAGTCAAAATATCTAAATGATGAGTAAAATCACCAGTTGGGGACAGTCTCCTAGAATTGCTGGGTACTGGGCAGTTTGTACGAATTGCTCACACAACCTTGAAAGTGACTACACTCCAGATTACTTAGAGACACTTAAGTGGCAATTGACTTCACGCTAAATTACCTGGGATGTTCAATGTCGGTTCACTTAGCTAACTCCAATTGATAATTATATTTTGGGTCTATTGGGAGAAGTCAATTGGTACCAATTGTCTTCTCTCTGCACTACAAAGACCACAGTGAACAGACATTAGTGACAATTACTGTCTATAAGGGATACATTGACTACTTGCTTGACTGCTGGGTATCTCATTGTATGTAAATACTTGCACATCATACAAACATTGTTGGAAACAAACAAAAAAAAATATCAGATATTGTTTCATATGATGTCATCTTTATCATCATCATCTTCCTCTTCTATAGATCATAGTACGAGTATGAGTACTTTTACACCCAGTTAAAAACACAAAACAAAAAAAATTATTGAATTTCATCTCAATGGGGATGAATGAATGAATGAATCTCGTTGGTTGTGTGAAAATCAGTTTTAGTCTAGGCTGGTTGATTTAGTTTGTAGGTTTTACGAGTATTGTGCTGCTTTTTGTGGCACCACCACCGATAGTGACTATTGAGGGACTTAATAATACAAAAGTGTGTGTGTATCTGTGTGTAAAAGTGTGTAGCATATGAATGAATACTTTAAGTACTCAATCGTTTGTTGGCAATAATAAGTGCACTAATATTCTCGTTTATAAAATATCAAGTGCTTTTAGAGGCCTCTTTGGTAGTCATATGGTAACATGTGGAAATAAGCTTATGATTGTTTGAAAACAATTACAATCACACAACAACAAAAAAAAAAACAAACCCAAAGAAATAATAAAATCAAACTATAATCGGTCAAGATTGCTTGTCTGAGTCATTAGAATAGAAAACAAGTACAATTTAATTAAAGTTCCAGCTCAAACATAGTGTCCTAGTACAGAGTATAGGGTAACAGAAAAATCAATTCAACTTTAATAAAATTCAATCAAAATGGTTATTTTATTGTTAACAAAAGCTGCCTGCCTGCCTGTTTTTAATTTTTTATTTTATTAAATTTTTTATTTTTTTTTTTTAATTAAATTACTTTAGCCAATGTTTTATTTAATATGTACTATGTATTTAGTATGTAGTAGTATGGTTTTTATATTTATTCTTTGTGTCCGTTAGTAAATTTATCAATTTAAATAAATCTGTATATGTATATAAAATATTTATGCTTGAATATTTCAATATTTTTGTAATTCATTGCAGTTCTTTAACGACAGCAACATAACACAACTGAATTAAAGAACGGTATGGTGAAAATGGAATCCACAGAAGAACAGGATAGAAAGTTGGTCTTGGAGTTTATACATTTGCTGGAAAAATCCAAACAACTATTTAATGGTTTAAGGTAGGTTTTTTTCTGTTTTTAAAAATTTAGCTTTATTATATTTATAATTCGTTAAATTTTAATATGCAGAGATTTGCCCCAGTACGGCCATCGTCAGTGGCAGGCCTATTTTGGTCGCACCTTTGATGTCTACACCAAATTATGGAAATTTCAGCAACAACATCGCATGGTCTTAGATTCAAAATATGGTTTGAAACGGTGGCAAATTGGAGAAATTGCGAGCAAAATTGGACAGCTTTATTATCATTACTAGTAAGTGTTATTGAAATTTTATTAATAACTTAAGAAACTGATTACTAACTTAAGATAAATGATTTGTTAAGTTTGATTACAAAATCTGTAATTTTTGTTTATATCAGGTGTAAACTATCGCTCTTTCGATAGCGTATTCATTATGAGGTGAGAGCGTTTCTACAACAAGTACAACATTTACAAAAACCACATAAGCAATTTGTTTTTGTTTATGATGGTTGTCAAAGTCTGACTGTTGTTTTTGTTGTTTTTATGTTTGTAGTAGTAATCGCATTAGCAAACACTAGTGAATTTGACAGCTATAGCCTCTAAAGAAGTGAAGAAAATAATAGTCAGCTGTGCTATTGACATCACCTAATCATGAATACACCTTGGCGTAGTCTAAATACAAATATCTGTTGATATTCCCATTATTTATGGAACATGTTTTCTCTTAAAAGAATCGATTTAGGCTTCGTTAGACTTTATTTGAGGATGCCCTTAAACTCTGAAATGATCCATATCTTAAAGGCTCATCCGAATTGGGTTAGCAGAATAAGCTACTGGGCAACCTGACAAGGTAGCCACAAGAATGAAACTATGTTCCATAACAGTGAAGTCTTAATTTACAAAGTTTGGTTCATTATATATCAATTTAAAAACAATTTATCAAAAAACTATCTGAAAGGGAATTATGAAAAATTTGGGTCATAGAAAAATATATATAGAGTAGAAACTCTCCCGTCAAATACCAGTTGTTGAGAATATATTAGTAAAAAAAACTTAAAAGAAAATGCCGATTCATAAAAACTCTGATATGAATTTGTTTCTTACTAGCATAGCGTTTACCGTTCCCATTAGCAGCGAAAAAAGAGGAAAAATGCGGGATTTACAATAGATGATGAATCTTTAGAACGCGTTTTTGTCTTTAATAACTTATACTTATGTGATTTTGAAGGGTACATATCTGTCATTTATTCTCACTTTGTTTGTACCAACAAAGCGTTATATGCGGGAAGTTTAGCTTTACTTCTTAAATTTGAAAAAAGTGTTGCTGAAGCACACCGATGGCTCACCGAAGCTTATGGTGAATGTGTTTCATCGGTATCAACGTGCGATGGATGGTTTGTGCGGTGCAGAGGTGGTGATTTTGACACGAAAGACAAAGATCGCCCAGGCCAGCCAAAGAAGTTTGAAAACCAAGAATTGGACGCATTCCTCCATGAAGATTGTTGTAAAACTCAAAAAGAGCTTGCAAAATCATTTGGAGCTACTCAAGCAGCAATTTGAAAAAGTTTCCGATCAGGAAAATTTGCTACCAAACGAATTGAAGCTGAGAGACCTTGAAATCATTTGAGCTTCAATGAAATCATTTTTGCACCGAATCATTACTTGCGATGAAAAATGGATCCATTACGATAAGTCGAAGCGTAAGATTTCGGCCAACCAGACGAATCGACACCAAAGCCTAATATCCATGGTGCTAAGGTAATTTTTTGTTTTTGGTATGAGCTGCTGACCAAACCATCAAAGGGAACCTGTACCGAATGCAAGTGTTTCGTTTGAAGCAAATATTGGCCGAAAAAAGCCCAGAATATGCGGCCAGACATGAAACTGTAATATTCCATCATGACAACGCTCGGACACATGTTGCAATACATCTTACAAACTATTTAGATTCTAAATTTTAGAATGAAGTGGTTGGGATATTTTGCCCCACCCGCTTTATAGTCCAGATCTTGCTCCGTTCGAGTACTATTTATTTCTATTGGGGATACGCTACACTTTGGAACAGAGTATCCGATATTAGCTTGATTCGTTTTTGTACTCAAAAGATGAGCAGTCCCTTTGGTTTGGAATCCATACGGTGTCAGAAAGATGGGAAAAGGTCATAGTTTACAATGACCAATACTTTGAATAAATTTATATTGTGCAAATGTTTCAAAAGAAAAGCTACAAATTTGAAAAAATTACGCATTTTTAAGTCATACACCCAATATAAGACTAGCTCTTTTGGATTTTATAAGAGATATATTTGAGAACAACATACAAAAAGATTTAGATCAACACCTCTCACGGTTTCAGTGGGGCAGAATCAAAATTTTTTTGGAAATATATCTGGCATTTCTAAACGGACCGATTGAGATAAAATTCGACGTGGGGATAGCCAAGGAGTATTCGAGTTTAAGTTATTAAAATGGACCCTACAACTGCTCAAGGCGCTATGGGGGCTCAAATTAGGGTACCTTCGACATGTCAAATTTTTAAACACGTACCATTTTTTTGTTTACCATCCGATTTCAAAGATTTTTAAATTTTTGGGAAGCGCTCGCATGCTTGCGTGTGCTATTTATCTCTTATAATTAGGCAATTATAGGCATTTCAAAATTGAAATGTTAAAATTTTGCCATACCTTGGTTCGCTTTTTTAAAAATATAGGGCGTACTTTTGAACCGAATGGACTCGAATTTTTTATTGGTTAGATAACTAAATTACCAATAATATGCAAAAAATTTCAGAGCAACATTGATTACGGATCCGAGAATAAACGAATTTAAAAATTCAAAAAATAGTAGATTTTTGCGGTTTTTTGGGCAAAAAGGTGACGTAAATCTTTTTTTTATTAAAATAAAACTTTCTTTAAGAATGTATAAAAGTTTTATTTTTTTCTGTAAGATATCTTTATGCAAAACATTTTGTTATATAAAACATGTCATATTTTTCAAATTTTTTTTATCAAAATTTTAACTTTGGACCACATGTTCTAAAATCCCAAAGCTGGGATCAGAAAACGGAAAGCAGATTTGGAAACCATGATGTGATACCTATTTATTTCCAAAGAATTTTCCCAGTCCCAAAGGAAATGTAGAACCTGTAGGCAAAATTGTAAAAAATACCATTTTTGGGATTTTCGCTCCAATTTTTAGGAATTTCGGGATTCCCTTTGACTTTTTGACAAGTTTTTTTACATTTTGTTATTTAGAATGAGAAATTTCCATAACTCTGCAAATTTCGTTTAGTTTTGTTAATAAATAAAGATTTTATTACATATTTATTGAGCTCTTAAACTAAAATTTTTATCAACATTTTTATAGGATTTCAAATATTAGGAAAAATTTGGTCCACATTTTTTCCGAACTAATTTTTTTTTCAAGTCAATATCTCAATTATATTCAAAAATATGCCACTTTACTTCGTCCTTCAAAAATATTGCACTTTTTCATATTTTAATGTAACTAAGTCAAAACCATTGACTTGTTGTTGAATAAAATATTAAGAAAATTTAAGCAAATTTTTTAGTTTGAAAAAGTGCCATAATCAGACGGTTTAAAAAATTGATATTTCTTTGACCCCAAGTATATGAAAGTATTATTTTGACTTAAATTTTGGGACTGATACAAAAAAATGACCGGAAAACAATTTTATAATTTTGAAATGAAAATCACTTAGTTTTCAAATAAATTTTTTAGTATTTTTCATACATAATTTTTAAAATTGTTTTCGGTCGTGTTCTGTCGTGTTTGTGGACTATTTTCCTAAAGTTTCATCAAAATCTGCCATAAGAAAGCTCCAAATATTAGTAAATACAAAATTATCCGAAACCGATTATGAATTTTTTATATTTTTACGAAAATAATTCTGTAAAGATTTCGATTCCGTTTTAACCTAATTCGAAATGTATTGCAAAAACTGAAAAATTGTACCTTTTGTAAACGCATTTTCAAACTTCAGAACCGTTCCAGTTCTATACCAAGTGTCACACTAATCTGACCAACACTCTTTAAACATCCGATAAAAGGAAAAAAAAACAAATACTTAAGTGTACTATATTCAACTGTGTCGAATTTTATACAGCCTTCACAAAAGAATACTTTAAGATAAATATAATTTTGGTGAAAAAATTAATTTGGAAAAAAAACTAGGTAGTCGCAGTTTTTTTCATATATCTCATCTATGTGTGGTATAATTTTCTACCTACGTTTGTCTATAGCTGATTTATTGATGTATCAATCATGCATGTAAGTTATTTGGGAGCTTCGGAAAGTTGATTTCAACAGAAAGACGGACGGATAGATATATCGACCCAGAATATATATTCTGGAACCGAAATGATAGAAATTTGAAAATTACAAATGGAATAACAAATGTATATATCGTTGGTATCATGTAGAAAGGCCCTAACTCAAATAATTTGAAATTTACAGGAGAAGTTAGAAACATAATAAAAACTGTATTATCACCATGTAACTTTTTATGCAACTGCTTGTAGAACCGTTATGTCCGATACTATTGCATTAAATTTTTGTATGAAATGCATTGAATTCACTAAAAAAATTAGTTTCGAAAAATTGCGAGTTAGGTCTTTTCTACACGATATACCCTTACCACACATGGAGAAGGGTATAAAAATCATGAGCTAATTCCACAAATTGGACTGTTTTAACACATAAGTGTGTTTTATTCAGCTGTGCAGAAGGCAAGGTTTCCGAAAAATGTTCAAAATTTCATCACTAGTGATTAAAACTATAAAAATATTTTTTTTTTTTTTTTGTAAATTGTAATAATAATTTCAATCAAATAATAAAAAAATTAAAACTGTAAGTTTAGTGGTTTCGTTTTTATTAACATATATGTATGTTAAAAATTTTTCGATATCACTCCTTAGAATTACTTTTATCTAATGTCACCAAACAGCTGATTCGTTTTCAGTAATTTGTAATGTTTGAAGCGTTTCCAATTACAAAATATTTAACTAAATTAATTTCTATACAACCCACCTTAGTAAACATTTTTATACATTTAATTTTTTTTATTTAAAACCTTTACAGTTTAAGAACCAGTGAAACGAATTACCTGAATGAAGCGTATCAATTTTATGCCGCTATTAGAGGTAGAGCGTATTATTCCCGAGCGATTAAAGAGGATCGGCCCGATCTAATGGTGAAAAAGCTGCGTTATTATGCACGTTTTATAGTGGTTTGTTTGTTATTGAAGAAAATGAAATTAGTGCGCGAATTGGTTACAGAACTGGAGAAACAAATACAGGAATATACCACCACGTAAACATTTAAATATTTAATAATTTTAAAACAAATTTACTTTTTAAGTAAATAACTACTAATATGTTTTTTTTCCAGTTATGAACCTGAAGATCATTTAGAATGGTCCTTAGTTTTGGAAGAAATCAAAGGTTTTATTAAAGCTGAGGCAGCTGTAGCCGTTCTTCATGCGGATTCCAATCCCATCGTACTCTCACACAGGTATAATTTATTGAGACCATTATCTCTAAGTTACAAACAACTTTGCCCGTGCTTTCTTTGGGAAGGAAAAATTTAAATATGATCAAAACAATAATTCGATTCAATTCTACTTTTTATGTTGTTTTTTATTTAAACTTTATGATTTTTTTTTATGATTTCCTTAAACTTTTTCCAAATTGAAGAATAAACTAAATTGAAATATTTTTTTTTTTAATATATGATTTGGGGAGGTATACTAGTTTTGCTTAAGTTTCCTTAATTATTATTATTATGGTATAAGATTTTATTTATAAGTAAATTTTAAGTTGAAATATATTTTATAATTTATATTTTTTTGTTAATGGCAGTAAATAATATTGTGCTTATCACAGAAGACTTGAAACAATTTCACCCATTCACAAATAAACATTTGCCATTACAAACATTCTATCAAACATACAAAAATAAATACACACACACACTCCTTCACACACACATACATTTTCACTCTTTCAAAATATCGATCATTTCCATACGTATCCAAACATACATTAATATTCACTCATAATTAAGGTGGCACTTTTTATGAAATTAAATTTTTTATACAAATAGTTTCGGTATTTAGAATCAAAATCTAAATATTGGCAATTTGAGTATCGTTTCTAAACAAGCTGAACCTTAGTCAGCCACTCGTTACTTTTCCAATAGTTTTCAACAATTAAATATTGAGTTGATCATTCTGTCTTAATCTGAATTGAATCCTTAGAGCATATTCCTTGATGTAGAGATACAACTTGAAGTTTTATAAATTAATTAATAAAGAAAAAGTACCAAAAAGTCTCCCCCTAGAATTATCATTCACTTTAGATCATATATGTTTAATTTCATTTTTCTAAGTCCATTGCTATAGAAAATTCAAAAAGTACCATTAGAATATAGAAAAAGTACCAAAAAGGCAGCCACTTGTGGATTCCCATTCACTCGGGTCCATATAGGCTTTATTTCTTGTTTCTAGGTTCATTGTTGAAGAAATTACAAAAAGTACCACTCGATTAAAGAAAAAGTACCAAAAAGTCTCCCCCTAGAATTCTCACTCAGGACCATATATGCTTAATTTCATGTTTCTAGGCCCATTATTAAAGAAAATTGAAAAAGTACCATTAGAATATAGAAAAAGTACCAAAAACGCAGCCACTTGTGGGTTCCCATTCACTCGGGCCCATATAGGCTTTATTTCATGTTTCTAGGTTCATTGTTGAAGAAATTCCAAAAAGTACCATTCGATTAAAGAAAAAGTACCAAAAAGTCTCCCCCTAGAATTCTCACTCACTTAGGACCATATATGCTTAATTTCATGTTTCTAGGCCCATTATTAAAGAAAATTCAAAAAGTACCATTAGAAGAACAAAAAAGTACCTATAGAGCAGTTCTCACATTTTGGTACCTACATATTATCCCCTACTCCTAACTCTAACTTCACTCAGATACATATCAGCTAACTTTAATGTCGATAAGTGAAAAAATTTAAAATATTAAAAAAAGTACCATTAGGAAAGAAGTACCAAAGTACCCTTTTCCTCCTTGAACACCTCTCATGTCTGAAATTTAAAAATATTCCATTTTGCCAAAATTGTTCATGCTAAAGACATGTCTCAAACGATTAAAATCTGTGTTAATGTACTCAAGAAAAATAAGTTTTAAAAAAAGTACCTAACTGTTTACCCGGATTTGGACCAATATACAGCTTGGCAGTAGAGTTCCAAATAGCACTCTGTTAGTTAATTTTTGCATGAATACGGCTTAAAATGTTAAATAACATGTATTTTTCCGTTTTTACCCCTTTTTTGGTACCTTTTTTATCCACATTGCGGTGTTAAAATTGTATCCAAATAAATTTCTGTATCGTGGTGGGAGCTTAAAATGAAATATTTATATGTCTATATCAATTTGTAGAAAAACATAATTTTTGAAAAAAGTACCAAAAATAAACACAATTTTTATCCCTTAAGGGTTCGAATTTCCAAAAAGTACCAAACTTATATTTTTTATTTTTTGATAAGTAAAGAATACGATTTAAAACTTGTTTCTATGTTTATTGGTTTAAAAGATACATAGGGTGCCAAAATAGTACCAAAATATAGTTTTTACCAGTTTTCTCCCCTAAAAGGTTCGAATTTCGCAAAAGTACGAAACACCTGTCAGGTTATTTTTTAAATGGAGTAACATGCAAGTTTAAGTTTTTTTTTTTTGTATATTTATTAGTTTTTAAGATATGAGGTTACCGAATTTACCCGTTTTTACCCTTTTTTACCCCCTAAACCTTCCAGAATTTCCAAAAATCCCTTCTTATCGGGGAACCCAAGGTTAAAATTTCATGATGCTAGCTTCAGTCGTTTGGACTGTGCGATGATGAATCAGTCAGTCAGTAACGTTACTCTTTTATATATATAGACTACATTGTGCTTCGTTTTTATATTTAACATCTGAGTGATAACTTTTATAAAATAACGAATTTTCATCAAAACGGTATTTTTTACCGTGCTGCCAAATTTCGGATTAGAAAAGTAAAATTAAAATGAGTGCCACCTTAAATCATGCATACGAAAAACATAAAGAGAAGGTACGAAATATTAAACTCTTCACTATCATAAATATTTATTTATTATTTTTCGCTACAATGAAACATAGCTGAAAATATTTTAAATTATATTATCAAGTCAGAACATCTGTCTGCTACTTTGAAATTTGAATGTCGAAGCAGTCTCGACGTTAAACTATAAAATAAACAATTCAATGTCTTGAGCAGACAGATGATGGCAAACTGTAGCATTGGCCAAGCAAATTGTTCAATATCTATATTGGAAAATCATGGAAGATCATGTGTATTTTCAGTGTATAATAAAAAAAAAAAAAAAACACTTTAATTGTTCAGTAGTTTAAGAAATTGAAAAATCAAACAAAATTTGAGAATTGTATGGATCTCAATTTTTATAAAATTTAGAAAATCTAAAGCATTGGACTAAATCATTGATCGGTTCATAAAATTGGTCAAATAAGCAACACAAATCATAATCAAGGGTAATTAACTTTTGGGAACTATTGACTTTTCTAAGTGGTTTTCAACTTTTTGCAGATTCTACTGTATTTAAATCAGTGGTCGGCATATAGAGAGATTATAACAAGTTATTCTCTTTATTTCTCTTTTGTAGAGAGAAAGAGAATAACTTGTTGTTATAATCTCTCTATATGCCTACCACTGATTTCAATACAGTAGAATCTCGAAAAAGTTGAAAACCACTTAGAAAAGTCAATAGTTCCCAAAAGTTAATTACCCTTGGGACATTTCGGTTGATTTTACTGTACTTCAACGCTCAAAAGTTCATCAAAAATGTCCCCTTGGCTGAATTGTTCAAATTTCACCATGTTCTTCTAACTCCTCATTTTCTATTTCGTACCTTTTCATTGTCCAAAACATTCAACATCACCAATCGATACAAAAAAAAATCAAAATTCTTGCACGTTCAATATTTCATTTATGTTAAAGTAAAACAAAAAAAAAAGAATGAAAGAAGGTGTGTGTTTTGGATGTGAAATGCAAGGATTTTGCAAAATGTATTCACCATCCATCCATCCATGTCCACCTGTAAATCACAAATATCATTAGCATCTCTCACATTAATTAAATCAATTCTTCTGTGAAAGCACGGGCCTTTGCAAGAGCTTTTTTAAATAGTAAAACTTCACCCATTGATGATTAGTGGTTCCGGTTCTAGGTTGTCGCCGTTAACGACACCGCCATGTGAAAGATCACCCCACATGACTCTAAGTCTGCAAGAGATACTTATAGTGGGCTCAGCCTGTGAACAAGCCAAATTTTCCGAGTTAACAATGGACATGTTTAGGTAAGTATTAATCATAAATTATGCAAACACGTTCCTTAAATTATGCACACACATTATTATTATTTGTTTAAACAGAATGTTACAGACCTTAGAACGGGAACCAACTGAAACTACACATCCTATGAGTGCTTCACATGGCCTGCACGGGCACGATGCCAGTCCGGCGGCCAGTCGTATACCACCATATGGTGTTCCAGGTTCCAAGGGTTATTTAGAAAATAGCCGTCATTATCGAGACAATCCTCATAAATATTTATTGTATAAGCCTTCGATAAGTCAACTTCTGGTATTCTTAGCTAGTGGTTTTAAAGAATTGCCTCCAGGAGGCGCATTACTTTTATACATGTCTGCAGATGGTTGTTTTTCAACCACAAAACATCCAGAAGACTGTTAGTATTAATTATAACACAATTAAACAAAACTATCTCGATAAATATTAATATTATTTCCATTTCTTTGTCAAGATGGTTATGAATTGGGTGGTTTGGCCACCAGCGTTAAACGTGACGGTGTGGATGGTGGCGGTTTGGCATGTCGAGGGAAGTCTTATAAAGAAACCCACTGTTTATATCCCGGCGACTTGTATCCCTTCACCCGTAGACCGATGTTCATTATCATCGATTCAGATAATTCATTTGTTTTTCAACATATACCCCGTTATTTTGGCCAACCTTTAGTTGTTCTCATGTCACCTCAAGATGTACCGCCAGCATTTCAAGGTTTGTCTGATTTTAATTTTCAAATACAATGATTTTTTTAATATTTTTTTTAAATTTGTTGTTTAACATTCTAGCTGAAGTCCAGCATCATGGTTCATTATTTACTCTATTCCTGCATTCTCCTCTTACTGCATTGTGTTACATTTGCAACGTTGGCGATGTGCCCATACACCACTGGGAGCGTTGTCAATCATATGTGGATCATTTTATAACCGAAGCTTCACGTTTAGTAACAAGATGTCGCATCGATGAAATTGACCAAGGCTATATAGGTAAACTGCTTAAATTGTAGGATATATCAAATAAGAATATAGACGAATATTTAGCTTTCTTGTTTTATATATTATAGTCACAGTAACTATTTATATGATTGTGGTAACAATAATATGGTTAATTTATGATTCACATGATTGTATGAGCCATGTGGAGCATTTGCTTTTGATTTCGGAAATGTTTAATTAAAACAAAATAAAGCAGTGTACCTGTGTAAAACTGCTCCAAATTTCCAAGCCCGTCAGAATAAAATGAGCATAACTTTATGTACTACATACTTACAAACCCGGTTCACTGCGCTACACCATTAAATAGCAAAACTATGAATAACTATTATTTTTTGGTAATTTTTAGGGATATACCATTATAATATGTCGAAACACCGATTGTTCTGATCTTCCCATTTAGACTCTAAAGAAGAATAAAGAAAAAGTACCAATAATTATCCACTTTTATATTGCACCAAGGACTAAGCCTATTGAATTTGGTTAGAATTGGTCCATTATTTCTCCTAGCCCCATGCAACTAGGATAAATATCTTAATTATAAAAATATTCAAAAATAATTCAGCACAAATAAGTTTTATAAAAGCATAACGTGTACTACCATATTTAGTACCACTCAGTCCACAATGTTCCATAGCTCCCATATAAGGCCCAATTCCGAAAAATCACTTTATCGAGCTATTTATACTTAAATAAGATTCAATAAGTTTCATATCAAAAGAAAACGGTTTATAATCATATACTCGGGGTAGGGAATCATATGATCGGGCTTGCCCGAATATACTGTCTTACTTGTTCTTATAAGATATAAGTGATCACAGATTGAGCTTATTTTCTTTAAAATCGCAGTATTTAGAAAGTTATTAATGATTACAGATATTTGTCTGTCTGTCTGTTGAAATCAATTTTCTGAAGACCCCAGATATCTTCGGTATCCAAATATTCAATAATTCTGTCAGACATGCTTTCGAGAAGTTTCTTATTTAAAATCAGCAAAATCCGTCCATAAATAACGGAGATATGAGCAAAAATCCGAGACAACCTCTAAAAATTTCATCAAAAAAATACAATTTATTGCATGCTTTGACAAAAAAGCAACAAAACGTATGTTTGGATGTGTGTTGTTTTCATTGCTTTGTGTATTTAGTTTTTTTGGTTTTGTTTCGTTTGGCGTTGTTGTTTTCATACCCTTCACCTTCGTGAGAAGGATATACTTGGTCCTCGAGATATATGTAGATCAAAAAAAAGGCCAAAAATATATATATCTCCTTATATCTCACCCATTTGTGGGCCGATTTTCTCGATTTGAAATAGCGGCCGAGCCGGAAGAATTCTCGATATATTAATGTATGAATCATGTACATATGGAAGTTATTTGGGGGCTACGGAAAGTTGATTTCAACATACAGACGGACATGGCTAAATCGACTTACTTTGTAGAGTCGTAAAAGACTCTGGTGAAGGGTATAATAATATATAACCTCAGAAATACACTTATTTTAGTACATCTGTATATTGCCCACTTTTAGCGTATAACATCCTAAATATATCAAGAAAACTTTCAAAACTGATTATATTGTAGAAGTTACAAACGACATTATATAAGGTCATAAATATAGACAATATGGATACCTAATGATAGATATTACAAAGTCCATTGCAACGATATATATATGGCTATAATAGTAAGTTAAATCTACAATGGGTCAAAATCGGGAAAAATATTTTTTAACTCGATTTTTTTTTTCCCAAAAAAACATTTTTTTGTCACAAATTTTTTTCACTAATCAATTAAAAAAAAATTTTTTTAAAAAATTCGAAAAAACTTTTAAAAAACAATTTCGAAAAAAAAATTGTTTAAAAAAATAAAAAATTTTTTTTTAATTTTATTTTGAAGTATAAATTGGCTCTCTTGTATACTATTATATACTACAGCTTATTTTCCTTAAAATCCCAGTATTCACAAAGTTATTCATGATTTAAAATAATTAAGATTTTTATACTAAACATCGATATTTGGTATAAAATATGAGTGATCACTGATTGAGATTATTTTCTTTAATTTAAGATATTTGAATTTTTAATACTAAAAATCCTTTTTTTGGTATAAAATATGAATGATCACAGATTTAGCTGATTTTCCCTAAAATCGCAGTATTTATTTACGAACTTATTAACGATTTAAGTTAGTTGAGTTTTTATACTAAACATCTATTTTTGTTATATGAAATGAGTGATCACAGATTGAGCTGATTTTCCCTGAAATCGATATTTGCGTCTTTTATATTAACAATCGATTTTTAATATACAAAATTAGTGATCACAGATTTAGCTTATTTTTCCTAAAATCAAAGTATTTACGAAGTTATTGACGATTTAAAATATTTGATTTTTTATGCTAAAAATTGATTTTTGGTATGAAATATGAGTGATCTCAGATAGAGCTTATTTTCCCTAAAGTTGCATCGTTTACGAAGTTATAAGCCATAGTTAAAAACACATAGATCTGAAACTCTCCTATCAAAGAACTAACTCAGTTATCAAGAAACTAAGAGTTGTATTAGTAAAAAAACTATGTGAAAACAAAAACAACACTCGTATGTGTGATTATTTTGAGTAATTTTTTTGTTTGAGTTTTTTGTCTAGTTTCCAATCTACAAGGTGGCGCAAAAGTAAACTTACAATGTTTTTTGGCTGTAATTAAAAAAAAAAAATGAAAAACTTTGATTCTTCTTGTGGATTATTTTTATTTGGTCTTTTAATTTTTTTTACATCAAATCGAGAATATGATGTCATGTAAATGGCCGCCGCCACAGTTGATTGTCATTTGAGCCCTTTTTATGGCATTTTCCATCACTTTGGCCAAAACTTCCGACGATAAGTCCTCACATTCTTGACGGATATTGTCTTTAAGAGCTGCAAGAGTCTGAGGCTTGTTGACATAAACCCGCGACTTCAAAAAGCCCCACAAAAGGAAGTGTGGAGCGGTCAAATCAGGCGATCTTGCTGGCCAGTGCCAATCGCCAAAACGGGAGATTAGGCGCCCGGGAAATACATCCTTCAGCATATCGGTTGTGGCACGTGCAGTGTGTGCCGTTGCACCGTACTGTTGGAACCACATGTTTTCCAATCCCAATTCATCAAGTTGCGGCAAAAAGAACTCGTTGATCATTGCTCTGTAGCGCTCACCATTCACAGTAACCGTTTGGCCCGCGACGTCTTCAAAGAAAAAAGATCCAGTGACTTTGAGCGGGTGTAATGGCTCTTCGTGGGTTACACGCGGATTTTCAGTGCCCCAGAAGCGTAAATTTTGCTTATTTACGTACCCGCTAAGATGGAAATGGGCCTCATCACTCATGATTATTTTTGATGAAAAATCATCTTCCTCTTGGTGGTGATTAAGGATGGCTTGAGCGTATGTTAGACGCGATTGGCGGTCAGCAGCTAACAGCTGATGCACCGTCTGGACTTTGTACGGAAACATCTTCAAATCTTGAACCAAAATTCGCTGTAAAGACCGTCGACTGATACCCATTTGCGTGGCACGTCATCTGGTCGATGTCGACGGCGCTTCCATGACATCCTCGGCTACAGCAGCAATATTCTATGCAGAACGGCTACTCCGGGGTCTGCCACGCCTGGCAGCATCTCGTGTTGTGCCAGTCTCTTCGAGGCGAGCGGCTAAACGTAGCAGTGTTTCACCAGTAGGCGTTGGACGGCCAGGAAATCTGCGACGAAATTCACGTTGTGCCAAAGTCACCTACCGATTATTGGTCAAATAAATAGTCAGCAATATTCCGCGTTCTGGAGCAGTGTAGCGTAACATTGTTTATTAACGTGTATTTCGCATGTGTTTACTACACAAATGTCAAAACAGAACTGACATTAGGGGCCAATTGCAAAATTTATAGCATTTTCTGATAGGAGGATAACTTTTGCGCCACCTTGTATGTGTATTTACTAGGGTATTTAATTAATCTAGTTTCAGATTTAATCGGTTACTCGAGCAAATAAGTAATCGGGCTCAGATTTAATTGGTTAATAATCGTTAATTTTAAATTATTCGAATAACCAAATAATTTAAACTTTAAATTGAAATTGTATTTTATTAATTCAAATATTTTATTATTCAACCAAAAAAAAATATGGTATTTGAGATCCTTTTTATATACACATGTGAGTTTTTTTTAGGATTTTAGGGAGATCTTCTGAAATAAGCTTTTAAACAAAGAATATAATTGAAATGTTTTCCTTTTAAACGATGTTTTTCTTTAGACTGAATAAAACTAGACTTGGATTTGAAAAAACTCTCTCGCTGATTGATAAAGAATATTCATTATCTCAGTTCTTGTATTAGTATTTTCTATGCATATAAAATTCTCCATTATACCATTGGAATCCTTTTTGCCTTTTTTTAGATTTCGATTTCGTTAAGTTCTGATAAAAGACTTGATTAAGTAATGTCTCCAGTTTCGTCTAGTATCATGTCCTCCTCCGTCAAATACATGTAAATTAAATATGTCCCTTGTTATACACACTAAACATATTTCTTGGATGTTCGAAAAAATATTATGTACGTTTTAAATTAAAACGGAAAAATAACATATTAATCGGTTTATTTGTTATTTAAAAATCGTCAATTTTAAATTATTCGAATAGTTAAACGACCAAAATTAATCGGTTAACCAATTGAATACCCTAGTATTTACCTATGATATTAACGTAAGATATTTGAGTTATTATACTAAAAATATATTTTCATCTGTTTCCCTCCTAAAAACTGAGGTGAAATCTCTTCGGATGCACAATGCACTATATAAATCTGAACAAACGTGAATGTGTATTTTAAAAAAATCTGTGAATACTTAATGTTGTGAATAATCTGAAATCTCTTATGAGTTTTATAAACAGCTTTCCTTTAATACCCCGTTAACTCTTTCAGCCACGCTTTTTTGTGTATACAGTGCACTCGCGGTAACGTGAACTAATTAAAACCAAGGGAGTTCATGTTAGTGAAATTGTTCACGTTAGCGATTGTCGAATTTCATGAAAAAAATATAAAATTTTATATTATATCCTGTGTTTTACACGCTAGAACGTGAAATTCTTTTATTATTAAAATATAAAACAAAAATTATTGATTAAAATTCATTACAAAACAAAACGAGATCACGAAGAAATATACATTGAAATAAAATTACTCATACGTTTCCATTAAAAAAATTAAATTAGTGGATAAAAACACATTTTTTGTATAAGGGGATTCTCTAAACTTTAAAAATCGAATTTAAGTATGTATTTCAGTGTTGTCTACATGCTTAGAAAACAAATACAGTGAAAAAAAAACTGTTCACGTTATAGAGCTTTCTCAGTTTGTTCACGTTACAGAGTAGTCAATGTAAACAAAAGGTTGTTCACGTTAGGCGGTGTTCACGTTACCGCGAGTGCACTGTATGTTTAAAATCAAAACAAGTGCATTTTTACTTTAATCAAGGTTAGTTTATTATAAAAAGTAAAAACAAATTAAAACATGAAAAAACCACCCCATTTTAAGGCTTTTTGTGGAGTGGGGTGGTTAGTTTACTAACCACCGTGGCGGTTGGCATTATGATAAAAATTATCGTATCATATACATTTTTATGAAATCGAATAATTTTGACTAAATTTTCTGACCAAACAAACGAAATGAACAATAAACACTCTGTGCTTTTTTTATTGAATGCGTGAAAGTCTCTTAAAAAAACTGTTTACAATATTTACAAATTAATATATTTATCTAACCAGAGCACCCTGACAGCAAAGTTTTGTAAAAAACTTAAACGATGACTTCAAAAAATATAATTGTTTGGCAAGATGCCAATAGATCCCAATAAACTATGTTTTAAAGACTATAGAAAAGGTGGTTAGTAAAGTGACCACTAAACCGCAAAGAGTTAATAGTATCTTGGAGATAGCGGTTATAACATAAATTATAAATTGTATAATTGGGAATCATTTGAAAACAAAACAAAGTTTAATCCTATGAGACAATCGGCATTGCAAAGCAGACTATGTATAATTCTTTCAAAACAAATTACATATTTTTAATTGCTCTTTTTCTCTCTATTATGTTTCAGATTCATCGTATGTCCAGTTCTTTGGTGATGATTTTTTACGTACGCTGATATTACGTTTTGTGTTCTGTGATGTTGTGCTACGATTACATCGTGGCTTCCGTGGACGACATATGAGACCACGCTGTGAACCACCATTGCCATCCACAGATTTACTGGAGCATCCCACACTGTCGCACATCATATTTCAATTGGCAACAGCGCTCGATGTGCGCGGTCATTTCTCCGACGGACCCGAATGCGACTGATGATTTACTCCTAAAACTGTTGTACAACACAACAAACAGCTACTTGTTCTGATTCTAAGTCTAGTATATTTTATACAAATTCTATATGATTCTTGGAAACAAAACCACAATAACAACAAAAACAACAACAACAATAATAATACTCCCGCTGCAATAATAAGAGTATGGAATTTTCTTTAATACTCTAATTTCAAAACTAAATTCTAATTTCTGATTTTATTATTATTACTATTATAATTTTTTTTAACTTTTTTTAATATTTTGCTAATAAAAAAATATGACTTTTTTAAAACAAAACCCTCCTCAAAATATAAAAAAAGAGAAATTAAGAGAAATATACATACATAACTTATACTAAATTAAATCTACTTATACATACAAATGAAAATCATAATAATAACAACACATACATACTTACATACATACATATACATACATACATATATACAAACATTAACATATTTACTATATGCAACAACAACAACAAAACAAATACCACAACAAAAGTAAAGAAAAATATAGTTGAATTAAATGCTGAGCTTCTATTACTGATGATGCAAATAAATAAATACCAAAAAAAAAAAAGAAAACTTTGAGAAATAAAATTTAAAAAAGTTTAAAATTACAAAACTATAGAGCGATACAAATAAATAAACAATTTAAATCATTATTTTAAACTTTTCATTTTGTTTTTTAAAGCGGCCATACAAATCTTTTCAAAAAACAAAACAAAATTATATATTTAATTAAAAATAAAATTAATTAATTTTCTACTCAAAAAAAATTATTAAAAAAAAAACAAAACATTAAAAAATAAAACATATTTATTACATAAATAAAAACAAAACAAAAAATATATATAAAATAAAAGTATATATACATATATATATATATTTTTAAACAACAACACGGAAGTGACTGATTAAATAATTAATTAAATAATATTAAAACAAAACAAAAATATTAAATGGCCGGTTACTGCAAAAATTCCGTTGTTGTCCTACCAAAATATACTCATTTTATAGTGTATACATACATATATTTTTGCCTAAAAACAATTAATAATAATTATTATTAAAATTATGATGATAACGATAACGATAAACAAATAAATAAATAATTAAATAATAATAATAATTTTATACGATGATACTAGTCTAGACACCAACCATTTATACATGCAGACATACTGACACGCACTTATATACATACATACGTACATATGTATGTATGTGAGCACATTAGAGCTACTGTCTTCGTATGGAGGGGTAAAAAGGTATTTTTGTTACCCCCCTCAAAATAAAACTTGCCTTGATTTAGGATGTTTTCAAAAATATTTTGGGTCTAGAGTAGAGTTCCTAGAATTTTTGTTGGGAAATTTTCTTTTATAAATCTGAGAAAATAAATTTGTTGCTAATTGAATGATTCGATTATATTCCGTGATATTGACAAAGAAGAATTATGATTGGAATAAATGAATTTTTCTCTTAAACTAAATTTACAACAAAAAAAGGCTGCCAAAAAATACAACCAAAATTGTTGTCTTAAGATTTGGTTTTTATGTGCTAAATTCCCAATTTAATTATTCATAAATTCACTGAAATTTATTGTTGAAATCCTATGCGCATTTCATTGGTTGCTTAGGCCGGAACCTTTTTCCAAAAGACCTTTTCCCAAAACATAAAGCTGAAGATATTATACAAATGAAACTATAGAGTGAATGGGAATTATCAAAGCCTAAACAAAATATCAACAATACAAAGTGATTTTATCTTTTCTTACATTCCCTACTGTCTCTGTGTAACCAAAACGGAAAAATGTGTAACGTAGTTTGGCCGCCACCACAGTTGATTGTCATTTGAGCCCTTTTTATGGCATTTTCCATCACTTTGGCCAAAAACTTCCGGCGATAGGTCCTCACATTCTTGACGGATATTGTCTTTAAAAGCTGCAAGAGTCTGAGGCTTGTTGACATAAACCCACGACTTCAAAAAGCCCCACAAAAAGAAGTCTGGAGCGGTAAAATCAGGCGATCTTGCTGGACAGTGCAAATCGCCAAAACGGGAGATTAGGCGCCCGGGAAATGCATCCTTCAGCATATCGATTGTGGCACGTGCAGTGTGTGCCGTTGCATCGTCCTGTTGGAACCACATGTTTTCCAATCCCAATTCATCAAGTTGCGGCAAAAAGAACTCGTTGATCATTGCTCTGTAGCGCTCACCATTCACAGTAACCGTTTGGCCCGCGACGTCTTTGAAGAAAAAAGGTCCGATGACTCCTCCAGCGAAAACAGCACACCATACAGTGACTTTGAGCGGATGTAATGGCTCTTCGTGGGTTACACGCGGATTTTCAGTGCCCCAGAAGCGTAAATTTTGCTTATTTACGTACCCGCTAAGATGGAAATGGGCCTCATCACTCATGATTATTTTTGATGAAAAATCATCTTCCTCTTGGTGGTGATTAAGGATGGCTTGAGCGTACGTTAGACGCGATTGGCGGTCAGCAGCTAACAGCTGATGCACCGTCTGGACTTTGTACGGAAACATCTTCAAATCTTGTACCAAAATTCGCTGTAAAGACCGTCGACTGATACCCATTTGCGTGGCACGTCGTCTGGTCGATGTCGACGGCGCTTCCATGACATCCTTGGCTACAGCAGCAATATTCTCTGCAGAACGGCTACTCCGGGGTCTGCCACGCCTGGCAGCATCTCGTGTTGTGCCAGTCTCTTCGAGGCGAGCGGCTAAACGTCGCAGTGTTTCACCAGTAGGCGTTGGACGGCCAGGAAATCTGCGACGAAATTCACGTTGTGCCAAAGTCACCGACCAATTATTGGTCAAATAAATAGTCAGCAATATTCCGCGTTCTGGAGCAGTATAGCGTAACATTGTTTATTAACGTGTATTTCGCATGTGTTTACTACACAAATGTCAAAACAGAACTGACATTAGGGGCCAATCGCAAAATTTATAGCATTTTCTGATAGGAGGATTACTTTTGCGCCACCTTGTATATAATAAGTTTTATATAACGAATTACGAACAGCTACGATAATACGTTCGAATACAAACGGTTCTGGACCTCGGATTCTTCGGGACTTCAATAATCGTCGAAGGTACGATGTATTGAGAGACTCACTAACTGGGCAGTTTGCCGAAAGCGATAGCTACAGATTTCTGGTGATGAGTTTCATCGGTACTGTCACGAATTACGAACAGCTACAATAATACGTTCGGTTGCAAACGGTTCTGGTGATGCGTATCTCGGGACTTCAATAAGCGTCGAAGATACCATGCATTGGCATGACTCACTAACTGTGCAGTTTGCCGAAAGATTGCTACGAAATTCTGGTGATGCGTTTTTATCGGTTTAGGATGTAGACGGTTCTGGTGATATGTATCTAGGTACAGAATCGGGTGATAAATAATGCTATAATATTTTAAATACAAATAAATGAACTTAACTAGGAGGCCAGTTAGCCGTAGGCTATGGCTTGAATAGTTGATCGAAGTTACTGTATTGAACAGTTGGCTGAAGCCTCCGTATTGAACAGGCAACCGAAGTCTCTGTATTGAGCAGATTGAAGTCTCTGTATTGAACAGTTGGCCGAAGCCTTTGTATAGAACTCGCGATCGATGTCTCTGTAGTGAACAGATTGAATACTTCGAAGTCTCTGTATTGAACAGATGGTCGATGGTTCTGTATTGAACAGTTCGAAGTCTTGTATTGAACAGACGACCAAAGTCTCTGTATTGAGCAGTTGGCTGAGGGTTCTGTCTTGAACGGACTACCGAAGTCTCTGTATTGAACAGACCTCCGAAGTCTCTTTTACAATGCAGAAATTAAAAGGCAGACAGACGAAGTTTGAAGGCGACGAGTTGAAGAGTTAGAGTGTATAGTACACGACTATCTGTATTAGACACTTTTTGATTCTCTTTTCTATTCTTCGCAATTTTCATGTTGTTGCTTCATATCATTTTTATCACATCAATGTTTAAATGCATTTGACAATGAAAATATTTACACAGCGAAAAAGAACGAAAAAAGGACACGAACAAATTTCTGTCTGTCTATTAATTTCG
Source organism: Calliphora vomitoria (assembly GCA_942486065.2). Lineage (NCBI taxonomy): Eukaryota > Metazoa > Arthropoda > Insecta > Diptera > Calliphoridae > Calliphora > Calliphora vomitoria. The sequence continues at coordinate 10,407,461 of OW818031.2, read as the reverse complement.
TGATTGTAAAAGGTTTAGGCAAGTTCAAAAGAGAATAGGAAAAATATCTGCCTTTCAATTTCTGTATTGTTAAAGGGGACTATTGAACAGTTGGCCGAAGCCACTATATTGAACAGGCGACCGAAACCTCTGTATTGAACAGTTGGCCGAAGTCGCTGGTACAATGTATTTATCGGCACTCGAACTACGTACGAGTTCCGAAACAAAAGAGATGACCGATTTGTATCATTCGACTTTGATGAATTAATATCAAAGTGGTTGGCAAATTCTGTCACGTATGAACCGACCCGTCAGTGTGTAAACTTTCGTTACTTATATACAAATTATTACAAACTAAATTAGAATTACTTGGTGGAAATTTAAGCTAATTCGAAAAATACTAGTTTTTGGGAATTTCCGAGAGTACAAAGATCTTTTATTATTTTCCAGGAATGGACTATTAGGATCCCTAGTCTAGTGATAACCATTCGTTTAAAAAAAGCATTATTTGTTTAGTTTTTAAAAAAAAATATATATATTTTTTCCCCAAACAACACATGAGGTATCTTGAAAGGGCTCTTCAAGCTTCGTACATCGCAATATTCCTCATGTCCCTTTCCCCTTTCCCTTAATATTGTGATAATCCATAATTTATACGACTTTTCAAGAATCTTTAGTGGAAATGTTAATTATTTTGAAAGTAAATCTTAATATTTAAAAATGTTCTTAATTTTATTTTGGACCATGTTTGAAACATGATGTTTAACAGATTGACTGTCGGATAAAATACTAATAAAGAATTAGCCAACCATTTCTTAAGACAAGTTAATTTGTAAGTATTTGTTTTTTTTTTTTTCAAAATAAATAACATTTCCACTAAAGATTTTTGAAAAATCATGTAAATTATATCACAATATAAAGAGCAAGCTTAAACATATCGAATATATTTTGGAACGAAATACAAATATTCAATATATACTCACTAGAACCAAAATATTTCGGGAAACATCATATATCATACCAAGAAGTAACAAAGTCACTTTTTTTCTTGGAGTCGTTCTAAAGTGCATATGTGTATATAGAGTGTGTTAGTATGTGTGTAAGCATAAGGCAAAACAACAACAAAAAATACTTTAATAAATATAATTATGAAAAACCAAACAAAAAAAATATTATTAATTAAATTAATTATACATATAAATATTTTATTATTTTCTCTCTTTTTTCATTTATTAAATGATTTTTTTTAATAATTTATAAAAAAAACAAACATTTTAGGAAAGTTTAAAGGAATGTTAGCAGAAATGAATGACTTAATACATATATCAAACAAATACATGGACATGACCACATTTCAAAACATTAACAGCCTGATCTCATCAAATTGAAAGATACTAAAGACAGTGGGATTTTTATACTAATATTTAACATTCCATTTTTTATTTGTATTTCAAAAAATTTTTAATTGTATTTCGGTAAATACAAATGGAAAATTAGGAAATACAATTGGAAATATCTTAAAAATGTGGGAGTTTTTCAAAATTTATAGCTTTTATTTAAAAACATTTGTGAAATATAAATTTGTTCAAGGATTGGCCATTGTTAGCTATGAGATCTTTCCATCTTTCAGGCAGCATATAAATTCTTCACCAAATGAACTGTTCATCTTTAGAGGCCAAGAACAAATCAAGCCAAATTCGAATACTCTGTTCTGAAGTGAAGCATATCCCAGAGAGAACGTTCTGTATCGATCGAAACAAATAGTACTCGGTCGAGTTTTTTAACCGTTAATCGGTTAACTGTTCGAATAATTTCAAATTCCCGATTTTCAAATAACAAATAAACCGATTAATTTGTGTCGATTAACCGATTAACCGAAATATCTTTTTTTTGTACTTTATATAGAAATATAGTTTTTAAAAAAAACACATTTTATTTCTTAACTCATGAACATTCCTTTCTAGCAATAGAATTTTTTTTAATATAGGTCAAAAACTGAAGCTAAGGAATTTCGAAATTACCTTTTTTCTAGATTGTACCATGATGAACTTTATCCTAATGAGTCGGAGGAAGACATGATAATAGACGAAACTGAAGACATTACTGAAACGAGTCTTTTATCAGAACTTAACGAAATTATTAAAAGTTTTCAAAATCTAAATAATCTCAAAATGACTCCAATGGTATAATGTAGGATTTTATATTATTAAAACAGAACTGAGAAATTGGATAGTATATCTCATGCCTTACTTTCGATTTCTCTCTCTTTCCTATTCTTTTTTTAAAAGATTGCAGAATATCTCACTAAAATCCGAAAAAAAGTAACACGTGTAAATAAAAAGGATCTAAAATACCATTTTCTTCCTATTATTTATTTTTTTGTTGAAATGCTTAAGTAAGCACACAAAATTCATGGTTTTATTTTCAATTTAGAATTAAAATAGAAATTATTCGGTTAATCGAATAATTTAAAATTAACCGATTAAATCTAAATACCGATTAATTATTTGCTCGATTAACCGATTAAACTAGAAACCCGATTAATTGAATACCCTAGTAATGATTCATCGCAAGTAATGATTCGTTGCAAAAATTATGTTCTTTTATAGAGTTCAAGCAGCATTTCGGTCATGCAAAATCGTCGTTCAATGTCTATCGGCTGCAATTAATTTGGTACCCAATTTCCCTGCATTTGGATGAATACTGCTGCTGGCAAATGGTATTCAAACTGTTTTGGCTGGCCTGGGCGATCTTTGTCTTCCGAGTCAAAATCACCACTTCTGAACCGCACAAAACATCATCTCTTGCACTTTGAAACCATAAACTTAGGTGACCAATCTGCCAAAACCTTATATAGTGTTGTAAAAGAAATTGTTGCTGAAAAGCGGTGAAGGGTATAAAAATATAGACTAGATAATACATACATATTTCTCACCATTAATTGGATTTTTAATACAATAAAATAGTGATGAAAAATGTTTATTGTACTTTAGAATTTATGGACTTTTGAAAATTAAATGTTTTCTGAAACACACAATGTCTGGAAATTATTTTTTGGACGAAAGGTAGCTATAAATTGAAAAATGTCTATTTTTAACAAGGAAAGTGTAGCACTATATTTAAAGACATTTTCCTTTCTCTTAGACTATGTTCTATAAACGACCGTCAAGATTCTTGAATATAGCTCAAAAGCTAATATTAAGCGTTAAATTTTTAAAAAATCAAAAAATATTGAACGGAAATGTGTTTTTAACTTCAGTATAGTTCCAAATCAAAATAACTAAACCTGTAATTATTTTGATAGATAAGAAAGGCATCTGTTGTCTATAATTTGGGAGTTACTCATGACAAAATCCCGCTTTCGCTTAAAAAAGGCCACATAAAAGAACTTAGAATTAACCTTCGTATAGGAAAACGGCACTGAACTCCTCAGTTTTATGACTCATAACTGACATGCTAGTTTTTAATCCACCAAAAACTACTTTGCGACTGTGAATATGTACGGAATGAATAAGTTTTTAAAACTGTTCAAAAACACAAACTGAAAATTGTAAATTTTCAATATATTTCGAGTTATTTTGGTAACGGTAGTTGAGCTGAAAGGATATTTAAGACACCAGAGCCCCAATGCAAAATACTTGTCATTTTAGAAGGCGTATAATTGGTCATATCAGGGTCTACGTAGACTTCAGAAATATGGCACTACTCCTAGTGGGTTAGTGAAAACTTAAACTGTGATGGCTAAATTCTAACAATTTTAGGATTTGTTAAATTTCGATTGCCTTGATCCGCTGACGTTTTTCCTTATTTTAATATTTATTTAAAACCTATATCTGATACATTTTTGTCATGATAAACGTCAGAATGGTTGTCAAGATACAAAATTATCAAGTATAGTCCCCATTTATTAGCATTATTGCTTCGTTATGACAAAATTGTTAGTGCGTTTTCTAAGACAACGTCATTAATTGTCATGATAAATATTTGTCACGTATAGACAGGGGGTTAATTGCTAGACAAAATAAATAAAACAAAAAAGCACATGAATTCTTATTATGATTATAAGATTTTGATTATTAAAATGTCTATATATCCCGATCTATATTGAACCTTTGCACTTGAATTCTTAATGTCTCGGTTTTTTTCTTTACCATGAAGTAATAAGCAAATATTTTCCCGGTAATTTGATATACCTTTCACATAAGTTTGTCATTCCGTTTGTAATTTCTATATTTTTCATTTCGACCCTACAGAGTATATATATTCTGGATCGTTATAGATAGCGAAGTCGATATAGCCATGTCCGTCTGTATGTTGAAATCAACAACAACAACAACTTACAAACATAATTGATAGATAAATATATCGGGAATTCTACCAGCTCGGTCGCTATTTAAAATCGAGAAAATCGGTCCACAAATGGCTGAGATAACGTATGCGGAATGAAATTGCAACAAAAATTTGACACTGTAGTACATGAGCTGTTAGTGTATTAGGACTTATTTTGAATTACGTTATTTTTTGCCTTAATACTTTAAAACTCCATTTGAAAATCTTATTATTGATAAGATGTGCAAAGTAGAACATAATCTTTTTTCTAACAAAATATATATGGATCTTAATCTATAAGATGTAAATTGAAAATTTAGACTTTTTTGGAATTTGATTTGACCATCAATTCTTTAATATTCTTTAATTTTTTTAAAAAGAAAGTTCTTCTTAACTGTTCCATCACCAACTGCCAGGCCCTGATGATTATGGTGTTTTCCAACACCTTTCAAATTCCGGACTTTCTAAAGTGAAAAAATGCAAACATCGGTATTTTCAACACGTGTATATAAATTTCTTCATAACTGCCACAAAAGTACATAAATATAATAAATTTTTTGCTTACATTAAATCAATGCAATGGGCTATTTTAGAAAGGTTTTATATGTTATTTGTTTTAACGTTGGTAACAAATATAGCGTTTTCTGTTTTGTTACAATTTCATTCCGCATACGTTATACGAAAAAAACAGGGACAACCTCGATTTTTGGCCTATTTTTGATCTATATCTGGATTACTAAGTCATTAATATAAACAACATCGATATCTAATGATAGATATTTCAAAGTCCATTGAAACGATGTATATATAGTAATTTGGACCTACATTTTTTTTTTAACAAAAAAATTAGTTGTCATACATTTTTTTTCACAAAAAAAATTTTTTTTTCAAAATTAAAAAAAAATTGGAGAAAATTGAAAAAAACAAAATAATTTGGAAAAAAATTTTTTTTTTTAAATTTTGAAAAAGAATTTTTTGAAAAAAAAAAAAATTATTTTGTTAACCTAAAAATATTTAAAATTTTTATATACTTGTTAATACTAAATTAAACCAAACCCTCTTCCAAAAGTTTTTTTTTTTTTTTGAAAAAGGATCAAATAACTATTTTTGATTCTCCAATGTTTGTCTAAATTTTTTTTTCGATTTTATAATACAGTAGCGGCATTTGTTCGATCTTGTCACATTCGTAGTTTTAGTTAGTATATTCAATTGTCTATTGTTTTATTAAAATGCATATTTAAGACATCCGACTATGTCAAATCCATAATTCGTTTCGAAAGAAAGCTTTTACTAATCAGAAAGTATGTAAATAAAAGTTAACTACTATTACTTTCATTATTTTCTTTAAAAGTTGTAAATGACTCTTACCCCCATTAACACTAAGTCTAGTTAAGTGTTAACTGATAGTTATACTGTCGGTTATAATTATTTTTTTATGAAAATTGTCAGTATAACTAGTAGTTAACACATAAGTAGACTTCGTGTTAATGGAAGTAAGAAATTAAAATTTCAATTTCAACCTTCGTGAGAATAAAAATAAATATAAGTTTGTCATTCCGTTTGTAATTTCCACAATATAATTTTCCGACCCTATAAAGTATATTTATTCTGGATCCTTATAGATAGCGGAGTCGATTAAGCCATGTCCGTCTGTCTGTCTATCTGTCTGTCTGTTGAAATCAATTTTCTGAAGACCCCAGATATCTTCGGGATCCAAATCTTCAATAACTCTGTCAGACATGCTTTCGAAAAGATTCCTATTTAAAATTAGCAAAATCCGTCCATAAATAATGGAGATATGAGCAAAAATCCGAGACAACCTCTGAAAATTTCATCAAAAAAAGACAATTTATTGCATGCTTTGACAAAAAAGCAACAAAACATATGTTTGGATGTGTGTTGGTTTCATTACTTTGCGTCTTTTTTTTTGTGTTTCGTTTCGTTTGACGTTGTTGTTTTTATATTATACACTTCACCTTCCTGAGAAGGGTAGATATAAGATTGTCATTTCGTTTGTAACTTCTACAATATAATCTATTCGTCAGCAATTAAATGTTACATTTTTAAAAGTTTTCTTGATATACAGTAAGACCTCGATTATCCGTAATGGTCGGGACCGGAAGCATTCTGGATAATAAATTTTCCCGGTTAATTGAGTACTAATTTTTAGTAGTTTTTTAATAATGACATTTTTTCGATAATGAAATTCAAAGCTCCATATTACACTGATCCATTGGTTGGATTAAAGTCGTCCAATTTGGTGGAAAAAATTTCACAATAACGTTTTCTGCATTGAAATCCTGCACGTCTGGATGTTGTCCATTGGTAGAATGATTTTACTATCATACTTTAGACAGATTTTCTTAAAATTCTCTCTCACTTCTGTTAAGTTATTGTTAAACCATTCTCATGGACATTTTTTAAAGCTCTTTCCAATAATGCTAATGATGCTTTGCACTTGTGTGTACCAGCAGCATTAACGGAAACTACTAAGGTTAGTCTCTCCTTTGAGACCTTGTGTCATTCTATGAAATTTTCATTATGCCAAGCCAAACTTATCTCAAGTAAACACTTTTTATTCTCCATTATTATGAGAATATGAGAATATGAATTTATTTAATTTTTCCACAAAAATTGTGGCAGCTAATCAGCTGAATATTTTTCTCCTGCAGCATTAAGTTTGTGAATACCATGTCGTTTTTTTTTTTTTCTTAAATTTTGAGTGAAATATTTTAAACTTTCCTTCACTGTTAATCCAGAAATTGGAGTTCCTTTAAATCGTTCCTTCCGGAATCATTCATTGACTGCAAAATCTACTTTTGGTTCTCCAGCAGTTTTTAAAGTTTTTCGGTTTCCAAAGCCAATAACAGAATCACTTTGTTTTTTTATAATGTCTAACACTCCTTACGCCAAAAGCTATCGAAAAATCGATGTCACAATATCAAAAAATGTTGGCCTTACAAATCGATCGACGGAATTCCCCTTTTTGCAAATAAATCGGTTTTGGTTGCAGTAAAGGAATTTGTTGTTGAATATTTCTGTTGTGGCTAAAAAATATTAGTTTGGGTGGCATTCGGTTATTTCAACCGTAATACTTCTTCGCCAACTGCCTATCTGTTGCTAAAACCGAAAAAATATATGGATATAATGAAATCATTCGATTAGCATTAAATTAGGCCATCACAACTAATCAGAATATTGTAGGAGTATACAGAAATTGCAAGAATATTTCCGGGAATTCCCTGGACACCTTTTCAGCGTAGGAACACTGGTCATCATCGTTGAGATGACCATATTTGTAGCCAACCGAATTATTTAATTATATTCACAATTTCTTTCTGTTTTAGCTAAATATAGTTAGTTGAGAAAGAAGAATTACGATTAAAATATCGGAATACAACAGAAAAACTCGATCATTAATACTGAATGATTCGATTAGTAATAAATTCAGTTGTTACAACCAAAACTGATTTATCTATGTATGCACGTATGAATTACTGAAGTGGATCTGTTTAGGTCAAACTTATTTCAGCGTTAATATAACATACAATTTGCTGAAATTTTAATATATACATTTTTAAAACAAAAATAACAAATACAAATTTTTAATAAAATTTTTTCGAAAATTTTGATTCCACTGTCAGAAACAAAATTAAATTTTTCAAATTATAATTTTTTTATTATGATTTTATGCGAAAACATGTAACTTAATAGAACGAATGAAATGGCGACAGATGACCAATAACAAAAGAGAACAAGAGTTTGGACGGACCAGACAGATTCGGTGGCATTCAGAACTATAGGCGCAATATTGAAAGTTAAAAACAAAGAATATTATTAATAATTATTAACAAATTACTGTATGTATATTATTAGCATTTGTACTCAATAAAATAATAATTAAAAACAAATTAAACCAAAACAAAATATACATAAATTATATATAACTAAATTATATTTACATATAAAAACAAATTGAAAAAAAAAATTAAAAAAAAAGTTAAAGCTAAAATAAAACAAAACAAAAAAAACCATACGTAAGCCAAGCATTATTTTACTATTTGTCCTTTTTACGATTTCTATTTCTAACAAAAAAAAAAATCTTAAGCCAAAAAGTATAACAAGAAAAATGCATAAATAAATTTGGTTTATGTTTGTTTATATTTTCTCCCCTGTTTATTAAATAAAATTTAAAAACTAATTTTACTATTTTTCAAATTAAAGTTAAAAAAAATATTAAAAATTAATAAAAAATAATTCAAGGCTCACAATTAAAAATTCTCATGTTACTCATTTTTAATCAACCAGAAATTCTCATTTCATTAATAACCACGTTTCTTTTTTTGATAAAATTGTGTATATTTTCCTTTTGCTACACTTTTAATTGGCGTTTCTAATGATTTGAATATATAAAAATACATAGTAAATTTCAAATAATTCCAAAAAAGTAACAACTATTTTCATTGTATAAATAAAGAAATAACAAAAAAATATCAATCACCAACCAAATGCAACCAAACCAACAACAACAACAAATAAATAATTAAATAAATAAACAAACAAAATTGTAGTATTATCAACAAATTGTCAATCGCATCTTTATACATACATACATACAACATGCATAAATAACAAACAAATAAAAAAACATAAATATTCAGTCACTCATTTACACACAAGGATACAAACTTACACTCACACAGATACATAAATACAAACATACATACATCCATACACACTTATAGGCAAAAACAACTTCATTCATAAACTTCAATCATTGATCGTTTCACAAAATCATGATGACGTTGATGAATATTTAGCAAAAATATTTAGCAAAGAAAAACCAAAACAAACAATACAAAAGAGTACAGACAAAGAGAACAGAAAATAATAATCATTCATTGAGCATAAAAAATAAAAACAAAGCAAAGAAAATAAAAAAAAAAAAAACATAATAATATAAATAAACAAACAAACAAAAAAACATAGCAATGCATTTAAATTATACAAAATAATAATAATAATAAATAAACAAAACAACAACTATATAATATTAAAACCAAAAAAACCAAAAAAAAAACAAAAAACATAAAATGAATAGAAAAGTAACGAAAAGAAAAGAGAAGGAGATTTATGATTGGTAAATAAAATAAAAAAGCACATGTTTGGAAACAAAAAAAACTCTTGTTGTTTAAATGATCTAATTTTTTTTTTTCAAATAAATCATGGTAATATGCTAAGGGTCAATTGAGTAATTGTTGAGTAATTTTGTAATTAAAATTTGATTTATGTACATAGTATGTACATATTTACATTACAGTTGATTATTACAATATAAATATGTTAATAAATAAATGGTAATCAATTTTATACAACTCTAAGTTATTGGTCCGATTTGTTCGAAACTCGAATACATTGCATTCAGAATCATTTTTTTTCCTTCTAAAAAACACAAAATGTGTTTTTAAAATGTTTCCAATTTGTCCTTTTAACGATTTCTATTCTATTTTTCATAACTCGAAAGTAATTTTTTTAAAATTGTCTTGAGTTCATCTATATATCGACCCCTTGCCGCGAAATTATCGTATTGTTACGTTTTTACCTTATAAAAACGGGGTTTATTTCCTTTAAATAAACCGGATACTTTTGGTTGCAAATAAAAGCAGTTTTAGTAGTTTAAAATTTGTAACAACTCTTTATTTATTTAGAATGTACAACAACAACAGAATTAAATAGACACTCAGTGTCTTTATACACGTTTATCAATTCGCAGAAATGCACACACACTCTATAATGTACAAACTCAAACGTATACGACAGTTGACTCAACTCACGACTGCCAGCTTTGCCACTATTTATACACGCGCCATCTATCGGGAATCTTCTACAATGCTCATAAGAGACATACTAGTACATTCGAATTCCAGAGCCTTCGATATCATTGCCAGCAGCCCAAACATTTAGTGTTGCCATACTTACAAACAATGCCAACAACCGCATGCTACGGATGGACGTGTCCTCAAATATGATGAATGCTGCAGGCAGTCGTTACAGACCGTTAAACTCAAATCGTCATTGCACATTCGTAACAGTATGTTACATTTTTACATAGTAAAATATTATACCGATGTTCGCTATATTTATTGAAATATTACCAAGTTAATTTTATCGTATGTGAAATTTAATTTAATAAATCTGTTATTGTATCGGATTTAAAGGAAACGCATTTAATAATTATAACGCTCTCCTGTAAAATATGTCACATACGATAATTTCGCGCAAAGGGGTCGATAAATAAAAGAGTAACGTTACTGACTGACTGATTCATCATAGCACAGCCCAAGCTACTTAAACTAAAATCATGAAATTTTAACAAAACGTTTCACTAAGGGATTTTTGGAAATTCGAACGTTTAGGGGGTAAAAAGGGTAAAAACGGTAACCTTATATCTTTAATACTAATAAAGATACAAAAAACTTTAAATTGCATGCTACTTCACTTAAAAAAAAGCTGACAGGTGTTTGGTACTTTTTCGAAATTCGAACCTTTTATGGGAGAAAACGGGTAAAAACTGTATTTTGGTTCATTTTTGGGCCAAAACTGGGTAAACAGTTTAGTGCCTTTTTAAAACATAAATTTTCGTGGGCACATTAATACAGATTTTAATCGTTTGAAACATGTCGAAAGCATAAACAATTTTGGCAAAATGTAGTATTATTAAATTTCAAACTTGAGGGGTGTTCAAGGAGGAAAAGGGAAATCGGTACTTTTCTAATAATGGTACTTTTTTTTATATTATTTCACTTATCGACATTAAAGTTAGCTGATATGTATCTGAGTGAAGTTAGAGTTAAGAATATGGGATAATATTTAGGTACCAAAATTTGAGAACTGAACTATATGTACTTTTTTGTTCTTCTAATGGTAATTTTTTTAATTTTCTTGAATAATGGACCTAGAATTATGAAATTAAGCATATATGGATCTAAGTGAGTGAAAATTCAATGGAGAAACTTTATCGCCGTTTTTCATTATTAGAATAGTACTTTATGCATTTTGTTCACTATTGATACTAGAAATAGAAATAAAGGTCATATGTATCCGATTGTGTGGGTATCCACAAGTGGGGACCTTATGGTACTTTTTCTTTATTCTAATGGTACTTTTAGAATTTTCTATAATAATGGACCAGAAACATGAAATTATGCATTATGGTAATAAATGAGTGAGACTTTTTGGTACTTTTTCTTCATTCGAATGGTACTTTTTATAATTTATTTTTGGTACTTTTTCTATATTCTAAAGGTACTTTAAATTTTTTTGTAATAATTGACATAGAAATATGAAATTAAGCATATATGGTCCCAAATTTTTTAAATTTTGTTTTTCCTTTCCACATAAATATCACTTTGGTGACGTGATTTACAAAATTAGGTCCTTAATTTTTTTTTATAAAATATATTTCTAGTTTCATTGTAATTCAGATTTGAAAATTTTTTTTAATATCTCAAGTAGTTTTCATTTTATATCGTTTTTTGCTTCTCCTATAAACTTATGAAAAGTGATGTTACGTTATTTTGCATTTTAGGTGACGATATGTATGATTGTGTTATTGACCAACAGGGATATCTTGCAATTCCAAAGCGCTTTGGTGGAATGAGCTCTACTGCAATCTTCAGTAGTTATACAGGACTTAGAATCGTTTATTAATTCTTTAAGATATAAAATCCTCTGCTGTCATACATTAGGAGGATTTACGGTTGGTATATTCATCCTTGACATCACAATACTTTTGATTTTGTACCGAATTATTTCAATAGGGTTTAGCATTGTTGAATAGGGACTCAATCGTAAAAGTGTTGCTGGAGAGTTGTGGAAAATTTTACGTAGATGACTGTGGCAAGGGGTATTGTCACATACCAGAACGAGTTCAGATATCTGATTACCCAACTCTTGCCATCTATCAAAAACTCTTTTGACCCATTCGTTTGCGCTTTCGGCAGTGTACGAACCTCTGCGACTATCCATTATAATAATAGAAACACGTTTGTTGAATTGAGAATTAATTTTTTCAGCTATTTCTCGAAGGGTTAGCTGAGGTCTTTCATCTACCCAAGTTATAATAATGTTAATTTATTCCAGTTCCAAAGACTGTGTTGGTTTTCTTTTCATAGCAGTTGCATTTGAATGGCTTGCCCACCGATGGGTAGTTTTATAACAAGTATTAAAAGAAGACGCCAAATTGACATTGTGTTAAAAGCATACTTGACCAAAATAAACTACATAATTGCAGGAGATTGCATACTAAGTAAATTTAGATGAAGATAATTAAAATTTTTATTGTATTTCAAAGAGAAAAGTTCGGCAATTATAAATGAAAAATGATATCTGACAAATGTCCACCACGGCCACGCTGACAGATGACGATTCTTTCATAATTTTTTTGGCAAAATCACATCACGGACACGTTGAGCATGCAAAGGCTTCTCAATAATCGCTCTAGGATTTTCTGAAGCTCAAATGCAGCAATTTTGCTTCTTGACATTTCGTCTGAAAAAATGATTTTTCAGACAAACCAGCGGGTTGTTCCTGAATGAATTGATCGAATCTACGTCCATTTTTATTAATACGATTTTCGAGCGAAATTGAATTCATTGCAACAATTGCCAATGCATGTACTACGAATACGTCAAAAAACTAAATGTTAAAACTAAATTAATCCCAGTTCATTATTATAATTCGCCCTGACATATGCAACATATATTGACAATTAAAATATAACTGAATCACTACTAGGTTTTTGTCTAGAATACTTCCAATATTTCCTCCCACTGCTCTCAGCACCATCTATTTTCTAGTAGTATATAACAGATAGCAATCACACAGAGTTGCTATTATGACACTTGTCCACACATTCACTTTAAATTAATAACACACATACTTCACTCAAGTGTTTTTTTGTTGTTGCAATTCGTTTGACAGTGAAAGCCAATTTGTATTTGTGTTGTTTATTAATCAAAACAAGACGAAAGACAAAATGCATTTTTCGACGTGGCAAACAAATTCCCTTTGCGCAATTGTTTTAATAATATTTTTAAAAATTGTTGCAACACAAATTGTTTCACAGGAAGTACCTAAACCATGGTATGAAAATCTACCGGCTGTAGCCATGGACTACAAGGTAAATATTGCAACAACTCCGCAGTAAAACAGAGTGTCAAATGTTCATGCCTGTCGTTTTTCTTCATTCATCCTCGCATGCAACAGGTCCACATAGATGCCGGAAAAGAAGATTGCTACCATCAATATGTGCAACCGGGAGCAACGTTTTACGTGTCCTTTAGTGTGAGTTGATAAAAAAAAGATCTAGGAAATTGTGTTCATTTATTAAAGAATTTATACAATATGTGTTTGAAAAAAGGTTGTTCGTGGTGGTGATGGCATGGCTGGATTTGCCGTACGTAATCCCGGCGGTCAAATAGTAAAGCCCTACCAATGGCAGGCTACTGCTGACTACACTGACCAAGTCTCGCCTGGCGGTTATTACTCTGTGTGCATTGACAACCAATTTTCACGTTTTGCCGGCAAACTCGTGAACATATACATTACGGTGGTCAAGTATGATGCCTGGGATAAATACGCCAAAGAAATTGAAGAATTGCAGCTTAATATGGAAAATTTCACAGTGAGTTTTTTACGAATTTATTAGATTTTAATCGATTTGCAATATTTTTAATTATTTTTTTTTTTTATTTCTTTAGACCACCATTGGAACTGTGGAACGTAATATCAATGATATGTTGGCCTATCAATATCACAGTAGAAACCGTGAGGCACGTGATTATGCCCTAGTTATTGATAACAATTCCTACATACAATCATTTTCCATTTGTCAAATTATAGTTATTATTATTACTTGTTCTGTCCAAGTAAGTTTGATCCTTGATTTTAAATATTTTAACAAATTATACTAAAATATTCTTATTCTTCTTTCAAGGTGTTCTTTGTTCGTAAATTGTTCAGTGTGAAAGAAGGTTCCCGCAGTCGTATTTAATAATGAAATGAGGAAATCATTAAAACAAAAGCCTTACCTTATAAAATAAATGAAAGAAAAGACTTTGCCATCATGAACATTAGTAAAAATTGTATAATTCATTACTTTTTTTAACAGCACTTTTCTACGTCCAAGGACCTTAACTATATTTTTAGATCTTCATTGGAATTCGGCCTGTTGTCTTAACAAAATTATTTAATAATTTGATTTTTCTATTTTTTGAATTTGTGTATTTTAAGATCAAATTTCTATGCATTTGCAATTTGTATTTACATCATTTTATATAGCTATTTTAATCAGTATGTTGCCAGTGTGCTCATCTTTTGATTTTATGTACGCGTTGGTATGTTTATATGCACTCCATATTCATTGTTCCATTATTTTTAAATACTGCATTCTATTTTTTAACTTTTTGTGTTTATATATTTTATTTTGTATCACAAAAATGAAGTGTATTTTTATAAAAAAAAAAAAAAAACTAAAAATAAAAACTAACCTACTTTAAGAGGAATCATTTATTATGTTGGAATAGTATAATATATTATAATAGGCTTTTTATATTGCTATATTAGAATTTCAAATTGGGACACGTGAAAACAAAAGTGAAGTATCTGATTAGATTACAAGAAAATTGATAGAAATTTGCTATTGTATAATCATTGTCAATTATAGTGGATAGTCATGATAGGCAAGCCTAGAAATTCTAACCCGTTCATATAAACATATTTAATGTTTTTGAAGTTAAAATAAATTATTGCAATAAAACAATCGTTTAATAAAAATAGTTTTCTAATATTTATCATACTAGATATTTTTAAATTTCTATTGTAAAAAATGTTTTGTGTTTGAAAATAACTTTTCATTAATTTTTGTGAAGAATTGAACATTTATTTTAAACATAATCAATTTGTATAAAAGGTTTATAAAAGGAAATTTCAATACAAAATTCGTTTTATAAACCTTTGATAAATTAAAAAACTGATTATGAATAAGGCCTTAAAGATATTTATTTGAAAATAAAATTTAAAGTTTTCAAAAAACATAATAAACACTGTAACAATTTTTGTATTTTACCTTTTTTAATTAATTTTAAATTATACCATTAATAATTCCAAAACTAGTTTGTATTTGCATCTAAGGACTGAGATCGTAAACCCAAGTATTATTTGATTTTTTTTTTAACCTTTGTAAAGCATGACAGTTATTATGTTTAATGTCAATTATTTTTGTTAATCTGATTAAAATGAGTGACCAGAAAAAAGTGCGTACTAAAATTATTAAATATTTTCAACAGAACCCAACTTGGTCCTACAAAAAGTTGGCCAAACAATCAAAGGTCTGCCGTCAAACTGTTTCCAATGTTATTAAACAGTACCGGGAGAACTTGTCTGTTGATATAAAACCGGGTTCATGTAGAAGGAGTGGTCCACATGATGTTTCTAAAGCCATCAAAATAGAAAGCATTTTCAAAAGAGTTCCCAACACATCCGGTAGAAAAGCAGCCCGATTAGGTCGGAACTCAGACAATATGGTACGAAAAGTTAAAGGCAATGCAGGTTTAAAAGCATACAAGGCTCAAAAAGTTCCTAATAGGAACTCTGGTAAAAATTTAGAGGCCAAAGACAGACCACGAAAATTGAAGTCAAATTGTATACAAAAAATATACCTACTGCATAATGGATGACGAAATGTACGTATGGAAAATTTTTCGCAGCTTCTGGATAAATTTTTTTATGTTGCAGATACACGAGGGAATGTTGAAGAAAAGTTTAGGACCCAAAAGCAGACAAAATTTACCAAAAAGTTCTTGGTACGGCAAGCAATATGCAGTTGCGGCAAAAAAGCCAAAAATTTGTTACAAAGGGCGCTAATAAAACCGAAGTTTACATTTTTGACCTTATTTGGCATCTGTCACTATGGTAAGAAAGGTCTTGAGTGGTACAAGAACAATAATGTGGTATTTGTACCAAGAGAGGCGATTCCTACAAACTCCCTGGAGCTGAGTCCAGTGGATAGATATTGGGCTCTTGTTAAAAGAGAATTGAAGAGCATAAAAAAAGGTGTCCAAAAGAGTGGTTGATTTTAAAAGGAGATGGATAACCTGTTCGAACAAAGTGACATAAAGCACTATAAAAACCATAATGGAAGGGTTTTCGAAAAAGATTCAAAATTTCATCTTTAGTGATTAGAACTATAAACAATTTTTTTTTGTAAATTGTAACAATAATTTCAATCAAATAAAAAAAGATTCAAAACTGTAAGTTTAGTGGTTTCATTTTTATTAACATATATGCATGTTAAAAATTTTTCGATCTCAGTCCTTATATCGACGAAATGTTTGTTAATAAAATTTCCTCGAAATATGCACCTTTATTTAAAATCGACCAATATTTATTAAGAATTTCGAAATCCCGGAAAATATTATAGATTATAATAGAGAAAAATATAAAAAAAATTGTCATCCTTCTAAAACGATTAATGGATCTTGAAGAGCTTTTGCTATTTGTCTAACGAATATCGTCAACTGGCTTAGAAAGAAGCATAGCATGTATTAACAATTGCAAAAGTCAATAATTTAAAAAAGTTTATAATTTAAAATTAAATAATTATAATGTTAACTTTCAGTCGATTATGACTTCCTTACTTGTTCCGAGTTTTTTCTGTTTCATTAAAATACTCGTATTGTAAATTTATATTTCACATAACATTAGTCCTATGAAAAAAAACCAAAAAATTTCAAGATTTTCAAAAATCTCGATTTTAAGGGATCTTTGAGAAATTAAATTCCAATTGAAATTGAGAAATCGCAATACAAATTTATTTCTTATATAGGCTTTTAATTTTTAATACAATGAATTTCACAAATCATTTGCAAACAAATTTATCGAATAGAAAATCACTAAAAATAATCAGATTTATAATTTTGCTTATGAATTAACGTGAACATTTTTGGGAATATAAAAATATGAAATTTAAAATTCCATGGAATATGGGTATAGACTAAAAAAAGTTTTCCGTGCAACTCAAATCATGCCAATAACTTGTTTTTCATCTGAAGAAAGTTTTGTTTCCCTATAAATGAAAAATATTCATCCTTATCGTGTAAGGCGTTGGCAGTTTCGTACAAGATTAAACATAAAATGCAGGTTCTTTAATCTAGTATGAAACTGTCAATGGCATAAAATGACAATGCGTTACACGATAAGGCTGAATTAACATGATTTAAGTTCGAGTGAGATTCAATTTCGAAACGGACTTTCGATGTTGGAAAAGCAAGGACATGTTTAGTTTCAACAAAATTGAAAATTGAATGAAATTCGATCGGAATTAAATTCTGCAGATTTCAATAAATTATAAATATTAAATTATTTGTAGACAGTGGTAACGGTATTTAGAGGTAATTTATTTATTATTATATAGGTAAAGGTAATAGCAGTTATTTCGGTAACAGCTATATGAAACTTGTTTCTGTTAAATATTATTTGGATACCAACATTTTTATCATATTTATGTTCGTTAAAGTTAGAGTTTCCAATTCGGTTTTAACCGAAACCGGTTTTTACTTTTAATCTATTTCCAGTAGAAAAATTCAAAATTTAGAAAAGAGAAACAAACTTTTCATCCAATATCTCTAAAAACAGATCTTTAAAAATATCTTAAGATTTGTTTAAATGTTTTAAATTGTATTACAATAATTGCTTCAGATGTAATAGGCTTCCTTTAGCTAGCTAGGCAAGAGAACCTGTTAATAAAGCATGACACAACATATTTATCTACGAGTATTTCCTGACAATTAAACTTCAAATGAGTGTTTATTTATTTTATTTAAAAACAAAAAAAATAATGCAAAATTTTCTTAACAAAGTCTTAGTTATTTTCAAATATCCGCTAAAAGTATAGAGTACTAGCTGAGCCGGTGCCAATTGGAAGATAGAAATAGTACTTTTAAGTCTCCCTTTGTGAATTAATATTAATTTAGGAAAACATGTCTCTAGTTTCATGTTAATTGATTCATTGTTATGTGAATTCTAGCTCATTCATTATGTATTCCTACTCACCATCATAAATGTCTAATTTCATATTTCTGTGTCCATTATTATAGAAAATACAAAAGAAAGATACCACTATAATCACCGTTTGTGAATTCTAACTCATTTATAATCATTTGTGCCTAATTTTCAATATTAAGGTTTATTATTATAAAATATTCAAAATCCCTCTTGAATTCGCATTTACTAAACCACGAATGCTTAATTTCGTGTTTCAAGGTCCATCGTTATAAAATATTCAAAAAGTACTATTAGTTGGAAAGAGTACCTGCAAGTCCCTTGTTATATTCTAACTCAGTCAAGATCATGTGTGTTTAATTTCCTGCTTATAGGTTCATTATTATAGAAATTTCAATAATAGTTTATGTTACTTCAACATCAGTATGCCCTCTATCCTTGATTCTTTCTTTACTCAGAAGCATATCAGCCAATTATTATGTATACATATAAGTAAAATAATTTAGGCCCTAATTTTGTAAATCACGTCACCAAAGTGATATTTATGTGGAAAGCAAATACAAAATTTTAAAAAATTGTTTTTGTTTTATATATAAATTCTAAACAGAACAAACGTACCAAAATTCAGGCACTGATTTGCCTTTCATAATTTGAAAATTTTTTATATAAAATATTATAAATATAATTTTGGTGACGTGATTTATAAAATTAGGCCCTAAATTATTTTACTTATATGTATACATAGTTGGCTGATTGATATGCTTCTGATATAATATAATAAAAAGTACCATTAGAATAAAAAGTAACAATTTTCCACACTTAAACCACTGTCAAGTTTGAAATTTCAAAGTAATTTCCTGATCCTGGTTCACTATTATAGAAAATTCAAAATGGTACTGTTTTGAGAACGAAAAAATGCTCCTTAGTTTATTTTAGTTCTCCATTTTTGGTATCATAATACAATTCAGCACTCTATTCATGATTATTTCTTTACTCAGAAGCATATTAGCCAACTTTAATGTATATAAGCTAACTAATTTAATAAATTAAAAAGGTTCCATTAAAAGAAAATGTACCAATTTCCTTTATCATCTTGAACAATCGTCAAGTTTGAATTTTAAATTTGTATAGCATTTCCTATATTATCAACTGACTTAATAGTTAATAAATTACCACAAAACCGAACCGAAACCGATCGGTTTTCAATTTTTTAAACCCGAATCCGCTATTTTGAAATTCTTCGGTTTTTTGGAAACTCTAGTTAAAGTTAATTCGGAAGTGGCTCTTGTATAGGAGCTATGACCAATAGTCGACCAATCGCCATGAAATTAGGTACCATGATTTCTTTTTATATGAAAATTATTTGTGTTGAATTTTTTCTGGATACCAACATTTAAGAGTAATTTTCGGAAGTGTGCCTTTTATTATAAATCGATCAGCACAAAATTAGATATGATTTATTTGTGGAAAAAATTGTGTGGATATCTAAATTATTCAAACATATATTACCGATAAATTTATGTATTAAAACAAAACATTAAATAAAAAATATTAAAAATCTATATTTTTTATTTTAATGTTTTAAGTCAATTAACTTAATAATTTCAAACTATGCGATTATGACAAAATAAATACTAAAACTAGTTTGCATTTGCATTTATATCGATTTTATAAGAACAACGAAATGTTTTTTTAATGAAATTTCCTCGAAATGCCCTTATCTCAAACGATCCCTAATTACAATTTAGTATTTATTAAGAATTTCGTAATTCCGAAAAATATTATAAATTATTAACAGAAAAATATATAAAAAAAAAAAATCATCATCCTTCTAAAACGTTTACCGATTTACTTACTAATATTGAAGGGCAAAAATTTGTCTATCGAATATCTTGAAAGTTCTTTCCCCATAAAGTATATATATTCCGTATCGTTATATATAGCGGAGCGGATATAGTCATGTCCGTCTGTCCGTCTATCGGTTGAAATTAACTTTCCAAATCCTCTAAATAACTTACAAACATGATTGATACATCAATATATCGGGAATTCTGCCCACAAATGGCTGAGATATAAGGAAAAAACCAGGACAACCTATATCTGGATTACTAAGTCATTAATAAAGACAATATGGATATCCAATAATAGATATTTCAAAGACCTTTGCAACGGCGTATATAAGGCCAAAGTAAATCGGATCTACAATTGGTCATAATCGGGAAAAATATTTTTTACCCCCAATTTTTTTTTCACCAAAAAATTTTTTCACAAATAAATTCAAAAAAAACAAAAATTTTTTAAATAAATTTAAATAAAATTTTCGCTAATAAATTAAAAAAATTTAATTTTTTTAAATTTTGTTTACCTAAAAAATATGTATTTAACTTCTTTTTTTTAAGTATAATTTGGTGAAGGGTATATACGATTCAGCACAGATGAATATAGCTCTGTTACTTGTTTAACTTTATATTGCAGTTTATCTTAACTTACAAGTCAATGGGTTTATATTATGATTTGTTATACAAGTTTCTCTAACAAAGTTTTGATTTTGTAAAATTGTTTCCCTAATGTTTAATACTGCCCGAAAATAAATATTCAGCAGAATTCTAGTTGTTAACATTTTAACAAATTAAAAGTGTGCCTCAACGATTTGTTGAGAAACAGATTTCTGCTTAACTACATTTAATTTAAGGTACTTATATATACTGAATTTAAATTTATGTATACTGTGTTTCTATTATGGACACAATAACGAGATATTAATCCAATGATACATAATTACACTGACCTTAATTTCCAAATTGTTCTTTCAAATCATTTGTGGTGTTTACTCATTTAATAAATTCTTTAAAAACTAAAAATGTTAATGTGTAGTAAATCGCCCTACTAGAAAATTTAATTTTGCTGGTTTTAATAAAAAAGTTTTGGTTGTGATAACCGAATTTATTGCTAATAAAATTATTTAGTCTAAATGACTGAATTTTTCTGATGTGTCTGAAATTTTTTAGTTTGGGTGACAAAAATTCGGTTATTTAAATCCCAATTGTTCTGTGTGAACTGTGATTCGAAATATTCTATGGATATAATCGTTCGATTGGCAACAAGTCATAAAGAATCTGTTTTATCTATGCAAAAATAATACTGTAACTATATTGTCGGGAATTCGCGGAAAAATTTTCCCGATTAGAAACCCTAACTCAATAGTTAAACTTTTCAATTGTTCTATATAAAATAATAAATTTAATAAAATAAAGTAGGATATATTTTGGAAATGTTTCCTTTAGGTCTGAGCCATTATATTTTTTATTGAATTATGTACACGAATTAATGTGAATAGTTTTTGTATTATTCGAGTGATCGATTCATTTTTAAATTTCCACGATTATTCGAATGATTTAATAACATATATTAAAAATTAGAAAATGTTTAATAACTTATTTGTTAACAATGAATAAAAATATTAAATTAATAAAACTATCTTTAGTTTTTTTTTTTTTTTGTTGGTTATTTTAATTTTGTTGGTTATTCTCTATTTCTTATTTTTTTTCTTATTGGTTGAAAATTGCATTTTTGTACTGGTATTCTACACAAAATTATATTTTCTTTGACATCAATTTTATTTATCTAAAAAAAATTAACTATGATCAAACTAATTTATATAAAAAATATTGAAAATTCGCTGAAAATATATTAACTAAAGATTTATTTTTGTAGAATAGCGTGATAATGATATATCTCCGATTTTTTTTAAATTATAAGAAAAACTACTTGTTCTTAAACAATCAATATTTCTGTTAGGTAAGTTTTTTTTGATATTGACAGCGAACGCCTCAAAAATAAAAATTTGCTTTAATATCCTGTTTTTTTATAAATATAATTTATCTTATATTATTTCATTATGGTTAGAAACTGATGAGATGGCGAACAGTGGGGCAGATTCAAAATCTTTTGGAAATAAATCTGGCATTTCTTTCTAAACGGCTGGTCCGATCGCTTTCCAAAAATTTTAAAATTTTTAAAATCGGATGGGAAACAAAAAAATGGCCATGTTTAAAAATTTTACATGTCGAAGGTACCCTACTTAGCATTTTCAGGGCCCATTTTAATAACTTAAACTCGAAGTCCTTGGCTTCGCCATCTTCAAATTTTATCCCGATAGGACCAGTCGTTTAGAAATGCCAGATTTATTTCCCAAAAATTTTGATTCTGCCCCACTGTGTGCTGTATAAATATCCTAATATATTTTGTTACATTTATGGCGAGTATATGTATGTTAAAAGCTCAGCCTATTATGTTTGATTGTCCAAGACAGCTTCAATCAAGAAAATCACTTAAAAGACAATTCCTTAATACATATTTAATGCATAAATCAATCTATATGGATGTAAAAATTTATTTTATAAAAAAAAACTAAATCTGATACAAACCAAGTAACACAGCTATGTTCCGCTGTGCCGAATCTTATACACCTTTCACCAAATTATACTTTAAAAAAAAGTTAAATATTGTTTTAGGTAAACAAAATTTAAAAAAAAAAAATAGTTTTTAATTTTTTAGCAAACATTTTTTTAATTTATTTTTTAAATTTAAAAAAAAAATTAAAATTTTTTTGGTGAAAAAAAAAATTCGTGGTAAAAAATATTTTTCCCGATTTTGACCAATTGTAGGTCTGACCTACTTTGGCCTTATATACACCGTTGCAAAAGTCTTTGAAATATCTATTATTAGATATCCATATTGTTTATATTAATGACTTAGTAATCCAGATATAGATCAAAAATAGGTAAAAAATCTAGGTTGTCCCGGTTTTTTCCTTATATCTCAGCCATTTGTGGGCCGATTTTCTCGATTTCACATAGCAACTGAATTGGAAGAATTCCCGATATATTGATGTATCAATCATGTTTGTAAGTTATTTAGGGTATTTGGAAAGCTGATTTCAACCGACAGACGGACATGACTATATCGAATATCGACCGCTATCTATAGCGATCCAGAATATATATACTTTATGTGGTCGATAATAAAAAATGTAGGAATTACAAACGGAATGACAAACCTATATATACGCTTGCCACTCATGATGAAGGGTGTAAAAATCAAACAAATATGCCAGAACATCCACCAGAATTATTATACCTAAAAGTTCCATGCTAAAAAAATTTCACGTTCTAAGCTGCATTACCCCAAATTTTAAATAAAAACACCAAAAAATAGGGTATTCAATGAAAATATAAAAACCGCGATATTTCGAAAACGCGAGCTGAAAAAACAAGTATAACATAGTAATGAGGGTTCATCAACTTGTACAAAACGTAGTACAAAATTGAAAAATTATTATATCTCTTGCAGATTCTTTAACCATTCCTAGGATTTTAGTAGTCACAAGGTTTTCGTTTTCAAGTTAAGTTTCATAATGTTCTGATATTGGTGTGTTAATCCACAGTTATTGATCGAATACTTTTTTATTTTAAATTGAAACATTTTATACATACGAATAAAAAATATATTTTTCCTCGATTATTCGAGTAAGTTTTATTCGAATGACACTCTATGTAACCATTAGGGTTAATGTGTAGAATTGAATTCAGTCAAAAGAACTAAAAACTTAAAAAGTGGAATTATTGCGTTTTGCTATGGACCTTCTCATAAAGCTTAAGTGGTTTTACAAGTGTAAACGGATGGTAAATGCTAAATAACCACACTTAAACCAACACCGAAAACAGCATTATTAACTGAAGAATAGTTAAGTTATTACACAGAGAAACCCGATTCGTAGTAGCAACCGAATTTGTTGCCAATCGAATGATTCTGCCTTAGTGACCGAGTTTTATGGTTGAGGCAACGAAATTTTAGAAATCGTAACAAAAGTTTGGTTGCTTCAACCGAAATTCTTCTTTATGAAATTACTTTCTGTTGATAGAACCGAAAAACTCTATGTGTACAGCCGAATCATTCGATTGGCAACAAATTTGGTTGCTGCTAAGAATCTGTTTTCACTGTGTATCATACTTTACTCTATTGAAACAATTTGTAAAATACGTTTATTAAAAGATATGTACATTTTCAACATTTCGGACAGTAAATCTGGAAACAAACCAATTTTGATTTATTTTATCACGATAAACAATGATATAAGCCAAAATCTACAACGATTTGAAACCAGTCCTTAACATGTTACATGTCTTCAAGTGAATTATATTAACACGGATAGCGATTGTTAGTTGTTACTCCCTACTAAAAAATAGTTATATTAAAATTTTAAAATGAAACAATTTAATTTTCACGCGTTTTAGATGAATATTAAAGTGAGATAAAATATTTGTAAATCTCTTATTAAATAGAAAACATTGAACATGCAGAAGCTCTTGTAACAGAGATATACAGATATTTATAATTGCAAATAATGTTTGCATTTTACACAAAATTATAAACTGAAAATAATCTAGAGTAGAACTGTGAAAGAATGAATGAATGAACAAACAAACGAGTACAGTGCGTGACTCCGCCCACCATCAAGAGATAAACATCCATGATGTGCGCAGTCGCTTATCAAACCGCCAAACACAAACCGCACAAACGACTGTGCCAAAGAAGAAGGATGACAAAAGGGACATTTATTCATTCATCTAGGATTATTGAAAACAGCAGCAGCAGCAACAACAACAACAAGAACAGCACACACACATGTTTGTATTAAATGGTATGGGAAAAGATTGCTCTGTTAAATGCAACCACGTTGGTGGTTGTTCAAGCCTTGATAATCTTTATTGCACACGTACACTTACTTACACACACATGGAAACAAACATACACGGGTCTGTGAAATTATTTAGGTTGGAAACTCAGATGATGATGGTAAAACACTTGCATTCCAAATAATTCTGTGTATTGTGGGAGGAGTAATTCATTATTGAACCACAAATTCACACATCCCCACACACACACACACACTACGTACACTACAAATGACGCCATCTTTTAAATGAAATGGATGGATGATCTACCGTTAGCACGAAGGAATTCGGTACTCCATCATTATCATACACCATTTTAATACGCGTACGTACGTAGTAGAATCGTACATACAAATTTCATTTTTAAACATGTTAGAGTAGGCAGTAGTGATGCTGTTTTTGTAGTTTTTGTTATTGTTGTAGTTCTAAGACAACAAAAACAATAATAAACCCGTTAAAACAATTACAGCTAAAAGTGGTTGTAGTTGGTAGTTGTTGTTGAATTGTGTACTTTTGCATTAACACACATTCTCAGAAAAACATACATTCCGAATGTATTTTGCGGTTTTCAGACTCTCCGAGATAAATTTCCTACAAACACATACAAAAACTCGCATCGTAAGTGTTGTCGGAGAAAGTCAGCACTAAATAAAAACAACAGTAAGACAGACATTTTTACCGCCATCCACCCACAATTTGGATTTGTCAAACAGACATACATTGTGAACACACAAACAAATGCACTCGTATACTCGTCTGAGTCGTCTTCAGTGGTTAAAATAAATAAAATAAAAACAAATGAGTAGAACAACTAGTCAGGACAATCCAATGCCAGGACATGTTTAAATAAATTTTAAACCTTTAACGGTCTGGTCGACAAAAAAACTTAAAGTCTTAAAGGTGCGCTCGCTCTCATACGGTTTGCAAACGTGCTAAAAGAACACGTACCACGTACGAACGGAACTCTTTATTGTCTGTCAGCAAGTGGTCATATCCCATCAGACAACAAAGTGCTGGCTGCACCACATTTGTTACCGCAATACGAAAAAGTTGGCCACTAGAGCTTGTTGCTTCGCGCTTCCTTGCAGAAAACAGTTGACATTACATACATTTTTTGTTGTTGGTGACATTGTTGCTGTTGCTGTGTTGTTGTCTTATTACTTATTTGTGTGTAGTGCCAGGACACATACGAAAAATCAAACTAAAAAAAATACTGAACAAAAAAAAAAAAATAAAAAAAACAAGAAATAATAAGAACGACAAAGAAGTCGACGACGGCTACTTCCTTTATAGAGGAATCGGAAATTTTTAAGCGGAAATTATTGAAATTTTGTTTCAGTTTCATTTTCATTTCAAACTAATACACTCAGACAAACTCATACTACTTATTCTAACTACTTGCACCTGTATGTAGTCGTACTTTTAAGCCAGTGAGTGAATGAGTGACGCGTCTTAAAGAAAATAAATAGTGCATACGTTAAAGAGCAAACAAACCTTCCTTTCCGATTTGGTTTTTGTTCTGTTGTCTTTGCCTTTGTGTGAGTGTGTGAGTTTTTTTACTCGTATAGTTATTTGAATTTGTGGTCGTTGACAAATTACTTGAATATCCGTTTCGTTAGTGAAAGTGTGTGAAAAGTGCGCGCAATTAAAATGCGATAAGTCGTTTCCTTTTTATTTATAAATTGTTGTCGCCGTTGTTTTCAATCAAATCCGTCGGTTTTATTTGTTGGAAATTTATAAATACACACATAATACTTATTTCATAGTAAGCAAATAATATAAACATTCACATTTTGGATTAATCTATAAACAATACAAGGTAAGTGGAGTTTTTAAAACATATTGTACATTATATGTATGTAATATTCTTAAAAAATTGTTAAAAAGTTTTCGATTTAACTCTAACAGAAGTTAGTTGAAAAATGCAAATTATATTTTGCCTTTAAAACAATATGTTTACAAATTATGGCTGTATCGTAGTATTTAACATAAAATGTTATAGTAGTTATATAGTATATACAGGGCTAGTTTAAATTTGCAAATATGTAATATGGTTAATTTTAAAAAGGGTTTACTTTTAGATATATCCGATTATTCCAAGAAACTTTAAACGGTACAGAAAGTAATGGATATTTTATTAAGCGCTTCCTATCTACCAAAGTGTGTGTGAGATATTATCGAAATTTTGTATTCTTATGAAAGGTCTATCGATGCCATAATGTACGGAATATAACATCGTACAAATGTCCGCCACGGCATCGCTGGATGGCGAACATCCGAAATGTCCAATTTTCCGTTGGCATGTGTTATGTGGTTTATAGCTTATTCGCATGGACCTGTGGCTTAAGAAAACCCAAACATGAACAAGTCTAACGGAGACAAATCGCATGATCTTGGTGGCCAGTTCACACAATCCCCAATCATGTCCAATGTGGTATGAGCTGTGTGCCACGTATTGTCGTTCTGTTTAATTCACATGCCGTTGATGTCCATATCATCCATTTCAGGTGAAAGGAAGTTGGTAATCATCGACCTATAGCGCTCCCCGTTGACGGTGATGGCCTGACCAACATCATTTTCAAAGAAATATGGACCGATGACGACGTCGGCTTAAAATCCACAGCAAACTGTGACTTTTTCATGAAGCAATGGGCCCTTTTGGATCTCATGTCGATTGAAAATTTTTTTTATTCATCCATTCATCCAGAACTGGGCCTCAGCATAAGATGGAAGTGCGTGAAACGTTGCCCGAACAGAATACCCATTTTAATAAAACGATTTTATCATTTGTTGAACGCTATATCCATCCATTCAACAATGTGGCCGCTATCAACTGTCAAAGTTCTGAAGATATTGTAATGCTACGATTTTAGTAAACATTTACAAAATTATATAAAAGAATATATACTGAACAATTGAAATACATCTGAAAATGATGTATTGTATGAGACATTATTATATATACAATTGGTCAATTCACAAGGTCTCCTATCATGTCATATTGTCATTATGTCCTAATATTTCACAGCTGTTTTTATTGCTTTTTAAGCAAAAATTTCCTAAAATAATACAACTTTCTATGTTATGTTTATTGTGTTATCGTAGCGAACCAGCAGAGACCAATGCCGAATGCCTAAGAGTCGGTTAAGCCGAGCCGCCGAGTCGTGATATATTATGACATTATCACATTATGACTGATAAGAGACCTTGTGAATTGACCAAATGTATATATAATAATGTCTTATACATATATTATATTATACATATATTTCGAATTGTTTTATTCTGCACCAAAGAAATGACTAATAATTATAAAATTTTCTTTTAAAAAACACAAATTAACCTTTTAAGTTGATTTCGCAAATATCAGACTGTGTTTTTTTCAATTATTTCTCATTAAAAATTTCAAATAATTAAAAATTATTATGTTATGTTACGCGATTTTGGTCTAATTTAAAAAATTATTAATTTTAATCCGTGTAAAATTTATACATTTTGTTATATAAGTATAAATATTCTTGATTATCAATCACGAATCACAAAAATATTTACTAAGAACTGGTGAAGTACATAGTTGCATGTACTTCACCGGTGCGTAGTAAATATTTTTCTTACTTCCTTTAAAAAGAAATAATCGAAATTCGAACTAAATGAAGTGGTATTAATCCCGGAATAGAGAAAAAAATACCCTTTAAGCTTATAAGACCTTAAAAGTACATCCCAATTTAGCAGGACCCTGCCCAGAATATAAGGCAAAAGCAACACACACCCGGTTAAAAATGTATTTACATAAACAAAATAAATGGATTTTTTAAACAATACCGCAAATGTGTTTTCCAAAACTTCTTCGAATTTGACCTATTTTTTATTATTGAATGTATAGACCATATGGAATCATTAAAAACAAATTTATAAGGACATTTTTATTCTAAATACAACAATTAAAATGGCATAAAAATGTCCAAATAATATGGGTTATTTTCCTATCGACTCCTAAAACTATACTATGAAATAAAACAGAAAAACATGAAAAAAAACTTTTATAATCAGTTTTAAAAGTGATTATAAAAATTTTTTTACAACTTTATATTTGTTTAAAAATATGAAATCATATATTTTTGCTTTCAATGAAAAAAGTAAACATAGTGAACATTAAAGTCGTTAAATCGAAAATGAAAAGGGATCAAAAAATAAAAAACACCTCTGATTTCAAATATGCATATTCAATTTGTATGTATATACTCGTAGTTAGAAAGCTACGTTCGTAATTTCTATAAAAGAGTTTGATAACATTAAATTGTCTTTAAACGGTCTTAAGTACACGGACTAATCTCAGTAAATTTTTTTCAGAATAACTCAAAATTTAGATATTTTATAAACTGCTACTGTCCTTAACAAGACCTACAACCCACACTATGTTAAGTTTGAACAAGTTGTTACTTCCTTTTTACTTGGCTTCTATATGGTCCATTATTAATACTAGAAAATTAAAGTCTTTATTTTAATCTTTATTTTTTATTGGATTTTTCTTTTGAGTAATTTACAATAAGTATTAAAATCTTAACCTAAACTAAAACTAAAGTTGTTATTTCCGTTGCAATGTCCAACATGAGTGCTCGTTAAAATGATTATCTGGACAGATCCAGTGTTTCCAATCGCCTCAGTCGTCAAATGACAGCAACTCCCTGGCAAGGGGATTTGGACGATCCAATAGTTTTGAAAGGTAGTTTAAACTGGAGAGTTTGATCTCCTCGCGTATTATGGGGACATTGATATCCCTATGGATATTACTATTGCGAATGTACCATGGGGAACCTGTTATTGTACATAACAGTGCTGACTGCTTTCTTTGCAATTTTTCAACGTTAGATACCGAGATATCTCACATAGCTCTGTTCTGGAATTTTGATATTATTTATCTGTATGAAAGGACAAATTTCTCCTCTTAGAGAAATGTAACGTGAGTAACGTAAGTACATTTTGTAGCATTGACTTTTATTTTCCATTTGTCCAGCCATTTTTCTAACTCGCCGATGGGAGACTGGATTTGTTAAGAAGCTATTGAGGGGTTTTCATGTTTATACAAAACTATGTATATCATCATAGAATCGTAAATATCTGATACATTTAGACATCCCGCTTTTCATAACACAATTTTCAGAATCCCTTTTTATTTATTTTGTTTGATATTCCGCCTTTTAATCTTCTCATCGCAGACGCGGCGCACATTTTCACGATGTTATATTCAAACAAATTCGGATGAACACATACCATTTACTAAGAGCAACGGGCAAATACTTGCTTAAACTATTCGGAGTAACTTAATTAAAATGTTTATTAACGCAGAATATATATATTAATTATTTACTTCATCCAATTAAAACAATTTATTAAAAATACCGATTTTTCAATCAAATCAATCGAATAAAAATGTATCAGCCAAACCACAAAGGCCGAAAAGTTGATTTTAAATTCATGGTAGAGTCGAAAGGAGCCCGTTTTGACAAGACCACACCACTCAAAGAAGTTGGAAAATAGTTTCTCCTTTTTCACTATCCTTACAGTTAGGACAATGGTCGTTAAAGGGGTGTCCAAGGCGATATGCATGCTTTCCTACCCCCGTTAATAATGATAGCAACCTTGATATATCCCCTCTCTTACGAGTTATCAGTTGCATAGTTCATTTTTCGTACAAAACGGCCACATTAACTTGGCCACCCTACATATAGATAATATAGATAATACTTTTAATAGTCCCCCGTGGAATTGCTACTGAAACCGTATTAAAAATATCCAAAGCAGATCCCATTCTGGCTAACTCGCCTGCCTCTTCATTGCCATAATAGTCGCTATGCGGAGAGACCCAAAATCTTTATTTTTAATGTTTACTTTCATTGACAAATATTTTCAATTATATGAATGTATCTGTTATAGATGACAACTAGATAGGTAACTGAGATTTAAAAGCTAAGTATGTTGTCAAAAACCTAATTCATGAAAATGTATTGCATGTATTTTTTATTGGATCACCCGTATGTGTGAAGTGAGAGTAATTTTTTCCATTGATATTTCTCTCTCCTTCCGTTCTATGCGTTTATTCTATGGTATCTGTTGTATAAATATAATAAAGTCTACTTTAATATTTCTTTTGTGGTTAAATTGAATATTTTTTTAAATTAAAGTTAATTAAAAACCTATTTAATTGGAAACAACGTTTTTTTTATTTTAATTAATTTTGGTAAATGGTCCATATTTGAATATCTTTATGCTAATTTTGACTTTTCAATTAGATCTCTAAAGATTTCTACAAAACTTTTTGAAATTAATTAAGTCTTATATTTTCTATGAAAAATACAATGTTCTACATTTAGCTCAAAATGTTTCTTTTAATACAGAGTAAAACATTTGTTACACCTACAAAATTTGCTGTATACAACATTAAATAAGAATGTAAACTTTGATTAGCAAGCAGCCTGCGAAGGAGAAATCTTTAAGATGGAAAAAATATGTAATGTGATGCTTTTAGCCACTTAATGTCACTTTGACATTATAATAAACTGTCTGCACACGCCTGTTTTATTGTAACAAACATTATAGTTGCTTGTATTTCGGTAGCTGTGTGTAAATTTATGTTCACAAAAAGGTATAAATATGGCTGAGACAGAGATTATCACACAAATTGAAAAATAAATGGATATACACACCAGTAATCAACATTACTCCCTTTTTTAACAGCTCAACAGAAATATTTCGAATGGAAATAAATCACAAATTTCTTAACAACCACTATACCATGGCATTTTTGTATTCATATAAAACTGCAAGCATTAACATGTTTAAAAATACCAAAATACGTTAATAAGGGAGTCATTTTAATGAATTTCGATTATTTGTTTTTCTAAGAAGAAAAAAAAAAAACAGATACTTTTAAATTCATAAGTATGAATCGCATCATTGATGCTACTTCCAAGTATGGGTAGATATTATTACCCTGTAACGTATACGCAGTATATGTGTGGTATGTGTGAGTGTGTGTAGCCATGTTTGTTTGCAAGTCGAGGCAAATGTAGCATTTATTGTTGGCTGGATTTAAATGGTATTGCCGCGCGTACCGGAAGTCCTTGGCGGATGGCTTTGCGCGTGCTACATAACGAGATCCCAAAATGAGACGCATATTGTTTGATAAGAAAAAAATATATATACAATAAATAAATAAAAGAGCAATGGGAATGAGTTACAGTTTCATTTGGGTTTTTTACATTTGTTAGTAAACTGATTTAATACCAAGATTATTGTGTTTACTAATTATCGACATACGTTTTCATGTACAATATACATACAAAACATGCTCTTTTTATACAATTTAAGTATGTATATTTAATGGTTTGTAATTTGGTTTTTTATATTCGTAACGGGCGTTTAAAGGGGAGGAATAATTTGCAAAATAATTAATAGATTTCTTATCAAAAGTTTAAAGTGTTATTTATACTACTTAGAGGCGTGGCATAATTGAAGCGTGTAAGTAACAAAATAAGTATGTACTTACTTATTTTGAAAAGACACACAATAAAAATTTTGATAAGTGTACTTGGACATGTACTGATACTGGTACACAGCTATATTGTATTATAATATAATATACTTATTCCCAGTTATACATTTTATATTACTGTCCTGATCTGTAGCAAGAAGAATTTAGTGTTTCAGAATATTGTTTGCAGAACTGTAACATCTTTAACATTAGGTATGCACCAAAGTTTACCATCTTCGGATACAGTTTTATTGAATTCTAACAAATAAGATGAATAAGAATGAATAGGATTGCAGTCTAAATAAATATGTAGGGGAGATTAGTGTAAAAAAGGAAACTGTTTAATCTGACTTAAATTAATTATATACGAATACTTTAATTATCTATGATCATGATTAGTATGTGGGATGCTTATAAGTAATACTATCTATCTCCATATTTCTGTTAAAATCAACTTTATGAAGAGTTTCCGAAGGATAAAAAAATTTTTTTCAATTAAAAAAACAATTTTATAAATGCTTTTATGTTTTTTTTTTTGGAAGTTGAGAATTGTATTGGATTTAAAAATATCTCCAACGAGAGTTTGTCATTCCGTTTGTAATTTCTACATTTTTATTTGCGACCCCACAAAGTATATATACTCTGGATCGTTATATATAGCGAAGTCGATATAGCCATGTCCGTCTGTTGAAATCAACTTTCCGTAGCCCCCAAATAACTTACAATCATATATATATCGGAAATTCTTACGGCTCGGTTGCTATTTAAAATCAGAAATTTAAAAAAAAAAAATTTTAAATTCAAAAAAAATTGGAAAAAAAAATTTAAAAAAAACAATTTTGAAAATAAAATATTTTTTTTTAAATTTTGAAAAACAACTTAAAACAAAAAATTATTTTTTTGGTGAAGGGTATATAAGATTCGGCACAGCCGAATATATATCTCTTACTTGTTTTATCATATAATTATTTTAACAAATAATTCACCTTTGTTGTGGATGCATTAATTGACCACTTTCAGCGTATAGCATCCTAAATATATCAAGAAAACTTTTAAAAATTTTGCATTTAATTGCTAACGAACAGATTATATTGTAGAAGTTACAAACGAAATGACAATCTTATATATACCCTTCTCACGAAGGTGAAGAGTATACAAAAAAAACCCCAAACGAAATGAAACAGCAAAAAACAAAATACGCAAAGCAATGAAACCAACACACATCCAAACATACTTTTTATTGCTTTTTTGTCAAAGCATGCAATAAATTGTCTTTTTTTTATGTAATTTTCAGAAGTTGTCTCGGATTTTTGTTCATATCTCCGTTATTTATGGACGGATTTTGCTGATTTTAAATAGGAAACTTTTCGAAAGCATGTCTGACAGAATTATTGACGATTTGGATCCCGAAGATATCTGGGGTCTTCAGAAAATTGATTTCAACAGACAGGCAGACGGACATGGCTTAATTTAAAAAAAAAAAATGTTTAAAGTATAATTTGGTGAAGGGTATATAAGATTCTGCACACCCTCTCTCAAGAGCTCTCTTACTCGTTTTTTATATGTTCTTTTGGCGGAGTTTTTAATAACTCCACTAACACTATCCAGAACGCGACATTCGAACGCCCTTGAAGGGATAAAAATAAAAAAACATTCTTAAAAATTGTTTTTCATGTTTCCAGTGTTCGATAGCATTTTAGCAGCACTATGTTTTGTTCCAAAACTTGATTTTGTTGTTTCCAATATTTTATCAATAAAAATGAGGTACAGAACGCAACTAAAATAATAACTAATTTTAGGAGAGTGAGAATGATAATCAGCGAATTGGAACAAGATTTTTTAAACTAAATTAGAATAATGTGACTTTCTGTTGGTGTTGACATGTTGAAATATTTGTATTCGTTTTTTTACAACTAAGTATTAGTACGATTTTTTAAAATTTCTTAAAGTATAATTTGGTGAAAGGTATATTAGATTCTGCACAGTCTCTCTTAATAGCTCTCTCGTTTTTTTATATGTTATTTTGGCGGAGTTTTTAATCCAGAACGCGACATTCGTACGCCCTTGAAGTGATAAAAATAAAAAAAAAATCTTAAAAATTGTTTTTTATGTTTCCAATGTTAGACAGCATTTTAGCAGCACTATGTTTTGTTTAAAAGTTTGATTTTGTTTATCAGTAAAAATGAGGTCCAGAACGCGACTAAAATAATAACTCATTTTCGATCCATTTATGAAAATGAAATAATCACCGAATAGGAACAAGATTTTTTAAACTAAATTAGAATAATGTGACTCTTATATGTCAATATTTGTATTCGTTTTTTTTTACAACTATTAGTATGATTTAGCACTCGTCATATTTGCCCATCATGTTTGTAATCATAATATTAACAGGCAAGTCGATTTCTTTAGACCCCTTTTACGCTCACATTATACATTCAATTTGGGCAAAAACTATGCCATTTTAAAGGTAACTAGCTGAACCCGGCCCGCGTTGCTGGCCCTTAGAAAATATCTGTTTTATATTGCATCTCGATTTTAATATACAGTGTCGGACAAACTGGCAGTGCGGCTGGTTCCAATGAATTCAAAAATTCAGTAGGATAATCGACGGCTTGTTCTTCGTTCATTACTGTGGCAATCGATTTGCATTTTATTGTTTCGCCAGGCAGTTTCAATTGTATTTGTTTATTGAGCTTGTTAACATCATAATTTGTTGGTGCCAAAATTGCAGCCAATCCGAATTTTTGTAGTTGGTTGTAAGACTTGGGAATACCTTGTCAACAACGAAATCTCATTTGTGGCGAGATCAATTGAAATTTATCCATTTCTGATGTCCAACAATTGTTTTGAGAATGTTTCGGTAGAAGGGTATTGCAGCAAATGCACACGCATGTTCGTTGATAGTGTTCGGCTTCTGTAGCTTCATTTCCAGTGAAATAAATTTGAAGGAACTTCGCATCATCATTGGGTGTCATCATACTTATTGTAATAAAATGCCTGCATCTTTAAATCGATTCTTTCTCTTGGTCGATCCATTCGGGAGCAATTGGCTTCTAGTCTTTCGATATGCTGTTGAGATGTCTCCGCAGCACTCGATGAAGATGCAATGCGACGTATTTTCTGAAGCCATGATTCTCGTTCTCTTCCCGTTTCTGCGGCTCTAGACGTAGATGCCCTTTCTAAAACAAATTTTATTTGAATAAAACCGTTTTTTTTATTAAAAGTGGAATGCGGAGAGTAAACCTAATATGCAAGAGTAAACAAAATTATTTATCATCGATTGATAATATAAAAAAACTTTTATAGTACCGGATATGTGTTGAAATGTATTCCTTTCTTCGCTTACACCAAATAATTCGCTTCAGAGTACACCACTTTGAATTAAAATTTTTAGAATGATGTTAAGCAACGAAATGAAAATTATCATTGTTTGAACGTTGGGAATAAAAAAAAGTATTTATGTATTTCTCCAATTGAAAAACATTTTTTGGTCGACAACATTAATTAATTTTTTTTGAAATTTTTTTTTTTACAACAATCACTGACTTTGTAAGCCTGTATATAGGAAACTAAATAAACTATCTGTAAGAATTGATGAAAAGGTCGATCAACAATTATACAATAATCTTGTGTTTTTTATGTCATTAGCGGTATAGTATAAAAATTTGATTCTGCCACGCCATTCCGTCCATAGACCGAAAATCAAAAATCTGACTCTACAGTGTTACCCGCCAGGCTTTTCTGAAGATTCCATAAAAATTTTATCAAAATCAGTGCATACATACAACAGACAGACAGACAGACAGACGGACAGACAGACAGACAGACAGACAGACAGACAGACAGACAGACAGACAGACAGACAGACAGACAGACAGACAGACAGACAGACAGACAGACAGACAGACAGACAGACAGACAGACAGACAGACAGACAGACAGACAGACAGACAGACAGACAGACAGACAGACAGACAGACAGACAGACAGACAGACAGACAGACAGACAGACAGACAGACAGACAGACGGACATGGCTAAATCGACTCCGCTATCTATAAGGATCCAGAATATATATACTTTATAGGGTCGGAAAATTATATTGTAGAAATTACAAACGGAATGACAAATTTATATATACCCTTCTCACGAAGGTGAAGGGTATAATAACCAATTATATATTACTATAACCGAAAGCCTTAAATGAAAGTTAGTAAAGACACAAACCACATCAATTAATTACTTTTGCAGTTGTTGGAACCTCAATTCGATTGTTATTGAGGTTTTATTATTCTAACAATTAGAAATCTTTTAAGTATATCGAATTTCAATAATTACAATTAAGTTTCTGTCAAGCTTATTAAATATTTAGAATCACAACTGAATTCCGATCGATCTTTTTTCTGTGTGTACATACCCACATACATACAAACATCCATTTTTATATATATAGATTATTCACAGAGGTGCACAATATATATTTTATTGAAATCGATTCAGTTTTTTAGGAGTTAAGAGCGTTAAAAGATGTTACTAACACATTTGCAAAAAACGTGTACATATGACCTTTAAGTAAACAAAGCAATTGGTCAATTCACAAGGTCTCTTATAAGTCATATTGTCATAATGTCTTATAAGTCATATTGTCATTATTGTGAAATATTAGGACATTATGACGATATGACATGATAAGAGAGCTTGTGAATTTACCAAATATAATGTTAAAATAAAAATAGTTTGTTTATTAACATTTTATTTTTCGATGCCCATATTGTCACTAACATAATGTAATTAAAGCTACTACACACAGTTGTCAGATTGTACAATATTGTCAGAAAAATTTTCAGAAAATGTCTAACAACCGTGTGAACTTGCAATTTTTGTCTTACAACGTTGGCAGAAAAACTTTTTTTTGTCATATGTGCGCATTTTATGCATCTGCCAATGGCATAATTGTCAGATAAATTATTTCTATTGGCAACACTGTTCCAAAATAAACAAAAGTGAAGCAACCTTGTGAACTGACAATAAATTGGCAGATAAATTTATTGTTTGACAATTGTCTGACAATGAAATTGTAAGGTTTTGTTACAATCGTCTAAACTGACAATTTACCTTTTGCTAATAATATTTAATTGGCAGTACATTACGAGCACATTACCAGATCTGACAACATTGTAAAATCTGACAACCATGTGAACGTAGCTTAATTCTAAACTTCGGAGGCGACACCGGTTAACATTATTCGATTTCAGTGAAGTTGCAGCTCTATACTCCTCCTCGAGAATTAAAAACCACAATAATATGTATAAATAATAAATCCCTATGTTAATAAGTCTATTTAAATTTCAAATCTTTATTAAGAATTTTCTTTCAATTCCATTTAAAATCTGTAAAAAAAAAAAAAAAAAAAAACATATCAAAAGTTATCGCTTTAAACAAAAATTGTTGCCAATTTGAAAAATGTATTTAAACAGAATCTGCATACATTCAGCAGACAAGAATAACAATTTTCTGAAAGTAAATGTATGAATGGACATATGAAATGAAAAGTATGATAAACGTGTAAAAGTGACTACTGATGGTGTATGTATGTGTGCGAGTGTGTGTGTATTCACATACATACATAGACACAAATGGTAAATAAATACCACTGTATCATGGCATAAATTTAGAAACATAAATCAAAATGTTGGACTTCCGACACAAGCGCTGGTGTAGGACGAGTTAAATTTGAATACGATACGAACGAAATTTCAAAATGAACAATAATGTTCTTCTGCTTCTTGTATGTTTGTTCGGTTGTTTGTGTTGTTGTTGTAAAACATTCTCACACAGATAAACAAAATAAACAACAAAAGGATGACTAAAGTTTACGCAGATATTTGTGTGTAACTGAATAAGTGTAGTACAACTGACTGTTAATACATACAACAGAGGTGTATGTTAATAAACAATTATTTTGTGTGTTTTTTTTTTGTTTGCTTGTTTGTTTGTTAGTTTGGCCCATCCATTATTATTATTCTATAAACAGAATATCTGAAGAATTACACACGTATCTGTGTATGTAGGATGTCAAAATGTATGTATGCAAGTGCGTTGTAGATAATAGAGAATGTACGCTTAAATAGAGTTATATTTACTTTATATACTTAGTGTAATTTACATACATATTTGCATAGCTCCCTCTAGAAAATATACATTTTGCAATTGCCAAATAATTTAATGATTTTAAAGTGTTGTGTAAAATTCTCAACAATATTTACTCTTATTGTCATATTAGAGCATTATTGTGAAATTTACTTAATATTTCTAAAAGTCTAGCGATAAAAAACCACATAATATGTATATTTTTAGTCCACCTGCTCAATAAAACCTCGGTTTCGGTTTTAAAAAAAAATTAAAACTGATCGGTTTCTATTTTGGGTTAGTTTATGAAATATAGTGATAATATAGGAAGAATAACCATTTTATAATCACCCTTATTCTATTTGGCGTCGTCTATATTGAGTCTAAAAATGGTATATGTTTCGCCGATATCTATAACAATTGGTAACTTTTGACAGCGTTTTGTACTTTAACCCGACTTATAAAAGAATAAAATTCTGTCAATAGTAACCATTTGTTATCGATATCGACGAAACATATACCATTTATTGACTCAATATTGACGACGATGTCGACGACGCCAAATAGAATAAGGGTGAATATATATTCAACGATGCTATAAAATCGTTCCTCATATGTTATTAACTCGTAAATGACTTAGTAATATTCTTTATTGGAAGGTTTCCAAAAAAGGATTAACTCTAATTTAAAGAATTAATGTAAAATACAAATTTAGAAAGGAATCTATCCAATTAAATGTTTACATCGATTTGACTTTAAAGGAATTATGGTCATTGAGTTATGAATATTTATTTTTTACTTCTCTAAACCTCTGATCTGCGTCTTATATACTTGATTCAAAAAAGAATAATTGGTCAATTAACAAGGTCTCTTATCAGTCATATTGTCATAATGTCCAAATATATCACGAATCGGCGGTTCGGCTTAACCGACTCTTAGGCATTCGGCGTTGGTCTCTGCTGGTTGGTTATGATAACACAATAAACATAGCATGGAAAGTAGTATTATTTTAGGACATTTTTTGTTTGAAAAGCAATAAAAACCATTGTGAAATATTAGGACATTATGACAATATGACATAATTAGAAACCTTGTGAATTGACCAAATGTGTCTGCAGAAAATCGTATTTTTTAGAGTTTTTTAAATACTAGACTATAATAGCATTTAAAAAACAACAAATGCCCTCCATTTTCCATATTATGATTTTTTATTGTCACTTCTATGCAAATGATTAAATTATTGATTTACTAATGACATTCGGTCATTCCAATATATATCCGTAAAACATCTCAATATTTTTTTTGATATTTTTAACCATAGATAAATGCACATAGATCGGAAACTCTCCTGTCAAAGACCTAACTCAGTTGTCAAAAAGCTAAGTGGTGAGAATGTATTAGTAAATAAAACAATGTGAAAACAAAAACAACACTCGTATGTGTTACATTTTTGAGTATTTTTTTCTAGTTTCCGCTCTATGTTTCTTTATGTTTTTAACTTCAAAATAGTGGCAATTTTGTGTTGTAAGTGCGGTGTTTTTTTCGGTTGACTTCGGTCTATTCTGAAATTCATTTAGTTTAAATTTCTTTTTTAATGAAAAAGGAGAAGTGGTTTCGCGTGCATTGAAGTCATATGTGTTATTGTTGCTATGGTGCTTTTATGCAAATCATTAAATCTTTAATTTTTTTCATTTTGAAAGTAATGCCACGAGCTGCTCAATCAAATAGACTCTTTGCCGGGTGAGCTAGTAAGTAAATATATTCTGGGTCCCCATATTATTCGAAGATGATCTATCTTTGTCCGTCCGTTGACAACACGATAGGTCGCAAATGAAAGGAGATAGCTGGCAGAAATTTCATAAACAAGTTTTGTATGAACCTAAATCTGTCTACCAACTTTTGAGAGGATCAGTCCATAATTGACGCCTATATTTGAAAAATATTTTATTGTCACATATTGATGGTGGGTATACAAGATTCGCCACAGCCAAATATAACACTCTACTTGTGCAGTTCTAAATTTTGTGTTTTTCTGCAGATAATAGTTATAAAAGAAAATACCGGAGAAATATTTCGGTTTAAAGACATGAAACTCTAATTCGAACTGTACTAGTTTTGCAAGTAGTTCTAGAACTCTGTGCGTTGTAGTTGGCTACTGTTACCGCTAAGCTACCGTTTTTTCTAAATTTCCCTTTCAGCACGACTGCCGTTATCTTTAAAATACCGGTATCGAAATAACTGCAATTGCCGTTGCAGCTAAAATACCGTTAGAAAATGTCGTTATATCTAAAAACCGTTACCGCTTTTGTATAAATAATTTTATGTTATGAAAATTCAAACATTTGTTTTCTGCAATTGAGTTTATTGAAATCTAGAAAATTTAAAATGTAATAAAATAACTAGATACAAAAAATTAATTCGTGTTAAGCTAAGTACTCTGTTCAAAATTTGGTGCGAACTGCTGTCAAACTAAATATAAAATATTTGGAATGAAATATATGCGAAATAATTTCGCAAAAGCAGTACTCTGTTCTTATTGTGGAAAACATGTGAAATACATCTGGCAACATTAATTTTCCACACGAAATAACATAAGCAGCACTTCTTTCGCACGAAATTAAAACCAACAGCTGATCATTTCTTGCATATAAAATTTGTCGCATGAAAAAACCATAATTTTTCGCAAAAATAAACAGAGTACTAGGCTTTATTTGGAAAATTTGGACCTTTTTAATAGTTCTTATTGCTCTAGAGTTTAGACCCTGCTAGAAATAAAGGACTTTTTTAAAACAGTTGTCAAAATCAACTGATTGAGAATAGTCTGTGTTGTTTTTATAAAACTGAAATATTATTTAAGAGACAAACTTATTTTCATTAGCAATTCATTTAAGTAATATTAAACTAAAGAATTTAAACTTAATTTTACCTTTGACCCCGGAATCAATAGACCCAGAATTGTCCGATTTTTGCAAAAATATTCCGAATATATTACGTTTTATATGAGATATATGTTAAACAAATTTTTGTCAAAATTAAAATTCTTCACTGTTACGGTCCATTGGCCTAATTCTTTCTCTTCAAGTACACAAATTCAGTTTCTTGATGGATCAAAATTTAAACTAGTTTTATTAGCAGAGTTAAAATCTCTTTCATTCTTAACTAAATTGAAAATCGGGAAGTATTTTTCTCTTAGTACCTTGTATTTTGTTATTTATATTAGCACTTTTCGAACGACACTGTATTTTTCAGACAGCACATAGTTATACGCAATATTTCCAATGCATTGAATACACAATTGTATCTACCAAAAATTATATTAGAACGCAATACATTGCAACATCTAGCAGGTTGTTTTGGAAATGCAACCTTGTTATTCTACATATGAAATATTTTTGAAATTTATGAAAATAATTTATATGCAATTATGTTGATTTGCATAAAATATTGCAAAGTACTAAAGCACAATACATATATACTAGAACAAATTTAAATATAAAACATTCACCAATGTAATTAAAGTAGGTATGTGTACCTACATATGTACAATTTTACTAATTACACCCTTTTCCTTAATGCACGGTTGCGAATACAGTATGGGGTTTTTGATTTATATGTACCAGTTTACGAATGAATGAAATATATTTTTTAAGTGTTTAGTAGGAAGAAATAAATAACTTGCTTAACAAATTTAAACATACACATTATTCAGCAAATATTTGTCTCTATTTCAGATTAATAAACAACCTTGCATCATAAGTATTTATTGACCCAAGTAAAGTAAATCAATATAGGAACTCAAAATGTATGAAAATTCGTGTTCATATCAAACGGCATTAGACCTGAAAAGAGTCTCGCCACCCACATTGGCCCAAGTTAAAACGGAAGATTGTATTACACTGGGACAGTGTTCACCCGATTGGACCTCATATCGTTTTCATCAGTCCACCTTTGAGCAGCTTAAGCAAAGTGTGGAAAAAGCTAAAGCGGCATTACAAGATCGCAGTACATTTTTTGGAGCTTCTAGTGCATTTAGGTAAATTTCTTTAAACTTAAGCAAATGTTTAAAAATAAATAATGGTAAATTTAATAATATTTCAGTGATATTTATTCAACGCAACGTTTAAGTGACACTTTGGACACTCTGCCTTCGGTACAAAATAGCAATACAGCAAATTGTATTGGTATTCAAGTTCATAATACCGGTTCAGCCGCCATGGCTCCCACCTCTCAAAGTTTGGTATTAAATGGCAATTGTATATCATCCGTATCGTCGTCTTCAAATGCCCAACGTTATCGTTTGGATACTCTACAACCTGCTAATTGTTCTCCAGTACCTCAACATGGTGTTATAACTTCAAGTGCTGCGCCGTCATCGTTAACGACAACGTTAATGGATGTATCACATAATGATAGTAAAACGAGAGGTAAGTTCAATAAAATTTTAACTATTTAAGAGGCCAAATTTACACTACGTGCGATAAATTGCAGCCTTAAAATTGTAGGGAATTTATCATGTTTTGCTTTTGAATTGTTATCAGTTATCAAATGTTATTATTGAAAGTATTGATGTGTGTGAAAGTGAAAGGGGTTACGAAGCAATTTAAAAAAAAAAAATAGAAATAAAATTGCTTCGATTAATCCCCAATGTAAATAGGCTCTTAGTGGATTTTCAAATACACTAAAAGCCTCGAAAAAATGTTGGTCATGCAAATGTATTCATCCCCCTTAAAATTATATTTAATGGCAATAGGTATTTAATAGAAACATGTCATAAAAGTGAAAACTCCCTTTGCACACAAAAACCGACGAAGAATGCCTCTACAAAAATTTGTTCGTCACTAGCAATGCTGATTGCATCGAAATTAATAGAAATAGGTTAAATAAGTACATTTAAAAAAATAAATGTCATTTAGTTTTGTTACATTTTACTTAATATCAATCAAAATAAACTAAATATTTTAATAAAAAATCTTAGTTAAAAACTTACCATTAAACAAACAAGATGATGATGCCTTCTACTCCTATTTACTCATATTCAATTACATTCTTTCATTGACTTCTTTTCATTTGTTTTGCTTTTCATTTCCATTGCATTTTTTTTGTCTTGTTTACAAACATAATTTACAGCAAAAACAATAACAGATTCTCTTGCAAATAGCCAAACAAGAGAAATGTAAACAAGACGAAAGAATCACACACACTCT
The DNA here is from genome assembly GCA_942486065.2 of Calliphora vomitoria. Taxonomy (NCBI): domain Eukaryota; kingdom Metazoa; phylum Arthropoda; class Insecta; order Diptera; family Calliphoridae; genus Calliphora; species Calliphora vomitoria. The sequence goes on along the minus strand of OW818031.2, from coordinate 10,363,489 downwards.
CACTGATTGATTTTAACAACGCTACAAAGTTTGTAGTACAAACAACTAGAACCATTCGTAATTCAGCTCTGGGTGGAGAAAGAACTCGCGCGTCATTGTCTTAGTCGCTAAAGGGCAATCAGGCCGTCCTTTTTTCGCTGCCTTCGAGGAATTGCGTTTCAACCGCATTGGTTAATGTGTTATTTCGTCGTATAACTGTACCGCGTTACGGTTCTTCGAGGTATACATTGGCCACATGCAATCGACTTGGGAATTATAACCTAAAAATTATTTTGATATGGTGGAGAACCAAACAAAACTCATATTGAATTTTGAGAATACGATTAATTAATACTGTGCTAGTATATTCTAGCAATAATTGGTGTTGGCGTTATGTATAATTACAGGCCAAATAAATCTTAGCTGCTGCGCAGCTAAGTAACTTAAAAATCAAACAAACAAACAAACAAACAACTAGAACATTTTCATAAACTTTAATCACATTTTACATTTTATTGTTTTACATTCTTTTGAAATAAATTTATTAATTACATTCTATAAACTATTAATTTATTATTTATTACATTTTTAAACACTTTAAACAATTGCATATTCGCTAATTTTATTAAACAATTCACACATATTACGAACTAAACTTAACACGCACGATTTTTCTACTCAACTAAAAAGTAGCGGGACAATAAATGACAAGTGATGATGCATGTATAGCAGTGATGGGACTTTAACATTTATATTTAGTGCCAAATTGATGCATAAATTGTGCCATAACTACCTTTCACAAAATAAACAGAATTTGGATCAATTTGTTAAAATGTACCTAGTTTCAATTGAAATATACTGCCTCATTTGATATTAAACTTATTTGCAAATGGCATAATGTGATTATGAGGCGGGCTTTTAACTAGAAGATTGGAGATTAATCTACGGATGTTGTTTTTGGCATCAATAGCAGCACTGAAAATAGTACTTAATATTCTACGAAAATTTTTGCCCGAAAATTTCAGTGGGGTTACCAAAGATACCGAAGTTGTAAATAAAGCTTACAAATCGAAAAAGCGTTGTACCTATATTACAAATAATCTATATATATAAAAGAGTAACGTTACTTACTGACTGACTGATTCATCATTGCACAGCCCAAACGACTGAAGCTAGAATCATGAAATTTTAACTGTGGGTTCCTCCCTCTCCAAAACGATCCGATAAGAAGGTATTTTTGGAAATTCGAACGTTTAGGGGTAAAAACGCGTAAATTCGGTAACCTTATATCTTCAAAACTAATAAAGATACAAAAAAACTTAAAATTGCATGTTACTCCATTTAAAAAATAAGCTGACAGGTGTTTCGTACTTTTTCGAAATTAGAACCTTTTAGGGGAGAAAACGGGTAAAAACTCTATTTTGGTACTTTTTTGGCACCCTATGTATCTTTTAAACTAATAAACATAGAAACAAAATTTAAATCGTATTCTTCACTTATCAAAAAATAAAAAATATAAGTTTGGTACTTTTTGAAAATTCAAATCCTTAAGGGATAAAAATTGTGTTTATTTTTGGTACTTTTTCATAAAATAAGTTTTTTTTTATAATTTGACATAGAGATACGAATATTTTATTATGAGCTCCCACCACGATACAGAAATTTATTTGAATATAATTTTACCACCGTAATGGGGATAAAAAAGGTACCAAAACGGGGATAAAATCGGGAAAATACATTTTATTTGAAATTATTAAGCCAATTTTGATAATTTTTTTTAACATTGGATTGATACAAAAATTAACTAATAGGTTGTTATTTGGAACTCGAGTGCCAAGGTTTATATTGGGCCAAATCCGTGTAAACAGCTTGGTACTTTTATTAAAGATATTTTTTCTTGGGCACATTAACACAGATTTTAATCGTTTGAGACCTGTCTTTATCATAATAAATTTTTGCAAAATGGAATATTTTTAAATTTCAAACTTGAGGGGTGTTCAGGGAGGAAAAGGGAAATTGGTAATTTTCTTTTAATGGTACTTTTTTAATATTTTACATTATTTCACTTATCGACATTAAATTTAGCTGATATGTATCTGAGTGAAGTTAGTGTTTGGAATATGGGACAATATTTAGGTACCAAAATGTGAGAAGTGAATTATAGGTACTTTTTTATTGTTGTAATGGTACTTTTTGAATTTTCTATAACAATGGACTTAGAAACATGAAATTAAGCGTATATGGTCCTAAGTGAGTGAGAATTCTAGGGGGAGACTTTTTGGTACTTTATTGGAATGGTACCTTTTGTAATTTCTCCAATAATGAACCTGGAAACATGAAATAAAGGTTATATGGACCCGAATGAGTGGGAAACTACAAGTGTGGGCTTTTTGGTACTTTTTCTATATTCTAATGGTACTTTTGAAATTTTTATAACAATGGACTTAGGAACATGAAATTAACCATATATAGTCCTAAGTGAGTGGGAACTCTAGGGGGAGACTTTTTGGTAATTTTTCTTTATTCGAATGGTACTTTTTGTAATTTCTTCTCCAATAAACTTTACATGGGCCGAGTGGGTGGGAATCCACAAGTGGCAGCTTTTTGGTACTTTTTCTATATTGTAATGGTACTTTTTGTAATTTCTTCACCAATGAACCTAGAAACATGAAATAAATGTTATATGGACCCGAGTGAGTGGAAACACACAAATGGGGGACTTATGGTACTTTTTCTTTATTCTAATGGTACTTTTTGAATTTTCTATAATAATGGACGTATAAACACGAAATAAAGCATATATGGTCATAAGTGAGAGAGAATTGAAGGTGGGGACAATATGGAACTTTTTCTTTATTCTAAAGGTACTTTTCAAATATTTTATAAAAATGGACCTAGAAACTTGAAATTAAGCATATATGGTCCTAAGTGACTTTGAATTTTAGAGGGAGACTTTTTGGTACTTTTTCTTTATTCGAATGGTACCTTTTGAAATTTCTATAATAATGGACTTAGGAACATGAAATTAAGCATATATGGTGAGTGAGAAACTAAGAAACTACATCAAAATTATTTTTTTAATCAATAGATTTACATCTAGTATTGACATACCTCTTTTGAAGGTCATGTTGTACCTAAACTTTATTGAGCCACACTTATCAGATATAAGTTTTCAACAGCCGCGGCCTTTGTAATTTCTGTATTGACGTATATCATATAGGGCGAAAAGGTTCAATCCATGTCATAGGCGTAGAAAATGGCAGTGCTTTAGTAACGCCTTTGTACCAGGTACAGTTTTTGGTATCCAAGCTACAGATGAAAAGCGTATTTCTAAGAAAACAAAATAGGGTTCTTAAATTGTAGGGAATATTTTTCTTCTGCTTTGATGATGCGCTAAATGTCCACAAACAAACAAAAACCAATCTCTACCTACCTAGTAAGCCAGCAAGTAATATATAAGTGACATCTACTTATTATTGTTCGTGATTTGACCAAATTTCTGCGTCTCGATTACTTATATTTACCCCAAGAATATGTAGCTATAAAAAAACAGAAGAAACAATTGTGTTGTGTGGAATTCGAACTGGCTTGGTCGATTATTGTTTTTTTGTACGAGTTATTTTATCGTAAGTTAACAATGGTTTCAACATAAATATATAAATTAATATAATATGAACAAAAAATGTTTTTACACTTCCCAAAATGAAATATTTATTTGTTACATAAAACGACAATAAATAAATAATTGTAAACAAAATTTTATAAAAAAGCTAGATCGTCTTTAAGTTTCATAATGCTATGTTCACCCTTGGAGTTTTAAACACGTTTAAGCAAAATTTTGATTATGTTAATCAAAGCCGTTTACATTACATTTGAAATGATTAAGTTGACAGTAACATGATTAAGTTGACAAATAAAAAAACAACAAATAAATTTATATTTCTCTAAAGCATTAAAAATGGATATTAATGCTTTAATAAAGTTATCAGCAGATTATTTACACTTATTAATGATGGATTTGTGAAGATTGGTGTATTTTTAAAATATATATTTATCGGTAGTACATCTGAAAGGTATGTTCATTGTGGCCGATGCTACATCATAATCAGTTTGTGGTATGTTCAGGCGATTCCACCTGATTAATGAAATGATTAACTTTTAATCATGTCAATTTGAAGTGATTAACAAATCATTTAAATGTATGGATAATCATCTTGATTTTGAAGTGATTAGAGCTTAATCATTTTTGAGGTGATTAACTCTGCAAAAGTGAACATAGCATAAGGACCCAAGGGATCTACTACCAATATTTTTTTTAAAGAAGTTCAGCAATAAATGTTTTTTTTTTTAACTTGTATATTCCAGATATCTAAAAACACCCCCTCTCCATTTTTAACATGGTTGCTTTAAATACTTAATCCAGTAAAACAAAAACTAATCCACTTGTATTTAATAAATTTCTAACTATGAATGTATAAATATATTAAGTAGTGAACTTGACAAAAAAAAAAGAATAGCCTGGGAAATTTATGGCATGCAATATTTTTCAAATACATACTAAATTTGAATACAGCCTAGAATACTCGTAAATAGATCTTAAACAAAAAAAAACTACTACTACTTAAAACGAGAACAATTTTAATAAATTTGCCTCAGTCATGCAAGCGTTATTATAACAAGGACCTAAAATGTAGATTCCATTTGTTTAACGGTGATGTTTCAATAAAACCTTCTAAAGATTTATACAAGATAAAAAAAACTGAAAGAAAAAAACTAAATAAAATAAACTTACATAAACAAAATAAAAGAAAAACTAAAAAAAATCGTTTTTTTTTTTTTTTGTTAAAGAATAAACTTAAATTTAAATGGACTAAAGTACATGTGAATATGTGGGTAGGTTGTCACCCAGCAAACAGAAAATTATAAAATGTTGAAAATTTTATAAGTGAATTTTTCTCACTTATTTCTGGTATAAAACTGGTTTCACACTATTCTTATATAAAATTTGAACTTTGAACCTAGATAGAACTAAAAACCATTAACAAATTTTGAAGTAGTAAGTTACGATACATTTTGTTTCCATCCAATATCAATGTGATTTAAAGAATGTGTATTTGCTGGGATGTGTCTTGTACATTATGTTACATGCATATGTTTAGTTAAACTTTTCCAACTGTGGATATTGAAAAACAAGTAAGAAAGTATGGTCGGTCAAGCCCGACCAGATAATACCCTACACTAAGTAAATGAGCAAAAACATTTTTCTTTCAAAATTTCAATAATTTATGTTCGTGAGCGATTTTCGGAAGTGGGCCTTATATAAGAGCTATGACAAATTATGGACCGATCACCACGAAATTTGGTCACGTGATTAATGTTTATATGAAAGTTATTTATGTTGAATTTTATGTGTATACCAACATTTGTAGGAGATTTATGCTCGTTAAAGTGATTATCGGAAGCAGGCCTTATATGGGAGCTATGACTAAATATGGACCGATCATAATAAAATTTGGTGACATGAATTCCCTATATATAAAACTTATTTGGACAAAAACTTGTGTAGATACCTATATAAATTAAACATTTGTGACGGATAAAATCCACTTTCGGGAGGACATTTGTATGGGGGCTAGGTCAAATAATGGATCGATTTCAGCCAGTTTCAATAGGGATCGTCCTTGGGTAGAAAAAATGATATGTACCAAATTTTATCGAAATATCTTTAAAATTGCGACCTGTACTCTGCGCACAAGCTTTACATGGACAGCCAGCCAGCCAACCAGCCAGCCAGCCAGCCAGCCAGACGGACGGACGGACGGACGGACATCGTTTAATCGACTCAGAAAGTGATTCTGAGTCGATCGGTATACTTTAAGGTGGGTGTTAGACTAATATTTTTGGGCGTTACAAACATCTGCACAAATCCATTATACCCTCCCCACTATGGTGGTGTAGGGTATAAAAATGAAAATAGAATTGAATATCCTAGAATAATATTTGTTGCTGTTGTTTGCTGTTGGTTGTTTAATACTCCGGCTTATTCGTTAAGACAATATTTGTAAAAGTCTGCATGAGACTGGCAGAGGGCAGGCAGCCAGTCAGTCAGAAGCAGTCTTCTTTCTATATTTTGTTGCGGCGGATGTCTATATTGATAAATTCATGTTGACGTTACAGTTGACCCCAGAAAGTTCGCGGTTTGCCGCCTTAACATTTTCCTCCTTTTTTTTCTTTTTGTATTTTAATAATAAAATTTGTATTCTTTTTCCATTTGAAACACTTTTTTTTATTTTGGCAACAGTTTTGGATTTATACCAGAATGTTTATATTTTATTATTTCGCTGTCTTTTTTATTCTCTATAAAAAATAGAAACAAACATATTTATAAACATGTATGAAGGATATTTTTTTTTTTGCCGAAAACCGTTTGTTGGCAAATGATTTAGCAAATAAAAAAAAAAGAACTTTTGGAATTTTGTTACATTTATTTTATATAGAATAAGTTGATTGTTTTGTCTTTTTTTCTTTGTTGGAGTGGGAGTATTTGGTTTGGCGCGAAAAATAGGACTTAATTTAATTTAACCGAAATACATATTAATGTATTTGTTTGTATGATGTTGCCTGCTACCATGGTCAACATATGTTAAGTTAAGCAAGAACAGTGTTTTTTTTTTTTGCTGTTGACCAGAAAATTGTTGTTTTACCGGAAGGTAAAGATTTGTTTTTCCGCTATACCGAGTAGCTAATGTGTTTATATATGTTTTATGATTTGATGGGTGAGAGGATTTTATTTTGAATTTAATTAAATGAAAAAAAAAGATTTATTTAAATTGTTGAATCCAACGGTACCAAAAATTAAAATGATGTTTGCTAACATAACAACAAATAAAATAGCAAAATTTTTATAATATTTTTTAGCTGCAAATGTAAGTTGTTATCATGAGAAAATTGGCCTGAAAAAATATTGATATTCTCTCTTTAGTATTAATTGTTTTCGTATTAATATCATGAAACCTTTCTAATAACATAAAATTACTATAAGAGACCAAAGAAATACGATTAACTGTTAAATTTTTCATTTGATTTTGTTCATGTTCTAATGTCGCGTTCTTATACCTAAATCATACTTCTGTTAATTTAAAAACATTTATACTACGCCTGTTTATATATTATTTCTTAAAAAAAGCAACAGAAACTACATAAATATCATGATGTAGCTAGTCCTAAAAATTAGTTATACTTTTTTAAAATTAATTTTAATCACTGACGCACGGTACATTTTTTTTCAATCATGATATTTATGTAGTTTCTGTTGCTTTTTTACGAAATAATATATAAACAAGCTTAGTATAAATGTTTTTAAATTAACAGTAGTATTCAATATAATAGCGGAGTTCACAATCTTGTGCAAATGGTCTTGCATCATTGTATATGCATTGCATTTTTACTTTACACTAACAAAATACAGTGAGGCCTCGATTATCCGTGATTCGATAAACCGGCAACATCAATTATCCGGGAAAGAAAAAGATAATGTATTTGGATCGATTTAAATTTTTTGCATCATTAACCGTAGTTACCTCTATTATCCGGAATTATAATTTTTTCGATTATTTTTGAACAATCAAACACAATGTGAATAAAACGAAAAAGTGGAATTCCCTCGATCGATTTGTAAGGCCAATTTTTTTTGATATTGTGCCATCGATTTATCGATAGCTTTTGGCGTAAGGAGTGTTAGACATTATAAAAAACAAAGTGATTCTGTTATTGGCTTTGGAAACCGAAAAACTTTAAAAACTGCTGAAGAACCAAAAGTAGATTTTGTAGTTTATGAATGTTTCCGGAAGGAACGATTTAAAGGAACTCCATTTTCTTGATTAACAGTGAAGGAAAGTCCAATATATTCCACTCAAAATTTAAGAAAAATATTCAGCTGATTAGCTGCCACAATTTTTCTGGAAAAATTAAATGAATTCAAATCAATGAAAAAACTCACCAATGAGATAATGGATAATGGCATTATGAAAATTTCATAGAATGACACAAGATCTCAAAGGAGAGACTAACCTTATTAGTTTCCGTTAATGCTGTTGGTACACACAAGTGCAAAGCATTAGTTATTGGAAAGAGCTTTAAAAAATGTACATGCAAATTGTTTAACAATAACTTAATACCAGAAGTGAGAGAGAATTTTAAGAAAATCGTTCCAAAAGATTATATTAAAATCATTCTGCCATTGGACAACATCCTGACGGTGCAGGATTTTAATGCTGAAAACGTTATTATGAAATTTTTTCCACCAAATCGGACGACTTTAATCCAACCGATGAATCAGTGCAATATGGAGTTTTAAATTTCATTATCGAAAAACTGTCATTATTAAAAAACTACTAAAAATTGGTACTCAATTAACCGGAAAAATTGATTATCCAGAATGCTCCCGGTCCTGACCATTACGGATAATCGAGGTCTCACTGTATACAGAAATACACCATTGCATACATTTACAATACAAATGCACAAGATTGTGAATACCCCTAATATCAAGAAACTAATAAAAACTTAACAAAACTATGTAGTATCAATAAAAGGTAGTAAATACAATAAAAAAATTAATTTAAATGAAAATAGTATCAGGAAATGTAGTTTTTTCCAGAATACGCAGTCCTATCTGTTTCTACTTCTTGGCCATTGAAACAAAAATAGTCCAACTGGGATATACCTGGAATGCTTTTCATTCCATTTTTTTTTGTCTAAATTATATAACAAGGAATGCTTTTCCATCTGATCACACGGCATTAGATATATTTTTACCAATTTATGTGATATTGTGCACATTGATAAAATGAAAATTAATAGGGTATAACATATTGTTACGAATGTGCAATGACGATTTGAATTTAACGGTCTGTAACGACTGCCTGCAGCATTCATCATGTTTGAAGGCACGTCCATCAGTAGCATGCGGTTTTTGGCATTGTTTGTAAGTATGGCAACACTAAATGTTTGGGCTGCTGGCAATGACATCGAAGGCTCTGGAATTCGAATGTTCTAGTATGTCCGTTAAGAGCATTGTAGAAGATTCCCGATAGATGGCGCGTGTATAAATAGTGGCAGAGCTGGCAGTCTTGAGTTGAGTTTATCATTGGCGCTGTTAGAGTTAACATCAACTGTCTTGTGCATTTAAGGTTGTACGTAATAGAGTGTGTGTGCATTTCTGCTAATTGATAAACGTGTATGGGGACACTGAGTAACTATTTAATTTTGTTGTTGTTGTACATTCTAAATAAATAAAGAGTTGTTACAATTTTAAACTACTAAAACTGCTTTTATTTGCAATCAAAAGTATCCGGTTCATTTAAAGGAAATAAACCCCGTTTTTAAAAGGTAAACACGTAACAATATTTACATGATTTATTTTATTTATGTTAATTTCACTTACGATATCGCACATAAGTACCAATATCATAAATCTTCTTATTTTGCTGTATGTACTTTCGACGCTGTAATAACAAATGTTGGTTTTCAATATCGCACGGGACATCGAAATATGTGGCAATGCAAAGTAAAAACTTACAGTTATTTCCAATCGCATAGTTTCTTACAAGGCGAATTTATACAAGGTGGAGTCAGACAATCAGCTGATTACTTTTTTTCGCTTGTTTGGTTTTAACCTTTGTCAAAGCTTGTTTTTACATTTCAATATCTTGATATTCTATGCTTATTAATAAAATATTTATCTATATAAATATATAAATGTCTTTGTAAGTTTGTTTGTTTATTTGTTTGTTTGTTTGTTTGAGGATCACGCCTAAACGGCTGAACCGATTTTATTGAAATTTGGAACGTAGATAGATCCTTACTTGGAAGCGTCAATAGGCTATAACTTTTTTCCATACTTAGACCAGGAAGGGGTAAACGGGGGGAAAACCGGTAAAATTGGTACCTTTACTTCTTAAACAATAAACAATAAATACTAAACGGCCGAAACGATTTTATTGAAATTTCCAACATAGACTACGACAGGGGTAGCGAAGCGCACCGGGTCAAGCTAGTAAATATATAAATGTCTTTGTAAGTTTGTTTGTTTGTTTGAGCATCACGCCTAAACGACTGAATCGATTTTATTGAAATTTGGAACGTAGATAGATCCTTACTTGGAAGCGTCAATAGGCTATAACTTTTTTCAATACTTGGACCAGAAAGGGTAAAATTGGTACCTTTAGTTCTTACACAATAAATACTAAACGGCCGAACCGATTTCCTACATAGATAGACTGTTATATAGAAGCATCAATAGGCTATACCCTTTTTCACTACTTGGACTTTAAAGGGATAAAAAGCGGAAATAAGAAATTCCGGTACTAATTATATTCATTTATTTTTTTAATAAAATCCTTACATATTTTTTTACTACGACAGGGGTAGCGAAGCGCACCGGGTCAAGCTAGTTTTTACATAATTTAGTAAAGCCTTCACTATTAAATTATCTACACTATTAAGTTTTAATACAAATTTATTTAATTTTTCATTTCTGTTTTTTGACATTTGTTAAGACCAATTGTTGTTTTTGTCGAATTGACACCACCTTGTATGAATTCGCCTTGGCTTCTTATGTATTCTTTTTTAACTCTTTGAACTCTCAGAAATATTTTACATATGTATCAAAACTCAATGCATAATGTCTGTCTTTAAGAACTTCTATAAAAACAAATCGTGCATTATAAATATTCAAATGAGAAATGATGCCATTGAGCGACTTTACATTCGAATATCTTGAAATAGGTTATGAATAAATACAAAATTTCTTTACATTATATAAATTTGATTGCTTCCTTATGAAAATGTGATGAAACGAAGTGTTTTCAAAAACTTTTAATTTTCTGGTATCGGTGGACTTTTCGGCGGAAATGCTCATATAATATTTTATTTTGATTTTTAAAGTGTGTCTCGTTCGCTATCATAAGTGCCTAAGAAAAATTAAAAGAGATACAGTGTAAAGAACATACCCAACATACCATATAGTAATCAAACTACTATATAACTTGAGAATAAGCTTATATTTATAGTGAATTTTAAGCTTTTCTTAATTTCATTTCTAATAATGTTTATAAAGTGTGAATTAATGAGCACAACTGGGCACAGTGTTAGAAGACAAACTAAAGAAGTACTTGATCTTCTTTTAAATAATAAAAAAAATGAATTGGAGAATGCTTTCGCTGCCGGTGATCCTTTTGCAGAAAATAATATTGAATGTGTAAATGCTAGTGAAAGAAATAAATGCTGATTTGGAAATAAGTCTACAAGAAAACGGCTAAACAGTTCGCTAAAAATTGCATTGAGCTACGAAAAAACTATAAGAATAATAAAACTACATAATTAATAAATAATAATATTAATAGTTAAATAAAATTAAAAAAAAAATAAAGATTTTTGTTTTTTAACACCAAAAAATATATTATTTGTGTATATTGAGACGAATAAGCTTATTCTACAATTGCAAGGATAATCTTAAAGTAATCATGCATATATAATATTGTCAAGAGGGTTCCGTTTCTTTCTACAATTGTTACTATAACCTTTTTCAAAATATTCTAAAGTTTTTCTCAAACTTAAGGCTTGTGTTGGTAAGCTTATTATAATATTGTTCACACGTCAAGTGAACCAACTTTTCAAATCGATGTCTTCCGATTTGCACCATAGTTAGTTCTATTGGATAGTAATTCAGACACAATTTTCCAACAAGATCGGTCGAGAACTTTTTGAGTTAGAGGGGATCAAAATTTTGACCAAGCATTTTTTTTAGCTCAAAAGAAAGCTTACGTATATTCCTTTAAGTGGGTTTTGGTCGCTTAATGGGATATCTATCAAAATAAATATTTTGTAACCCAGGTCATACAATTTTTGAGTTTTTTTTTTTCGATCTTCTTTCCAAAATGGACTTTTTTTAACATTTTTTTTTTCTCAGAAGAAAGCTTAGGTCCACGACCATAAGACAATTTGGATAAAAGAAATAATTTTTTCTATTTAATACATTTTGAAATTAAAACAAAAAAAATGTTATCGGATTTAATGGAATTTTGGTCGTAAAGTGCAAATGTTCATTCTACATACGCATGTTTATGGACTACATATCATTGAACGGAACATGAATAATGATTTTATAACTTTTTATAACAAAAATGCACTTACCAGGCCTAATATATATCGCAATATAAAACTTAAAAAATCAGTTTTACACTTACAAAGACTAGGGCACGATCCTTGAACACAGTACCAAACTAACAGCCATATGCATAAAAATGTACAAGAGCTTTATAAACCAATTACAAGCAAATTTTCATAAAGTTGTATTCATAAACGATAAATAGCTCAAAATACATTTGATAAACCTATAATAAGTGTACAAATTTTAAAGTTCGTTCGACCCTACTTTAAACCTACTATAAAGTATTCTTTTTACATTTTATCCTGAAAAAAGGTAATTTTAAAAATAATTCTTTATAAATTTGCAATAATAGATGATACTATTGCAATTGATAAACATAATTTTAACTCCGCTGGGAAATATAGTCCACTTTAATAATATAAGATTTTGTTCCATATTTATCCGGCAGTGAACTACATGAGGTTCGCAAGTGAGTTTTATTGCCATTTTTGTAATTTATTGTTAACCTGTAACGGCATGTAGTAACTAAATGTGTAAATATTGAGGAAGAAGGTCCACAGAATCTAATATACCCACTCCGGAATTAAAATTATGTGTTTCCACATAGAAATTCATTCAATTTTGTTAAAATTTAACAAAATGACAATAAAAATAAATTAATAAAACAAATTATAAAACAGTGATGTTTATTTTATCACAGAATATTCCTCATTCGAATACTTTTAATAATAATAGAACTAAACAAGTAAGAGAGATATATTCGGCTGGGCCGAATCTTATATACCCTTCACCAAACTATACTTCAAAATAAAAATTTTAAATATTTTTAGGTAAACAAAATTAATTTTTTTTCCAGTTGTTTTTTTTTAATTTTTTGAAAAAAAAATTTTTTTCGATTTTTTTTTTTAATTTTTTTTATTTTTTTTAAATTTAAAAAACTTTTTTTTTTTAATTTAAAAAATTTTTTTTTTAATGTTTAGCCAAAAAAACTTTTGGTGAAAAAAAATTCGGGTTCAAATTTTTTCCCGATTTTGACCCATTGTAGGTCCAACTTACTATGGTCTTATATACGTCGTTGCAAAGGTCTTTGAAATATCTATCATTAGATATCCATATTGTCTATATTAATGACTTAGTAATCCAGATATAGGTAAAAAAATAGGTAAAAAATCGAGGTTGTCCTGGTTTTTTCCTTATATCTCAGCCATTTGTGGACCGATTTTGCTGATTTTCAATAGCAAACTTCTCGAAAGCATGTCTGACAGAATTATTCAAGATTTGGATCCCGAAGATATCTGGGGTCTTCAGAAAATTGATTTCAACAGACAGACAGACGGACAGACAGACAGACAGACAGACAGACAGACAGACAGACAGACAGACAGACAGACAGACAGACGGACAGACAGACAGACAGACAGACAGACAGACAGACAGACAGACAGACAGACAGACAGACAGACAGACGGACATGGCTAAATCGACTCCGCTATCTATAAGGATCCAGAATATATGTACTTTATAGGGTCGGAAAATTATATTGTGGAAATTACAAACGGAATGACAAATTTATATATACCCTTCTCACGAAGGTGAAGGGTATAAATATATAAAAACGTTTGTATATTAATGCATTTTAGCTTAGAATAAATTTACTAGAATCAAATATATATTTTTTCTCTAAGTACTTTAGTTTTTATACCCTCCACCACCACAAGTGGTGAAAGAGGGTATATATACGTTTGTCATTCCGTGTGTAACATTGAGAAATATTCATCTGAGACCCAACAAAGTATATATATTATTGATCCTTATGAAATTCTAAGTCGATTGAGCAGTGTCCGTCTGTCTGTCCGTCTGTCCGTCTGTCTGTCTGTCTGTGTAAAACACTCTCACGTCCAAAATACATAAGTAAAATTAATGAAATGCATACCAAAATGTTTATAATTTTTCTAAGCAGTTTGGTATTGAAAATCAGCAAAATCGAATTGGTAGAACCTGGGTTATGGATCGAAATGTAAGACAACCTCCAAAAATGTTGATAATTTTCACATGATTTTTTGTGACTTTGGGTAAATTCATTGTAGAGAATACCATGAAATTTTGCACTCATTATTGATATGATAAAAGAAAAAATTCTGTTAAAAATGGAAAGAATCGGTCCATAATTTCTCTTAGCCCCCATACAAATTTCTTCCCGAAATATGGTGCTATGGTATATAAATGCCCATAGAATTGCAGTACCCATACAATATTCAGCACAACTATGTTTCGTGCAAACGGAAAACGCGAAACCATTTTTTTTTTTTTTTTGGATCGGGCACTATTTGACCCTAGCCCCCATATAAAGTTTACTTCCGAAAATCATTTAAATACACTTAAATATCTTATATATATCGGTATCTGGTTGAAATTCAAATTGCATAATTTCCATGCACATGAAAATCGGTGTAGGGAATTTCATGAAGATCGGCCCATAATTGGTTATAGCTCCCATATAAGGACCCACTTCGAAAAACCACTTTAATTTTCATAAATATCTGAAAAATATCGTTATCGAATTAAAATTTTACACAGATCGGTAGTATTAATTCACAATTGATACTACTAGATTGTGTGAATATCGGTTCTTATTTGACCATAGCTCCCATATAAGGTCCATTTCCGAAAATTACTTAAATACTAATAAATCTCTTATAAAAGCTTCTATCTGGTTAAATTTTCAAATAAATATTTCCCATATATACGAAAACCGATGTGTTGAATTTTATGAAGATCGGCCGATAATTGGTCATAGCTCCCATATAAGGACCACTTCCGAAAAACACATTAACCTCTGTTAATATTATAAATATGGATATCGAACTAAAATTGTATACCGATAAATATATTGTATCCAAACATTATACTACTGGGTTTTGTGAATATCGGTCCATGTTTGACCATAGCACCCATATTATGTCCATTTCCGATAATCACAATAATACCCATAAAACTCTTGTAAATAATGTTATGGAGAAAAATATCATGCAAAATAGGCCTCAAATACATAGAAATCACGTAAAAATATTTAATTATATCTTCCAAATAAGTCGCATATCCGAAAAATACATTAACGCATATATACACTCATATCGGTAAAAAATTTAACAGAAATAAGTTTCAAGTAGATTTGGTGACTATGGGTTCATAATTATATATATAACTTCACTTGTGGTGAATAAGGAAAATGTTGAGCCAATCGGTAATGTTACCAATTATTAAGGATATAAATTGTTAAATAGTACTTTTTATTTCTATTATAAAATTATAGACTCTGTTGGAAATGGTAGGAATATGTAGTTATTTCAATTATAAATTGCTGAATTAGATAACATTTTTATACATTTGAAATAAAATATCTTATGCGTAAACTAGTTTTTCTAACAATATATAAAATACTACTATATTTTGAATAAACTTTTATTTTGTTTAAAAAAAGTGGTTTTATTGAAGAAAGTACATAATTTGTATATAGTCCAAAATGTGTATTATATCAGGATTCATCTATAATCCATAAAGTGGCTTAAAAAGAAATTCGGTTATAGTCCTAATTCGCTTATAGTCCACAAATTGTGCAACTGTATTTGTAGATTATAAGCGAAAACTACTGTATTATATTAACATTCTACCAATCTTCATAATCGGAGCTAAGTATAAGTGTGTTTATGCCAATATAATTTCTATAATTTTCACATAATTAAGGTGGAGGGTATTTAAGATTCGGCATAGCCGAATATAGCACTCTAACTTGTTTTCTTCAAAAATATATAATTACTAAAAACAAATAATGGAAAAAAGAGAATTAACGAATATTTTATCCTAATTGCAAGCAACACTAACAACGAAAATGGGAAAATAACAGAGAAGCATTGCCAGCTTAGACAAAAAACAGTATATTAGTTATTGTGCCATTAACAAACGTTTATGAATACTATACTTTTATAAATGATTTTTAAAGCTAAAGTGTTAACAAATTTGTGTTTTAAATCTACAATAAGTTTTTTTATGCATATAGCCGTAAAACTGTCAATTTTCAAAGACAATAAAAAATAAAGGCTATAACCGAACTTGTTTTAATCTGAACACATTAATAAGAGACACGTTTACGAACTAATTAAAATTAAAATGGCACCCATTCAATTTTTTGTTATTATATTTTTGTGTTGGGACACCGGTGTCCCTGTGGTCATCAAAGGGTTAAGAACTTTTTGACCTCTTAGTGGGATTCGAGTGGGATATATAACAAAATAAATTTTTAACACAAAAATTGTGTGTCTTGAGTTACAAAATAAATAAAATAAAATATATCCCACTCGAATCCCACTAAAAGACCAAAAAACTCTTAAAGGAATAGACCCACTTTTATGTTTTACTTGATTTTCATATAAAAAAATGATTTTTGTTTAGAAATATAAGTGATCACAGATGATCCTCCTTTTTCCATTTGTACCACTATTTACCGACTTATAGCCACTTTTATATTTTACTTGATTTTCACATAAAAAAATTATTTTTGGTTGAAAATATGAGTGATCAAAGATGATCGTTCTTTTTCTATTTAGACCACTATTTACCGACTTTAGCCACATTTAGTAGAAAATACAAGTGATTTTTGTTTAAAAATATAAGTGATCACCAAAAAAAGTGATGACAAAAATATGCAATAAAAACAAGTTTTTTATTTGAAATATATTTATTAATAAAAGACAGATATAAATTTCACGTCACATTTTCAATATATATGTACATATAAAGGACATAAAAGGTTTAAAATATAAAATAAGAAAATTCATGTATGTATGTAAATTATACAATATTTATATTAAAAAAAATTAGTCAGTTATTTATGTTCATGTTACAAAATTACTTAATTTAGATTTCTATTTGTATAAACAAATAATTTTTTTTTTTTAAAATTTCCAAAAAAAAAACTTTGTCTGCTTTTACACAGGGCAAGTTTACTTGTAGCAAGTCTCTTCGATTCTCCTTTAAACTTGCTCGTCTGTTTACACACAACAAGTCTGTGTTCAATTTTGTATGTCAAAACCAAAGTACACCAAGTTGTCCGACTCTCAATTTTTTCATATTACTCTCTCACATATACGGGTACCGTGTGAGCTCAGAGAAATGTAAACAAATTAAATGTTTTGAAATTTAAACTTTTAATTTTTGATATAATAACGTTTTTTTTTACACATTATTGCTTAAACATATATTATTCTATATTTTTTTTAAACACTTTTAGCACATTTTCATTGATAAAAAGCTTCTGTTTTGCACAAATCACCAAAAAAATATTTTTGGAATTTCTAACATTTTATTTTTTGTTATTGTAGAATTTAAATTATAGGACAGAGTTACAATTTTTGGTATTGAAAATTCATACAAAACAAAATTTAGAACGTATTTTTAAAACTCTGTAGCCTGTAGAAAATTTAAAAGGCACCAACACACGTGTAATTTTGTTACTCACACATGTTTAGAGTTAGGTACTTTTTTACTAACACATGCATAGAGTTAGGTACTGTTGTCAAAGAGTCGGACTACTTGTTATACTTTGGTCAAAACCTAATAGACGCCATACTGAAAATGAGAAAACAAAAGAGAATTGAAGATACTTGCCAGTACAAGCAAGTGTGTACCAGTGATGCCGTTTGGTTACATTTGTTACATTTTTCGTAACTTTACGACCCTCTACGTAACATGTATAATTTTCCTTTTTTGGACCTTATTTTCGTAACTTTTCAGCCCTGAAAAAGTAGAGTACAAATTTTTAGTACTTTAAATGCATATCATGCCACGATTGTTTCTATTAAACAATAGTGTGACTTATTTGTAATTTATTACCACCTAAGTCTAGATCATTTTGAGACAAACTCTGGAAATGCGAAAGATCTTAGTAATCCAATATTGTGCATTTGGAATATTTCGTCAGATAAAAAAAATTGTATTGCTGGAACACATAACTCTGTTTTTAGATACTTGAAGAAGTCTGTTGAAAATATCGTATGTCATTAATCTAGCTGTCATTTCATACACCTAGTAGTCATGCTAAAAGTTAGAAAAATTCAATTGAGGACATGATGGGAAATATCGCGGTATATTTTTGTTGAAACTGCAAAAGGTTATATAAATTTCAAAATACCAAGTCCAGCGACACACAGCTTTATAGGAATCTAGAGCAACACACATCTTTATAGCAATATTTTCCCTCAGAAATGTTTGAAACCCCTACTAATGTCCCGGAGAATTGATATAATAGATTTATTAAATCAATTTCCTAATTTAAATAATATTATGCTCTACCATGAGTCCCTAATTTATGTGCTGGAGAATACCGGGATTAAGTTTACAATTTAATGAATGTTGTGTAGATAATATTTAGCCAACTAAAACTTATAAAAAGCTCGGGCCGAATTACCGCATTCGTGATCGAATGAGCTATCGTATCGAAAAAAGGTTTCTATATCAAAATTATAATAAAATTGTCTATATTTCTTGCTCAATATCGAACGCCATAATCTCAAATAAGATAATTACGATCAGTTTTACTCGATATCGAATGCTGTAATTCGGACTCTGATTATAGTAACCCGTTTAATACGGACAAAATTATTGTTGTTAGTTATATGTTATTAAACCTTATTATATATAGTATTTATTTGGGAAGGATTCGTAAATGTAACTTATTATGAAAAAATGTAACTTTTAATCAGAAAAGTTGTAACTTTTTCCAAGCTACCCCTGGCAACACTGGTGTGTACCCCTCTTCTTTCTTCTTGCCTCTCTCTCCTATAAACTCAGACTTGCGGCAAGAAAACTTGCCCTGTGTAAAAGCAGACTTTGTCTGTTCGTCAACAGAAGTTAAAGGTGCATATTTAAATGAAGCCAGTTCAATTGGAGAATATTAATTTTCAATTTGATTTTCTTCATTAAAATTGCTATCTAATATGTCAAACATTGTTTTATTATTTCTGTAATATATTCTTTAGTTTTGTTTTAATTTGGTAAGAAATTAATTTTACTTGTACATTCAGCGAATTGAATCCCTGTAGTTTAGTAATAGTTTCATAAATAAAGATGTAATTTGAGCACAGAAGTGGTAATTGGCTTTAATATTATGTGTCACAAAGAGAACAAAGTCGAAAAGTCGATATTAAAAAAATTTTCGAAAAATCGAAAAGTCGATAATTTCAAAAAGCTAAAAAATCGATTCATAAATTGAAAAGTTTAAAAGTAGACTTTTTCTTTCAACAATAGAACTCTAGTGTTAATATATTTACTATTTTTACAACACTAAGTAGAGTTGCCAAATATGTACACTGATATATATGCAATAAAATGGAAAAATATGCTAAATATATGCATTTAAAAGAAAAATATGCAAAATATGCTTTTATAACAAAATATGCAACAACAAATCGATACCATTTTGTTGCAAATTCTTCGATTCGGAAAGATAAATTGTCAAAAGTGATTTTGAGTTACTGACTACAAACATGCATTTGCATAGAAATCCTTGCCCTGGTGATCACAGATGATCTTCCTTTTTCGATTTAGACCACTATTTACCAACTTATAGCCAATTTTATGTTTTATTTGATTTTCATATAAAAATCGATTTTTGGTTCAAAACATAAGTGATCACGGTTGATCGTCCTTTTTCCATTTGGACCACTATTTACCGACTTATAGCCTCTATTTGATTTGAGTTACTTTTAACTCAATATGGTGGGTTTATGTTAGACGGCGAACTATATGGATTTAAAGATACCTTACATGGCTCTGTTCGGGAATTTCAATCTGTAAAGCCTTTCAAAAGCGATTTCATCCGCAAAGATTGATGTGTGAGCCAGTGCTGTATATAATAGATATAGGAGATAAGAGTATCCAAACCGAAACCGAAAATCGGTCAACCGGTTTTTTCATCTTTGTAAAACCGACCGATTTCGGTTTTCTTTTACCTTTCGGTTTTTTGACAAACCGGTTTTTTTAAGACGGTTAACCGGTTTTAACGAAATACTTTGTAAAGCTTATTTGAACATATAACTTAAAAATATTTTGATAACATTTTTAAAAATATTCATTTATTTGTTAGAAAAAACCGGTTAACCGGTTTTTAGAATGACAAACCCGAACCCGTTTTTTTATAAAACACTGTTTTCGGTTAAACTGGAAACCGGTTTTTTGAATTTGCCGGTTTTTTTGGACACTATAGGAGATATTAGTGAAAACCGTTTTATTATAAAACTTATATTGAAAATCAATACATAATTGAAATCCATAATTTCTAAGATTAAAGGTTTTCATTAGATTTAAATTATAATAATATATTCCAATACAGCCAGATATGATGCTCCCCAAGCTCGAGGGGATGAACTAACGCCATTAACAAGTTCCGTAAAATAAAAATGGCAAAAATCTGCTGATAAACGTCAGCACGACAACCCAAGCGATTAAAAATAAAAATGAACAAATTCTTTCTTTAGTGTCTCCCAAGAACTTTTCATGTATCTCAGATTCACAATCTTTGGGGGTAAGTGTATCCTATAAACACATAAAGTTTTTTCGTTTTTTTTTTATACGTATGGATGAATGTATGTTCTCAATCAACCAACCATGCAGTAGAAGCTCCCATCATGCTTTTGTGTAAAAATTTTTATTGTATTTTGTGTTTCTTTTTTATTTTTTTTTGCGTATTCTACGACCAGAAATGAATCCTTTTGTTATTTTACTTTCTGTATGGATGGTATCATTTGAAAAAGAATTCTTTCATGCGTAACTCATTATTTTTCTTTTCTTTTCAACTTTTTTTTTTCCTTCTTCTTTTTTCACTTTGAGCAAAAGAGTGAACAAAAAAAAGAAAGAAAAGAAATAGAAAATAATTGCAGAAAATATTTACAAAGGCCTTAAAGATTACAAGCGTGTAAAAATACACTAAAATGATGATGATACATTTCAAAGAGGTATGAGTTGGTTACCAAAGGATGGGGTTTTTGAAAAAAAAAAAAAAAAGAAGTTGTTTTTTTTATATTTTCTACGACAAAATGGGATGTAGTTCCACTAGAAATTTAAATAAACTTTAATATTCTGCTAAAATAATGTTAAGTTTTTAAACTGCTTTTAAGCAGCAGATTTGTTTAGCTTGTGGTCCTTCAGTATGTTTGTGTGGTCCTTCGTTTACTTTTACACATACATAATATAATTTACATCTAATCTTTGTTTTTTTTTTTTTGGAAATAAAAAGACATTTGTTATGACGCCTGCCTGCCATCACACATAAAAACCATAAAAATTCTAAGACTGGTTGTAAGTTTGTTTGCAACATCATCATCATATCATCATCAACAAAAACAACATTACCACCAGTATTATTGACAATAAACCAAAAGCTAACAAACATATAAAACAACATTAGGGCAATTATGTTGTTTTTGTTGTCCTTGGTTAAGTGTAGAATCGATATGTTATGATTGTCAAACGCTCCACCCCTTGCATCAACCTCAACAACCCTCCTACAATTATAAATGGTTCTATGGTGCGTTACAAGGTTCCGGTCGCATGTTCTTTCTCATTGAATGCTCACTCTGGTCTGCTTGAATTATGCGAAATAAAAGCTATACTCTATTCTATTCTATACATCACAGATTATTTGGGTTTATGTGACAATTATTATTTTTTGCAACAAGAAAAAAACAAGTTATTCAATGCTGCTACAGCGACTATTGTCATAATTTTTTTTTTTATGGGAACCACTTGAAAAAAATAGCAAGTGAAGCGAATTTTAAAGTGTGTTTTGTATATAGAACTTGAGTTTTTTTTGTCAACTTTTGTCATCATGGTCATTTATGAAACCATTATATAAAGATATCATGTAGAAAATAATTTTTATTTACATACATTTGCTTAAACATTTCTTTTGATCCTTTTTCCTACATATAAATACATCAGTTTTTTATTATTTTTGTTTGCTATTCTTATCATTATGTTGTTTTTAAAATTAATTTTCAGATAAATCCTCAATTGTGTGTTCTTCCACCTCCGTATCCACAAATTCTCACAACAATTCCAGCAATGACAACCGTAGCTTGAGCAAATGTTTGTCGGGTAAGTTTTCTTTTCTTATTTTGCAAGTTTTAATGTGTGAGTGTGTAACTAAAAAAGAACCTTTAAAGCTTTTTGTTCAACATCACAGACATGCACCATACTTTTGTGTTTAATGTTAAAATTAATCACTAGAGAGCGCTTGCTGTTTATTAGGGGTTGATATGGATTTTATATAAGGTTTTGAAATGAATGATTTATGAGCTTTTTTTTGTTAAATATTAAGGGAATATTTTGATAATAAATCATTTGTGGAAGGTATTTTAAAGATTTACAGACAGACCTAATGACAGAATAGTTGTATTTTTATCACACAAAAATATCTAAATTTTATGATGGCAAACATTTTAAATGAAATTTCTTTAATAATAAAAATAGCGATAAATTCAGTTATCAAGAAATGTGACAAAAACAGTAGGTCGACAATTATTGAGATGGTTTTCATTAAAACTTCTAAGGATATTCATAAAGGGTGTTTTTTTTTTGAAGCCCTATAGAACTTACGAAAGTGTAAACTGTCAAACAAACCGTCATTCTATGCTGACTTTTTGACATTTATGATGCCTGAACAACGCTACCAAATTATCCAAATTTACTTTGAAAATCAGTCATCGATTAGCCCACCTTATAGACGATGGATAGATTTCATACCACATACTGTCTAAATGAAGCAATAACACCAAGACGTCAAAGTTCTTTGTGCGTACTGATGAAAATATTGCCGCTGTAAACAAGTGTGCCAGAGGATCCATATATATAGATTCGATGTCGGTTGCCGGTATTGGGTCTCTGTTTGTCCAGTACGTGGAATGTTTGATTAAAAATCTTGGCCTACACCATTATAAGATCCAGCTGATGCAGCAATTAAAGCTTTGAAAACATCATATTGGGCTCTTGAGCAGTTGGAAACTGACTCGATGTGTTATCGCAAAATTGTGTGCAGCGATGAGTCTCATTTAAGGCTAACGGGTTTGTTAATAAACAAAAATGCCGCAACAGATTCTACAGACTCCTTTACATCCAGAAAAATGAACCGATTGGTGCGGTTTACACGCTGGTGGCATCATTAGACAGTATTTCTTCAAAAATGAGGGCGGAGCTCTCGTTACGGTCAATGGAGATCGTTATCGTACCATGATCAATGATGTGGTTTCAACGGGATGGCGCTACTTGCTATACAGCAACCGCAACCGTAGATTTATTAAAATCAAAATTTGACAATAACTTGATTTCGCGAAATGGACATGCCCTCCAATGTCGTGCGTTTTGACACCTCTCGATTATTTCCTGTGGGACCACGTGATCGCTGGTTTACGATGATAAACAGCATAACCAAGCCAACATTGGTAATGTTTTTCGTAAGATACGTCCAATTTGTTAAAACAAAGTTTTAGGGTAAAAATTTATTTTCTGCGTATGTTTTAGAAAACTAGTGCGAGACTGAAAGTTTTTTGTTTTATATTTTCTCCATTGTGTGACATGTTCGTATATACGTCTAAATCAGTGGTACCCAAACACATACCATCAAAGCTTTGGTTGTGTTGGTAAAACAGCGGAGAATAAAAATCAACTCAACATCCCAGCAGTTAAGCAAGTAGTCAATATATCTCTTATAGACAGTAATCGTCACAAATGTCTTATCACTTGGCTGACTCCAATTTATATAGTTTGGTCATTTGACACGTATGTGCTCTTTGTAGTGCAGAGAGAAGATAATTGGTTACTTTATACATCCCAGGTAATCTAGCGTGAAGACAATTTTCAATTAAGTGTCTCTAAGTAATCTGGAGTGTAGACACTTTAAACGTTTTGTGAGTAATTCGTTCAAACTGGGTTTATAGAAATTGTGTAATTCTCATACGGTAAATTTTTATTTTTGCTTAAGTATACTGATATCCCATGCAACATAGCATGAAGTCAATAGTCACTTTAGTGTCTCTTAGTAACCTATAGTGAAGTCACTTTAAAAGTTTATATTGTACTGAACTTTAGTTGGGTAAAAGCCAGAAGCAATCCATTGGAGAGTTGTCGAGGAAAGATTTGTTTACAAGTAATCGTTGATTGGACTGCCTATATGTGTTTTTAGCTGACTATTTGAGGTCAATGTATGAATCTGATCAAGTTACCAGTTAAGAAGCTAGTAAGGTAACTGACGCCATTTAACTAGTATCTGAATCCAATGCGTTGACTACTTCGGACCAGCTATTAGATAATCCCATTATAGTCAAAAAGGGTTAATTGACCCCCTGCTTAGGACACGCTCGTGTTAAAATAACTAGTCACGTAGCTATTGAGGTAACTAGTTCCCACCCTAAATGATGGGTAAAATCACTACTTCGGGACTGTCTCCTAGAACTGCTGGGATACGTCTAAATCAGTGGTGCCCAAACACATACCATCAGAGCTTTGGTGGTGTTGGTGAAACAGCGGAGAATAAAACTCAACATATGAATGTCGTACACTGAGAAACTGAAAGAAAAACTGTTGTTCTCTGAGATGAAAACAAAGCAACAAACACATGATCATTATAAGAAACACACAATTAAGCTTACAGTGTATGTGTATCAAAGTAACGTCAGCAGAATTTTCTTCCCCATTACGCGTGCTAGGGAATTGTGATCTTGGGCAACACTGGTCTCAATACATAGTAAAAACAATCGAAAAATCGTGGTAATAGTGATTTTTTTGCATATATCTCAGCAATTTATAGGCCGATTTTAAAGATCAACTTAAGTTGGACTATAGATACATTGATGTATCAACCAAGTATGTAAATTATTTTGGGGCTTTGGAAAGTTGATTTTAACATACAGACGGACATAGTTATATCGACTCCGCTATCTGTAACTATGCAGAATATATATATGTATTTATATTATGGGGTCGCATGAGCAAATATGGAAATTACAAACGGAATGATAAACTATATACCCTTGCCACTCATAGTGAAGGGTATAATATCTAGCGTTTGAAGTTTCCCAGACAATTTTATTTCCCGGGAAACGGGAATGAAAAATTTTTTTGCAACAAGAAGAATAAGTAAAATAGAAAATAATTTTATAAAATTGTGCAATTTTATTTAAAAACAAGTAAGAAAGCTATATTCGGCTCTGCCGAATCTTATATACCCTCCACCAAATTATACTTTAAAACAAAATTTAAAAAAAATTAAAAAAATTTTTTAATTTTTTTTTTTCAAAATTGTTTTAAATTTTTTTTTTTTAATTTTTTTTTTATTATTTAGTGAAAAAAATTTATGACAAAAAATTTTTTTTTGTGAAAAGAAATTCGGGTTAAAACATATTTTTCTCTATTTTGACCCATTGTAGGTCCAACTTACTATAGCCTTATATACATCATTGCAATTGACTTTGAAATATCATTTGATATCCATATTGTCTACATTAATGACTTAGTAATTGAGATTTTTGCTCATATCTCCGTTATTTATGGACGGATTTTGCTGATTTTAAAAATGAAACTTCTCCGATTGCTACTTGCTTCAAAAATAGCTAACTTCCGCTTAAAAATATTTTAACAGTTGATTTTAAATGTTTAGGGTTTTCTTTTGAAATATTGATAACATTTTCTAATTTGTTTTTAAAATTTTGTTCCATTTGTATTTCGGAATGATGATCGCTTTGAACAGGTGAGGGAACATTGTGTTTAAATAGGCGTTCATACATTTGCTGTCCATACATTTTTAAAACTGTTTTTTTATATTATGATTTAGCTGTGAGGTGTTTAGGTAACTTATCAATGACATAAGTCAGACATAAGCAAATTGATTTAATTTCGGCTTAATGTTTATACTGCATCCTTAATGGGTTTTAAAACATCTACTAATATTTCTATATTTTGGAACAAGCCCTTCATCAAACAAAGATGTTAAATTTAAATCTATTAAAGTGTTTTTAATTAATTTTGGATTTCCCGGGAAAAAAATTAAAATTTCCTTGGAATTCCCGACAACTATTTTACCCCAAACCCTAATATTAACATAACCAACATATCTCCTTAAAAAAAAACATCAAATAAGTATTTATAATCTGAAATTGAATGTTGTTCTAATACTCGTATGAATTAAATTGGTGCTGCTTACATTTCAAATTTGAAACCTAATGATTTCTTTTATTCCCGCAAACAATACATCTATTGCATGAAGTTGTAGTTCACTTAGGTCGTTCCAAATCAAAAGAAAAAGCGATTAAACTAGATGAGCTACCTAGTTCACTTTTTGAACTATGAAAAAAAATAAGCGGTCATTGAATATAGTCACAAGTCAGTCTAGTGTATACTATTATGTCTTTGTCGAATTTAATTTCCAAATCTTGTAAGTAAATCTCAATTGTGTTGCGCATTTTAATTAAATAATAAGAACCTTTGACCCAACTCCAACCTAAAAAAAACTGCCCATTTGATTTGAGTATATTATAATTGTAACATATTCTTTCACAAACATAAATTCTGTTCATGATTTAAGCAATAAAACAATGAAGTAAGTTTCCTATTTATAAAATTTAATTTAATATTTATTGAAACACATTGTTACGTTTTAACCTTTTTAAAACGTTGGTTTATTTTCTTTAAATAAACCGGATACTTTTGATTGCAAATAAAAGCCGTTTAGTAGTTTAAAATTTGTAACAACTCTTTATTTGAAATGTAAATTGTTGCCATACTTATAAACAATGCTAATAACCGCATGCTATCAACATTGTTGATAAGTAGAAGCTTCTACTGATGGACGTGTTTATAAACATGATGAAATCGCTATTGCAAATCGCTATTGCAAATTCGTAACAGTGTTTATCAAAATTATTTCTTGACCAACCGAATGGATTAACCCTATATTTCTTAAGCATGCCTCAAGGCACTCATCGCAAAAATGGAAATGTAACTGATTTTTCATTTCAAAAACTCTTGTAACAGTTTCTAAAAAACGTTATTAAATATTTTAATAAGCCTTGAACCTTCTAAAAGCTCTTCTTTCTTATTTATTGCACTTTTTACAAACTAAGTGCATTAAGAACCAAAAACAATATGGAAAGCCCATGTTGTGTTATTAAACGTTGATAAAAATGTTTTAAAGTTTCCAGATTTTATGTATTGGAGTCAAAATTTATGTAAAAAAAAACGTAAGCTACTCTTTAGAGACGTAATTTATTGATGTGTGCCTTCAGGCACTCTTGGGCATTACAGACTAGTTTTTGTGCCTCCGTTTTTCTCTCATATAGCTAAATGTTGTTTTGTTTCAAACTATACTAACTAAAACCCGACTATGTTTCAATCTCTAAAGCCCCAAGGGTGCCTTAAGGCACTCATTTAGTTTTTCCCAGCTGACAGGAAAACCATTGATTGTGCAAATTTTTAAATGTTGTGTTTGAAATCAGTGACCCAAATTTACCATAAAAAAATTATTAACAACGTTTTAAGTATTTTTTTTTTTTAGAAATTGGCTTTAGTGGGTTAAATAATATTTTAAATTTGAAAAGTATCTTCATGATAATTAAGTCGGTGATTTGTGATATGTATATTCATGTTATTATTCATGTAAAATTTCAACCTGATAATGATATTTGGGCGCTATGGTCACATATATGTACCCGTTAATATAAACAATTTCGTTTTGTGATTTTACATATAATTTATGTTTCTATTTATTATCAAATGAACATAGTGTAAATTTCACTGCAAAATAAAAAAAAAAAAAAATAGCAAAATCGTTTTTGATAAATATCAACTTTTTTGGAGGTTGGCTCACATTTTACTCATTGCCCATTTCCAATACCAAACATTTCTGATCAACAAAGAATATTTAGGGAATATATCATCCCCGTACAGACAGACCAACATGTCAATATGTTACAAACGGAATGACAATCTCAATATATCCCCCATATTTTTGGTGGTTGATTTAAAAAGTAATGGGTCTGTAGAGTATGTGTGAAAGAAAAAAACGAAAATCTAAAAAAAATAATTTTTTAAATCTTTCATGAAATAATCGCTAACGTAGAGTAACTAAAATTTTACAAATTTCTGCAAGAAAAAGAGAAGCTTGAAGTAAAATTGCATATTTTTGTCACTTACAAAATTAATGTTTTCCCATACTCAGCGAATGTTCATAAATCTCGCATAAATACTTAAGTCAAACTAATCGATTTTAATGGAAAAAAAATATAAATTTTTGGCAATAATTTCATATGCTAACTGACAGCTCTAATATCAGCGGGATATATGGGTGGGAAAGTTTGTAAACAATTGTCAAGCTTAGAACACACACTTCACACGAAACATTAACAGACAATCACAACAAATGAAATGAACAAACAAACAAACAAAAGAGTCATAAATACACGTATGAAATAATCAGTGAGCAAATGAATGAATGAAGGGAAGTAGTTACACTGTAACTTTATTTTGATAATCATTTGACTCTTAAGTGCTCTTCAGCGTTAATCCTATTAAAGCGTGTAGCATGTGACGACCAAAGAAGCAACAATTCAAAAACTAATAATAAAGATGGGTAACACACACTCACAAAGCCAACCCTCCCTCTTCCCCTTGTGATAGAAACAATCACAACAAACAACTTTAAAATTATTGTAAATAAAACAAGAGAACTTTTGCTGCTCATATTTGGTACTACACATTTACAAGTACTCGTCTGGGAACAAGTAGCTGATGCAGTCAGTCTCTGTGTTAGTTAGGAGTAAGAAGTACACAATGAAGCCAATCATCAGATCATAAAAAAAGATCAACTCAAGTGTGCGTGAGAATTTTATGGCAAAACAATAGACATCGGCATAGAGCACACGAACAATAAATTTCCAATTGATTTATCTGAGCCGAAAAGAAATGTACCACAAAAGGGGTGGAATACACAGGCACCAGTTCATTTATGTGTGGATATATGAAAGTAGAAGGGTGTGTTAAATTTGTTGTTCAATTTAATCATTAAGAATTTATTGTTATTTTAGCTTTTAAACGATGGATATGATCTAGCACAAGTAATTGTTGCCCAAGCTGAATTAATTGTATAAAACAATACATAAATACTTAATAATAGAAATGTTTTATTTATATAACAAGATTAAAATGTAAATATTGTTATGATATATCTTGAACAAATCTGGATTAATACATTTAAGCCATGTCCATGTAATAAATTATGCGTAGTATGTGAATTTTATCAACATCATCATCATCATCAGCGAAAAACATTATTGACAACAATGATTTATGATTGCAAATGTTTGTATGGGAGAAAAATATCGTACCAAACAAATTTACACACCAGTCACCAGTCAGTTCTAAACTAGGCATCCTCCCATACATCCAAACATCCAGTGAGTTGGTGGAATGAGTAACAATAACGATTATAATGAAATTTATTACTTTATTAGAAGGGATGATAATGACAAGAACAATAATGACGATGATGACGTTTGACTTATGTTGCTGTTGTTGTTGTTGCTACTTGCTTTTATAGCTACTGCTTGTCATTATTATTGGAATATTATGGAGAATTACAAAAAGTTAAGTGAACTGCGAAAAGGGCCATGAATAAAAATATTTACACTAAAAATTTTCACATACATTGATTTTGCTTTATATACATACATTAACATTAATACAAACACATTAGGGTGGTTCATAATGACACATTTCTTTTTTTATTTCTCCAAAAAAATATTTTTCAACACTTATTTTTTCAATATACTAAAGGTATTTACACACGGCAATACTGTGCATTAATACTTTTTAAATTTAAAATATTATTTAACCCACTTATGCCAATTTTTCAAAAAATTACTAAAAACGTTGGTAATAATTTTTTTTTATGATAAATTTGGGCATCTGACTTCAAAAACAACATTTTAAAATTTGTACAATTAATAGTTTACCTTCCAGGTGGGAAAAACTAAATGAGTGCCTTAAGGCACTCTTCTGGCTTTAGAGATTGAAACATAGTCGGGTTGTAGTAAGTATAGTTTGTAACTTTTTATTGAAGACAACTTTTCTAATTGTTCATCGCTCAAATAAGATAATTTGAAACAATTGTTAACTCGACCAACGACATATTTCTTAAAATTTGATGTAAAAAATTGCAAATCAAAGCAATGAAAACAAAACAACATTTTGCTATATGAGAGATAAACAGAGGCAGCAAATCTAGTCTGCAATGCCCAAGAGTGCCTGAAGGCACTCATCAATAAATCACGTCTCTAAAGAAAAGCTTAAGTTTTTTTACATAAATTTTGACTCCCATACATAAAATCAGGAAACTTTAAAACATTTTAATCAACGTTTGATAAAACAACATGGACTTCCCATATTTTTTTGGTTCTTAATTAGGGTTTGGGGTTTCCCGGATAATTTTATTTCCCGGGAAACGGGAATGAAAAATTTAATTTCCCGGTATTCCCCGGAATCCCGGGATTTTTATTCTACTAAAAAAATAAGTAAACAATAAAATTATTTTATAAAATTTTATTAAAACAATACATTACAATTTAGTTGTACTAACATAAAACAAACAAAAAGTTGGTTAAAATATTTGGAGATCATTTGTTACTATAAAATAAAATATTAGCGTATTCATGATGTAGAGCTCTTGTCCCGGTAATAGAGTAAATAGATGTCACAAAATTTTATAAATTACTAGCTTGACCCGGTGCGCTTCGCTACCCCTGTCGATGTAAAAATCGGTTCAGCCGTTTAGTAATTATTGTTTAAAAACTAAAGGTACCAATTTTACCCGTTTTTCCCCCTTTTATCCCTTTCTGGTCCAAGTATTGAAAAAATTTATAGCCTATTGACGCTTCCAAGTAAGGATCTATCTACGTTCCAAATTTCAATAAAATCGGTTCAGCCGTTTAGGCGTGATGCTCAAACAAACAAACAAACAAACAAACAAACAAACAAACAAACAAACAAACAAACAAACAAACAAACAAACAAACAAACAAACAAACAAACAAACAAACAAACAAACAAATAAATAAACAAACTTACAAAGACATTTATATATTTATATAGATGAACGTACCTTTATAATTCGCTGTCGATTAATAAGTTAATTGCGTTGGTAATGCACTTTTTAGCTTTTTTATTCTGATTTTAAAATTGAATTCATTTCCAAAACAAAAATATGAAATATCAAATGTCGTGAATTTAAAAAGCAAGAGTGTAAACCCAGCAGTATTAAAAGGGCCAATTGGAAACCTTACACTAGTTATGTTACTACTTGTACAACAAACTAGTTCACTGTGTCTGCTAAAGTGGTAGTCATTTGCACTACATTTCCCCAGCGTATTCAGTAACAAACAATAGTCGGATATTCGCCTTAAGTTTCAAGTAAAATAAAATCCTCTAAAATATACCACTTCGATGGCCACATGTAATGCTGAATGTGGCCGGTGGTATTTTCGTTCTCTCTGATGATAAAAAAAGCAAAAATTGAGAGTAGACTCACATGTAATTCTTAATAACAAATAGATAGCAGTACAAATAAGAGCTCTGTGTCTTAGTGATTAGCGCATTTTACTATAAAACAAGAGGTTTTATTTTTCCTTTTTTTTCAAATGCTGGAGTATTTGTACTATTGAATTTAATAGTGAAGTGTTATTCAAAGTGTGCCAATCGGCCACCTGCTATGACATCCCCGTGTTAAATTCACCAGTCAATAACGTTGGGTTGAAAATTCACTAGTTGTAGTTCTCAGTTATTTGACGTAGCGGAACTGGTTCAATGAACTGCAGGGAAGAAAAAGTAGTTATAATAAAGTGATCTTTTACTACTTTTCTAGAGAAAGTACTCTAAATTTTGAATACCGCTATTATTTCATAGAAATAATGTTATGTGTTATGCATTCAATAAGTTATCTGACATCCGATTTCTTATTTTAATGGCAAAGTTTCCAGACACCGAGAAAACTCTTTCGCTTTAAACAAGTGTTGGCTTTATCGTTAGTAAAGCTAATTTTGTTTCCGATTGCTCCTTGCTACAAATATAGCTAATTCCCGCTTAAAACGACTTTCAGCATTTGATTTCAAATATTTAGGGTTTCTTTTTCAATATTGATTGAATAGTCTAATTCGTTTTTCAAATGTTGCTCCATTTGTATTTCGGAAACATCATCACTTTGAACAGATGAGAGAACATTGTGGTCAAATAGGCGTTCAAACATTTGCTGTCCATAAATTTTTAACATTGTCTTATTTTATATTATAATTTAGCTTATTATGTTGTGAAGTTGTTAACTAATTTAAATAAGTCTGCTGTTATATTATGCATTAACTTAACACTTTATTGCATGAACCATTTTTTGAGAAATCGTAGAATTTTTAGATAACATCTGTTCATAAAGAGTGTTCATTATGGCATCACCTCTAATGCTTGGAACAAGCCATTCATCAAATATAGATGTTATATTTAAATCTATAGTATTTTTAATATATAAGTATTTTTAATTAATTTTAAATTTCCCGTTTTTCCCGGGAAATAAATTTAAATTTCCCGAGAATTCCCGACAATAATTTTACGGGAAATCCCGGGATTTCCCGGTCGGGAATTCCCGGACCCCAAACCCTATTCTTAATGCACTTAGTTTGTAAAAAGTGCAATAAATAAGAAAGAAGAGAGCTTTTCAAAGGTTCAAGGCTTATTAAAATATTTAATTACATTTTTTAGAAACTGTTACAACAGTTTTTGAAAGGAAAAATCAGTTATATTTGCATTTTTATTGGCATTTTTGCGATGAGTGCCTTGAGGCATGCTTAAGAAATAGAGGGTTAATCCATTCGGTTGGTCAAGAAATAATTTTGATAAACACTGTTACGAATTAGCAAAAGCGATTTGAATTTAACGGTCTGTAACGACTGCCTGCAGCATTCATCATGCTTATAAACACATCCATCAGTAGAAGCTTCTTCTTATCAACAATGTTGATAGCATGCGGTTATATGCGGTTCGAACATACTAGTTTGTTCGTTAAGAGCATCGTAGAAGATTCACGAAAGATGGCGTGTGTATAAATAGTGGCAGAGTTTGCAGTCGTGAGGGAGTTTATCATAGGCGCTGTTAGAGTTAACATCAACTGTCTTGTTCATTTAAGTTTGTACATTATATAGTGTGTGTGCATTTCTGCGAATTGATAAACGTGTATAAAGACACTGAGTGACTATTTGAACTGTTGTTGTTGTAAATTTTAAATAAATAAAGAGTTGTTACAATTTTTAAACTACTAAACTGCTTTTATTTGCAATCAAAAGTATCCGGTTTATTTAAAGGAAATAAACCAACGTTTTAAAAAGGTTAAAATGTAACAATACATATCTTGTTTGCACGTTAGCATTCGATATATTTTTTGGTTCATTATAGATATTTTTCTGCAAATTTAATATATTTTCTTCACATTTATTGCTTTTCTTATTTGTATTTATAAATATACATACCCAATGTATATGAATTATTATTGGAAAATCTAATATAATTTTTGTTTAGACGATGAAATTTTATTATTCTTTTTCATCAAGGTCGCTACCACTTCTTAATGTACCTTAATCTTACACAAAATATACAAAAATCAGTGTCATGGAAAAGAGAGTTTTCAATTTTATAGAGTTTTAAATATTTTTTCTACAATTAATGGCAAAAATAAAAAGTTCACATATTTTTTTCATAACTCAGGATTTCTTTTTGCTAGCAAGCCCAATAAAGAAAATTACACTTTTGTTTTTATGAACCACCCTAACAGATACATTAGTATGCGTGTGTATGTGTGCGTTTACGGCCTTAAGTCACAACATTAAAATAGTCATTCGGTCATTCGTATAGACAAATAAATAAACATACTTTTACCGTCAACTTTTCCTTTATACACAAGATATTTAATGTGTGGACAAAAAAATATGGACAAATAGAAAACAATTTTAAAATGGTATTACATTACGAAAAGTTAATACAAAAGTTGTATAACCTACCGGAATCTCAATAGGCAGTTGCTGGAGAAATGGGTGGACCATTGTTATAACTAACTTATTACTATGGAATGATAGTACTTTTTAAAATGGTACTATTTCAATAAATACTTTTTTAAAAAATAATCTATTTAATATAGTACTTTTTTATGACAGTATTTTTTATGATACTATTAAAAAATGGTTCTATATAGATTTTTCTGAAATGATACTTCATAACATAGTACTATTTTATAATGGTACTATTTCTTTTTAAATTAGTGCTATTTAAAAAAATAGTGTTTTTTTTAAAAAGTACTTATTTAAATAATACTACTTAAGATAGATGCTTTTTGGAAATCTATTATAACCTCAACTTTCTTATATGAAACAGAAAAGTCCCATAAAAGGACCTATAGGTTCAAGCGCACTTTGATATTGTGTATACAAATAACTGGGATTTTTTTAAATTTCTAGCTTTTATTTTGAAACATTTCTATAATATAAATTTATTCAAAGTATTGGCTCATCTTTCTGGCAACAAATTGATTCCGAGCCAAAAGAACTGCTCATCTTTTAAGGTCAAGAACGAATGAAGCCAATTTCGGATACTCTGTTCTGAAGTGAAGCATCTATATAAATAGTATTAGGACGGGGCACGATCTGGACTAGAAGGCAACCTCTGCTTTCTAAATAGTTTTTTAACAGGTATTGCAACATGTGGCCGAGCGTTGTCATGATGGAATATTCGCTTTCATGTCTGACCGCATACTCTGGGCGTTTTTCTGCCAATGCTCGCTTGTAGTGAATCAGTTGCGTTTGATTCCCTGTGATGATCTGGTCAGATTTCAGCAGCTCATAATAGATAGGACCTTTTTGGTCCCACCAAATTCAGAACATTAGCTTAGATATTTTGCTTTTGTGTCGATTAGGCTGTTTGGACGGTTTTCACATAGGATCTCTTACGATAGTAATGGATCCATTTTACATCGCAAGTAATGTTTAATGGAAAAGTAATTTTCTTTAATAGCGTTTAAGCAGCATTTCGGACATTTAAAATCTCTAGGAATCAATTCCCCTTTTTTTGGATGAATCCAGCAACGTTTAGAAATTGTTTGATGTGCAAAACCCAATGATTTTAAAAGCTATTTTTGAGTTTGTAAACAATGTTAATGGAATACTGCCTCCAATTCTTAATCTTCAAACTTTTTAGGCTGTCCAGGGCGATTTTTGTCTTATCCGCACAAACAATCCCTCACACGTTGAAAACGATGGAACACATACACCATAAGCTTTGGTGAGCAATCGGTGTGCTTGAGCGCATTTTTTTTCCAAATTAAAGAAGTAAAGAAAAACTTCCCGCATATGAAGTTTTGTTGGCACAAAATTCTACATTTTCGAATCAAAAAAAAAAAAAAATAATAATAAGAAAATAAACAGATATGGAGTCTTCAAAAAGACATATTGTTACGTTTTAACCTTTTTAAAACGTTGGTTTATTTCCTTTTAATAAACTGGATACTTTTGATTGCAAATAAAAGCCGTTTAGTAGTTAAAAATTTGTAAAAACTGTTCAAATAGTCACTCAATATTTTAATACACGTTTATCAATACGCAGAAATGCACACACACTTTATAATGTACAAACTTAAATATACAAGACAGTTGATGTTAACTGTAACAGCGCCTATGATAAACTCACTGACGACTGCAACCTCTGCCACTATTT